>CM028130.1:1228370000-1229848333 GCA_016271365.2 Neoceratodus forsteri
TGGCTCAATGTTATCTTGGCCAGTGCTGGACTGTGGGGAGAGACCAGAGAGAAGTCTCTGCATCTCCATGTCAGACACAGTCCTGAGATAGAATAATAGGTGAGAGGAGTGTACCTCCTGAGGAACAGAGACCGAGGGGCCACTGATGTTCTCTACAGCAGGGAAAAGGGAGGTAAGCATGGACAAGTCCGAAAAGTGGGAATTAAATGCATTTGCAGTTGTAAGTGGATTATTACAACTTGACCCACCAAGGATCATATCAGATACCCCAGAGTTGGAGGAACCACTAAGTTTTTTATGTTTCTCCAGAACCTTCGTGGGTCCCTAGCAGAGCTAAGCAGGGCAGATTTACAGTGTTCGCTTTTCACCACCCTGATGGCTTTTTTGCTCTCATTACTGAGCTTCCTATACTGTTGGAAGATGGCCTGATCCAACATACCTTTGAAGTGAGCCCAAAACTTGTCTCTTGCCTGCATGAGGGCTAAGAGGCTCCCATGCAACCATTTTGTGGTAGACCCCCTTACTCTCCACCTAATGGGGGGGGGGGGTTTGCTTGTCCTGCAGGGCACGAAAAACAGTGAGAAACTGGGTGACAGCAGTGGAAGGGTCATGAGCACTAAGCACCCCCTGACCAGTCAGTGATCCTCAGATCCTCATGAAATGACCCCAGATCAAACCTAGAAAAATCCCTGACATGAATGATTTTGTGGGGAATTTTTGGCGAGGGGGCTTTCCATACACATAACACCAGGGTGTGATCTGAGATGGAGTCAGGTAGGGTTCCGGCAGAGCTGATTCTTTTGGGATGATTTGATAGGACCCAGTCCAGTAGGGAGCTAGTTCCACCATTTGCAGACCATCTAGCAGGCTCCTGGATAAGCTGAGTCAGGGTAAGACTCGCAAGTAGAGGTTCATACTGCTTGGAATTACTTCCATTTTAGTTTAAGTTTACATCACCCAGGATCAGCAGTTCATTATCCCCAAAATAAGGACCAACGGTATCCAGGAGGTGGGTAAACCCAGGCAGACCACCCTTGGGGGGATTATATGTGCATACAACATGCAGCTTCTTTGTATTTCCAAGTAACAACACAGTGTGCAGCAGCTCACATGAAGACAGGGAGGACTGCTGATAAGTTACCACCAACACTCTGAGATGACTCTTATAGTAAATTAGAATACCACCCCCTTCCTTTTTTCCTGGCCAATCCTGTCTAATAATCTCATAGCCAGGAAGCGCACAGGCAGAGTCAGGTATTGAAGGTTTCAACCATGACTCTGTAATGCCAAGTATGTCAGGCTTACAGTGCGTGGTCCAGGCAGAAAGTTCATCAGGGTTGGGCAGTAGACTGCGAATGTTAAGGTGAGCAATTTTTATTCCCTTGCTCGACTTCCAACCCACTGGGAGTGAAGAGGCCTGATAGGCAGGACCTGGGTTTAGCTTAATGTCACCAGCAAGGGCCAGTATCACCAGGAAGAGCCAGAGGAGATATCTTATGGAGGGAGGGGTACCTCTAGCCAAGGGGATATGGGCAGGTTGTCTTCTCACCATGGCGGTGCACAGAAGACATCTGAGGTCAAAGCAGCAGGTAGGATGGGGGGGCAGTCTATCCTGAGCTAGGAGGTTAGAGAAGGTGAAATCAAACACCTCATGGGGGACAGTCGTACCCAAATGGTCCCCAGACAACCGAGAAGAGTCAGTGACCATTAGGGGGAGAAAAAGGTCAGAGAGAAGACCAATGGAGAGGACAGCTTGAGGTGAGGAAGGCATAGTACCTTCTCTAGTATGCCTGGGAGTCTCCATTCCAGAGCAGAGTGCAGCAGTGACCAGTGGCACCCAACTCAAAGTGACAGCAAGGACCCAGAAGTTAGTGCAAAAACAGTCACCCCAAAAATTACAGACAGGTTGTTATGTGCTTGCAGGAAACCAAGAGAACACTAACTTTTACCGTAGATAGCCCAGCAAACACCCAAAGCAACATCACAGGGTAATCTAAGAGGGTAGGCAGGAGTATGCAATTGACAATGGTACATGAAAAGTAAGCAGCACAATGCAACAAACCCCATGCAATGTGAGAGATTAAAAGCTTGTGAAAAAAGTCAGAAAACAGATTTTCCAGCCACACCCATCCTGCTAATAGGATCCATAGTCAGTGAAGGGAGGAGTTTACAAGCATGTAAGGGGAGGAGGGAAAGGGGTGGGTGGGCAGGAAGAAAACTGTCTGACTCTTCCAGCAAGAGCCCCGCGGGAGAGTTCTGTGCCAGTCCATTGCCGAGTTGGGGAAGTAGGGGGTCCCAGTGAGGACCAGTCCACACCTCCAAACCCCAGTGCACAAAATCCAACTGCTGTGACTGGGGCTGTAGTGCTATTTAAACTGCACCAGCAGTTTAAAGTTGGTGCCTTTTCTAGTTTGAAAAAATCCCTCTCGCCGCGGTCCGACTCTTCTAGCAAGAGCCCTGCAGAAGAGTCCTGTGCCAGTCCATTGCCGAGTTGGAGAAGTAGGGAGTCCCAGCGAGGACCAGTCCACACCACCAACCCCCAATGCACAAAATCCAACTGCTGTGACTAGGGCTATGGCGCTATTTAAACTGCACCAGCAGTTTAAAGTTGGCGCCTTTTCTAGTTTGAAAAAAATCCCTCTCTTGCCGAGGTCCAACTCTTCCAGCAAGAGCTCTGTGGGAGAGTCCTGAGCCAGTCCGTTGCCGAGTTGGGGAAGGAGGGGGTCCCAATGAGGACCAGTCCACACCTCCAACCCCCGATGCACAAAACTTACTTCCCTTGTTTTCTAACAGCCTGTTTGGTTCATCCTGTGCCCCCTACCATCACCATCCCAATGTAAATATTGCCAAAGCTAATATATGGGTATAAAGAATATAAAAGCCCAATAGTTCCTGAAATTGATTCTGGTCGGGATCAGGGCATATTGCATCACTAAATGCTGCTAGCACTGCCGTACTTCTGTCCCTCTCTATGTGTTTCCTTTGAGAAAGCATTGTATGGGTTATTAAGCAGGTTTGCATGTGAATAATGATAAGATATAATTATTGGCTTTATAAGAAGTCCATATTATTACTTATGAAAATGGGTAAGGAAAATCCTGGCTTCTGATTGGCTGAGGCAGGCTGACACTCATACAGTTACCTCTACCTAAAGTCCAGCTAAAAAAACTACTGGTGTCAACCTGCCCCATAACAAATAAAATCACTATGCCACTTTCTACTGTTTACTTTTTATTTAGCTGCCTTTTTGGTTTTATGTGACCAGTTTTCTAATATAGTTTACATTCTTTATGTGTCTGTCCCTCACCGCTTTCTTTAGACCTGTTAGCAGCTGAGTCACATTACTAGGTCAAATGCACACAAAAAAATGTTCTTCTTACTGAGAACATAAAACCCTCACTCAGCTTCTAAAACACCTGCTCAGTTTCAAACCAAAAAGTGACCATACGTACTCCTGTGTACCTCACACCCCCAGTCAATGTATAGCAGCTCAGCTGTCTGCTATGAACATCAGTCATTTTATCAACTCATTCAACTGTTTAAAAAAAAAGTAACAACAAAAATGTAAAGTGGGAAGGAGGAGTAGGGGGTTGGGGGTGAAATTGGGGCACTGTCAGGAACAATGTGTGAACAGCAAAAAAAAGACAAAACTACACCTTACTCTCCCTCTAGTATCATCTGTTAGAGAGAGAACTGTGATAGCTAATTTAAAATTGTATCTTATTCTTTTCTTAAAGAAAAACAAGCAACCTATTTTATAAGGGCAGTAAGACACTTTATGATGGGGGTTAGGCAGATAACAGTCCTTCCAGATGCTTCACTACACCATTAAGAGGGAAGTTATCTCAGCCTAGTCCACATCCTGTCATTTCTTATGGCTTACTCTTTTAATTAAACAATGCAAAAAACTCATACCAGTTCCCCATATGCAGTCATTTGAAAACTAGGCACAAAAGGAATTTGTGTCATGAGGTCCCCAGATTCTGTACCAAGATGACACCACAAAAGGATAATGGATGGGCAACAGTGAACAGCAATGCTGTGTTAGCTTCAAGAGGTTGTCATGACAACCATTAGACCAAGAGAGCGAACCTTGAGAGGTTGCTGGTTGTCATGAGAGCCTCAAGAAGTCTAATCTATGTTGCTGTTTACTGTTTCCCATCCATTGTCTTTTTACTCTGGTATTGTACCTTACTTGGTAGCTGAAAATGTGTCCTATTCTGACACCATGTCCACTAGCTCTCACCAGTCTCAGTCCAGTATGCAGAGCGAGTGAGACAGAACCACTTGTTTTTCTATAAAACTGATTTGTATTTGGTACAGCAAAAAGAGAACTTGTTGAAACACTCACATCTTGGAAAAAAGAACTCATAGAATCTTAAAAGTCCCAGCTACTGCAGTAAATAGATTATGTCAAGTGACATGATGGGCAGTTTCAAATGACTGCCGGAAATGTTTTTTTCTTTTTTTTATACTCTTTTATTGTTCTTTCAAGTGTATAAACATGCACTGTACATACACTTACATCATTTCATTTTTACATTTATAAGGTTTTTCTTTTAGAAAGTAGATACAATGCCATTAGGTTCACACAGATTATCATTATCTAAGATAATTTAGATTGTCAGTAAGTCATTCTGGTTCTTAATATAATTGTTAGTACAATACAGATACAAATAAAAGAGCTAATTAAACATCTCTACAACTTTAAGCCACCGGTATCTTTTGTCTTATTTCAATACATTTGCAATCTATAAGTAATGCATCAGTTTATAGTATATTCTTTTATTTGATTTTAAGTTACCTGGATCATCTTACCTGCATCTACGTCTGGATTAATTATTCTCTCTGCTCCCTCTTTCCCTTTTGTTTACCATTTTCTGTTCAGTCTGGGTAACTGTTCTGTATCTCCATTTTCTCTACTTTACTGCCCTCTATCTACCTATGGGGATAAGTAGCTCCCATCTGTTCCAGATATTATTAAATCTATCTAGTTTTTGGTCTATCATCCAGGTTATTCTCTCTACTGAATTCACTTGGTCCACCACTTCTAACCAGTCCTTTTCTTCCAGGGGGTGGTGGTTTGTAGCCATCTTCTCATAATGGCCTGTAGAGCTGTTGCTACTAATATATTCCAGAGATATGTTTCATCTCTTCCCTTCACTTCCTTGGGATATAATCCCAACACAAGATGTTCTGATCCTAATTCCGTTTAAAATATAATGTCTTGAATTTATTTATCACTAAATCCCAGAAATGTCTCAGTTTGGGACAGTGCCAAAAAACATGCGCTAGTGTAGCTCTATCTGTTCCGCAGCCTCTCCAACATGCTGGGCTAATTCGTTGGTTAAAATGAGTCACCTGTACAGGGGCCCTAAAGTACCTAATCTGCACTTGCCAACAGAATTGTCTCCAATTAGGAGAAGAAGTGGTGTGCCGTGTCAGTGGCTCAGTAGGTAGCACACTTGCCTCTGAGGCTGGGAGATCAGAGGGCTGTGGGTTCAGTTCCCACATCTGGCACTTGGGTTAATATCCCAATACTGACACTGTAGTGCAGCATGAGAGGGGTACTGCACTTCTGAAGTGCCGTCTTTCGGATGAGACGTTAAACCGAGGTCCCATCTGCCTGATTGGTGGTAGTTCAGTGGATGTTAAAGATCCCATGGCATTTATCGAAAAGAGTAGGGTGTTTTTATTTGCAAAATAAACATAAAATACAATACATTATCACAGAAAGCAGAAAAAGATACAAAAGACTACATCACTTTATCCATTTATCTTTTTAAATCCACTTTAAATGTATATACTATCATTCTTTTATTCATATTTATTCATGTTTCTTTGGTTCCTTTATTTATACTTAATAAAATGCAGAAATCCTTTCCATAATTTCTTTAGTGAACCTGAAGATACTCTTGACATATCTATGGCATAAATTTTCTCCAGCTCTTTAACAATTAGTCTACTAATGCAAACATACGACATTTTCTTTTGGTATATCACCCATTGTATTCTAGCTTGCCACAGAAAGTATTTGAGACATCCTAAAAATAAAGTCAAAGTCTCCGTATGCACTCCGAATGAACCAACTGGAGACACTCCTAAAGCTAAGAATTCATATGTCATATTTTTCAGCCATTTCAGGTTCCATACATCTGCTAAAAAAATCACAATCCTACAGCATAGGAACAGTGTAGTAAGAAATGATCCATGGATTCCTCCTTATTAATGCATTCAGGGTAGGGGCATAACCGTTCCTGTAAGACTTTATATTTAGCATTCTCCCTAACATTTAGTCTTCCATAAAAAATTAACCACTGAACCTCCCATTGATTTTTGGGCAACCTAGAATTATTTAATTGTGCCACTATAATGGGGTTCAAGTTAATGGGCAGTTTTTAAATTCGGCTCTTGTGGATATAGCTTTTGCATTAAATGGCGATACAAACTCTTTGTGCTAACATTCAGTGCTACCTCTTCTGTATTTCCATTTATATAATTTGTGCCGTGAGGTCAAAGTGCCTAGAATCTTTAAATATTTATTAGTTTAGGCCTAAAGAAGTCCAACACTTACAGTATTTTCCCATGTTTATTAAATTCCATGAATTTTCAGATCTGGATTCGATATCAACCTTCTTTAAGGAGTTGGTAATAAAAGACATGGTAGTATACCACTGGGTCTATCATTCCTAAACCCCTGTTTTATTTTTAGGTATGTAAAACTTCTTTTAACTGGATTTAAGCGGTTACCCCAAAGCATCTGAAAGAAAGTGCTATATAATTTAGTTTCGATTCTGTTAGAAGTGGAAATACCATTGCCACAAATTGAATAATCGGTAAAAGAAATTGTTTAATTATGTGGACTCTCTTAATCTTAGACAAACGCCATTGCTTCCATCTAGAAACTTTGTTTTCAACACTCCCAAGTACCTCTCACAATTCTCCTTTGGAACATTCTGAGGACCAAAGGTAATGCCCAAAATTCAGTGGTTTCTAGAAAATGAATTTTCTCCAACCATAGTTCCAAAATCCCACGTCCCCAATGATCAATCCTTTTGTTTTATTTATGTTAAGTTTTGCATTAGACACTGTAGTGAACTCCTCAAATGCTCTCATAAACCCCTCAAACTGATGAACCGTCCTCCAAATATATAACCAAATCATCAGCATAAGCTTGAATACGTAGCTGTACCAGGCTGTTGTCTTTATAGAGTATCCCTTCCATTTCTGTGCCTCAATGCAGTTTGCAAAATGGATCTATAGCAAATGTATATAAAAGGGGCTTAAAGGGCACCCTTGCCTCACTCCCATGGTTAAAGAAAACCCAGCAACCGTTCGGCCTTTCACAAAGGGAAAAAACATCCCATTCTGGTACACTTGCTCAATTAACCCTACCAACTTATCCTGCACCCCATAATGCCTCAAAGTTTTAAAAAGAAATGGCAAATGAACCCTGTCAAATGCTTTATCCAGGTCTGCTGCTATCAAATAACCCGTTAATCCCATCTCATTGAAATAATCAATCACATCTCTTATCCGCATAATGGCAGACTGAATTCTTCTCTCTGGCAATCCACAATATTGATCAGTCGAAATCACTTTCCTCTGGTGTTGCTTAAGCCTTTTCATTCAGTATTTTGGTGAAGATTTTATAATCAGTATTTAACAGGGTAATTGGTCTCCATTCCCATAACTTGCTTATCACGGATTTAAAATATAGGTTAACAAACCTTCCAAAAAGATGGATAGATACTATTTTTATCTAGAAAATCTTGAAATAAAAGGCCCAAACATTGACTTAGTTCATCCTGAAACTTTTTGTACAAGTTGTTTGTGAGTCCATCTAGACCAGGTGAAGTATTTAAGTTTAGTGACCTAACAGTTTCCATAATTTCTTTCTGGGAGATAGTATACCACTGTTTCTGTATTATGCCTTATACGGATACAGGAATCCTATTTAAATAGTCCTCTATCTCTTTAATAGAAATAGTTTTTCAGGATTTAGGGAACCAAAATATTCCTTAATTACCTCTCTGATTTCCGCTCCTAGTTGCAATACCCCCATCAGATTTTTTCAACCCTCCAAACCCATTGAATCTCTAAATTCTTTTGCACATCTGAAAGGGGTCCCAAGAGGTGATTTCTTTACACCATTAAGCAATATGGCCTGCATTGTTTTACTTCTGTCATACTGATATTCTTTCATGGCATTTTTTAATAAGGAGATTTGTTCTGAATAATCCCACCTAGATATATAAGCTAAAGAAAAAATTCTCTGAAGTTGCTGTCTCAAACTGAGGTAATGCAGAAATTTCTCATTTTTAAGTTTCCTGCCAGTATTTTTGAACAGGTTACGCAGGTCTGCTTTTGTGTCCAACCACCATTTACTTAAATCTGTATATAAAAAAGCTACCGAAAGCCTAGCCTTCAATAGATTCCTTGTCCTAGTCTGGACATAATTCAATTCTAATACTGAATTATTAAGCTTCCATCTAATATGTCTTACTTCTCGCATCTCTGGAAGTAAAAAGGTGCTTATCAAAAATGAGTGATCTGAAAATTCAGAGGGAAAATCTAGGAATGATTTTATATGAATGTTTGAAGAAACAAACATATGGTCAATGAGTGAAAAGCACTTCCCTTTTCTAAAAGAAAACTGATTTTTAAGATTTAAAGAGGTGTAACCCCTAGATGGCGCTATCCCAGGGGCTACTACCCCTGCCTGATTTGCCACGAACAGGTTGAGGGGCCTGGATCCAATGGCGGGTGCCTCCACCCAGAGGTCAGGGTTTGCAATAGTTAAACTAACTTGGTCACAGCCCTCTGGGACACTGCAACCCTTTCTTCCTACTAGTGGCCCACATAATATATCAGAATTACCTTCACAGTATACACTTACCCCCAGGTCTGGTTCCGCACTGGAACCTCCTGTGAAATGAGATACAGTGTAACAATCACAGTACAGTACTTTAACATAGACAAATACCTCAGGCAGTATAACTTTGCTGAAACAAGCAGCTCTGATTTATTTAGGGGGATATAATAAGGACGGGAAATTAGGTTAATTAGCTTATCACTCTAATAATTCATTTATGGCTCTGTGCACAGGCCTATCCCTTACAAAGTTACTGTCCTGGGTACCCAAGCCCTAGTGGCTAGTCCAAACCGTGGCAGCTGGTAGGGCCCTTTCACACAGAGAAAAGGAAAATTAAACAGTCAGCAGTACAGTAATTCCATTTGGATTTAATGTGGCAATTCAACAGGAGGCTCCTGAATTAGTACTCACGACCTCCAAATAAGATAGGGTCCTTCAATATCAGCAGGGCTACTCTTGAGCTCAAAGAGACTCTTCACACATTTATATGGTAAAAAAAGAGATACTATACCAGGCAGGCTGCTTCTCTATCCCGACTGCAATTACTGCACAATACCCGGGAGAACACACAGCAGATTCAGTTCCTGACAGACCGAGTGCAATTCATCATTTCTCCAGTCTTCAGGTGAGCCTGGTTTCTACTCTTCAGAGATCCTTTGATTCTTTCACAGGACGGATTCAGTCCTAACAAGCAGTTACAAAGCTGCAGACCGGAACTCTGGGCCTTACACACTTTTTGACTAAAACTGCACACTGAGAAAAGCACAGGGCTCCTTCTTCACTGCCAAAGCTCAACTGAAACTCCAACCGACAAAACCGGGCACTTCTTTGAGTTCCTCCCAGTTCTTGACTGGATTGGCTGTCACTCACAATAGACTGCTGCTGTTGGTCCAAAAGGCACTGAAGTCTAAACTACATCTCCCAGAGTCACTGCCCATACAATCTCTTGTGGCTGGCTCAGATTATGAGTCCAAGTTCTGATTCAGTCCAAGGCACCATTTTAGAGCTAGCTTACCCCACACTGATTGGTCCAGTTCAGCAGTTCAAAACTAGAATGGGAACTAGCAGACACAGTTCTGACTGCAAAGAAAGCAGGTTAGACAAACTGTAATTTCATTATTACTCTAAATAATTTCTGGCAAACAGTTACATCTTTCAGATAGGTTCCTTTGCACTCCTAGTGACTGCAAAAATGAAGTGAATTACAGCCGCTGAGTGGTACTCAGAGAAGCACACAGTCCCCTCATAAATTAATTATGTCTGCAAGCAGACAGCTCTTAAGAGACAGTACCAGAGGCTCTAAAACACTACTGATAAATGGCTTAAATGCTAAACACCATTCAGGCTTGGAGCATTCACAAGCTCCTGGAAGTCTTTGGGAACCCCCCCATTTGCAGGGGGTTGCACCTTCCTGGTTTGGAAAAGCTTGACGTCTGCCACAAGCAAGTACCCATAAGTTTAACTGCAACTTCATATACATTTGCATTAGGCTCGCAACATGTAATCATCAGTCAATATATCATTTTACCAAGAACTCATTTCTGAAACATTGCAGTACGTTACTCTTTACAGTATTACATACACATTGTACCATAACTCAAGTTATTCCTCTTGTAGATGAAACCTGAAGAGAGGGGGCCCTTCCCTATTAGTTACCTTTGGGGCTGGATGGGGCAAGGGCACTCATATTTAGAGGGCAAACAAGTAACTTGGAGTTAGCACTGATGCTCAGTTTGGGCAATGAGCTCGAGGACACATACACTCCTTTATGGACAACATTGAGAGGCAAGTCCACAGGCCTCCCAAGTGAATCATAACTGAGGTGCACCAGGCTTTACAGCTCGACCAGTCTTTCTAGGGGAACTGTTATAGTCTCTGCACCTGAGCCTCATTTTCATCATTGTCCTTACTTGTCAGGAGTCTCCATGGGGGTAGAGAGGCTAGAACTTGGGGCACCTTTCAGCTCCAGGAGTTACAGTTTCTGAGTCCACAACATTTGGCTCGCATGGAGAGCTTTCGGACACTGGCAGTGGACTGTCAGGGCACTCAAAATACTCTTCTTGTTCGGGTGTATCACCAGTCTGCCCTAATCTATCATTTTCCTCCTGAAAGCTCAAACAGTTCAACCATGCACAATGATTCCATTTCATCTGATCTGATGCTTGCACTTCACTTTCTGGGAGCATTGGCTCCAGGATGAAGCTGGGGCTTAGACAGTCCAGAAGGCCCAGCTTTGTTCCAGTATTGACTAGGATTGGCCCAAAACAATTGACTGTCTGTGAAGAAGGATAGTATTCAAAGTCACTCTCACTTTCTTCCGATATGGACTGACAGTCATGCTCAACTGGGACTTGTGGAGGGAACACTTTAACTTTGCTTCTGTAGGTGCAGACTTTCTTGATCTTTTCTAGCAGCAGCCTAGTCACTGGTCCAGAGGGGGCACTTAGGGCTCTAGACTCAATTAAGATTTGTCCAATGGGCAGTAAATGATTTCTATGCATTGTTTTTACATCTTTGAATTATTCTCAGGCCTTACTTTGTACACTGGCAGATCATCTGTTTGCCACTACAATGTGAGGGGAGATGGTACCATCTGTCAGCAATCTTGTGCTTGCCATGCAGTCCCAGATTCTTAGCAATACCGATCTCCCTCCTGGGTTCCTGTGCTTTCACCTTTTATCATACCTTTCTTTGTTGGCCTGATTTCTTTTGGCAGCCATGGTTTGAGCCAGTTGGTACGCTATGAGTTAGCTGGGCCTTTAACTCTTTGCACATACTTTAAATAGTTGTCAGCTTGAACTCTATCAGAGAGACCCCAAAACACACATCTACTGGTAGTTTAGCTTTCTTCCAAACATCAGGCGTGTGGGGAGAATCCAGTGGCACTCACTTTTGGTGCAGTTATAAGTATGTACCAGGGGTGCTAATTTGTTGGCTCCATCTAGGCTTGTCTCTTTGGGTGCAGGGGTGCCCAGTATATCTAGGCAGCAAGTGTTGAAACGTTCAGGCTGTGGGTTCCCCCTGGGGGTGGTGAGGAGTGGTTCTGGACTTTCTCAGTCCCCCACAGAGAAAGCATCTCTTTGATCAGGCGACTCTCAAAGTCTCTCCTTGATCAGAATGGATTCTTTGTGGAGCCCCATAGTGAACAAAAAGTTTTCTATAAGTACTTTGGCCACAGTGGATGCTTTCTGGTCTTTGGTGGGAAAGCTTGGGCATATCTCGTGGAAATGGTCAGTGACCACCAGCACATTACTTGATATTTCTTTGATCTGACTCCAAACTCAGAAAATCAATACAGACCAGCTCCATGGGTTCTGGTGGTGATGTTAATAAGGGGCAGCCCTCTGGGGCAAAGCTTCCTCTGTAAGCAGCGATTACAAGTTCGAATGTGTTGCTCCACATCAGCCCCATCTTAGGCCAATAGAATCTGGATCTCACAAGTCAAGTGTTCTGTCTATACCAAGGTGCCCTATGTGGTTGTGCAAGGACCTCAGTACTGAGTCTCGAAGGCAGTGGGCAGCACTAGTTGTTGTTTGTCTACTTGTCCCCCTCTGTCTACTGTTTCTCTGTATAACAGTTTATTGATCAGTTTCAACTTAGGACCTTCTTTGTATAACAGTGCAGTTCTCAAATCAGTGGGGAGTAATTTGGACACATCTTTTCCTGCATAGAGGGCTTTAAAGCTGCTTTTGATCATGGGATGCATGGGATTGAGCCACCTGAATACTCTCATTGTCCAGCTGAGGCAGTGCACCAATGTCTATTGCAGAAAAGTGGCAATAAGCAGCAGGTATGCAATTCTCAGAGGGTCCTAAGCAATCCACCATGCAGTCCACTGCATGTCTGTGGACATTTATTCCTCCCTGTCAAATCTCCTGGTAGAGTGCCCGAATGTCAGGTTCTGCCAATCGGACCCAATCATTCTGGGGAACAGGCCTCCGGAGAGAGCATCAGCATCTATGTGGTTCAGACCTGCTCGGTATTCTGAGCATAGTCATATGTAGATAATGCAGAAAGCCACCTATGGCCAGTGGCATCCAACTTAGCTGAGGTCTGCACATAGGTCAAAGGATTATTGTCAGTTTTACTAGTATTTTAGCCCCATACAAGTACTCATGGAATTGGTCAACAATAGCCCACTTCAAAGCTAGGAACTCTAACTTATGTACAGGATAGTTCTTTTCGGATGGGGTCAGGCTTCTACTGGCAAAGGCCACTGGTCTCAGGCCATTCTCGTGCTCTTGGTACAACACAGCCCCAACCCTTGCAAGCTAGCATCAGTGTGCAGGACGAAGGTTTTCTTGGATCGCATAGGCCAGCACTGGAGCATGGGTAAGTTGATATATGATCTCATGAAAGCAGTCTCATTAATCAGGAGTCCAGCTGGCCCCAAATACTTCACTCGGATGAAAAATACACTCTTTTCAGTCTTGAGGGACGCTTGACTTTTGGTATTTTTTGTGGGTTGGGGATACCTCTTTGAGTAAGGTTAAGTAAAGGGCGGATCACTCTTGAATAGTCCTTGATGAAGCGCCGATACAACCACAGAATCCCAGGAATCTTGCAGTTCTTTAGATTTTGGCTGTGGCCAGGTGGTCAAGGCTTCAACTTTACTTGGTCGGTCTCTATTCCCTCGGTGGATACTATGTGTCCCACATACTTTACTGATGTTTGAAAGAATTGACACTTATCAATGGACAGTTTAAGGCCAAAGTCTCCAGTCGGTCCAATACCTTAAATAATCTGCTCTCATGTTCCTCCAGTGAGCTGCCAAACACAATAACATCATCTAGGTATATCAGGCACTCTAGTAAGTTCATGTCCCCACTGCACGCCTCCATCAATCGTTGAAAAGTGGCTGGGCACCTGAAATCCCTTGAGGCATCCTCATGAATTCATAGAAGCCAAGCGGACAGATAGGCCTGTCTTCTCACGGTCCTCTGGGGCCATCGGGATCTGGTAGTACCCACCGCGGAGATCCAGCACAGAGAACCACTTGTCTCTGCTTAGGCAGTCCAAAGCATCCTGAATGCGGGCATTGTGTACTGATCAGGATAGTCCGCCCGTTTAAAGGCGATAATCCACGTCACATATCCTTACTGTTCATTCTTTTTCTCACTACCACAATGGGGAAGCATAAGGCTTCTGGATTCTTGTATTACACCAGCAGCTAACATCCCTTGCAGATGCCGCCCACATCATCTATGCCAGCAGGTGCCAGGCGTCGAGACCTCTCACTGGAAATGGTTCGCCATGCAGCCGGATAATTGTGCTCAGCTCCTTGCACGATCCTACATCCCATTCCTTTAAAGAAAACACCTGGTCTCTCTGGGCAAGCTTCTCACTGATCCTCACTCTTCCATTCAGCTGGCAGGGGAGTCGAAATCAAACAAGTCAGGTATCTCTGTCATTCTTCCTTGAACTCTTGCTGCTGGGTAGCACTGCAGTGTCTGCACAATGCACATTAGCCAGGATGCAACCCTCTGTTTACTCGAATGTCTCTTTTCAGACACATTATGAACTTGGACCATTACCTCTTCTGGCAAGTATGGGCTCTAGCGGGCAAAATACTAGGCTTGACCAGCAGTCCCTCATGGCAATTTTCCATCGCCTGGTGCATCCAACATTAATATTTTATTCTTAACCATCCTTTCTGATGCGGACCTCTCCCTGTTAAGGTACACTGGGCATTTGGCCAGGATCAGAGACTCAGGATCCTTCTTCCATACAATTCGACCGGTTCCTCTGGTTCTGTTTTCAGCATCTCTCTGTGCCTCATAGGCCTTCTTAATTAAAGCCGGAACTCTTAAAGCCTCTACTAGTCTTTGACCCTGTTTTTCATAACACAACTGTGCCAGCCTTCCGAACATATGAGCATTTGTTCCAATCAACAAAGGGACACCATCATACAGTCCAGTGGGGGACACACTCAAGGCTAGGGTCTCTACTTGTTCGGCCACTCCAGCCACGGAGGTGGGGAAAGACAGCCAAATTCATTATACCGGAATAGGGTAGGCCTTCTCACTTAACCCCATACATGCAGTCCTCTATGGTTGTAAGGGTACGTCTGACAAATGCTCTGATACCAATCCTGGAACATAATTGTCACTTGGGAGCCACTGTCTAATACAGCTCTTGTAGACACTCCATTCACCTTTACAGTGGTCTCCATGGAGGGACCCACTATTCTGGACCAGTCTGAGACGTTGTAGTGGGGCCTGGGCAACTGACCTTGCCACAAAAGGACGGAATTAGCATTTTTGTGCCCTCACTGGGATCATGTTCGCACCTCTTAACCACTGATTTCTTCTCCAAGCTCTCCTTGTAGCCTATATGCAACTTTGTCAGTGTCTTTTGGGACTGGGCATTCCCTTTTCATGTGCCCATCTTCCTACAATTATAGCAAAACATACTTTCTGGAGTTTGAGCTGCCGAGGTGCCACACTGGTGAGCCAGGGCGGGGTATTACTAACTGGAAACCTGGGTGCCATCTCTGTCTCTGGCGTGATAAGCATTTGAGACATCTCGTCAGTTTCTCCACTTCCATGGTCAAGGAATTGAGTTTGGAGCTGTTATCAGCAGGAGATAGATGGGTGGTACCCCACCTCCATAAAGCAGATGCAGTCGGAATAGGTCAGGGCTTGTATTTGCATGTGGCCTTCATAAAGGGACTGTTTTGAATTCCCGGATCTCTCAACAGTTCAGCCCCATTGTGGCATATCTTTTTCCTTGTCAGAGCACTCACTGACTGTCAACCTCTGCCCCTGAACTTCACTTGATGGGTCACCCTCAGTCACTCGGGTCGTAGCCACAGCTGTTGGTGCAGGTACCTCCCGAGGTCGCCTTTTCTCAACTCCTCGATTTCTCTCATTAACTCATCATAGGAGGGTGGGATTCCAGTCGATTGGCCAGGCGTAACTCGAAGCAACAGCAGTTCTGAGAAGGGGCAGACTTAAGATCTCTGTCCAGTCTGGTTCGGTCCAGTTCAATCGCTGGCAAACTACCCTTTCTGAGGCATTCTTGCAACAATTTTTCCAGCCGAGAGACATACACAGACAACAACTCCCCTTGGTACTGTTGTGCATTTCTTACTCTCCACCATAGGTCCTCATCAGAATCTGGGCCCCATCATTCTCCAAGGCCTCAAGATAGGCCTGTGCAGTCGCTTCAGGGTTACTGGCCTGCTTAGCACTGGATGGTAGCCAGGGCAGGACCTGGAGGCTCTCACTAACCCTCTTTCGCTTTCGCCTCGAGCATTGCCATTCTAGCACTTGGGAGGCAACATATGTCTATCCAGGTCTCCCAGTCATCCTCCCTTGGGGTGGGGAGGGTGCCAGAGAAGATCCTCAACCTTCGGTAAGAGTCGTGACTAATGGCAGGTGCAGAAATAGGAGTCTGCATTGGTTCAGCCACCATTACGGGCACTGGAGCAGGAGAGGGTGTTGGGGAGGAAACACTCAGGTGGCAGAGAATAGTTTCTTCAGTCCTCCACAGTTTTCCCTCTCCCAGCAACCATTCAGCAAATTCTCCTCAAAAGTTTCAGATAGTGGGGGCTGATTCCCTCCGGTCTTTACTGTCCTTAGTTATCACTCTCCAAGCAGTGAGGGTCTCTGGGGTAATGGTCTGTGGCACTTTGGAGCTATCTATGGGATCCTTAAACTCTACTAGGGCCAGGAAAGTGTGGGTGAGCAGATTAGCATGCCGACCGACCACCACAGGGTTTTGTAAACCTTCCACCTTGGAAAGTACTCCCTGCACAGTGTCCAGTATTGATACCCAGGGGATGTCCAGGATAAGCATAGCATTTTGGGGTCGATCTCCTCCTCAGTACACCACCACCAGTCGGGCGCACAGCCACTTCTGTCAAGTACCCATTTTTTTCTTAACAGTGGTTCTGTGAATATGGCCACTAGAGGACACACAATCCCAGCTGTGCCTCCAAGATGTAACCCCTAGATGGCGCTATCCCAGGGGCTACTACCCCTGCCTGATTTGCCACGAACAGGTTGAGGGGCCTGGATCCAATGGCGGGTGCCTCCACCCAGAGGTCAGGGTTTGCAATAGTTAAACTAACTTGGTCACAGCCCTCTGGGACACTGCAACCCCCCTTTCTTCCCACTAGTGGCCTGGCACAATATATCAGAATTGCCTTTCACAGTATACAACTTACCCCAGGTCTGGTTCCGCACTGGGACCTCCTGTGAAATGAGATACAGTGTAACAATCACAGTACAGTACTTTTAACATAGACAAATACCTCAGGCAGTATAACTTTGTTGCTGAAACAAGCAGCTCTGATTTATTTAGGGATATAACAAGGGACGGGAAATCAGGTTAATTAGCTTATCACTCTAATAATTCACCTATGGCTCTGTGCACAGGCCTATCCCTATCAGTTACTGTCCCTGGGTACCCAAGCCCTAGTGGCTAGTCAAACCGTGGCAGCTGGTAGGGCCCTCTTCACACAGAGAAAAGGAAAATTAAACAGTCAGCAGTACAGTAATTCCATTTGGATTTAATGTGGCAATTCAACAGGGAGCTACTTGAATTAGTACTCAGACCTCCAAATAAGATAGGGTCCTTCAATATCAGCAGGGCTACTCTTGAGCTCAAAGAGACTCTTCACACATTTATATGGTAAAAAAGAGAGTACTATACCAGGCATGTCTTCTCCCGATCGCAATTACTGCACAATACCCGAGAACACACAGCAGATTCAGTTCCTGACAGACCGAGTGCAATTCAATAATTTCTCCAGTCTTCTACAGGGTGAGCCTGGTTTCTACTCTCAGAGATCCTTTGATTTTTTCACAGGAGGATTCAGTCCTAACAAGCAGTTACACAAGCTGCAGACCGGAACTCTGGGCCTTACACACGTTTTTGACTAAAACTGCACACTGAAAAGCACAGGGCTCCTTCCTTCTTCACTGCCAAAGCTCAACTGAAACTCCAACCGACAAAACGGGCACTTCTTTGAGTTCCTCCCAGTTCTTGACTGGATTGGCTGTCACTCACAATAGACTGCTGCTGTTGGTCCAAAAAGGCACTGAAGTCTAAACTACATCTCCCAGAGTCACTGCCCATAAATCCTCTTGTGGCTGGCTCAGATTATGAGTCCAAGTTCTGATTCGTCCAAGGCACCATTTTAGAGCTAGCTTACCCCACACTGATTGGTCCAGTTCAGCAGTTCAAACTAGAATGGGGAACTAGCAGACACAGTTCTGACTGCAAAGAAAGCAGGTTAGACAAACTGTAATTTCATTATTACTCTAAATAATTTCTGGCAAACAGTTACATCTTTCGATAGGTTCCTTTGCCTCCTAGTGACTGCAAAATGAAGTGAAGTGTGGCCGCTCAGTGGTACTCAGAGAAGCACACAGTCCCCCCATACAAACTAATTATGTCTGCAAGCAGACAGCTCTTAAAGAGACAGTACCAGAGGCTCTAAAAACACTCACTGATAAATGGCTTAAATGCCAAACACCATTCAGGCTTGGAGCATTCAAGCAAGCTCCTGGAAGTCTTTTGGGAACCCCCATTTGCAGGGGGGTTACAGAGGTATTACAACTCACTAACCCTGCATCTCTAAGGATTTTACCTAAAGTTGCTAGTATCGCAGGTTTTCTTGCCACTTGTTTGCCATTTGTTTGCCATGTATGAGATCAGAAACCGTGCAGTTAAAGTCCCCCCATAAACTCTGACCGTCAGAATAAAAAGGTTGCACCAACGGTAGGCAGTTCACCCTACTTGATTTGGTTTGTGGATTGTATATATTAATGAAACGAAACAAAACCCACACCATTTCCCATCCAAGATCAAAACCTCCCTGGTACCAAGTCTATCAGATTATGCAACTGAAAGGAAAATTAGTTAAATAAAATCCCCACTCCATCCGCAACATCGTCCCCAAAAGACCAAAAGGATGGGCCCCACAGCCACTCTTTCTTAAATGCTATCCTTTGATCAATAGTGAACATCCATGTCTCCTGCAAAAACCAGACTGATAAGGGAAAATCATGTATAAAATTAAACACAGCCTGTCTTTTAGCTTTATTTAATAAGCTATGAGTGTTTAATGAACCCCATGAACACTCCATTGTCTTTCATTGTGGTCAATACCCTTCATTTTTTCCTTTTTTTCTTTTTTTTATCCTTATAGTTCTCTATTATCTGAGATTTAGTTGAAATAGTGGATCTTTGGGAGTCTGATTCATCCCCTTCTGTATTTCCCCAAGATGAAAACAGAGCCGCATAAGTATTACTAGTCTCCAACTGGCAATCTGGGGGGGGGGAGCCCTAGCATGCAGATTTCTAGCTGACCTTCTCTGAGGAACAGTTACAAAGGTATCCTCTGCTTTTTCCTATGTCTCATTTTCCTATTTTCTCATCAGAGAAACAAACTGGGGAATGCTTAAAATATTCGAGGACCCATTTCTTCCTTTTAAATATCTTTTGCTAACCTCAGTACCATTCTTAGTCCTTTGGTTTTCAGGAAACACTTTTCCCTGTTGCCACCATTTTGAAACCAAACTATTTTTCCTTTCTGCTTTACCTCTGACCTCAGGGATTGGTACTACAGAAATCTAGGTACAGAAAGGGAGCCCTCCTGCAAGGGGTGGATTGAACCACAGCGTCTTGAGCCTTCTGAATATAAGACTCAGAACCAGAACTATTTGATGAATTATGCGCCCAAGGGCAGCATTTAAATACATGACCTTTTGCCTCACATAAATCGCAGCGAGATTGATTACCACAAAACATAGTTACGTGCCCTACTTCCCCACAATTATCACATCTGGGTTGATCACAAACACTAGACAGGTGAGTCTTTGCTCCACACTTATAACAGGCCCGGGGCTGTCCACTGTAAAAGCACACTCCTCTGTCCTTCCCTAACAAAAAAGAGTTTGGAATGTGCTCAACTCCTGTTTCATTTTGCCTCAGCTTGACTTTATATTTCCACCCACCCGTCCAAAATTGTTCTGAGTCTAGAATAGGCTCAGGTTCACTTAAAACATCACACTTTTTCTTTAACCAGAATGTAATATCTTCTACCCATACCCCTTCATTCCGAAACATGATAGTTACAAACTTAATCAAAGGCTTTGACAATGGTATCACAATAAAGGGGGCCCATATTGGGGAAAATTTCACTTGCCCATAACGTAACCAGAAGAGATCAAGTGCTTGTTGTGACCTAAAGCTAACATCAAAATTATCTTCACCCAAATGTGTATAAATGCATATACATCTTTGGAGAAAATGTAAAGAATCTTTCAATAAAACTTTCCCCACGTAATGTCTGTCTGGTCTAACTTCCAATCCACCTTTATACCGCAAACGTACTGCATGCCTCCTCGGTGCAGCTTCTCTCTGTGCATTAGAAAAAAGATCTGACAGTAAAGGCTTTTTATCTGGTTCCTTTGGGGACTAACAATTCCACTGCAGGTTTAGGCAAGGCCTCCGTAGCCACAGCAACCTCCTTTGAATTACTTAAATCATTCAGGTTACCTGCAGTACCTAAAATCATACTTTCCTCAACATTCTTGTCTGTACCTGAAACCTTTTCTTGTAGTTGTACCATTGGAGCCCACTCAGGAGAATCCTGAGAAAATGGTAACTTAAGGCTTCAAGTGGGATCAGGAATCCATCCACCAGATTCAGACAAAATCCAACCTGCCCCACTTATAGCATTTTCTGGCGTCCAGACTTTTTGTCCCTCCACACTTTTAAGGGGTGCTGTTTTATTATCTAAACCTGATGTATTTGACCTGGAAATTACATTTTTCCTTAATCTCCCCTCAGAAAAAGAAAATTCTGTGACCCCTAATTGGGAACCTACGCTGGACTGATAAATAACATTTTTATTAGCCTCTAATGCATCTCCCTGTTTCCTAGTATTATTCAGTACAAACCCTTTAATTTTGTCCAAAGGGACAGCAGAGTCAGAAAAGTCCATAGGTAAAGTGATACAGCTCCTTTCAGCATTCGTGGAATTACAGTCCCATTTAACCTTCATCTGTGCAGGTTGAAAAGACAAGCTACCGGTTGTTGAGGTTTTCAGGAATCCCAGACCTTTCTTCTTTTAAATCCTCCCGACTGTATTGCAGCAGCGCCAAGTTAGGGGTATAAGTGTTCTCTCCTTGTACTGAGGTTCTCTCCCCCTTGAGCCACTAGTTCTTATTGTAATTGGCTCGCTTGTCAATAATAATTCACCACAGACCTTATGTAATGTTTTAAAGTCTCTATGACCCTCTTCGCCCCACTCCATATACCATTTATATTTATTCCATTTATGACATCCCCAACATTTAATTCTCAGTGAAAATAAAACTTCTTGTTTTGTGTTGGAAAGGAAGAAAAAAGAGAGAGAGGGAAAAAAAATCCCCTTTCTCTTTCATGTCTCAAATAAACTTAAACATTTTCCCCACTTGTGTCTGGTTTGTTTTTCCTTTAATGTCCCATCTTTCATTCAGCTAGTATCCTGCATGGGGGGGGGGGGACATCCCCTTTGAAAAGGAACCAAATTATAACCACTTGCAAAAACAAACCTGTCATTTTCTCTTCACAAGTCCATTAAGTTCTGGTACTGTTTCTTATCCCTTAGTTCTGATTTCTTCATTTTAGTTTGTTTATATTTTGTTTTGGCAGTTAAATATGTCTCCTTCTCCTTATTTTTCCCCCTGCCCCTGAGATAAGACCTCACACATAGCAACATGAGTCTAAGCTCAATAATGAGATTAATCTCTAGGATGGTGACTTTCTTCAGTACCTCAAGTTCTTTGTACAAAGTCAACCTTCTTTTTCCTTTTCCATTTCCTCTATTGGTTCATCTCTTCTGTTCTCCGATGATTGAATTATTGATGCCACATATCTTGCCGCTTCCCTTGCATTCAGTCGGGTATTATTCTTGCCGTCCTGGTATGTCACCTTTTGCCAGTCCGGATAAAAACACTTCCCTAGCAGTTTTCGTTCCTGTGGCAGTTCGGGTACTCTCAGGCCTCTCTTCACCAAATCTTGCCTCGCTTCCTGCGCAGTTTCACACAGCACAACTCCAGTTTTCCAGGCCACTCGCAGACATGCAGGAAATGGGGTCTGAAATTTGATATTCTGCTTTCAAAGAACTTTTAAGACAGGCAGGTACCTTTGTCTTGCATTCTGTATTTCTGGTGAATAGTCATGATCCAATGTGAGCTTAGAGTCCAAGTATTTTAAATCTTTTTGGGACCATGCTCGGTGCAATATATCCTCTTTCACTTTGTAGCTAGCACATTTAATTACTATCGATCTGGGACGTGCCTCTGGTTCAGTTGTTTTTTTCACTAAAGATCTATGAGCTCTTTCTGTGCGTAAGGCATAACGCGCTAGAAGATTCAGGACATAAGTAAGTAGAGTTTCCATGAACTCTGCCATCAGATATGTTTCTGCTCCTTCTCTCAACCCATATATTCTTAAATTGTCTCTTCATGATCTGCTTTCTAGGTCTAGAGTTTTGGCATGCAACTCTGCTGTTTGGTGAAGGAGCAATTCCAGTACAGTGCCTAATTTTTGTGTATGGTCCTCCATAGTCGCGACTCACTCTTCTAAGTCATCTATTCGGGTCTCCACTTTAGTAAGTTTTTCAGAAAGGTTTTTAAATTCTTTTCAATTTTCCACCTGAGAAGCCTATATCTCACTGAGGAGAGTTTTGAATCTACTGTGGGACAACTGTATCTTGCTCTGAGCCTCTATTTCTGGATGGGGATCCACTTCTGTTCCTAGGCTCGCGGTGTTGATTTAATCGATCAGCATCCTCGTGTCTCAAATCTTTCTTTGGAGTAATTTTCAGTCCTCTCCTACCCTTAGGTCCTCCATTTAACATTTTCAGCAGTTATTTTACTTTTCAGCTCTTCCGTGTTTTTTTTTTTGTTTAGATTATAGTCGGGTGCTGCAGAGCCACTTTCTCTTGGTCTCTACAGGTCCGTGGTGGAACCAGAAGTCTGGAAATGTTTTTTTCAACACAGAACACACAGCGGAAGCCATCGCCTATTGCTCATTTTTCTCATTACAGCTGACAGCTGAAACTGACAAGCGGAAAAAAAACAAAACAGCGGGCCTTCTTTGTTGTTGTTGTACCCTAGTAGTAATGAACTCAAGATGGTACAAGAACAGTCTGACATCACTACTAGGGTACAGCATCACTGGGAGTTCATTGAATTCCATACACAACAGCCTTTACCCATATACTCTCTAAACCAATTCAGCTTTATAGAGCTGCACTGTTGTTGTTTTTAATACAGACCAGGCTGAACTTCAACATTTGCATCTTTACAGAAAAGCATTATTCTAGTCACTCATGCTTGGAATTGTTTCTGTCATTGCAGACAATCAGCCTAAACCCAAACCACGAATGATGAACCTTCGAAACAGGAAAGCCATTTCTGTTTATGAAGAACAGCTCAGTCCTCAGAGCTACATGTCTGAGCAGGAAAGTAAGTACTTGGACAAAAAGTAATCATTGAATTTGTTGCAAAGCAGTAGCAACATTGCTTTTCAAATGAAGAATCTAAACAGAAAGGTATGCTAACACATTGATGCTGTGTTAAAAACCTTATGCTCATATCTGGGGTTGTCAGGGAAGATCACTTCTCAGATAGTAGCACCCCTGGGACACAGGGCAAGAGGGAGAAGCTCATAATTACAAACAACCTACACACTATTGTGTCAGTGCATCTTACACTACCTAGAACTGTCAGAGAATGATGTGAGGGAGTTTAAACTGTCACTGAAGCTCCACTGCCTTTGGTGGGAGATAATGGTGAATCCGGTGAGCATATAAGGTTTAAATTTGGTATTATTTTCTTTTTTGGGACTGAGGTACTATTTAGTGACCTATTCTTTTGTTTGCTGGTATTTAAAGTTAGCTTTGCTGGTATTTTTTGCCCACCCCCAAACTCCATCTCCACACATTGTTAAATGTCCTGTTGAACCTGAGTGACAGGAGCAAGGAACAGTGAATAGAGGGGGCAGCTGAGTGGGAGGGGCATAAGCCAGCCCTCAGCAGAGAAGTGTGTACTCTACCCCTGGAAAACTATCTGACAGATCAAGGACAAGATTTGAGGGTCAGAGACATCTGAGTGTGTCATTGATTTCTATGGGGGATTGAGCTACTCAGGGTAACCAGGGCCCATAAACATTTTAGGAACTTAAAGAAAGTCTGTGATGGGGAGAGAGTAAAGTAAGTTTAAAAAAACAGAAGAGGATAGGACCATATTAAAGATTACTAAGGATGATATAGGGAGTGGTGCAGTGCAATGGGTGCAGAGCAGCTGTGTTCAGAAACACTTTCTGGGAACTGCGGTGCTGCCTCATTTGCAAGCACCTCTCTGGGCTGAGGGAGGAGGCTGCCATGCTCTGAGCACAGTTGGCAGGAGTACTGGGGTCCTCTGCCTCCACCCAGGGATCACCACAACGCCAGCCTCTGCCACAGAGACTACTCAGACAGAGGCCTGGATGGACTATGGTTGGCTCAGGGAGGTTAAGGAAGGTGGAAATCAGACATACCCCCCACCCGGTACAACTAAGGAACAGATAGTGTTTGCAAGGAGGGGGGATATCCCTGAAAGGGAGCCCAAGGCTGTGAACAGGGGGGATGGGCAGACCTGCTGGAAGGGGGGGCATAGGGGAGGGGGTCAAAGAGCCCCATGGGAGAAGGAAGATTCTATACACTTACTATCCAGCACCCAGAGGTGTGATAGATCCAAAAGGAGATAGTTCAAAATTCAAAACAGGTTCCAGCTTTTATTGCGCACAGAACGTCAGGTACTGGGAATCATTACCCAGCAGCCTTGGCACTTCACTCCAATGAGCTTTGTCAAGAGGCTACCTGCTGGGGTCACAACTAGTCATTTATACTGCCATCAATTAACACATTCATCATTAATTACCTAGGTTACATATACCTGGCCATTTAACTTGTCATTTAATGTTTTAAACATAGAAAGATAGAATCTGATGGCAGATAAGGACCGCTTGACCCACCTAGTCTGCCCATTTCCCTACCTAATGGATAAGCTGCAGATCCTAGTTAACCAACAACCTACTTCCTCCTACCCTCCACTAGAATTGCCTTATGTCTGTCCCATGCATTCTTGAATTCCCCCACTATTTTTGACTCTACAACCTCCTCAGGAAGGCTGTTCCATGCATCTACAACCCTCTCTGTGAAGAAATATTGCCTCACATTACCTCTGAGCCATCCTCCCTCTATCTTCAAATTGTGCCCCCTTGTTCTTGCACATCTCTTTTTCTGAAAGATGCTACCCTCTTGGACTTTGTTGATTCCCTTGAGGTATTTTAAAGTTTCTATCATGTCCCCCCTCTCCCTCCTTTCCTTGAGGCTATACATTTTAAGCTCCTTTAGTCTTTCTTCATATGTCTTCTGGTGCATACCCTGCACCATTTTAGTTGCCCTCCTCTGGACAGCCTCCACCCTGTCTATGTCTTTGAGGAGATGGAGTCTCCAGAACTGTACACAGTACTCCAGATGTGCTCTTACCAACTGTCTGTACAGAAGGCCAACAACTTCCTGTTTTCTACTGGTGATGCCTCTCCCTATGCCTCCCATAATCCCCGCAGCCCTCCTTACTGCCTCCTCACATTGCTGACCCACCTTTAGGTCATCTGATATGACTACCTCCAGGTCCCTTTCCATTTTTGTTGTTGTCAGTATCTCACCCCCCATTGTGTACTCTTCCCTTGGGTTTTTGTTTCCCAGGTGCATTACTTTGCACTTCTTTGTGTTGAATCTAAGCTGCCATTCACTTGACCATTTCTCCAACCTTGCCAAGTCCCTTTTCATCCTTTCCACCCTACTTTTGCGTATCAACCCTGTTGCAGATCTTTGTGTCATCTGCAAAGAGCCATACTTTTCCTTCCAGTCCCTCTGCAATGTTACTTATAAAGACATTAAAAAGGACCGGCCCCAGTACTGAACCCTGTGGTACCCCACTAGTTACCCCCTTTCTTCACTGTGGACTCCATTTACTATTACCCTCTGTGTCCTGTTGTCCAGCCAGTGTTTTACTCAGGCTACAACCCTGGGACCCACTCCCAGGCTGGCTAATTTGTTTATTAATCTTTTTGTGCGGGACTGTGTCAAATGCCTTGCTAAAGTCTAGGTAGGCCATGTCCACAGCCCCTCCCTGGTCTACTACTTTGGTCACCCAGGCAAAGAAATCTATTAGATTTGTCTGACATGACCTTCCCACTGTGAATCCATGCTGCCTTGGGTCCAGTGCCCCACTGGCCTCTAGGTACTCAACAGTTCTTTCCTTCAGAAGTGATTCCATCATTTTCCCTAACACTGAGGTCAAACTGACAGGTCTGTAGTTTCCTGCCTCTGTCTTGCTCCCACTTTTGTGAAAGGGAATCACTTCTGCCCTCCTCCAATCCTCAGGTACCACACCATCCTCCCATGATTTATAAAAAAGGGTAGCCAGTGGTATTACTAGTTCTTCCCTTAGTTCTTTTAGAATTCTGGGGTGAATCCCACCATGCCCCATTGCTTTATCCACCCTCAGTTTTAAGAGTTATTTCAGAACCCTTTCTTCTGTGAAAAGACTAATATCAACCGCCTATCCAGAGTGCTTCTATTGACTGGATTATGTATCTCCCCCTGCTCTTCCATTGTGAATACTGAGCAGAAGTTTTCATTCAGTATCCCTGCTTTTTCACTGTCGCTCTCTGCCCATCTCCCTTCCTCTTTATTCAGCCTCAGTATCCCTGTCTTAATCTTTCTTTGCTCCCTAATATACCCATAAAAGGTTTTATCCCCCTTCTTAACCAAGTTGGCTATCTTTTCCTCAGTTTGGGCCTTTGCTATTCTGACTGCCTTCCCTGCTTCCTTCTGCTTTAAGCGGTACAGTTCTCTGTCCTGCTCCTTCTGTGTTTACTTATACTTCCTGAATGCTATCTTTTTCTCCTTAACCTTCCCCGCCACTTCTTTTGAGAACCATATTGTTTTTTTCTTTCACTTTGATTTGTTTATTTGCTTCACACAAAGGCTTGTTGCCTCTGTGATGGAGGTTTTGATGTTTCTCCATTGTTGCTCCACTCCACCTTCTTGCCTGTTTGCTAGTGCTTTTCTGAGGCACTCTCCCATTTTGACAAAATCAGCCCTCCTGAAGTCCAGTACCTTCACTTTTGTATGGCTTGACTCTACAGCTAAGTTTATCATGAACCACACTGTTTGGTGGTCGCTTGTTCTGAGATGGCTACCCACTTCAACATCGGAGATCCTCTCTCCGTCCCCATTTGAGAGTACAAGGTCTAAGATGCTCCCTCCTGAGTGGGTTCCAAAACTAGCTGTCTGAGGTGTGCCCCCTGTAGGGCATCAAGAATGGCCCTGCTCTTGGATGTGGCTGCAGCAAATTGCTCCAGTTAACATCTGGCATATTTAGGTCCCCATCAGCAATATCTCCCCTTTCTCTGCCATCCTAAGGATGCCCTCTATTATTTCCTTGTCCATTTCCTCCCCCTGAAACGGGGGTCTGTATACAACCCCGTGTGGATTGTGGTGCCATTTCCAGTCTCCAGGGAGACCCACAGTGCCTCCCCTCCTGTCTGTTTACCCTTTAGTTCTGTTGCTTTGATCCCTTCCCTTACATAGAGAGCTACTCCTCCTCCTCCTCTTCTTCCCTCCCTATCCCTCCCGTAGATTTGTACCCTGTTATGTTGACATCCCAGTCATGGTTCTCTGTGTACCATGTTTATGTGACTGCCACGATATCCAGGCATCCCTCTTCCAACAAGGCCACCATTTCAGGGAGCTTTTTACCTAGACTATGGGCACTGGTACTCATTACCCTCCATTTTTTATGGCCTTATTTCTTTTTGCCCCATCCCTGTCCTTACTGCCTTTGTCTTTTTCTCCATTTACCCATGCCCTTCTCCCTACTGACCGCTCTATCTTGATGTTTATTTCACTAACTACCCTAATTTTTTGGGGGGGGCTAGGATTTCCCTTCTCCTTTTCAGTGCCTCCCCCCTTGGCTAGTTTAAATGCTTGCCAATGAAGCATTTAAACCTATAACATAGGATCGTGGTTCCCCTCCTGGAAAGATGCAGACCATTGCACCAGTATAGGCCTGCATCCCTCCAGGTGGAGCCCCAGTCCCCAATGAAGCCAAATCCCTGAGCTCTGCACCAGTTTTTTAACCAGTGATTGAATCCCGTGGTGTGAAGTACCCTAGCCTCATCCATGCCATAGACAGGTAGCACTTCCAAGAAAGTTACTGTGTGTGCTACTTGTCTAAGGCCCCTTCCTAACTCCACAAACTCCTGTTGCACTGCTCTGATCCCATTCTCAGCAGGTCGTTTGTCCCTAGGTGGATAATGACATCCAGCTCACTCCCCCTTGCAGTTGCTCCCACAATCCTGAGGATTCGCTTCCTGTCCCTCAAGCCATGGCTGGGCAGGCCTTACTTCCCTTTCCTTTCCTCCCCAGTCCTACCCCCTAACAATTGAGTCCCCCACCAGAGTTGTTTCTTTCCCTGGGGGTCCTGCGCTATGCTCCTGTGGGTCTCCATTGTGGAGGTTCCCAGCATCCTCCTTGGTCTCCACTGCAGGTGCCTCCATAGAGGAACCATGCTCCACCAGAGTGGTGAATGAATTGTGGAGAGGCACAACTGGAGGAATGCACCTCTGTTCCACTACCCTCACCCCCCCTGAGCCCACCATGGTCCAACCACTCCTCTTTCTTGGCAACCTCTGAGGTAGTGGCAGTGGCCTGGGTGGTCCCTGGGTGGGGGAGCAGGTTTCCAGAATCCTTGCCAGGACAGCATGGAGACGAACAACTGCCTCCCTCAGACCAGAGAGGCACCTGCAAATAGGGCAGCAATGCAGTCTCCAGAATGTCTTCTGGAAGACTGGTGCTCCACAGCCAGTGCATTGCACCACTCCCCCACATTTCTCTGTCCCTTCCTGTTACAGATGCTTTTCTTTTTTATTTCTTTGTTTTCTTGTTTTAATGTGTGCAAGCTTGTGAGTGTCTTTACCCCCTATTCAGTGTGCTGTGCCTTTAAGGATATGAACAGGTGTATGTTGTTAGCAGTTTTGGGGAAGTGATGTCAGAACCCCTGCTATAAAGGAAGTTATGCATTTGGAGTGGGTGGGTTGAGAGGCAGGGTGGGTGGGAGTAAACCTGTGCTCTCCAGAAACAATCAACTACAACTCTGACTCTCCACCTCCACTACTCCACTACTCTCTGTGTGGTAGTGCCTTCCTTCCTTTCACACACCTATTTCACAGAGGTTAAGTAACAGGTCTAGTCACAAATGACTGCAAATACCTCCCAGCTACATTTCATCCATGGCAAATGAATGTTAAACTAAGAAAAGTCAACCCCAAATACAGAGAATCAATACTAGTTACTTACACAGGTCCAAAATATTAATTCAATTCAGTGTAGTCTATTTAATAACCTCCTTGATTTAAGGAAGCTTTGGCTGCTTTTTCTTTCTCTCTCTCTGTCAGTAGACAGAGACCACAAACAACTCCTGGTTTAAATCCACAGTTCAACCAGGCCCCTTTTAGCTCCTCCCCTTAACAGACACCTATTTCACAGAGGTTAAGTAACAGGTCTCATCACAAATGACTGCAAATATCTCCCAGCTACAGTTCCTCCCTGGCAAATGAAAGTTAAACTAAGACATGTCAACCCCAAAAACAGAGAATCAATACTAGTTATTTACACAGGTCTAAAAAGTAATAATTCAATTCAGTGTAGTCTATTAAATAACCTCCTTGATTTAAGGAAGATTTGGCTGCTTTCTCTCTCTCTCTCTCTCTCTCTCTCACTCTCTCTCTCTCTGTCAGCAGTTTTGCGCTGCAGCATTTTTTAATCTTACTTTCTATTCATATTTGCAACCTAGTCACAAATTGTGATGTTATAATATACAATAAACAAACTTATAAATGATCAGTGCCAGAAGTTAATAAAACTATTAAGGACTCGATTATATTTATTAATTACGTAGAATCAGATAGGATAGGATAGGGTTGGGGGGGGTTACATAACCAAAAAATTATATTTTTCAGTTTATGTTGAAAAAATCTGTGCACTCCATATCCATAGAGCTTTATATTTTAATCAAAACAATTAAATCTGATATACATATTGTAATTTTCAGTGTTTCTACTTTGTGTCTATGACATATTTTTTTCTCTTTTTTCTTTTTATAATGCTTAATATAAATAAAGCCCAAAAGTACCAATCATGAACTGGAGTCAGAACATAGAAATAAAGTAAATTAATTAAATTAAGTAAAACTTAAGGGTAAGGCACTGCAGAGACTTTTGAGGGAGCTGCTTCTTCAGGTCCTTAAAGTAGGGCAGTCCTGCACTCACCACATATTAGGCTGAAAGGAGAAAATGAGAGTAAATAAGTAGAAAATACTTCACAGTCTACTTAATCTCTTGTATTGCCACTATTATGACATCACATAAGAACTTTTTCAAATTTTAAATGAATATAAAGAATATAAGGAAGGGGGGAGGGGGATGGAGAAGCAGACTGCCGATGAGCACAGGTCTCCAAAATAGAGAGGCTGAGAATTATCACAACACAATTGATTGAGTCAGTTATAAATCAAGTACCAACGTTTTGAACAAGTACATTTGGCCTATAATATTATATTCAAAATCACATCCAATACTGTTTATTGATACATTATTACAAATATGGTTTGTAATCTATCTCTAAATTGAAACCAGTGGGATGCATGGCTCCTAGAGAAAAAATCCAAAAGGTTTCTCATTGTTGGAGCCTCTGTATCCTATCCCCACCCCTCGGACCTAGCTTGATATTCTGTAGGCCCATAAATCTGAGGGTTGTTGCATCACTGTTATGTTCATAAAAAAAGTGTGCAACAACTGGATTGTCCATGCACAATTTTTTATGTCCCATACATGCTCCTGCATTCGTTGTTTCAATTGTCTTGTGGTTAAACCCACATATATCATCTTGAGGGGACAAATCAACACATAAATCACAAATGTGGTTGTGCAGGATATAAACTGATGGATGGACCTCATTACATCTGTGAGTGCTGTAGAAACCAGTGTGTGGTTTTGAGAAGTAAGATTTTCCTGGTGGGGTACTCAGTAGTTCAGGGTATGGATATAAGATCAGACATCAGGTGAGAGAGAGGTCATGTGCCTCCCAGGAGTAACAGCTTGAAGGGAGGGGAGTGGACCCAGAGGATCACAAGGCCGTGGCTAGGAGAGGGGGCTGGACATTGTTGTCCATCTGGGGACAAATTACCTAGCCAAAGAAAGAGTGAGTCTGGAGGAGGTTCAGGAGAATTTTAGGGAGTTGGAAAGGAGCTTGAGAGGAGGGGGTGGCAAACTCTGCAACATTCTAAGAGGTGCTACCAGTCAGGGGAAGGAAGGGGGAAAGGAACCACCAGATCAGCACTTTCAACAAATGGTTGAAGGACTGGTGCAAGGGCAACAACTTTGGCTAAATTGGGGACTGGGATGTCACCTGGGAGGATGCACACCTCTACAAGAAGGATGGCCTACATCCTTCTATGGAGGGCAAGTCTGTCCTCAGTGAGAGGTTTACATGCCTTCTGTGCAAGTATTTAACCTAGCCACTGGGGGGGTGGAGCTGTCAGGTGCAGGGAGGTTCAGGCAGCCTACCCCCAGGTTAGTGCACACATAGAGCAGGACCAGGATGTCAATCCAGGGGTGGATATGCAGGGAGGGCTAGGCTACGCTCAGGACATAATAATATCACCACTGAAAATTGGACCTGGATGACAAGCATCCAGTAACGTAAAAATATGTAGCAAAACACAAAACACTTTGGGGAAAGTAGGATGAAGCCGGGAGCGACACATAAAGGGGAACAAAAAAATGCCATTCTTTATGGAAGCTCATACACAAATGCCCACAGTCTGGAGAACAAGATCCTTGACCTGGTGACAATAATGATCTGGACATAGTGGCAAAAACCAAAATATGGTACACCAGCAACCACAACTGGGACATAAGTGTCCCGGTTATGCCCTGTTCAGAAAAGATAGGGAAGGTAAAAGGGAAGGGGGTTGCCCTCTACATCAGAGAAAGCATAAGGGTGACTGAAATTCTAAACAGGCATGAGGAAACAGAGGAAATATGGGTCACCCTTGAGCCAGGCAATGGAACTTCCATATGCTCTTGGGTCATTTACAGACCCTCGGCTGAAATTGACAAGCAGCTGCTGGAAAAAATGCATGACATGGCAGCAAAGGGGCAGGTACTGCTGATGGGTGACTAGAACATGCCTGAAGTGCACTGGTCCATCCCCGCAGGGGCCTCAGCGAGGATAAAAGATTTTGTGGACTCACTTGAGAGGGGCTGGCCATACACAGCTCATTCAGGAACCTACTGTACAAGGGACTGAGCAATCCTGAATCTGGTGCTGACCAATGGGGACAGGGTATCAGATTTGGATCTATGATGCTGGTTCAACAACTTTTTTGTCAACCAACATCACAGCGATGGATTTATGTTGACCGCAAGTTGCAGTTGACATAAATCCATCAGGAGAACCAATTCCTTTTCTATTGGGGGGGCTCTGTCCCCCGCACCTCCTGAATTTATGGATTATCAACATCGAGTTGGAGTTGATTCAGGGAAGGGGTGCAGGACCAGGGGAAAGAGTGCCAGGGTCCCAGGCAGGCTATTACAGCGAACTGTCAATGTTGTCGGCATCGACGTATTCACTGTAATAGTTTCACTGAATGGAGGACATAGTATCAGATCTTAGGGTAGAAGGACAGTTAGGGTCCAGCGACCATAATAAGGTGTGGTTCAAGGTGGACAAGGGGATCCAGTCAACCCATTCAAAAACAGAGAGTCTTGGACTTTAGAAGGGCGAACTTTACAGAATGAACCTACATCTAAAGGAAACCCTGCAAATGAGAGGGGTAGGTGGGAATGTGGAGCGGAAATGGGTACATATCAAAGAGGCTGTAGTGGGGGTAACAGAACAATGCATCAGGTCTACAGACAAGAGTAAAAGGAGAAGAAAGCCTTTTTGGTTCTCAGGGAGGGTGGCAGAAAAAGTAAGGGCCAAGAGGCTAGCCTTCAGGAAGTATAAGGAGACACAAAGTAAGGAGGATAAGGAGAGGTACCATAAGTGCCCAAGAGAGGCAGGAAAGGCAGTAAGGAGCATTAAAGCACAAACAGAGAAGGGAACAGCTCAGTCTGTTTAAGGGGGACAAGGCATTTTTCTGGTACATTAGTGAGAAGAGGAAGGCAAAAGGGGGAATAGCAAAGCTTAGAGGGGCCAGGGGGAGATAGTGGCGGGAGACGGGGGAAAAAGCAGTGATCCTGAATGAATATTTCTGTTCAGTCTTCACTGTGGAAGGGGATGGGCAAGGCCCACAGTTGGACTTCAGAGGAGTTAAAGATAGGGAGGTAAACACCAGTCCATTCACAGACGAGATGGTCCTAGAGGAACTGGTAAAGTTAAAGGTTGACAAAACCATGGGTCCAGATGGCATACATCCCAGGTCCTAAAGGAGCTGAGGTATGAACTGGCAGCCCTGTTCAGTGTGTCCTTTGACACTGGAGTGGACCCAGAGGACTGGAGAAGGGCAAACATCATCCCTTTTCATAAGAGCAGTAGTAGGGAAGCAGCGGGGAACTACTGGCCAGTTAGTCTAACCTCTGTAGTTGGGAAGATAATGGAGGCACTCCTCAAGGGAAGAATTGTGGAACACCTGGTAACCAATGGGCTGGTGGATCCCAGGCAACCTGGTTTCTCTGCAGAATGATCTTGTCAAACAAATCTGATAGATTTCTTTGACTGGGTGAAAAAAGCGGTAGACCAAGGGGGGGGCAGTGGACAGTGCCTACCTCGACTTCAGCAAAGCCTTTGACACAGTCCCACACAGGAGATTGGTCAACAAGCTAGGCAGCCTGGGGGTGGGACACAATCAGTGGAAAGGGAAGTGACCAGTAGGGTACCTCTGGGGTCAATACTAGGGTCAGTCCTCTTCAGTGTCTTCATCGGTGACATAGCAGAGGGGTTGGAGGGAAAGGTTTGCCTGTTTGAGGATGACACCAAGATCTGCAACTGGGTGGATACCCTGGAGGGGGATGGAAAGGATGAGAAGAGACCTGGAACAGTTGGAGAGATGGTCAGTTTATAAATGATCCAGGATTATTTTGCACTGATGGCTTGCATCTGAGCAAAAAAAGGTAGTAGAAAGTTGGGGATGACAATAAAAAGAGTAATAGATACACATTTAAACTGAGAAATCAGGAGAGAAGGAAAAAAGAAGATGAGAAAAGTAATTTGAAAGTGAGTCCTACAAGAAAAGTATCAACAAAGCAAAAATTAAACTATACAAAAATGTATAATGGAATAAAAATATGGGCTTTGAATGCAAAAAGTCTGAATATGACAAAAAAAATCAGAATTAGAGATAAGGTTAACGTTAGAGGGTATTGATATATGCTGCATTACCAAGACCTGATGGGAGAAAGAAATAATGTGGAATAGGGAGATAGAGGGGTGCGAACTGTTTTCAAAAGAAGAGAAAACAAAAAGAGAGGCGGTATTGCAGTATATATAAAGCAAAAAATAAAAAAGTACACTACATAAAAATATGATTGAAGTGATGAGATTGAATCCCTATGGTTAGCATTACAAATTACACAAACTCAAAAACAATTATTGCTTGAATTGTTTTATCGACCACCCAATACAAGCAAAATCCAAGATGAACTGATAGATGTTGAAATTAGGCAAATAGCAATGCTGGAAGAAGTAGTAATTATAAGGGATTTTAATTTACCAGATATAAATTGGGTAACAAAAAACTGCAAAGGATGCAACACATAATAGGTATGTAGAGATGATGGAAGAGATGGGGTTAACTCAGCCGGTACATAAGCCCATAAGAGGGGAAAACATACTGGATTGGGTAATAACAAATGAAGAAAACACATTAACTAAATTGAGTATTATTGATAACTTAAGCAACAGTGATCATAGTATTGTACAATTTTATTTAAAAAGAAAGTTGATGTGTGAAAAAGGAAATACCATCATAAGAGACTATAACAAGGTGCAGTTTGACAAAATTAAAAGGGAACTTGAAGGCTGGAATTGGAAAGAAATGTTTAGAGGAAAGAATGTAGGAGACATGTGGGACATGTCTGAATATAAATTGCTCGAATTGGAAAACAAATATATTCCCCAAAGGAAGCTGTATACGAAAAGAGGAAAAAACCCAATGTGGTGTACAAATAAAAACATACAGTTGTGTAAAGAAAAAAAAAGAGCTTTTAATGAAATGAAAAAAAACAAAAGGATCCTGAGACTAATATAGAATATAGAAAGGTACCAAAGAAGTTAAAATCAACAATAAGGGCAGAAAGAAGGAAATTAGAAACAAAGTTAGTCTACAGAAAAGGCAATGGAAAGGGATTTTATTCCTATATAAATAATAATAAAAATAGTAAATCTACAACACAGATAGGGCCCCTAAATGTAGGAGGTGGTTGAAACAGCAGAAATGGCAGAAAAATTAAATCAGTATTTTTGTTCAGTATATTTATTATTTTTATTAAGCTTTTGTTGACCGGGTAAGTGCATTAGACAAATCCTGCCTATTTTCAGGCACGACCCGGGGGAGGGGGATACAGATGAATGCCAACTGACCTTGAACCAGATTAAGCTGTTGGTGGTATTTTTAGTGAATAAGGAAATTTGGCCAGGACACCGGGAAATTCCCTACTCTTTCGAATAAGTGCCATGGGATCTTTAACATCCATCTGCACTACCACCAATCCAGGCAGATGGGACCTCGGTTTAACGTCTCATCCGAAAGACGGCACCTCAGAAGTGCAGCACCCCTCTCATGCTGCACTACAGTGTCAGTACTGGGATATTAACCCAAGTGCCAAATGTGGGAACTGAACCCACAGACCTCTGATCTCCCGGCCTCAGAGGCGAGTGTGCTACCTACTGAGCCACTGACACTGCTTTGATAAGAAAAAAGAAAAAGAAGATAAAAATGAAACAAAATCGCCGTAGGAATTTGGACCTGGACATTAGTGTAGATTACCTAAAAAATTCTTGAGTGAGTTGAAACCTTATAAATCAGCAGCGCCTGATTTGTGCACCCTAAGTTGTTGAGAGAAGTAAGGGAGTATATAGCAACCCCCCTGGCATACTTATTCATCAGTCCTTTTCCTCAGGAGAGGTACCTGAGGTTTGGAAAAATGCTACTGTGACTCCACTGTATAAACGAAAAGGGGCCAAAACATCAATGACTAGCTATAGACCAGTCAGTCTAACTGCAGTATTGTGTAAAATCACAGAAACATTTCTAAAAGATAAGTTAGAATACAGTCTTAAGGAGCTGGATGTGAATGATGCAAGACAGCATGGATTCAAGAAAAATAGATCATGCCAGACAAACCAACTTATTTTTTATGAACAAATAAATAGAAAGTTATATGAGAACAACCCAGTAGATGTTTTTCTTTTGGATTTCCAGAAAGCATTCGATAAGGTACCTCACGATCAGCTTATTCATAAAATGGAAATACTGGGCATAGATAGTAGACTGATTGAATGGGTGCAAAATTGGCTAGGGGGAAGAAAGCAGACAGTTAGGATTAGGGGTATATACTCCAGATTTTCTGAAGTGACAAGTAGGGTGCCACAGGGGTCAATGCTAAGCCCTATGTTGTTTTCATTATATCTAGGGGACATACAACATAATATAAAGAATATTCTTGTTAAGTTTGCGGATGATGTAAAAATGGAGGGGGGGCAAGTAAGGACTATGGAGAGTATTCAGGATCTCAAAGACTATTTAAAAAATTGAGAGAATGGGCCTCAGAAAATGGAATGTCATTTGGCATAGCGAAATACAGAGTACTGCATATGGGGAAAAAAGAATCCTAGGCACACATATTATTTGAACGGTCAAAAAGTAGAACCATCAGAAATGGAAAAGGATTGTGGGATAAAAATAGATGATGGTATGACTTTTAAGCCACAGAGATCAGAGGTAGTTAGGAAAACCAATTATATGATTAGAAACATCAAGCAGAATTTGATAAACAGATCAAAAGAATGCCTACTTCCTTTGTATGGAACATTTGTAAGACCACATATTGATTATGGTTCATCCTTGTGGAGTCCCTACACAAAAGGAGAAATAAATAGGATACAAAGGACCTTTACAAAAACGATATGGTCTATAAAAAAGGATAGTTATGAAAATAGGTTGAAAAAGCTGGGCTTATTTAGTTTGGAGAATAAAAGGAAGAGAGGGGGTCTCTTACAGTTGTTTAAAATTATGAAAGATTCAGAATTAAAGAATGAAATGGGTATACAGTTGAGGGAGAAACCGGAAGGTCTAAGAGCACATAAATTTCAAATAAAATTAGACACTGTAAAGACCAACGTAAGATACTATTCTTTTTTTTTACATAGAACAGCAAGAGTATAGAACGCTCTACTAGAGTATGTTGTTCTGAGCGATAGTTTGGATATTTTCAAAAGGGAAATAGATCAACTGATATGCTTAAAGCAATAATATTGAGCCCAATATGCGGGGAACGGTAAAATGGGCAACAATGCCTTCTCCCGTTCTATCTCCCAGTATAAGATCCCAGTATGGTCAGGGGCATGGCAGCTAAGGTTTAACACAAAGAAATGCAAAATCATACATGTGGGGAGCAGGAACCCTGGAGTGTGCTACAGGATGGAGGGGAGCTGCTGACAGTAACTAAGGAGGAGAGAGACTTGGGGGTCATAATCACAGATCGCTTGAAAGCCACTAGGCAGACTGCCAAGGTGGTGGTGGGAAAGGCCAGTGGGATGTTGGGATGTATTAGAAGGGGAATCACAAGCAGAAGGAGGAAGGTAATGGTTCCACTGTACAAGACACTGGTGAGATCTCACCTTGAATGCTATGTACCATTCTGGAGACCACACCTTTGAAAGGACATTGACAAAATAGAGACTGTGCAGAGGAGGGTGACAAAATTGGTGATTGGATTACATCACAAGCCTTACAAGGAGAGAGTGAGGGGCCTAAATTTGTACATGATGGAACGGAAGAGGGAGAGAGGTGGCATGATGGAAACATTCAAATACCTCAAGGGCATATACAAGGTGGAAGGGAACATCATATTTCAGCTCAACAGTAGTGCCAGGGCAAGAGGACATGACATGAGATTGAAGGGTGGCCGCATAAGGCGAAATATTAGGAAGTTCTTCTTCATGGAAAGGGTGGTGGATGCATGGAATAGCCTGCCCCAGGAGGTGGTGGCAATCCATACCGTGGCGGGTTTTAAACATGCATGGGACAGAAACAAAGGAATAATAGAGATAGGAAGAAAAAGCTAAGCCAGTGACCAATAAGGGTCACTGGTAGCTTTGTGAGTTAATGTAAACAGGCAGACTGGATGGGCCTGGCAGTCCTTATCTGCCGACAGAATATATGAAGTTGTCAATGTATTGTGGCATGGGCTGTATGAAATGTATTTTAAGAAAAATGTGAGTTATGTTTATACTAAAAGATTGAGGTGTCACATCTGGGAGAAGGGCATGCAATATTTTATGATAATTATTATAAACTGCTGGATACAGAATTGAAAACTAGATAAGGATTAGTGGCATTTGAAGATTCACAGCATACAGGTGATTCAGTTTACAAACTGAACGATGAAGTTCTAAGCGGATGGTGTGTGATAGTAGAACACATAAGCGGTCCTTGTCATGAATGTGATGGATACAGCAATGGTAGCTGCAGCAGTGAATCCATGGCTGGATTTACCACTACGCCATGTATGCCTGTGCGTAGGGCCCAAGCTGTTAAGGGGCCCAATTCCCAAGGCGCCAGCCACCAGCTGCCAATGCCACCACTTTAAATCTTTTTTTCCCCCACCTGCTGCTGCTAGACTCTGCCCATCTGCAGCTTTTCCCCAATCCAACTTCCTCTCCCAAGTCCCCACCCTGCTGGCTTGCCACTTCCTACCAATATTCTGAGCCACCAGTGAGCACACACGTCTTGCCTTTTCCCTCATCCGACCGATGCTGAGTCCAACCTATGATGAGCTGACTAGCTGAGGGAGGCAGTCCAGATACCAGCCTGCTATACCTATGTGCAGGAGAGCATGCGCAGAGGGCGGAAGCAGACTAGCGCCTTTGCAACTTTTTGTCTGCCTGACTCTGCCACCATTTCTCAGCTTGGTCGGCCAACTCAACTTGACTCACTCAGCTGCAGCCCCTTGGCCTTGCTGTTGCTGCCTGGATCGGATGGCTGGCTTCATGTTGCATTGCCACTCGTTTAAAATTATTAAGTTATTAATTTGTTCTCGAATTGAGTTGCCTTCTTCAGCTTCTTGCCTAATGCCTTGGCTGGGTTGACCCTGCTTTGAGGAGCCCCTAGGAGAGCAGACTGGGAGCGGAGTGATGACGAGTTGACCATCAACGACCAGAACAGTTTTAACTCGATTAGACAGACTGAGGGAGGTGAGAGCTCACAATCAAAATCAGCCCCACATTATTATAATTTTTATTAATGTTTTTAATGTTTTTATGCTCAGCTGAATGAGTTGAATTTGCTCTTTGCTTTGGACCTGTGGCTGTCTGGCAGGCTATGAGGCTACTAGGCTCTTACTTTTCTTCCCCCTCTCCTCCCCCTTGTGCAGTTTCAGACAGTTTCAGCCTAATTTGAAGGAGTTTGATGCTCTGTTTCAGAGAATTACTTGGGTCTCCTTGGACAGACAGCTTGCCTTAATGTTTCTGTTCCTGCCGCACCTGTTGCACAAGCGTTCCAGCACACTGAGTCGGTGGCTGTGAGACTTCCTGCACTGACTTCTGATAACTTGCCCATGCTGCCTTCAGCAATGGTTGTTTCCCCTGATCTGCCCATAAGTACTGCATTTACTTCACCACTTTGTAACGCGGCTTTTTCTCCGCTTGTTGTGCCTTCCTCGCCTCCTCAGGACATGGTGCCTGTTGCTGTTGCTCCTACAGCGAGTCCACTACCTAGCTCCTTGGCAGCTTCCCTGCGGAATGCTGGATGGAAACCGGGTGCCGCGGGCCATTGGATCCGTGATCCTGCCCACAGCCTGATACCTGGACAAAGCGTACGGGCGTCCATTCCGGTTACTGCTGTTCCTGACTTGCCTGCTTCTCAGCTTTCTTCTTTCATTACTGCTTTGGACACTGATTTAAATGCTGCCGATGTCCAGCATCCTGTTTTGAATACAAATCTACTGAAAAAGGTCCCGCTCTTATCTGCCTCCTCTTCAGCGGATGAAGGCCCTAGTACTCGGCAGTCTACTTGGGGTGACCGTATGGACACAGACATTCCACTCCCAGACCCTCCTCCTGACCATTGGGAGAAGGCAAAATCTACTTGGGAAGAATTTAGGAAACAAAATGTGTTTTGTAATTCCCCCTCCTCTGCTTCAATGAAGAAATGCGGTCCATCTACAATATGTTAGGGGCCTGGATATTGTGCCTGATCGTCTTTATGTGGGGAGAACCCTCATTAAAGGCTCGTTGGGTTATTTCACAAATGAGGTTTTTGCTCTCATTCATGTATCTGGAACTTCTCTTTTTGACATTAGTTTTAAGACCTCTCAGGGGTTGGACCGTTTTTGGACTAAGTATGAACTGTTTAGATACTCTACACTGTGGTTGCCCTTTTGGGCTATTCCTCTCACTGGGCCGGCCATCAAGAATGTTACTGTTTTGTTCTGTAATGAAAATGTGGCAGTGCATGATATTTTGCATTGGTTGCAACAACGCTGTGAAGTTTTGGGGACACCTCAGCCTATCTTTGATTCCGAGCACTTTTGGACTGGTGGCTGGAAATTTAAGGTGTGGCTTCCGGCATACTAATGTAGGCCCAGTCCATTTACCTAACAGTCTATTTTTGGGTAGAGAACGAGGTCATTGTTTTTATGTGGGCCAGCTGCATACTTGCTTTAAATGTGGTTCCCTTTCCAACCTTAGCGCGGCCTGTGATAGGTTGAGGTGTTCCTTTTGTCTCTCATTTGGTCATGCTAATATGAATTGTACTGCAGAGCTTAAATATAATCTTTGTGAGGAAGTTGGTCATGGCTTTTGGTCCTGTCCTTGGGCTACTCATAATTGAGATGATTGCCCTGATCAGGATCTGATCCTTCTTGAGGCCCAGAAGAAAGATATAGCTGCCTCAAAGCCTCCTCCCTCCCCTGTTACCGTACTGTCTACCCTCCCCCTCCACACCCAGAAGTGCCAGCTCCTGACCCTCTGGACTCTGCCCCGACTTCTTTACCTCCAGAGGAACCTCCTTCACAGGATTTGCCATAGGCTCCAGTTCTGGTAACCCCTCCCCGTCTCTATTCAGGGGGTTGAAGAGACATCTGTCCCTCCAGTACGGACTATAGAGATTTCGGTTATGCCCCCTCCTGAGCCTTGTGTGCAGGTGAAGAAGAGGGCACAAAAACAAACCAAATCTAGCTCCAAATTGGCTAAAGCTTCCTCCCCTGGTGAGATTGTTCCCTTGAGTAACAAATTTGAAGTTCTTTCTCAGCAGTCTCAGTCTTTGGATTTGGGAGCTGATTCTGATACTTCTTCCCAACCCCTTTTATCCTCTGATTCTGAAAGTGACAAATCAAAGGATATGGCCACTAACAGTAGGCCCCTGCGGCTTGGGTTTCACCCATGCAGGAGTACTAGAATGGGGAGGGTTACCTGATTTTCATTCTTATTTTTCCTTTTTCTTTAACGTTCACAGATGGCCTCAGCATTTAACCTACTGTTGCCACCTCGAATGTTGATAGTGTTAAGAATGCTCGAAGGCGATGTCTTACCTTTCATTTTCTGCAAGATTTGAAGTGTGATATCTGTATTATACAGGATACCCCATTAAATGCCCTTTCTTTGGTTTCAGTGGCAAAGAAACGTTGGCGTTGGGGTCCCTCTTTTTTCTCCTTTGGGTTAGATACTTGTGATGGTGTTGGGGTTTTATTCAGGGGTGATGATTTTCATGTCACTAAGTTGGTTGAAATTGTTATGGGGCATGCTTTGTTGCTGGATTTTGTTTTTTTGGGTACTTGTTGGAGATTGATTGTGGTGTACGCACCGGTTACAAAGAAGGGAAGGGTTGATCTCCTTAATACTGTTCAGCCTTATCTTTTCACAACTAGGTTTCTTATTTGGGGTGGTGATTTTAATTGTGTTGTGCATAAACAGGATCAGGGAGCACTGACTGATAAGGATTTCTGTGACACCAATTGTCTTAATCGTATTATTGTACAGGGGCATCTTCAGGACGCGTATCGGGTTTGTCATCCCACGGGTGGATATACTTTTTTTAAGGGTCCTTTATCCACTAGGATTGATTTTCTTCTTACTACTAACCCTGTTCGTGTTGTTTCCACTCATACTGTTCCAGCTGAGACTTCAGATCGTGTGGTTTTGACTGCCACCTTAGGGGTGGGCCCTCATGCTACAGTTGTAAGGGGTTATTGGAAATTGAATATCCTTTTGTTGGATGATACTTGTTTTTTGCAACAGGTGCATGACTTGTTAAAAGCCTGTATGACTCTGGCTGGCCTTACAGGGGATTTGATGGGCTGGTGGTTGGAATCTAAGACTGATCTGACATCTTTAGCTACACATTTTTCCAAGTCTGTTACACTGACTAAATATAAACGGTACTTGTCCTTACGGTCACAGTTGAAAACATTGTATTCTGTGATCAGTTCTCAACGTTCAAATTTAACATCGCAGGTGCAGGCTGTAAAAAAAAAGATGGCAGCCCTACAATACTCTAGGACTGCTTCTCTTTTACATGAGCATAGGGTATGTTCCACCAAGAAAGCTGGTTTGGGGGATGCATTAGAACGTAGTCATAGGCGGTCTGCGGATAGGCTGTTGACGGAAGTAGTGTGCCCTGATGGTACACTGTGTTCTTCCTTACCTGAAATAATGAAGGTGGTTTCCTCTCATTTTACAGACTTGTATACTGCTCTTTCTTTGGATAGGAATGGTGTTGGGGACTTTCTTTCTTCCCTAGACATTACCCCTTGCCAGTGGCGTCATGCCCATGGGGCCCGAGGGGGCATGTGCCCCCCCAAATATTTTCATTCTGCACATACTCTTTTTTAAGGTCCTTAGGTCCTAAAAACAGAAGTAGTGCTGTTCATGCTTTTAATGGGGGGCGGCAGGTTCAGAAATTGAACTGTGAGTGAGTGCGTCGTGGGACGAGAAACGGGAATAAAAGACGTCACGGTCTGTTTTCAAAACAGCAGTGTCTACTTGCTGACTGGATTGGTTTTCGCACCTTGAGGCTGGAGCTGGAAGACAGAGCAAGCCAGATGAGACAGTGACAAGTTAACAACAGACAGCTGATTGGTGGTAAATCCTGCAAACCAGCAGCAGCCAATCACAGTGCTGGCAGTTACCACCAATCAACTGTCTACAGGTGGCACGGTAGCTGAGGCGCGAGCAATAGGGATCCATACCGTATAGAGGCGACAAGGCGCCAAACTAAGCGGCCAACTTTAGCTAGTAGCTTCGATCAGCTCACCGAAGTCGCAGACGAGAGGCAGTGAATGAAGACAGCCGGCTGGGAGATTTGGTGCTTTACTAGTGACAGAGAGAGAAAGCTCTATGGCTATCCATGCCGGGCGTTTAATGGTAAGTAGGCAATGAGGCATGACCTGAGATGTAACGGCAACTGCTTTGCACTTCGGGGACTGGTACTGTGTGATTGGCTATATAGCCTAGTATGCTGCGTCCACTCTTCTTGCCGATTTTGTGACCGTCACTAGACTCACTACAGTTTCAGCCCGCCTGCTGCCGACCCCTCTTTCTGGTCCAGTCAGTGTTTACTCTTCGATATTCAGAAGGGGACATAGGCAATGTAATGCCAAACTACTGTGGTGAATGACCGTGAATCCCTAAAAATCAAGTGACAGCTGAGAGGTGCACTACATTAGGACTGTGGTCGTCGCTACCCCGGTGTTACTGCCGTTGTGTAATGTTCGCTATCATGCTTTTTTTTCCTTTTGTAAACATATATTCGTTTCCTCTGTGTAGTCATGACAGTTCTGTACGTTACTAAAGCGAGATTCTGCAATTAATGGAGACATTCCGACATGGGGATTGTGGAGGCTCATACATTATTTTCGGTACTTCAGCAATCGAGTTAACTAGCTGAGGGTATGCAACGTCTTACCTGCTATATCTTTTGCTCGCTGGTTTCAGGCAGGTACATATTTTGCATGTTATAGTTACTCTGCCATTTACAACTATAGTCTATAAGTAAAATGATATTACCTACTTATAGTTGTAAATGGCAGAGCGATGGATATTGCCTTTCCTTGTTGGGTACAGAGTTTTCTGGTGTAAATGACTGAGTGATTGATCAGATAATGTGCAACGGTTGAGACTCGGTATGGCTAATTATTGCCCCTGTGTTTGGTGGTCCTTTCTTACCGGCTGTTCTGCACTGCAAGCTGCTGTTATAAAGCACAACAATTTCAATCCTCCACTGATGCTATTTGTAGTTGAGCTTGATGAAGTTCCTGAACATTGTTTCCATTTCCAGACTGGTTAATACCAGTGAGTCACTAGTGACACTTCTTCTAGTTTGCAGGAAGCAGCAATATAACCCCCCAAAAAAAAACACTCCACAATGTCAAATACTAATAGGTTTTCCATTTATTTGCCTGGTTTAGTAAGTAAAAAAAAAACACATATTTCTAAGTAAGCAATAACACATGACGAAATTATGGGTTACGTGCTGATAAAACAGCGCTAGGGTGTACTAAGGCACGAGGCGCCTATGCCGAGTGCCTTATGCCCCTAGGCGTGTTTTATCAGCACGTAACCCACACCTCGGAGTGTGTTATTGCGCTATAAATGGGCTTATCTATTGCTTATTTAATGAATAAAAGAAAAGCGATAAAGTAAAAATATTTAAAAAGAAGGTTTAATAGTTCAAATAGAAAAATAGTCCCTTATGAAGTCAGGTTAAAAAATGTTTCATTTGAATTACTGGGTTTCTATGGCTTTCTTAGGTTATGTTTAGCTGTTTTAAGCAGTATATTTTGAGAACCAGTATGTGTTTGAGAGTGTCCGTTATTGGGTAGAATAGAATAGCACTTCTTGGTTCTGTGAAACTGCGGAGGTAGGGAGAAATACATTTTTCTGATTTTTTTTCTTCACTAGTGAAGTCGACGAATTGGGAGCAGTGTGTGGTTTTTGCGCGATCGTGTTTTTAGCTGGCGGGTGGGAGTGAGAGTGGCCGTTACTGGGTACCGTAGAATAGCGCTTCCTGGTTCTGTGAAACTGCGGCGGTAGGGAGAAATAATTTTTTCTGATTTTTTTTTATTCGGTAGTGAAGTCGATGAATTGGGAGCAGTGTGTGTGTTTTAGTTTGAGAGGTTTTAGTGTCAGTAGAGAGCGTGTTCGTTTTGGAGGCTAGGAGCGTGGTGTGGGTGCTACAGAATACTGCTTCATTTTTTTTAAACCGCGACGGACACTGATAAAATGAAAGTTTTGTAGTTGTGTCAGAAGGGCATTTTGTGGTATCTGAGTTATATATGGTGACAGTAATGTGATACTGTGCTGGTGCGAAAGCCGTTGTGGTGGATTTCTGCCGCTCAGTGAGCTCTGGTAATCAGGGTTTGCGTTTAGGTTTGGCAGAGCTCACTGATTTTTGTTGTTATGGGGCATCATGGTGGGCAGTAGTCCCGGTTGGCTACAATATCATCTGATAAGGACACGGCTCAGATGATGTTGTAGCCAATCAGTGCCTTGGGATTTTTTAGCCCATTTTATAAATATCTATAAGAAATGGTTTTTGAACAAGTAATAAATATGGTAGCATTTAAAATATACTGAGCATTCAGTCATGCCTCTCAATCTCTCATAAAGTTGCAAAATGCAGCCCGTTACTTGAAATTCTATCAGGCATTAATTACCCTGGTCTTAATGATAAACTTGAGCAGCTATCTCCCCATTTGTAGACCTGGTCTCTGAATTGTAAGGGCAAAAGGATGTGATTCAGTTCTGATCCCTATGTGTTTTTAACATTGACTTGACTTATGCAATGTTACAAAATGTATGTATGTAATTGTTTACAATAATGTCGACAGGGTGTAATGGTGTTGGGATAACGCCACGCCAGGTGGTTGGGCGAGGTCGCAGGCTGGCGTTGTCTAATAACTGAGGTGTGACGTTATCCCAAACGGCACACACCCTGGAGGGCATTATTGCTATTATACAATGGCTCGTTGTTATACAGAAAAAAAAATAATTTTAAAGATGTTTTTGTGTGGAAATATATTTTTGTTTTTTAAGAGCAGACGAAACAATCAAGCAAATGATGAGCATGCTGATCTGCAGGTTCACAGTGAGGCTGAGACTAGACCCGTGATGTTGTACTGATTAACATCATGGGTCCAGCCCAAGACTGACCAATAGAGTCCCTTTCACATTACCTTCTCCAGTCTGCCTGAGTATCCACACTGTTGCAGATGTTGGTTTCATTTGCAAACAAGTAGACCTTTCTCTCCAGCCACTCAACAATGTCAAGTAATGAAGACATTAAAAAGAATGGGCAAAAGTATTTGTCCCTGGGGATCACACACACACACACACACGCATCTTACTGCCACCCTCTGCATCCAGGCAGCCACTTCCTACACCAGTTCATCACATTGTGCAACATGTCCAGACTACTCCTCTTGTTGAGTAACCATTTGCAGTATGTGAGACAGTGCTAAAAGCCTTGTTTTTACCATGTTTATACTGTTACCAGACTTGACTCACCTGTTAATCAGTTATAAGATGACTGATTATTATAACTAATGTACAACAATGAAAATATCAAGCTGTAATTGTAACTACCTGTCCTACTTCAAAAACTTCTGTTTTCAATTTGCATCTGTGTAATAGTATGGTAGAATGTTGATACAGAAACCACAACCACAATGGAGTTGTTATGCTGCAGTAGGTATGTCACCACTGCTGTTAAACTTTTATTGTTAAAATTTACCTTCCCATGGTTGAAACCTGGAGGCTGGAAGCACTGTGCTTTTTCAAAGTACATAATTTAATATAAATAAAAAATAAATAAAACAGATGGCTTGTCATTATTATTCTAATCTAACATTTCTAGTTTACTACAGTGAAATGAACATTGAAATGGTCAATTCCTGTCATGTAGAACTTAATGGATCAGCACAAGTGGACTAAGTGGTTATGTGATTAATATATGGTAAAACTGAACTTGTGCATTTTGTGAGTCTTTCATGATAAAAGACTTGCAACATGCACATGTTCTTACTAATTCTTAATAAAAATTAATACAAAAGGTAACACTATTAGTAGAATGAACAAGGTACAAAAACAACTGATCATTCATCTAACCAATATCATTATTATGGCACTTGGCTGGTTGGGTAACAGCTTTCTGGACTACTGAAAGTCACCAAAATGCACCATTTGACCTCAGTTTTTCAAAATTTTTCCGGGGGAGCATGCCCCCGGACCCCCCCTAGAGAGGTTGAGATTTTGTGCCCCTCCATAATTTGTGACTGCATGACGCCCCTGCCCTTGCCCTGATATACTACTGAAGGCCTTGACTGCGCCAATCAGTACTGCTGAAGTAACACAGGAAATTTCGCACCGCCATAATAATACGGCACCTGGTATTGACAGTTTACTGACTGAGTTTTATAAAGCTTGTTGTCCTTTGATTCATGAAATACTCACTGTGGTGTTTAATTGGACTTTGCAGCAGCGCTCTTTTGATTTTCATTTTTGTACTTCGGTTCAGATTTTATTGTATAAAAAAGGATATGGGATGACCTTTCATATTGGAGACCATTGAGTCTTCCCAATACAGATTTTAAGGTCTTAATGAAGGTCTTGAATACCAGATTATTATCAGTGGCCCCTGCTTTGATTTCTCTTCACCAGTCCTGTTCTGTTTCTGGTAGATCTATATATTCTAACCTCCTATTACTCAGGGAATTGGTAGAACTTGGTAAGGCTGATGCTGTATCAGGGTTTCTTATGTCCTTTGATCAGGAAAAGGCATTTGATTGGGTTCCACATGACTTTTTATTTCAGGTCTTAAGGAACTATGGTATTCCAGAATGTTTTGTGGCTTGGCTTGCTTTACTTTATGAACATGCATATGCATTACCCCTGGTGAATGGATTCTTGGGTTCCTATATCCCTATCTGTAGGGGGGTGAGGCAGGGGTGCCCTTAAGCCCCTTGCTTTATTGCTTTATGTCTTTAGTTTAGACCTATTGTTAAAAATGATTCCCAAGATGCTCAAATTACTGGTGTTGCCCCCCCCCGGGTACTGTTGGTGCTAAGATTTCGGCTTATGCTGATGATGTCTGTGTTTTTGTTGCTGATGTTCCTTCTGGTAATAGAGTGTTACATCATTGTTCTACTTATTCCACAGTGGCACGTACCTCCTTGAATAAAGTTAAGAGTTTTTTGTATCTGCTGAATACTTTGGCCCCTGCGATCTTGGATTTACAGGATATTCCTGTATTGCAGGGCCCTATCAGAGTTTTGGGTATTGATTTTGGGAAAGGTGATAATGCAGTTCTCAATTGGTCTGCCAGGATAGATATGGCTAAACCTAAGGTTGCCTTGTGGAAATTCTGGCAACAAACTAAGCGTATGAAGGTAACTATTGTTAAAACTTTGCTTCTTCCACTTTTTTTATATCTTAGTGTGGTATACCCTATTCCCCCTAATTTAGAAGCCACTTTGCTTGGCCTTTTTTTTCAAATCATTTGGGATAGTCACTTAAATCCGATTAAGAGGGATGTGTTGTATCTCCCTATAGCACAAGGTGGGTTGAATTGTGTCAATCCTATAACCTTTTATTTTAGTGTCTTTTTTCACCAGAACCTGATTGACTTCCATTGTCCTCACTTTGTGACGTGGATGGTTTATGCGGATATATGGTTAACTCATTTATTTACTTGTTGGAATGTGCCAGGTAGGTGGACACTGTGGGCTTCTTCCTTTCCTGTTTTTTTCAGACCCGCCATTACAAAACTTAATAAATGGAAGGTACTCCCTGATCAAGTGTTGTCTAGATCAAGTAAGTTTTATTTATGGAGTTTTACAAACTCAGGCACATTTTGTTGTCCCTGTGTATAATGATATTCCTGCTTGTTATACTGAATGTATACTTCAAGGTCTGGTTGATAAATTGATACCTCCTAGATTGTGGGATTGTTGTGGCTTAGTAGTCATGGTCGGCTGAATGTTAAGGGAAACGCTAAGCATAAACTGGTATCTGAAAGGATGTGACCTAGGGATACTTGTGTAGCCCAGGAGGAATCAATGAGCCATTTTTTTTATTTCTTGTCCTTATGCACAAGATTTTTGGTCTACCCTCTCTGTTTGCTGGGGCCAATCCTTTTGGCAAGCTATTACTTATGTGGAAGTTGTGGGGGGGTTTCTGTTACATCATACTTCTATGGATGCTAGCATTTTGAGACTTTTATTTGCCATGTTCAAATTTCATTTGTGGCAGGTGAGATGCTAACTTACTCTGAGACAGGTATATCAGTCTCCTAACTGTGTTCTTGAGTGTAGTGAACATGATTTGTCATTCCAAAGTTTTTCGGAACAGCATTATTTGCCTTATGATTTGTGGCTTATGAGGTGGAAGGAGGTGTCCTTTCTGAAAGATAAAATAGGATGATTTTTTTCCCCATAACGTATTCATATTTTCATATGTTTACTATATTATCTTCTCTCCAGTTGTATGTACTGTTCCGTTTACTTGATAATGATTTTCTACTTTGATATTTTTTTCCCTTTAGAACATTCTGTATTCACATTGTTTTTTTTTTTTATTAATAAAACCTTCCCCTACTCTTTTCGATAAATGCCATGGGATCGCTAACATCCACCTGAACTACCACCAATCCAAGCAGATGGGGCCTCGGTTTAATGTCTCATCCAAAAGACAGCACCTCAGAAGTGCAGCACCCCTCTCATGCTGCACTACAGTGTCAGTATTGGGATAGTAACCCAAGTGCCAAATGTGGGAACTGAACCCACAGCCCTCTGATCTCCCGGCCTCAGAGGCGAGTGTGCTACCTACTGAGCCACTGACACTGACAGTTGATATAATTTAAGTTTGTATGGCTGTATTTATTAATAAAAAAACATGTTAACAAGATCTCAATAGTATGGGATGGGGGAGAAAGGGGAAAAACAGAGAGCAATGCATATACCAAATGTAATAAAAACAGGGTACAGTATATTACCTCTGTGTTTTAAGTGATAGAATGCATTACCTTGAAAAAATGAATAAACTGTTGGTTATAGATGAACTTGCAATAACTACCCAGTTTTTGTTTTTTTTTCATTTTGCTTTTTCTTTCCTCCTAGCTGTCGGTCGTCCAGAGTATCAGCCGGTCACCGGGCCAACGGCTTCCACCCCAGAGCGGCCTCTAGCCTCCGATGCCCGTGGCTTACCCTCACGGTGGGGCTATGGGATGCGAGGGCTAACCCCGCAGCAGGCTGTGATAGGTCGGAGGACCGGCCTGGGGGCTAATCAAAGCCGCGGTGGGCTTCATAGAGGCGCACCGGCAGCCGCCCATTTCCCGCTTTTCTGGGAGGCGGGATGTAATGACGATGATGTCCTGTCCCGCCCAAAGTGTCTCTCGGTGCCGGTAGCCACACTCCCAGCCTCCACCCGGGTCACTCATGCACCGAGTATCAACCTACCTCTCCCTGGAGAAGGAGAGCAGCCCATAGGGTGCTCTATCCTTCTCCCCCCGGCCGACCCTTCCAGCGACCTGAGTCCATTCCCGAACCCGGGTCGCCGGCGTCGCAAGCGGAAATCCCACCGCTGCGCCGACGGGCCGGCCCAACTACCCAGTTTGAAAAGGAATACTAAACTAAAACTAATCACTTGGAATATGAAAGGCTTTAAATATAAAGTTAAAAATAAAACAAAAACTAAATTACATAATAAGAAGAGTGAAAATTGTCTTCCCTTGCGAGAAACATATGTTACAGAATATGGGCTTGATTTTCAAAACAAGCCCTGTGTCAGCCCCATTGTTTGGCACAGGCTGTGCCAAACTCTTTTGACGCAGCTGCACCTGATTTTAGTACATTGGGCGCAGTTGTGACACTTTCCACACTATGGCAGTTTGCGCCAAATATTTGGTGCAAGTCCTGTAAAAATGGTCCCCCAAGTTCGAACAGGGATCCTGATCGCTAGCCGAGAGAATGCTGCAAGCCCAGCGCACCAGAAACGATTGATGCACCAGTGGCTTGGTGCATTCTTGGGACTCTGAAAATCCAGCCTACTGAGTTCAGTTGGACTCAGAATGTTTGGGGACCAGGAGTACATTCACCATATCGCCCAAACTCTCAAGGTGCAGCAATATTCTTTAAAAAAGGAACTAATCCTCCAAAACTCATTCATCTAACTACAGATATACAAAGAAGATATACCTTTACTGAATGCCAACTTCATACAAGGAAGGTATACCTTTACTGAATGCCAACTTCAAGGCAAAATGTTTAACATTGCTTCTATATAGGCCCTAATTAGAATAATCCAGAATTCTTTACACATGTTTTTTCCCCCCACTTACCAACGTTCAAGTTACCATATACAGTATAATAGGAGTGGACTTTCACATGGTACAAGACGCTACAACTTGAGGCTTAACTCATGCTCACTGCACTGCTACAAACAGAATAAAAAGCTTTAGACAAGATATCAGATTATTTGGCCCATGGGAAATCAAATATCCAAATATGGTGCTAAGTAATACAGATTTTCCTCAACCCCTCATCAATTATACTTCTGTATATATTTTCCTTAGTATCAGAATTAATAGTACTGTATAGCAGGTTGAAGAGGCCAAGTACCCAGGTATTGTTATTTCAGATTATGCACCATGTTTGTTGTCTCTAGAATTAGCAAATGGTAATCAGAATATTAGAAGTTTGTGGTTAGACTCTATACTGTTGAAGGGTCGGATAATGATAATTATAAAATGGGCATCCAAAGTAAAGAAGACTCACTGGTCAAAATATATTATGTGACTGTGCATGAAATCTGTTTCATGCGCAGTCATACTGGTCCTAAACCACATTACACAATGAGCAAATCAGTCATTCTACAACCAGAACTATCTTCCATCAGTCCCTCTATAATCAGAATTAATCTTCCATCACAAACATAGCTGCTACCTGTACATTGTAAAAACCTTCAATTGGGCCCTAAAAATAAAACTACCTTAAATAAAAAATAAATCAAATAAATGTTGTTTTCCTGATAATTATACTTTCCTTACACATATAAACAAATTAGAAACGTTGTTTATAGTTTTCATTACAACTGTTTCTTTGCTGACAATAAAAAATCCACCTTCAATGTTTGCCTGCTCATCAGGGAAATCTCTTCCGCTTGCCCTGACATGGGATAATTGAGTCTCTGGCTGTAGAAGAGGCCTTTGTTGTGTCTGTGTACAGTATGTTAGGAGAGGAACATTCTGCCAGTGGAACTGAGCAGAATTTTGAATCCATGTATTCCATGGCAAACATGCCATGAAAAACATTCCATATCTTGAATCTTGATGCCAGCAAAGGACAAACTCTGTCCAGCAGTAATACAATGACATCATCAATGACATCATTTGCAGTGAGCAGGAGGACTGTTTTATCATAAATACACACGAGTAAATCTATTGTTTCTATAGATAAACTTGCTTTTCCCAATTGTAAAAAGTTAAAAAGTTAAAAAAGGAGCCCATTTTGTAAGTGCAATATGATACTCTGGGGGTGTGTATGGAACAGATTTTACTGCACTCCCAGGGGCTGAAGGCACTCGGCCTGTGGCCTTATGCCTCACTACACCTTTGGCGTGCAGTAAAATCTGTTCCATGCACACCCTGTCATGTCTTATTCCTTACCTAAACTGCATAAAGGCATGTAACAGGCACATCCCACAAATAATACAGGATGCATTCAACGCTGGGGAAAGAGAAATAATAATAATTTCATCTTCCACAGATAAGACACAGCAGCATAATGAACAAACAAAATACCTAGAAAATGATACACACTGCTTAGAAAATCATTCATTACTTTTTATTCAGTCATCATAATACTCTTGGTCAGAAGAAAGAAGCTTATAACAAATTAATTTCCTCCTTGGGAGGCAGTATAGCATAGTGGTTTAAGGCTCTGAGCTGCAAATCTGGTGACATCCAGCAGACCAGACCTGGCTTGGAACCCCACAGCTTCCACTTGCATACTGTGTGACCCTGAGCAAGTCACTTAACTTCCCTGTGCTCCCAGGTCGCACCTGTAAAAAAAAGCTTTCAGCTTAGTGTGGTAGTCCTGGTTAAATAACTAACAAATAAAATTTCTAAAACAGTGGGAAAAAAACAAATATTGAACACCACATCAAAATACCATCTTATGACTAATAAATCCCAAGGACTCCTGGCATGGAAGCTGAGGATAAATCAAGAGCAGATTATCATTGATAACATTAAGAACTTGACCAAGACAATATATTAAAGAAACCAGAAGGCATTAAAGAATTCAAACATTACTGTCAAGAACTTTATAAAAACAGAAAGACCACAATTTCCACAAACAGTTGGCAACTCTTTGAAGACATAACATTTCCAAGCTTCCCTCAAGATAAATTGTTACCCCTAGAACAACCAGACTATGGATGAAGTAAAGAATGCCACACATAATCTTCCTTCACGTAACATACTGGGACAGGATGGCTTCTCAATACAGGTCTATAAATACTTTTACTAGAATTGATATATTTCATTCATTTAACAAATTAAACTAGATCCCTCTAGGTTTTCATGAGGCTATCATACAAGTTTTCCATTACAAGGATTTATGATACTTCCCTACATTCATCTTATATGCCAATTTCCTTACGCAGTAGTGATTTTAAAATATTTTCAAAAATACTGGTACTCTGAATGGAGACGATACTTCTTATCTCATTCCACTCAATCAAAATGGCTTCATAAAAGGCAAAAGACTAGAGGATAACATTAGAAGAACATCCACGATCAATAACAACTCCAGTACAGATATGCCATCCTCTTGTCAGTAGATGCAGAAAAGGCCTTTAAATGTGTGGAATGGGATTTTGTTCATAAAACATCAGAAACTGCAGGATTTGATCCTATTTACAGAGACTAGATTCAGGTTCTCTACACATTCCCAGTATCCTAAATCAAAACAAATAATCATTACACTGGCATCAGATAGGGAAGCTCACTATCACCATTAATCTTTGCATTAGCAATTAAACTCTTTTGCACTGCAATTTGGACAGTTATATCTTTGGAAATCACATTGCACCTAATGTACACAAAATCAGCCTGTGTGCACATGATACTCTATTACATATTACTAACCCACATTATAAAAAGGGTCTCAGAAATGCTACAATCTGATTGGCTGTTAATACTCTGCAATAGAGCGTATTCGTCTATCTACAAGATTCAGAGAAGTCTCAGGATATAATGTCAAGTGGTGCAAAGCAGGGCCTAAACCTAGCACAATTTTAATACCAATCAATTGTCCATGAAAATGGAACAATATTATTAAATATCCAGGGACCAAAATAACAACACAATTGGAATTGGAAACCATGTACCACATTAATTATCTACCACTGCTTACACAAACATAAATGGAATTTAAAAATGGGGTTCCCTACCACTACTATTGATAGGCAGAATACATATAATTTAAATGAATACTCTTTTAAAGCTGCTTTTTCCATTTTAAAAATTACGTATGCAGATTTCAATGAGCTTCTTTAATAGTCGTAATAAATCAGTTACATATTTTCTATTGAACAGTAAAAAAGTATGTATAATCTACCCAAAGACTGACTTTGACAAAATCAAGGACTGATCTGGCATTACCACATTTTTTGGTATTATTATGCATCTCAAACTAGTGTTATTTAGAACTGGATCACAATAGATAACTTCTGTAACAAAATATAATTCACAGAGCAAGCAATACATTATGGGCAGAAAATCCACTAGTAACGAATATTTTAACAGCAGCTAGCACCAGTTGCTGGTAGAAACTCCACAGCTTAATAAAACAACATTGGAGGATAGGTTTGTACAGGCTTATCTATCAACATTTCTTTATTCTTGCATCAATTACTGATCAAGTTTAAAAACAACAGGTACATAAGAAGTTTAGTGGAGCCTGGTTAATGTTTTGCAGACACTAATCTTATTAGTTTTGAGGAAATACAAGCAATATGCATGCCCCCATTCACACTAATTCTGCTTCATTCAATCAAGACATTATATAAAAAGTGTCAATGGATCATTGTCAAAGCCCCTTGCTTGAGCGTTCTTCAGAAGTACACATGAATAAACCATAACAAATATAAAAAAACTGCAGCAAAATTTCCAGTGGATACTAAATGATCTTACTCACCCACAACCATGAAGTAAGCTAATTCAGAGCTCCTCAGTTATGATTAAGTCTTCAATGCTCCAACAAATTCAAACTAACATGTTTCATAGAGGATATTATACATTGGCTTGATTATGTAAAATTAATTCTGCAATCTTTCCTCTCTGCCCAAGATGCCCAAACTCATCAGGAGCTCAGATTCATTTACTGCAGTCATGCCCATATCTATACAACTTCTGGACAAAAAGTATTTATTCGGTATCAAAGGCAGTTCAAAGTCAAGCATCCCTTTTAGCTTCTTTATCATAATTGGGAATTCCCTAAACACCCTTATCAGATACCAACTCATCTTCATAAACATGTGACCACTGGCAAACTTCTAGCTGAAATGTATATTGGTGTTGATACAGGGATCAATTTCATGTTAGATGCAATGAGTGTAGAAAAATGTAATCTTACAAGAATAATAAAGGTAGCTTAACTGTAGAACTGAAGATGCAGTTGAAGCTATTATTAATGCCGATTCAGAAAAAAATAGCTGTTAGCTCTGATGTTGTCAGTGGGGAGTTAATACATATGGGTAATGAACACTCCTACTAGGGTAGTGGCAGAACCCAAAGCTGTCAATCAGCATAGAACCTTGGGCATACGAGCATTCTGAGATCATTAGCAACTCAGTCACCTTTGTCCACGCGCAGTACAGGTACATGTCTATTTAACAAATGATCTCCATGTCGCCAAGGTCACCAAACTCTCTCTGTAGCCTAATACCAAACAACTTGACCTGTAAATAATTTGTGACAACATATGAGGATAAATGGATGATCTACACCATTTTGGAGATCTGGTTGGATGTGTCTCGCTGACTAACTCCTCTATCATGTGTCTTAAACATCAGGCCACTGATCCTTGACAGTGTTGTCATGTTGCTAATAACACTTGTAACATGAAGAGGTTAAAACATTAATAACATGGAGCAGCACTGAAGAGAACAAGTGAAGCACTAACCTGTAATGGTGAAGACCCAAACAAAACTCAAGAATAGCAACCTGTAAAGCCTGGCAAATCTATTAAAATATAAACATATCCATTGTTAGCAGACAATTTCTGATAACTAGCAGTAATTACATATACAACATCTTTGCTGAAATCCAAAGTTCTAGAAATATAAAACAGTACTCTCCAATAGAAGACAGGAGCTCCTGGGAAAGGCCTCATTTAAAATGTTGGAACTAACAGAAAAGGAACTTACGATGTTGTCAGTGGGGAGTTAATATGTATGTGTTCTAAAAAGCAGTACCCATTCCTGAGCTGGGTGAGGGTGAATACTGTCCCATATATAACTCATATGGGTAACATATAATAATTATCTGCTAACCACTGCCTGCAAAACTTTGTGTCCGATGGCCACATCAGCAGAACTTTGGACATCCAATCTGTAGTGCTTAATAAACGTGTGAACAGAGGACCATATTGCCACCTTGCACAGCTCCCTCAACCCAGGATATAGCAATGGCCCTGATAGAGTGGGCTTCAAGGAGAGCAGGATCTTTCTTCTCAGCCACATATGCCTTGGTGATGCTAATCCTTATCCACCTAGCTAAGGTGGCCTTAGAAGCCATCTGACCCTTCTTCGCTGCTCCAGAAAGAACCAACAAACTCTCTGATTTTCTAAACTTCTGGGTTCTTTTTATATAAGCTTTAACTGCTATTCACAAATCCAGCTTGTGAAATTCATTGTATTCCAAATTTGCTGGCTTGGGATAGCACAATGGCAAACAGACACTGAATTATATTGAAAGCTGTAGGGACCTTAGCACAAAAGACAGAATCGTCCTCAACACCACTTTCTCCTTATATATTATAAACTAAGGCTCTTTTTTGGGACAGTGTCTGAAGTTCTCCAGTCCTTCTGGCTGAACATAGTGCAATCACAAAACATACCTTGTTGGACAGGATGTCCAGTGATATTGATGAAGAGGTTCAAAAGGTGTCCTACACAGAACGTTCAACACCAAATTCAGTTCCCATGGTGGCACTGGTGATTGGAAAGATGGTCGGCTCCTGCTGACCACCCTAAGTGTAACCCCCCCTGCAAATGGGGGTTCCCAAAAGACTTCCAGGAGCTTGCATTAATGCTCCAAGCCTGAATGGTGTTTGGCGTTTAAGCCATTTATCTGTGAGTGTTTTTAGAGCCTCTGGTACTGTCTCTTTAAGAGCTGTCTGCTTGCAGACATAATTAGTTTGTATGGGTGGACTGTGTGTTTCTCTGCTTGAGTACCACTCAGCTGCCGTTAATTCACTCCATTTTTGCAGCCATTAGAGTGCAAAGGAACCTATCTGAAAGATGTAACTGTTTGCCAGAAATCATTTAGAGTAATAATGAAAATACAGTTTGTCTAACCTGCTTTCTTTGCAGTCAGAACTGTGTTTGCCTAGTTCCCCATTCTAGTTTTGAACTGCTGAACTGGACCAATCAGTGTGGGTTAAGGTAGCTCTAAAATGGTGCCTTGGATGAATCAGAAGTTGGACTCGTAATCTGAGCCAGCCACAAGAGGATTGTATGGGCAGTGACTCTGGGAGATGTAGTTTGGACTTCGGCGCCTTTTTGGACCAACAGGGGCAGTCTATTGTGAGTGACAGCCAATCCAGCCAAGAACTGGGAGAAACTCAAAGGAAGTGCCTGGTTTTGTCTGCTGGAGTTTCAGTTGAGCTCTGGCAGTGAAAAGGGAAGGAGCCCTGTGCTTTTTCAGTGTGCAGTTTTAGTCGGAAAACGTGTGTAAGGCCCCTAGTTCTGGTCTGCAGCTTGTTAGGACTGAATCCGTCCTGTGAAGAGAATCAAAGGATATCTGAAGAGTAGAAACCAGGCTCACCCTGTAGAAGACTGGAGAAATTGCTGAATTGTGCTCGGTCTATCAGGAACTGAATCTGCTGTGTGTTCTCCCAGGTATTGTGCAGTAATTGCGATCGGGATAGAGAAGCAGCCTGCCTGGTATAGTACTTTCTTTTTACCATATAAATGTGTTAGGAGGCTTGTGTAGCTCAAGTGAATCCTGCTGCCATTAAAGGACTTTGCCTGTTACTGTTTACCATATAAATGTGTGAGAAGGCTTGTGTAGCTCAAGTGAATCCTGCTGCCATTAAAGGACTTTTGCCTGTTACTGTTTACCATATAAATGTGAGGAGTCTGCGAGCTCAAGAATAGCCCTGTTGACGTTAGGGACCCTATCTTGTTTGAGGTCGTGAGTACTAATTCAGGGTCGCTCCCTGTTGAATTGCCACATTGAATCCAAATGGAATTACTGTACTGCTGACTGTTTAACAAATTTTTCTTTTCTCTGTGTGAAAGCCCTACCAGCTGCCACGGGTTGGACTAGCCACTAGGGCTTAGGTACCAGGGACAGTAACTGGTAAGGGATAGGCCTAATACACAGAGCCATAAATGAGATGAAGTAAAGTGATAAGCTAATTAACCTGATTTCCCCTGTCCTTGTTATATCCCCTAAATAAATCAGAGCTGCTTGTTTCATCAAAAGTTATACTGTCTAGTATTTGTCTATATTAAAGTATTGTACTGTGGTTGTTGCACTGTATCTTCTTATTTTAAGGGGTCCGAGTGCCTGAACCAGTCCTGGGGTAAGTGTATACTGTGAAGGTAATTCTGATATACTGTGTGGGCCACTAGTGGGAAGAAGGGGGTTGCAGTGTCCCAGAGGGCTGTGACCAAGAAAGTTTAACTATTGCAAACCCTGACCTCTAGGGTGGAGCACCCGCCATCGGATCCAGAGCCCCTCAACCTGTTAGTAGCAAATCAGGCAGGGGTAGTAGCCCTGGGATAAGCGCCATCTAGGTTACATCTTGAGCTCACCACTGGGATTGTGTGTCCTTAGTGGCCATATTCTACGAACCACTGTTAAGAAAAAATAGGTACCCGACAGAAGTGGCTGTGCACCGCTGGTGGAGTGGTGTACTGGGAGGAGATCGACCCCAAAATGCTATGCTTATCCTGGACATCCCCCTGGGTATCAATACGGACACTGTACAGGAGTACTTTCCAAGGTGGAAGGTTTACAAAACCCTGTGGTGGTGGGCTCATGCTAATCTGCTCACCCACACTATCCTGGCCCTAGTAGAGTTTAAGGATCCCATAGATGGCTCCAAAGTGCAACAGACCATTACCCCAGAGGAGCCCTTACTGCCTGGAGAGTGATAACTAAGGACAGTAAAGACCCGGGGGGGAATGAGCCCCCACCACTGTCTGAAACTTTTGAGAGAAATTTCTAAATGGTTGCTGGGGAAGGAAAACTGTGGAGGACTTGAAGAAACTATTCTGCCACCTGGAAGTGTTCCTCGCCCAACACCCTCCCGCCTCCAGTACCCGTAGAATGGTGCTGAACCAATGCAGACTCCTATTTCTCACCTGCCATTAGTCACGACTCTTACCAAAGGTTGAGGATCTTCTCTGGCACCCTCCCCACCCCAAGGGAGGATGACTGGGAGACCTGGATAGACTATGTTGCCCCCAAGTGCTAGAATGGCAATGCTCGGAAGCAAAGCGAAAGAGGGTAAGTGAGGCCTCCAGTCCCTGCCCTGACTACCATCCGTTAGCTAAACGGGCCAGTAACCCTGAAGTGACTGCACAGGCCTATCTTGAGGCCTTGGAGAATGTGTATGGGAGCCCAGATTCTGATGAAGGACCTATGGTGGAGAGTAAGAAATGCACAACAGTACCAAGGGAGTTGTTGGCTGTGTATGTATCTTGGCTGGAAAAATTGTTACAAGAATGCCTCAGAAAGGGTAGTTTGCCAGCGATTGAACTGGACGAACCAGGCTGGACAGGATCCTTAAGTCTGCCCCTTCTCAGAACTGCTGTTGCTTCAATTTACTGGCAAATCGACTGGAATCCCACCCTCCTATGATGAGTTAATGAGAGAAATTGAGGAGTTGGCAGCGACTTCGAGGGACCCACCAACAGCTGTGGCTACTAATTCGAGTGACTGAGGGTGACCCATCAAGGGAAGTTCAGGGGCAGAGGTTGGCAGTCAATGAGTGTTGACAAGGAAAAGATATGCATACAATGGGGCGAACTGTTGAGAGAGATCCGGGAATTCAAAAAACAGTCCCTTTATGAAGGCCACACTGTGCAAGTATGGGCCCTGACCTATATCCGATCTGTATTTCTGCTATGGGGGTGGGGTACCCACCCATGTATCTTTCTGCTGATAACAGCTCAAACTCGATTCCTTGATCATGGAAATGGAGAAACTGACGAGATGTCTCCAACTACTTATCACGCCGCAGACAGAGATGGCACCAAGGTTTCCAGTTAGTAATAACCTGCCCTGGCTCCCAGTGTGGTGCCTCGGCCAGCTCAAACTCGAGAAAGTATGTTTTGCTGTAATTGTGGGTTGGATGGGCACATGAAAAGGAATGCCGGGTCCCCAAAAGACACTGACAAAGTTGCATATAGGCTACAAGGAGAGCTGGAGAACAAATCAGTGGTTGGTGAGGCACTGGGGTGATTCCCCAGTGAGTGCACCAAAATGCTAACTCACGTCCTTTTTGTGGCAAGGTCAGTTGCCCAGGCCCCACTACCGCCTCCAGATTGGTCCAGAATAGTGGTCCCTTCCATGGACACCACTGTAAAGGTGAATGGAGTGTCTACAGAGCTGTATTAGACGTGGGTTCTCAAGTGACAATTATGTTCCAGGATTGGTATCAGAAGCATTTGTCAGATGTGGCCTTACAACCATTAGAAGGACTGCATGTGTGGGGGTTATGAGAAGGCCTACCCTTAATTCCGGGTATAATCCCGAATTTGCTTGTTTTTCTCCACCTCCGTGGCTGGAGTGGCCGAACAAATAGAGACTTTAGCCTTAGTGTGTCCCCCACTGGACTGTATGATGGTGTCCCTTTGTTGATTGGAACAAATGCTCATATGTTCGGAAGGCTGGCACAGTTGTGTTATGAAAACAGGGTCAAAGACTAGTAGAGCTTCAAGAGTTCCGGCTTTAACTATAAGAAGGCCTATGAGGCACAGAGATGCTGAAACAATAGAACCAGAGGAACCGGTCGGAATTGTGGAAGAAGGATCCTGAGTCTCTGATCCTGGTGCCAAATGCCCAGTGTACCTTACAGGAGAGTCCATATCAGAAAGGATGTTAAGAATAAAATATTAATGTTGGATGCAATTCAGGCGATGGAAATTGCCAGAGGGACTGCTGGTCGTAAGCCTAGTATTTTGCCCGCTTAGAGCCCATGCTTATGCCAGAAGGGTAATGGTCCAAGTTCATAATGTGTCTGAAAGAGACATTCGAGTAAATAGAGGTTGCATCCTGGCTAATGTGCATTAGTGCAGACACTGCAGTGCCAACTAAGCAAGAGTTCGAGGAAGAATGACAGAGTAACACCTGACTTGTTTGATTTCGCGACTCCCGCTTGCCAGCTGAATGGAAAGTGAGGATCAGTGAGAAGCTTGCCCAGAGAGACTCAGGTGTTTTTTAAAGGAATGGTGACATAGGATGCATGCAAGGAGTTGAGCACATTATCCGCTGCATGACGAAAGACCATTTCGTGAGAGGTCTCGACGCCTGGCACCTGCTGGACATAGATGATGTGAGATGGCATCTGCAAGATGTTAGCCGTTGTGTATTACAAGAATCCAGAAGCCCTTATGCTTCCCCATTGTGGTAGTGATGAAAAAGAATGGACAGTAAGGATGCGTGGATTATCGTGACCTTAAACCGGCGGACTATCCCTCGATCAGTACACAATGCCCGCATTCAGAATGCTTTGGATTGCCTAAACGGGAGCAAGTGGTTCTCTGTGTTGGACCTCCACAGTGGGCACTACCAGATCCCGATGGCCCCAGAGGACCGTGGAGAAGACAGCCTTTATCTGTCCGGCTTGGCTTCTATGAATTCTGAGGATGCCTCAAGGATTTCAGGTGCCCCAGCCACTTTTCAATGATTGATGGAGCGTGCAGTGGGGACATGAACTTACTAGAGTGCCTGGTAATTTGTAGATGATGTTATTGTGTTTGCAGCTCACTGGAGGAACATGAGAACAGATTATTTAAGGTATTGACCGACTGAGGACTTTGGCCTTAAACTGTCCATTGATAAGTGTCAATTCTTTCAAACATCAGTAAAGTATGGGACACATAGTATCCACCGAGGGAATAGAGACCCGACCCAAGTAAAGCTGAGGCCTTGACTACTTGGCCACAGCCCAAAAATCTGAGAAGAACTGCAAAGATTCCTGGGATTCTGTGGTTATTATCGGCGTTTCATCAAGGACTATTCAAGGTGATCCGCCTTTTACTTAACCTTACTCAAGGGTACCCCCAACCCACAAAAATACTCAAAGTCAGCGCCTCAAGACTGAAAGAGTGTATTTCGTCCGAGTGAAGTATTTGAGTCCCGCTGATCCTGATTGTGAGACTGCTTTTCATGAGATCATATATCAACTTACCACATGCTCCAGTGCTGGCCTATGCCAATCCAAGAAAAACCTTACGTCCTACACACTGATGCTAGCTTGCAAGGGTTGGGGCTGTGTTGTACCAAGAGTTGAGAATGGCCTGAGACCAGTGGTCTTTGCCAGTAGAAGCCCTGACCCCATCCGAAAAGAACTATCCTGTACATAAGTTAGAGTTCCTAGCTTTGAAGTGGGCTATTGTTGTCAATTCCATGAGTACTTGTATGGGGCTAAAATACTATGACAACTGACAATAATTCTTTTGACCTATGTGCAGACCTCAGCTGTTGGATGCTACTGGCCATAGGTGGCTTTCTGCATTATCTACATACGACTATGCTCTAGAATACTTAGCAGGTCTGGAACCACATAGATGTTTGATGCTCTCTCCGGAGGCCTGTTCCCCAGAATGATTGGGTCAGATTGGCAGAACCTGACATTCTGAGTACTCTGTCGAAGTTTGACAGGGAGGAAAAGATGTCCACGGACGTTCAGTGGACTGCATGGTGGATTGCTTGGGACCCTCTGAGAATTGCATACCTGCTGCTTATTGCCACTTTTCTGCAATAGACATTGGTGCACTGCCTCAGCTGACAATGACAGTATTCGGCGGGCTCAGTCCCACGATCCCATGATCAAATCAGCTTGAAGCCTTCTGTGCAGGAAAGATGTGTCCAAATTACGCCCACTGATTTGAGAACTGCACTGTTATACAAAGAAGGTCCTAAGTTGAAACTGATCAATAAACTGTTATATAGAAAACAGTAGACAGAGGGGGAGAAGCAGACAGCAACAACTAGTGCTGCCCACTGCCTTGAGACTCAGTATTGAGGTCCTTGCACAATCCCACATGGGGCACCTTGTATAGACAGAACACTTGACTTGGTGAGATCCAGTACTTATTGGCCTAAGATGGGGCTGATGTGGAGCAACATTGAACTTGTAGTCGCTGCTTAGTGAGAGCTTTGTCTCCAGAGGGCTGCCTCTTGATAACATCACCACCATTGCACCCATGGAGCTGGTCTGTATTGATTTTCTGAGTTTGAGTCAGATCAAAGTAAATATTAGTAATGTGCTGGTGGTCACTGACCATTTCACGAGATATGCCCAAGCTTTCCCCACCAAAGACCAGAAAGCATCCACTGTGGCCAAAGTACTTGTAGAAAACTTTTTGTTCACTATGGGCTCCACAGAATCCATTCTGATCAAGGGAGACTTTGAGGTCATCTGATCAAAGAGATGCTTTTTCTCTGTGGGAGTGCGACAGTCCAGAACCACTCTTACCACCCCTGAGGGGATTCACAGCCTGAACGCTTCAATCCGCAGACTTGCTAGATATGCTAGGCACCCTGCACCCAAAGGACAAGCCTAGATGGAGCCAACAAATTAGCACCCCTGGTACATGCTTATAACTGCACCAAAGTGATGCCACTGGGTTCTCCCTACCGCCTGATGTTTGAAGAGAAGTTCAACTACCGTAGATGTGTGTTTGGGGTCTCTTCTGATGGGGTTCAAGCTGACAACTATTTACAGTATGTGCAAAAGTTAAGGCCCAGCTAACTTTAAGCGCACTAACTGGCTCAAACCATGGCTGCCAAAAGAACTCAGTAACAAAGAAAGGTATGATAAAAGGTGGCTTACAGGAACTCCAGGAGGGTCGGGTGTGCTGAAATCTGGGACTACATAGCAAACCTGAGATTGTGACAGATGGCACCGCTTCCCTCACATTGTAGTGGGCAAACTAGATGATCTGCCAGTGTACAAAGTAAGGCCTGAGAATAATTCTAAAGATGTAAAACAATGCATAGAAATCATTTACTGCCCATTGGACAAATCTTGATCGAGTCTGAGCCCCCAGAAGATGTCCCTCTGGACCAGTGACTAGAGCTGCTGCTAAGAAAGATCAAGAAAGTCTGCCTACGTACAGAATCAAAGTGTTCCCTCCACAAGTCCCAGTTGAGCTTGACTGTCAGTCCATATCAGAAGAAAGTAGAGTGACTTTGAATACTACCCTTCTTACAAACTGAGTCAATTGTTTCGGGGCAATCCCCTAGTCAATACTGGAGATGATGCTGGGCCTTCTGGACTGTCTAAGCCCCCAGCCCCAGAAAGTGAAGTCCAAAGCATCAGATCAGATGAAATGGAATCATTGTGCATGGTTGAACTGTTTGAGCTTTCAGGGGAGGAAAATGATGGATTGGGGCAGACTGGTGATACATCAGAATGAGTATTTTGAGTGCCCTGACAGTCCACTGCCAGTGTCCGAAAGTTTTCCATGTGAGCCAAATGTTGTGGACTCAGAAACTGTAACCTGTGAGCTGAAAGTGCCCTGTTCTAGCCTCTTACCCCCATGGAGACTCCTGACAAGTGAGGACAATGCTGAAAATGAGGGGCCAGAGTGCAGAGACTGTAACAGTTCTCAGAAAGACCTGGTCGAGCTGTGCCTGTGGTGCACCCCAGTTATGATTCCCTTGGGAGGCCTGTGGATCTGCCTCTCAATGTTGTCCATAAAGGAGTGTATGTTTCCCTAGCTCATTGCCCAAACTGAGCGTCAGTGCTAACTCAGTTACTTGTGTTGCCGTCTACGTATGGTGCCCTTGCCCGGTCCAGCTCCCAAGGTAACTGATAGGGAAGGCCCCCTCTTCTGTAGATTTATGTACAAGAGGTAATAACTTGAGTTATGGTACAATGTGTGTAATACTGTGTAAAGAGGACGTACTGCAATGTTTCGAGAAATGTGTTCTTGGTAAAATTATATATTGACTGATAATTACATGTGTGAGCCTAATGCAAATGTATATGGTTGCAGTTGAAACTTATGGTACTTGCTTGACGCCGGGCTCAAGCTTTCCCAGGCCAGGAAGGTGTAACCCTCCACAAATGGGGGTTCTCAAAAGACTTCCAGGAGCTTGCTTGAATGCTCCAAGCCTGAATGGTGTTTCATGCTTTAGGCTATTTATCTGTGAGTGCTTTAGAGCCTCTGGTACTGTCTCTTTAAGAGCTGTCTGCTTGCAGATTATACTAGTTTGTATGGGGTGACTGTGTGTTTCTCTGCTTGAGTACCACTCGAGCTGCTGCTGTTCACTCCATTTTTGCAGTCACTAGGAGTGCAAAGGGAACCTATCTGAAAGATGTAACTGTTTGCCAGAAATCATTTAGAGTACATGAAAAATACAGTTTGTCTAACTCGTTTTCTTTGCAGTCAGAACTGTGTTTGCCTAGTTCCCATTCTAGTTTTGAACTGCTGAACTGGACCAATCAGTGTGAGTTAAGGTAGTCTAAAATGGTGCCTTGGCCGAATCAGAAGTTGGACTCAGAATCTGAGCCAGCCACAAGAGGGTCATTGGCAGTGACTCTGGGAGATGTAGCTTGACTTCGGCTCTTTTGGACCAACAGGGCAGTCTATTGTGAGGACAGCCAATCTAGCCAAGAACTGGGAGGAACTCAAAGGAAGTGCCTGGTTTTTCTGCTGGGTTTCAGTTGAGCTCTGGCAGTGAAAAGGGCAGGAGCCCTGTGCTTTTTCATTGTGCAGTTTTAGTCGGAAAAGGTGGTGTATACCCCGGAGTTCCGGGTCTGCAGCTTGGTAACTGCTTGTTAGGACTGAACTGTCCTGTGAAGAGAATCAAAGGATATCTGAAGAGTGGAACCAGTCTCACCCTGTAGAAGACTGGAGAAATTGGCTGAATTGCACTCGGTCTGTCAGAACTGAATCTGCTGTGTGTTTCCGGTATTGTGCAGTAATTACAATCGGGATAGAAGCAGCCTGCCTGGTATAGTACTTTCTTTTTACCATATAAATGTGTGAGGAGGCTTGTGTAGCTCAAGTGAACTTGCTGCCATTAAAGGACTTTTTGCCTGTTACTGTTTACCATATAAATGTGTGAGAAGGCTTGTGTAGCTCAAGTGAATCCTGCTGCCATTAAAGGACTTTTGCCTGTTACTGTTTACCATATAAATGTGTGAGGAGGCTTGTATAGCTCAAGTGAATCTTGCTGCCATTAAAGGACTTTTGCCTGTTGCAGTTTGTCATATAAATGTGTGAGGAGTCTCGTGGAGCTCAAGAATAGCCCTGCTGACGTTGAAGGACCCTATCTTGTTTGGAGGTCATGAGTACTAATTCAGGGTCGCTCACTGTTGAATTGCCACATTGAATCCAAATGGAATTACTGTACTGCTGACTGTTTAACAAATTTTTCTTTTCTCTGTGTGAAAGGGCCCTACCAGCTGCCACGGTTTGACTAGCCACTAGGGCTTGGGTACCAGGACAGTAACTGATAGGGATAGGCCTGTGCACAGAGCCATAGGTAGATGAGTAAAGTGATAAGCTAATTAACCTGATTTCCCTGTCCTTGTTATATCCCTCAAATAAATCAGAGCTGCTTGTTTCAGCAAAGTTATACTGTCTGAGGTATTTGTCTATGTTAAAGTGTTGTACTGTGATTGTTGCACTGTATCTTCTTATTTTACAGGGGTCCCAGTGTCTGAACCAGTCCTGGGGGTAAGTGTATACTGTGAAGGTAATTCTGATATACTGTGTGGGCCACTAGTGGGAAGAAAGGGGGGTTGCAGTGTCCCAGAGGGCTGTGACCAAGTTAGTTTAACTATTGCAAACCCTGACCTCTGGGTGGAGGCACCCGACATCGGATCCAGGCCCCTCAACCTGTTAGTGGCAAATCAGGCAGGGGTAGTAGCCCCTGGGATAGCGCCATCTAGGGGTTACATAAGGAAATAAATAACCTCCAAGCTGGTTTCTAGGATGAGTCCTGTGCTGCCCCAAGAGCAGACACCTGGACTCGCAGGGTGCTCAAATCTAGAACCCTGTCTACCCCTGCCTGCAAGAAATCCAATATCTGGGAAACCATAGCCTTAGATGGCCTGATACCTCTTTCTCTGGCCCAACCAAATAAAGTACACTACACACGGTCATAAGATGCAGACAAAGAAAACTTCCTTGAGGCCATTAGATATCCTACCACTTTCTTGGAAAAACCCTGTTTCAGTGGTCTCATCCTGTCAGGAGCCAGGCTGTTAACTGCACTGCCTCAGGATTTGGATGCAAAATGGAACCTTGAATGAGAAGGTCTCCCTGAAGCAGGAGTCAAAATGGAGGCTGCTGGGCTGGATTCACTAGGTCTGAGAATCACAGCCTTCATGGCCACTTCAGGGTTATCATGAGGAAGCTTCCTCTTGACTGCCTTAACTTTTGAATAGCTTTGGGAAGTAGCAGTAGTAAAGGAAACAAATAAGCTCTGAGAAAATCCCATGTCTGAAACTGAACAGGACAGTGGTACCGGCTAAAGAACCTTGGTACCTGAGCATTTCCTTCAGACACAAAGAGGTTGATCTGAGGTTGACCAAAGCTTCTGCATAGAAGCTCAAACACCTCTGGATTCAAAGCCCTTCCCCATTCTCTTGACTCAGCCATTCAGCCTGCATATTTAGTCCCCCTGCTAGATGAAGTGCTGAGAGGGACAGAAGGTTTTCCTCTGCCCACAGTAGCTCCTCGTTTGCTTCTGTTAGCATGCCCTGGCTTCTCATGCCTCTTTGATTGTTTTTGAATGCTGTGGTGATGGCATTGTCTGACCTTACCTTCATGGTCCTGGATTGTACCCGATTTTAGAAAGGGGAGAGGGTGAGGAATACTGCCCTCATTTCCTTCCAACATGTTTATCTGAAGCTGTTCTTCCTGGGAGTTTCAGACTCCCTAAACCTTAACTTGGTCCAGGACCACTCCCCAGCCCAACAGGCTGACATCAGTCATCAGGATAAATTCTGTTATGGCTTCCAAGAGAGACCCCTTGCTGAAGTTCTTACAGTTCCCCTTGCTGAGGTTCTCTTGATTCCCCCCCCCACCATGCCAGTAACTGCAGCACTGGTCAAAATACTGGAATCAGAGCCTGGCAGTCTTCCAAGGCTATGGACAAGGCCTCCAGAATCCTGTTCTGGAGAGGCTGAATGTGCAACCAAGTCCATGGAGCTGCAGTCATCAAACTTAGAATCTGAAGAAGTCTGTGAGCCGATACCACCAAGTGGCTTCTCAGTCAGTGAATCTTTTGGCTCAGGGTGTCCCTTCTGGCTGAAGAAAGGAACACTTTTCCATCATCTGTCTAGAACACCACTGAGATGGTATCATGGAACTCTTCTACTAATTGACGATCCAACCATGCATCCCCGGAACTTACAAGGTCCTTGACACTGATCTCTCCATCAATTGAGCAGTCGGAGCTCGGACAAGCAGTTCATCCAGGTATGGGTACACATGTTGCCCCTTCTGTCTTAATTGCACCACTAACATGATCAGGATATTCCTGGGCACTGTCACCAGGCCAAAGGGAGAGCTTGGTATTGGGATTGCTGTCCCCAGATTGCAAACCTCAGAAACCTGTGGTTTGACTGGTGATGTAGAGATAGGTATCCTTCAGATCTATGGACACTAAATAATTCCCTGGGTGGACTGCTTGTATGATGGATTGCAAGCACTCCATCTTGAAGGTAGTGTGGTGACAAACTTGATTTAATGTTTGAATCTAGAATTGGTCAGAAACCCCAGATTGCTTGGGAACCACAAAATAAACTGAATAGAATCTCAGGCCCTCCTCATCTGGGGGAACTGGAACAACTACCTGTATCTGTAGCAAGTGACCCAAGGTCTGACTCACCACCTGCCATTTCACTTGATTTTGAGGAACTGGAAGTTGCAGGAAATGACCTCTCATGGGTACTGTGGAAAACTCTACAGAAAGAATCTCCAGTACCCATGCACCTTGCCTTATTTGGGCCCATTACTGGCAAAACATCCATAGTCTTCTACCAATGAAGGGGGAAAAGATGGGCTCAAGTTCCTTCATTGTGAGCTACCTTCTTTTCTTCCCACACCTCTGTTAAGTCTGCGGTTCAAGGAATCTCTATTACTGTTACTTCTGAATCTGGAATAGGCTCCCCTGTCCCTCTGGTTTCTGAAATTTTGAAAGGGTTGAAAACCATCTCTGGTCTGTCACTGTTAAGCATACCCCACCTTCTTGACAATGGCTTTGCCTTCTGTTGATGTCTCGACACCAGTAGTTTCCCCTTCTTGTTCAGAATGTTCTTTAGAATATCATCCAGGCCAGGACCAAACAGTAACTCTCTGTCAAAAGACAAATTGTGTTAGTACTTTTTCTGGAGTCAGCTGTCTTCCAGAGGGAGCTCCAGCCCTGTCCCCCGGCATCCACCATCCGATGCTGACCCATACTCCCGGGCTTGCCCCCCCCCGGCGGGGCCAGTGGGGTACCCCAACCCCCTACTGGAGACCAGATTCAGTGGGACAGTGCTGTGGCTGGCCAGGAGTGGAGCCTGTGAGGTGCCCTCCACCATTGTGCTGTGATATCTTTTTTCCTGGTTATTCCCCAGGAGTTGAGGCACGCAATGATGCCCATGGAGAGGAGCACACATGCGTCCTCACACGCTCCCTCCAAGCATCTGCTCCAACTCCTCCCTCTTCTACGGCGCAGCATCCTGTCCCCCAGCCTCCACAAGGGAGCAGGCAAGTGCCAACCACTAAGAATCCCCCTCCCTGGAGAAGGAGAGCAGTCCGTCAGATGCTCAATCCTTCTCCTCCCCTGCCGTCCTCTGGTGACCTGTGCTCATTCCCAAATACGGGTCGCCAGCATATCGCGAGGTAAGGCATCCTGTGCCTCAGCCCTCAGTGCCACTGTGCCGGCTGTCAAAAGACAAATTAAATGGTTTTGACTTGGACATCTGATCTGCAACCCAGTGCCAGAGCCAAACACCCACATAGCTGCTACAGTATGCTATGCGGAGGGTGCTGACATGCATAATTTGTCCGCCATCACATCCACCAGAAAGGTGGAGGCTGTCGACTTAAGCTGTAAAGTGTTTGTCCCTTCTGACCCTGGAGGGTCATAGTTACCAAAAGCAGTAACCTGTGAGTTTAATGCTCTGGAAATAATAACAGAAGGCATATGATGTTCAAACATTTTTTCTGCATGAAGTGTCCACCCTCTTATCATTAGTGTCAGTTAGGGCTGCCAAACCTTAAACAGGTACAGTTGAGTGCTTGACAGCATTATGCACAGCCTTGTTTGCCAGTGGAGGAACCTCTCACATCATACAGCTCTCCTCTAGAAATGGGTAACAACTCACCCTTGGCCTAGGGATCTGCTTGAGTTCATCTGTCCTGGCCCATTCTTGTTATGCCTGTTCAATAATCAGTCACATTGTGCAAACTTTAGAAAACACTTTGGTGTGGAGGAAGAAGCAAATAGGATAGGTTAACATCTAAGGACTCCATGACCTGTACCTTCTTCAGTTGCAAGGTTAAACAAGCTTCTTAGCCCTTAGCTGAAGCCCTTAAACTGGCTCTCCAGAGTTCAGTAATCTCCATTATTGACTATTTATTTATTTAGATCTAGGATTACAAATACTTTTGAGCCAAGGCTCTTTTACAAAGGTTCCACATTGGTTTAAATGACAATAGAAGACATGAAGATATGCAGACAATACAGTTTGAAGGAAAAATACGAGTTGACATAGGGGAGAACAAAGCAGTTTACAGTCATTTCCAGGCATATAGGTACATACATACATATACCGTGGTACTTGGAGCCATAGGAAGAGGAGGGAATACAGAATTAAGAGCTAGAACAGAACAACACAATCATTAGCAGCTGGTGGCATTAGTCAGGTAACAAAGAAGTGCTAGACAGGATAAGGGGGGGTAAAGTGGGAAGGGGTGATTGAGGAGTTAAGTAGGGGGGAATAAGTGCTAGATTAAGGGGAGCCAATTAAGGTTGACAATCACAGGAGCTGGAGGCAGAGAGGAGGAGGTTAGATTTGAAAGGGCCTAGTTTAGGCAGTGAGGAGAGGTCGCAGCTGAAGGCATTTAACCAACTGGGAGCTCTGTGAGTGATGGATCTTTGCCCCTTGGTGGTACGGCAATGTGGGATGTGCAGGAGCTGAGAATTGGAGCCCCTGGTTGTGTGCTGATTCTGTGCCATACGGAGGAGGGCTTGGACACCTGTGAGGGCTAGGCCCAGTATTATTTTTTTGGCCATTAAACAGGTCTGGTACTTGATACGGCTTGACAATTGGAGCCATCCAGTTTGGGCATACAGGTCACAGGTGTGGGTGAGTCGATGGGATCCAGTGATCAGCCTACAGGCTTTGTTTAAGGTCAAGGATACACGCCTAAGGGCAGTGGCAGAAGCCGAGCCATAGATGATCAGGCCATAGTTGATTAGTGAGACCACCGAGCTCTGGACTGCGATCCTTAGGGCATCTGCGGTAAGACATTGCCTATGCCAGTAAAGAAGGCCAATGCATGTATTTGCAGCTTTTGAGACATTGTCAATGTGGATGGCATATGACAGATTACTGTCAATGGTGACTCCATGGTATTTAAGTGATTGAATCTGTTCGAGGGCTGCACCCAGGCAATTAGTGATTAGGAGGGGTTGAGACCTGTGCTTGTTGTGAGAGCCGCAGAAGAGCATAGACTTGTTTTTTTTATAGTTGAGGAACTAATTTATGCTTACTAAACCAATTTTCAATTGCAGAGAAACCAAGCTGTAGATTCTTTTGAAGGTGGAGGGGGTCCTTGTGGGTGGTGTAAATGATGGCGTTGTCAGCATAAAGGAGGATATGTTGAGGAGAAGATTTTGGGAGACTGTTCAGGAAGAGGCTAAAAAGGAATGGCCCGAGAATGGAGCCTTGGGGGACTCCTGAGCAAACCAGTCTATCTACGGAGTGGACATCAGCGATCTTCACACATTGAGAGAGGTTTTCCAGGTAGCTCTTGAACCAGGAAGAGGATTTGTGGGAGAGTCCAGCGATTTGCAACTGTGTGATTAATAGGCAATGGTGGATGGTGTCAAAAGCCTTGGACAGGTCTATGAAGACCGCCCCAGTGAGGAGACTATTATCCAGAGAGTTGTGGATAGCACCAGTGAATTCGAGGAGGGCAGATGTAGTGCTGTGACCTTTTCTGAAGCCATGCTGTTGGGTACACAAGATGTTGTATTTGTCCAGGTATTCCAAGAATTGGTCAGCTACCATACATTCGAGGGCCTTGGAGAGAGGGGGTAATATGGAAATAGGTCGATAGTTCATGAGTAGAGTCTATCCCCACTCTTGCGGACAGGTGTGATAATGGCGGATTTCCATCGGTCGGGAAACTGACCAAAGGAAAGGGACTATGGACTAGTGGTCTATGGATCTGCCACTGACACCGTCCCTCATTGAATTGCCATTGCCCTAAACAAAGCCTGTCGACTTCTTATGAGGGCTGCCTGCCTCACACATACATGTGACATTTACGAGCAGGCTAACTGGCTCCAGCTTTAAGGCAGAATCTTTTACCAAACATGCCTATTAGCAAAAAAGACCTCCCTTGGCCTCATGCCACCAGGGGTGCAGAAGCTCCTTGCACAAACATGCCCCATCTGCTTCACAAAAATCTCTGAAAACACTGTCTTCCAAATCGTCCGCTGCCATACCTCACAAGTCCAGTGGTCGTTCGATGTCAGAGCTCCTAAGTGGTACTGCTCTCTTAGCAGTGACATCACCAGCACTGCCACACTAGGCCCATTTAAATGCAAACTGCACCAACACCTTGTGGCTCATGCCACTTGTGATTGCTATGTGTGAACTGTGAAAGCTGGCACCATATCACTTTTCTCCCTAACTCACCCCTACCCATATCACCCCACCCTTCCTTCCCTCTCTACTCCCCCCCATCCACTCCTTGCTCCTCCTCCTCCACTATCCCTCCCAGTCCATTCCCCTCCCTTATCTCCTCTCCCTAACCCCTGACAATGGCTCTGGGCTGCATTTACCTTCCTACATAGAAAGAATCTTATGCTTTGTTATTCTTAATTCTTTGTTATATAGGTCAAGTCTTCTTACACTAGTACTTACATACTGTGCCCAATTGCCTGGTCACTGTTAGCTATGTTACTGCTCAACTTACTAGTTCACTGTCTGTTTAATTACTAGGATATTCATATGTTATCCAATGCTAGGGTGCTGTGTTAGTATTTAGTGTTAACATTACTTTGACCTGATAAGGCCCCTGGGCTGCAATTACCCTATGCACACTCTGTATGTCTCCTGATCCTTGTTCAATTTACTTTATAGCTGTGTTTGTAACTTGACGTGGAACCTATGTAAAAGAGCTCCTGGCTCAAAGGTATTAATCCAAAATTTTAACAAATAATAAATAAAGCTTCTGTTATATGACAAAGACTCTATATCAAACAGGGGAGGGCTTGGAATCTTTTTCTTAGGCTCCATCCACTCCCCCTCCTCTGAGGGATCCTCTTCCTTATCAGACAGTGCTGTTGGGTCAAGATTTTTTCCGTGGCCCCCTGTATCCTCATCTTGACCTTCCCTTTTGTCAAGGTCAGTGATTTCCTGCAAATTTGGGCGAGCAGTATCTTTTTCATCTGGTGCACCTGGATGTGCCTGTATGGGTCCCCTCTGACCTGAGGGGCCCGTCTTGGATTCAGGTGTGTTAGTAGGGATGTCCTGTTGGACATCAAAACTCAGCAGCTCATTTAAGAGCATCAAAAAAGGATGTACACAACTCAGCCTTGCCACTGCCAGCCATTAACCCAGCTGCACCCCCAAGCTCGGGGTTTCAGCTGGGGAGACCAAACTAGACATGTTAGATTATTTACACAATTAGAGCAGTAAGTGCCTAAAGGAGATGGTCTTTTTATGCTTCTGCAGGTCTTACATCTCTTAAACACAACTGGTCTCCAATAATCCATGGTGCTCCTTCCTAACATCCGATAATGGTACATAAAACAGGCTAAGAGATCTCTGCTGCAGCCAGTAATCCCTTTTTTTGTGCACAGTATAGGCTAAGAAAATAGGCTAAGAGGCTAAGAAACTTAAGCAGCAACTAGCAATCTTTCTTCTGTGGCTGATTAAATGCTCCCAAACTGAGCACTAAGCTTACTGAGCCCCATGTGAGTGATATATACCCCCTTCAAACAGAGCCAACAAACTTGCCTCAGTAGAACTTCATAGATGACTCACCCCTGGGATGGACACTCCACTGTAAGAAGTAATCAACGTGGAGATGGGAAATGATGCACTGCCTCAGCTACTATGCTGAATGCTGTAATCAGAGCTTCAATAGAGAAAAAAAATGTGTCAGAGACTTGCTAGGGAATAAGTTCCGCATCAGCCACTGTGCTGGGTAAGGTATGCAAGTCAAGGGCGGACATGCGCTCACATGGTGATGTCACATTGTTGCGCATGACATCACAGTGCCATCTGATAGAATGTGCCACGTCAAGCAAGTTGGAGGAGAGCACACCTACTGGAGGCATGAAAAAGCACTCACTGCAAGCCTTTAGCAATGGCATGGATGCACAGCATGGAGCGTTGACCACAAGAGAAAAGAAAGGCGCAAAACTGGCACTCGTGAGTGGTCAGTCCTCTATCTTTTCTCGAGTGGCTTTCCCCTGATACAATAAAGGCATTCTCCCTGTAGACAGTCTCTTGAAGAAAATAAAAAAGGAAGGTACTGTTCAGCGTTAGGGAGCCGCTCAGTAAACAAGCTCAGTTCAAACTTTTCGGGATTAGTCTGCTGCTCAGTTTAACCAGCTCAGCTATAACTGTCTAATTTTATGTTAAAAATAGGGAAGGGAGAGAGGGTCCATCACCAGTAGAAGCTAAGGAGAGAAAGACAATAAAAGAATAGGTTAGTAGAAGCCCCACAAAGATAGGCTGACTGTGCCCCCCCCCAATAAGTAAAACACACTTACCTTAGGTACCAGGCTATGAGGATTGGAGATCTCTGTTGCACACCCTATTTTTAGATATTGTAAATGTCATGTGGTTCCCAATTCAGGAACAGAGGACACTGAAATTATAAAAATATAGCAGGTTAGTCAATTTGAAAGCCACAGCTTAACCAGCACAATTTGTAAATATGAGGGTGCTCCTTGTCACCAGGTAGCCCTGACCTGCCTCAGTTGCACAATCCTTGTTACAAAATAATAAAATTGTTTCTTTTAGAGAATTTTCCTATGCTGCCTGCCCCTCTAGTGGCACAGCAAAGACCGGGTTGCTGATGATCTCGGAATGTTTATATGCCCAAGGTTCTATGCTGATTGACAGTTTTGGGCTGTGCTACTACACCAGTAAGAGTGTTCATTACCCATATGTATTAACTCCCCATTGGAGATGGAGCAATACAGAAATATATAGTTTTTCTTCAGGTAGTATTACCGTAAGAGATGAACTGTTGTTGTGACATGGCAGATATATATATATATATATATATATATATATATATATATATATATATTTTTCTTTGCAGAAAACTCAGTTAATGCACCATTTAGGGTTAAGACTACTGTGACAAAAATAGGGAAATGTGATTTTAGGGTTGCCATTCCTAAACCTCTCCATGCCTAAAACAAATCGGGGTGCAGTCTTCCTTGGGGTTGTCAACCCTAAAGCTCACCCCATTCTACACAATTCAGAAACATACAAACCTAATGCTACCGACAGGATCTCCTTGACCTGTCAGCAGCATTTTGACACTGTGGACCCAAGGTGCTACTTGAAGTTTCATCTGAAAGTGACCTAGGAGTAGTAATTACTAATGACCTAAAATTTACTGACCATAATAACTTAATAGTTAAAAAATGTCATCGTCTAATAAACTGTATACTTAAAAACATAAAAAATAGAGACCCAGAGGTATTAATTCCCTTATATAGCAGTTTGATAAGGTCAAAGTTTGACTATTGTTCTCTATTCTGTGCACCTACACTTACAAAGGATAAGGTAAATAGGGAACGTGTACAACGCAGATTCACTAAAAGAATCAAAGGTCTCAAACATATCCCCTACCAAGAAAGACTTAAAAAACTTAACCTTTACTCATTAGAATACAGGTCTATGAGAGGTGACTTATGTCTAATTTTTCGTACCTTAAAAAAAGAGTCTTTATTTGAAACACTATGTCTTGAATGGAGAAATAGTTTAAGCTCTACCAGATCTCATAATGTTAAAATCAAGACATTTAATGTAAAAACAAATAAAAGGAAACATTTTATAACTCAGAGAGTAATTCCAGTTTGGAATTCTCTGCCACCAGAGGTAGTAAATAGTCCTAGCTTCAATGTATTTAAAATAAATTTGGACAACTATATGGGAGAAAATAAATACTACTTCCATCCTGGTTAATGGATGGCGAAGTCATAATGGGCTAGTTCCCTCGACTTTGTACTTTTCCTATGAACCTATGAACCTATTGTCTGCTTACGGTACTGGTGTGGCCTGTCAGGAAAGGTCATCAATTGGTTCAGATTGTACCTCACAGGCAGAGTGCAGATGATGATGATGATGGGACTTGCCACATCTAATCCAAAGTCTCTGTGCTGTGGTGTACCGCAGGGTTCAGTCTTATCACCCTTGCTGTTCACGGTGTACATGCTGCCATTAGGAGACATTATCAGGTGGTACAGGCTGGGTTTTTACTGCTGTGTAGATGATACCCAGCTGTGCCTGTCCTGTGCACCTGGTAACCAGATGGCATCCTCCGTATTTAACAGCTGCCTAGAGGAAATCCAGAGCTGGATGGCTCAAAGCTGGCTTAGACTTAACCAGTGATTACTGTAGGACTGCAGATCCACCTTGTAAATGAGCTTGCTCAATGGTGCCCGCCAGGGAGCAGGACAGAGGTAAATGTAAAAAAAAGCAAGGCAGTAAGAACAGGAATGGGGCTAAAAGGGGTAAGGCCATCAAAAAGTGGAGGGTGATGAGTACCAATGCCCGTAGTCTGTGTAACAAGCTCCCTGAACTAGTGGCCTTGATGGAAGAGGGATGCCTGGATATTGTGGCAGTCATAGAAACATGGACACAGAGAACCATGACTGAGATGTCAACATACCAAGATACACAATCTACAGGAGGGACAGGGAGGGTAAAAGAGGAGGAGGAGTAGCTTTCTATGTAAAGGAAGGGATCAAAGCAACAGAACTAAAGAGTAAACAGGGAGCAGATGAGGCACTCTGGGTCACCCTGGAGACAGGAAATGGTACCACAATCCGCATGGGGTTATATATAGACCCCATCTCAGGGGAGGAATGGACAAGGAAATGATAGAACGCTCCTTAGAATGGCAGAAAAGGAAGATATTGTTGATGGGGACCTGAATATACCAGATGTTAACTGAGCACCTTTACTGCAGGCACATCCAAGAGAAGGGTCATTCTTGATGCCCTACAAGGGGTATGCCTCAGACAGCTAGTATTGGAACCCACTTGGGAGGGAGCAATCTTAGACCTGGTACTCTCAAATTGGGATGGAGAAAGAATCTCAGATTTAGAAGTGGGTAGCATCTGGGAACAAGCGACCACCAAACAGTGTGGTTCACGATAAACACAGCCATACAATCAAGCCATACAAAAGCAAGAGTATTGGACTTTAGGAGGGCTGACTTTGGGAAAATGAGAGAGTGCCTCAGAAAAGCACTAGCAAAAAGAAGGAGGGGGTGGAGGAACAATAGGGAGTAATCAAAGCAGCCATCACAGAGGCAACAAGCCTTTGTGTAAAGCAAATTAACAAAACACAACGAAGAAAAAAAACGCTATGGTTCTCAAAGGAGGTGGCAGGGAAAGTTAAGGAGAAAAGGACAGCATTCAGGAAATATAAGGAAACACAGAAGGAGCAGGACAGAGAACGTTATCAGTTAAAGCAGAAAGAGGCTGGGAAGGCAGTCAGAATAGCAAAGGCCCAAACCGAGGAAAGGATAGCCAACTCTGTTAAGAAGGGGGTTAAGACCTTTTATAGGTACATTAGGGAGCGAAGAAAGGCAAAAGGAGGGATACTGAGGCTTAATAAAGGAGAGGGAATGTGGGTAGAGGGTGACAGTGAAAAAGTAGGGATACTAAACGAATATTTCTGCTCAGTATTCACAAAGGAAGAGGAGGAGGAGGTACCTAAACCAAACAAGAGAAACACTCTGAAGACGGGGGTCAATACCAGTCCATTTACAGAAGAAAGGGTTCTGAAATAACTAGTAAAATTGAAGGTGGACAAAGCAATGGGGCCTGATGGGATTCACCCAAGAATTCTAAAAGAACTAAGGGTAGAACTAGTGACAACGCTGACTATTCTCTTTAACAAATCATGGGAGGATGGGTGGTACCTGAGGACTGGAGGAGGGTGGATGTGATTCCTCTTCACAAAAGTGGGAGCAGGACAAAGGCAGGAAACTACAGACCAGTTAGTTTGACCTCAGTGGTAGGGAAAATAATGGAATCACTTCTGAAGGAAAGAATTGTTGAGTACCTAGAGACCAGTGGGGCACAGAACCCAAGGCAGCATGGATTCACAATGGGAAGGTCGTGTCAGACGAATCTAACAGATTTCTTTGGGTGACCAAAGTAGTAGACCAGGGAGGGGCTGTGGACATGGCCTACCTAGATTTTAGCAAGGCATTTGATACAGTCCCACACAAAAGATTAATACACAAGTTAGCCAGCCTTGGAGTGGGTCCCAAGGTGGTAGCCTGGATAAAAAATGTGCTAGACAACAGGACGCAAAGGGTAGTAGTAAATGGAGTCCACAGTGAAGAAAGCAGGGTTACTAGCGGGGTACTGCAGGGTTCAGTACTGGGACCAGTCCTTTCTAATGTCTTTATAAGTGACATTGCAGAGGAACTGGAAGGAAAAGTATGTCTCTTTGCAGACGACACAAAGATCTGCAACAGGGTTAATACGCAAGATGGAGTGGAAAGGATGAGAAGGGACTTGGCAAGGTTGGAGGAATGGTTAAATGTATGGCAGCTCAGATTCAATGCAAAGAAGTGCAAGGTAATGCACCTGGGAAACTAAAACCCAGGGGAAGAGTACACAATGGAGGGTGAGATACTGACAACAGTAAAAATGGAAAAGGACCTGGGGGTAATTATATCAGATGACCTAAAGGTGGGCAAGCAATGTGAGAAGGCAGTAAGGAAGGCTGGGGGGATACTGGGATGTATAGGGAGAGGCATCAATAGTAGAAAACAGGAAGTTGTTATCCCTCTGTACAGACAGTTGGTGAGACCCCATCTGGAGTACTGTATGCAGTTCTGGAGACCCCATCTCCGCAAAGACATAGACAGAGTGGAGGCTGTCCAGAGGAGGGCAACCAAAATGGTGCAAGGTCTGCACCAGAAGACATACTGAAGAAAGACTAAAGGATCTTAATATGTATACCCTTGAGGAAAGAAGGGAGAGAGGGGACATGATAGAAACTTTCAAGTACCTCAAGGGAATCAACAAAGTCCAAGAGGGTAGCATCTTTCAGAAAAAGAGATGTGCAAGAACAAGGGGGCACAATTTGAAGATAGAGGGGACGGCTCAGAGGTAATGTGAGGAAGTATTTTTTCACAGAGAGGGTTGTGGATGCATGGAACAGCCTCCCTGAGGAGGTCGTGGAGTCAAGAACAGTGGGGGAATTCAAGAATGCATGGGACAGACATAAGGCAGTCCTAGTGGAGGGTAGGAGGAAGTAAGCTGTTGGTTAAATAGGATCTGCAGCTTATCTGTTAGGTAGGAAAATGGGCATACTAGGTGGGCCAAGCGGTCCTAATCTGCCATCAAATTATATGTTTCTATGTAACACAGTTGAGTAGGAAAGAGCATACATAGGATCACATAAGGATGAGAACAGTGCATCAACAAATCAACAAATTTGTAGCAAGACAGTAATCAAATTGTCAGCACAGCCTTCTTTTTATCCCACCTCATGAACATAGTACTGAAAACTTTTGAATCCACACCAAAACGTTATTCTGCACCATTGGAACGTGATTACATGCCACAGATGTGAAAACACAGTTCTGAAAAATGACAGCTGTCACGTCACATTCATGAGGTGGTGTAAAAAAATGGCTATGTTGAAAGTGTGGGTAAAATATTTAAAATTACTAAAGTTACCAGCAAACATAGCAGCATTTAAATGAATGCTCATAATTTTGCCATTTTCACATATTTTGACCCCAGATTTTCAACATAGCCTTCTTATGACCCCACCTCATGAACAAGGGTGGTGAAAATGTTCAAATTCGACCCAAAAGGTGATTTTGCCAAGCAACTGCAAAATCACCTTTGGAGAAGGCTTTGCTTAATTCCACCATCATTGTTCATGAAGTGGGGTGCCAAAAAGGCCACGTTGAAAATTTGGGCACAAAATATGCAAAAATGGCAAAAGTTATGCGACAAAGTTGAAACCCCCATTGAAATACACTGAACTGCACTTACCTTACTTTCTCATATAGCAGTCAACGTTTCCAGCAGCAAGATGTCTCTTCAATCAGGGGCTGGATCTTCACCCTGGGACCTGTTCAGGTGAGTGAGTGTGTGGGAGCGGGTGCAGGGTGGTGGGTGCTGAGTGGGAGATCTGGGTGGGGGAGCTGGATCGAGGAGGGGCCTTTTTCTTTTTTAAAGTTAGAAAAAAAAAAGACATCGAGGGACCATTTTCTTTATTACAGGCGGCATGGCAATTGGAGAGTGGGTGCCACTAGACACCAGAGAAAGAAAAAATGTAAACAGGGATGGCCATTGGAGGGTGGGAGTGCCACTAGACACTAGGGAAAAAATACAATAATGATGGGGACAACGATCGGAGGGTGGGGGTGTCACTAGACACCAGGGAAAAAATAAATAATTACGGGGATGGAGATTGGAGGTGGAGATGCCACTAGACACCAGGCAAATAATAAATAATATGGGGACAGCGATCGGTGGGGGGCACCACTAGATGACAGGAGAAAAATTAAATAAATATGGGGATGGCAGTCGGAGGGTGGGGAGGCCACAGACACCAGGAAATGATAAACAATATGGGTGGCAACTGGTGGGTGGGGTCACCACTAGACACCCGAGACAAAATGTAGCATTTTTCCCCTCACAAAAAGGATTGCCCCCCACCAACAAAAAGGATTATTTTTAATTTCGTACAGCTGGGAAGTGAGTCATGAAAAAGGATTTAAAATGTAAAGAAAATGCATTTTGGGTAATTTTTCCAACAGTTAAGTGCAGAATCCACTTAACGGGGTCCCGATGAGCCAGATGGATATGTTGGTGTCTCTTCAGGATGTAATTTTTGTGGCTTTTGAAATATTTATTTTTTAGTTGAAAATGGAAACAAGATGGCAGCAAATGAAAAAGGATTTTTTCCTTACAAAAAAGGATTGACCCCATACGAAAAATGACTTCTTTTCATAACTGAGCATGCTCAGAACCAATTTTTAAAAATTTCAAAATTAAATAACTTTGGAATGGATTAATATGTTTTCACCAAACAAGCAAAAGGCACATCTGTGGGTTTGTACCCTGAAAATTTCAGATCAAAATTCAATTCCAAACCATCTGGGCACTAGCAAAGATCAAAGAAATACAACAAAAACAATAGGAAAACACACCGAAAATTCACTTTTTGTACTGTCCAGAACTTGGAATCCACACATCCGACCAGAACGAAACTTGGCACATCCACAGATCCACCATGAGACTGCACTTGCAAAATGTCATGCAGATCTGTTGAGTGGTTGTGTAATTTTTAGAGTGCAAATTTTGAGGCTCAACATAGAAACTCCTGCTAAACCAAATACAGTGGTGCTTTCATGCCATTGTAATATAAGGAATAGTGTATGGGCAACCATACATGACAAGGCTGTGCTTTCATTGAGGGGTTGAGATGATATCATATGGACCTCAAGAGCAAAGCTCGAGAGGTCCTGATATCATCTCAACCCCGAGATGAAAACACAGCCTTGCTGAGTATGGTCGCACATATACTATTTTTATGTTTGCTTGCACGCATGTGCAAGAAACATAGTGCGACGATCCAAAATGCAGTGCTGTACAGTTGAAAGGGAGAGCACCACTTGAGTGAGCAGCACTCCCCCACCCCACATACACACACATGCACACACACATTGCATGCTCATGTGCTCCTACCTCCCCCATGCACACACTGTATGGCTGACAGGGGTGCCCAATCCCCCTTCAGCTCTACTTTACCCCCCCCACAGTCTGTATGGCTGATGGGGGTGCCCAATCCCCTGTTGGCTCTAATGTCCCCCAGACTATCGGGCGCTGGTGCTGGGAGCCCACCCAGCGTGGCAGCAGGTCCTATGGCTGACGGGGTGCCCAATCCCATTGGCTCCACTGCCCCCCCAACAGTTTTTCAGCTGCTGCCGCTTGGGAGCCCACCCCAGCGTGGCAAATATCCCGCCAAGTCCAAATAAAAAAAAACTGAAAGAAAAACCTTCCCTTGCTGCTGTCTTCACCCCCTCCCACCCGCGCCCACCCACTGTGCACCCTGCCTTCCCACACCCCCACTCACCCCATACTTACCTCCAGAGCTCGGTGCGACGATCTTTGGTGGACCAGGAACACGTCTGTACTCTTCAAAGCCGACCGCGAACTGAGGGAATGCCGGTGAGCTGTATAATGTAATGAATAGGGTTTTTTCAACTTTGCTGCATATCTCAGGCATTTTTTTGAATTTTGGCACCACATTTTCAACATGGGGTTTTTGGGACCTCTCCTCATGAGTTCTGTCACTGTCATGGCATTAATCGGCCTGAAGGGTGATTTTGTGGTCACTGCGCAAAATCACCTTTCGGGACTGATTAACAAAATGACAGTGGCAGTGTTCATAAGGTGGGCTCTCATAAAGCCTATGTTGAAAATTTGCCAGAAAATTCCAAAATGACTGTTTTCAAAACGCAGGGCTAGTTGTTCCTACGCACACTCGTAGGTTCACGAATTTTCAATATTTTTACTCTAGATTTTCAACATTGCCATTTGACTACACTTCCTTATGAGTAGTACAGCTGTCATTTTTCACATCTCACCCAAAATGTGTTTCCGCACATGCAGCACACAATGGCGCAGTCGGTGTGCTAAATCAATGTTCGGGACACATTAAGAAAATCACAGTGACACTTTTCATGAGCAGAGGTGTTAAAATGGCTATGTTAAAAATTTTGTGAAAGAATTCCCAAAAATGACTATTTTACGAGCATGCGTTGCGCTGATCCTACGCACGCTCATAAGTTCGCAAATTTTCAATATTTTCACTCCAGATTTTCAACATTGCCATTTTACCACACCTCCTTATGAGCAGTATAGCTGTCGTTTTTCACATCTCATCCAAAACATGTTTCCGCCTACATAGCGCAGAATGGCGCAGTCGGTGTAGCAAATCAATGTGTGGGGCACATTAAGAAATGACAGTGACACTGTTCATGAGCAGAGGTCTTAAAATGGCTATTTTGAAAATTTGGTGAAAAAATTCCCAAAATGACTGTTTTACGAGCATTTTCCACACTTCCTTATGAACAGTACAGCTGTCATTTTTCACAACATGGCCAGCCGTTTTCACACTTTCAGCACAGAAATGCGTGGTCGCTGTGGGAAATCATTGTTCGACAGATAAAGAAAATCACAGTGACACTGTTCATGATCGAGGTCCCAAAATGCCTGTGCTGACAATCTGCTGTAAACAATTCCCAAACTAATTACATTACGGGTGCACGTTGCACAGTTTCTACGCACGCTAGTGACTTCACCAGTTTTTTTAATATTTTCACTGCAGATTTTCAACATTGCCATTTTTTACACCTCCCCATGAATGGTACAGCTGTCATTTTTCACATCCTGTTCAGAATGTGTTTTTGCACCTGTGGTGACAAATGCTGTAGTCACTGTGCAAAAGCAGCTTTCAGCTAACAAACTGATATTGCCACTGTTTATGAGGTGGGGTCACAAAAAAACCATGTTGAAAATTTGGAGTGAAAATACCAACGAATGCCCGAGGCGTTAGGGTTTCTGACCATAACACCCCACCCTGTAGAGAATGACAGGCATCAGGGCTGTGACTTGGGATTGTCACTTGCAATGCTCATACCATTCCACCCCCACCCACACCCTGCAGCCACTGAGAGGCATCGAGGTGGGCCTTGGACTCTTCGGCGCCAAAGTTCACCCCATTCTCCTATACTGCACCCATCTCACAATATTTTCTGATGGAATGGGGTGCGCATAAGGGCCAAAGACCCCAAGGCACACCGTGACACATGTTAGTGTCTGCACGGTAGGGTGTGGTGAAATGGCATGACCGTTATGCCTGATGACCCAAAGGCACACCTCGATGCCTGTCACTGTCTGCAGGGTGGTGATGGGGTTGGCTTCAGTTCAATACTTCACTGCCATTCCTATTATGCAGCTCTGTAATTCCTACACTACCAATGCCAATGCCAGCAAGCAAACATTCGGCATTGACAAATGCTTGTTTATAGTACATGGTTCCCTGAAATTGAAAAAAAAAGTTACATTTTTGAATGTTTAAACTTTCACAAGATTTCATACTTTGTGTTCATGCTCCCGCTTGCTGTCGGCAGCTCAGTCTGTTAAGAAGTCTGTCGGTGCGGTCCCCTCCTGACTCTCCAGAGAGTCCTGGAAGCAGCTGATTTAAAAAAAAAACAATTGTCAAATTACTTCTGTTTGGAAACACAAAGCCAACTATGGCAGTCTGTGTCCAAACCCTCTCAGTGAACCGCTTGGTAAGTGACACCACTATGTTAGTTTGAATTTGTTTGTGAACAGCACTGTTTGGTACTCTCAGGTGGCCAATAGTGGAGCGCTGCTGAATATTAATTACAGAACTTGCACAATAACTTTTAGAATATGCACAACAACATTTAGATCATACACAAGTTTTGAGTAGCCCCTGATTTACATATATATATATATATATTTTTTCTTTACAAAAAACATTAATGCACCAGTTATGGTAGCTTAATGCCACAAAAGTAGGGAAATGTGGTGTTAGGGTTTCCAACCCTAACTTCCCACCCCCCAAGCCCCAAGCAGAAAAAGGGAAAAACATTAGGGTTTTGGGTCACAGGAGCTTTGGCAAATCTGTGGTGGGGTCTTCCTTGTGTTTGTCAAACCCTAATGCTCACCCCGTTCCCTGAGCAAACAATGTCACACATGATCTCCTCTCTTCATGCAGGGCCTTGCGTGAATAAAGCTACAACAAATTGTGTTGGCAACACATGGCGAGACATACTTCTTTACCTTTGAAGAATGTATCACTATGAGACAAGGGCTGGGAGCTGTACCTTGGGCTTCAGACTGAAGGCTATGGGCTGGGGGACGGGGGAGCATTAGGGTTGACAACGTCAAGGAAGAACCCCCCACTAATTTGCCAAGACTCTGGAGACCCAAAACCCTAACCTTTTTCCTTTTGTTGCTTTGAGGGGGGAGTGGGGTTGAGGAGTTAGGGCTGGAAATCCTAACACTATATTTCACTAATTTTGTGACATTAAGGTACCCTAACTGGTGCATTAATAAAGTTTTGTTGCAAAAATGTCCTTTCATTTTAAGATAGTGGAATCATATCCTCATTCATGCAGGACCCTTTGGGACCTTCATGAATGGATGCACATGCCCTGCTCCAATGGAAAACTCTGTCCACCAACAGAAGTGCAGCGATGGATGTGAAGAATTCATGAGCCTGTCTAGTGAACTGTGGGGTCCCTGTGCTTCCATGTGGCCACAGATACAGATACACAGGGCAAAGAATGCATCTGTCAGCCAATGCATAGGGTACTCTGCCACCCATGAGTGGAGAAGTGCAGGGCCCATTGCCACGAGGACGGCTGACTTCACTATGTGGTACCCAGACCCATATGAACAATGCTGCACCTTTCATTCCCTGGTTGGGGGGGGGGTGTAGTATAACAGTGCAATCCCCCACACTCACCCCATCCAGATGGGTCATTGAGCTCACCTCCCAACTCAGCTCAGTGGCACGGGATCACAGAGCATACCTGCTTGGGTCAAGACTGCCACTACACACAAAGTTTCTTAACAGTTATGTGGAAAAAATCGCTGTGTTGAAATTTTATTTTATTTATTTATTTATTTGTATCTTGAACTGACACCTTTGAGCCAAAGGCTCATTTGCAAAGGCTCCATGTCATAGTGAGACAGTACATAGGATATACAAGGAATACAATAATTAGGAGACTATGATACATAGTATCCACGTCCATACAAAAGATTAAAAAGCCTGTTAGTAAATAGAGCATTTTGGCATAGATACATATAATAATATACAGATACAATTTATTATAGCAATGGGAATAGTCAGAGAAGTGTAGGCTGAGTTAATGGAATACTATGGGAGAGAGAAGAGAAGGTAGCAAAGGTAAAGTGCATGAACATGGTGCGGAGTAGGCGCATAAGGTAAGGAGAGAGGGAACGGAAGGAGTGGTAGAGAGTGGGTGCCGGGGATATGGAAAGGACGTGGTCAGATTGGGCAGGCTGTACAGGTGGATGGGGTCTAAAGGTTGGGGGGGGCTGGGAACGAAGTGATTTGTGGCCAAGACAGGCTTTGTCATGTGGGGATAGAGCAGAGAGTGAAAATGGAGAGGTACTGAGGCGCAGAGTTGATAACTACAGGTAGAAACTAAAGGTTGCAGTCACAAGCACTTGTTACAGCAAAGTGTGTGCACAGTCCAGCTTTAAATGGTCCAAGTTTAGGATTTAGCAGTAGGCCACTGCAGAGTAAGTTTAGCCAGGAAGTGTGCCCAGTACTCAAACTTACACTGTCCCTGGGATGTATGGCAGAAAGGGACTTTGAGCAACCTATTGCTGTTTCCTCTTGTGTCTCTATGATGCTCAGTTTGTCGAAGTAGGCTCTAGACTCCAGGGGTGTGAGCCAAGCAATGACTTCTTCGTGAAAAGACAGACCTGATATTGCAGTCTGCACTGAAGATTCAGCCAACCAGATCGAGCATAAAGATCGCAGGTATGCATCAGTTTGTGAGCCCCTGTGACTAGGCGGCAGGCTTTGTTGAGAGCTAGCCTTAATTGTTTTAGTGGTGTGTCCATAGCGGCCCCATAAACAACAAGCCCATAATCGACTGTCAATAGGATGGCACTATTCACAGCTACTTTTAAGGCCTTATCAGTAAGACAGTGCTTGTATTTGAAAAGTTGGCCGATTCTAAGGTTGACAGTCTTGGCTACCAAGTCGATGTGTTGCCGGTATGTGAGGTGGCTGTCAAGGGTGATACCGAGGTATTTGAAGTTTCAGAGTACTTCCAATGGGTTGTTACAACAGTTTACTGTATTTAACATAGAAACATAGAAACATACAAGTTAACGGCAGATAAGAACTGCAAGGCCCATCCAGTCTGCCCATTGCTTTTTCTACCTTATAAATGTGCCATCGGCCTTTGCTCTGCCAATGACCTATCTATTCATACTCGTCTGTATTGCTCCTTTATGCCTATCCCATGCCTGTTTGAAACCCTGCACTGTGTTCATATCCACCACTTCCTGAGGTAGGCCGTTCCATGCAACCACCACCCTTTCTGTGAAAAAGAACTTCCTCACATTACCCTTTAATCGGCCTCCCTCTAATCTCTTGTTGTGTCCTCTTGTCCTGCTATTTTTCTTATATTGAAACATGTTAGACTTTTTCACCTTGTTAATGCCCTTAAGGTGTTTGAATGTTTCGATCATATCACCTGTCTCCCTCCTTTGTTGTAGGGTATACATATTGAGCTCCATTAATCTGTTCTCATATGTTTTCTGATGCAGTCCCTGCACCATTTTGGTTGCCCTTCTCTGGACTGCCTCAATTTGGTTAACGTCTTTATGAAGGTGTGGCTTCCCGTACTGCACGCAGTACTCCAGATGGAGCCTAACCACTGACTTGTAAAGAGGGATTATTACCTCCCTCTTCCGACTTGTGATACCCCTACTAATACACCCTAACATCCCCTTAGCCTTACCTACTACTTCAGTGGTCTGCTTGGATGATTTCAGGTCATTGGTGATGATGATGCCCAAGTCTCTTTCTTCCCTTGTGACTGCAAGCAACTCCCCTCCCAGCCTATAGGTGGGTTCATGGTTTCTTTTCCCTATGTGCATGATCTTGCACTTCTTTGCATTAAATCACAGTTGCCACTCTACCGACCATTTTGATAGTTTATCCAGATCTCTTCTCATTCTGCCCACCCTATCTGGATCATCTACTCTATTGTAGATCTTGGTGTCATCTGCAAACAAACAAACCTTACCCTCCAGTCCATCTGCAATGTTACTGATGAAGATATTGAAGAGGACTGCCCCAGGACTGATCCCTGAGGTACCCCACTTGTGACTTGCATCTTTTCTGACTGCAAACCATTTACCACCACTCTCTGTTTTCTGTCCATCAACCAGCTTGCCACCCAGTTGACCAACTTCCGACCCACCCCGAGCCTACCCAGCTTATTAATCAATCTTCTATGTGGAACAGTATTGAAAGCTTTGTTGAAGTCAAGGTAGGTGACATCAACTGCTCCCCCTTGGTCCACCACTCTGGTTACCTAGTCAAAGAAATCTATAAGATTAGTTTGACAGGATCTTCCTTTTGTAAACCCATGCTGTCGTGGATCCTGTGCTCCTATGGATTCCAGGTCTTACACTTTATCCTTTCCTTAAGGAGTGCCTCCATAATCTTGTTCACTACTGAGGTAAGACTGACTGCTCTGTAGTTCTCTGCCTCCTCCCTGCTACCACTCTTGTGGAGTGGGATCACATGAGCCCTTCTCCAGTCTTCTGGGATGTCTCCTGTGCTCAGAGACTCACTAAACAGTTCTGATAATGGCTCTGCTAGTTCTACCCTTAGCTCTTTTAGTACCCTGGGATGTATGCCATCAGGTCCCATTGCCTTGTCCACCCTGAGCTTATCAGCTCTTGTAGGACCCTTTCTTTTGTGAAGGTACTAGTGTACACCTCCCTCCCCCATGTCCATGGAGCTGAGCTGTGGGCCCTGCCCTACCTTCTCTTCAGTAAATACTGAGCAGAAGTATCTATTTAGGATAGATTCTTTTACATGGTCCTCCTCTTCACACGCCCCCTTATCTCCTTTGATCTTAGCAATACCCCCTCTGGACTTTCTCCTTTCACTAATGTATCTATAGAAAGTCTTGTCACCTTCTTTTACTGTCTGTGCTAGTGTTTCTTCTGTTTGGACCTTTGCCTGCCTTACTGCTTTCCCTGCTTCCCTTAGGGAAGTTTTGTATGCCTTCCTATCTTCATCTCGCTGGGTTCACTTATATTTCCTGAAGGCCAGCCTTTTGGCTCTGACCTTTTCTGCTACTGTTTTTGAGAACCAAAGTGGTTTCCTTCTTCTTTTGCACTTCATTTTCTCTCTAACACAGTGGGATTTGCTTCAAGTATTGCATCCTTAATGCTTGCCCACTTTGCCTGTACCCCCTCACCTGTATTTCCTTTTGCTAGGGCTAGCTTAACTCTGTTGGCCATCTTATCAAAGTCAACTCCTCTGAAATCCCATATTTTTGTCTTGGAATGGGATGATTTAGTTGTACTGGCCAAACTGAACCATACCGTGTGATGATCACTGGCTCCCAGCGGACCATCTACCTGGAGATCTGTGATCCTTTACCTGTTAGTCAGTACTAGATCTAGGATAGCCCATCTCTTGTGGGTTATTGTACCAGTTGTTTGAGGCTCTCCCCCTGCAGGGAATCCACCATGTGTCTAGTTCTGGCAGATGTTCCTGCTGGTATTGATCAATCTGTATCTAGCATGTTGAAGTCTCCCATTATCAGAACCTCCCCTTTAGCTGTCATGTTTTTGTATATCTTCTAACAGTAATGTGTCTATGTCCTCCCCCTGGTCTGGGGGCCTGTAGACAACCCGAGTTCTTATGGCTGTCCCATTTCCTGTTTCCAGGGTGACCCACAGTTCTTCTGGCTCCTTATGTGTATTCTGAATTTCTGTAGCTTTAATATTTTCATTGACCTACAGGGCCACTCCACTGCCCCCCTTTTGCACCTTGGTCTCTTCTGAACAGTACAAAGCCAGGTACTGAAGTCTCCCAAGTGTGGTTACTGGTAAACCACATCTCGCTAATTGCTACTATGTCCAGTTTAGCCTCTGTCATTATTGCCGCAGGTCAGGGATCTTGTTTCCCAGACTGCGAGCATTTGTGTACATGATTTTCCATTGGCCAGATTTCGGTGTGTTCGTTTTTGGGTAAGGTCTGGCATTTCCCCTGTGCGTTGTATGGGGAGACGGACCTTTCTCCTTACCTGGTGATGCAAATGAACTGCAAACATGCTGAACTCCTGTTTGACCACTTGCTGAGGAATGAGAGGTGTTCTTCCCATTCAACGTATGAGGTGCTGCACCCCTCTCCCCATTTGCTAGTTTACATATTCTGCAAAGACGTCAAACTTCAGCCCCAATGCACTGACTCCCTCCTTAGTCAGATGCAGTCCATCAAATTTAAAGAACTTTCGCTCCCAAAATTGTTGCCAGTTTCCTACAAATTTGTGTCCTTTTTCCTGGCACCAGCCCTTGAGCCACATGTTTAGCTCCCCTATCTCCCCTTCTCTGACCTTCCAACCATCTGCCCCTGTCTCCCAGACTGGCAGGATCTCAGAAAAGGAAATGCCAGACGAAATGGATGATAGTTTGTCACCCAGCCTGGTCAGGTGTTCCTTGGTCTCCGCAACTGACCAGCTGGTGAGATCATTAGTCCCTGTGTGTACCAGGATGTCAATGTTTCCCCCTGCTTCCTGAACAATTTTAGCAATGCGGTCAGTGTCTCTCCACGCTGATGTACCGGGGAGACATCTGACCATTACCCCTGGATGGAGATAGGTATCAACTCCCCGAATCATGGAGTCTCCTATGATCAGAAGTTTTTTGGATTTCCTTTTTGCTTTTTTTGTTTTGGTTCCTGTTTTGGGTGAGTTTTGTTATGCTAGCTTCTGTGCTGCAGTGTCCTGCTCTGCAGTGTCCTCTGCCCTTTTGTTTGATTTTAGAGATAGAGGCAGGTACCTGTTTGTAGTTTTTATATGGTTTGTGGTGGTAATATGTTGGAGAGCACCAAGTGATGGGGCACCCAATTTGCCCCTCCTAACCACCTGCCAACCTCCCCGACCAACTACGCTCTGTGGTCGAGGTGCTTCTGTTGGATGTTGGGGAAATGGCGGGTGGTTCATATAATATATTTCTTCTTGAATATGAAATTTGAGGTGCACAATCTCTGCCCATGCTGCCTGGAGCACAGCCCTAAGATCTCCAATGGCCCAGCATGTACGACAGTGTCCTAAATCCTGTAAAATATCCCTTCTGAAAGGTGCTCTGTAGTACCTGCAGTTAATGATATCCATTCCATACAATTTGCTGGGTTTATAACCTGGTCAGAGTAATTAGAAGGAAGAAAATGCAAGCAAAAGTTTGATTTAGTGTTTTGTTTGCTTGTTTTTGTATAACTTGTTATAACAAGTTAAATTACTGGTGCCCCTGTAAATGAGGTCACTGTGTGGATACCCCACTGATCCGCCCCTTCCTGCTTTGCCACAGGAAATGTCACGACTGTGCTACCCTGTAAAAGGAGTGTAGTGTGGGGTGGTTGGAGATGGGGGTGGGTGGCTGGGCCCTTCCCCTGCCGAAAAAGAAGAACCATGGACAAAAGAAACATGGAGGTAAGAGCAGAAACAATCAGGCAGCAACAAATGCAGTAACCCTGAAGCTTATCCTAATGATAGATAAAACTATAAAACCTGTAAAGCACCACCTGTAATAATTTCACAGAAGATATACCCTGTAAGAAGCACTTTGCTATAGAGAAAAATAAAGCAGTAACAGAAGATATACCTTGCAAAAGACATTTTTAATCAGAAGATTACAGCAGTAATCTGTTAGCACACACTTGTAGGCACACTTTGTAATAATGCAGCAGAAGGTATACCCAGCAACAACAATTTGAATCAGAGAAAAATAAAGCAATAAAATGTTAGCAACAAACAGTAATAATCCCTGTGAGTACAAAATAAAAACAACACACAGTAAATATGCCTAGCCAAAAGAAGCCTTAATCCTTTCCCTTGCTCTGGTAAGGTTCTTTGCTCTGTCCTTTCAAGCAACCTAGAAGGAAAGAGCTCAGGTGAGGCTAGGTGCCTTGGCCAGCAAACATAGTCTTCCAAAGGATAAAGTCTGCGTCTGCTGTGGGAAGAGGTGAATAACCTTGTTTTTGTTTTTTTTTATAGTTCATAAGGAGTCTGGAGTTCATAAACCAGGACTCAACTTGGGAGAAATTAGCCTGCGTTTGTCATTCAAGGGAAGTGGGGTCCACGTGACTAGAGAATAACACAGCATCATCTGCATATTTTTAATTTTATTTATTTATTTAGCTTTTGTTGACCGGGTAAGTGCACTAGACAAATCCTGCCTATTTTCAGGCATGACCCGGGGGAGGGGGATACAGATGAATGCCAACTGACTTTGAACCAGATTAAGCTGTTGGTGATATTTTTAGTGAATGAGGGAAATTTTGGCCAGGACACCAGGGAAATTCCCCTACTCTTTTCGATAAGTGCCATGGGATCTTTAACATCCATCTGAACTACCACCAATCCAGGCAGATGGGACCTCGGTTTAACGTCTCATCCGAAAGGCGGCACCTCAGAAGTGCAGCACCCCTCTCATGCTGCACTGCAGTATCAGTACTGGGATATTAACCCAAGTGCCAGATGTGGGAACTGAACCCACAGCCCTCTGATCTCCCAGCCTCAGAGGCGAGTGTGCTACCTACTGAGCCACTGACACTGACACATCTAATAGGACTCCATCTGGACACACCATTGGGAGGTGGTTTAGAAAAAGGCTAAACAGTAAAAGGCCGGGATAGAGCCTTGTGGCACACCTGTACTAACAGGGCAATGGTCTGAGAGAATTTAATGAATTTTGACCTGTTGAAATCGTCCAGTGTGGTAGCTACTGAACCAGCCTACTGATTCAGGCAATAGTCCAGTTGCAGACAGTTGATTCAGTAGCAGTCCATGATTGATGGTATCAAAAGCCTTGGTGACGCTGATGTATGTCATCCCCACCAAGAGCCCATGGTCCTGGGCATCACGTATGTACCCAGTGAATTCTATAAGAGCGGTGGTCATGCTGTGACATCACTGGAAACGATGTTGCTTTGGGCACAGAAGCTGGTATTTGTAAAGGTGATCTGTGAGCTGGTCATAAACAATGCTTTCAAGTGCTTTAGAGAGTGGGGGTAATACAGAAATTGGACAGTAGTTGGAGTGTATACTCCTCTCCCTGCTTTTGAAGACCGGGGTAACCATAGCTGTTTTTCAGATTTGGGGGAATTTTGCTGTTGTGAAGGAGAAGTTGAGTATTTTGGTTGAGGGTGAGAGTACTTCATCTAGGGAAAGCAAAATTGGTTTGCAGTCCAGAGTAACAGCACTGTACCTGGTCTTGCGAATAGTGTGCTAAATATATTGTTTGGCCTTAGATTTAGAGATGATCCTGAGACAGAATGAAGGTGATGAAATTACCTGGTGATTGTTTTCTTTTTTTGTCTGTAGTTGGCATTGTGTGGACTGAAGACTCTTGATCATCTTTGTCACGCTGCGCTGCCCCCCCTCCAGTAACTTAATGTCCCTCTTCAGATACGGACGCCAGTACTGCACGCAGTACTCCAGGTGTGGTCTAAATAATGACCTATACAGTGGAAGAATCACCTCCTCCCTCCTCAAGGTTATACCCCTTGCAATACAACCCATCATTTTGTTGGCCTTTGCAGCTGCCTTCCTACATTGTGCCGAGTTGTTCATTGACCCTGTAATGAGCACACCCAGATCCTTCTCCTCCTCTGTCTGGGCTAGCTGCACTCCCCCTAGCTGGTAACTCCTTCTTGGGTTCTTCATCCCAAAATGCAGCACCTTGCACTTTTTGGCATTAAAGCCCAGTTGCCAGGTGTCTGACCAGGTTTCAAGCTTTGCCAGATCATCCTGCAACCCCTGCCATCCCCCTAGGTCATCCACCACTGCACCTACCTTGGTATCATCAGCAAACAGACTGATCTTGCTCTTGATGTCCCATGATATGTCTGCAATGAACATCCCAAACAACACTGGTCCCAACACTGAGCCCTGTGGAACATTGCTCGTCACTGCCCTTGGGTGTGAGAGCTCCCACCCACCACCACCCTCTGTTGCCTTCCCTGCAGCCAGTTTCCTACCCATCTCACCAGCTTTGCACCCCCCTGTGCCTACTGACTTCCTTCCCAGCCTTCCATGTGGCACTGAGTCAAATGCCTTACTGAAGTCCAGATACAGGACATCCACTGCATGGTCCCTGTCCAGTTGCCTAGTTACCCAGTCATAGAACTCACCAGGTTGGTTTGGCAGGATCTGCCACGTATGAAGCCATGCTGTCTGCTGTCCTGTAGTCCTTTGGCCTCTAGGAGGGCCACCAGCCTCTCCTTCAGGATAGTCTCCATTAGCTACCCACGATGGATGTGAGGCTCACTGGTCTGTAGTTCCCGGTTCATCCTTGGGGCCACTCTTGTGGAGGGGCACCACATGAGCCATCCTCCAGTCTGAGGTACACCCTGAATGTAGTGAGGCATTAAATAGGTCTGCCAAAGGTCCTGCAAGGACCTCTGCCAGCTCCTTCAGTACCCTGGGGTGGATGCCATCTGGGTCTGGCGCCTTGTCCACTCTCAGTGCCTTTAAACCCTCTCAAACTCTGCTGTCCATGATTTCCCCATCTGTCACCACTTCCTCCCCCTGCTTCTGCCATTTCTCCACTTCTCTTTAGTAAATACTGAGCAGAAGTACTCATTTAGTGCTTCCGCCTTATCGCACCCTGCTTCCACCCAACCCCCCTCCTTCCTAATCCTTACTATGTGGTCCTTACAGCTCCTTTTCTCCCTGATGTACTTAAAGAAGTCCTTCTCCCCCTTCTTAATGCCTTGTGCCAGCCTGAGTTCCGTAGATGCTTTGGCTCCCCTTACTGCCCTTGTCACCTCCTTCGATTCTGTCAAGTACTCCTCCCTGTCCTCCCCCCCTCCCTGTTTTCTTGTACTTCCTAAAGGCAGCTCTTTTCCTCCTTACCTTTTCCATGACCTCCTTGCTCAACGAGATCGGTTTCTTAGCCCTAGCCTTCTTGCTCTGGGCTTTGCAGCAGGTTTTGGTTGCCTCCATTATCCCCAGCTTTATGAGCTCCCACCTCCGGTTAGTGTCCATACTAGATTGAATTCTGGCCCGGTACCCTTTTACCACTTCCCCCATCCTCCCAAAGTCGGCCCTCCTGAAGTCCAGCACTATTGTGCCAGATTCTACTCCTTCCTTGCCCATATCCAATGTGAGCCATACTGAGTGGTGGTCACTCCTGACAGCTGGTTCCCCACTGTAAGTTCTCTCACAAAGTCCCCATTTGCCAGCACAAGGTCAAGGGTATTTCCTAACCTGGTTGGTTCACTGACCATTTGCAGCAGGAAGCTGTCCTGGAAGGCATCAAGCAGTACCTGCTCCCTTCTGTTCCTGTTTGTTGGGGTGCTCCAGTCCACTCCTGGCATGTTGAAGTCCCCCACAATCACCACACTACCCTTCTCACAGGTCCTCCTGATCAGTCCCGCTAGTTCCCTGTCTAACTCCTCCGTCTGAGATGGTGGCCTGTACACCACTCCCATTCTAAGAATCCTATTCTTGGAATCCTGGATTTGCGTCCAAAGTGACTCCGTACTACCCTCCTTCCCTTACTCCCTTACACACTTCAGTCCTTCCTTCACATATAGTGCCACCACCCTCCTTTCCCAATCACTCTGTCCCTACGAAATAATCTGTACCCTGGTACAGACAGGTCCCAATCATTGTATTGGGTGGCCCATGTTTTCGTGATGACTGCAATGTCCACCTCTTCCTCTGCCAGAGAACCTGTAACTCTGCAGTTTTCCTCCCAAGGCTCCTAGCATTAGGGTAACCACCTTCCACCTTTCCCCCTCCCATCCTGCCCTCCTTCCTAGCATCACCAACAGTACTTGCCATTTGTCCTTTGTCACTGTTATGGGGTAAGCTCATATAGTTTCCCAACCTGTGGTCTCTGCATATCTCTTTCCCAACTGCCACCCCCCACTCCTAGTTTAAATTCCCAACTTCCTCTATGTACTCCTCCATCCTCTGTTTCAACACTTTCTTTCCCTCCTCACTCAAGTGTAGTCTGTCCTTGGCATAGAGACTACTGTCCTCCCAGGTCCCTCCACCCCCCCAACAGCCCATACCCTTTAGCACAACACCAGGTTCTTAGCCATCCATTAAATTCCTCTATTCTCAGCTTTCTTGTTGTGCTTGCCTTTGGCACAGGAAGTATCTCTGAAAAAGTTACTGATCTTCCTGCACCCTCACATAATTGTGCTAGTTCCTCAAACCTCCTCTGGACTGTATCTACTGTCTTGTCAGCCAGGTCATTTGTCCCAAGATGTATAATTAAATGAGGCTTGTCCCTACCCCTTCTAGCATATTTCAGAACAGACTGTCCCACCCTTTCGCTGTCATTCCTGGCATGGCCTCCACCCAAATGTGACTATGCCTCTCCCCCTTGCTACCCCACCTAACTCCTGTTATATTGAGTCCCCAGCACTAAGATTCACCCCTCTTACTCCCTGCTTGCTTCCATTCATCTCCCTCTCTCATTTCCAGCTCCTCTTCTTCCTCCTGCACATTATTTCCCCCTTTTACCCCTGTTGCAATTCTCCCAGCAGAACTTCCCCCGCTCCAGTTTGGTCCAGGCATTTATCAATTACTCCTCTAATTTCATCATTTCCCTCCTCCACCTTCTTCCTCTCTAGCAGTGCACAACTATTTTCTGAAGGCCCTTCACAAATGCCCACTCCCTCTCTCTTCATAGTAACCTGTTCTCTCCTTTCTACTCCATGACTTTTGCCACTTCTTTGCCTCCCCTCACAAGTCCCTATCTCCTCCTTCCATTTGTCCTTTGTCTCCTGACCTGGTTTCCCCGGCAATTGTTCTTCCTGGCCTGGGCCCCTTTGTCTCTGCTTCCCTTCTTCTGACCCTCTCCTCACCACTGTTGGCTTAAACCACCTCCCTCATCTCCCCTTCTTCCTCCCTCCAGTATTGGGCTAAACCCACCCCCAATCTGCCTTGCCTGTCTTAGTTCCTCCTGCAGACCCTCGATCTCCTTTCTAAGTTTTTCTATGTGGTTGCACACTAAATATCCTCCCACACTCCAGGCAATTTTTAGAAAGATTGGTGCACCGCAGTTGTTGCAGTCTACCACCCTACCCATTGCTGTCGTTTGCCCTGCGACCCCCACCCTTCAGATGCAGGATACCAAACACTCCCCCAAGTCTCCCCTCTCCCTCCTCTATCAGTGCAAAACATTTTCTTTATTTCCCTTACCTCCTTTGTTGCACACGTTTAGATATATTGAGCAACTGCTTTTTATATTCCTATCCTTCCTATCCACACTCAAAAGCAGACTTTAAGTAGCCATTGCACAACCTTCTTCAAACTCCTACTCCTCCTTTCCCCAATGCAATATCAATGCAAAGAAGTAATAATGAAAGCTACTAGATTTGCATTTACTTCCCTTCCACTGAGAGCAGTCACCTCTTCACTTGCTGCTGTTCCTTTCCTGGATGTCTGCTTTTGCTATGACAGGTGCATATCCTTTGCCTGTTTGAGAGTGATGTCAGAACCCTGGTATAAAGGAAATAATGGACCAAGGGTGGGACCAGCCCAAGTCTTCCAGAAACAATCAGGTAGCTGAGGCCTCTGGTCAGACCATTAGCACCCTTCCCCACTCTGCACTCAAACTTTGCAGCTAGTGAAGCCAGCAACAATGAATCACAATTCTACTCCAAAGCCCCCAAAATAAGTTTGCTACCAAAGAAACAGGACTCCAATTCAAACAGCTTCACCAACAATACATCAAAATAGGCTTGGAATTAGAAGATATATGTCTCCAATTCAAAGAAACAGACCCAGTTAAATCACACCAATTATGTTTTAAAACAGAAGAAATAGGTCTCTACAAATGCAGCCTGCCACACAGTGAATCAAACAAATGAGCCCACTTATAGCTACCAAAACAGGTTTCAAAATTCCAACAGCCCCAAACAATACCCTGCTACCCCCATAGTAGTAAGAAAGAAAAGAAATAACCTTCTACCAAGTAGAATCCACATGAAACAATGTAAAACAACAAGAAGCTACTGTACTATAGATCTGATCTTATCCCCCTTCTAGTTCCTTCTGAGAAGCCAAAGCACTGAGTTCCAAACTCTGTGATTTCCCTTGTGCTGCTTTCAAAATCAGACAGTTCCAAACTCTGTGATTTCCCTTGTGCTGCTTTCAAAATCAGAGTTCCAAACTCTTTGACTTCCCATGTGCTGCTTTCAAAATCAGACAGTTCCAAACTCTGTGACTTCCCTTGTGCTGCTTTCAAAATCAGACAGTTCCAAACTCTGTGACTTCCCTTGTGCTGCTTTCAAAATCAGACAGTTCCAAACTCTGTGCCTTGTGCCAGAGGTGGTCCCTAGCTTTCATTTGTTCAAGGAGGGGAAGGGAGATCCAGGACTTATGAGAGCCCTGCACTTTTTGTTTAGAATAGGGGGCGAATATGCCACATGCCACGTTGAAGGAGGTTTCAATAAAGTGGTTTGTGCTTTTTTAACATCATCTGAGTCATAGATAACTGACCAGTCTTGCCTCCCTAGTTGAGCTTTGAATGCTTGGAGCTGACATTTCTTTAGTACCCTTGTCACTAGGAGTTTAGCATGACTTTTTGGGGGTTTGTTTGACCAGGAGCATAGAACTGGCAAGTGGTTGCTAATGGAGTCAGGTAATATGGATGTCTTGATTATCCTATCGGGGCTGTTTGTTACCAGCTAGCCTAAGAGGGTGCTAGTACCTGTACAATAGTTTACATGAGTAGGTGAGGCCACTAGTTGTTTCAAACTGGGTGAGGAGATAGCATCCCTGTAGTGCGCCACCTCATGAGACAACCAGTTTATGTTGAGGTCACCTATCATTATTACCTCAGAGTTGTGTCAAATACTGGAGAGGTACTCAAGGACTTCTTTACAGCTGTTAATCTGCTCTTTAGGAGGTATATAAATAGACACTGCCATTTGGCCTTTTCTCTGCTCACTGAGCAAAATTTTTACCTCTAGGATTTGGGTGTTACTGTTGGGGCTAGGGTGTGGGAGGGCACATCCCTGAAGGGTATCTTTGAGATAGATGACACAACCTTCACCTCTTTTACTGAGTCTGTCTGGCCTAAAGGAGGTGTAGTTTGGTAGCTGGATTGTCTTGTCAGAGACCCACAGGGTGAGACAGGTTTCAACCACTGACAGCACATCCGGCTCATGCTGAGTTATCCATACCTGCAGCTGGTCGAACTTGGCCAGGAGGCTGCATATGTTAATGAAGGCAATTGTGAGTACACCTTTTATCTTGGAGGGAGTTGGTGCATTTGGTGCAGGGCCAGGGTTGGGATAAATGTTCCCGGATATCAGAAGTAGCAGCTATGTGATCCTTACTGCCTGCCATCAAAGTTCCTTAAGGGTCATTGTGCAGTGCAAGACTGGCACTTTATGTTTGCTGCTGTTGTGGGTAATTGCAGTTACAGTGATGTCTGCAGGAGGGAGAGGATATGCGTGAGATTCCTGTGGTGGTGCTTTGATTGGTAAGCATTTCTCCCTGTGGATAGTGGGGGATGTTAGGGGTCATGCAAATAAGGAGCACCAAGCCAGGTGCAAAGTTGTTTCGCTTTTCATTTCCATGCATCGAGAGGTGCAGGTATCTGTGAAGGTTGCTTCGCCTTTGATTTCCATGCATCGAAAGGTGCAGATATCTGTGAATGGGAAGAGCACCAACCTTAGACCTATGAAAAGCAAGACATTATGAGGCCCCATTCTTATAGCACCAGTGTACTTGTTAGCTGCTGTGCCTTGAATTGACATGGGGTAAAATGGGTCAGATTAATGGCAGTGGCTGTAATATTAGCAGTGACTTATTTTTTGGGGAGGGGTCAGTGAGAGCTGTCAGCACTAGGGAGAAGACACATGTGGGTTAAGGTGGACAAAGTGTCAGGAGCTAGAAGGGCTGTCTGGATTGAGCAGTGGATCTAGTCACTGCCTCTGAAGCAAAAGGTTTGGGGTTCAAATCCCAGCTTCGGAGAGCACAGGAGTAGATAGGGAGAGTGGATCTTAAGGGCATCGCAAGGGATTGAGGCAGTGTGCAGACCAATATTGAACTTGGGGACAGAGTAGGGCCCGAGAATAATTAGGTGTTCCACTAGCAGCTCCTAGTGGCAGGAAAATATAACCTGCAGATGGAAAAGTGAGGACTTAAATTGCACCAACTGTAAGTCACGTGACCAGGCACATGACCCAGCCTACCAGTAAAGCTGGGGACAGACCATGGTGGATGGAGCAGTTGATGTGCAGCATCGACGGGCTACCCCAGCACAGGAGATGTGCTCCAGGAGTGTCACTGCCTTCATTCTTGCTGCTTGTTCCACGGCGGTGAGCTGAGCACTGAAGCTTGTGAGGCTTGTTTGGGAGCAGGCAGCCTGGTGTAAAGGGAAAAAAGGGCGTTACTGGAATCTGTGCTAAGCAGTGGCAAACAAAGAGATTAGCCACAGAAGCAGGAAGAATAGAGGTGCAGAGTGAGAGAGCAGAGTTGGGGGGTTGGTGGCACAAACTGCACATGTGCAAGTTCCATGAAGAAATGGAGCAGAAACAGAGTGAAGAAGGCCAGGAAAATTTAGGGCAGGTAAATAATACAAAATGGCTCAGGAGAGACACCTTAGAAGATGCTACTGTAATCAGTAGGCATGCTGAACTACTCGAGGTTATGTGAGTGTACAAATGGCAGTAAAATCAGCATTAAACAGTGTAAACACCTTAAAGTTATCCTCAGAGCCTGTCTAGCTTACAAACAAGTGAATCGGTTCCTTAAAGCTCTGCTCAGAACTAGCTAACACCACTGCAGAAATTAGCAAACACTTTTGTAATATCTCCATACATATGCCGACAGAAAATCCCAATTAACTTTTGCAATCCCAGTACAGGAGATGTGCTCCAGGAGTGTCACTACCTTCATTCTTGCTGCTTGTTCCACAGGGGTGAGCTGAGCGTTGAAGCTTGTGTGGCTTGTTTGGGAGCAGGCAACCTTCATTCTTGATGCTTATTCCATGGGGGTGAGCTGAGCGCTGAAGCTTGTGTGGCTTGTTTGGGAGCAGATAGCCTTCCTTCTTGCTACTTGTTCTACAGGGGTGAGCTGAGCGCTGAAGTTTGTGTCAAAATATTGAAAATTAGCAAAGTTATGAGTAATCACTGAAATACTGAAACATTCTCTCATAACCTAGGCATTTTATCATATTTGTACACCAAATTGATTAGCACAGCCTTCTTATTACCCCACGTCATGAACCTGGTATGTGAAAAATATTCAAATCCCAGCCGAAACATCATTCCATGCCACCAAAATGTTATTCCATGCCACAAGTATCAAAGCACATTTTGGCCAGGATTTTAAAAATAACAGATGTCACGTTGTGAGGTGGTGTGAAAAAATGGCTATGTTGAAAATTTGGGGTCAAAATATTTAAAATTACCAAATTTATAAGCCAACATAGAAAAATTTAAATGTACACTCATAACTTGCCATTTTTACATATTCTGCCCCCAAATTTTCAACATAACCTTCCAATGACCCCCACCTCTTGAAAAAGGGTGGTGAAAATGTTCATATCCTGCCTGAATTGTGATTTCACCAAGCAACCACAAAATCATCTTTTGAGCCTGATATGCATAATTCCACCGCCTCTGTTCATGAGGTGGGGTCTCAAAAAGACTTTGTTGAAGATTTGGGGTCAAAATATACACAAATGACAAAGTTATGCATCAGTGTTCAAACCCCCATTTAAATACATTGAACCACACTTATCTTAGTTTTTCATATAGCAGTTGCCAGTTTGAGCAGATCCAAATCTCTTTAAAATTCTGCAGCTCATGTAAGTCAGTCTCAGACTCCTGCTAAATCTATTTGTAACCCCTTGTTAGCCGGGGTTACTAGAATCCCAGTAAGACCTAGTAGTAGGCAGGGAAGGCAGCTTGTGAAACTCCAGTTAAATGGGTTTCACACTGTCTCACTCTGTTCTCAGTCTCAGCTGAGACTGAGAGATGACATCACCATAGAACTGTCGCAGCTGCATAAGCCACATTGGAATCTGCAGCAGAGGGAGTGAGATAGAACGCTGGGAGTTTTCAAAGTCAGTTCCTGTTTATCTTCTGTGGGAGAAGGAAGTCAGTCTCCTGTTTGTTTTGAAGCAAGAAGGTCAGTGTCCAGTTTCAAGTGGTGGAGACCGCTGTCCAGGTCTCAGTGCCCCCTCCCTCCGGGGGGGGAGTAGAGAAAGTAAAGTATCCCCATGTAGATTCCAGGGGCAATCCCCTAATTTCTGCTAAAGGAAGAAAGCTGCCTTTTACAGTTTCTGTTTGGTCTTAAAAGTGGAAAGAGTTGTACTTCGCTTATGGGGCACCTGCAACAAAAGGGTGAGTGTTTTGCTCTAATTCGAGAGGGCAAAAAATGTGTTTCTTTAGCTTGGGAAATGTGAAGAAATCTGGGATTCGAACTACTATTTGGGAGGCCTGTAGTACTAGGACGAACAAATGGAGTAGTGTCAAAAGCTAAAGTCTGTGTGAATTCAAGTAATGTTGTAGAGGGGGTGCGACAGTTCATCCACCGTTTAATCTACATTTCCAAGTTTCAGTTTTTCCAGAGAAATGGCCGGGTATGGGCTGTGGAAGCTGAAGGTGGGCAAACCCCCCATCTTTAGTAACCAGGTCCACCTCTACGGATTTCTGCTGTGATTGCTACTTGCCTCATGCGCCTGGCCAGTGATGAGGTAGGTACCCAGACGTGGGTCGCAAATGGGAAAATCTCTTTAGGGAGTTGCAGACTCTAAGTGGTGTGGGGAGCCACAACATGGGTAAAAAATTATCTTTGTAAGATGGGAGTCAGAAGAAGTAAGAAAGAAATCTCTCTGGGGTCACAGACTCTAAGTGGTGTGGGGAGCCACAACAAGTAAAATGGGTTCATTCTTCCAATGAACCGCCAGTCAAGTGGCTGGCAGGGGAGCCGGGCCAGTCGGGCTGTGTATCCAAAGCGCATGCAAGTCCGGGCTGTGTGCCTGGTGGGTCCAGAGCCTGAAAACAGTAGAACTGGTCGATTCTTCAAGTGGACCGCATAGTAGTCTCTAATCTGCATTATCAGTAAATGTAGCCCCACGGGGGTCCATCTATGGCTTTGTTGTGTTCAGCTAGTTATGAATAAAAGCCACACTGAAAAATCCCAGTCCTGGTTCTGGACATTACAGTTATTGCTTCCTGTGTTTGGATTTACTTGGGTTCCCCTGTGCAGAGTAGCCAAACCTAGGTCCCCTTGTGCCAGGTAACCTCATCCTCCCCGAACCCAGGTCCCCACCAGGTATTGCTGCCAGCAACAACAGCATGCCACCTGTCGTTTTGGCAAAAAGGCAGGGGTGGGGGTTACATTTTTTTTTTTTTTATTTGGCAAGCAAGTGAAACCCTAGTGCATGAACATCCATTTTCATGGGTGATCCAGAACAATTTACAGACATTAAAAAACATAAATAGTTAATGGTACAAAAAGCAACATAAAAAACAATTACATTTGTGAACATCCATAAGGTACAATTTCAGACTGTGTTTAAAAGCACTACAAGTACATCACTTTATAATTATTTGTGAACAGGAGTTCCAGAGTTTAGCTGCCTGAAAGGTGAATGAGCGCTGACCTAAAGAGGTCCTTCTCAGAGGAAGTACCAGTTTGTTCATTTCATTTAAACGTATATTGTGTTTTGAGTTTGAGGTCTTTGCTTGGTTCTGTGTCTCAACCACATTCTTGATCAAATTCTAATTCTAATTCAAGGATTAAAATTAGAACTGTTTGTTTTATTTTTTAATAGTGATTTTTATGTACTTTTGTAGACAGTGGGAGACAATTTCTAACTGACTGGGCTGTTACTGCTCAATTCATGGTTTTGTTTAATGTCAAGATTTGCTGTTTCAAAACAGTTAAAGGGAATGTCCATCTTCTGCAAAAACCCCACACTGTAAGCCCTGTTTCCTTTCAACCTTTCTACACTGGTGTGCTTGGTTTGGAGATTTACTTGGGTGTAATTTTGTAAGTGGAACTGTCCAGGTAGCAAATCAGTTTGACTGCTCTGCTCCTGTGCAAGACTGAGGAGCTGAACAGGTGTGGGTCTTTCCAGCTGTAATCTAAACGGTGCCACTTCACTTATAGCAAGAAGGAAGACTTAAAGGAGGAAGGGAATGGAGAAGGTAACAAGGGAAGAGATGAGTTAGGGGAGCATCAGGGAACAGTCCAGGCAGGAGGGGGAAAAAGCAGAGAATAAGGCTCAGAGGGAGTAAAGTATGGAGAGCCATGTGCGTCAGTGCCAAGAGTCTGGGAAATAAATTTACGGATCTAGAGACCATCATGACTGAGCCTAACCTGGATTTGCTGGTCATAATGGAGTTGAGGTGCAGTGATAGTCATGACTGGGACATGGTCATACTGTGCTACTCTCTATTCAAGAGAGATAGGGAAGGGAGGAGGGGTTGTACTGTATGTAATGGAGGGAATCAAGGCCATGGACATGCAGGGGCACCCGAGGAAAAGGAAGGGCTACAGGTGCTGTGGGTCATCCTGGAGACAGGCTCTGGGACCACTGTCCCTGAAAGGGTGGTATACAGACCACTAACACAGGGAGAGGATTTGGATAAGGCACTTAGGACAGCCATGATCAGTATGGCAAGGGGTGGGGCTGCTAACTGGTGACTTAAGTGTTCCAGATGTGGATTGGATCCTTTCAACTACTGTTTCAGCAAGAAGCAGGGCTGTCCTTGACTTTCAGACACAGGAAAGGATAGGCAAAGGGGTAGCTACAGGGGATAAGACTTTCTTTAGCTAGATATGTGAGAAAAGAGGAAAGGGGAGGGATAGTGGGGATAACGAGGGTGGTGGGGGAGACTGCAAAGAAGCAGACCATGAAAAAGCAGATATCCTGAACAGGTACTTCTGCTCTGTCTTCACAGTGGAGGGAGACGGGACAAAACAGCAAGGAGTAGCAGAAACCAAGCGGGGGCACAAGTTCATTTTGAGGGGAAAGAATCCTGAAAGGACTTTCAGCTCTAAAAGTGGTCAAAGAGATGGCATCGGATGCAGTACACCCAGAGGTACTAAAGGAACTCAGGAAGGTGCTAGGTGCCCCACTGATGGCCTTATTCAACAGCTTTCTGGAAACAGGTGTAGCTCCAGAGGACTGGAGGAGAGCAGACATGGTCCCTCTAGATAACAACAGTAGCAAGGAGGAGTCTAGCAACTATAGGCTGGTCAGTTTCACCTCAGTGGTTGGGAAATTAATGGAAACTTTGTTAAAGGAAAGATTGGTAGAGTATCTTGAATCCAGTAAGCTGCAAGATCACAGGCAGCATGGATTCATGGGGGTGGGTCTTGCCAGACAAAACTGATTGATTTCTTTGACTGGATGACCAGAGAAATCGATCGGGGAGGCAATGAACATGGCCTATCTGGACTTAAACAAGACCTTCGACACTGTGCTGCACAGGAGACTGATAAAAAAATTGAGCAGCCTCAGGGTGGGATCCAAAGTGGTGAACTGGGGTAGAAACTGGTTAATGGATAGGAGACAGTGGAGGGTGGTGGTTAAAAGCACTCAGTCTATTGATGGAAGAGCAACCAGCAGGGTACTGCAGGGCTCAGTACTGGGACCAGTCCTCTTCAGTGTCTTCATAAGAGAAATTGCAGAAGAACTGGAAGGGAAGGTATGTCTTTTTGCAGATGACACCAAAATCTGTAATAAGGTAGACACTCAAATGTGGTATTGAAAATGCATAGGGATGTTGGGAATGGTTCATGCATGGTAGTTAGGGTTTGATGCCAAAAAATATAAAATCATACACCTAAGTCATAGGAACCCAGGAGCTGAGTATAGGATGAGGGAGGTACTGACAGTCACTAAGCAGGAAAAGGACTTTGGGGTTATCATATCTGATGAACTCAAAGTGACAGGGCAGCATGACAGAGCAGTGGGCAGGGCCAGTGGAATACATAGGGAGAGGTATCTCCAGCAGGATGAGGGAGGTGATGTTGGCACTATATCATTCACAGGTGAGACCCCAGCTGGAATATTGTGTCCAGTTCTAGAGGCTGCACCTCAGAAAGGACATAGACAGGGTGGAGGCAGTCCAGAGCAAGGCAACGAAAATGATGGAAGGGTTGCACCAAAAGCCCAACAAGGAGAGACTGAGGGATCTTAACGTACACCCTGGAAGAGAGGCAAGTGAGAAGGGACATGTTAGAGACCTGCAAGTACCTCACAGGGGTAAATAAGTGCAGCAAGAGAGTCTCATTTAAATGAAAAAAAGCACCAGGACTGGGGGCATGCCATGAAGCTGGCTGGGCGGTGGGGGAGTTTAAGAGGATGTGAGGAAGTACTACTTCACTGAAAGGTGCTAATCATGCATGGGATAGACATGGGGAGTATTAGGAGTTGCCAGAGGCCAGTTAGGATCTGTGGTGACAGACTAGGCAGGGACCATCTGGGCAGACTGGGTGGGCCAAGCAGCCATTTTCTGCCAACAAATTCTGTGTTTTTACAACCTGAGGAGAAATTAGCGCCACAGTACACCAGAGGATTCCATTCAGGATAAGTCCCAGAATGGAGGTGGTGGACACAAACTGACCGCAGAGAATACATGTAGGGGACCCCAGTGTGGTAGTAGGCCCTTTTTTCTTTTGAAAGCAGTGTACACCACTGCCCCTATAAATTATCAGCTCCGGGCTGGCAGTGGGGCAGAGTGACACCAATTACACACCGCTTGAGTGCAAACACAGTTTCTATGTGGAACTGCAGTTAGCACTTTGCTGGCAAATGAAAGAGGGTAGATTGAAGGAAAAGTCAGCTTGCTCAGCAGAAGTTTTTGAACAGGGGACAGCAAAGGAACAGGAGTCTGCCAAGTGGAGTGAATAGGTAGACATAATAATGGAAATATAAAAAAATTATTGGGGGAACCCACTACCTTTGATGTAGGATTGAACATACTTGACAGGAGTCTGGGGACAAAGTTCCTCATTATATGATGTATTTTCACACTTTATTAGTCAGTTGTATGCTTTTAGAAGGGGTACATTTTACACAGGAGCAGACATTCCACATTTTGCTCCAGGAACTGAGATTCACTCCCGTCACCGAGTTCCCCTGGGTTCGCAGAAGAATGCCAGCCAAGTTGATTTTGCAGCTTGATAAGAGCGTATATCTGACGTGTGGCAGCACTTAACTGATATTTAACATTTATACAACAGAGTATTCAGATTATGCAGAATTAAAATCTGGATTACAAAAAAGATTACTTTTAACTTTGCATCTTCTGTCATGGGGTTGCTTCTTAGTATTGGAAAATGGTGGATATGCTGAGTAGCATAATTACACATGGCCCTTGTAGAGCAGGAAGCAGGTGGCTGCAAGGCATCTGATACTCTCCCACAAAAGGACAGACTGAAACTCACTGAAAGAGAATGAGGGGATATGAGAAAGCAAATGTAAAAATAAGTTAGTATTTGACATGTTTTAAATCTAATATATATCTACAACAGCTCAAATGGGATGCAACATCTCATTTCTGTGAAGACCTGCCTTTACCCAATGTTGCTGCACAAAGGACGGAGCATCAGCTGATTTGCTCAAAGTCACACAGTGAGTCAGTTACTGTAGTGGGAGTCAAACCTGTGACCTCTTGTTCCACAGTTCAGTGCTATAGACCACACAGCCTTTTGTTTAGAAAAATATGTGTAATACTAATAACGCGTTTCGATGCTGGGCTTCTTTCTGCTTGGGAGGCTGTTTGGTCTAGTAGTTAGAGCACAGAACTGTGAACCTGGAGACTTGGCTTTGAGTCCTACAACTACCACTTACTTACTGTGTGATCCTGAGCAAGTTACATAACCTTGCTGTGCTTCAGCTATCTAAAATCTGTCATAGTGTTGTCTGAGTCTCTCCGCGTGCTAAAAACAGCAGTAACAGTTCTTCTCCCCTCACTCTGCTGGATTGTAAAGCTGTCTGGGATTCAGTCTGTATGAAAGGCCCTATATAAAACCAAGTTCTTTCCTTCCTTACTTGGGAAGACACATACCATATATACTCATGGATAAGCCGATCCGCGTATAAGCCGACCACCCCAATGCAGTTCAGTATTAAAGAAAAGACATTGATCCGCATATAAGCCGATGCATAGGTCCGACTCATAAAGCAGTCCTCCCCCTCTAAAGGCTTATTTAGGCTAAGGGTGTTTAACTTTTCTAATATAGCAGTGTTGTCTCTTCAAGAGGTTTGCGAGCTGGGCTTGCTTTCACTTTTAAAGCAGTCTTTAATTCTTTGGTCTTTTATGTTTTAGTTCACTGTTTTTATATTTTTTCCATTTGCTGTTCTGCCTGGTTGCCTAGTCTGCTGCTGATGACATTTTCACTGCCGGTATTCTTTGCATTTTCACTTTGCCATGAACATGCTTTCACAATTTGTTGCACTTGCAGCTTCCTGAAGACGGCATTACAGCACTTAGACCGGTAAGCTCACCTGTCGAGATGCCAAGGCACTCATCATTGTCAGCAGTCATGGGAGTCACCGGTGTTACACATGGAGGGGGTTGAGCTAAAAGAAACCTTTTCTCTCTTGCCTGAAGTTTCCTGTTTCTTTTGCCCAGAGAAGAGACAACATTAATGGGAAAGCATGCTCGTCAACATCGGGGGAAAGGAGGAATGGAGGCAGCAATTTCATTTGTTGACATCATTTGAAACATCTTTTTGTGCTGCCTCTGAATCTCTGTTTTTATCAGTTTATCAGCACCGGAGGGCAGGCGAGTTACCGGAGCCGATCGCCAGTGTTACATATGAAGGGGGTTGAGCTAAAAGAAACAGTATAGGGTACCTTTGCCTCCCGTTTCTCACTTCATTGTAAAAATCTTCCTTCAGTCTTTTCAGACAGATTTATGGACTAGCTGGGGAACTGATTTATGGAGCTGTGGTTAGTAACCTGCGTATAAGCCGAGAACCCTAAAACTGAATGGCAGATTTGGTGCAAAAATCTCAGCTTCTACGTGAGTACATACGGTACCCATTCCTTACTGAATATCAAGCCTTGGACCCTGAGTCCTAAAGCAGCATGTCTAGCTATTCAGCTATGGGGAAATGTTCCCTATCTGGGAGGTTAAACTCTACTTTATTTTATACTTGCAATTTGTACAACCACCACTAGAGGTATCATTGATGTTACAGTTACTCAGCACTACAAGACTCATTTTGCAGCTTCTCTCACTAGATGGCACTGTTTTTTGCAGACTGCTTTTTCTCATACAAAACACTCAGCAACACTATGCATTTTTAGGTAATGGCAAACAAGTTGTATTAGTACCAGAATTCTAACTGTTGACTTGTTTCTCCTCACAGTCATTAAAGTTCCTAAAATGAGACTGCAAAGATCACCGGTGATGAAAAAGAAGAATAAACTTGAACTCACTAGAGACCTGGAAGGTTCTGGAGAAGCATTGACTCTAGAGGCAGAAGGTAAGAAGGTCAAAAATCACTCTTGTTTCAATTATTTGTAGATAAAAAATGTCAAACCTTCATGAAACAGAAGTAAAGACGAGTCATAAGATATCATGCCATATGTAATTCAGTAATTTAATTCATTTCACTTTAACAGCTGACAGTCTCACTAGAAATATTTTCCATTTGTAATTACACCATACTGTTTGACAGGGTCGGACTGGTGTACAGAGGGACCACCTGGAAAGTGGATACAGGGGCCCACCCAGAAAATCAGTAGGGGAGGACCCAGGGTGATACACTCATATCAGCATTGCACTTCAATTTGATACACAAGCTTTGTGTTTGCATCTTACATTTACCTATAGTGCCATAATACCCAATTTAATTAGAAAAAGATGATAAATGCAAAGATATTTAGAGTTCAGGAAGTAGGCAAGTACAGAATAGAGGGTGCCCACCTGGAAATTTCCAGATATCCTGATGGGCCAGTCTGACTCTTCTGTTTGAACAGTATTTCCTTGTGTGCTTGAGGCAGGGTGGGCAGACAGGATGGGCTGATGGGCTTTTTTCTGCCATCATATTGTAGGTTTCTGTGAATACTGGTCAGTCCCTTCTCAGAATTTTAAGGGCACAGGGCTCACCCTGGTGTCTTTCATAGGACTAGTTTAAAGAAGCAGTATTTTCTCTGCTTCATGGACAAATACCCACCTCATTACAGGGAACCTGTTTTTATAGGGTGTAATATTCAGCCCCATGTGCTTTGCACAGCATGCTGAAATAGAATCATGACAAACCTGAAAGCCAGTGCACAATCTCAAACTTGCATGTTGAATGGCCCCCAAGACCCAGTCATGTGCACTTGTCCCTTCATACATGCTCGAAAGGCATGGGCCGATGCCACCTGTCTATATCATTTATTTTTAAAAGATTCAAAGAGCCTTAATGGGTGGGGGGCTGTCAGAAGACTGTTTCTCCATACCATCAAGGAAACTTGGTGGGGATTTTAATTACTTGCATTTATTGGCTGCAAAGTGGATGCTACCATATGCTGCAGTTCCCTGAGGCACATCCCCAGGCTCAACTGCAATAAAGAATTTACAGCATAATTCTCTGGTAATTTTTAGATTATTATACCTAGGCATCATTTATGTGAAAATGGGAATTCCTCAGCTCTGGAAAGCTCCTGACCCCCCACATGTCAAAGAATGGTTAGGCTCGCTGGCAGAGGTTCCTCATCTGTAAAGAATTTTACCTACTGTATATAAGAGGCTTTGAGAAGATTTAGAGGGGTTGAAGGTTGGAGAGATGCTGGCAGAGGTCCTGTCTGAGAGAGGACTAGCTCATATTGATGATCCATTATAAAGACTATCAATTCACAATCTCCTGTAAGAAGGCAGAGTTCCTGTCCAGGGAGATTGCAGCAGCAATTAATGGACTGGCTCAGCTCTTCCGCACTGTAGCTTAGCTATGTAATCCAGCCTGTCTTCAGTCCAGGGGAGCTTTATCACAATCAAGATGTGACGAATTTGCTCGGTGTTTTGTTGAGAAGATTGCCTCGATTAGATCTGAGACCCAGCAGCATTCTCAAATGGGCATGGCAGTGACGAACATGAGGTTGCAGGCACCCAGTCTGTCTGGTCCGACTTCGACCAGGTAGCAGTAGTAGGTGTCATGAGGGTCATCCAGGAGATGCAGCCAACTTACTGTGGTTTGGACCCAAGACCAATGCACCTTTTGTGGGATGCACTGAGGTAATCGGCCCAGTCCTAGCCAAGATTATCCGATGTTCTTTGATGTTGGTGGTCTTTCCTGGATCCCTGAAGAAGGCGGTTGTAAGGCCACCCCTAAAAAAAAATCATTAGATGCGGACTGTCTGGCAAACTACAGGCCAGTCTCTAATCTTACCTTTGTGTGGAAGGTTATTGAGAAGGTGGTGGCCGTTCAACTGGAGACCCATTTAACAGCTCACAACATCTATGAGCCTCTCCAATCTGGTTTCTGGAAAAGGCACAGCACTGAAACTGCCTTGGTTTGGGTGCTGAATGATCCCCTGATGGCAAGGGATCTAAGGAAACATTCTATCCTTGTTCTCCTTGATCTTTCAGCAACGTTTGACACTGTAGACCATAGGGTGCTGTTGCACTGCCTGCGGGGGTGTTGTGGGTTAGTGGGAACAGTCTACAACTGGTTTAAATCTTACCTCACTGGCAGATCGCAATGTGTGGTGTCTGGGGTTTATTCCTCAGCCCCGTGCCTCTGCCTTGTGGGGTCCCACAGAGCTTCATTTTGTCCCCCATTTTGTTCGCGGTGTACATGCTGCCACTAGGGGACATTATAAGGTAGTATGGGCTGAGTTTTCAATGCTACGCAGATGGCACTCAGCTCTACATGTCCTTTGCACCCGAGCAGCAAGAGGCGGTCTCGGTGCCAAATAGTTGCCTGGATAAAATTCAAGACTGAATGAGGTGAACTGGTTGAGGTTGAATTCGGATAAGACTGAGGTACTAGTGCTGGAACCTAGTCACCAGGGGATGAGGGTGCAATCTGGTTGAGTCTCAGGGCTTAGGCTTGGGGACTCCCAGTTGCTTACCTCTGATCGGGTGAGGAACCTTGGCATTGTTCTTGACTGTGGTCTGACACTGAGGTCACAGGTGTTAGCCATAGTCAAGACTTTGTTTTACCATCTTAGAAACTTTGCCAGGGTGAAACACCTGAAACCCCTGGGAGATCTGCCAGCATTGGTTCATACCTTTGTGACCTCCAGTTTGGACTACTGTAATGCCCTATACTTAGGGCTAGTGGGGAGTAGATCTGCACTGCCTACAGCTGGTGCAGAATGCAGCAGCCTGGTTGTTGACTGGTCTGCCAAGATCATGTCATATTACATCCGTGCTGCGCTCTCTGCTCTGGATGCCGGTTAGGTGGCGGATCACCTTCAAGGTCATGTTTGCTGACTTATAAAGCCCTATACGACCAGGGGCCCAGTTACCTGCAAGATCTCCTGTCTCCCTACTGCTCTGTTCGCTTCCTTTACTCCAGTGATGAGGGTTTGTTGGAGGTGTCTAGGATGTGCATAAAAACATGGGGGCCACGTGCGTTTGCTTTCACAGCCCCAGTTCTCTGGAACTCCCTCCCTCCCTCATCAGGTTTGCGACAGTGCATCTGTCGAAATATTTAAACGTGAGCTAAAGTCTTTCCTATTTAATCAAGCTTTTATGGGTATCTAGCAGATGTATTTATGTATTACTTGTATTATTCTGTTTTATCAGTCTTGTTTTAAATGTGTGGATTTTATTATAAAGCGCACTGAGTCAAAATGAGAAATGCGCTATATTAAATAAAATTTTGCTTGCTTGCTAATTTTATACTTGCAAAAATGATCTGTGTTACAAAAACAACCCACAATGTAGGTAACTTCTATAATTGAGCTTTGTTGACCATTGTCAGAATGAAATGTGTCTGTATGTACAAAAAACATTTATCTGTTTCTTTCTGGAGTCAATCTCCATAGAGCAACCCACTTTGGTCTCTGAGTTGGAGCTAGTAGGACCCCATGGGAGTAGAATTTATGGGCTTTGGTGCAAGTGCACTGTGTCAGTGTGGAACACAACCACTTACAAATATAGGTGGCGCTACAGCTCAACTGCCCCAGTTGAGTGTTTCCTGCCATAGAGTGCACTTTATTGGAGATAATGGGAACTTTGGCTCAGCCCTATAAGCCTCACATTTTTCAGAATGAAGAAAGGGAAACAGCCATTCAGGTTCTGCCTGTGCAGAAACAAAATTGCTTGCACCGACTCGCATCCTTTTTATTTTGAATGTCTCGGATAAGACATCAATATGTCCAGTTGCGGTGCCCATCATCGCATCTCTAGTCACACCAGAAGAAACTGTTGATGCTGGTGGGGTTTGGAGGTCCCCTTGTTCATCTGGCTCCAGGAGAAGTCCAGTAACACAGGTTCTCAACTCTTTCAATTATTTGGAACTGGAACAATCTGTTCAGACCTGTGCACCCTCAGCTCCAAGGCCTAGGATTACATTCTGCTTGACAGCCTTTTTCACCTACCTCTCTTCCCTTAGTTGAGCGGTTGTAAACCTGTAGGATTGCTTTATACTAATCCCATTTGCTTGTTACAAACTGCACCTCTGTTAAAAATTGCATGCTCATTTTCTTTCTTTGTCTCAGAATCAGGATATGGCTGTCATCACTGATCTATCCTCCCAAGGGGCAGGTGTCACTTGGTCCATTCCTCTTATGACTTTCCAGAGGTAGTGGCATGACCTACTACCACAGCAGTCTGCCTACACTGCCATGCATGGCTACAGCTGGCTGGGATCAGCATCTTAGCCTGCACATAGCTACTTCACTCCTCCTTTAGTCGGGACAAGTTTTTTGTACTTAGCTTCTACTCTACCAAGTATAATACAATCCAAGTGCTCTAAGGTACCCCAGGAGCTGCCTGCCATGCTGACTTTAGCAGTACCTCAGGGTGCCTCTCAGATTGCCTCTCTTAGGTCCCCAAAGGCCTAATACCTTGCTGGTATGCTTCTGCTCATTTATAAGCTTTGTGTCCGTTCTGCGGGAACCCTCATCTTTCATAATTCCCTCCTCCTGAGGGATTCTTTCAGAGAAGTACTGCTTGTTATTCAACGAAAAAAGTTGCTGTATGGAGAAGATTGGCTCTAGAAAGATAGGAAAATGACTTACCAATGACCATGAAGAACAGTTACATACTCACCGTAACAGCAGATCTTCGAGAGAATCTCTTTCATCAGGCCACATCTATGAAACCGTAAGCTCCCAGGAACTAGGCCCACATGGAAACGTTTGCAAGCAGTCCAGGAGGGGCACCCATGATGATCTCAGATGTCGTCTCTCCCATATAAACGTGGGTGTTCCCTTCTCTCCTTGGCACCAGGTCAATAACATGCAGTCAAAAACAGTGCAGGCAAAAACAGCGTCATGTGGGTACTACAAAACGGCACATTCCAAAACCGCACTAGATTAAATAAGCAAACTCTGAAACTATGCATGTTATGCCCACACATTTTTTGACTGCATGTATGTGCTGTTGCTCTTTTGACTGGACACCTCCCTCCTCAGTTCCCCGCCAGAGATTGAGGGACCTCCCTGTAGGGAACCAGGAGAGAACCCAGGACGTTGCCAACCAGGTGAAAGAGACAGAAGCAGCTAGACCCTCATGGAGAAAGAGTCGGCATTCACCCAAGTCTCAGAGTCTGATAGGGGGATGGAAGGTGGAATGGCATGGCCTGATGAAAGAGATTCTCTCGAAGATCTACTGTTACGGTTAGTGCATAAATGTTCCATCTTCTTCGAGGATATCTCTTTCATCAGGCCACACCTTTGGAATGAGTACAAAGCAGTACTGACCATAAACAGTCTGGGTGGCAGGAGTTTACAGGCCTAAGAAAGTAGGCCTTGGAGCAAAGCTAGGCCAAAGCCAGCCCTTTTTCGTGAGGCTATGTCCAAACTGTAGTGTCCAGTGAAGGTGTGGGCAGTACTCCAGGTGGCAGCTGCATAGATTTCAGCAGCAGACACATCTTTGAAATGTACAACAGATGTGGCCATGCTCTAGTAGTATAACCACAAACAAACTCAGGAAGTTCTTTGCCATACTTCCTGTAACAAAAAGTAATACTGTTTGTTAACCGTTTGGATATGCACTATTTGGAAACTGGAGCATCCTCCTTCCCAGGGGCGAATGAAACAAAAAGTTGTGTGGACTTCCTCAGTCCTTGTGTGGTGTATTTAGTACCTGAGTATTCTGTGTACATCTAAAGTATGGACCAATGCTTCCCCTGGATTGGCATGCTCAGGAAAATAGACAGGTGGATGGTTTGGTTTAAAGTAAACTCAGACACCACCTTTAGTAAAAACTTGGGATTAGTATGCAAAGACACCCTGTCTTTGTGGATAATCAAGTAAGGAGGTTCACATGTTAGAGCTGTAGCTCTGAAATTCTTCGAGCAGAAGTAATGGCAACCAAAAACAATGCTTTCCAAGAGAGAGAAAGCATAGGCCACTAGTTGCGGCCGACTCAAAAGGAGCCAAAGTAAGCTTTTTCAACACAAAATTCAAGTCCTAAACTGGGACTGGATTACAGATATGATTACAGATAGGCTTCAAGTGCAGAATGCCTCTCAAAATCATATGAGCCATCACCAGCTGGGCAACTGTACAACCCTCAGTAGGCACATGGAAGGCTGAGAGAGCAGCGAAGTGCACATCAATAGAGGAATATTGCAGGCCTGCATCTGACAAGGCCAGCGAATTCTCTAGAACCTGATTTATTGAACAGGTAAAAGGTTCTAAGTAATGAGAAGTGGCCCACAAAGTAAACCGCTTCCACTTCATGGAATAAGTGGCCCTAGTACAAGGTTTTCGAGCAGCCACTAAGACATCAGCCACCTTTTGGGAGACCACAGATCAAGCAATGGCTATGTTTTCAGGAGCCATGCAAGGAGGTGAAGTGATTTGAGGTCCGGATGGACCACAGTTCCCTGCTTCTGTGACAGAAGTCCCTGGCATAAGGGCGGGGTACTGGTGGTTCCACTGCCAACTGCTGCAGTAAGGGGAACCAAATCTGTTGAGGAAATGGGGGAGCAATAAGGATTAGAGTTGCCCCCTACCTCTGAAGTTTGAGTAACACTCTCAGAATTAAAGGGAAGGCATACAGGAACCTTCTCTTCCAAGAGAGGGACAACGTGTCTCACCAGAAAATTCTAGGCCCTGGAATGAGCAAGCAGAAAAGTGGCAGTTTTGCACTGTGTGGGGATGCAAAAATGTCCAACTCAGGACAAACCAATCTGTCAAAAAGGTCTTCCACCACTGAGGTCAGCAATTCTCATTCGTACATTCTGTACTGTAACTGGCTTAGTCTGTCTGCCAAGACATCTTGGACACCTGGAACATGTACTGCTGGGAGTCCTAGACTGTCTTATTTTATTTATTGAATTTTGTTGACACAGTAGGCCCACTAAGACTAGAAGTAACTTTTTCAGGGGCGACTGGGGGGGGGGGGGATACAGATGGTAACCAACTGAAACTGAACCAGACCAAGCTGTTGGTGGTATCTTTTTTAGTGAATGGGGAAATTTGGCCAGGACACCGGGGAAATTCCCCTACTCACCAGCAGGGGAGATTCTGGCTGGCCAAGATGGTAGACAAGAGCACTGGAGTGAGGATGGAAGTAATGGAGGTGGAAGAGTCAGTCTTCTCTCTCGCCTCGACTATGCCTGAGACTGAAGATTTAAACGTAAAAGTGGGGTGCAACCCCCCTACAAATAGGGGTTCCCAAAAAGTCTTCCTTGAGCTTGCTTACATGCTCACTGCCAGGCTGGTGTCCTGCGTTTTAGCAGTTTAAATGTATTGCCAGAGAGTGCCTGTATAGCCTCTGTGTACTGTCTCTTTAAGAGCTGCTTGGATTGCGGTCATAATTAATCTGAGAGGGAGCTCTGTTAGAAGATGTACTTGTTTGCTGATCATTTGTTAGAGTAGTAATAATATTGCAGTTTGTTCTAATCTGCCTTCTTTGCAGCATGGACAGTTCTGTTTGTTTCCATCATCTTGGTTCTGGACTGCTGAAATGGGCCAATCAGCACCTTTGGGGACTCTAAAATGGAGCATGTCCCCAGGGGCTTTGTGGGAGCAAAATTCTGTAGGAATTGTAGTTTTTGCATGTTGGTGCCAAGACAGACCTGGAGGGGTAGCCCTTGTTGTGACTGACAGAAGAATCAGCCAACTGAACCTTTTGGATCCTGGGGAAATTCCCAGGCTGCTTGCAGCTAGTTTCAGTTTGAGATGGGAAGTGAAAAAGGTAACAGCTCAAGATAGCCGAGCAGCAATCCTGTGTGGATTCATGCGGGAGAACTGTTTAGAAATTCCACTACTTCTCAGTGCAGTTTAACCCCTGCAAGGTATATAGTTTTTTACAAACCAAGGATGGAAATGAGAAAGGAAAATGTGGGCGCACCGGGATTTGAACTCCGTACCTCTGGTATGCCATTCCAGCGCTCTAACCATTAAGCTACAGGCCCACTGGTTACAGCGTCCTAAGAACTTCCTATTTCACAGTCACACATTCCTTTCTCTCTAGTGTTGCTTAATCTGCAACCAGAAACCAATTTAGAAATTCCACTACTTCTCAGTGCAGTTTAACCCCTGCAAGGTATATAGTTTTTTACAAACCAAGGATGGAAATGAGAAAGGAAAATGTGGGCGCACCGGGATTTGAACTCCGTCCCTCTGGTATGCCGTTCCAGCGCTCTAACCATTAAGCTACAGGCCCACTGGTTACTGAAAGGCCTGCCTGTCTGCCTGCTGTCCCTGAAAGGGAGAAGAGAGTTTATTCGGACAGAATCCAAATTGTGAGGACGATTTAAGCCACAGAACTGTGAAAAGGCTTTAATCTGAAGAAGACTGAAGATTTGCTGAATGCAATCGGCCTGTCAGGATTTCCAGCTATCTTTGAACTCCTGGTTTGTGCAGAGACTCTATAATTGCGACCAGATAGCAATTTGCCTGGTACAGTAGAATTTCTTAGTTGTAAATGTGCTGTGTGCTGTTAGTGGGTCTTGATTTGGTTCCCTACTGTGTGCTGAACTGTGTTCTGCTTCCTGGAGGCTGCATCCAGCTCCCACGGACTGAATTCGTATTCATCTCCATTGGCCTGTGCTTTACCACAGTGGTCCAGCCAGACTACCCGCTGCACAGAGAAAGCCATCAACAAGAGACCTGCCTGGGGATCAGCCTGCTGCTCATGCTTTGAACAGGAACAACTCCTCGGTGATTCGTGTGGGCCCTGCTTCTCCTGGCATTCCAGTTCAACAACCTGCTGTCTCGATTTCGTCCTGCCTGTGTCCTGTATTGGGTATCATGAGTAAACATCAGGGTAGCTCCCTGCACCAACAGCTAAATCTAAAGTGTTGTCATCTGATTGCTTTGTGGTCTTTTCCTTCATGAACTGAGCCCTCCGGCTCTGGATTACAAATAGTCTGTGTTGTGCATGTTGCTTTCTTCCATCAAAGGGCCCCAACCAGCTGCGACCCGGCCTACCCCGGGCAACGTTCCTGGCTAGCCCAACGTCTTCCTACCTGGGTACCCAGAGTGTGTGACTGTGTAGGGACTCTGAAGTGCATGCATAACTGTCTGATTGATATAGCCTTTAAGCAAATCAACCTGATTACGCCCCTCACTTGTTTAAGTCCCCTGAATAAATCATATCTAACTCTTTTTGCATTTAACCTGACTGTGGTTCCAGTTTGTGCCAAGAGTACTGTACTGTTGCTATTTGCTGTGCATAACCTTGTTTTACAGGGGGTCCCCAGGGTCAAGCTAGAGGATCCAGCCCTGGTGGTAAGTGCAAACAGTGTGAGTAATTGCATGGTGAATAAGGGTCACTGTGAAAGTGATTATTGTATATTGTTCAGGCCAGTAGAAGGAAAAGAGGGGGTTACAGTGTCCCAGAGGGCTGTGCCCAGGTTAGTTTTACCACTAACAATCCTGACCTCCGGGAGGAGGCACCCGTTTCAGTACCCAGGCCCCTTAACCTGCTACTAGCCAAGCAGGCTGGGGTAGTAGCCCTTGGGATAGCACCACCTAGGGGTTACATCTTGGAGGCTCATCGCTGGGATTTTATGTCTTCTAGTGGCCGAAATTACTAATTATTGTCAAACATAAATGGCTACCCCAACAGAAGTGGCTGTGCAACAGTTGGTGGGGTGGTGTACGGGGCAAGAGATTGAACCCCATAATGCTTTGATAATACTGGATATACCTATGGGCATTAGTATGGACACTGTTGAAGGGGCACTTTCCGAAGTTGAATGTTTGAAAAAAGCTGTAGTGGTGGGTTGACAGGCTGATTTAACTGCCCAAACTGTCATGGCCTTGGTGGAGTGTAGTGACCCCTAGACAGTTCAAAGGTGTCCCAGAATATCACTCCAGAAGGTTCCCAGCCACCTGGAGGGTGATAACCAAAGATAGCAAGGATCCCTTAGAGGATGAGCCCCCACCATTACCTGAGTCTTTTGAGGAGAAGTTTGCCAAGTTGTTACTGGAGGAGTGCAAAACTGTGGAGGAGTTAAAAAAATTATTCCTGCCACCTGGGAGTGTCACCTCCCCACTGTCCACACCCGCCCCAGCACCTGTTCTTTCACCAACTTCTGTATCTGCCTCTGAGCCAGTAAGTAGTCATGGTCTTACCGCAAGCTCAAGGTATTCTCTGGCATCTGCCCTACTCCTAATGGAGAAGTCAACCTGGAGACCTGGATAGACTCTGCTACTCTTGCAGTACAAGACTGGCAATGCTTAGAGGCCGAAAAAAGGGCCCACCTGGGGGAAAGCCTCCAGGGACCCACCCTACGTACTTTTCGCTCCCTGAGGTCCTCTGACTCTGACGCCAAAGCCCAAGAGTACATAGTTGCCCTTGAAAATGTGTTTGGGGGCACCACTAGTGTTGAGGCCTTGAAATGGAAACTTAAAGATGTTAGACAACAGCTGGGGGAATTGTTATCTGCCTACATGGCTCGATTAGAGGGAATCCTACAAACCATTTTTCGGAAAGGAGGCTGGGCCTCTACTGAAGTGGACCGGGTAAGACTGGATCATATACTCTGCTCTGCCCGGCACTCTAGCTGGGTGTTGCTCAAATTGCAACTGCATCAAAGGAAATCTGGTCCCTTGCCCTTCCATATGTTGATGAAGGAGATACGGGAAGTTGAGGAGGAGGAAGACTTTTCGGAGCCCTGCGCAGTCGTAGCGGCTGCAACCCCTGCTCCAGTCATGGGGTTGGTCGCTGATGGCCTGGAATCACCACAATCACATGACGGAATCCGAGAACTAAATGTCAGCCCCAAGGGGCCCAGCCAGAGAGGGACTGCTATGGATGCTCCGCCATGGGACGAACTGCTGAGGGAGTTCAGAGAAACCAAAAGCAGTCTCTTTATGAAGGCTGCTTCTGTGAGTACAGGCCCCGATCCTTATCTGACTGCATCTGCTATGGGGGTGGGTGTGCACACCCAGGCATCTCCTGCTGATAGCAGCTCAAAAATTTGTGTCTTGACTATGGAAGTGAGAGAATTGACAAGATGTCTCCAAATGCTCGCCACACCGCAGACAGAGGTGTAACCAAGGTTTTCTGTTGGTAGTACCCCCGCCTCAGCTCTCAATATGATGTCTCGGCCACACCAGACCCCAGAAAGCATATTTTGCCATAATTGTGGGAAGGATGGGCACATGAAGAGAACATGCAGGTCCCCAAAAGACCTAGATAAAGTTGTATACAGATTTCAAGGGGAGCTTTGGAAAGCGAGACCATGGCCGAGGAGCGCCGGAAATGACCGCAGTGCAGGATTGAGAAATCCTAACTCAGGTTTCTTTTTTGGCTAAATCATCTGTCCAGGCCTCTGCTACCACCTTTCCAGACTGGTCCAGAATAGTGGGCCCTTCGATGGAGACTTCTGTGACTGTCAATGGTATCCATGCTCGGGCTGTGCTCGATAGTGTGTCGCAAGTGACCATTGTATTCCAGAACTGGTATGACAAACACTTATCTGATGTGCCACTACAGTCTCTGGAAGGTTTGCATGTGTGGGGCCTGATCGACCAGTCTTATCCCTACCTAGGATATGTCCAGCTCTGATTGTCTTTCCCTGCGACTGTAACTGGTGTAGATGAACAAGTAGAGACACTAGCCATGGTTTGCCCTCCTATGGGATTGTAGGATGGGATTCCGTTGCTCATTGGAACCAACGCCCACCTTTGGAAGACTAGCACAGTTGTGTCATGAAAAACAAGGGAAACTGACTGGGCAGGCACTTAGAATCCCAGCCCTGATAAAGAGAGCCTATGCTCTGCAAAAACGGACTACCGAAGCCGACAGAGATGAGCCGGTGGGCATAGTGTGGAAGAAAGATCTTGATTCTATGGTACTTCCTCCCAATGCTCAGTACACAATTCAGGGAGAGGTTCACATTAGAAAGGAAGTGAAAAATAAAATATTAATGTTGGATGCATCTGGTGATGGAAAGCTGCCAGAGGGATTATTGGTTAAACCCAGCAGTTTGCCTGCCCGTGCCCATGCCTATGCATGACGAGTGATGGTCCAGATTCCGAATGTGTCAGATCGGGAGGTCTGGTTGAACAGAGGTTGCACCCTAGCTACAGTACACTGCACAGACACTGCAGTATTACTCAGCAACAAGTAATAATAATAATAAGTTTATTTGTATAGCGCCTTTCGGCATACCAAGGCGCTGAACACATTAAAACCACAACATCAAATATAAATCAATAATATATCTAAATAAAATCATATCGTAATAAAATCAAATATTAAAATCAATTAATAAATACAAATTAAGATCTCAACAGAATAAATTAACTTAAGCATCCAAGAAGGCCATTTGCCACAAATAAGTTTTCAAGTTCTTGAATTCCTCCACGGAGGTGCACTCCTGTAACCAGCATGGTAGAGAATTCCAGAGAGTGGGGGCAGCATGAGAAAATGCTCTGCTGCCAGAAGATTTTAAACTCACTCTCAGAATCTCTAGCAACCCCTCGTCAGCTGAGCGGAGTGATCGGCCGGGGTAGTAAGGCACCAAAAGTTCTTTCAGATAGGCCGGACCCTGATCGTGAAGGGCTTTAAAAGTCAATAAAATGACTTTAAAGGTGATCCACCACCATGTAGGCAGCCAGTGCAGTTCGCGCAGTACCGGGGTAATATGGCAGGATATACTTGTCTCAGTCAGAACCCGGGCTGCAGCGTTCTGCACCAGCTGTAGGCAGCAGATTTCAACCCCAGAAAGCCCTAAGTAAAGGGCGTTGCAATAGTCCAAACATGAGGACACAAAAGCATGGACCAACGTTGGCAAAGAGTCAGATGGAACAAGATGCTAACCCTGGCGATATTCCTAAGATGGTAAAAGGAAGTCCTGACAATGGCCGAGTACTCTGGTGAAAAGGAAAGAGTGACCCCGGACTTATTCGACTTTGGTGATTCCCCGTTGCCAGCTGAATGGAAGGCTATAATTAGCAAGAAACTCGCCCAGAGAGACCAAGTGTTTTCATTAAAAGAATGGGACGTGGGGTGTGTCCAAGGTGCAGAGCATCACATATGCCTGCATGATGACCGGCCATTTCGAGAGACATCCCAAAGCCTCGCCCCAGCGGACATAGATGATGTTAGGAGGCACCTGCAGGAAATGCTTGCTGCTGGCATTATACAAGAATCAAGGAGCCCATATGCCTCTTCCATTGTGGTTGTGTGTAAGAAGAATGGGTTTGTGAGGATGAGTGTTAATTATCGAACCCTGAACCGGCGGACCATACCAGATCAGTGCACCATGTCCCATATACAAGATGCCTGGATTGATTGAATGGGAGCAAATGGTTCTCGGTATTGGATCTTCGTAGCAGATATTACCAGATTCCGATGGCCCCGGAGGACCATGAGAAAACAGCCTTCATTTGTTCTTTGGGTTCTATGAATTCCTGAGAATGTCACAGGGGATTTCGGGGACCCCGGCCACCTTTCAGTGACTGATGGAACATGCGGTGGGAGATATGAACATGCTGGAATGTCTGGTGTACCTAGATGATGTCATTGTGTTTAGACACACATTAGAGGAGCATGAGACCCCACTGTTTAAAGTGCTGGACCGATTGGAAGACTTCAGCCTCAAGCTGTCCGCTGACAAGTGCCAATGTTTTCAAACCTCCGTGAAGTATCTGGGGCACATAGTATCTGCAGAAGGAATAGAGACCGATCCCAATAAGGTTGAGTCACTGACTACTGGGCCCCAGCCCCATAACTTGAAAGAACTACAACATTTTCTGGGGTTCTGTGGCTACTACCGTAGGTTCATAAAAGACTATTCAAAGGTGATTCGCCTGCTCCTGAATCTTACCCAAGGTTACCCCCTACCAACCGTAAATACAAGAAAGGGGCTGTCAAAGAACCATAGAAAGTGTACTTCTGCACAGGTGAACGTTTTGGGCCCCGTTGGACACCCGAATGTGAAGCAGCCTTCCACGAAGTCATATACCAGCTCAACCACACCCCCATCCTCGCCTATGCTGACCCTACCAAGCCCTATGTGCTGCATATGGACGCTAGTCTGCAGGGTCTAGGAGCTGTGCTGTATCAAGACCATGAGGATGGTTTGAGACTGGTCACTTTTGCCTGCTGGAGTCTGACCCCATCGGAGTGAAACTATCCTGTGCACAAACTAGAGTTCCTTGCCCTAAAATGGGCCATCGTTGATCAGTTTCATGAGTACCTCTATGGGGCAAAGATATTAGTGAAGACCGACAATAACCCATTGACCTATGAACAGACTTCAGCTAAGTTAGACGCCACTGGGCACCGGTGGCTCTCTGGCTTATCAACCTATGATTATGCTATCAAATACAGACCGGGACTGAACCATATTGATGCTGATGCCCTGTCACGAAGGCCCGCTTCCAGGAATGATTGGGTCAGGCTATCTGACTCTGACATCTGAGCATTGTGCCAGAAGTTTGTCAGAGATGAACAGATGTCTGTGGACACAGTGGACTGTCTAGTAGATTGCTTGGGCCCTGCTGATACCTGCATACCAGCTGCCTATTGCCATTTCTCTGCTCTAGATATTAGTGTACTACCTCAACTTGACAATGACAGTATTCAGTGAGCTCAATCTCAAAATCCTATGATTCAATCCACACTTGATGCCCTCCGTGTGGGGAAAGATATGTCTAAGTTGTGTTCTCCTGACTTGCGAACTGCCCTATTGTTTAAAGAAGGCCCCAGGTTGAAGTTACTCAATCAGTTGTTATACAGAGAGACAGTGGATTGTAGTGGTCAAGTAGACAAGCAACAATTGGTCCTGTCCACAGCCTTTAAACACTTGGTATTGAGGTCCCTCCGCAATCACATGGGGCACCTCGGTATTGACAGAACTCTCGACCTGGTACGATCTTGATTCTACTGGCCCAAGATGGGGGCTGATGTTGAGCAACATATAAAGACCTGTAGTCGTTGCCTCCAAAGAAAAGCCCTGCCTCAGAGGGCTGCCCCCCTTGTCAGTATCACTACCAGCGCCCCCATGGAACTGCTCTGCATAGATTTTTTATATTTAGAACCTGATCAATGGAATATTGGCAATGTGTTAGTGGTTACGGATCATTTCACATGGTATGCACAAGCTTTTCCAACTAAAGATCAAAACGCCTCTACCGTGGCCAAGGTGCTAGTGGAAAAATTCTTCATCCACTATAGTGCCCCACTTCGGATCCACTCTGACCAAGGCAGAGACTTTGAAAGTAGGCTAATCAAAGAAATGCTCTCTCTGTGGGGGGTGCAGAAGTCAAGAACCACCCTTTATCACCCGCAGTGGGACCCTCAACCAGAATGTTTTAACTGCACCCTTCTGGACATGCTGGGCACCCTCCATCCAAAAGATAAGCATGAGTGGAGCCAGCAGATCAGCACCTTGGTACATGCATACAGTTGCACCAAAAATGATGCTACTGGGTTCTCCCCCTACTGCCTCATGTTAGGGAGGGAGGCCCGACTGCCAGGTGATGTCTGCTTTGGGGTCTCTCCAGATGGGGTCCGAGCTAAAAACTACCTGCAGTATGTACAGAAACTGAAAGCTTAACTGAACCATGCTTATCAACTGGCCCAGACAATGGCTGCCAAGAGAAATCTTGCCAACAAAGAGGCACGATAAGAAAGTAAAGGCTCAAGAGCTACGGCCCAGAGACATTTGTTGTTATGCAATTTGGGACCACATGGCAAGCACAAAATTGCTGATAGGTGCCACCATATTTCTCATGTAGTTGTTGGAAAGTTGGATGATCTACCAGTGTAAAAGGTACACCCAGAGAATAACTCCAAAGCTGTCAAGACCATGCACCATAACCACTTGCTGCCTATTGGCCAAGTTATTATTGAAGCTGAGCCAGCAGACATTGCCTCCTCTGGGCCAATGACTCGTGCTGCTGCAAAAAAGAGACAGAGTCAACCTACCCCAGTAGTTACAGATTTAAGGTTTCCCCCGCAGCAGGCCCAGAATGATAGTGACTGTCAGTCCACCTCTGATGAAAGTGACTATGGTAATGCCTATCATCCCTCCTATGAACTGAGTCAGTTGTTTCATGGAAATCCTATGCAGAATCTTGGGGATGAAGCTGGGACTTCTGGATTGCCTAACCCCCCAGCTTCATCCTTGGAGCCAATGCTCCCTGAAAGTGACGTGCAAAGTATTGCATCTGAGGCTGTGGACGCCCTGTGTTTCATGGAACTGTGTGATTTGCCCGAAGAAGGGTCTGATGGTCTGAGTCTCTCTGGTGACACACCACAACTTGAACAACCATATGAGAGTGCTGACAGCCCCCCTTCAGTGCCACAAAGCCTAATTGTGCCAGCACCTTCTCTAAATGAGCCAGGTGTTGTGAAGACAGAACCTACAGAGCAAGGAGCTGACAGCACTCCCAGTTTGGACATTCCCATCCATGCAGAGGCACCCCTCATGACTGACGAAAGTTCCAAAGTTAGTACTGAAAGAACAGAGACTGTGGCTGTTCCCCCCCAGAAAGACTGGCCGAGATATCAAGCCAGTTTGGCGCTACAGTTATGATTCTCCCAGGAGGCCAGTGGATTTGCCTCTCAATGTGGTTCACAAAGGTGTTTATATTTCTCAGAGCTCACTACCCAAAGTGAGCTTAATGGCCAATTCCAGGTTGATTGTTCTTCCTTCTCAGTATGGTGCCCCTGCCCCATCCAGCCCCAAGTTAGCTGATAGGGAAGGGCCCCCTCCTACATTGTTTAATGTACAGGAAGTTATAACATGCATCAATATTGTGATGTTACAAGTATGTTAATCATAGTGGAATCAGTATCACATGTATGAAACGTGCATAAGCATTGTCATTATGGAAATAGTATTGTGCAGTGTAGTGAATATGTGTAGTAAAATAATAAGTTTATGTTAACTGATGCATGATGGTACAGACTTGATGTGGACGCTAAGTTTTCTCCAGGCAGGGAAGGGTGTAACTCCCCTACAAATGGGGGTTCCCGAAAAGTCTTCCTTGAGCTTGCTTAAATGCTCACTGCCAGGCTGGTGTCCTGCGTTTTAGCAGTTTAAATGTATTGCCAGAGAGTGCCTGTATAACCTCGGTGTACTGTCTCTTTAAGAGCTGCCTGGATTGCAGTCATAATTAATCTGAGAGGGTGCTCTGTTAGAAGATGTACTTGTTTGCTGATCATTTGTTATAGTAGTAATAATATTGCAGTTTGTTCTAACCTGCCTTCTTTGCAGCATGGACAGTTCTGTTTGTTTCCATTATCTTGGTCCTGGACTGCTGAAATGGGCCAGTCAGCACCTTTGGGGACTCTAAAATGGAGCCTGTCTCCAGGGACTTTGTGGGAGAAAAATTCTGTAGGAATTGTAGTTTTTGATTTTGGTGCCAAGACAGACCTGGATGGGGAGCCCTTGTGGTGACTGACAGAAGAATCAGCCAACCGAACCTTTTGGATCCTGGGGAAATTCCCAGGCTGCTTGCAGCTAGTTTCAGTTTGAGTTGGGAAGTGAAAGAGGTAACAGCTCGAGATAGTCGAGCAGCAGTCCTGTGTGGACTTGCGCAGGAGAACTGTGAAAGGGCTGAGTTTTGACCTGCCTGTCTGCCTGCTGTCCCTGAAAGGGAGAAGGAAATTTATTAGGACTGAATTCGAATTGTGAGGATGATTTAAGCCACAGAACTGTGACCAGGCTTTAACCCGAAGAAGACCAAACATTTGCTGAATGCGATCGGCCTGTCAGGATTTCCAGCCACCTTTGAACTCCTGGTTTGTGCAGAGACTCTGTAATTGCAGCTGGATAGCAATCTGCCTAGTACAGTAGAATTTATTTCATGTAAATGTGCTGTGTGCTGTTAGTGGGTCATGATTTGGTTCCCCAGTGTGTGCTGAACTGTGCTCTGCTTGCTGGAGGCTGCATCCAGCTCCCACGGACTGAATCCATATTCATCTCCATTGGGCCTGGGCTTTGCCACACTGGCCCAGCCAGACTATCTGCTGCACAGAGAAAGCCATTGACGAGAGACCTGCCTGGGGATCAGCCCCCTGCTCATGCTTTGAACAGGAATGATGCCTCGGTGATTCGTGTGGGCTCTGCTTCTCCCGGCACTCCAGTTCAACAACCTGCTGTCTCAATTTCGTCCTGCCTGTGTCCTGCATTGGGTATCATGAGTAAACATCAGGGTAGCTCCCTGCAACAACAGCTAAATCTAAAGTGTTGTCATCTGATTGCTTTGTGGTCTTTTCCTTCACGAACTGAGCCCTCCGGCTTCGGATTACAAATAGTGTGTATTGTGCATGTTGCTTTCTTCGATCATAGGGCCCCAACCAGCTGTGAGCCAGTCTACCCTGGGCAACGTTCCTGGCTAGCCCACCATTTTCCTACCTGGATACCCAGAGTGTGTGACTGTGTAGGGACTCTGAAGTGCATGCATAACTGTCTGATTGATATAGTTTTTAAGCAAATCAACCTGATTACGCCACTCCCTTATTTAAGTCCCCTGACTAAATCAGATCTAATTCTTTTTGCATTTAACCTGACTGTGGTTCCAGTTTGTGCCAAGAGTACTGTACTGTTGCTATTTGCTGTGCATAACCTTGTTTTACAGGGGATCCCCAGGGTTGAGCTAGAGGAACCAGCCCTGGTGGTAAGTGAAAACAGTGTAGGTAATTGCATGGTGAATAAGGGTCATTGTGAAAGTAATTACTGTATATTGTTCAGGCCACTAGAAGGGAAAGAGGGGGGTTACAGTGTCCCGGAGGGCTGTGCCCAGGTTAGCTTGACCACTAAGAACACTGACCTCTGGGTGGAGGCACCCCGTTTCAGTACCCTGGCCCCTTAACCAGCTACTAGCCAAGCAGGCAGTGGTAGTAGCCCTTGGGATAGCACCACCTAGGGGTTACAGGTGGAAAACATCGTTATGGTGCAAGCAGAGTCAGAGCTTGGTAATATGGAACAAAACGAACAGGAAGCAGTCATTACTGAAAAAGAAAAGGCTACAGAGATGGTCTCAAGTTCTGAGAAAAATGAGGTTCAAACCTTGGTTGTTCCTCAAGGTATACTGTCGAAAGAAACACATGAATTGCAGCTGTTACTAGAATCAGAAGAGAGGAAATTCCTAGCATGGAAAGCAGCCCTAATGTAGAAGATTCAGCTGTCCCAGTCTGACAGCTTGGCCAATGCTCTCAAGAATCAGCTGAGTGAAGAAGCAAGAAGCTTAAAGAACCCACCATCTGCTGTGGGGATCAGTAAGTATGTGTGTGTTTCTATGTCTGATGCATATACTGCTTCTGTATGTGAAGATAAAATTATGAAAAAACAAATTGACTCGGACTTCCAGAAAAATGTTGTGCAAGCTAATGATGTGCCTGGGACAGGGCCCTGAACTGTAGAAATGGCACTAGAGGGTGAAGGGTGGGAAAAACGGCCGAATACGGGACAATGGACGTCGGGCAAGTCCCTGATGCGAATGCCTGCAGCAGAAGATTTTTTGCAAAATGAAGCATTCAGTCAGCTTAACGATAAAGGGAAAATGAGTGCTAACCTTGCCACACCTGATCCACTTGCGATTCCTGAAGGGCTTAACTTGACTCAAAACCCTGCTCTGAATCTTCCCTCTACTGAAGCCCCACTTGAAAGCGTTGGAAATGTACTGACCCAGAGAGAAACCCTCTTAAATTTGATGCCTGAGAGACAGAAAAAAACTTTTTCTTCACTGTTTCGGTTGCCCATTTTACCAGCTAAGCGTCATAATGCTGTAAGACTATCATATGTGGGGGGCATGCAGGACCCTCCTGATCAGGTATTTGTTGTCGGAAATTTATTAAAAGATTCCATGAAGTTCTTTCCACATGAACTGTACGTGTTAAACAACATTTTTGGAGAGACAACTTTTGACATCAGTTTTAAAACATCTCGAGGATTGGAAAGATTCTGGGCTAAATATCACTCACTGAGAAAAACAGCTCTGTGGACACCTTTTCTGGCAATTCCATTGACAAAGCCAGCATATACTATCTCAATTTTATTTAGAAATGAAGGGGTGGATTTGTCTGATGTTTTCTATTGGTTAAAGATGCACTTCACTGTAATTGGGGAACCTGAAGCCATATTAGACACAGAGAATAAATGGAGTGGTGGGTGGAGGGTTAAAGTACTACTCAAGACTGATGACTCTGGAATCATTCAGTTGCCACATTCCATTTTTTTGGGACGAGACAGGAGGGTGTTATTTTTTTCAGGACAACCTAAAGCCTGCTACAGGTGTGGAGATCCTTCTCACCTGAGCAGTGCCTGTGACCAGGTAAAATGTAATCTATGTGGGGAGTTAGGCCATGTAAGCTCAGCCTGCTCAAATAAGAGCAAATGTAATCTGTGCGAGGAACCTGGGCACACCTTCCAAATTGTCCATGGGCAGCTCACAACCAGGAGCACCATGATGATGGAGCGGACCGGCAGTTCGTTATCTCTCAGGCCCAAAAGGCGAAGCTCAGGAGCAGATCTAATCCAGCACAGAAGGATCTTGGCCTAACAAGGCCTTCCACTTCTGCTGAGCCTCCAGTAGTTGCCCATATGGAGAACAGTTCAGGAGCAAGCACTACAACCCCTTCCCCTTCCCTACAGAAGGAGGATGTTGTTACAGTGCAAGTAAGGCAGGCCCCTACTAACACAGAAATGCCCCCCCTCCCCGAGCCAGTTCAGGTTAGCTGTAGATGCTCGATGAGGTCAAAACAAAAAGCCACCCCACCTCCCTCAAAAGCACTTAGGACTTCTCCTGTCCCAGTCTCAAATCCTTACAATGTTCTACAAGACACCTCTGCAGAATCTGGAGAAGATTCAGTTTCCTCCTCTGTTCCTTCATCCCACCCAGAAGGGACCACGGACACTGAAATGGGATCCAAGGGTAGAGGTGCTCAAACATGGAAAACAAGGACAAAAGGGAAAGGTGCTGCTGGATAAAGAAGGAGAAACTAATGTGGGCTTAGGAAGAAAATGATAGGGTGGATTAAATCCCTATATAATACGGCTACTGTAACTCCGGTAATAAATGGGCAGGCAGGCCCTATGGTGTCAGTCAATAGGGGAGTCCGGCAAGGCTGCCTCATGAGCCCTGTGTTGTATACATTATTTACAGACCCCTACTATGAAAAATCAATAGTCTCCAGTCTATCATCCCAATAATGGGACCGAATGCTCAAACCTCAGCCAAGGTCATTGCATATGCAGATGACCTATGTTTGATGGTAACTGATGAACAGTCTGTCCATACAGCCATCCACCTATTTTCATCATTTGGCAGGGTGTAAGGGCTTCACTAAACCTGGATAAATGCTGTGGGAGGTTGTTGGGATTTGACCCAAGACCAAATTCTAGTATTGGCCCCATTCAACTCACCTCAGACCCACAGCCAATTCTGGGTATCAAACTGGGGCCTGTAGGGATGGATATCTTAAACTGGGAGCAAAAGTTGACCATTGGGAGAAAAAAAGTGATGCAGTGGAATAAAAGTAAAATTGGGAAGAAAAAACGTTTTTTTTTTTGTTAAAACCTTTCTTATTCCAGTTTTTTTGTATTTAAGCTATGTTCTGCCAATCCCCCCCAAAACTAGAAACATCCGTTTTGAGTATATTTTTTCAGGCTATTTGGGGGAGCCGCCTCAATCCAATCATAAGAAACATACTATATTTATCCATTAAAGAAGGGGGCCTAGGCATTGTTAACCCCATTCTGTTTGTTATAGTATTTTCATTATGACTAATTTAAAACCATTGTTTCTTAACATGGGGAAGGGTTGGGAGCCTTGGCTATATGAGAACTGTAAGGTCTGGTTCCAACAAAGGGAGCAAAATGCATTGAAAACCTTAAAAGGACCAGTATTTTTTACAGTACCTCAGAGAAACATTTTGTAGATTGAAACAGTGGAAAGTAACAACCCAACAACTTGTGTCTTCTGCTACACATAAAGTCCTCTATAGAAACTTAGTATCCTCATTGTGTGGAAATACAAACTCCTTTATGGGATTCTCAGACCAGTTCCAAAACTCTTTACAAACCTTACTAAATAACTCCAGAATTACTGTCCACATGTGGGACTTCCATTGGCTTTCATGCCATGGGAAGATAAATGTAAAGGGGGAAACACAAACGCAAACAGAAGCAAGACAGGATATGTAGCAGATTAAGCTGCATTAATACAATCGAGACCATGGAGCACCTTTTATACCAATGTTTCTTTGTTAAACATTTTTGGGCCTATATGGCAAAAATATGGAAATAGCCACTACTAGAGAAATTAAATTATGAAAACATAATGTATGGTTTTGTTCCTACTAGTTGGAAGAAATGGAATTTGAGTACTCTTCATCTTTTATTTACTATAATCAAATGGAACATTTGGCTGGCTAGATGCGCCTTCACTTTACAGCAAAAAGAGTGAGCTAAGCAGCAAAATTTTAAAAGATGTTCAAAAGGTATATGATGCTGAATGTGCTCGTTTGTCAGGAAATGAGATAGCTGAATTATGGAAAGAATTACCTTGGATCACTGAAGTACATGCAGTAACATAAGGGAAATAGGGGGGGAAATATAGAAGGGATAAGAATATGCCAGAAAAATGAGAATACCTTTTAGGTAATAATTTACCTTCTCTTAGAGACTCCTTCTGTTAAGAATTTGGTTATTTCTGTTGGCAGAGAATGGGTTGTCTCTAAATTCTTTGTTGTTTTGTTCTTTTGTTGTCTTTATTTTTCTTTCTTCTGTTTCTTTTTCTTTTCATTTGTATGTATTATGATTTTGTGTTTAATAAAATTTACCCCCACTCTTTTTGAGAAGTGCCATGGGATTTTTAACGTCCACCTGAACAACCACAAGAACAGGCAGATGAAACCTCGGTTTAATGTCTCATCTGAAAGACGGCACCTCAGGAGTGCAGCACCACCCTCGTGCTGCACTACAGTGTCAGTATTGGGAATTAACACAGGTGCCTGGTGTGGGGATAGAACCCACATTCTTCTGATCTTCTGGCCTGTACAGAGGCGAGTGTGCAACCTGTTCAGCCACTGACACTGCAAACTGTGTTCTAGAGCCCACTACCATACTCTCTTTGCTTCCTGCACAGGGAGTAAGAATGAGTTCCCCCTTATTTGTTGATGTAATGCATCACATGGATGTCTGACTATACTAACAGAGGCCCCGGGGACAGGTGAGCCTAGAAGGCCTGTAGGCCATACAGAACAGCTCTCATTTCTAGAGTTATATGCAGGATGCTCGCCACCTTGGTTCATACACTCTGCATCTAATGGGGCCCTAAATGTGCCCCCCAGCCCATCCCAGAGGCATCAGTGGTTAAAATGTGGTGAGAAGAAGGGATTAAGAAAGGAACCCCCTTTAGCAGGTTGCTGGGTTCCATCCACACTTGAGCACCTTGCGTACAGGAGAGGTAACCAGAACCCTCTGTTCTAGATCATGAGTTGATCCCACTGGACTCTCAAGGTCCACTGAGGGATCCTCGTGTAGTCTGGCCAGAGGTACTGTGACAGTGGCTGCTGCTGTTAGGCCAAGGAGCCGAAGGAATGTTCTGCCTCTGATATATCAGCTGTTGTGAACTAGCTGGGCCTGTGCAATCAGATATACAGCCCTGTTCAGAGACAGGAAGGCTAAGCTGGTGGCTGTGTCCCAAATTACACCTATATACTGCAGAGGCTGGTAAGGGACAGACTTTGGCGCATTGGCAGTGATCCTCAGAGCAATGAACAGTTGTCTTGTACGGGCTAGGGTGTACAGGAGTTGCTTCCTGGAGTAAGCTTTCAGTAGCCAGTCATCCAGGAAGGGAAATATATAAAGGTCTTCCCTGCTAAAAGGCTGCTGCTACTACTGCCAAGCATTTGGTAAAGACCTATTGCACAGATGACAAGCCAAAGGGTAATACTCTAAACTGGTGGTGTTCCCCTTGAAACTGGAACCTCAGATATTTCCTGTGAGGTTTTTGTTTTTGATATGAAGGTAAGCAACCTTCATGTCTAGGGAACAGATCCAATCCCCTGTCTGCAGTAGTGGGACATGGCCCTGTTGGGTAACCATTCTGAACTTTTTGTACTCTAGAAAAAAGTTGAGATCCCTGAGATTCAAAATAGGCCTCACATGCCCTGTCCTTTTTGGAACTAGGAAATACTGAGAATAGAATGCTGTTTCTCTGTTGCACCGGTACAGGTTTTGTTGCTCTTTTCTGAAGCAAGGTGTGGACTTCCTCCAAAAGCAGTGGGATGTGTAATGTGTAATGTGTAGACATTGGTGGATGATCTTGAGGCAGTTCTAGAAGTTCCAGAGTATGTTCTTGTGCCACTATTTCCAGGACCCAGGCACCTGAGGTCATCTCCTTCCACTGGTCCAAGTGGCGGGAGAGATGACCCCCAGCAACCACCCCTGGAGGTAATGGTGGCTGGGAGGTGTAAAAGGAGTTAGGTGGAATCAGTTGTGGCTCGTGATGCACTGCCACCTCTAAGAGCTTTTGAGTGGACATCTGGAGTGGCTGCTGGAATAGGCAGGGGTTCTGCTTCTTTACCCATACCTGGTTGTCTGGTGCTGATGTGATGTCTAGTACCAGCTGAATGAAAAGGCACCCTCTGTCTGCTCTTTGGTTGGTTATGATAGAGGGAGTGTACTGATTCCAGGGTTCTGTCTGAGGCCTGCAAATTAGAGAGGATCTCTTGAACATCTGTGCCAAACAACTTATATCCTCTAAAGGGTACATTAAGAGTTGACTGCTGAACGGCATTCACAAAGTCAGCCTACTTAGCCAGGAGTACCTTCTGAGGCAAAGTCCTGATGCAGCTGCTCTGGCTGAAGCATCTGATATATCATAGGCTGTACGTAGTAGGTGTTTTCCTTCATCAGACCCAGCCATTAAAGCTTTAAGAAGCTCATGTTTTGGTGCACCTTTTGGGAGAGATTGAGCACCTGCTCTAGCTTTCCTCCAGAGTGTATTCTGGTATTTGACCTAATGGACCTGATAATTTGCAGTTCTCAGGCCCAAAGAGGTTGAGGCATCATGTCTAACCTCCTGGATTCTTTATCAGGAGGAAGAGAACTAAGATGTTTTGGTGCCTTTGATCTATCGTGGGCAGCATTTATGATGACAAAATCTGCTTCAGATTGGCCTGTGAAGAAAGGCCTACTTCAGGGGGCCATATACATCTTGTCTGCCTTTCTAGGTATGGCAAGGATCACATTAGGCCTATGCCAGGAAGCAAAGGTGGCATCCTCCAGGGCAGGAAGGAGGGGTGGATTTACAATGGGAGGGTAATCAGGTAATTCCAAGAACTCAGGTTCTTCTTGGTTGTATCCTGTTCCTCCAAGTCAAATCCATGGCAGCTTGTAGTTGCTGCATCATAGCTATGAAGGATAGGTCTTGGGGGGACCTAGGGGTGTAAACCATTGAGTCCTCACTGTATGCTGAGACTGTGGCACTAGTCCTCTCAAAGGGACTTTCCACACAGCCTTCAGCCTCCTCCTCCTCCCTCTGCACCATAAGGTCAGGTTTGTACTCTTTAAGTTGTCATCAGTCTGGTCAATAGGACGAAGGGAGCATGTAGGTGAGGTTTTTGGCGCTCGGGGGGGGGGCTGAGGCATAGCCCTGGCATGCAACAGCACAGCGGTTTGGTTGAGATACCCCATACAAGGAGCTCCTGGTACAGGAGGAAAAGAAGGCAGAAGGTACTTAAGAATGTCTGTAAAGACACCGGCCTGGTGGAATTGAGGGTTGAGGCACTGGACGCCACACCTGCACCACACCGGCAACCCGAGTTTGCAAGTGAGCTCGGGTGCCGTGGGTCGAGAGGGAAGGGAGAGGATTGAGTGCCCACTGGGCTGCTCTCCTCTCTCAGGGGGAGGGTGGTGGGTTGTCCAGCATCCCGGTGACCCCTGGTGGAGAGTGGGTGTCACTGCAGGATGCAGACTGCATGTTGGAACATGGCCAATGCCGGCAGGGTTGCTGTGCGCCATGGCATCAGGGGGAGTATCATGCTCGGGAGGGAGGAGGGGTTGGGGGCGTAGAAACAGAGTCAAAAAAAAAAAAAAAAAAAAAGAATGTCTGTAAAGGACCAAAGTACCGCCTGTACATCCGTGCCTGTGTTGTCAACAGGAATGACAGTAGAGGTTGAGTGGAGAGGCAAGGCCCCTGGCATCAATGGTGATCATACCTCTCAACTGTCCCTGATTTTCAGGGATGTCCCTGATTTTGCCTCAAAATTTTACTCTGTCCCTCCTAAAATTTGTGTTTCCGTGGCTAAACAGTGGAAATTGTAAGCACAAAATAATATCAAGCATTAAAGTTACAGACTTGTTCTTCTTTAGAAAATGCATTCTGCACTAAGCCCCATATTCTACCAGCTTTCTGGGTGGATATCTCTAATTTTGAAGATGTGTCCCTGATTTTGGTCCTTTGTCCCTGATGTTTTTAAGCCTTGTCCCTGATTTGTGAGGCAGGAGGTTGAGAGGTATGATGGTGATGCACTAGCTGTGCTAGGCTTGGTGGTGCCTCAAGTCTGCTCTGACCTGGAATTAAGGTCGATGGTCTGGGAGGTGGGCGACATCACCGCTGGAGCAGTCAATGGCGCTGAAGTGGTCAGACCCATCGTGAGGGGTGCCCAAGAACGGACCTGGGAGGTTTTGCCTTTTTCTCACTCCCTTTCCTGTTGCTTGTGTTTCTGTGACCCAGGCACCTTTTCCAGGGATTTAGATAATTTAGATCTTGAGGAATGTGCCAACGACACAGTAGATTCCTTTTGATGGAGCTCCGTCTTCATTTGGGCTACTTGCTGATTAAGAAGGTGCTTTTCTAAAGCGCCTTTTCGGCGTTGCAGGGTGGCTGTGTTAAACTCTCTGCAGATCAGGCACTCCTAAATGTTATGGTCCAGGCGGAGGCAGCATACGCAGACATCATGTGACTCTCCAGAGTATATCTTTTCACCACATTCACAATAATGGAACAGTTTTGGCAGCTCCTTAGTCGACATACTGTACATGACATCAAAAATTGCTTAAGAAAGTGATTACTGACTATGGAGAGAAAAAACAAGAAAATCAGCGACTGTAACAGCATCACTTCCATGCACGATCTGACCAGTATGGTCAATGGCGGAAAAAGAACTGAAGATGGAAGGGGCCACCCATGTTTATATGGGAGAACTGACGGCTAACGTCATCATTGGGTGGCCTCTAGTGGACTGCTTGCAAAAGTTTCCATGTGGTCCTAGTGCCTGGCTGCTTATGGTTTCATAGATGTGGCCTAATGAAAGACATATCCTCGAAGATGTCTAGATCTCCTAGAGTAACTTCACTTAGATCAACACTCACCCTCGCTCCTTTTCTTGTTTTCCTTTTGAAAAGAATAAAGTACTCTGGAAACTTCATTTACCTCTCTCATAGTATGACATAGCAAAGGATGTTGCAAACATTCTTGTATGTGAATCATGCAACTTTTTACATTTTTTTCTTGGTCAGGGCAAGGTGTGTCTTTGATTTAATAACTGCTGCAATGCATTACTGTGGCAGTCTGTACATAGTTTGTTTTTGCCCCAGTATTATGGCCAAGTTTGTATTTGTTTTTTTGCTGTATATATCTAGTTTGATTACTCATTCCCCATTCTTTATTCTTTTTTCTCTTTTATTTGGGAGCAAACTGCTCTTCTTTCATTTGGCATACCATCACGCTTATTTTTTTGGTTTTATAATTAGTTGAATTGCCATCTGAGGGAACAGGATTTGCTGTTTTGATACCTGTCCCCCCCCCCAAAAAAATGCATATAGTTAAGATTTGCACAGTGTGCATTCAACACTGTGACTTTGTTTTTTTCCTTCTGCTTGGCTGTCTCAGCACTCTGTTGTATGACAACAACATTTATAACTCCCCCTTTTTTTCTTGTTTTTATTTATTTATTTAGGTTTTATTGACCAGATTAGTGCACTAGACAAAACATTGCCTATTTTCAACCACAACCCAGGAGGTCACAGAACTGTTGGACAGCACTATAACAGCAAGTCAGAAGAAACAATACAATTACAGGAAGGATGAAGTACAAAGCAAAACATTTTGAGCATTGTAAGAGTCATTAAGTACAAATAACAATGGTGGGACAATCAAGAGAAAGCTAGCGAATATAATTGTTCAGCCGGTAGAATTCGGAGGTAGGGTACACATTTTACAGTGAGAATACTAAAGGAGTTCAAATCAGGGAGACAAAATAACAGCGTGAGCAACGAGACAGAGAGCACTGGGAGTCAGTTGCAAGAGCAGATGTTAGAGTTGCTTAAGAATTTGTAAAGTGCTTTTTTGAAACTGTAGTGGGACTGAGCAACTTGGAGGTGAGATGGAAGGGCATTCCAAACTCTAGGAGCAAGAGTGGCAAAGGCCTCTCATCCATTTTGGTGGAGCATCTCGGTACTGCCAGGAGTGACTGGCCGCAGGAATGCAAGGCATAAGACTGGTCCTCGGGTGTCAACAAAGCTGAGCGAGCAGCCAGTTCAGAGGACCTGACATTGTTATTGAACATGCAGCCAAGTGCAAATAAACGACAAGAGGGAGGGGATAGCCAGCCTAGTTTATTGTACAGTGTACAGTGGTGTGTTAGCCTGGAAGTGGACAAGTCTTACCTTTCTTCATTTCCCCATTACTTGTTAAAAAGAAACTGAGGCGGTTGGGCTGTTGGCACCACCTGTCTGCATCGGCACATGGTTATGACCCATCTGGCAGACAGTGCAACAGCAACCCAAAGTTTTACTTTCGTGTAGTCCTAGTGTTTCCAGCTCCAATTCTGAAGAGTTCTACTATATGGAAAGGATACTCCAGAAGACCAAGAGCTATGGTAAGTAACTTTCCTTTCCGTTTAGACTTACATTTTTAAATAATGTGATCTTTTGTCCATGCTTATAAGGTGAACACAGATCAATTTTCATCATGTTTGACTTATATGTTGCTTGTTCTGAAACAAAAACTTCAATAAAATATTGTTTTAAAAAAAGTCTTTATCCATGAATTCACAGCCCATGTCTGCACTTATTAACTATCCATGAATTCACAACCCATGTCTGCACCTAAAACTACCGCACTACTCTGCTCCACCTCATTCCCTGCCTTCTCCATAATTTTCTTCCCCTTCTGCTCCCTCTTTCTTCATACTATTATTCCCTCCCCCCCACCTTACCCTGCTAATCTTGCTACCTCCCCCACCCTCACAAGTGTCCTCTAGAAGTTGCGTTATGTTCATCTGCCTGCACCATCCCGTATCTTCAGGGCTCTGATACTTCTAAAAATTTGGTTATAGCAACGCAGTTGATAGTCCTGCAATTTGATTGACCAATAGCAGTAGACAGGGATTACATTCATCTTTAATTAACCCAGAAGTGCAACGAAACTGGGTAAAAAATTTGACCTCAACTTTTTTCACTAAGAAAGATTCCAGATATCTTCCAGTTTTATTTGGTGGCATTCTTCTAATTAAACCAAAATTTGACTATTTTATAAATGTTTTCATTTAGTTTTTTCTCAAGAAAAAAAGATGGCTGCCACATTTTGCATGGAAACAATAGTATACACCTGGAAAGGGTTAGGATCAAGAAAATTAAAAAGACTCAGGGTATACAGCACTGGAGGTACCTAGCCAAGAACATTTGACAGGCATGCTGATATGTTTATTAACTGTAGCTAAAACTAGCTTTTTTAGAGAAACATATTTGCTGCATTGCTGCTTTAATAACTATATACAGCTTCATCACCAATAGTATGATAACCTACACTTAGTCTGTCCTGGAATTTCAGACTAAATGACAGTTTTATACAGTTTTCACTGACTGCCATTTCTCTACCCGCTTTGCTAGATCCGTAGTCAGGCCAGTTTCAGAACTGCAGGATGCAGTACTCATGATTATTCAAACACACATACAAACAAATGGAGTAGTACATCCAAACTCCAAATATCCAGCCCCTACCCTTTACAGCACATTTTAACAAAAACAAACAAGGCCCTGTCAACCTTGCTAGAATACCCAGAATACCCCATTTTTTTCCTCCTGACAGTAGTGATGTTGTCATGGCTAAATGACATTTTCCTCAGTGCACACAGTCACTGCCATGACAACCGCTAGGGAAATTACATCAAATGTGCACCAGAAACTGTAATAGTGCCTGTCCAAGCTAAGGAAAACTACAATATGCTCTTTACATAGATCTTATTCACTGACATGAAAAAAGGCCAGTGATTTACTGGTTCATTAAAAACACTGTTGGTAGCGTGACTCAAACTTTGCTGCTCTGTGCTGGTGTTCCTGAATGACAGCGTACAGGACACAGGTACACAGGAACGGTTTCGCCTGTCTTATTACTGCAGCCATGTTGTCCTTGTTGGAAGTTTCTTTAGAACAAGTCAGAACACTTCCACTCCTACTGGCATTCAGGAACACCGACACAGAGCAACACTTAGCAGAACATGTGGATCTTCTTTGGGGTTATCTCAGTCATCAAGAACCACTGTAGGAACTTCACTGTCGGTAAATGAGAATCCACATGGAAGATTTTCAGCAGTACAACTGGGGCTTCCCACGCTGTCAGTCAACGTCACCAACCCTATATAGGTGTAGGTGGCCCCACTCTCCCCTCAGTTCTTTCCCGCCGTCAACTTGCAAGCATAGTCTCCAAGGAAGAAGCCATCAGTGTTCATGCCTTTTTTGGCCTACAGCCTAGATTTACTACAACCCTTAACAAATCTCTTTTTTATAGATTTATTTTCTCTTTTTCATTTATGTCTAAAGCTAAACCCTCTACCTCTCTCTCTTCTGTCACTGCTGCTGTGGAAAGAAGTTAGCCTCCAAGGATGAGAACTCTGTGTCTGCTGTCTTAGGCCTGACCACAACACCTCCGATTGTGAGCTTTGCCAGCAGTTTAATCAAACTAACCTTAGGCGATGCAGGTAGGCTCGAAAAACCTTCATGGAACAAGAGATAGCCATCTCTGGGTCAGGGTCCTATGGGGCACTGGCCACCCAGTCAGCCTCCAGCTCCAAGAGTTCTGAGGCCTCGCAGGTAAAGGATAAGTCCTCGAGGAAAAGTCGTAGAAAAGACCTGGATAATGACCGCTTCCTCCGGTGATCATCCCATTCCCCATTGGCTTCGCCTTCTTTGGGGGGGCTCCTTGTCAGCTGCTGCTGCTGCAACAAAGAGACCAGCTGTCCAGGCCTCAGTTAGTTCCAGGCCCATACCATCAGCTCCTCTGCCCAACTCTCAGGGCATTCAGACATTGACCTCCAGGTAGTTGGCCCCTCCTCTGTCGATGACAGGCTGGGGGTTCAAACAGAGGAGGAGGAGGATGCCACCAGAAAGGATCTAGCGGACTACTTGGTGATCCCAGAATCTCCCCCTAAGATCATTCCTCCTATGCTTCCGGCATTAAACAAATGGTACATGGCAGCCCAGCACAGACCAGACATGGTGCCAGCTATGCCCATAGGGTTGATAAGCTTTACAGTGCCCCCAGGGCCTTCCTCACCTTGCTGCCCAGGTGGAAACTGACTCTGTAATTACTAAGACAGCACACAGCAAGTCTAAGGTGCCCAAACACCTTAGGGGCCTTCGCCCAGACAAGGAGTCCCATAGGATTGACCTCCAGGGAAAAAGGGCATATGCCTCCTCAACCCTAGGCCTAAGTATTGCCAACTACCTGTCTCACATGGTAAAATACCAGAACACTAACTAAAGAAGAGGCAAGGCTGCCGCCCAAGCCCTTCCTGAGGGTGCCCAGAAGCAGGAGTTACTTCAGTGTTTCCAAACAGCTGAGGATATTGGCAAGCATCTTCTTCGGGCCATTTATGATCTGATGCTGCTGTCAGGATGGCTGCCACTGACATATGCCTTTGTAGGCATTCATGGCTTCACGTTTCTGAGTTCACAGCTGACGTGCAAAACAAAATGCTTAATGCCCCTTTCAATGGCAACAAGCTTTTCGGTTCAGATGTCCAGGATATCATTAATGATCCGCAGGCCTCAGGCACAGCCATTAAATCTGCCCACTCCCTCTACCACACCCAGCAGCATGGTAGGGGATGCTCTACTTTTCATAGACAGGCCAATAGACCGGGTTCAGGCCCCTGTACCCAGGGTAAATGCAGAGCCCAATCTGCCCTGCCTGCCCCTCCCATTCAGGGATGGTAGCCAAGCATCCCAGAACTGAGGGACCAGCTTCCTCAACTGGCCCTGCCTCAGCTTGACTCCTTGCCAGACCCCCTTCCTAAGGTGCAAACCTAGGAGGTGGTGGTCAGAGGTCAGTTCTCCCTCCACTTAGAACAATGGAGAACCATAACTTCAGATGCTTGGATCCTGCAGATCATAGCATGTGGTCACACTCCGGAGCTCTTCCAACAGCCTCCAGACACACACACCCCCACCACCCTCTTATTTTCCCCCGGCTCATCTGCCTGTTCTCTGGGAGGAAGTGCAGTCTGTCCTGCTCAAGCAGGTTGTAGAACTGGTGCCAAAGCAGCAGATAAACCAGGGATTCTATTCCAAGTTTTTCCTGGTCCCCTAAAAGACCAGAGATCTGAGGCCCATTCTCCATTTGAAAGACCTTAGTCTCTATGTCCAGTACAAAAAGTTCCGGATGGTAACTTTACTGGACCTCTTGCCCTTCCTCAGGCCATGGGATTGGCTATTCTCACTGGACAAGCAGGACGCTTACCCGCACATACCAGTCTTTCCCCATCACAGGAGGTTCCTCCACTTCACCTTTCAGGGGGAGCATTACCAGTTCAAGGTATTGCCCTTTGGATTATCTTCTGTGCCACGTGTCTTTACCAAGTGCTTAGCAGCGGTTGCAGCAGCCCACAGAAAGGAGGGGCTGTATGTCTTCCCTTACCTGGATGATTGGCTTCTCAAGGCCCTGTCCAGAGAACAGCTGTTAATGACCCTGGGTTGGACTTTACAGCTCTTCCAGTCCCTGGACATAACGGTCAACTTGCCCAAGTCTGTTCTAGTACTGTCCCAAAGATTATATTGGGGCAGCTCTGGATTTTAAGCAGGGAAAGGCCTTCTTACTCCAAGACAGGGAGAATACCTTATAGCTCAAGCTCAGAAAGTAGCTCAGAGTCACTACATTCCTGCCAGGCTATACCTAAGACTCCTGGGTCTAATGGCCACAGCCATTCCCATCATTCCACTGGCTAGGTTCCACATGCGCACCCTTCAGTGGACCCTCAGAGTGCAGTGGGACCAGCAATCAGATGAGTTGGACCACTAGGTATTGTTCTCTTCCTGAGTCCCCAAGGTGCTCCAGTGGTGGATGGACCCCTTGACTCTCCTTCAGGGGGTCCCTTCCAGATCACTTCTTCGCATCAGATCCTCACCATGGATGCTTCGGGGATAGGCTGGGGAGTGCACCTGGGCCCATTTCAGGCTCAGGGTTCCTGGTCCCAGTGGGACACTGCCCTGTATATCAATGCCCTGGAGATGAGAGCGGTGCTCTATGCCATGTAGGCAGTCCAGAAGCATCTTGCTCCAGGTCAGTTGTTGGTGCAGTCAAACAGTCTGAGTGTAGTCTACTACTACATCAACAAACAGGGCGGGATTCACTCATATCCCTTTTGCAGGGAGGCCATGTGAATGTGGTACTAGGCTCTGGAACACAGCCTAACAATCTTGGTGGTCCACGTGTCAGGCGTTTTAAATACTATGGCAGACAGTGTCAGCAGGATTCAGTTCAGCATGCATGAATGGGAGCTTCTCTCATCTGTAGCAGAAGATCTGTTTGACAAATGAGGTCATCCAGAGTTGGACCTTTTTGCGTCCCCCACTCAATGCAAAACTGCCCAATTTCTGCTTGCTACATCCAAAGTTTTCTGGCAAGACGTGTTGTCCCTCTCCTGGAGAGAGAGACTTCTGTATGCATTCCCTTCATTTCCACTAATACAGAGGGTGCTGATCAAACTGCAAATGGAAGAGGTCAGTATGATCCTGGTAGCCCCATTCTGGCCTCACCAGGTTGAATCCCTATGCTGCAGCAGTTGGTGGAGGAGCCTCCGGTTCCTCTGCCCCTCTGCACGAATCTGCTGAACCAGGATTGGGGGACCCTGGTCCATCCCAAACTCAAGTCCCTTCATCTGCATGCGTGGCTTCTGAGGACATAGCCATTGCCAGGTTTGGGGTCTCTAGCAGGGTAGCGGATATATTGGTGGCCCGCCCACAAGTCTTCCGCACCTGCCACCTGATTTCTTTGTCTGACTCAGGCCTCCCGTATTCCTCCAAGGTCCACCTTTTGGCTATTTCTGCATTTCATGAGCCCATGGGTGACCGCACAATAGCTCGGCTGGATGTTTCCTGTACTTTCCTGAGGAGCATCCTGTATCTGAAACCCCCTAATCCATTCTCTTGTCCTGACTTGGGACTTGAATTTTAATTTGGAAAAGTTGACCCTGTCTCCTTTTGAACCAATCACGACTTGCAATTTGTGCTATCTCTCTTGGAAGGCACTGTTTTTAGCCGCTATTATTCTGCTCAAAGAGTTTCAGCACTTCAGGCTTCAGGCCTTCTGGTGACAGGAGCCTTATTTGATTTTTCACAAAGAAAGGGTGTGTCTGAACACAAATCCTGAGTTCTTACCAAAAGTGGTTTCAGAGTTTCCACTCAGTCAGTCTATCCACCTTCTTGTTTATCCAGGGCATGCCAATCCAGGGGAAGCACTGCTCCATACGTTAGATGTGTGCAGAACTGTGAAGCTTTATCTACTTAAGACTAAGGAGTCCAGAAAGTCTAAGCAGTTGTTTCTTTCGCCCCAGACAGAGAGGGCATTTTGGTTACTAAGTAATGTTTATCCAAATGGTTGGCAAATTACATTGTGTTCTGCTAATAGTACAGCAAAGAATTGCCTAGTGCTCACGGCTGGACTGCCAGTGCAGCTTGTTGGATTTCCGCTTGCGATGCCGGCGACCTGGGTTCGGGAATGGACTCGGGTCATCAGAGGGCTGGCTGGGGGGAGAAGGATTGAACATCCCTAGGACTGCTGTCCTTCTCCGGGGGAAGGTGGGACCTGCAATCGCACAGGACCAACACCTGGCGGAGGCTGGGTTGCCACCCTGTATGCGACGCAAAATTGATGCACTCTGGGGTGGGACAGATGCTGGCATCATTGCACATCTCCGACCCAGCCTACAGTAGAAGGAAAAACATGGTGGGACCCCTGTCTCTGTGAAGCCCTCCCTGGGACTTCAATTAGCCTTTGCTGCCAGAAGCTCTCCCAACTACATACTAGCCCATGGCACCGAATACCAGAGACCGGTGCCACGGCCCCACCCTCCAGGGGGTAAGCCAGGGGTGACCGGGAGCAGCAACGGCAATAGGCAGTAGGTGGGAGTCCCAGGGGCTGTGACCAGGGCTGATTCCAACAGAAGGGTCCTGCCAGGAAGAAAGCAGAATAAATAAAAAAAAAAAATTGACTAGTGCTGTCAAAGCTCATTCCACCAGAGGCATGGCTTGTTTCAAAGGGGTCTCAGCTGCGAATGTCTGTGTGGCTGCAATCTAGAGCACAGTCCACACTTTCACCAAGCATTAGTCTGGATATTGCCTCTACAGCCCATGCTATTTTGGCAGGGCTGTGCTGCAAGGGCTCTTGTCTTAAGCTTATAGAGTCCTTTGTCAGGTTCAGTCTTCAAGGTCTTCCATCTTAAATTTAAGAAGTTACTTGGCTGGGTGGGTTGTTTCAACTCCTGTCTTAAGTTTATGGAGTTCCAGCCTCCCAGACTACCTGATCCTACCTGTCACTGCTTGGTACTCGTTCCTACGGTGGTAACTGATGACTGAGATAACCCTGAAGAAGACAGAACAGTTATGTAAGAACTCACCGTAACAGTAGATCTTTGAGGGGATCTCAGTCATCAGGTATGCTTTCCCTCCCACCGTTCCCCTTCTTGGGGCTCCTATTCAGGACCTGGCTATCTGTAGTTCCATACTTTGATTTAAAGCTGGGTCCCTCTGTCTCTCTTTTGTTCCCCAGGGCATAAGCCTTGCTCCCTTCATCTCCAGAGGGGAAAAACTGAGGGGGGAGAGTGGGGCCACCTATACCTATATAGGGTTGCTGACATCGGCTGACATCAACAGTGTGGGTGGCCCCAGTTGTACTTCTGTTAATCTTCCATGTGAATTCCCTTTCCCGGATGGTGAAGTTCCTATGGTGGTACCTGATGACTGAGATCCCCTTGAAGATTTACTGTTACAGTAAGTTCTTACATAACTGTTCTTTTTTTTTTTTTGGATATGTAATGTTATGGTATTTTTCTGTTTTCTCTCCGTAACCCTGCCCCCTACCTCAGATGTGCACAAGCATGTGGAGGCATGTGAACCCCACGTCTCAAGGTACCCACCCACTACGTGTCACCCCAGCCGCCTATGCTAATCACCAGGCCTCCACCCTGTGGCAGCGGGACTATGGGAGGGGGCGGTGACAACCCACCAGAGAGGACAGCTGCCATCCGGCTGCTAAATTCTACTCCAAACCTCCCCCCATGCTGGCTCCCCGACGACCCGAGTCTATTCCCGAACCCAGGTCGCTGGCGTAGCATGAGGTAAGGTGTCCAGCACCTCAGCCCTCAGCACCACCAGGCCGGCCTGTAACTGTTCTTTATAATATCCACCTGGTATCTCTCCTTGCCTGAAAACAACAAAGTCCAGGGCTGCCAGAAGCATTAACAAGAGTAGCACTCATGGGACATGCAGATTTCTATCTTGTCCTGCCTTATGTCGACGTTTGTACAGCACACTGTTTTTTGTTCTTAATTTTAAAAATGTGGGAAACATAGAACCTGGTGAACAAAGTAAGCCACAGACCAGGGAGTGGTTAGGCACATTGGCCAGAGGCAAGCACAAAGTGCAAATGCTGACATTCAGCACCTAATTATTGTTAATCTGTGATTGACTAGACAGAATGGTCTGAGTGTTTAGCAGGTGATTAGTCAGAAAAAATGAATACCTTTAACTAAACAATGTTTAACCTGATTGAGAGTTATCGGCATACAGCATAGTACAAAAGGTAAAGTCGTCAACTGCCATTCAAAACACAGAAGAGAATCTACGAGCTGCTACAATCAGGGCATAGAATGTGAGAATGCTACTGTTCCAACATACAAACGGCTGATGGACTATTTTGCAGAAAAAACAATATAATTTTATAACAAAAGTAATAAAATTAAGGACCCCCTTTTTGTTTGTCATTACTATAAAAGCAATTGTTACATTAATCGTATATTAATCACCCCCTAAGGGACCATAACCCTCAAACACAACCCAAGGAACCTCAGATAGAACACTATTAGAAGTCCCTAGGGTAAGGACAAACGCTGGTGGAAGATTCTTTTCCTCCCAAAAGCTCCCTCCCCAGGTCCAGGCCTCCTCCTCACTCATGAACTTCCACACCAGGCTTAAGTCCCATCTGCTGACCTCAAGCGCATGCCACTGTCATGGCACTTAAAGCTCCTAAGGTACTTCCCTCCTCTCCAACTCCCGTCTCCTAGCTTAACCTTCCTACTACCTGCCTTATACAGACTACTCGCCAGAGGCAACGTGTAACCCCTAAATAAACTACATGCAAAGTACTACCAGTTGCTTACATGTCATGATGATAACCATGCCTGTACCCATGCCTGCATCCACTGATTTTCTTTTGCTGTGCCTGTAAGCCATGCCTGTATCCACTGCTTTTCTTTTACCATGCCTGTAACCATGCCTGCATCCACTATTTTTCTTTACTGTAACCACCTCATGATGCAACTCACAATGCCTCAAATGTTCCTTATGTCCTTGTTCATTCTTATAACTTGTATTGTTATCCCGGGTTGCCCCTGAAAAAGGGACCTTTGGGGCTCAGTGGGCCTACCCGGTCACCAAAATTTAATAAATAAATAAATGTGGCCTTCGGCTTCACCTTGTGTTGTATAACACCCCTAGGGGTTAACATATGGTTAATGTAACCCCAGGTTGTACCTTATTGCTTAATTATTTGCATTTTTGTCTGATACTATATTTTCTAAATGTACCCCTCATCCTTGTTATCAACATTGTTTAGTACCTTTTTGTACCCTTTGCTGCTGTATTCATTCTACTGCATTGATGTATCTTTGATACATTTCTTATTCTCTGGTCTCTGATCTTGAAGTGGGTAGCCATCTGGGAACAAGCGGCCACCAAACAGTGTGGTTCATGATAAACTTAGCTGTAGAGTCAAGCCACACAAAAGTGAAGGTACTGGACTTTAGGAGGGCTGATTTTGATAAAATGGGAGAGTGCCTCAGAAAAGCACTAGCAAACAGGCAAGAAGGTGGGGTGGAGCAACAATGGGGAAACATCAAAACCGCCATCACAGAGACAAGAAGTCTTTTTGTGAAGAAAATAAGTCAAAATGAAAGAAAAAACTACTATGGTTCTCGAAAGAAGTGGTGGGTAAGGTAAGGGAAAAAATATAGCATTCAGGAAGTATAAGGACACACAGAAGGAGCAGGACAGAGAACTGTACCAGTTAAAGCAGAAGGAAGCAGGTAAGGCAGTCAGAACAGCAAAGGCCCAAACCAAGGAAAAGATAGCCAACTCAGTTAAGAAGGGGGATAAAACCTTTAATAGGTACATTAGGGAGCAAAGAAAGACTAAGGCAGGGATACTGAGGCTGAACAAAGAGGAAGGTGGTTGGGCAGAGGCGACAGTGAAAAAGCAGGGATACTGAACAAATACTTCTGCTCAGTATTCACAATGGAAAAGCAGGGAAAATACCTAATCCGGTCAATAGAAGCACTCTGGATAGGGGTTGATATTAGTCCTTTCACAGAAGAAGAGTTCTGAAAGAACTCTTAAAACTGAAGGTGGATAAAGCAATGGGGCCTGATGGGATTCACCCCAGAATTTTAAAAGAACTAGGGGAAGAACTAGTAACACCACTGACTACCCTTTTTAATAAATCATGGGAGGATAGGGTGGTACCTGAGGACTGGAGGAGGGCGGATGTGATTCCCTTTCACAAAAGTGGGAGCAAGACAGAGGCAGGAAAATACAGACTTGTCAGTTTGACCTCAGTGGTAGGAAAAATGATGGAATCACTTCTGAAGGAAAGAATTGTTGAGTACCAAGAGGCCAGTGGGGCACGGGACCCAAGGCAGCATGGATTCGCAGCAGGAAGGTCATGTCAGACAAATCTATCTGATTTCTTTGACTGGGTGACCAAACCAGTAGACCAGGGAGGGGCTGTGGACATGGCCTACCTAGACTTTAACAAGGCATTTGACACAGTCCTGAAAAAAAGATTCATAAACAAATTAGCCAGCCTGGGAGTGGGTTCTAGGGTGGTAGCCTGGGTAAAACACTGGTTGGACAACAGGACACAGTGGGTAATAGTAAATGGAGTCCACAGTGAAGAAAGGAGGGTTACTAGTGGGGTACCGCAGGGTTCAGTACTGGGGCCGGTCCTTTTAATGTCTTTATAAGTGGCATTGCAGAGGGACTGGAAGGGAAAGTATGTCTCTTTGCAGATGACACAAAGATCTGCAACAGGGTTGATACACAAGGTGGGGTGGAAAGGATGAAAAGGGACTTGGCAAGTTTGGAGGAATGGTCAAATGTACAGCAGCTTAGATTCAATGCAAAGAAGTGCAAAGTAATGCACCTGGGAAACAAAAACCCAGGGGAAGAGTACACAATGGGGGTGAGATACTGACAACAACAAAAATGGAAAGGGACCTGGGGCAGTCATATCAGATGACCTAAAGGTGGCCCAGCAATGTGAGAAGGCAGTAAGGAGGGCTGGGGGGATACTGGGATGCATAGGAAGAGGCATCACCAGTAGAAAACAGGAAGTTGTTGGCCCTCTGTACAGACAGTTGGTAAGGCCACATCTGGAGTACTGTGTACAGTTCTGGAGACCTCTTCTCCATAAAGACATTGACAGGGTGGAGGCTGTCCAGAGGAGGGCAACCAAAATGATGCAGGGTCTGCATCTGAAGATATGAAGAAAGACTAAATGAACTAAAGATATATAGCCTCGAGGAAAGGAGGGAGAGGGGAGACATGGTAGAAATTTTCAAATACCTCAAGGGAAACAACAAAGTCCAAGAGGGTAGCATCTTTCAGAAAAAGAGATGTGCAAAAACAAGGGGCACAATTTGAAGATAGAGGGGGGATGGCGCAAAGGTAATGTGAGGAAGTATTTCTTCACAGAGAGGGTTGTGGATATATGGAACAGCCTTCCTGAGGAGGTCATAGAGTCAAAAACAGTGGAGGAATTCAAGAATGCATGGGACAGACATAAGGCAATTCTAGTAGGGGGTAAGAGGAAGTAGGCTGTTGGTTAACTAGGATCTGCAGCTTATCCGTTAGGTAGGGGATAATGGGCAGACTAGATGGGCCAAGCAGTCCTTATCTGCCATCAAATTCTATGTTTATGTTTCTATTTATATTGCACAAATATGTAGTTTATTATTGTCATGTATCCCCAGCACCCCAACCCATAATGCACCTGAAAAACAATCAGTTGTGATGCTCAGTGGGTTTTCCTAGCCAAATATTTTAAATAAATAAAAAGGTACTGGTCACCTTTTTGTTTTCAGGCTTTCTAATTATAGAAACAGGAAGCTGACAGCAGACAAGGACCGCAAGGCCCATCCAGTCTGCCCATTTTTTCTACCTTACGATGCGCCATAGGCCTTTACTCTGTCAATGGCCGATCTAATCATACTCATCTGTATTGCTCCCTTATGCCGATCCCTTGCCTGTTTGAAGCCCTGCACTGTATTCATATCCACCATTTCCTGAGGTAGACTGTTCCATGCATCCACCACCCTTTCTGTGAAAAATAACTTCCTCACATTACCCCTTAATCGTCCTCCCTCTAATCTCATGCTGTGTCCTCTTGTCCTGCTATTTTTCTCATATTGAAACATTTTAGACTCTTTCTCCTTGTTAATGCCCTTAATCAGATAACCTCATAGTCTTCAGGTGAAGCTATCTCTGGCTGCAAGCTGCAACACTGGACTTAAGATTTGCAAGAAAGTGAGTAGTGCTCACAACAGAGGGAGGTGAACCTTACAATTTACAATTGTCTTTGGTTTGAAGCAGATTCCTTAGGAAAGTTAATATTCTTCAGGTGGAGGATACTTCTAACTAAAGGGTGAAATAAGCAACTTAGAATTATCAGAAAAGGCAGTCTTTCAATCAACAGAGGGAGGTGGAGTTTGCTTTACTTGTCACAATTGTTAAGATTTTACTGTTTTCTGTGTTTCTGCCCTTCTGACTTGATTGGAGTTAGTGATTGACTGTTTGCATTGCAATATTTGTAATACTGTGAGTATTCACTGGGCTAAGAATTTGTCATAAGCCCTGAATTGAGAGCAGGTTACAGGCTGTGTAGTGGACCCAGACAGTCCCTAGGGGGTGGAAACTGTTTTTTCTTTTGTTTACCTCAGTGTGCCTTATAAGGCCAAGCCAGACTATGTCAGGAAGTGCTTACATCACAGCTACTTAACAGCCAGTAGCTCTGGATGAATCTTACAGACCTTGATAAAAGTACTAATTTTAGCAGGCTCATCAGATAACCTCATAGTCTTCAGGTGAAGCTACCTCTGGCTGCAAGCTGCAACACTGGACTTCAGATTTGCAAGAAAGTGAGTAGTGCTCACAACAGAGGGAGGTGAACTTTACAATTTACAATTGTCTTTGGTTTGAAGCAGATTCCTAGGAAAGTTAATATTCTCCAGGTGGAGGATACTTCTAACTGAAGGGTGAAATAAGCAACTTAGAATTATCAGAAAAGGCAGTCTTTCAATCAACAGAGGGAGGTGGAGTTTGCTTTACTTGTGTTACAAGTGTTAAGGTTTTCAGTGCAGGAAGAGTTTAAACCCACATAGGCTAAATACTGTTTTCTGTGTCTGCCCTTCTGCACAGCTGACGTGTTTTGGGGCTGACTGTTTTCAGAGCACAAGTCACCAGGCTCTTTTGGGGCTGGGGAGGTTTACCTGTGTCTGACTTGGATGTTTGGATTTTTCTCTGTTTGATTAGCAGGGTATTTTCTCTGTCAAATTGGTTTGAAGCAGTATTACAAATTGTCGTGTATGGCATCTTGCTGACAGGAAGGCACTCATCGCATCGGTAGGTCAGAGCATTTAGCTGATTGTTTTGTGAGGGCACAGTTTAGGCCCAACCCCTTCCCACCCTCACCCCACCCACCCCTGGAAATAGTTCATTTATACCTGGGGTTCTGACATCATTTCCTCAAGAGGGCAAGGTACACATCACTGTCATATCCTGTCTAGCACACTGCACTGACAATATAAGCATACACATTATATAAATACATATATTTCTATATAACATCACACACACACACACACACACACACACACACACACACAAAAACTAAACAAGGTAGACAGTTATGTGGGAGTAGTACAATGTAATGGCTGTGGGGCAGCAGTCTTCGAGGTCTTTCTGGAAGCTGAGATGCTGCCCTGTTTGCAGACAACTATCTGCCCTGAGGGAGGAAGTTGCCCATCTTCAGGCTGCACTGGACAGTGGCAGGGAACCTCCCCATCCAGGAGCACCACAGCCACCACCACTACCTCAGAGGTTGAAGAAAGCACAGCAGTTGGACCACAGTGGGCTCAGGGAGGGTAAGGGTGGTGGAACAGAGGCACACCCAGTCAGTTGTTACACTCCACAATCCATACACCATTCTGGGGAGCATAGTTCCCCTATGGATGCACTATGAGAGACTAAGGAGGTGCAGACAACTGTCACAAGGAGGCCCTCAGGAAGGAGGCAGAGGGCACCACAGGGAAAGAAAGTCGCTCCTGGTGGGGGACTCAATTATTAGGGGGATAGAACTGTGGGGAGCAGGGAAAACTGAAGTAAGGTGCCTGCCTGGTGCCATGGCTTGGAGGGACAGGAAGCGCATCCTTAGGATCACGAGAACAGTTGCACGAGAGTCTGAGCTGGACATCATTGTCCACCTAGGGACAAATGACTTGGCTCATCATGAGATTAGAGCAGTGCAAAAGGACTTTGTAGAGTTGGGGAGGGGCTTAAGACAAGTAGCACACGCAGTATCCTTCTCAGAGGTGCTGCCTGTCAGTGGCATGAGTGAGGCGAGGGTGCTTTGCACCATGCAGTTTAACAAATGGTTGAAAAAATGGTGTGGAGCACAGGGTTTGGCTTCATTGGGGATTGGGGTTCCACCTGGAGGACACCAGCCTATACTGGCAGGATGGTCTGCATCTGTCCAGGAAGGGAACAAGTCTTTTAGAATCGGTTTAAATGCTTCATTGGTAAGCCTTTAAACTAGTCAAGGGAGGCACTGATAAGCAGAAGGAAAATCCCAGCCTCCCCACAAACAAGGTACTAAATGAGAAAAGACCAAAGTAGAAAGGTCAGTGGGGTTGCCGCTACAGAAGGTAAAGCCATCAAAAATGGAGAGCAATGAGTACCAATGCCCATAGTCTGGGTAACAAGCTTCCTGAATTAGTGGCCTTGATGGAGGAGGAAGATCTGGATATTGTGGCAGTCACAGAAACATGGTACACACAGAACCATGACTGGGACGTAAACATACCAGGATACACTATCTACAGGAGGGACAGGGAGGGTAAAAGAGGAGGAGGAGGAGTAGCTCTCTACATAAGAGAAGAAAACAAAGCAACAGAACAAAAGGGTAAACAGGGAGGAGAAGAAGCACTGTGGGTCAATTTGGAGGCAGGCAATGGCACCACAATCCGCACAGGGGTTGTATACGAACCCCTCTCAGGGGAGGAAATGGGCAAGAAATGATAGAAAGTATACTTAGAATGGCAGATAAAGGGAGATATTGCTGATGGGTGATCTGAATATGCCAGATGTTAACTGGAGTGCAGTTGCAGCAGCCACTTCTAAGAGTGGGTTATTCTAGATGCCCTACAGGGGCATGCCTTAGACAACTAGTATTGGAGCCCACTCGAGAGGAGCAATCTTAGACCTGGTTCTCTCAAATGGAGATGAAGAGGATCACAGATGTAGAAGTGGGTAGCCATCTGGGAAATAGCGACCATCCGAACAGTATGGTTCACAATAAACACAGCAATAGTCAAGCCATACAAAGACAAAGGTACTGGATTTTAGGAGGGCTGACTTTGCCAAAATGGGCGAGTGCCTAAGGAATGCACTAGCAAATGGGCAGGAAGGAGGGGTGGAAGAACAATGGGGAATAATAAAAACTGCCATCACAGAGGTAACAAGCCTTTGTGCAAAGCAAATAAACAAAATGAAATGAGGTAAGAAACCACTATGGTTCTCAAAGGAAGTGGCAGTGAAGGTTCAAGAGAAAAAGAAAGCATTCAGGAAGTACAAGGAATCACAGAAGGAACAGGACAGAGAACTGCATCAGTTAAAGCAAAAGGAAGCTGGAAAGGCAGTCAGAACAGCAAAGGCCCAAACCGAGGAAAAGATAGCCAACTCAGTTAAGAAGGGGATAAAACCTTTTATAGGTACATCAGGGAACAAAGGAAGACCAAGGGAGGGATAGTGAGGCTTAATAAAGGGGAGGAGGGTGGGCAGAGGGTGACTGTGAAAAGGCAGAGATACTAAACAAATATTTTTGCTCAGTATTTACAAAGGAAGAGGGGGAGGTACCTAAAACAAACAGTAGAAACATTCTGGATACAGAAGTTGATACCAGCCCATTTACAGAAGAAAGAGTTCTGAAAGAGCTCTTAAAACTGAAGGTGGACAAAGCAATGGGGCCTGATGGGATTCATCCCAGAATTCTAAAAGAACTAAGGATAGAACTAGTGACACCACTGACTACCCTCTTTAACAAATCATGGGAGGATGGGATGGTACCTGAGGACTGGAGGAGGGCAGATGTGATTCCCCTCACAAAAGTGGGAGCAAGGCAGAAGCAGGAAACTACAGACCTGTTAGTTTAACCTCAGTGGTAGGGAAAATGATGGAATCACTTCTGAAGGAAAGAACTGTTAGCATTATCTAGAGGCCAGAGGGGCACAGGACCCAAGGCAGCATGGATTCTGGCGGGAAGGTCATGCCAGACAAATCTGATAGATTTCTTTGACTGGGTGACCAAAGTAGTTGATCAGGGAGGGGCTGTGGACATGGCCTACCTAGACTTTTCAAGGCATTTGACACAGTCCCACACAAAGATTAATATACAAGTTAGCCAGCCTGGGAGTGGGTCCCAAGATGACAGCCTGGGTAAAGAATTGGCTGGAGAATAGGACACAGAGGTAATAGTAAATGGAGTCCACTCTGAAAAAGGGGGTTAGCAGTGGGGTACCACAGGGTTCAGTATTAGGACCAGTCCTTTTCAATGTCTTTATAAGCGACATTGCAGAGGGACTGGAAGGAAAAATATGTCTCTTTGCAGATGACACAAAGATCTGCAACAGAGTTGATGCACAAGGTGGGGTGGAAAGGATGAGAAGGGACTTGGCAAGGTTAGAGGAATGGTCAAATGTATGGCAGCTTAGATTCAATGCTAAGAAGTGCAAGGTAATGCACCTGGGAAACAAAAACCCATGGGAAGAGTACACAATGGGGGGTGAGATACTAACAACAACTAAAATGGAAAGGGACCTGGGGGTAGTCATATCAGATGACCTAAAGGTGGGCAAGCAATGTGAGAGGGCAGCAAGGAGGGCTGGGAGATACTGGGATGCATAGGGAGGCATCACCAGTAGAAAACAAGAAGTTATTATCCCTCTGTACAGACAGCTGGTGAGACCACATCTGGAGTACTGCGTGCAGTTCTGGAGACCCAATCTCCGCAAAAGACATAGACAGGATGGAAGCTGTCCAGAGGAGGGCAACTAAAATGGTGCAGGGTCTGCACGGAAGACATATGAAGAGAGACTTAAGGAGCTTAATTGTATAACCTCGGGAAAGGAGGAGGGGGACATGATGAAAACTTTCAAGTACCTCAGGGAATCAACAAAGTCCAAGAGGGTAGCATCTTTCAAAAAGAGGTGTGCAAGAACAAAGGGCACAATTTGAAGATAGAAGGGGGGCGGCTCAGAGGTAATTTAAGGAAGTATTTTTTCACAGAGAGGGTTGTGGATGTATGGAACGGCCTTCCAGAGGAGGCTGTGGAGTCAAAAACAGTGGTGGAATTCAAGCATGCATGGGACAGTCATAAGGCAATTCTAGGGGGTGGGGGTTGGAAGAAGTAGGCTGCTGGTTAACTAGGATCTGCAGCTTATCCATCAGGTAGGGAAATGGGCAGACTGGGTGGGCCAAGCAGTCCTTATCTGCCGTCAAATTCTATGTTTCTATGTTTCTATGTTAAGATGTTTGAATGTTTTGATATCACCTCGCTCCCTCCTTTGCTCTAGGGTAAACATATTGAGCTCTGTTAATCTGTCCTCGTGTATTTTCTGATGCAGTCCCTGCACCATTTTGGTTGTCCTTCTCTGGACTGCCTCCATTTTGTTAATGTTCTTGTGCAGGTGCGGCCTCCAGTACTGCATGCAGTACTCCAGATGGGGCCTAACCAGTGTCTTGTAAAGAGGGATTATTACCTCCCTCTTACGACTTGTGATACCCCTACTAATACACCCCAACATCCCTCTAGCCTTACCTACTGATTTAGTGGTCTGCTTGGATGATTTCAGGTCATCTGTGATGATGATGCCCAAGTCTCCTTTTTCCCTTGTGATTGCCAGCAACTCCCCTCCCAGCCTATAGGTGGCTTCAGGGTTTCTCTTCCCCATGTGCATGATCTTGCACTTCTTTGCATTAAATCCCAATTGCCACTCTTCCGACCATTTTGCCAGTTTATCCAGATCTCTTCTCATTCTGCCCACCCTGTCTGGATCATCCACTCTGTTGCAGATCTTGGTGTCATCTGCAATAGACAAACCTTACTCTCCAGTCTATCTGCAGTGTTACTGATGAAGATATTGAAGAGGATTGGCCTCAGGACTGATCCCTGAGGTACCTCACTTATGACTTGCATCTCTTCTAACTGTATACCGTTTACCACCACTCTCTATTTTCTGCCCGGCACCCAGTTGACCAACTTTGACCCACCTGAAGTCTACCCAGCTTATTAATAAATATTCTATATGGAACAGTATCGAAAGCTTTGTTAAAGTCAAGGTAGGCGACATCAACTGCACTCCCTTGGTCCACCACTCTGGTTACCCAATCAAAGAGATCTATGAGATTAGTTTGACAGGACCTTCCTGTTGTAAACCCATGCTGTCTTGGATCCTGTGCTCCTATGGATTTTAGGTGTTGCACTATCCTTTCTTTAAGGAGTGCCTCCATAATCTTGCCCACTACTGAGGTAAGACTGACTGGTCTATAGTTCCCTGCCTCCTCCCTGCTACCACTCTTGTGGAGCGGGATCACATGAGCCCTTCTCCAGTCTTCTGGGACCTCTCCTGTGCTCAGAGACTCGCTAAACAGTTCTGATAATGGCTCTGCAAGTTCCACCCTTAGCTCCTTTAGTACCCTGGTATGTATGCCATCAGGTCCCATTGCCTTGTCAACCCTGAGCTTAGTGAGCTCTTGTAGGACCCTTTCTTTTGTGAAGGAACTAGTGCACACCTCCCTCCCCCCGTGTCGATGGTGCTGAGCTGTGGGCCCTGGCCTACCTTCTCTTCAGTAAATACTGAGCTGAAGTATCTATTCAGGATAGATGCTTTTCCCTGGTCCTCCTCCACATACTCCCTCTTATACCCTTTGATCTTCGCAATACCCCCTCTGGACTTTCTCCTTTCACTAATGTAGCTATAGAAAGGCTTGTCCCCTTCTTTTACTGTTTGTGCTAGTGTTTCCTCTGTTTGGGCCTTTGCCTGCCTTACTGCCTTGCCTGCTTCCCTTAGGGAAGTTTGGTATACCTCCCTATCTTCATCCCGCTGCATTCCCTTAGATTTCCTGAAGGCCAGCCTTTTGGCTCTGACCTTTTCTGCTACTGTTTTTGAGAACCAAAGTGGTTTCCTCCTGCTTTTGCTCTTGCTTTTCTCTCTAGCACAATGGGACGTTGCTTCAAATATTGCATGCTTAATGCTCGCCCACTTTGCCTGTACCCCTTCACGTGTATTTCTTCTTGCCAGGGCTAGCTTAACTCTGCTGGCCATCACATCAAAGTCAGCTACTCTGTTAGTGACTTCAATGTCCATATCACTTATAACAATGTTGATCAGCAGGGTCCTTACACAGACCTTTAAGGGGCCCCACTCGTGACTGCTTTCCATCATGAATACTACCCCTCTACCATAATCCTGTGCATTCTGTCCTTTTATCTTGCATACTTACTTTCTGTGGAGCTCTTCTTGGTCCTAGTTGCCCTCAAGGTTCTTCCAAACTTTCTGAGCACCACAGCATGCCCCTAACTCCTTGTGCCAAACCTCCATGGTAGGATCTCCTGAGCTGTACAGACTTAGTAGGAATAAGGACCCACAGGTACATGGAGAAGGGGCAAACTGATAGAGTCAGTCTGGATAATGAAATGTCAGGTGTGTGTGGGGGGGGGGAGCTCCCCTCTGCTTCCAGAGGGCTAGCATGCAGTGAGACTGGCTGTTTTTAGGGATTGTATAATGATTCTTGTTACTTAATTCTAGTCATTTTAATGTTGTCTACTGATGGGCTCGCTGTTTACATATGTTGTAAAGGATATTTTGTACAATGCTCTGAGCCCCCAAGAATGGATGCTTGATAAATAAAGGTTTACTTAGTTACTTAGCAAGAACCCATCCATAGGGAGAGTTTTGCATCCATCTGACAGCATTGTCCTCTTTCTCTGCCCATACATCTAGGATCCCAGATTCACAACATGGACACAATCACATCTTCTAAGTGTTAGTCTCCTCCACAGAATGCCACTCTTTGGTCTTACAGTCCATGGTGGTAGGAACTCATGGGAACCAGAACATTTGGTGGGAGTGACATCAGTGCATGGTATGAATATACAGTGTCACATCTGTGCCGTCTGCATGTGAAGCAGGGCTGGCCCAAATGGCTGCAGTTCCTTCCCTGCCCCCACCGTTCTAGAGATTAGATCTTGTCATGGTCCAAATAGCTTTACTATCTAGTCGCTTGTTGTTCTTCTTTATGGCTTGTATTCAGCAGTAATAAGTAGTTCTGCATCATTTTTTTTGCTAATTGAAATACCTTTACTCAATGCCAGGTGGCTGCTTAATTCCATTACTGTGTGACCAGTATTTAATTCCATTACTGTGTGACCAGTATGTCACCGTTTTTCTATCTAAGCCACTTCAGTATTTTTAACAGATTCTGGTGCCATTAAACTCCTCAGCACTGACCTCCTCTATCCCCCAAAACTCAAGTCATTAATGTCAACATCAGACATTGCTCTTGCTGCTAGACAAGGGATAAAGAACAGGAACTAGGCTGGGGCCTTTTGAGTTCATCCATAAAAAAAGAGGACTCCATTAACATCCCACTGAGTTCAAATATGCTTACATCTGTTTCCATATCCTCACCATAACATGACATTGATGATGACTGAAGTACCAATATTGGTGCCGATGGCTCCACTCGGTGCTGATATGTTACTGATGTTGGAGGCTTAGACATCCATCATTCATCACTGGGGATGGTGCAGTCGTCATAGTGAGCATGGCACCAGTGCAAAGCATGCTGTGATTGTTGGTACCAAGCACAGTGCTATAATGCACCTGTACAAAGTGTTTTCTTGCAACTTATGTTCATGCAAGCTGACATTTTATTTTCTTTTTTGTCAAGGTATTTCTCCCTAGCCAGTCAAGCTCATTCTGTCCCAGCCTCCCTAGTACCAACCTGCCACATTTCTCCATGGGTGGCCCCCACCCACCAATGTCAGGACCAGGAGGAAGGTCCACCCCCCCAGCACAGTTTGGTTGGGCAGGTGACACCAGGTGGCGGTGCAGAGAAGAGCCTGGCATTATCCACTGGCCATTTCCTCATTTCTCATATTCAATGGCATGGAATGGCACAAGTGTACATGTGTGTAGAGGCACACACACACACCAAACGCCAAGCTGCTGACTGCCCCACAGTGATGTTGCTGCCACTTACCCTGCCACACCTCCACACGTGGTAGCAGCATTGCAGCGGCATGGCATATCCTCCTCTCCAGGAAAGGAAAGCAATGGTCTGGCAGTGGTCTGGTGCTCAATCCTCCTCCCAACCCCCAGCAGCCTAGCCTACTCCCAAACCCAGGCCACCAGTGTGTGTGGTGATGTGGCATCCAGTGCCTGAACCCTCTTTTCCACTGGGCTGGCTAATCTTGCATTTTATACAGATGTCACAGAGAAACTTGTGCTATTTTGGTGTGACATTTTCCTGCCTTGCACTGCTAATCTGCTCCTTACCACCACTGAAACAGTGGGTAAAGACAAGGGTCTGTGTCTCAAACAGGACACTCTGAGCTTTCTGACTGCATTGTGATTCTTCCCCCATGGCCAAGCACTGAAGTAACTTTGGGCCACAGTATGTTACTTGTAGGTAGATGTTAGCACTGTGCATTTGTTTGAAGGTCACTGCAACCATTATTCTTATGGACCCCTTTAGATGGGTTCTTCCTTCCTTGCATAATTGGAGCATATAATTTTAGGGACCTTGCATCTTGTCTCCACATGGGATACTTTCCAATGCAGGCATCTTCCTCTGAAAACAGTGTTACAATAGTTCCATTACCCACACAATTTGTTCCAAGAACACTTCTGAAAGGTAGATGCTAAGTACATTTTGACTTGTGTGCCAGCCACAGCTTATTTAAAACACTGCTGAGCTTGCACACGTATGCTTCTCAATGACTTTTCAGCCATGAATGTGCTCAAATGTTCAGCCTTGGCTCAGTCTGCTAAGTTTGACAATACAAATAATTTGACATTGCCAGCCCCAAAAGTTTTCATTCCTATAGGATCCTCCGGTTCTAAGACAAGTGTTACTTCTTGTAGGAGACATTCTAGAAGATCAAAAGTTACAGGTAAGTAATTTTCCTGTCCTTGATGATAGGCACAGTACCTTATCCAGTACTGACATGAGTTCACAGGTGTGCAACGTCCCAGGTCAACTCTCTCTCCTTATTGTATAGTGGGACATATGCAGTGTTCCAATCCTCTGGCACCACTCTTGTTTCTAACGAGTCCTGCAAAACCTGAGCAAGTGGTTCAGCTAACACCTTTCAGCTCAGCTGTCACCCTAGGGTGGATGCCAGATGGTCCCTGTGAGCTTATGTGGTGCTGTATTTGTAGTTGTGTCAGTACTGGGGGAAAACTGAGTTGTTGAAGACTGTATCACACTTTTTCTTCTCTTTTTATTTATTTTATTTGATCAACATAGATGTTGCAGATTCCAAGCTTTCAGGACCAAACCCGGCACACACCTTCCTAGAGTCAGTCTTCTTCATACAGCTAGTCTTTGGTCTTAGGACCAAAGGCACTAGGATTTCATAGGAGAAAAACATTTTGGGCTGATGTTATCAGTGCATGGCATGTGTTCACAGCCATAACAGACATCATTAGCCCCCCAACTGCCTCAGCTACTTTTTTCCTTACGAAAAATTCTATAACAATCAAAATAAAAGTTTTGCTGTTGACATTGACGATGTAAGAAAAGGAGAGATAGGCAAACACTTCTAAGAAAAACTAAGAAAGGGACTAAAAGAAGAAAAAAGACACAAGGCATACTCTAGAACAGTGACACACTGTCCAGAATGGCTCAGGAGCCATGTGAGCAGTCAGCGTTAGCCTAGGAGCCACAACATAACACCTCCTAGTAAATTTTGGCAAACACACTCAAGTGTAAAATAATCTTATTTCATTTACTAAACATTAGTTAACATTTGTACAGTCTGAAAGGGTGTAGCTTGCAAGAAGATTTGCAATAAACTTTGCAAATAATGCTTGCTGGTGTACAGTGCAGTATTATAGTATATCCAACTTGGTTAATACTGTGTAGTGCGGGAACTATTTTGCATTGCTTACTGAGAAGAGCCGCAGGTGATACGCTGAATAGCCACTTGAGGCTATAGAGCCACAATCTGAGGATCACTGCTCTAGAAGATCAAGTTATGGTAAGTAAAGAACTGTTACTCACTGTAACAGTAGATCTTCGAGAGAATCTCCTCTATTGGACCACATCTTTTGAACTGTAGGCCGTCGATGTTAGGATCACTTGGAAACGTTTGCTAGCTGTCGGCAGCCCACAATGACTACAACATAGGCGCCTATAAAACATAGGCAGACCCATGGCTCCTCAGCTCTCCATTCAAGATAAGCTCTGAGAGCCTCTTACCATGATGAACCAGGAGATCAAACCAGTACCAGGCACATAAGGAGAGGCACAGGACTGGAAAAATACATATGGCACTTATGAAAACTTCCAATAAGGCAGAGGATAAACCTGCCAGCGTAAACCTCAATATGGGGAAGGAGGATGGGTGCACTGTGGCCCAGTGGAGGAGATGCTCTTGAAGATCTAATGATACTGTAAGTAATAGTTTTATCTTCATCAAGGACATTTCCACCACTGGGCAACACATCTGGATCGATTTCCAGGCAGTATGCAAAGTACCATGGGAGGATGGCTAAGTTTGATAATCAGGACAAAAGGCCTTACTGAACAGCAAGGCCAAATCTAGCATGTCTGTGGGAGACTATGTCTGGGTTGTAGTGCTTAGTGAAAGTAAGCACAGTGGTCCATGCGGCAGCAGCACATATGTCAGCTGCAGAAACATTCTGAAAACAGACAACAGAAGTGGCCATACCACGTATACAGTGGCCATGCACAACACCAGGAAGTTCCTTACTGTACTTTCTATAACACAATTCAATGCAGTGAGCCAGCTATTTGGACAGGTATTGTTTAATGACAGGTATACCGTCTCTCTCCCAGGGGCAAACAAGACAAAAAGCTGAGAGGACTTTCTGAAGTCCTTAGTATAACTGTTCTAGTTACATCAAGGGTATGAAGAAATGCCTCACTGTTGTTAGAATACTCAGGATAATATACAGGAAGGTGTATGGTCTGCTTCTATGTGAAGTCAGACAGCTTTGGGTAAATACTCCTATCCTTGTTGAAAATCAGGAAGGGAGGCTCATGCATGAGAGCATGAAGCTCAGAAATACTCCGGTCAGAAGTTATACCAACTGGGAAGAGTGTTTTCCAAGAAAGGAAGCACTTCTTACATGTGGCACCAGGCTCAAAGGCAGCCAGAATCAATTTTTGAAGGATGAAATTAAGGTCCCAAGGTGAAACCAGTTCACAAATCACTATACATGTGCAAAATACCCTTTACATTTTGTACAGGAGAACACTTATAGGTGTGCCACCATATGCCAGTCATTGGGGAATTGAAAGCCAAAATGGCAGTCAAGTGCACCATAACTGATGAGTAATAGAGATCCGAGTCTAATAAAGAGAGCCGGTAGGCCAGTACAGTATTGATAAGACATGTAAATGGGTCTCTGAATAGGAAGCACACCATATGGAGAAACATTTCCATATTATTGAATAGGTGTGTCTTGTGGAAGGCTTTCTAGTTGCCAGCAAGACATCAGCTACCTGGGGAGAAACCCCCAAATGTGCAGTGGCTCTATCCTTAGGAGTCATGCATGCAGATACAAGGACTGCAGGTCCAGATGGATCAGGGACCCCCTGACCTGTGACTGTAGACCTTGACACAGGAGTAGTTGAACAAGAGGATCCATTGCAAAACGCTGCACCAGAAGAAACCATATCTGACAGGGCCATAATGGAGGCCCATTCTGCTCGCAGTTTGAACAGAACTCTGAATGAGAGGGATTGAAAGGAATGCATAAGGGAACCTCCCTTTCCAGGAGCTAGAAAATGCATCTTGCCAAAAAACTCCAGGCCCTGAAGCAAATGAGCAGAAAAGTGGCAGTTTTGCATTGTGTGGGGGCACAAAAAGGTCCAATTCTCTGGACGACGTCACCTTGCAAAGATGTTATGTATCACGGAGGTCAACAGTTCCCACTCGTGTACCAGTGACTGGGACCAACTTAGTCTGCTAAGACATTTTGCGTTCCTGGGACAAACATGACAGTCAAAACAACAATGTTCTGGGAAATGGTGATTTTTTTCAAAATCGTGTTCTTAGGACTCCTCAGTGTGGTGCTCGCAAATCTTATACAACTAATGATACACGAGTCCTCTATTTTGACAGAAAACTCTTTTTTATTTTCATAGACTTCACCCCTACGTTTCGCTCCTACAAGCTTGTTCACGGGGCTTCAATACCATCTATTTTAAAAAAAACACAAATACAGTTTATTTAATAGTGGATTTCACTCCTTCTGAATGAATTAATAGAATAATCATAACAAGTATCTACCTGCTCAAAAACAATACCAAGTATTAAAATTGCTTTATAACTTCAGTAATCTTTCTGCAATGAAATAATAATTGCATTAAACTTCCATATAAAAAAGCTTGTGTGGCAGCAGACTCAATCCAAAATATGACGTAAGTAATAAACTTAAACTTTCCCCAAATAGCAAGCACACCTCAAGAGACGATCAAAAACATGTGGGTTTAATGGCGCTTTATGGCTATGTACAAATCTATAAGCATAAAGAAACGGATTTAATATGAGGCTTTTAGCTTATATAAACAAGCTGATATCACTGTTGACTATTAAAGCTTTTAAACTTCCCCATCAAACTGTTGCTCACCTTCTAAATGCAGTATAATGCTACTAGCCATTGCCATGCCAATTTCCACAAAAACAAAAGTTTTTTTTGGTTTTAACTTTACTGTTTTAAACAAAATCGTAATGGCGACTACTCCCGTAAAAACGCTGCAGCGTTGTGACCTTTCTCTTCGGCTGCTAATCCTCTTAAGCAGCCTGAATTTCCCGCGGGTGTGACGTAACACTACCCGAAACTCTCGCGAATTGCGAGAGCATTGCATAGCAACTGAACACATTCCACTGATTGTAGTGGATGTGTGCAGAAAGTCAGGCTGCTTTATGACGGACGAGACTATTGCCAAACGAGCCATAACTTTTGTAAGAAAAAAATGAACACCTCTATGAAGCAACAAGGGTGTATGCTGACTTAAACATTTCAATGCAAACTTTGCTTGAAACATATTCAAAATACAGAGAAACTTTATCAAGTAAGACTGACAATATAATGGAGTGTGATCTTCTATCACAGTACATATCAAAAGAAAAAACATGATAGTATTTAACTAATAATAACTACTAAGCATGATTATATTTTAAAATATAATACCAAACTGTTTCTTAATGACTGACTCATTTTATAGATCATTTAGTGCACTCCAATGTGGTATCCCAATGATACAATACAGAATATATAAACATATTTGACAGTAATATATTATACTGCAATATAGTAAAGATAAAAGCCAATACCCAAGTTCTGTATTTACAAATACTAATGAATTTTTATATACATGGAAGCCAATTACTGTCCACATTCATTCCAATGTTTGGATTTAAAGTTTTTAAATAAAAAATCCACTTCATTTCTGCCTAATCTAACAATTGTGAATAGTTGCCACCTCTATTGGGCATTTTTACTACCTCAAGACCCCAAAACCTCAGAGATGCTCCTGTATGTCCCACCTCATTGAAATTAGTGGCTACTGGAGACTTGTCATTCTGATTTCTAATATCACTCTTATGTTCCAAAATTCGGACCTTAAGAGCCCTTTTGGTTTGACCTACATATAATTTGTCACATACACACTGCAAACATAAATCACACCCTCTGTGTTGCAGTCTATATGATCTTTGATGGGAAATTCTTCACCAAAATATGGATGTTTAAAAAAAGCCTTTTTACTAGTATTATTGCAGACTGAACATCTGCCACATTTAGTCATCCCTGGTTGTAGGGGTCCAAGCAGTAACTGGCATTCATTTATGATCTTATGAGAAAATTGTGAATGTACTAATTTATCTTTTAAGTTTCTAACCCTTTTAGACACAATACTAGGTCTTGGTTGCAAAGATTTGATGCTAGAGTTATTCATGGAAACTAAATACCAATGTCTATTAATAATCGTTCTTATTTCTGTCATTTTATGATTATATTTAGTTGCAAATACTAATCTTTCCTGTTTCTGCTTTTGTTGTTTATTGAACAAGTCTTCTCGAGTTACTTGATCAATTTTGTAACTTGCCACTGTAAGAACTTTTTTTGAGTATCCTCTATTATAAAATCTGTTTACCATATCTTTTTTATGAGCGTGGTAATCAGATGTCTCCTGGCAGTTATGTTTCACTCTAACTAATTGTGCATAAGGTAAACTTTTCTTTAATTTGGGCTCATGAAAGCTTTAATTATGTAATAATGTGTTTCTATCCGTACTTTTCCTAAATAGTGAAGTGCTAATTCTCGAATCTATAACTTGAATTAATAAATCCAGAAATGGTATAGTTGTTTTATCATAATTCAATGTGAACTTGAGATTGGCATCAAATTGGTTAAGTACATCGTTGAAAGCCAATAATTGCTGTTCTGTCCCAGCCCACAAACAAAATATGTCATCTATATATCTTTTCCAAAACTTAATATGATTTTTATAAGCATTTATGACATCATTAAAAACGAACTCTTCTTCAAATATAATCATGTAAGCATTCACGTAACTCGGTACCATAGTGCTCCCCATTGCTGTACCCTTATCTTGTTGATAAAATTTCCCTTCAAATTCAAAATAATTATTCTGTAAAACAAATAATGCTAATTCCTGCATCATACTGGTCCTAGGTAATGAACCTATCGGTCTTTTATTTAGTATTTTGCCCATATTTAACACTCTCTCTCTATGTGGAATAGACATATATAAATCTGTTACATCCCATGTAACTAGAAAAATATTCTGAAATTCAATCTCACTCTTAAGTATCTCTAATTGATTCATAAGATCAGTCGAATCTTTAATGTATGTGACATTTTTCTCTATTAAGGGTTGTAAATAATAGTTGACATATTTAGAGACTGGGTCAAGAACAGAATCAATCCCTGACACGATAGGCCTGCCTGGGGGGATCCTGCATATTTTTATGCATTTTAGGTATACTATAAAAAGTAGGAATTCTTGGAAATTCTTTTAACAAAACTCTCATTTCCCAGTCCTGTAACCAATTAAAGTCAACAAATTCTGTCAGCATTTCCCTTAGTTTACCCTGTATTGTAATCGTGGGATCTCCCATCAAAAGTGAGTAATTGTTACCATTTTCTAACAATTTCAAACACATAGCTTTATATTGTTCCCTATCTTGAATAACGATACCTCCCCCCTTGCCTGCCTGCTTGATAACTATCCCTGTATCATTACTTAGACTTGTAAGGGCTTCCCTCTGTTCTTTAGTGAGGTTACAGTGGGGGGGAGGGGGGCAAATGGAAGATTTCTCACTAAAAAGTGTCATAATTTCTTTTTCTACTATATTACAAAAACATTCTATACCATGATTCTTATCTAAGGGGGGACTAAATTTGGATTTAATATTTAATACTTGTTTTAATTTCCTCTCTTCACTAATTTGTGTGTTTTCTATTCCAAATAGGTTTTTAATTCTCAAGGTTCTGAAAAATCCTTGTAAGTCTACCTGTAAATCAAATAAATCTACTGGCTGTGAAGGTGCAAAAGAAAGTCCTAATCCTAAAACATAAGATTCTACTTCAGTTAACCTTCTATTACTAAGATTAAATATAGGTATTACTTCTGGGGCTCTCTCCCCGTGCCTCTTTCCATGTTGTTGGTTCTTACTGTTCTTCCACCTAGTCCTCCTCCTCCTCCTCCTTGTGTCCCTCCCCTCTTGACCCCCCGAAAACCCCCTTGTGTCCTAGAATATTGTGGATAAGTGTTAGAAGGTCTTAATTCATATCTACGTGCACTCACGTCTTCCGATGTGTTAGGTCTCTGGGATTCACCTAAATTTACCTGTTCCTCTCCTACCCTTATAGAGGAGTCCATTGTATGGCTATTGTCACTGTCAGTGCCACTTTCTATATTGTATCTATATCTTTGTTTGCTATACTGTTTATAAGTGTAAACCTTGTTGTCTTTGTAATCATTAGTGTCTCTGATGAATTTTCTAATTTTTTGTTGTTTAAATCCAAACATTGGAATGAATGTGGACAGTAATTGGCTTTCATGTATATAAAAATTCATTAGTAATCGTAAATACAGAACTTGGGTATTGGCTTTTATCTTTACTATATTGCAGTATTATATATTACTGTCAAATATGTTTATATATTCTGTATTGTAGCATTGGGATACCACATTGGAGTGCACTAAATGATCTATAAAATGAGTTAGTCATTAAGAAACAGTTTGGTATTATATTTTTAAATATAATCATACTTAGTAGTTATTATTAGTTAAATACTATCATGTTTTTTCTTTTGATATGTACTGTGATAGAAGATCACACTCCATTATATTGTCAGTCTTACTTGATAAAGTTTCTCTGTATTTTGGATATGTTTCAAGCAAAGTTTGTATTGAAATGTTTAAGTCAGCATACACCCTTGTTGCTTCATAGGGGTGTTCATTTTTTTCTTACAAAAGTAATGGCTTGTTTGGCAATAGTCTTGTCCGTCATAAAGCAGCCTGACTTCCCACACATCCACTACAACCAGTGGAGTGTGTTCAGTTGCTATGCAACGCTCTCGCAATCCCCGAGAGTTTCGGGTAGTGATACGTCACACCCGCAGGAAATTCAGGCTGCTTAAGAGGATTAGCAGCCGAAGAGAAAGGTCACAACACTGCAGCGTTTTTACGGGAGTAGTCACCATTACGATTTTGTTTAAAACAGTAAAGTTAAAACCAAAAAAACTTTCGTTTTTGTGGAAATTGGCATGGCAATGGCTAGTAGCATTATACTGCATTTAGAAGGCGAGCAACAGTTTGATGGGGAAGTTTAAAAGCTTTAACAGTCAACAGTGATATCAGCTTGTTTATATAAGCTAAAAGCCTCATATTAAATCCATTTCTTTACGTTTATAGATTTGTACATAGCCATAAAGTGCCATTAAATCAACATGTTTTTGATCATCTCTTGAGGTATGCTTGCTATTTGGGGAAAGTTTAAGTTTATTACTTACGTCATATTTTGGATTGAGTCTGCTGCCACACAAGCTTTTTTTATATGGAAGTTTAATGCAATTATTATTTAATTGCAGAAAGATTACTGAAGTTATAAAGCAATTTTAATACTTGGTATTGTTTTTGAGCAGGTAGATACTTGTTATGATTATTCTATTAATTCATTCAGAAGGAGTGAAATCCACTATTAAATAAACTGCATTTGTGTTTTTTTTAAATAGATGGTATTGAAGCCCCGTGAACAAGCTCGTAGGAGCGAAACGTAGGGGTGAAATCTATGAAAATAAACAAGAGTTTTCCGTCAAAATAGAGGACTCCGTGTATCATTAGTTGTATAAGAAACATGACAGTCAACTGAAGGCCTTGAGACAGTGCTCCTTACTATATTCTCCTTGCTTCCCTGCATAGGGGATATGAGTGAGTGCCTCCTTGCTTGTTGATATAGTGTATCACACTGACATTGTCCTTATCAACATGGGGCCTGGACTTAGGTGTTCCGTGAAGGCCTGGAGACCAAGAATAGCTCTCATCTGCAGAATATCGATGTGGAGATCTGAGTCTTGGTCAGTCCAGAACCCCTGGATCTCAACTGGCCAGATAGGCACCACAGCTTGACCCGGAGACATCCTTCTTGGGAATCTGCACCGGTGTCAGGAAGAAAATGTGATGTCCTGCAACAAGTGCTGGGGCTCTATCCACCACAGCAGTGACTTTTGAAGGGGAGATGTGATAAGACCTGTTTTTTCCAACTCATCTGTAAACTGATCCCATTGTATCTGAGGTATCCATTGTGGGATTTGCACACAGAGGTGGGCCAGTCGTAGTGGCAGCTACCATAAGTCCCAGGAAATAAAGCATTTTCTGGAAGGACACCTAATGACTCCTGTGTACCAGACAGGCCTGGGCAAACAGGGCCTCAGCCCTGTCTATAGGCAGAAATACACAGTTCACCATTGTGTCCTGTACTGTACCAGTGTGCTGGAGGGGAAGGAGGACAGATTTTGGTGCACTGTAACATCCAGATCCTTGAACAGTTGCTGTGTTCTGGATACTTTGTATTGAACTGCTTCCTTGGATGGACCCTGCAGGAGTCAGTTGTCCAGATAAGGGAAGGCAAAAAGCCATTCCTTCTACAGGGCTGCTGCCACAGATGTGAGGCATCTGGTAAATACTCGCAGTGCTGAGAATAAGCCAAAGGGCAATACTCAGAACTGATAATGGTTGCCCTCCAGTGTAAAGTGGAGGTACTGCCTGTGGCCTTGTTGAAATTTGATATGAGGGTAAGTGTCCTCCATGTCCAGAGCACAGAGCCAGTCCCTTTTTTTGCAGTAGGGGGATGAGAACCTGAAGAGATACCATTCAAAACGTTTTGTATCCGATTAATTTTTCACATCTCTGAGGTTCAATACAGGATGCAAGTTACCTATTGATTTGAGGACCAGAAAGTACTTGGAATAGAACACCCTGTTCCTTTCTTTGGGAAGGATGGGTTTGATTGCTTTCTTTAGAAGTAGGGATTGCATTTCTTCTCTCATAAGGGACAAGTGGCCCTAAGGATAATAAGGAGGTGGAAGGTGTGCTGTAGGTTTGGACAGCAACTCCAGAGCATGCCCTTTCTCTACTATTTCTAAGACAAACTCTGCTGTGATCTCTCTCCATTTTGGCAGGTGATAGGAGATCCTTCCCCCGCAATTGTACCCCTCCCGAGGTAACAGTGGTAGGGGATGAAGTGGAGAGTCAGAAGGTGGCAGAGCTGCCTGAACCATTGCCTTTGAATGGCCACCAGTGGTGAAAGGACCTGGAAGGTGACTGTCTCCATGACCACGGTACTGTTGATGGTACCAGCTATTCTGATATTTTATCATATATGCTTCATAATTTGCAGTTCTTAGGCTCAAGGATTCAGAAGCATAAGTTATTTTGCCCACAACATCCAGCCTCCTGGATTCCTTTTCATGAGGCAAAGTGCTCATGGCTCTAGAGGGAGCATGAGCAGCCATGACTATCACAGAATCAGTTTCTGGCTGGAAAGCATAGTAAGACTTAACTGATGGAGCAGGGTACTGTTTATCAGCCTTTCTGCAGACTGCAGGCAAAGTGTTGAGCCTGTGCTCAGGCAGCAAGTGTAGCATCCTCTACTGCATGTATAAGGGAAGTGTTACAATAGATGCAGCTGTAACTTCCAAGAACTCCATTAAATTTCATTTATTGGAGTCTTCCTCTTCACCCTCAAATCCCAAGACATCCTGAATTTGCTTGAACAAAGCCTGAAATGAAGGCTCTTCAGTAAGAGACCTAGAGTTATGAACCAGAGTACTCACTGCAAGAGGAGAGGGTAAGCTGGAAGGGAAACCTTCATAGGGGTCCTCTTCTCCTTCTTCATCCTCCATGTTCAGGAGGTAAGGATTATATTCTACCTTGCTTTGTCTAAATGACGACTGGGAATATTGATGCAACTGGTGACAGAGGAAGGGTCTGCGATGGAGGAACTACGAGCCTACTATAAAGTCCTGTCGAGGATGACTGTGCCAACAGGGGAGGCCCTGTTGATGGAACTACAGGCACTGATGATTTCACTGATGGGAACAGACGCATTAACATTTCTGTAAATGACCCCAGCATAGACTGGGAGGCGATAACACCCATGAGGGTTCGTGACTGCTGTCGTCATGGGGACAGAACCCAGTGACGGAGGTGGCATATCACCCGTAGTAGCTATGGTGGAGCCAGGCCCCGACCTTGGTGTCTCAGTGACATAGGGACTATAGTCAACACCACTGGAGTGGATGACGATGAGGACTTACCCTTTTTCAGTGGAGACCTGGACCTCACCGGTGAAGCACATTTAACTTTATCCTTATGATGATGGCTGGGGAGGAGGGCTTCGACCACTATCTTTCCTTTGGATTTCTCCATCCTCTTAACTGACTTCGGCAGTGAAAGTGTCGCTGACTGCCTGGGTGTTTACTTCCCAGCGGTGGTCAGGCATAAGGGGGAAGTCGTCTTGTAGCCCATGTCCTTTGCATAGGTTTCCATAGTCTTAATGGCGATGAAGGTTTCTACAGCCTTCTTTTGGAGTCTCCTTGTGGCCTGGTTAAATCTTTGGCAAGATATTACAGGACCTCAAGTTGTGGGACAGACCAAAACAGCACACACATATGGTGTGAGCATTATCCATGTTATCCACAGGTACAAAGCCTAAATAAAGGTTCTTTTGATGGCAGCAAACAGAGACAATGTCACATAGAAACACAGACGTTGATGGCAGATAAGGACCGCAAGGCCCATTCAGTCTGCCCATTTTTTCTACCTTATGAATGTGCCATAGGCCTTTACTCTGTCAATGGCCGATCTAGTCATACTCATCTGTACTGCTCCCTTATGCCTATCCCATGACTGTCTGAAGCCCTGCACTATATTCATATCCACCACTTCCTGAGGTAGGCCATTCCATGCACCCACCACCCTTTCTGCAAAAAAGAACTTCCTCACAGTACCCTTAATTGGCCTCCCTCTAACCTCATGCTGTGACCTCTTGTCCTGCTATTTTTCTTATAGTGAAACATATTAGACTATTTCACCTTGTTAATGCCCTTAAGATGTTTGAATGTTTCGATCATATCACCTCTCTCCCTCCTTTGCTCTAGGGTATACATATTGAGCTACATTAATCTGTCATATGTTTTCTGATGCAGTCCTTGAACCATTTTGGTTGCCATTCTCTGGACTGTCTCCATTTTGTTAATGTCCTTGTGCAGGTGCGGCCTCCAGTACTGCATGCAATACTCCAGATGGGGCCTAACCAGTGTCTTGTAAAGGGATTATTACTTTCCTCTTATGACTTGTGATACCCCTACTATTACACCCCAACATCCTTCTAGCCTTACCTACTGCTTTAGTGGTCTGCTTGGATGATTTCAGGTAATCTGTAATGATGATGCCAAGTCTCTTTCTTCCCTTGTGATTGCCAGCAACTCCCCTCCCAACCTATAGGTGACTTCAGGGATTCTCTTCCCTATGTGCATGATCTTGCACTTCTTTTTGTTAAACCCCAGTTGCCACTCTTTTGACCATTTTGCCAGTTTATCCAGATCTCTCCTCATTCTGTCCACCCCATCTGGATCATCTACTCTGTTGCAGATCTTGGTGTCATCTGCAAACACACAAACCTTAACCTCCAGCCCATCTGCAATGATTACTGATGAAGATATTGAAGAGTACTGGCCCCAGGACTGATCCCTGAGGTACCCCACTTGTGACTTGCATCTCTTCTGACTGTATACCATTTACTACCACTCTCTGTTTTCTGCCCACCAACCAGTTTGCCACCCAGTTGACCAACTTCTGACCCACTCCGAGCCTACCCAGCTTATTAATCTTCTGTGTGGAACAGTATTAAAAGCTTTGCTGAAGTCACCTTTGTCCACCACTCTGGTTATCCAGTGAAAGAAATCTATGAGATTAGTTTGATAGGACCTTCTTGTTGTAAACCCATGCTATCTTGGATCCTGTGCTCCTATGGATTCCAGGTGTTGCACTATCCTTTCCTTAAGGAGCACCTCCATAATCTTGCCCACTACTGAGGTAAGACTGGCTGGTCGTAGTTCTCTTACTCCTCTCTGCTACCACTTTTGTGGAGTGGGATCACATGAGCCCTTCTCCAATCTTCTGGGACCTTTCCTGTGCTCAGAGACTCGCTAAACAGTTTTGCTAATGGCTCTGCTAGTTCCGCCCTTAGCTCCTTTAGTACCCTGGGATGTATGTCATCGGATCCCATTGCCTTGTCCATCCTGAGCTTAGCAAGCTCTTGTGGGACATTTTCTTTTGTGAAGGGACTTGTGCACACCTCCCTCCCCCCTGTGTCCATGGTACTGAACTGTGGGCCCTGCCCTACCTTCTCCTCAGTAAATACTGAGCAGAAGTATATACAGTACAATTCACATTAAACTGTTCCTTCAATGAGTTGCTTTAACATTTCTGACGGAGTTGCATAAGTGTTGCTGGATCTAGTGCAAAACCCTGCACAAACTGTTACTTAAGACTTAAAACTCAGTTTAGCATTGCACTGTGACGACTGAAGACGCATTCTAATTAAGTTGCAAATGCATTTTACAAACACTGCTCTTGAGCTGTTTAAGCACTGAAAAACAATGCAATATGAGTTGCCAATGCATTTCCAACTGTAAAAACCAATGCTAAATCAACTCATTCGTAGAACAGTTTAATGTGACTTGTACTGTATTTAGAAGAGATGCTTTTCCTTGGTCCTCCTCCACAAACTCCCCCTTATCCCCTTTGATCTTAGCAATACCTTCTCTGGACTTTCTCCTTCCACTAATGTATCTATAGAAAGTCTTGTCCCCTTCTTTTACTGTTCGTGCTAGTGTTTCCTCGGTTTGGGCCTTTGCCTGTCTTACTGCCTTCCCTTAGGGAAGTTAGGTATGTCTCCCTATCTTTGTCCCGCTGCATTCCATTATATTTCCTGAAGGCCAATCTTTTGGCTCTGACCTTTTCTGTTACTGTTTTTGAGAAACAAAGTGGTTTCCTCCTTTTGCTCTTGCCTTTCTCCCTAACACAGTGGGATGTCGACAAGTTCAACTTAGAAAATGAAAAACTATAGAAGAAAACAAAGTTGTTATTCTGCAGGTCTGACAGCAGTCAGCAGTGGAAGAAAGGACTGAGGAGCCACATTTTATAGGCACCGACATACATCATTGTGGGCAGTCACTAGGTACTGTAACAAAAGTTTCTGAATGGTCCTAATGTCAATGACTTACAGTTCCAAAGGTGTGGCCCAATGGAGAAGTCCTTGATGAAGATCTTTCCTTTTTACACAGAGTTGTGAACCTGGAGACCTGTGTTTGAATTCCACAATGACCACTTGCTCACTTTCTGACCCTGGCTCTGGGGCCTACCAGGATTTTATTGCAGGGGAATTTCAATGCAGGAGTCCATGACCCTGAAAAGTTTACTTCCAAGCTCCTCCAGATCACTGATTTTCAGGGCCTTAGGTGACTGGTTCAGCTATACACAAAACGGGGCACACACTGAAGCTGTTTTTTGTCATAGGACTGGAGGGTGACACCATCTTGGTGGATCAAGTCACTTGACTGGACCACAGCACCATGGGGCTCACTCTCAGGGCCAACCTCAGCCTATGAAGGTGAGACAGTATTGTGGTAAATGGGACCAGAATCCTTAACAGGTCTGCTAGGCATCTCGAGCCTGGCAGTTGCACCAATGACAGGGTCCACTGCTGACATCAAGGCCTATAATACAGCCTTGACAAGAGGTGATCAGCACCCTGGCACCAGTCAGTACACGTACTGTTGTTGTTGAGGTGCATCATTGTTTGCGGGTGCAAGTTAGTGTGCAGATAGTGAAGATCTTGAGTAAATACTGACAAACCAATCCTGATGGCTCATTGCAATAGGTATAGGGAGGATATAAAAATCAAAAGAGCTACACATCTCTCATGCCTTATAGCACTTGAAATGAGCAGACCAGTGGCCACACTTTCTGCACTGCAAGCCAACATTATACCCTGCCTGTTTGCAGAGGAAGGAAGATATTTTTGGAGAAGTGCAATGGTCTTAATTGGTTCTTCAAGGTTGCCAGCATCCATGAGCAGGTTTCCTTTATCACTCAGGCTTCTGTCCACAAAAAAAATATGTGGGTGGGATGGGGCAGACACTAAAATGCTCTGGAGTGAGTTTAGCCAGGTGGAAATTAAGAGATTATTCCAGTGATCACTGGTTTGCACTATACCACCTCTTAGCTGGATCCAGCTCCAGTTTACCTTGCCAAAGCTGTGGTGGCTGGTCTGGCTTCAGCCACAGTATGGTGAAGGTTTCCTTGGGAGGAGGGTTCTTTCCAGCAGCCTTGTAGAAAGCTGTTGTGAGACTCCAACTCAAGAAACCATCTTTAAATCTTGATGTTCTTGTTATGGCCATTTCCAACCCTGCTGTTTTTGGCTAAGTTTAAAAAGGCGATTGTGGTGCAGCTGTGTAATGGAAAAATACTACATTTTTGAGTCTGGTTTCCACCAATTTTATAGTATAGAGGCAGCCTGGATACGAGTACAATTTCCTGCTGTGGATTAGAATGAGGTGTCAGTGGTGATCCTTATTTGCATCTGACATGGTAGACCATAGGGTGCTCAGCGACCTGCTCTGGGAGAATATAGGTTTCTTTGGATCCCTGTTGGCATAGGTCCATTCATTCCTGAGTGACTGGGAGCATGCGGTGGTGATGGAGCCTTACCTGTCACTCCCCATTGTCATTGATTGTTGCGCTCCTCAGGGGTTGGTCTCTTCTCTGTTTTAATTGTCAAATACTTGACACTTTTGGGGAAGATTATAAGGAAGCACAGTGTTGGGAAATCACTGTTATGCAGATGATACCCACCTGCATAACTGCATCAAATAGCCACCCTCTAAATGCCCTTACACCCTGTCCTCCAGTCTCACCCCAGCTACCCTCACTACCTCAATCTCGCTACACCCACCCTCTAACTATTCCACATCCCTTTGCTTTGACCACCCACTTTACCTTCCCTATATCTCTCCCATCCTTTTTCCCCCTCACCGCTCCTCTACTACCACCTCCCCATGTTTAGTCTACATACTATTATTTCTTTTGTCATACACTCCACCCCTACTGCTGCTTTACCTCCACCTTGTCCCCGTCACCTCCCACCTCTGCTCCCGCAGTGCCCAACCTGCCTAAACAACTCTCCATTGCCACCACCATTTGCACCCCAAGAAGCCTCACTTTGAAACTGCACTTACCTTCGACACTCACACTCTATGACAAGGTCTACCCCCTCGGACCACATCCCTGTCTTCTATCTGTCTAACTCTATACCCTCTTTATTTCCACCTATATCAACACTGCATCCTAAACTCTCTTTACTTCCACCTTTATCAAAACTACATCCTTTATCAGCTAAAAACAAGTCTGGAAACTAACTTAACCAATCAACTTTGCTATCCATATCTTATAACTCTGTATAACTTGTATTAACTTATTTGTCTCTGTATTGTACTACTGACATGGAACCTTTGTAAATGAACTGCTGGTTCAAAGGTATTTTTGTAATCCGAAATCCCAATAAATAAAAAGAAAAATTGTGCCTCTCCTTTGTACACAGTAAGGGCCAGGGTGATCACTCTGTAATAGCTTGGGAGCAGTGCTTTGTGGAGATTAAAGACCAAATAGCTTCAGAATTGGCTAGTTCTCAATCCCAGTAAAAAGTAGAGTTACGTAAGGACTTACCTTAACAGTAGATCTTTGAGAGAGGCTCTTGCAGTAGGTACTAACAGATAGGACTGAAGCCAGCAGGAGCCAGGACCACACAGAAAACTTTTAGCTAGCAGTGTCCGGTGGGGACCGCCTGCCCGACTTCAACATGGCACTATATAGTGAGCAGTCCCCATGCCCGCCCTCCAGTTCTCCCATCAGAGACCTAGAAAGGTGCGACAGGAGGTTTGAGTGGGCTCCTGGAGCTAAAAAGCTATGACAAGAGAAGGAGCAGAAGAAACCCAGGGGGAAGGTGGGAGGAAAAGCAGTACCTACTGCAAGAGTCTCTCTCAAAGATCTACTGTTACGGTAAGTTCTTATGTAACTGTACTATCTTACTTCAAGAAGGCTCTTGCAGTAGGTAATAACAGACAGGACTGAGTCCCAAGAAGTCAAAATAAGACAAGTCTGAGACACGAGTGGTAGGAACAAGTCTACATATGGCAGGGATCCCCAAAGAACAGCTAGGCCAAAGCCTGCTCAATGCCTAGAAGCAATGTCCAAACTGTAATGCTTAGTGAAGGTGTGGACGGCACTCCAAGTGGTGGGTGCACAGATATCAGCAGCAGAGACATTCCTGAAACAAGCAGTAGAGGCAGCCATGCCTCTGGTTGAATGCCCTTTAAATTCCCTCAGAAGAGGCTTGCTATACTTCTTATAACAAAAGGTAATACAGTTTGCCAACCATTTGGACAAACACTGTTTTGAAACCGCAGTGTCCTCTCTTTTAGGCACAAAAGAAACAGAACTGGTCAGTTTTATGGACTGGTTTCAACCTGTTCGTGTAGTAATGAAGAATTCTATGTACATTCGGAGTGTGCAGAATTGCTTCACCCTGATTAGAATGCTCAGCGTAATACACTGGCAACTGCATAGTTTGATTTAGGGTGGACTCTGAAACCACCTTAGGTAAGAACTTAAGATTTGTACACAGAGACACCTGGTCTCTGTGAAAAATCAAATAAGGCTCCTTACACATCAGGGCCTGAAGCTTGGAAATTCTTCAAGCCGATGTAATGGCAACTAAAAAGAGCGCTTTCCATGAAAGATAGCGTATGTCACAACTCGCCGCTGGTTCAAAAGTGGACCGCGTGAATTTTTTTCAAAACAAAGTTCAGGTCCCAGGCTGGAGCAGGGCTCCTGACTGGGCAGGTCCCAGGCTGGAGCAGGGCTCCTGACTGGGGGGTTTCAAATGAAGAATCCCTTTTAAGAAAGTTTTTGATACTTCCAGCTGAGACAAGGTTTTGCCATTCACTGGAGTGTGGCAGGCAGAAATGACAGATAAGTGGACCTTCAAGGTTGAGTAACTGAGTCCCAGGCCAGAGAAGTGCAGCAGGTATTCCAAGACCTGTGGAATGGGGCAGGAGAAGGGGTCCCACTCCTTGGATGCGGCCCATATTGAAAATTCTTCCATTTCATTGCATAGGTGGATCTAGTGGATGGCTTTATGGCCTTCACTAAAACTTGTGCTACTCTAGGGGATACCCCAAAGCAAGCAGCCGCTATGTCAGTAGGTGCCACACACGTAGGTAAAGGGAACATAAGACTGGATAAACCTGGGTGCCCTGTTCCGGGGTTAAGACATCCTGACAGATGAATAGAGGAACTAGAGGTTCCACTGATAGCTGCTGAAGCAGAGAGAACCAAATCTGTCACAGCCAGAAGGGAGCAATCAGAATCATACGTGCCCCTTCTGCCTGAAGCTTCAATAGTACCCTCTGAAACAGTGGCAGTGGAGGGAAGGTGTACAATTACCTCCCCTTCTAGCATACAGACAATGCATCTCGCCAAAAAAACACCATGCCCTGGAGTGAGCGAGCAGAAAGTTGGTAGTCTTGCACTGGATGAGGATGCGAACAGATCTAGGTCTGGTTGGCCCCATCGTCTGAGAATATTGTCTACCACAGACTGTCTCAGTTCCCACTTGTGGGCTCTGGCTTGAGTGTGGCTGAATGCATCTACCAGGATGATTTTTACGCCTGGCACATGCACCGCTGTGAGGTATGGACCATGCTGAACTGCCCAGTACCATACTCTCATTGTTTCACGACAGAGAGGATACGAACAAGTTCTGCCTTGTTTATGTACCAGGTGACACACATGTCTGTCTGGATCAGAGATCGGCCCTGGCTGGATAAGGTACTGAAAGGCCTGCAAGGTGTTCAGGACTGCTCTCATCTTCAATACGTTGATGTGGAGTGAGAGTTCGCTGGAAGACCAAGAACCTTGAGTCCTGTGTGTGCCTAAATGGGCTCTCAATCCCTGCCCTGAGGCATCCGTTGTCAGTGTCTGGGTGGGAAGATCCATCTGGAAAGTACAGTTACGTAAGAACGTACCGTAACAGCAGATCTTTGAGAACAGCTCTTGCAGCAGGTTACACCATTAGGACTGAAGTTGGCAGGAGCCAGGACCACACGGAAATTTTCTAGCTAGCAGTATTAAGTGGGGACCGCCCCTGACGTCGGCCCCACCCCTGATGTCAGGCATCACACAAAAGGGGCGGTCCCCCAGAATCCCCAGTTCTCCTGCCGGAGACTCCCGACCACTAGATGACATCAGAAGTGGAAACTGAGGATCTGCCTTCAAGAAAGTATTCAGAGCGGTGTTACAAACACCTAATCCTAGGTAGTGAGATAACAGAACAATTCTACCTCCAGAGGGGATGGTGGGAGGGAAACTACCTACTGCAAGAGCTGTTCTTGAAGATCTACTGTTATGGTAAGTTCTTTTGTAACTGTACCATCTTACTCCAAGAAACAGCTCTTGCAGCAGGTTACACCATTAGGACTTATTCCCAAGCAATACTGGAAATCCCTCGCAGGTGGGAGGAGGCTAGGCAGAGATCGCGAGTTGGACCAAAGCCTAGGTTAGTAGTCCCTGAAGGACTGCTAGACCAAAACCAGCTCTTCACTGTGATGCAACGTCCAGGCTATAATGCCTGATAATGGTGTGCAGGGTGCTCCAAGTAGCTGCTGTTCTTCATAGCCACAAAGGAGGTAGCCACCATCCTTGCAGAATGTCCCTTAACTGAGCAGGGTAAGGGTTTGTTACGTTTCTCGTAACAGAATGTTATACAATGGATGAGCCACCTGGACAGTGATTGTTTAGAAACCGGAGTCCCTAGCATCCTATGGGCGAAGGAGACAAAAAGCTGATCAGATTTACAGTGATGCCTGGTTCTGGTCAAGTAGTATCTTAAGACACCTATGCACATCTAGAGTGTGCAGCAGGGCCTCTCCTCTATTAGAGTATTTAGGAAAATACACTGGCAGGTCGATGTCCTGACTGAGGGTGAGGGCTGAGACCACCTTAGGTAGAAACTTTGGATTTGTCCTTAGGGACACCCTGTCCTGGTGAAAAATCAAATAAGGTTCTTTGCGCATGAGTGCGTGAAGCTCAGAAAAGTAACAGCAACTAAGAATAACATCTTCCATGTCAGGAGACGCAGCTCGCAATTCACGGCTGGTTCAAAAGGTGGCAGCGTAAGCTGCTCCAGGATGAAGGGTAAATCCCATGGAGGAATGGAATCCTTAATTGGAGGCCTAAGGTGTAGGACGCCTCTCAGGAATGCTCGCGAGGTGTCCAGCTGAGCTATAGACCATAGGCCTATAGGAGTATGATAGGCCGAGATAGCACAAAGGTGTAATTTATTGAGGAGTAGGCCAAGCCTGCCTGAAAAAGAGACAGGAGGTGGTCTAGAACCAAACCCTCTGGACAATCCATCAGGGAAAGTCCTCATGCTTGAGCCCAGAGGCAAAATCTGCACCATTTCATGGCGTATGTGGCATGAATGGCTTGTTTTCTAGCAGCCGCTAGAACATCTGCTACCCCTTGCGAGACCCGGTGGCACATGATCGCTATGTCCCTAGGAGCCAGGCATGCAGGTTCAGAGAGCGAAGGTCCAGATGGACCAAGGATCCTGCCTTCTGGGACAATAAGTGAGAGCTGATTGGCAGAGGCACCGGAGGTTCCTGAGACAGCTGGTGCAGCAAAGGAAACCAAATCTGCCTGGGCCAAAAGGGCACAATTAGTATCAGCGTCGCCTGCTCTCTGTCGAGTTTCAAAAGGACCCTCTAGATCAATGGGAAGGGAGGAAATGCATAGAGGAATCTGCCCTTCCAGGAGAGGGACAACGCGTCTTGCCAGAAAACACCAGGCCCTGGATCTAGCAAGCAGAAATTGGGCAGTTTTGCATTGGATGGGGACGCAAAAAGATCTAACTCTGGTGTGCTTCATCTGTGAAACAGATCATCTACCACCTCCTGGAGTAGTTCCCATTTGTGGACTCTGGCCTGAAACTGACTCAGACTGTCTGCGATGACGTTGTCCACTCCTGGACATGTACAGTGATAAGGTTTGCGCCGTTTTGCAGAACCCAATCCCAAACCCTCATGGCCTCCCTGCAAAGTGGGTAGGAATGGGTGCCTCCTTGTTTGCTGAGGTAATACATCACCATGGTATTGTCTGTTTGCAACAGCAGAGTACCCGGGTGGAATCTCCAACTGGAAGGCCTGCAAGGCGTAAAGGACTGCTCTCATCTCCAAAATATTTGTGGGGAGATGAGCTTCCTGGGGCGTCCACGAACCCTGAGACCTGACCCGTCGAAGTGTACTCCCCAACCAGACCCTGAAGCGTCCATGGACTGTGTCACAATCGGAGACAGCATAATAAAGGGGACTCCCACCGATAGGTGCTTTGGTTCAAGCCAACATTGCCAATCCTGGATAACAGCATTCGTGATCCGAATTGGGAGCTGCAGTTGGTCTTGCTTCTTGAGTCCATTGTACCCGTAACATCCACTGGGTCACCCACATGTGGAGACGGGCTAAAGGGACTGTCGCAATGGCTGCAGCCATATGTCCGAGCAGGGAAAGGATCAGTCTTGCTGGGACCGTCTTCTTTGTCAAGATGTCCCTTATGAGGGATCTGATGTGTGCCGCTCTGTCCTGGGGCAAAAAAGCTTTATCCCGGATGGTGTCCAGGACTGCATCTATGAACTGCAGTCTCTGCGATGGAACCAGGTGTGACTTCTCCTGATTGATGATGATGCCCAACAACCCAAAGAGGGAACAAGTACAGTGGATCACAGACATCAGAGCCTTCCGAGAGGGGGCCATGAACAGGTATGGAAACACGTAGTGGCCTCGTCTTCTAAGAGCCACCACTACGACTGCCATGCACTTTGTAAATACCCGAGGTGCCGAGGACAGTCCGAATGGGAGGGCTTGGAACTGATAATGATGACCCAGAAACTCGAAGCGTAAGAATATATTGTGCGTTTGAGCTATAGGTATGTGCAGGTAAGCATGCTGCATATCCAAAGACGCTAAGAAGGCACCCTGCTTGAGCATGGGAATTAAACCCAGAAGGGTCACCATGTGGAAGCGTTTGTAAAGGACCAAAGCGTTGAGGTCGCGGATCCAGAATCGGCTGAAAGTCCCCCTGTCTTTTGGGAACCAGACAAAAGTGGGAATAATAACCTGCGCCTATCTGGTTCCATGGTTCGTGCTCTATAGCCTCCTTTCCCAGAAGTGCGAGCACTTCCTGCTGTATGAGCAGTGCGTGCTGACCCAAATAATGAGAAAGCAGGGGGGGTCGTGACGGTGGGTGGTCGAGGAATTCTATAAAGTGTCCTCTCTCGACCAGTTGGAGGACCCACCAGTCGGCGGTTTAATCTGCCATCCTGAGAGGTGTCGAGCGATGCGACCCCTGACCTTTTCTTCATGTTAATCCAGAGGAGGGGGTAAGGACCAGGAAGGAGTCATGCTGTGGCGGCATTACTCCCCGCAGGATGGGTCGGTTTGGTGTATCTCTGACCTTGGCCTGGGGAAGACTTAGGCTGGGCCTTACAGCTGAAGTTGCCCCTTTGCTGCTGGCTGGAATGTGGCTGCTGCCATTGTTGCCGGCCACAAAAACGATTCTGGTTCTTACGAAAGGAACCAGATTTGGGCCTGTACAGTCCTTACTGCCTTCCCGCTGTCCTGTAATTTGGTGATCACCTTTTCGGAATCTTCACCAAATAGGACTTCGCTGTTGTAGGGAACATCCAGGATGTTTTTCTGGACGTCCGAGGTAAATCCGGAGACACAAAGCCATGAGTGTCTCTGCAAACTCCTGAAGCTGCTCCCCTTGCTGAGGAGTCTGCTGAATCGTAAGCTGCTCTCAAAACTTGGGTCCCCACGTCTCACCCCATGTGAAGGAGGTTCAGAAGTTGCTCCTTCTGCTCGCCATCAGGAAGTGCTTTGACTAGGTTTTGACCCTGTTCTGATAGGGCATTCTGAAAGTGAACCATATATGTCAGATAGTTCAATGACCTAATGGAGCATGTAGCCGACACGTAAATGCACCTACCCAGTGAGTCCAAGTGCTTGGACTCCTGGTCTGGAGGCTGTGTACTCAAATGTTGCGGTCATTGAGACCTGTCATGGGAGGCCATAATGACCAGGGAATCAGCCAGGGGTTGTTGCGCCAAGTACAGGTCCTCTGCAGGGGCCCCTGTACAGGCGGTCAGTCTTCTTTGGCACCATGGGGGTGGAGTGGATCGTTTCCACGCGGCCTTGGTGATGTCCGCGAAGGTGTCCACCAAGGGTGGCACCATCACAGACTTAGGGTCCTTCTGCCGGAGATAACAAGCTAGGTGCTGTCGTTCGGGGTCTAGGTCTTCCATTTCCCATCCCATGTTCTCCTGGATGTGCCTCATTATTTCAGAAAAGGAGGGATCATCTGGAGGTGACCTGGGGAGGTCTCGAGGGTCAGGCAATGGGATGCTGATTGGAGAAGGAGACCTGGAGGTATCAGAAGTGTCAGGTCTAGAGCCATCCCCCTGTGGAGTGGACCGTCTACGTCTGGATTGCTTAGGACTGGAGGACCCTGAGGGCGATCTTGAAGGGGGCCTTCTCCTTTTTCTGGATCTGCCCCTAGGAGGTGAAGTAGGCTCCTTGGGGGTCAGAGGTCTTCCTACTGGCCCCTGAGGTGGAGGAGAAGTGGGGGGGGGGAGTAGGAGGAGTACGCTTCACTGGGACCACGTCTTTCTTGATTGTGTCCCACCAAAAGGTAAAGAGGTCTTTAACCTCCTGAATGTCCATACCGGATGACAGACCTGGGGTTGGTCTGTCGCCGGTATTGAGCGTCAGGTCCAAGAGCGTCACCGGATCAGGCGAAGGCTCCTGTGGAAGCCCGGCTTCCTTGTTGTTGCCTGCCTGGTCATCAGGCAACATCAGATCCTCCTCTGTAGAGCACCGGTGACCGGTATCCACTGGTGACGGAGAGGCAGTCGTCGGCTCCTGAGAACGTTTGGCCGATGTCAGGTGTTTGGCCGATGTCTGGTCCGACGGGCGCATAACTGGAGAAGGGTTGGCAGCCTGTTTAGTGTCTGTTGTCCACTTAAGGGACATCAGGTCTGTGGTCTTCCTAGGAGGCTGGGAGGATGATCTGGCGTTGGGGTCCTGCCGTCTGTCCGAGGAAGCCCGAGAGATTTTTGAAGAGGACTTGGACCGGTGACGGTCAGAAGACTTCACAGAAGCCCGGGAGGGTGCTGGAGAAAGGTCCGAGGTCCTGGAAGTCTTGATGGGATGCAGAAAAGCCGAAGAGCTGCCTGAAGTCCTAACCTTAATGGGAAGGGACTGAGAGTGAGCCCTGGAGGGATAGCGGTCTGAGCGCGTGGAGCTGGAGCTGGTGCGCGAGTACGAGGCCTGGTTTGGGGACCTGGCCTTCTCCCAGTGCTGGTCCCGGTGTTTATGGGACTTAGAGGTAGACTCACCTCTGAAGGCAGGGTCTTTATCCATAATCTTAAGCCTTTCTTCCAAGAGGAACCCCTGAAGTGCCTTCTGGCGGTGGATCTGGGTGCGACTATTGAACCACTGGCAAAAGGAGCAGGCCTTGGTGTCATGTTCCAGGCCTAGGCACCGCAGGCAAGATGAATGCAGATCCTTAAAAGGTATCTGTTTGCCACAGGCACACTTAGAGGGGTGTCCTTCTGAAGAAGGAGTTGGAGATGCTGACATTTATCAGAAATGCTGGAAGTTCTAGATGTCATTCGCTGGAGTAGGACTGTGAGGCTGATGCTGGCGAGTCGATGGAGGGAAAAGAACTGGGAATTCTGGGTGACCGCCCCCTTTTGTATGATGCCTGACATTGGGGGCGGTCCCCGCTGGATACTGCTAGCTAGAACATTTCTGTGGGGTCCTGGCGCCTACCGGCTTCAGTCCTAATGGTGTAACCTGCTGCAAGAGCCGTTTCTTGAAGTAAGATCGGGACACCCTATTGCAGATTGTCTGAGTTCTGCCACCGCAATAGGTCTAGAGTCACTGGGTTTGAAATCAGGATCTCATGGTCCAGGTTGTTGGATCTCTGGTCCCACTGTACCCTGAGGGGCAACTGAGTGACCCTCATATGTAGTCTGGCCAGGAGCACAGTGGGGATGGCCTCTGCCATAAGAACCAAGAGGTGGAGGACCGATTTTGCTGAGGTCTGCCTCTGTGAGGCCACTAAGCGTGCCTGATGTTGGAGAGTCTCCACTTGGTCTGACGATAGGAAGGCTCTCCCCTTGATTGTGTTTAGCACTGCCCCAATAAACTGGAGGTGCTGCGATGGGGTAAGGTGGGATTTGGGATAGTTGACCATAATGCCCACCTGCCCCAAAAGATCCAGGGTAATAGAGAGGGATCTGATCAGGCTATCGTCTGACGGTGCTGAAAGAAGCCAATCTTCGACATAAGGGAACACCTGTATCCCCTGCCTGCGTAAGGCAGCTGCCGCCACCATTAGCCACTTCGTGAACACACTGGGTGCTGATACAGGCCAAAGAGTAGAGCCCTGAACTGAAAATGCTCTCCTTGAAAACAGAACCTGAGTAACCTGTGGTGGGGTTAAAAGATAGGAATGTGCAGATAAGTATCCTGCATATCCAGGGCACACAGTCAATGTCCCTTCTGTAGGAGTGGAATGAGGCTTGGAAGAGACAGCATTCAGAACGTTTTGTATTCCACAAAGAGGTTCAGCGTGCTGAGGTCGTCCATTTTCTTGGGAACCAGGAAGAAGTGCGAGTAGAATCCCGTCCTCTTTGCTCTGGAGGAACCATATCTACTGCTGTTTTTATCAGCAGAGAGTCTATCTCCTCTTACACCAGCTGGACATGACCTGGGGGGTGGGTTGAAGGTCTATCTGTGAACTCTATTGTGTGGCCCTGTGCCACCAGTTGAAGGACCCGTGAGTCTGATGTGATTGTCTCCCATCCCGGTAGGTGGTTTACGAACTGTCCTCCTACTGGTTCCCCTAGGACTCGATCTAGAGGATGGAGGGGTCCTAGTAAGTCAGTTGGGAAGGTGGAGGGAGTGGATCTCGAGGCTCTGTGTGATTTGGCTGGGGGAGACGTGCCTGCTGAAGTGGCCTGACGTTTGTTCTGACGTCGGTTCTGTTGATGGCGCTGCTGATGATGAATGGGCTGTTTCGGTTTTTGAGGGGGCTTATGCATGAACTGGACCAAGCACAAAGCCTTGCCCTTGTCCTGAAGGTCAGTGATGTTGTCTTTGACATCCCTTCCAAACAAGACTGGACCCCAGAATGGGGCATTCTGTATTGAAGTTTGCACTTTGGGTGCCAGACCTGAGATTCTTAGCCATCTGTGTCTCTTGAGGCCAATGTCAGTTGCTGCACCCCTTGCTGAGGCATCTACTGCATCGTAGGTGACTTTCAAAGTATGCCGGCTGGCTGACTGCACCGTTCCTGCCATTTCCTCCTTAAGCTCGGTGTCAGGAAGTTTATCGAGTCTGGACTCCAATTGGTCCAGGATAGACTTTTCATAGACCACCATGTGCGCTATGCAATTTAGTGCCCTGACGAAGTAGAAGAAGAGTCATAATTCTTCCCAAACTGGTCTGTCACCTTAGATTCCTTGTCCAGAAGTGAGGTGCTTTGGTTTAGCGGACCGGTTGTGAACAGCACTAATGACCATCGAATCTGCCTTAAGCTGGACACTAAGGTGATCTTTCCCCTCAGGTGTCTGGTATAACTTGTCCGCTTTCCTGGCTACAGGTGCTAGAGAAGCGGCTGTTTCCATATTGTGGATGCCAGATCCTCGGGGCCTATCCACGGTGGAATGAAGGCCGAAGACAAATCCGATAGCTCCAGATGTTCGGCTAGTCTCTGGCGTTGGTGTTCTTGATCCTCCATAAGCCAGTCATAAGCTGCCTGGATTTTCCTGAGGAGTTCTATGAATGAAGAGACTTCAGGAGGGGATTTGGGTGATTCCTTTGGTTTTGGGTTATCCGGGGTAGGCAACTTGTAGTCTGAGCCCGAATGGGCCAAGTCACTCTCAGAATCTGACATCGGACTATTGTTGGGAGAATGGAGTCGAGGCAGAGTGATGTCCACTGTTCTCAAGAATTCTGAGAGTCATTGAGGCAAAGGCTCCACGGGTCTCCCTGATGTAGAGGGTCTAGGAACCAGTGGCGGGGAAGGTCTATGTGTCGGCTCCCTGGGGGCCGGCGTCAGGGCGGCTGAAGGCTGACGCTTCTCCAACTCTGATGTGAGTTGAGACTTCATCTTATCCCACCAGGAATGAAGCATAGCCTACAGGTCCACCTGTGGCTGGGGTGGAGGTGGAGTGGTGGGGGGCTGATGTCTGTATCCCGGCATTGGATAACCCCGTATCTGGTAGTATGATGGGTATCCTGATGTTGGAATGCCCAGTGATGGGTACTGAGGTAACCATGGCATTGGGAACCCTGGCGTCAGGTAGTGCGGTGTTGGATACCCTGAAGGGTATTAATGCGTTAGATAGTTGGGTGTTGGGTATCTCTGAGGAACGCCAGTGGGACTATGTGTCGGCCCAGACAGAGAGGCTGAGGGACCCGGCATAGGCACCGATGGGGAGACTGAAGGCCCCACTGGGGGATCCTGTGGAAGAGCTAGGCGGCTCGACGGGGTTGATGTCGGGCCTCACAGTGGTCCTCTGGGAGCCGAGGGGCCTGAATGGCCTATGTCGGGTCCGGAGGCACCCCACGCGTAGGGCACTCAGGTGTCAGGACAGGAATGGTCCCGGATGGTGGGTGTTGTCCCCCCTCTGGGTCCCCTGGGACGGGGGGGAGACCAGAGGGACCACCTCTATGGGCGAGGGGGAGAAACTGGAGGAGGAGGACCCTCTGGTGTCAGCTACGATTCAGACACCAGCTGATCCGGTTCCTCAACGTCAGGCCTGTTGTCGGGGCCTGGTGGAGGAACCAGGGCTGAGCATGCATCAGAGGGGCTGACGTGCAACTTATCAGCTGGTTCTGTGCAACTGCCGGAAGAGCAGACGTGTGATTTACTTTTCTCCATGTTTTCAAGCCTCTTAATCTTGAGGGGCCTAAGGGTAGTGGGACTGTCCTTTACCCCGGAGACTCCCATCGGAACCAAGACGGATTCTGGCTGTGGGGGCCAATGGCTGCTCTGTAGCCACAGGAGCAGCCTTGAAAGGAGGTGCATCCGGGGCTACCCTGAGGCTGTGGCAACCGCCAGGTGTCCATGGGCTGGATGGAGATTGTTCCCGGTCCTGATGTCTCTCCTTGTCTTTCTTCTTCTTACGGTGTCCTTCGGGGGAAGATGTGTTCCTGAGTTTTTTCAGCTCCTGCTCCACAGATGCCATTTTTAGTTTTAAAAGGTGGGCTTCCAGGAACTGCTGACAGCGCTGTCGTGTGGCCTGGTTAAAGCCTTGGCAGACCTCACAATCCTCTGTCTTGTGATCTGGGCCCAGACGAAAAAGGCAGAAGGAATGACTTTTTATGTGAGGAAGCCGAGACCCATAGGAGTTGCACTTATTTTTTATGCGAGTCGGAAGATGTCTGAGATGACATGCATGATCGAATAAACTAGTACAATTATGAGAAAAATATAATTTTTAATAGTTAGAAAAACAAGAAATACTCATCCAAGATGGCGCAGACAGAAGCAACATTCTCCGCGAGATCGGACATGTACAGGTCGACGGTGGGAAAGAACTGGAGGGCAGGTGTGGGGACCGCTCACTGTATAGCGCCATGCTGACATCGGTCACGTGATGTCGAGTTGGCGGCCCCCCACTAGACAGTGCTAGCTAAACATTTTCTGTGTCGTCCTGGTGCCTGCTGGCTTCAGTCCTGTTAGTACCTACTGCAAGACCCCTCTCAAAGTAAGATAAACTGCTTCTGCTGAGCTTGGACCAACAGGTCTCTGCTGTAAAAATGAACTTAGTTTATCTTTGATGGTATTCAGCTTGAGGTGGATAGTATGGTTAAAAACCTGGTAGCATCCACTGTGATATAAGCTAACTCTGGAATCTCTGGTGTCCGCTGGTGTCATGGGTTGCTTTTATCATCAAGAATGTTGTCAGGCTGCACCCTTTCTACAGGAAAGGAGGGACATGATAGAACCATTCAGATACCTCACAGGTAATAAAAAGGTACATGAAGATAGCATTTTACATAGAAAAAGATACTCAAGGACAAGGAGTCATGTTATGAAGCTGGGGTAGGGGGAGACTCAGAGCAGATGTGAGGAAATATGTCTTCAAGGAAAGGTTGGATGACTCCTGGAGCAGCCTCCCAGCAGAGGTGGTGGGTGCTAAAATGGTAGCAGGATTGAAGCATGCATGGGATAGACACAAAAAGGGACCTTAGAAATAAGGCAAGGTGGGGGGGGGGACGAAGATTGTTACGGAAAATAAGACAGACTAGGTGGGCCATGAGGTCCTTAGCTGCCGACATCTATGTTTCTTTCCTAGAGGACTGAGAACACTGGTGCAGACATTAGTTTCCTCTTTCCTTGACTGATGAATGCGCTCTACAAGGACCTAGCCTGTGGTTTGGCCCAATTCTGGCAGCTAGTGTAAAATGTGGGAGTCTGACATCTAAGCTTCTTGCAGAGATCACAACAGAGCTGACACAACGCAAGCTGGGCTGCTTCTCAGTGAAGCAGCAGATCAACTACAGTGCAATTATGATTGCTTTTATGGCCTGGCTTTCATCTACATCCACAAGATACTGACCCCTTCCCCAATCCCACTGCCCAAGGAGAAACATTCATTGAAGAGATCTGGGGCTGTTGTCTGTTCCTCACCTACAGGTCATTTTTTTTTTTTTTTTGTTAGTGGCATCTCCAAGTCTTTGGAACTCCCACCTTCTAGATGTTCAACGAATAATATCTGAGTGCCATTCTAGGATGGAGATCTATGCAAATGGCTCTTTTTACAGGCCTACCCTGGCCCTATTATCGAAGCATTTGTTGCCTGCACTGATTGATGTGCCACTGTCATCTCCATATTTTTATTGTATTTATATTGTGACTATCATTATTGTAAAAAACTTCAGGTTCTGAAAGATGCTATAACAAAAAATAAATGCCATACTCTGTCACTACAGTCTACCGTCTGTGCTTAACGTTTGCCCTCTCCCTCCCTGACAGGCCAGCCCAGGGAATGTACTGCCCCCATTTGCTACCGCTGCCTTTGTATCTACACATCACTGTCTAGTGAAGAGTATCTGTTCTGGATGACAAGGGACGACTGCTTCAGCCCCTCCACCCAACCATAACTTCTAACCCTGTCACCTCCCCCTGTTCTCACCATACATGGTCTATTCTAGCATACTTTCACTACAGCGTTCTCCTGCACCAACAGTTCTGTGCATTGCTAGGTGGCCCTTAAAGGTCTAACATTTAAGCACCATGCATGGTAACCATCATGCAGTTGTCACATTTTCTGCTTTTGTAAATTGGTCTGTTTTCCTCTGGGGCTCATCTGGTAATAGACTGAGATAGTGACAGCACTACATTGAAGAGTTCCAAAAGGATGGATGAATCAATGTTAGTTGCAGTTAAAACCTGGAAGGAATATAAAAGCCTATTTGTGGGAGACTTACTCTGATGAAGCCATGTAAACTTACCCTACAAAAAAGATTTGCATATACCTACCTATGAGAGTTTGGGGGGGGTTCAGAATGTATGCATGTGGAGACACAGAAAAGATCAGTTACGTAAGAATTTACCATAACAGTAGATCTTCGAGGGAATCTTTGTCATCAGGTCACACCTATGGAACTTGGCCATCAGGTACTAGGATCCCACTGAAGCTTTTCTGCAGCAGTCTAGTAGGGGCCACCCACACCAACGTCAGGCTCCGATGTCACAGGCCTATAAGTGTGAGCAGCCCTACTCCCTCCCTAGTTCTTTTCCCTAGCTGGAGGCCACAGGTGACAGGATTCCCACCGAGGAGAGAGAGAAGGTGCTCAGCTAGCAAAAAGGCTGGAGCAACTTGGACAGCTGAGCTGGGGGATAGAGGGAGGACAGCATGACCTGATGATGACAGAGATTCCCTTGAAGATCTACTGTTATGGTAACTTCTTACATAACTGTTTTATCTTCTTCAGGGATATGTCACAATGTGGATTAGAATTCAACTTTAGAAGTATAAACCTGTGATTCCATAATACAGTTTAAAATACCAATAAGAGGGAATTTTTTTTCTCAGTTCGTTCCACTCTCCTTTGGAATAAACTTCCTGTTGATTTAGGTAATGCATCTTCATTTGCATCCTTCAAATAAAGAGACTGGATAACTATTTACTGTCTAATAATGGGTCCTTTCGATTACCTTACTGGTGTGGGGAGGCAATCTTGATGGGTCGCATGGCCTCCTTTTGCCTCAAGTTACCAAGATATCTCTGTCATTAGGTCATACCTGCGGAACGAGTCCTGAGCAGTGCTAAGTGCAAGACATTCTGGGTGGCCAGAGGCCTAAGAAAGAAGGCCCTGGAGCACAGCTAGGCCAAAGCATGCTCTTCTTCTGGGGGCAATGTCCAGACTGTAGTGCTTGGTGAAAGTGTGGACAGTACTCCAAGTTGCAGTAGTGCAAATCTCGGCTGCTGAAACACCTCTGAAACAGGCAACTAAAGTGGCCATACCTCTCGTGGAATGGCCCTTGACAACCCCAGGAATTTCCTTACTATACTTCCTGTAACAAAATACAATACAGCTGGCTAACCCTTTGGACAAGCACTGTTTAGAAACTGGAGTGCCCCCTTTCCCAGGGGCAAAAGAAACAAACAACTAAGAGGGCTTCCTGCAGGCCTTAGTACGGTGTGTATAGCACCTGAGACTTCTGTTCACATCCAAAGTATGGAGCAATGCTTCTCCTGGATTGGCATGCACTGGATAATAAACAGACAGGTGGACAGATTGTTTTACAGTAAACTCTGACACCACTTTAGGAAAAAATTTAGAATTAGTACGCAAAGAGACTGTCTTTGTGAAAAATCAAATAAGGCTGCTCACATGAGAGCCTGTAGCTCTGAAATTCTAAAAGCAGAAGTAACAGCAACTAAAAATAACACTTTCAACAACAGAAAGCGAAGCTCGCAAGATGAGGCTGCCACAAAAGGAGGCAGGGTCAGCTTCGTTAGAATTAAATTCAGGTCCCAAGCTGGGACCGGATTACAGACAGGAGACTTCAAGCGGATAATGCCATGCAGAGAAGTACCGGCCACTTCCAACTGGGCCACAGTATGGACATCAATGGGCACATGAAAGGCTGATATAGCTGACAGGTGCACCTTAATAGAGGCGTATTGGAGACCTTCTTCAGGCAAGGTCAAGAGATACTTCAGATCCTGGTTCACTGGACAAGTGAAAGGGTCCAGGTAATGAAAAGTGGCCCACATAGCAAACTGCTTCCATTTCATAGCGCAAGTGGCCCTGGGGGAAGGTTTTCTGGCAGCCAACAGGACATCAGTCACCTTCTGAGACACCACAAACCAAACAGTGGCTATGTCCTCTGGTGCCATGCATGCAAGTGGAGGGATTAGGTCTTCTTGATGGACCAGGGTCTCCTGAGCCTGTGTCAACATATCCCGGCAGAGGGGCAGGGGAGCTGGAGGTTCAACAGGCAATTGCTGCAGTAATGGAAACCATATCTGCCGAAGCCAGACTGGAGCCACCAGAATTAAGGTGTCTCCCTCCTTCTGTAGCTTGATGAGCACCCTCTGAATCAGAGGAAAGGATGGGAAGGTGTAAAGGAAAACGGGTTACTCACCTCTAACAGTAGTTCTAGGAGTGGTATATGTTGTTCATCCATACTTATTGGCATGTCCTTTGCCCTTTAAGATCAGCAGGAAAGTATTCAAGTTGGCTCCTCCCACCCACCTGGGTGGTACAATCCTCAGCTCCGCCCCATGATGCCAGATCTCACCCACTGGAAGCTAGGTTGTGCGTTGAAGCCGGGGAGGTCAGGTGGGTTCATGTGGATGAACAACATATACCACTCCTAGAATTACTGTTACAGGTGAGTAAATACAGGTTACTCACCTGTAACATGGGTTCTAGGAATGGTATATGTTGTTCATCCACACTTATTGGCAGGTTCCTTGCTGCTTTAAATCTTGCGGAAGGTCTTCAAGCTGGCTTCTCTCCCACCCACCCAGGTGGTAAAACTCTCAGCTCCGCCCCATGACGCCAGATCTAGCCCGCTGGAAGCCAGGTTGTGCGTCGAAGCCGGGGAGGCCGGGTGGGTCGTATGGATGAACAACATATACCATTCCTAGAACTCCTGTTACAGGTGAGTAACCTGTATTTCTAGGGACATGGATATGTTGTTCATCCACACTTATTGGCAGACTCCTAGCAGTTCTCCGGGAGGAGGGAGGCAAGGCGCACACCCCCTACTTAGGTATAAAGACTGGAGAACCGAGGCCCCGACCAACATCCCAGCGTGACCCAAGGTCGATGTGGAGGGGGAAACAGTATAGCCTGCTTCCAGGTAGGAGCCCTGTGGATATCCTGGACAGGAGTATCCTCGGAAGCAGCCACCGATGCAGAGGAAGGGCGGGTAAAATGAATGGGGACGAACCCCGGCAGAGACAATACCTGGTTAGGGAAAGACTCCGCCACCGCCTACGAAAGGAACTTCGGGTGGGGCCCAGGACAACCTTGTCCCTGTGGAAGGCCAGATAGGGAGACTGGGGCTGAGACTGAGGAGAGCTGGATACCAGTCTGGGGCTACCAGCATCGCCTGCGCCTAGTCCCTCCTCGCCTTGCCCGTGGGTCAAGGGAAATGGGGGAGAGGCATAGAAGAGGCCCGGGGTCCGCGGCCTCGACGGCATCCCCTACAGCGAACCTTGCTGAGGGGGCGGGCATGAGACAATCTCAGCCTTGTATTCTCCCTGGAGGGAAGGAGGGAGAAGATCCTGTGCTACCTCCGGCAGGGGAGACCACTCGTGAGGCGCAGCCTATGTCTGGCTTAGGGCATCAGCCAGGGTGCTGGAGGCTCCTGCCATCGAAGGCTAGGAAACCGCCTCCCGGCTGCGTGGAAGACCCAATGCGGAGAACCTCCTTACGCAGAGGCAAGGGACTCGTCCGAACCTGGCGGGGTAGGTAGCACATGGTCGTGGTGTTATCCACCTGGACTTAAACCACTAGACCCCACACAAACGAGGCGAGCGGTTCAAGCATAGTGGACTGCCTGGAGCTCCAGTGGGTAGGAAAGACATCGGGACTCCCGAGAGAACCACAGGCGGAGCACTCTGTATTCCCCTAGATGGGCACCCCCACCCATCCGAGAAGCATCGGTTGGAGAAGACCGTCGACTCAGGGCGGACGAACAGTATGTTCTCCTGCAAGAGCTAGAACGGTCCGAGGGAGAGCGCCCTCAACTTCTGGGCTGTAGTCATGAGCTGGTCCGGCGAATGCAGCACTGTGACCGCTGGCTGGCCAGTCCCCACTAGGGGAGCGAACCAGCGGTCCAACAGACCATGCTGGAGCCGGCCGCTGCGGGGCCCAGGAGGTGCAGGAGGTCCCGGCAGGGTGCAATTGCCAAGTCAGACCTGACTAGGTAAGGGAGGAAGAACCTCAGCCCTGTCTGCCAGGAGCCGAGCTCGGACTCGAGAGTCGAGCCTCGTCCCGAAGGAGAATCACCCGCTAAGACACGAGTTCCAACGTGGCTCCGATAAAAGGAGACCAGTCTGAGAGCCAGAACTCTGGATCGTCCCCTTCCGCCCGGAAGGGTTGCAGTCCGGCCGCCATCTGGGTTGGGTTACGCTCGGACCCCTCGATGCCACAGAAAGCTGCTGAGCAGAGACCGAAGGGCCTGGCCTGGAACTCGTAAAGAGATCCCCCGCTTAAGAAAGGGAGGAGTCTCCCAAGAAACGGATGGAACTTAGTGTAAGTACGTCCTGGAGGTCCAGGAAAGAAACCACATGCCTCGTTCTGAGGATGGGATATCTGAGGCAGAGAGACCATCCAGACGTGCGTAAAGAATGGGGCGCAAGCCCCCCGTCCGTTTGGGACCAGGAATACCTGGACACAAACTCAGGGTCTGAAGGAGGATCCGCAACCTTCCTGATCACCTCTGATTAGAGGGCCAGGCAAGTCGGCTCAGTGGGCCGACAACGAGGCTGTGGACTCCAAGACCCCCGTGGGGAAATGACCCGAAAGGGTGGTGCCTGCTCGCAATACCGAGGCAGGGCCTTCGCCTAGCACCTCCAATGCCCAGAGGTCCGGGAAAGCGGACCAGGTGGAGGAGGGCGGAGCTGCCTCCCACGAGGGAGCGAGGGAGCGACGGGGCCGGGGACAGCGCCCCTTAGCCCGTCACTGAGCAGGCTTGGAGGAGGAATTGGCTGGGGGAGCTCCTGGGCCTTTACCTCCCTGCTTCCTTTTAGAAGACGACGCTGGCTTGGAATCAGGATGCCCAGCGCAAGCCTGCTGGCCCTCGTGCTGGGCCAGTCGAGCCGCAGGGGCCGGGGGGCAAAAGGGCTTATGCAAAGGCTGCCGGTTGCCCTTGTCCCTCCGGGCGGGAGTGACCAAGTCCGGAGTGGCATCGGACTTCTCGGTCCCTTGCAGGTGTCCCTCCACTCCAGGGCTGAAAAGGTCAGTTCCCAAGAAGGGGATGTCCGCCAACTTGTGCTGGGTTTCCAGTGAGAAAGAGGATAACCTCAGCCACGCCCTGCGGTGCATGGCCACTGCAGCCGCCACCAACCTGGCACAGGAATCACCTAAGTCCAGAGCAGTCTGAAGCTGCTGCTTCGCCACCGCCCTACCCTGGTCCCGCACCCGCCGGACCGTGGTCCGCAGGTCAGCTGGGAGATGAAGAAGCACCTGGTCCAGGGAGCCCAAAATGGCATGGGAGAAATGTGCCATCAGTGCAGCGGAGCTGGCCTGTCGAAGGCCTAGGGAGGACGCAGCGTAAACCTTGCGCCCGACATAGTCCATCCTTTTAGACTCTTTGTCAGGGGATCTATCCACATCCCGAGCATTCCCAGAACACTGGAAAACATTGTCGGTAACTAACCCCTCAGCCGAGGGGTGCTCCGAGAAACCGGGCAAAGAACCGACAGGGACAGAGTATTTCCTGGCCGAGGGCGCAGGGCAGGAAGTAGGCCACCGCCAGAGCTCCAAGGCTGGGCCCACGATGGCCTCGGCCACCGGGAAGGCCTCCGAGGGTGAACCCCTTTGGTCTAGAATCTCCGTCAGGGGATAAGGGTCCCGTTTGGACACGGGCTCGAGCTGCATCCCGTGAACTCGAGATGAGGTGAAGCAGACCCGATAGGACGCATGGCTGTCGTCCACAGATCGCTCCGGAGAGGACCCCGGTCCTCCCAACTGGGGAAACATAGAGGAGTCGACTTCGGACTCTGAGGGGTCTGCAAAGAGCTGCCTCAGGCCTGAGTCACTCTTCATCCGCTGAGGGCGGGCGGGAGTGAGGGGGACGGACAACCTGCGGGACAGGTCGTGACTCGACCGAGGTTCCATCGAGGGCGGTGGGGCAGCAAGGTTCAGACGAACAACCAGCCCCGGAGTGGGCACCTCGACTGCAGCGAGCGGTTGAGTTGGCTAATCGGGTGGCAGCTGCTTGCTGGATGGGGAATGAATCGGTGTCGATTGATTCCCGGACAACAACAACTGCTGCCACATGAACTCCTCGTAATGTCGACGCCATCTGCATCGAAGCCACTCCTCATCCGAGGAGGGAGACGAGGAAGAACGGTAATGCCACTTAACTCGGTGCCCCGACCTAGAACACCGAAGTCGGTGTAAGTGGCTTGACTGAGAGGAGGACTGAGACCGAGATCCGAATCCTCGGGGAAACCGAAGGCGGGCCTGGGAAGGAGTGGGGTGCGCCCGCTCCTCCCTCGGCTCGGAGAAAGGGCCGAAGCCTGTCGACCTGAAGGTACAGGCAGAACCTCAGCCTCCGCCGGAGGGACCGGCGCAGGGATAGCGGCTCCAGCAGAAGACAGCCCAGACGACGGGTCGAGAGACTCGACAACGTCGACAGGAGTCCTGGCTGGCTGACCTGACGGGGACACCGTGAAGCCAGCGGCCTGAGCCGCACCCTCGACCAAAGTCGAACGTCGGCCGGCAGGGGAGGGGGAACTCTCCCGCTCCCTTCAGCGCCGACGATGGGACTTAGCCTGCTGTACCTTGGACTTGGGCCGAGAGGCAGGTCCCGAAGGTCCCTCTCCCTTAGAGGAAAGGGACTGGCGAAGCTCCTTGAATGAAGCTGAATGAGGAGAACTCAAGGAGAGCGGGATCAGCGCTGCGACCGAGGGGGGCAGCCGCCTCCTCCCTGTAGGAAAGAAGATCGAGCTGCTCAGCCGAGACAGCCGACGCGGACACTGCCCGACGAGTCTCCAAGGAATTTTCCGGAGTGGAAAAAGTTTCAGGTCGCCCGAGCCCAGAACGGGCCGCACGATCCTCCAGTGAGCTGGTCGAAAGGGCACAGCAAAAATCACAAACTTGTGGATCATGAGCCAGTCGAGGCAGTAGGAACATGTGGAGTGCGGTCTTTCCTGGAGGAATTAACCGGCGCCCGAGCCGAAAATGAATGATTCATCGCTGCAGCGAGAGAAGAAGATTGAGTTTAGAAAACTTCCAATTAAATTCGGAGACCCCGAAAATTTCAGGAACCAGTCCAAAACGCAGAGCACTAAGGAGGGAACCTGAGCTTCCAAGCTGTAAGGAAGATCTGGCGTCATGGGGCGGAGCCGAGAGTTTTACCACCCGGGTGGGTGGGAGGAGCCAGCTTGAAGACCTTCCGGCAAGATTTAAAGCGGCAAGGAACCTGCCAATAAGTGTGGATGAATAACACATCCATGTCCCTAGAACCTGTTTTTCTAGGATCATGGATATGTTCTATCCACACTAATTGGCAGACTCCTGGCAGTTCTCCGGAAGAAGGGAGGCAAGGCCCACAACCCCCTACTTTGGAAACAAGGACCGGAGAATTGTAGCTTCAAAACCACCATCCCGGCGTGACTCAGGGTCGATGTGGTAATGAGTAATGAAGGTGTTTGCTGACTTCCAGGTAGCAGCCCTGCAGATATCCTGGATAGGGACGTCCCTAGAAGCAGCCACTGAGGCAGCGGTATGATGGGTGGAATGAGCACTCAGCCCTTCGCGAGGCTCCCTGCCTGCCAACCTACAGCAGAGATCAATGCAAGATGGAATCCATCTGCCAATCATCCACATCGCTGCAGGTCTACCAGGTGCGACTTCAGTGTAGGTGACAAACAGCTGGCAAACCTCTCCCCGAACTTCAGCCGTCCGCTCCTTATAATGAGAGCGTTCGCCTCACATCCAGAGTATGGAGCCTGTACTCGGCGTCCAGTGTGTAGTTCAAGTAGAACACAGGCAGAGTTAACAGCTGCTTAAGGTGAAACTCCGACACCACCTTCGGAAGGAACTTCGGATTGGGGCGCAGTACAACCTTGTCCCTGTGGAAGACCAAATAAGGAGACTGCACCGAGAGCACCTGGAGCTCCCCAGTCCTTCTGGCTGATGTAATAGCCACCAAGAAGGTGGTCTTCCACAACAGATGTAACAACTAGTACCTGTGCATCGGTTCGAATGGCTTGCCCATGAGTTTAGCCAGTACCAGCAGTAGATCCCATGGAGGTGGAGGTTCATGCAGCAGAGGGGATATGTGATTAAGGCCCTTGAAAAAGCACCAGACCACTGTCTCCTGCACCACCGTCCACTGACCGGCCTGCACCCGGTAAGCGGAGACGGTTGCCAGATGCACCTTAAGGGTAGTCATCCGGAGACCTCCTATGGAGAAGGATCAAAGGTAGTCGAGGATACTGGCCACAGAACAGGAACTAGGGTCTAAGTCCGTGCCCTGACACCAAATGGGAAAACCTTTTCCATTTGAAGGCATAGCACCTACTGGACAACTCTTTCCTAGATGCCTCGACTACGCTGAGGACATCGTTGGAAAGACCCAAAGCCTGGAACTCTAGCCGCTCAGGTACCAGGCTGTCAGGTGCAGGGATTGAAGGTCCGGATGGAATACCTTCCCCTGATTGACAGATATCAGATCCGGGCATGCTAGAAGATGCCTCGGGAGCCTGTTGCTGAGGCTGAGATCATCTGGATACCAGAACTAGCATGGCCAATTTAGGGCTACCAGGATCACCTTCGCCTTGTCCATCCTTGCCTTGAGAAGCACCTTGTGAATCAAGGGAAATGGAGGGAAGGCATAGAAGAGGACTGGGGTCCATGGCCTCGAGAAGGCATCCCCTGCAGCGAGCCCTGCTGAGGGGGGCGGGCAGCAAACAGCCTCAGCTTTGTGTTCAGCCTGGAGGCAAATAGGTCCACCTGAGGGGTGCCCCACAGGGAGAACAGGCTGCGAACTACCTCTGGGTGAAGAGACCACTCTTGGGACGCCTCGCCTACATGGCTGAGGGCATCTGCCAGTTGGTTCGAGGCTCCTGCCACATGGGTGACTAGGAGATCTGCCTCCAGTCGGCTCACAAGGGTCCAGATGTGGAGTGCTTCCCTGCACAGAAGCTGGGAGTGCGTTCCACCCTGCTTGTTGAGACAGTGCATGGTCGTGGTATTGACCGTTTGGACCTGAACCACTTGACCCCGTAGGAACAGAGCTAATTCAGTCAGCACCAGCTGCACTGCTCAGAGCTCCAGCAGGTCAATGTGGCTTCGGGGTTCCAGAGCCAGTGGACTCTGTGGTTCCCCATGTGGACTCCCCAGCCCATGAGAGAGGCATCGGTTGCAAGGACAACTGCTGGCTCGGGGCGGACAAATGGGATCCCTCCCTGCAGATGTTCCGGGACGGTCTACCATTGGAGAGCATACTATAACCTCTGGGTTGCTGTGACCAGCTGGTCAAAATGACCCTGATGCTAGGACCACTGGCTGGCCAAGCCCCACTGAATGGGGCGCATATGCCACCAGGCCCAACAGACCATGGTGGTGCAGGCCACCATGTAACCCAGAAGACGCAGGACATCCCGGGCAGGGCGCAATTGCCCAACCAGAAATGATTGGGCAAAGGAGGAGAGAACCTCCGCCCTGTCTGCCGGGAGCCAGGCTCTGGTTCGGCAGGAGTTGAGCTCTGCCCTGATGAAGCAGATCACTTGCGAGGGCACAGGTTCCAACTTGGCCTCATTGAGGCCAAGTTCGAGACAGGTCTGGAGGGCCAGATCCCTGGACCTCTCCACCTCCAACTTGGAAGGACCCACTATGAGCCAACTGTCGATGTAAGGGTACACCCTGACCCTCAACACCGAAGATGGGCTGCCACCACTGCAATGCATCTGGTAAAGACCTGGGGGCCAATGACAGCCCGAACGGCATAGCTTGGAACTCGTAGATGATTCCCTCCACCCAAAAGTGGAGGAACCTTCGGTGAGACGGACAGATTGGGACATGGAAGAATGCATCCTGCTAATCCAGGGAGCAAAACCAGACGTTTTGCTTGAGATGGTATGATCTGAGACAGAGTTACCATCCGAACGGTGTGCGGCCTGAAGTACTGGTTCAGGTCGTGCAGATCCAGAATGGGGCACCAGCCCCACATCTGTTTCGGGACCAGGAAGTACCTTGAAACTAACCCTGGGTTGACTGGGGAATCTGTGACTTAAGCCTCCACCTCCTTGAGGAGAAGTTGGGCTGTGTCGGCTCTCAGAGCTGACTGAGTGTGAACTGATACCCTTTTCTCATGTGGGGCGCAGGCTCGGCTTGGCGGGTACTGCTCGAACTCCAGAGGCAGTCCCTGACCAACCACCTCCAACACTCACCTGTCTGTGGTAACAACGGACCAGGTGGAAAGGAAGTAGTGGAGCCAGACCCTTACAAAAGGACCCAGAGCAGGCGTGATGGGTATGTGGCTGGACACCCCCATCCCATTACTGAGCAGGCCTGGAAGAAGAGGACCTGGATGCAGGACCACCTGACCCTTCCCTCCTGGTTTGCGTGCAGACTGCATGCCTGGCTTGGGCCAAGGGCGCCAAGGCTGGGCCTGCTATAGTTGCCCAGATGGAAATGGGGGCTGCTTGGCCGCAGGGGCAGAAGGTCAAAATGGCTTCTTCTTCTGTTTTTTGGAACCCTGGGATTCATTTTGGGCAGAAGTAGTGGAGTCCAATGTGGTACTGGACTTCTTGATACGTTCAAGGTGACCATCCACTCCTGGACTGAACAAGTCAGTGCCCAGAAATGGGACATCTGCCAGCCTGTGCTGGGTTTCGGCCATAAAGGTTGAGACCCGCAAGCAAGCCCTGCGGCGCATGGCGACCATGGCTTCTACTGAACAAGCACAGGAATCCTCCATGTCCAGGGCTGTTTGGAGTTGTTGTCTGGCAACAGCCCGGCCCTGGTCCTGAACCTGTTTGACCGTGGTCTGAAGGTCCATGGGAAGGTGAGGAAGCACCTCATCTAAGGAGCCCAAGAGGGCGTGGGAGAAGTGTGCCACGATCACAGCCGAACTTACCTGATGGAGACCTTGGATTCTTTGTCCGGTGGTCTGTCAGAGTCTCCTCAGTTCCCTACCCATCTGAACACAGACTCGGTCACCATTCCATCAGCCAAGGAATGCTGTGTAAATCACGACAGGGAAACAGTAGGAACCGCGTACTTGCGGGCTATCCTGGGGGACGGTGCGAGGTAGGAGGCTGGGTGCTGCCAAAGCTCCAGGGCTAGACCAACAATGGCTTCAGCTACTGGAAAGGCCTCGGTCGGAGAATCTCTTCTGAGGATGTCAGGGGCGTATGCTACCCATTTCTCAACAGGTTCCAACTTCATCCCCATAGACTTGGAGATGAGGCAGAGGATGCCCATAAAGGAGGTGGGTCCCTTCTCAGCAGAGAGACTCATGGCATCATCGTTGTGGGAACGAGATGCCAGTTCCGAGTCCTCAGACAATGAGGATTCCAGATATAGTGGTCTGCTACTGGAATCACTAAGAACCCACCGCGGGCGGTCGGGAGTTATAGTGACAGCCTATGTGGGAGGTCTGAAGCAAACTGAAACTCCTTGGGAGGAGCCCCCGAAGGAGGCTGTTTCGGTGGCGGCTCCACAATGATAGGTGGAGAGACCAACTTTGGCTGAGTCAAGAGTGATGTTGCCGGCTCTGCAGGCGGCGACAATCGACTCCGGAGTCATTGATGATGGCCTAGTTGGCAACAGCCATGTGATGGCCGGTGTGGAAGAACTGCCTTCAACCTGGTCAGGACCAGCTGCTGCCACAACATGTCCTTGTAGCACCGGCGCAACTTGCGTCGGTGCCTCCCCTTATCCGAGGAGGACGAGGACGAGTGGTGGCAGTGCCGCTTATACGACTTCCTCGGGTCTTTCGGTCGAGGATGTCCCAGACCGGGACGTCGATCGTCGGGGGGGGGGGACCAATAGGGGTGTTCAGGAGACGGGAAGAACCGTGGCTCCTCCAGGTCAGGGACGACCACTGCCTGGGGCTTCCCAGCAAGCTGGGTCACCTCATCGGTGAGGGCTGTTAGGACCGGAGTCCTAAACAAGGAATTGTCGGCCTTATCGGTCGACGGGGTCGAGAACAATCTCAACAGGAACACTGTCCCGTGTCTTGTGCCTGCTGACTTGATGGGGGTACTGAGAGGTTGGCGGCTGAGGCCGCAACATTGGTCAAAGCCAAAACAGGAGACTCCTGGGACTAAGATGGCTCTCTGTCCCAAGACTGGCATTGATGAGATGCAGATTCTCTCAGTTCCTTTTCCTTTTTATGGGATCTGGAGATATGAGAGTCAGGGCCTTCCCTGTGAGTGGGAAGGGATTGGACCATCTCCTTAAAGGAACCCGAGAAAGAAGAGCCCACTTTGAGTGGAACAAAAACAGAGGGTGAAGATGAGAGCTTGGTGGCCCGTGCCGCATCTTCTTCGAAGGCCTCTATTTGTTCCAACTATTCCGCGGACCCAGCGGCTGAGGAGATCGCATGGCGGGCATCCTTCAATTTGACCCTCAGGTGCCGTTTTTCCGGACGTCCAAGCTGGAGACGCTTGAGGTGATCATCCAAGATTTTGGATGAAAGGAACAACATAAGTTGCAGGCCTGAGTATTGTGATTGTGACCCAGGCAGTACATGCACGTGGCATGCGGGTCCGTTCGAGACATCTGCCTGCAGGGACACCAGCGGAACCCGGGCGAGGACTTGTCCTCCATAGCGGTTGCAATTCAAAAAGTGTTCGGAGAGGTTAGAAGAATCTTAATCGGTGGTAAAACCAAGTTTTGGAGTACCAGGGCCTACTTAACATGGAAGCGAGAAGGAGGGAACCTGCATCTTCCAGCAGAAAGGAAGATTTGGCATCACGGGGCAGAGCCAAGGATTATACCACCCGGGTGGGTGGGAGGAGCCAGCTTGAAGAATTTCAGGCTGATCTTAAAGGGGAAAGGACATGCCAATAGGTGTGGATAGAACAACATATCCACGATCCTAGAACCTCCCTTTCCAGGAGAGGGACAAAGCGTCTCACCAGAAAACTCCAGGCTCTGGATCTAGTAAGCAAATGCATGTCAGTTTTTGTATTGATTGGGGACGCAAAGAGGTCCAACTCTGGATGACCCCAACTGTCGAACAGGTCTTCTATGACTGAAGTCAGCACCTGTGAGCGGCTGATGCTGTCCGCCAAGGTGTTTTGGGCACCTGGCACATGGACGGCTGACAATTCTAGACTGTGATCTAGAGCCCAGTACCAGACCCTGATCGCCTCCCAGTACAGAGGGTAAGAGTGAGCCCCCCCTTACTTGCTGATGTAATAGACCACACTGAGGTTCTCTGATTGCACCAACAGTGGGCCTGGAAAGAGATAGTTCTGGAAGGCCAGCAAGGCATACAGAACTGCCCTTATTTCTATGATGTTTATGTGGTGGAGGGTCTCCCACTGGGACCAGGTTCCCTGGGTCTGATAAGGGCCCAGGTGCGCTCCCCAACCCAGACCCGACGCATCTGTGTTGATGACATGGTGAGGAGTGGGGATAAGAAACGGAACCCCTTTCAGGAGAATGGATCCATCCACCGCTGAAGCACTTTGCGTACCAGGGAGGAGACAAAAACCAACTGATCCAGATCATTGGAACACTGGCCCCACTGGAACCTGAGGGTCCGCTGCAGGATCCTCATGTGCAACCTGGCCAAAGGGACTGTCACAATGGCAGCAGCCTTAGGAAAAGCCTGGCTGGGATATACTGGCACAGCCTGAGCTATGAGGCAGTCCACCCTGTCTTGTGGTAGGAAAGTCTTACCTTTAGAAGAATCCAGAGCTGCTCCTGGGTACTGCAACCACTGGAACGGGGTCAGCACAGACTTAGGCAAACTGACAGTAATGCCCAGGGACTGGAACAACTGCAGGGTGTGATCTTGATTCAGCAACAGTCATTCCCTGGACTGGATTTCCAGTAACTAGTTGTCCAGATATGAGAACACATAAAGGCCTTTACGTCAGAGGGCTGCTGACACAGCAGCAAAGCACTTGGTAAATACCTGTGGCGTAAAGGTTAAGCCAAAGGTCAACACTCTGATCTGATGTTCCCCCCGGAAAAGGAACCATAGGTAATGCCTGTGAGGGGGTAAACCATGATATGTAGATAGGTATCTTGCATGTCTAGGGAGCATAGCCAGTCTCCCTGCCTGAACAAAGGAAAGAGGCCATGTAGGGTTATCATCCGAAATTTTCTGTATTAGATGTAAAGGTTCAGCTCCTTGAGGTCTAGAAAGGGCTTCAAGTCCCAGATTATTTTGGGAACCAGAAAGAACTGGGAGTAGTACCCTTTGTTACTCTGACAGCTGGGCATTGGCTCTGTGGCTCTTTTGCGCAGCAAGGTGAGCACCTCCTCCCTAAGCACTGCTGTGTGGTCCGTAGGATAAGAGGTAGGAACTGGTGGGACATCTGGAGGCTGTTCCAGAAGTTCTAGAGCATGGCCTTGTTTGATTATATGCAAGATCCAAGCATCCGTGGTGATGGTTCTCCACTGGAATAGATGGAGAGAGAACCAACCACTGACCACCACCACCTGGCCAGGAACAAGAGGAGGGGAAATTGGCAAGGAGTCAGGCTAAGGCGGATCCAGCAGCTGGGGTTGCCCCTCCTCCTGTGGGGTGCTTAGCAGAGGAACTAGAGGTGGAGGAGAGGCCTGGTAGGGCAGAACTGGCCCTATGTGTGTCCTGGAGCCAGGCTTGTGAGAGGCCTTATGACAGGTGGGCCTTTGTCTACTCCTAGGCTGGGTATGATAAAGGGTGTGTACAGACCTAATAGCCCTGCCAGAGGCCTTCAGGTCATTAATGATATCCTGCACATCTGGACCGAAAAGTTTGTGACCCACAAATGGTGCTTTTAACACCTTTTGCTGGACATCAGCTGCAAAGCCAGAGACTCTAAGCTAAGAGTGCCTTCTAAGGCAGAAGTCAGAGGAAGCTACCCTGGCTATAGTATCAGCAATATCATACATGGCTCTGAGAGATTCTTACTGACATCTTCCAAGGCCTGGAGAACTTTGAGGCGTTCCTCAGGAAGGGCATGAGCAGCAGCCTTGCTCTTCCTTCAGAGGATGTTCTGGTACGTTATCAAATGAGCCAAGTTGCTGGCAATTCTAAGGCCTAGAGTGGCAAAGGCAAAAGCCTTCTTGCCCTAGGGGTCCAGCCTCCTGGATTCCCCATCAGGGGTGAGGGAACTAAGGAGCTTGGGTGACTTAGTCCTGTCAAAAGAGGCCTTAATTACCACAGAGTCAGTTTTTGGCTGGGCTGCATAAAAAGGCAGCCCCTGAGGTATCTGGTAAAGCTTAACAGCCTTTCTGGGCATGGCTGGTACCAGTTTGGGCCTGTGCCAGGCAGCAGTGGCAGCATCATTCAGTGCTGGAAGCAAAGGAGGAATAACCTTGGGTTGAAATTCTGGCATCTCCAAGAAGTCCACCAAGTTCCTCCTGGTGAGTTCCTCTTACTCAGTTTGGAACCCTATAGTGGAGGACAGCTATTTCATAATGTTGAAGAAAGAGGGGTCATTCATTATATGTTTCACAGAGTCCTCACTCCTGGAGGAGACAGTGGACCGGCCAGAGGAGTCAACCTCAATGGCTCCCTCCTCATCCTCAGGGAGGATGAGATCAGCGTGGTATTCTACCTCCACGTCGGCCTGTTCTGAGGCAGGGATCAACAGCCTGGAAACCGATGGTCCCTACAGGCCATGGACCAAATAGGCATCAACACCAAGGTAGCAGCCGACGGCATGGGTGACAATGGCCCAGGCCGTGGAACAAGCTGTTGTATGAAAACGTAAGTAACGGAGGAAAGGACAGAGTTACGGTCGATGGCAGGATAAGAAAGTGTTAACACAGGTGCTGATGGAGAGGGCGTAGAGCCCAGCTACGGTGAACCCCCACTAGCCAGAGTAGAGACGGTGGGGCCCAAGTGTCTGTGGGCCTCATGATTTAAGGTCTCGACGGCAGGACTGATGACCCAGGGGTTGACGACCACTCTGTAGTGCTGAGAAGGCTGGGAGAACTCTCCTCCATGGAGGGCCTGATAGGAGCCGAGGCCTGCACAGACCGAGGCAGTGACGCCAAAGCAATCGATGGAGCGATCTCAGGAGAACAGGAAACCAACGAGGATTGGGATTGCTGTCGGGGTACGGTCCTTAGGCCAATCCTCATTCCGACAAGAATGTTTCCCCGAGGACTTGTCTCAGGCCTTGGCAGCCTGAGAGCCCAAAGAGGACACTGGCGATTGGGAGGGGGAGCCTCTAAAGACCCCTACTCTCCACTGGCTGCTTGTTGTTCCATGAGGAATTTCTGGAGGGATTTCTTGTGTCGTCCTTGGGTGGTGAGGTTGAACTTCAGGCAGAACTCACAGGTGAGAGCATTGTAAAAAGGCCCAAGACAGCAGACAGAGTTTGTGTTCATTGGCCGAAGAAATCTTTCCACAACAGTAGTGATGGAAAAGAGTTGACAAAAGGAGTCACTTTATTTTTAAAGTGGTTCAAAGATTATAACCAAAGAAAAAGGTTGGTAATTTTGGCAGTTGAACTGAGCGATGAAGCTTCCGCAGAGTCTGTGCATGAATGGTTGATGGTGGGAAAGAACTGAGGAAGGAGCAGGGTTGCCCATGCTTATATAGGTCTGTGACGTCAGAGCATAATGTCAGCATAGGCAGCCCCTACTAGACTGCTGTAGAAAAGCTTCTGTGGGATCCTAGTGACTGACAGCTCAGTTCCAAAGGTGTGACCTGAAGACAGAGATATCTCCGAAGATAATTTTTTTTTTTTTTTACTAGCCATTCCGGAACCCAGCGACATCAGTTGATCTGAGGCCTACAACAATGTTTTTCATGGAGAGCTTCTGCTCACCTGATGTCACTGTGCTCCAGAACTGCTACTTAAACAAACTTTGGTCAGAGTCGATATGGCTGTGCTGAGCTTTTCAGACTGCAGCCGGAGTATGCCATGCACAAGATGGTAGTGATGATGGTACTGCACATGCGTGTCTGATTCAGCGCTGCCATAATACGCACGGTGGCCGTCACTTCCAGAGTTGCAAAAGAAAATAAAGCGCCCCCCCCCGAAGTGGGTGTGTTTATGCGGCCAGCAGAGAGGAAGTGCCGCATAAACACAACCATTGAAAACTGTGCCACAACACTGTGGAAGCACACTGGACAGCAGTCTGGTCATGTGCTTTCATGGTGCTATTCTGAGATCTTATGTTGACATAATGTCTGCGGCGCTCCGCCCATGCAGCTGTAAAAATTAATACTGGGCAGGAAAAGGTTGCATTGAAAAGGGGGGGGTGAAAATAACGCTCTCATAAAACAAACACACAATATACAAGCGTTATTAAACAGACTTCACACATGCCCAGATTTACAGTTATGTTAAAGAGAGAGTGTTCTGCCTGGAATTAACTTTCAGGTGTAGTCAGCTATCACTTTTTATCTTACGTATGTTTTATTTTCTGTTTGCTTAGATGATTTTCCACCTGTCAGTACTGGGGTGATGTGTGGAACAACACTCTGGAGGCTGAAAAAAGTAATTCTGCTCCTCCCACTATACCATCAACACTGAGACCACACTGACTGTGAAATCACTAGTAACCAAAGAGAACAAGTTCTCACTGCCAGATTTTTCTCTTTCACATGAAGTAGCAGGGATGGGCTCTGTTTGGTTACTAGTGATGTCATAATTTCCTGCACTCTGGTAATTTACGAAAGTCGCTGCTCAGGCTGCAAGGGTTGTGGTGCCTCAATGTGTTGGGTCACATTTCTAATGATGTGGCAGGAGAAACAGAAAGTACAGTTACGTAAGAACTTGCCATAAAGTACAGTTACGTAAGAACTTACCGTAACAGTAGATCTTCGAGAACAGCTCTTGCAGCAGGTTACACCATTAGGACTGAAGCCGGCAGGCGTCAGGACCCCACGGAAAAATTCTAGCTAGCTATCTTGACGGGGACATGTGGAGTCCCGCCTCCGGCGTCAGGCATGTAGTACATAAGGGGACGGTCCCGTAGATTCCCCAGTTCTCCGCCGGAGACTCCCGGCCGCAGGATGACATCAGAGTGGAGACCGAGGATCCACCGTCAGAAGAAAATAAGGAGAATTCCTAAAGAAAAGGCAAAGCCATGCCTCCTCCAAGGGGAAGGTGGCGGGAAGGTACCTGCAGCAAGAGCTGTTCTCGAAGATCTACTGTTACAGTAAGTTCTACGTAACTGTACTATCTTACTTCGAGACACAGCACTTGCAGCAGGTTACACCATTAGGACTGATTCCCAAGCAGTAACACTGCCAGAAATTCCGGGAGGAGGAAAATAGGAAATAAATTCCAGGTCCTGAACCTAGGACAGGAGACCCTGTAGCACCGCCAGGCCGAAACCAGCCCTTCGCCGAGAGGCAATGTCCAGGCTATAATGCCTGATAAAGGTATGCACAGAACTCCAAGTGGCTGCAGCACATATAGCAGAGGTGGAGACGTTTCTGAGTGCTGCAAAGGAGGTGGCACACCTCTAGTAGAATGACCCTGGACTGTGCCGGGAGGGCTTTTGTTTTATATCATAACAGTAAGAAATACACTGGACAAGCCAGCGAGATAGGGACTGTTTGGATACGGGTTGGCCCATCATTCTCTCAGAAAAAGAAACGAAAAGCTGCTCAGAACTACGAAAAGATTTAGTTCTGTTGAGGTAATACCTCAGGCTGCGGTGAACATCCAGGGTATGAAGCAGAGCCTCTCCTCTATTTGAGTAACTCGGGAAGTAGACCGGAAGGTCAATATCCTGGTTCAGAGTGAGTGAAGAGACCACCTTAGGCAAAAATTTAGGGTTCGTCCTCAGGGATACTCTGTTCCCGTGGAAAACTAAATAAGGCTCTTTGCACATAAGAGCGTGAAGTTCAGATATTCTTCTCGCCGAAGTAACAGCAACTAAAAATAACATTTTCCACGACACAAAACGTAGCTCGCAATCCGCGGCAGGTTCAAAGGGGGGGAGCGTGAGCTGTTCCAGGACAAAGAGCAGATCCCATGGAGGCACAGGGTCCCTAATAGGAGGCCTAAGGTGTAACACTTCCCTAAGAAATTCCCGAGAGGCATCCAACTAAGCCACTGTACGATGTCCCACCGGGAGGTGATAGGCCGAAATGGCACAGAGGTGCACCTTAATAGAGGAGTAGGCTAGACCTGAATGAAAGAGGGAGAGCAGATAATCCAAAATTACTCCCACAGGACAACCTAAAGGGGAAAAATCGCTGCTCGCGACCATGAACAAAAACGGCGCCATTTCATGGCATACATCGCATATGTTGCCGGCTTTCTAGCTGCAGAAAGAACCTCTGCAACCTCTTGCGAGACCCTGTGACGCAAGATGGCTATGTCTCTAGGAGCCAAGCATGCAGGTTCAATGAAAGTATGTCCGGATGGACAAGTGAACCTTTCTCCTGAGACAGGAGGTGGGAGCTGGGCAGCAGGGAGCGGGGTTCCAGATAGTTGCACCAACAAAGGGAACCAGATCTGTCTGGAGCCAGAACGGGCCACCAGGATCATGAGTGCGTGCTCCCTGCGCAGTTTGAGAAGAACTCTCTGAATCAACGGGAATGGAGGGAAAGCGTAGAGGAATCTGTTCGCCCAGGAGAGGGATAACGCGTCTCGCCAGAAAACACCAGGCCCTGGATCTAGCGAGCAAAAATTGGGCAGTTTTGCATCGGATGGGGATGCGAACAAGACTAGTTCTGGAATTCATCATCGAAGAAACAGATCCTCTGCTACCTCTTGAAGAAGTTCCCACTCGTGGACTCGTGGACTCTGGCCTGGGATCGACTCAGGCCGTCTGCAATCGTGTTGTCCACCCCGGGAACATGCACAGTGATCAGATTTGTGCCGTGTCCGATTACCCAATCCCACACCCTCATGGCCTCCCTGCAAAGGGGGCAAGAGTGTGCGCCTCCTTGTTTGTTGAGGTACTACATCACCGCCGTGTTGTCTGTCTGAAGCAGAAGAGTACACGGTGGGATTACTGACTGAAAGGCCTGCAGGGCATAGAGAACCGCTCTCATCTCTAGGACATTGATATGTAGATGAGCTTCCATTGGGGTCCACGTAGCCTGGGACTTTACCCCGTCCAGGTGTGCCCCCCACCCAAGACCTGAGGCGTCCGTGGTGAGGGTTACCTCTGGGGACGGTGCTACGAACGGGACGCCCGTGGAGAGCAACCCTGGGACTAGCCACCACTGCCAGTCTCGAATCACGGAATTCGTGATTCTGACCGGATGCTGCAAGTGGTCTTGCCTTTGGTCCCATTGCACTTTGAGCATCCACTGAGTTACCCGCATGTGGAGCCTTGTGAAAGGGACAGTAGGAATGGCCGCAGCCATGTGTCCGAGCAAGCGAAGGACCAACCTGGCAGGTACGATCTTGTTCGACGATAAATCCCTTATGAGTGATCTGATGCGCACTGCTCTGTCATCCGGAAGAAAAGCTCTTCCCTGAACAGTGTCCAGTACTGCGCCTATAAACTGCAGTTTCTGCGACAGGTACCAGGAGAGACTTCCCGTAATTTATGAGGATGCCCAGAGACGGAACAGGTCCTGGGTGCTCTGAACCCGCATGTACAACGCCTCTCTGGAGGCGACCATGAGAAGCCAGTCGTCCAGGTGCGGGAACACATAATGGCCCTGTCTCCTTAGAGACACTGCCACGACTGCCATGCACGGTAAGAAGAAGACCCTTGGTGGGATGACAGTCCGAACGGAAGGGCTCGGAACTGAAAGTGGTGGTCGAGAAACTTGAAGCGCAGGAACCTCATGTGCGCCTGAGCTATGGGGATATGCAGGTATGCGTCCTGCATGTCTAGAGATGCTAAAAAGGTGTCCTGTTTCAGCATGGGAATAAGACCCGGAAGAGTCACCATGCGGAATCTTTTGTAGGCGACCGACACGTTGAGGTCGCTGAGGTCCAGAATCGGACGGAGGTCCCCTGTTTTCTTTGGAACCAGGAAGAAGTGGGAATAATATCCTTGTCCTCTCTGGTTCTCTGGAACGTACTCTATCGCTCCCTTTCACAGGAGCGTGAGTACTTCTTGCCAGATCAAAGCTTTGTGCTGACCCGGATACCGGGAGAGCAAAGGAGGCCTCGAGGGTGGCTTTTCTACGAATTCTATAAAGTGGCCTAGACTGACCAACTGAAGAACCCACCTGTCGGTGGTTATAGCCTGCCATCCCGGCAGGAAGTTCCTAATGCGACCCCCGACCATGATTTCCCATTGATCCTGAGGGGCGGGGGCCGGAAAGGAGTCAGGCTGTGGCGGCAGATGGGCCCGCTGGCTGGGCCGGCTTAGGAGAACGCTGACCTCGGCTGGCGGGCTGTTTCCCTGGGCTCTACGGAAGCTGGAGCCCCTCTGATGTGCAGCGGAGCGGGGCTGCTGCCTCTGCGTCCGCCCACGAAAACGGCTTTGGTTCCTACGAAAGGAACCAAGCTTGGGTCGGTACATGGCCTGAACCGACCTTACCGCCTTCCCGGCCTCTTGAAGTCTGGTAATGATCTTCTCTGAAGGATTACCAAACAAGACTTCTCCCTCAAAAGGAGCGTCCATAATATTCTTCTGGACGTCCGGGGTAAAACCAGAGACGTGTAACCAGGAGTGTCTCGGAGCATCGCCAGAAGCTGCTGCTCGGGCCGATGAGTCACGCATGAGTGTCTGTGGCTCGTAGCACTTGGGTCCCCACGTCTGAACCCGTACGGAGGAGCTGAAGCATCTCCTCCTTCTGCTCACCTTCAGGCAATTTTTCGGCCGTTTCCAGACCCTGTTCCCTCAAAGCGTTCTGGAACTGAACCATGTGGGTTAAATAGTTCAAGGATCTGATGGCGCAGGTAGCAGAAGCATATGTGCGCCTACCCAACGCGTCCAATTGCTTGGACTCTGGGTCCGGTAGCAGGGTGCTCAAATGTTATGCCTCTGTGACCGGTCCTGTGAGGCTGTGATGACCAGAGAGTCGGCCTGAGGCTGCTGCGAAGTACTGGTCATCCTTAGGAGCCTTGTACAAACGATCAGCTTTTTTCGGCATCGCTGGAAGGCATGTGGACGCTTCCACGCTGTCTTGGTGATGTCCACAAAAGTGTCCACCAAGGGTGGTACCACCACAGGCTTGGGGTCCTTCTGCCGAAGATATTTGGTGAGGCGTATCCTTTCGGGGTCTAGCTCTTCTGCATCCCATCCCATGTTCTCTTGTATATGTCTCATAATATCAAGGAACAAAGGATCATCCGGAGGGAGATTTAGGCATCTCACGTGGGTCCGGAGAAGGGATGGAGAGTGGAGATGGGGATCTAGAGGAAGAGTAGTCTGATCCCGTGTCCTCCGTCAGGGGACATTCGGTGTCTCCTGGATCTCTTGGGGCTGGGTGATCCAGAAGAAGATTCCGACAGAGGTCTCCGTTTTTCCGTCTCCCCTGGGAGAGGATCTAGGCTCCCGGGGAGAAGGTAAACAGCCTGCTGACCCCGATGGCGAAGGGGGTGCAGGAACCGGAGGAGGAACAGTGGGAACCATGTCCTTCTTTATGGTGTCCCACCAGTAGGTGAAGAGGTCCTTCACCTCCGCTAAAGAAAGGCCCGACGGCGGCCCGGACACCGGTGGGCGGTCGTCGGGTCCCGGCGTCGGCTCTGGTAACGGTGAGGGTTCCCTGAGAGTTTCGACCAAACCAGGGTCGCCCGTCTGGTCCTCGGGCTGCGTCAAGTCCTCCTCAGTTAAAGTCTCCTGACCGACGTCAGTCGGAGGCATCAGGGCCCTCTTCTCAGGAGGAGCAGATGTCGGTCCCCCTACCGGTGTCCGCTGAGGTGTTGGTTTGGCCGGCGACGGTCGTCTGGCCGACGGCGGCTCTAGGGAGGTATGATGCGCGACCGTCGTCGGGTCCACAGGTCTCTTTAAGGGCGTGAGCTCCAGTGTCTTGCGAGGAGGCACAGAAGAAGACCTGACGTCGGGTACCGAAAGGCGGGAACCTGACTTGTGATGATGATGGTGGCGCTCCCCGGACTTCGCCAAGGCCTTAGAGGAAGAAGACGAGGACGGCCTGGCAGATTTGACCTGAGAAGAAGGCTTCCTTACCGCAGCCGGGGGAGGCTGAGAGCTGGCCCTGGAGGGAGAGTGGTTGGACCTATAACCGGAGCTGCGTGACTCCGAAGCCCTGGAGGGGGACCTGGAAGGGGCCTTCTCCCTTCTTTTCTCCGCGTGCTTGTGGGATTTTTGAGAAGATGATTCCCCCTTGGAGGACATGGTCTTCAGCTTTTCCTCCAACAAAAAAGCCTGAAGGGCCTTCTGACGTCGGATCCGGGTACGACTGTTGAACCCCTGGCAGAACGAGCAGGCCCGGGTATCGTGGTCTGGGCCCAGGCACCTAACGCAGGCTGTGTGGGGGTCCTTGAAGGGGATCTGTTTCCCGCAAGCACACTTGGAGGAGTGACCAGAGGTCGGAGAGGACATCAGCAATCTTGCTTGAAGAAAATCAATTTCTCGAGAAGCACTGAGCGTCGTCGCGCGCTAGACTGTAACCCGAAGGGTCGAGACAAGCCAGTCAATGGTGGGAAAGAACTGGGGAATCTGGTGGGACCGCCCCTCATTACCACGGCGTCGGAGGCGGGACCCGGCGTCGGGAGCGGTCCCCGCTGAAGATAGCTAGCTAGAATTTTCCGTGGGGTCCTGGCGCCTGCCGGCTTCAGTCCTAATGGTGTAACCTGCTGCCAGGCTGTGTGTCTCAGTAAGATCAGTAGATCTTCGAGAACAGCTCTTGCAACAATGCTTCTCGTGGGACTGAACCCGGCGAAGCGTCAGGGCTGCAATCTCATCTGCGCAGTCTTCAGAGGGACTACCTCGATGTCGGTCCCTCCCGATGTCAGACATAGCCCTAAGGGAGGCGGTCCCGCCAATCTCAGTTCTCCGCGGAGACCTGGCCACAGGATGACATCAGAAGGGGACAGGATCCGCCATCAGAAGAGAAAGTGAGAAAGGCGTTAGCTTCTGCCAAAGCCTGGTGGGCTCTACCTCCTCAAGGGGAATGGTGGGCGGGAAGGTACCTGCTGCAAGAGCTGTTCTCGAATAGCTACTGTTACGGTAAGTTCTTATGTAACTGTACTATCTTACTTGAGATACAGCTCTTGCAGCAGGTATCTCAATGGGACCGATTCCCAAGCAATAGCGCCTCTAAGCATTCTGGGAGGAGAATAGGAGAGATCTTGAGCAAGTCCTGACTCTAGGACAGGAGACCCTGTAGAACGGCAAGGCCGAAACCGGCTCTCCGCCGTGATGCAATATCCAGGCTATAGTGCCTAATAAATGTGTGCACTGAGCTCCAAGTAGCTGCAGCACAAATGGCCGAGGTGGAGACATTGCGCAGTGCTGCGAAGGAGGTAGCCACCCCCCTTGTCGAGTGGCCCCAGACTGTACCCGGAAGGGGCTTCTGTTTACTGTTGTAGCAAAAGGAAATACACTGGACAAGCCTGCGAGAAAGGGTCTGCTTTGAGACTGGTTGGCCCAGCATTCTCTCAGCGAAGGATACGAATAGCTGCTCCGACATGCGCAGCTGTTTAGTTCTGTTCAGGTAGTACCTTAAAGAGCGGTGAACATCCAGGGTGTGAAGCAATGCCTCTCCTCTATTAGAGTACTTGGGAAAATACACAGGCAGATCGATGTCCTGGTTAAGAGTGAGGGCAGAGACTACCTTAGGCAGGAATTTAGGATTCGTCCTCAGAGACACCCTGTCCTGGTGGAAAATTAAATAAGGCTCCTTACACATGCGAGCATGAAGCTCGGAAATTCTCCTTGCTGACATGACAGCAACTAAAAGTAACATTTTTCACAACAGAAAACGCAGCTCGCAATCTGCGGCAGGTTCAAAGGGGGGGGGAGAGTGTGAGTTGTTCCAGGACGAAGAGTAAGTCCCAAGAGGGGACAGGATCCTTGATGGGTGGCCTAAGGTGTAACACCCTCTCGGGAAGTCTCGAGAGGCATCTAGCTGTGCCACTGTGCGCTGTCCTACCGGGAAGTGGTAGGCCGAAATCATGCAGAGGTGAACCTTAATAGAGGAGTAGGCAAGACCCGAGTGGAAGAGGGAAAGCAGGTATTCCAGAACCAATTTCACTTGGCATTCTAGGGGGGAAAGGCCACGTGACTGCGACCACAAGCAAAATCGGCGCCATTTCATGGTGTATGTCACATGCGTTGTCGGCTTTCTGTCCATGGAAAGGACTTCCGCCACCTCTTGTGAGACCCCGTATCGCATAATGGCTATGTCTTGAGGAGCCAGGCATGCAGGTTCAGTGAGCGTAAGTCCGGGTGGACTAGTGAACCCTCCTCTTGAGGCAATAGATGAGAGCTGAAAGGCAATGGAACTGGAGGTTCCTGGGACAATTGCGTCAGCATGGGGAACCAGATCTGTCTGGGCCAGAAAGGCGCTACCAGGATCATTGTTGCGTGCTCCCTGCGTAATTTGAGAAGGACTCTCTGGATCAATGGGAAGGGAGGGAAAGCATAGAGGAATCTGTCCGCCCAGGAGAGGGACAACACGTCTCACCAGAAAACACCAGGCCCTGGATCTAGCGAGCAAAAATTGGGCAGTTTTGCGTTGGATGGGGAAGCGAACAAGTCCAACTCTGGAGTGCCTCATCGAAGAAACAGATCCTCTACTACCTCCTGAAGAAGTTTCCATTCGTGGACTCTGGCCTGGGAACGACTCAGGCTGTCTGCGATTTTGTTGTCCACTCCAGGAATGTGAACAGTAATCAGGCTCGCGCCGTGTCGGATTACCCAATCCCACACTCTCATAGCTTCCCTGCAAAGGGGGTTAGAGTGTGCGCCTCCCTGTTTGTTGAGGTAATACATCACCGCCGTATTGTCTGTCTGAAGCAGAAGAGCACTCAACGGGATTTCTGACTGAAAGGCCTGTAGGGCGTAAAGAACCACCCTCATCTCCAGAACGTTGATGTGGAGGTGGGCTTCCTGAGGGGTCCATGTTCCCTGGGACCTCCCCCCGTTCAGGTGTGCTCCCCACCCCAGCCCTGAGGTGTCTGTGGAGAGGATTGCCTCTGGGGACGGCGCTGTAAACGGGACCCCCCCGCAGAGAGTGTCCCCGGGTCTAGCCACCATTGCCAGTCTTGAATCACAGCATTCGTGATTCTGACCGGATGCTGCATGTGGTCTTGCCTTTGGTCCCACTGCACCTTGAGCATCCACTGAGTTACCCGCATGTGGAGCCTTGCCAAAGGGATGGTTGGAATGGCCGCAGCCATGTTGTCCGAGCAAGCGAAGGACCAACCTGGCGAGGGACAGTCTTCTTAGCCGAGAGATCCTGATGAGGATCTGATGTGTTCAGCTCTTTACAGTCGAGAAGAAAGCTTTCCCTTGGATGGTGTCCAGAACTGCGCCTATGAACTGCAGCTTCTGGGGACGGTACCAGGAGAGACTTCTAGTAGTTGATAAATGCCCAGAGACTGGAACAGATCCTGGGTGCTCTGAATAACCAGCAACAGCGCCTCTTTGGAGGCTGACCATGAAAAGCCAGTCATCCAGTGCAGGGAACACGTAGTGGCCCTGTCTTCTTAGAGGCAGCTGCCACGACTACCATACACTTGGTAAAGACCCTGGGGGCCGATTACAGTCCGAATGGAAGAGCCCGGAACTGAAAGTGGTGGCCGAGAACCTCGAAGCGCAGGAACCTCCTGTGCGCTTGAGCTACTGGGATGTGCAGGTAGGCGTCCTGCATGTCCAGGGACGCTAAGAAGGTGTCCCTTTTTAGCATGGGAATGAGCCCTTGGAGGGTCACCATGCGAAAACGTTTGTAGGCGACCGACACGTTGAGGTCGCTGAGGTCCAGAATTGGACGGAGGTCCCCTGTCTTCTTCGGAACCAGAAAGAAGTGGGAACAGTATCCGGATCCTTTCTGGTTCTCTGGGACATACTCCACCGCTCCCTTTTGCAGGAGTGCGAGTATCTCTTGCCTGATGAGTGATTTGTGCTGACCCGAGTAACGGGAGAGCAGAGGCGGCCTCGTAGGTGGCTTGTCCATGAATTCTATAAAGTGGCCCTTTTTGACCAACTGAAGGACCCACCTGTCGGTGGTTATGGACTGCCACCCTGGCAGGTGGTTCGCTATACGACCCTCAACCTTGGTGTCCCGTTGATCCTGAGGGGCGGGGGCCGGGAAGGAGTCATGCTGTGGCGGCTGGGGTCCTGCGGGCTGGGCCGACTTTGCAGGGCGTGGCCGGCCGGATGACTTCCCTGGGCTCTGTGGGAGAAGGAGCCCCTCTGTTGCGGGCAGTGCGGGACTGCTGTCTCTGCATCCGGCCTCGAAAACGGCTTTGGTTCCTCTGAAAGGAACTAAGCTTGGGTCTGTACATGGCCTGGACAGACCGCGCCGACTTCCCGGCCTCTGGAAGTTTAGTGAGGACCTTCTCCGAGGACTCACCAAAAATAACTTCTCCATGAAACGAGGCGTCCAGGATGTTCTTCTGGACGTCCGGGGTAAATCCGGAGACTCGGGCCAAGGTGTCTCCGGAGACATACGCCTGAAGCTGCTGCTCTGGCTGAGGAGTCCATGGGAATCATACGGCTTGCAGCACCTGGGTTCCCCGTCCAAACTTCGTGCGAAGGAGTTGTAGCAACTCCTCCTTCTGCTCACCTTCTGGCATCTTTTCTGCCAGATCCAGCCCCTGCTCCCACAAGGCATTCTGAAACTGTACCATGTGGGTTAAGTAGTTGAGGGACCTGATGGCGTAGATAGTGGATGCATACGTGCACCTGCCCATAGCGTCCAGCTGCTTGGACTCTGGGTCCGGTGGCAGGGTGCTCAAATGTTGTGGCCTCTGGGACCAGTCATGAGAGGCTGTAATGACCAGAGAATAGGCCAGAGGATGTGATGCCAAGTACTGGTCCTCCCTAGGGGCCTTGTACAGGCAGTCAGCTTTCTTCGGCATCGCCGGGAGCGAGTGTTGACGTTTCCACGCTGCCTTGGTGACGTCCACGAAAGTGTCCACCAAGGGTGGCACCACCACAGGCTTTGGATCTTTTTGCCAAAGATATCTGGCAAGGCGTAATCTCTCGGGGTCGAGTTCCTCTGCGTCCCAGCCCATGTTCTCCTGGATATGTCTCATAATTTCCGAGAACGATGGGTCATCCGGAGATCTTGGGAGCTCACATGGGTCTGGAGAAGGGACACTGATTGGAGAGGGGGATCTGGATCCGTCCGAGAAGTCCGATCCCGTGTCCTCCGTCGAAGGCGAATGACGGCGTCTTCTGGGTCTCTTGGGGCTGGGTGACCCTGAAGAGGATCTGGACGGAGGTCTTTTTTCTGGTCTACCCTTAGGGGATCCACAGGCTCCTGGGGGGAAGGTACTCGAACTGCAGCCCCGGATAGAGTGGGGGGGGGCGCGGGGGCTGGTGGAGGAGGAAGAGGAGGAGGTGTGGGAACCACATCCTTTTTTATGGTATCCCACCAGTAGGTGAACAGCTCCTTAACCTCGGAAATACTGAGGCCCAATGACGGACCGGCGCCGATGGCCGGTCGTCGGGTTCCGGTGTTGGCTCCCCAGGGGTCTCGGGTTCCAGGAGGTTCCTGGAGTGCGACAGGACCGGGTTTGCTCGTCTGGTCAGCTCCTCCTCCGTGATCGCCTCCTGACCCGGCGTCGGTGGGAGGCGTAGGGTTCTCTCTCTATAGGGCGGACGTCGGTCCCAGCTGGCGTCCGTGGTGGCTAAGGCCTAACCGGCGACGGTTGTCTGGCGGTCTTCGGTTCTCGGGACCGGTGGTGCTTGGCCGACGTGTAGGCTGACACCGGATCCGACGTTCTCTTGAGTGAAGTCAGCTCTTTGGTCTTCCGCTGGGGAGGAGGAGGCAAGGAGACTGACCGGGTGTAGGGCTCCGAATGGCGGGAACTGGACTTGTGGTGGTGGCGGTCCCCCGACCTCGGTAGGGCCTTGGAAGCTGAAGAAGAAGAGGAGGGCCTGGAGGTCTTGGCCTGAGGAAGAGAGGAAGAACCAGAAGGAGTCTTCACCGCTGCAGGGGGAGGCTGAAAGCGGGCCTGGGAAATGGAGCGGTCGGACCGGGAGCCGGAGCTACGGGAGTCAGAGGTCCTAGACGGGGACTTGGATCTCACCCTCTCCCTGTGCTTCTCAAGGTGTCTCCGGGCTTTATCAGATGATTCCCCCTTGGAGGCTGCATCCATGGCCTTAACCTTTTCCTCGAGCAAGAGCATGCTGTAGGGCCTTCCTGGCCGGCGGATCCAGATCCGACTATTGAATCCCTGGCAGAAGGTACAGGCCAGTGTAGCGTGATCTGGGCCTAGGCACCGGACGCAGGCCGAATGCGGGTCGTTAAACAGGATTTGCTTCCCACTGGCGCACTTCGACGGATGGCCTTCCACGGAGGTTGGAGAGGACATCAGACAGCAACTTTGCAGAGAAACGATCGTTTTTTTTCCAAGCGGAAGAACTTAACCAGGCATCGCGTGCTAGAAACGAACCAAAGGGTCGAGACATGCAAGTCGACGGTGGGAAAGAACTGGGGAATCTGGCGCGACCGCCTCCTTGTGTACTACGCTCTGACGCCGGGGCGGACCGACGTCGGGGGCGGTCCCCGCTGAAGACTGCTAGCTAGAAGATTTCCGTGGGGTCCTGACGCCTGCCGGCTTCAGTCCTAATGGTGTTACCTGCTGCAAGAGCTGTATCTCGAAGTAAGATCTTTTCTTTTAAGTTTCCAGAGTGCTGCTCCACACATCAGCCCAATACTGCCAGGTAGAAAATCTTCAAAATAGCAAACAGAAAAAGTACCTCAGATTTTTGAAGTGACAGCTGACTGAATCTGAAAATGACTATTGATTCCAGGCAGTACACTAGCTCTTTAAAATATGTAGAACAGAGTTTATGTGCCCTTTAAGAATGTATTTACCTGGGATGCACAACTAACAATTGTGTTTACAGTAGTGTTTTAATGCTAAACTAGTTTACAACTGGGTGGGCTAAAACACAGAACACTAAAGTAACTTATTTATTAGCTTTTGTTTACCAGGTAAGCATGCTAGACAAGAAATGCCTATTTTCAGGTGCGACCAGGGAGTTGTGACTTGTTCAAGGTCACACAGTAAGGTGGTCTGTCTGGTGAGAGCTGAACCTGGGTTTCTGTATTCCCATGTCTGTACCCGAATCACATGGCCACACTGACATCCATTAATTGTTTTCCTTAGTTCCTATTTCAGTAAACTTTATTTGATATCTGTAGACAACACAAGCCAGTTAGTCTGTGTTATAATTATATCGATCTCCCAGCAGAAACAAAGCAATGTGAAAAAACAGAAGATGTAGTGACGTCAGAGAAGCCACAGCCAATGGTGGAAACATCAAGGAATTTCCAGGACCCCAATCACCAAAATACAGAGACTGCATGCTGCATACTTGCAGACCAAAGAAGTGAACTTCCCGGTGAAGACATAGAAGTTTAAATACAAATAAGTATGGCTGTGCTGTTTCTTGTTGCAAGCATGATTTTGTAAAAAGCAATGTAAAATGAAAGCTTTAAACCCACAAAACAGAGCAGCCTATTGATTTGCCATTTACTTGTACTGTATAATGATAATCTCAAAGACTGATGCATTATGTTCTAATTTACTGATTAAATGTACTTCAGCTCCCAGCAGAAAATGTGATTTCTTACTGTGAATTGTATTTCCCCCTGGTATGCAAGGATGAATGTAGCACCTTTACAATGACAATCAACTGCAGCTAATATTTTGCCTGAGATTTTAATGACTACTAAGGAGTTGACACTCCAAATCCAGAGCTGGGACCGGCATCGCAGGAGTGCTTGTGCAAGAGTTGTAAATTGTATATAACACAGGAGACTAACCGTGAGGATACATCATTCAAGGATATACTGTATGACATAAGCCAAAGCTACGTGTGACTCTTTCTGCCTTTTTTACATTCACAAAGGCATGTACGTAGTGTTAACTTTATCTGAGACCCTAAAACATACCCATAAACAATATATATGTTATATTTTATAAGATGCAATATGCTTTAAGTAACAATGAAGGTACATTTGTATTTTTTTTTTTTTTTTTACTGTAACCAATACTTAAATAGCAACCTATCAACTGTGCAAAGACCACATAAATAAGGAAGCAAGTTGCTTCTGCTACCCCAAATCAAATGATGCACTTACCATTGCACTGCCAATTAAAATGCTTTGCTTTCTCAGGGATACAAAATTCCTCTAAAGTAAAAGACTGAAGTATTAAATAAGCACGTGAGCAGCTGCTGCACTTATGCCTTTGACACTGCTCAAACCAGAATACTGCTCCTGATGCAGTTCAGGACAAAATGTTGATGTTTTGGGGAATAAAATGAAGAGTTACATTGATCATCCTGAATATCTTCTCCATAGATTCCCACTAATGGGTCTAAGCCACAGGTGCTGGGACCCTGCGGGAGCCATAACTTTTCTGAAGGGCTGGCAGCTTGAGTAGGCCCCACGTGCATGTCACGACACATGCCCACTGGTATACAGTGGCATCAGCTCTCAACCGTCTCAGTACCTTTGTTACCGAGAAGGTGAGACGCATGAACCTAACGAGTAACCTATGCACTTAAGGGCATAAGATAGACCTGGTGGTCCGTGAAAGAAGGGCCAACAAACCCAGTAACATAGTGTCTTCATAGTCCAAACCAAGTACAGGGGATAAAGACCAACACAATAATACTGGAGTAAGCCTGGGACTCTATAGGGAAGATATTCAGGAAGATCAACAGTTACAGTAAGTATGTAACTTTCATGTCTTCCTGGAATCAAGTCTTCTCCATTGGTTTCCACCAATGGATCAGAGTACTAAGCTTGAAGAAAATTCCTCTGGACTATTTATTTATTTTGTTTTTGTTGACCGGGAAAGGAGGACTAGACGCTTCTGCCTATTTTTCAACCTCGTCCCTGGGAGGGGGATACAGATGGATGCCAACCGACATTGAACCAGATTAAGCTGTTGTGTGATATTTTTAGTGAATGGGGAAATTTGGCCAGGACACCGGGGAAATTCCCCTGCTCTTTTCAAGAAGTGCCATGGGATCTTTAACATCCACCTGAACAACCACCAGAACAGGCAGATGGACCTCTGGAGTGCAGCACCCCCCCCTTGTGCTGCACTACAGTATCAGTATTGGGATTTAACCCAAGTGCCTGGTGAGAGGATAGAACCCACAGCCATCTGATCTTCCAGCCTCAGAAGAGAGTGTGCGACCTGCTGAGCCACTGGAGCTCAGGGCTCAGTCAAGGTAGTAAGCCATTTAGAATTATCCTGCCAAAGGTGGCATGCTGTGTGTCATGGACATCCAAGGAATACTGCTTGATAAAAAGTATGCACTGTACTCCAAGTTGAAGCTCTCTTGTATTTCTCCAGTTGGCACAGAGCGCATCTTTGGCAGGGAAGTGGCAGCCACTGTTCTGGAGTGGGGACGTACATTGCCCTCTAGTTGTACCTGAGCCATGGCGTAGCAGTGGCAAAGGCAATTTATAATCCATGCTGGAATGCACTAAATTGTGACAGGCTGTCCTTTTCAATCATTGGTCAAAACAGAGCTGTTTTGACTGTCTGAAGTCCTTAGTCCCATCCAGGTAAAATTTAAGGACCCTCTTAACATCTTGAGCCTTTTCTCCCTCATTCTGGAAGTTGGCTAAGTAGGCGGCAGGACTATAGCCCAAGTAAGATAGAACCCCAGCACCACTTTAGGTAGAAACTTTGGGTGTGTATGGAGAACTACCTTAACTTTATCAAAAACATTATATGGAAGATCTGCAACCAAAGCATGGATTTCAGATACTCTATGTGCAGAGGTGATATCTACACATAAATGGACCTTAACTGTAGAATACTGCAGGCCAGTATCCCCTGGATGCAAGAAATTGAGAGGAAGTGGTCATTGTCAGTTCTGTTTCCTGTTTGGACAGGCTGGGGTCTAGCTTTCTGTAGTACTCTGCGAGTACCGGAAAGCACTTTGTAAAGACTCGTGGCACCAAGGCAAGCCCAAAAGTTAGGACTCTGAACTGGTGGTGCTGCCCTTCCATGCAAAACTGAAGGTACTTGTGGAGGTTAGGGTGCACCAGTAGAAGCTGGTAGGGGTCCTGCATATCCAAAGATGCTAGCCAATCCTGATGCTTCAGGTAAGGTAGCGAAAATTCCAGAGAAATCATTTGAATTTTTCTACATCCATGCATTTGTTCAGTTTTTTTTTTTTTTTGCACTTTCTTTTTATCCCCTACTTACTGCCCTCTCGGTCCACTTTTTCGGACCGATCAGTCCCCATAATCCCTCCCACGGCATCTGCCCCTGGAGTGTCCGGCTTGTCCCGTTGTCTCCCTACCATGCTCCTATTTCCTCCGGAGAGTCTGCACAGCGGGGTCTGCTTGTGGGTAGGTGATCGGGGCTGGCATTGGTCATCATCCTGGCCCGAGAGGGGTGTTTTCCGCTTTTCTTCCTTTGGTCCCTCCTCCCCTGAGGGCGTCAGCACAGAAGACTGACGACAGACAGATGGCGTGCTGATGTACGCTGTTGTCAAATGCCCACAACATCCTCCCCACCCGACTCCTAGTGTGCCCCAGTGCCCAGGCCCAATCGCTTCAAAAGCGCTGGGTGCTCAGAGCACGGAGGAGGAGGAGGAGGAGAGCATCCACTGGGACGCTCGATCCTCCTCCTCCTTCCCTCTGACCAGAGTCCTTTATCAAACCCGGGTCGCCGGCGTAGCGTGAGTTGTGGCATCCAGTGCCTCAACCCTCAGTGCCAGCAGGCCGGCTGTTCAGTTTTCTTAGGTCAAGAAGCGGGCATATGTCTTGCGATTTCTTTGGTACCAGGAAATAGTGGAAGTCGAACCAGCTGTTCCATTCTGATTCGGGGGCTATTTCTCCTGCCCTGTTTCTCAGAAGGCATGCAACCTCCTGCGCTAGAATTTTTGACATATGAGTTGACAAGGAGAGTTGTCTTCTGCGATGATGGTCTGTGGGGTTGGGGGTTAGTAAGGCATCCTACTACTGGGGAGGAGTGGTCTGCCTTGGACAGCTGAAGTGGACCTAGGGCCAGTGCTTCAAATGGTGGCAGTGAGCACTTCTGGTGCTTTTGCCTGGGCTTGGGGAAGCTGGGACTTGTTTTTTTAGGCTCCCCTGTCCCTACTACAAATGGACTGCATGTTGTGAAAAGAGTCACATCCTCTACCCCTTTTCTGGTTACAGGGCGCCGGCCTAGAAATCTTGAGAGTCATTCTCATTTTGTTAGACTTGAGACTGCTCCACTTGCTGTCCAAACAGATACATGTAAATGTCATTGAAAGGCACTCATATGATGTGTTGTTAGAAGTCCAGGGTGAAGCCAACAGTCAGCAGCCAGAAGTGTCACCTGGTGCATACCCCTACAGCTGCGGAGCAAGCTGTTGTGTCGGAGGCACTGATAGAGGCATTAAGCTGGTGGCTGTTAGTTACATAGACGGTGCTAGCAGAAAAAGACCCCTTGATCCATCCAGTCTGTCCTTGTTACTTTGCATTTATTTCCTTACAACAGATCCTGTTAGATCTGTGTTCTTACTTCCTCCTGTGCCTATCCCATGCATGTCTGAATGCCTCAACCATGTTTACACCTACCACTTCCTCTGGTAGCTTGTTCCAGGTTTCTAACACTCTATCCGTGAAGAAATACTTTCTCACATACCTCTGAGTTCCCCCAGTCTCATATCATGTCCTCTTGTCCTTGTGCTTCTCGTTTTCTGTAGACAGCTACCCTCCTCTACTGTTTTATTTCCTTGACATATTTGAATGCTTCTATTATGCCTCCCCTCTCCCTTCTAACCTCCAGTGAGTACATATTCGATTCCCTCTGCCTCTGCTCATAATTTTTCTGTTGCATGCCCTGGACCATCTTGGTAGCCCTCCTCTGCACTCTCTCCATCTGTTCAATGTCCTTCCTGAGATGGGGCCTCCAAAACTGAACACAGTACTTGAGGTGAGGCCTCACAAGTGATCTTTACAGGGGTAATATCACCTCTTTCTACTTGTAATACCCCTCCCTATGCAACCCAACATCCTATTTGCTTTTCCTACTGCCCTTCCACACTGACTTGCCACTTTAAGGACATCAGTTACGATGAACCCCCCGATTCCTTTCCTGATTAGATTTTTCCCCACTCTATTTATCACCCCCAATCAGGAACTCTCTCAGGCCTCTTCTCACCATCTCGCTCTACCCACTTCATGTTCCCTGACCATCTTCAGGGCGTTACAAATCCTCCCCAGGCCTGGAGGGCCTAACGACCCAGGGAGACCCAAGGGCAGTGAAGAACCGCACCATGCAGGGAGGTGGCACTGAAGGGCCGTCACTATCCAGGTTGGAAGGGTTTTCCTTGTGTAGTCCCTGAGAGCCCTCCCTCCATCCTAACCCCCAGTGCATGGTGCACGTTCTGACGCTGTGGCACACAGCAACCCTGCCTTACGTCAGCCACGCGGTGTACGTGCGATCCAGTGCTTCTGCAGTGCCCCCGTCTCCACTGGGGCCGCTGGAGCGCTGGACAGTCCCATGCCCTCCCCCGGGAAAGGAGAGCAGCCCAGCGGGCGCTCAATCCTCTTCCTTCCCTGCCGACCCCCAGAGCCCGAACTTGCGTCTATGGCGTGGCGTCCAGCGCCTCGACCCTCAGTGCCACCGGGCCGGCTGATTAGATGTTGCGACCTCCTCTCCTCCCATTTGGTAAGTTGTCCTTGGGTTCTTGTGCCCCATATGCATAATTTTACACTTTTTTTGCATTGAATCCCAGCTGCCATGCCACTGAACATTCCTCTAGTCTTTTTAGGTCCTTTTTAATTTTAGCTACCCCCTCTGGTGTGTCACCCCTGTTGCAGATCTTCGTGTCATCTGCAAACAGGCATACCTTCCCTTCCAGTCCCTCTGCTATATCACTGATAAATACATTGAACAGTAAGGGCCCCAGAACTGACCCCTGTGGCACCCCACTTGTCACTCTCCCCACTTCTGATCCTACCCCATTTACCACTACCTTCTGGCTCCTGTCCCTCAGCCAATTTTTCACCTGTTTTACCATTTTTGCCCCCGCTCTGAGACTGCTCAGTCTGTTGATTAATTTCCTATGTGGAACAGTGTCAAAAGCCTTCCTGAAGTCCAGGTAGGCCACGTCCGCTTCCTCCCCCCAATCCACTACACCCGTCACCCAATTGAAGAACTCGATCAGGTTTGGCATGATCTCCCCATGAAACCATGCTGCCTTGGATCCTGTAACCCATTTTCGGACAGGTATTCCACCATCCTTTCCTTGATCAATTTCTCCATAATCTTCCCCACCACTGACGTTAGACTTACTGGTCTGTAGTTCCCTGCCTCCTCTCTATTCTCTCTCTCTCTCTTGTGAATTGGCACCACATCTGCCTTCCTCCAGTCCTTCTGCACCACCCCTGTTCACAATGACTTGACTGAACAGAGCTGCCAGAGGAGCAGATAGTTCCCACCTCAGTTCTTTTAGTATCCTTGAGTGCACCCCATCTGGCCCCACTGCCTTATTTATATTTCCTTTTCCAAGTTCTTTGAGTATGCTCTCCTCTGGAAAGGGGCTTGTGTCTACCCCGCCCTTCCTGTATTTTCTCTTACTTTTAGCTGATGTCCATTTACCACTCCTTCTTGTGTGAATACTGAACAAAAGTACTTGTTCAGTAGGTCTGCCTTCTTCTGGTCATCCTCCACACTTGCACCCCCTTCTGCCTTAATTCTAATTACCCCAGCTTTGTTCTTTCTCCTCTCGCTAATGTATCTGCACAATGTTTTGTTCCCTAGTTTCACTGTCTTTGCTTTTTTTTCCTCTGTGTGTGCCTTCGCCCCTCTAACAGCCTTTGCTGCCTCCCTTAGATTCTCCCAATAGTCTTCCTTGTCCTTTTCCATCTGCGTTACTTTGTACTTCTCGAAGGCCAATCTTTTTGCCCCAACCTTTGCTGCAACTTCTCTGGAAAACCATAGTGGTCTCCTCCTTTTTCTGTTCTTTGTCACCTGACTTACACATAGGCTTGTCGCTTCCTCTACAGCCTTCATGATTTTTATCCACCTTTCCTCTACTCCTTCCTCTTCACCTATCTGTGCCAGTGCTCTCCTAACCCCCCCTCCCATTTTTTCAAATTCCATCTTCATGAAATCCAGGACCCTTGTTTTAGTGTGGTATGCTTCTGGTTCTGTCCTAAACATGAACCTCACCATGTTATGATCACTCATCCCTAGGTGACCCTTCACTGTGAAGGTGACACTGTCTCTGTTAGACAACACTAGGACAAGTATGGCCCTTTCTCTTGTGGGTTCAGTGACAAGTTGCTTTAGAAATGCCCCCTGTAGTGCATCCAGGACTTCCCTACTCCCATTTGTCGCTGCTGACTGGGATGGTCCAGTCCACATCAGGCATGTTAAAATCCATCAGTATTACCTCCCCCCATTAGACATCTCCCCGATTTCTCTACTTCCTCTGTCTGTGTAGGTGGTCTGTTGGGTACTCCTGCTCTAAGTATGGACCTCCCCTCCTTCCCATGGTATCTCAGTGGCTTTAATATTCTCCACACAAAGTGCTATCCCTCCTCCTCTCTTGCCCACCCTATCTCTCCTGAACAACGCATACCCCTGTATGGGAACATCCCAGTCCTGGTTTTTGCTGAACCAGGTCTCCGTGATAGCCACTATGGCCACGTCTTCTTCTAGTATGGTGGCCTTTAGATCTGCAACCTTGTTACCTAAACTCTTGGCATTTGTGGCCATGACCTACCAGATCTTCCTGACCCCCCGTTGCTTTTCTTCTCGTACCCCCTGCCTACGATGTGTCTGTTTCCCTACTTCTTCATCCTTGCCCTGTTTTCCTTGTGATTTCTCTCCTTCCCATTTCTTATTGTCGTCTCTGCTAGCCTTTGGGGGTGGACAGCCTTTTCCCCGGATTTCTAGTCTGACCCCCCAGCTAGTTTAAATGCCACCCAATGTAGCATTTAAACTTTTCATTGAGGAGCTCAGTTCCCTGCCTGGACAGATGGGGGCCATCAGCTGTGAACAAGCCTCCATCCCTCCAGGTCGATCCCCAGTCCCCAATGAATCTAAAACCCTCCTCGTCGCACCCTTTCTTCAACCACGTATTGAAGTTCCAGGTACAGATGCTCCTGATCTCCCCCATGTCCTTGAAAGGTAGCACCTCCGAGAAGGTGACAGATTTAGCCACCTGCTTCAAACCACGCCCCTGTTTCCTAAAATCTTCCTGTACTGTCTTCGGTTCGTCCCTGTCCAGATCACTTGTCCCTGAATGGACAATGATGTCCAGCTCACCCTCCCTTCCTGCCCTCTGAGCTATCTTTAAGGGCCTCCTTTCATCCCTCTTAGCAGTGGTGCCTGGAAGGCACCTCACCTCCCTGTGCTCCTCCTTACCTGTTCCTAGATGCATTACCCTCACTATTGGGTCCCCCATCAGGATTCGCTTCCTCCTCCTCCTCTGGGGTCTCATGTGCCACCCCCAACCCCCATTGAGGTCACCGCCCCTGTGGACCTCCATATCTGTCCCTTCCATTACACTGGGTGCCTCAGATTGGCAGTCCCTTCCTGCCAATGTGGCGAAGGAATTTTATTTTATTTATTTGTTCTAGGATTACAAATACCTTTTAGCACCAGGCAGCTCATTTACAAAGCTTCCATGCCAGTGGGGAGGGTTACAAACAGATACTGGGAAACAGACAAGTTATACAGAATATTTCAGGGCATATAGTGTTTACATTATAGTATAGAACAATTAGCTTCTGATTATATACACATCAAGCAACACTTGATCAGAGGCAGGGGGATAGAGAAATACAGGAAGAACCAGGAGGGAGAGGAGCAGCCAGGCAGCCTTACCAAACTGCAGTAACAATAGGGGGGAGAAAAAAATACTAGAAAGGGGAGAGAGAGGGGGAGAGGTGAAAAGGCAGGAAGGAGGGTGGTAGGACAGAGGTGACAGAGGTAGCAGCAGTGAGGGGAGTTTTGTAGTGGTATATGTCTCGGGATGTGCCGACAGTGTCCAAAAGGTTTGCCTGAATATGGCTGCCCTGCAACCACTGCATTGCACCACTTCCCACATTCTTCCCTTCATCCTTCTTAGCACCCTTAGATTGGTTTCCCATCTGCACTTAGTCGGGCCCTTTTATTGGAAATCTGTTCCTACTTCCTGATTTGTCTTTGACGTATCCCCTCTAGCTCTGCCCTCCCTACTTTTTTTTGGTTTTGTCTTGTACTGCCTCTTCCTGTGTCTAGGTAGGAAGTAGGTCCCCGGTTGTGAGCCTCTAAAGCACGATAAGCCTGGGGGGGGGGTGCTATACAGTGCCACCCTGCCTTGAGTTTATCAGCCCAGTTCCAGAGGGAAGCCTCCCACTCCCCTCGCTTGTACCCTGTGAGCAAAAACAAAAGGAAAAAAGGCTAGGTGGAGTGGCACAGTGTTCAGGGAGTTCGGTATCCTTCCCTACTATATTTAACATCAAACAGCATCTCATATTTTGCCTCTGTGTCTGGCAGGGCCTCCGTCAGAGACTTAAGCTTGTTTCAGAGGGCACACTTGTACTTACAGAAGTGGCCTTGGTAGCTAGCTATCCTCATATCAAGGGTAGCTGAGGCATAGACCTGCTTGCCCATGGTGTCTACCCTGTGCGAATCCTTGTTAGTGGGTTGTGCAGCAACTTTCTTGGGCACTGTGGGTTTGTCATTCTTAGCCAAGATAACAGTGGCATCTCCTTGGTTGTGTGAAATACATGGGCTTAGATTTAGGTATTGCATATTTTTGGTCCACCTACTTGGGGACAGCTGCCACTGTAGCAAGCCTCCTCCAAGCTGCCTGAAGAATCTCCAGGGCTGGCTACATGGGAGGAACTAAAGAGACCAGGATATTACGTACGTTAAGAAATTCCAGTTAGAGGCACCTAGTCTAGTCTATAGCTACTAGCCCAAAATTCAGAGCAACATGCATATTTCTGAGCAGAGCCAGAAAGGAGCAATCCTCCTGAGGTACAGGGACCTGTTCCAGGTTCTCTGCACTATAGTATACATCATCGTCATCACTGTCAGAGATGATGAGGTCAGGATTTGACCTGTTTCCCTCTACTCCCTCGATTCCCACAAGGTAGTAAAGAGAAGAAGGTTGAACAGGAGACAGTGCAGGCCACAGCAACACTGGACCTGGCCCCAGGTGGGCCTCAAGAACCGTGCCATCGACTGTACTGAGAACGGCCTAGGGACTGGCCCTGAAGGGAATGATTCTGGCACCGAAGGCTTGTGTGGCACCGACAACAGTGCCGGCGTCAGCACTGAGGCAGGCCCTGACGGGCCAAACTTCATCACTGGATGTGGCACCACCAACAGTGTTGATGACTCTGCCACCATAAAAGGAACCAGCAGCAGCCCCATGGCTGTCAGTGTCCCCAGAGGGGTTGCACCTGGCACCACAGGTGGGGCAGGCCTCAGCTGCATCAACACACCAACACAGGCCCCAGCCCAGAGGCTGGAGTCAGAGTCAGCTCTGTGGCTTAATAAAGTGGCATCAAAGATGATGCCAGCTCAACCATCCCTGAAAGATCAGAAGTCGGTACCAACAAAAGTGCCGTTTCACTTATAAGCTGCACCCAGTGCTCCATAAGAGCTGCCTAATGGTTAAACTGCCCACCAAAATCCGGTCTATTGAACAGAGAGGAGTTTTGGGATAGAGATTTCAACCTTGCAGGCCCAGACATCAGGGTGTCGTTGATGACAGCACTGGGGTACCTTGGTCCATAGAAGTCAAACATCTTACAGCAAAATGACTAGAGGACAACGTCTACCAGTTCTGTTTCTTCCTCTTATGTTTGTGGGGAGAGTTCAAGGCCAAACAATGCAAAGACAAAGACACAGAGTGTGTGCAGGACCTGGACTGTTTCTTTTTGCAACTCTGAGAGGACTGTCTGTCCTCCCAGGTGCTGGACTGCCCCCCTGTCAAAGCACCTGGCCAGAAAGAGGTGGTGGCCAGACAGTCCTGTTGCAGGAGCAACTTGCCTTTTCAGGCTCCCCACCTTCTTCCATGGTCATCAACTTCTAGCACAAGGTAGGGCTGAGAGAAAAATGTACAGCTCTGTGTGTTTAACTGATACAAAAATAATAAACTCTAGTGTATTTTAAACTAGAACTGAACACTGATATCGTATAGACTGTGAAGTTCTTGCCCTGAAGTGAAGAGTGCTACTGCTGCACACTCGACAGTGGCGGGGGGAGACAGGAATTGAGGCAGTTGGGTGACCACTGCTTAATACTAACAGGTATGTGTTGTGATGCACAGGGCCTACTTGTGCCCTCCAGAAAAGTTCTTGCTTCCGTGGGGTCCTAGCGCCTCTAGCACAGACCCATTAATGGGAATCTATGGAGAAGACCGATTCTTGGAACAGCAGAAAAACCTGAGGGCTTTGAAAATTCCATGAAGTCTTGTTTTTCAAAACCCTGTATTAAATTATTCTTCAGGCTTCAGATAATTTAGAAAACTAAATTATTCCTACCAAAAATAGTTGTGTGAGATAGAGGATGACTTCGACCATTAAATGTGTGTGTTTTATGATAATATGACAAAACTTCATGGGTGCCATCTGTCATTACTGTGCACATGTGCACTTAGCAGTTTCCATCCCTGGAAAGAGACAGTGAAGCAGATGGGATAACATTATAAAATACTGACTTTAATTGTCCTGTAGAACCGTCTGGAGCCATATGAAATTATGTTGTAAAATAGTCTGATGAATTTTCTATGGTAAACGCATTATACATTGTACAGTTGCATTGTTTACTCTTACAACTACTGTAACTGAAATTTAAACCCTGTGAAATATTTTGTATGAACATACTCCAACAATAAAACAAAGTACTCTTGTGATGCATGACTTATTGTACCAATGGACATGAAAATATATTGGTGATACTGAAAACTGAAAATGTTACAATGGCAGTGTGTACATTATCATGCTTTTTGAATTGACAATCCTTAGGATAGAGCCAATGATGTTACAATTTTCAAAAATGGTCAATTCCATTTGGCAAAATCTTAAAAGCTGTTTTCCCCCAGAGGGCAAATTAGCATATGTTTGTACAAACATTTGGCCTCAAAAGAGGGGTCTGCCCAAAAAGCTGGTGGAAAGTGGGTTCTTTCATGAAAAGCTAACTCCCAAGTGCTAGTTTAAAAATGTCAAATTTAGTTTTTTATTAGTGTTTTCTGCTGAAAACAGAAAATCATTTGCCCTATTAGGAGACTTCTGCCTAGGAGACCATGGTTACCTCATCTGATGTTATTTCATAACCCAAAACAGACAAGACCACAGTGTTATATGGCATCTGAAGGGTAGCACCTTCTATACACCAATGAGCAAGTCTACATATTCCCCAAAATGAAATCTGAAATTCTGACCTTCTGGCCTAAAAGCCAGATGGATGATCACCAAGCTGCTGACATCATGGTGTTCGCAACATATTCAAAGCAGAAGTGTTTTTTTTTTTTTTTTAAAAGCCAACAATAAAAAAGGACTGTACATTTTAGTGGCACTGCACATCTGGCATACTAAGATTCTTTATTGTGCTAGCTGTAATTTTTAAAAGTTATTTTTTGCAATTGGTAGCACATTACAATAAAGAGGACAGCCCTCAGTAGTTCCTAACAGTATCTTCCTGGTGGACAATTCCTTGTCTGTATACACAAACCATAAAGTGAATATGTCGGGGTGGTGTTTACTCACATTTCCGATGCCCAGTAGCACAGCACTACCCTGAGATCCTTACGCCCACCATGGCAGAACAGGCAGGCAAGCACTAGCTTCTGAAGTATGCGGCCTTATCTCCCTGGACCATGAACCAGTCAAATCTCAGAAGCTAAGCAGGGTTGGGCCTGGTCAGTAGTTGGATGGGAGTCTTTCAGTGAACACTTGGTTCTGCAGAGAGCACACTCCCTTTGGTTACTGGTACTGTAACCATACTGATGCCCCAGCAACGGTGTTCAGGGAACACTGTGCTGCCATGAGGTGCCATCTCTCAGATGAGATGTTAAACCAAGGTCCCATCTGCTGGTATTCAGATTGTTCAGGTGGATGTTAAAGATCTCGTGGCACTTCTTGAAAACAGTGAGGAAAATTCACTGGTGAATGCATCAGATTTCCCAGCATTTATCCAATAACAGATCAACTCAGTTCAATATCAGTCGGTTTACACCTGTAACTGGAAAGCTGTTGTTAGTGTGTTGGCACTGAATGACTGCTGCACACCACCCAAGTGGTGGCTGCACTTCAGTGATAATCTGGTACAAGTTCTCTGTTGACTGTAATGCACTGAGATGATTGCATTAAAGGCACTATATAAATTTTAAATACTTCAAAAACACGCACATTTCTACAAGGCAGTAAAAACAGGAATACGGTGATATTTGTGTTCTCCCTGGATTCTTCAAACATTATTGTGGTTCTTTAAATGTTTCTGTTGCATTAAAATCAGTTCCTATATCTGCAATTCAAGCAGCAAAATACATTCTCGAATGCTTTCATTTACTGAGGTAGTGAATGCAGGCAGTAATAGTACTGTGATTTCTCAGGCAGACTGGATGGACTGTTGGTCTTTTTTGCCATCATTTTCCATAATTATTTCATTATTTACAATTACTTTTAAGATAAAATTCTCTCCATGCAGTGAAATGGTAAACTACAAGAGACAAAATTCACATTAACAGAGTCTTACAAAATGGTTTATTGCTAAACAAGTTTAACAAAATATTTAAAGTATCAAAATTATATTTACATTTGATAAACTTCAAGTTTAGGTACAGTAACAGGAAAGAAGAGACAAGGGGAGCAGTGCATAGTGTAGAACACAAAGGTGCAATGCAGAGGAATGGCAGTTTTCCACCATTAGCACTGCAGTCAACTGAGCTAAATACAAGCAGGTCCAATTTTAAACATTATGGCTATGGAACTGACTCTTATTCAAAATCAAACAGCAACAAAAAGAAACATCTTTCATTGACTACATTGCATTGGGACTTCTTATCAATATAGTCACTAGTGGTGACAGGTCAATCATTGGGTTTGTTATCAAATCAGTAACTGCAAATTAATTTTCTGTTCAGAAGACATTTAACAAGAAAAACAGGCTTCAAAAGGTGTTATTAGAACCTTACATTTTTCTGATGCACAGCAGCACAGCACTATCCAGATACCCTTAATGGCAGATCAGACAAGGCAACAGTAAGAAGCATCTGATAACTTCCAAACCCCTCATTTCAAGTGTATAAAAGTACAAATGTACAGTTCTTAGGATGTATGTCTTGTACATGGTGTTACCAAATATGCAGTTCGGCTGACAGTAAAGCAAATTACAATTCTCCTCAATGGAGGCAGACAAACCATTGTTTACAGCCTGGATCTTTAGCCCAGTGAACTTCAGTCTCCTGTAAGATCTTACTGTAAATGTACAGAACTAAAACTGAGCCCCCTGACTGCCATGAATCTGGGATACAGTATATCTGTAACTGTTGGTACTTTTGACTTTTGGTTTTCTAGACTACCCTACTGCAGAACTTGTGCTGGTGAAACAAAAGAACTATTACAATCTGTGAACTTGTCTTTGTACATTTATAAGCACTCTGTTCCACGTCAGGGTGCTATGGTTTATTCTGTAATCAAAAATCCATTTTTCTACTTTGATAAAGTTAGAAACACTGTTGCTTTCAAATGACATGAGCAGTTTGCCTACTGCTGGATCCTTTAACAAGCTCAATAAAATATTTGCTCCTAGTTAAAAATGTCTCAAAGGCACCTTTAGTTTTTAACTATTTCAAAAAACTAATGAATGAAGCAGTAACACTCAAAAGGTACAATATTCTTAGATCGTGAAGACCCTCACTGATCTAATCATTACAAATAACCAAGGACAGAGATTTGGTTCAATTAAAAGTATTAAGTCCACATAAGAAAAGAGTATACGAGAGTAAACAAACCATTAAACCCAGTTATCCGTCTTCCACTGAACTGGGTTCTACAATCATTTGGGAAGCCCACTTCAGCAGTCTCTGTGGTATTCTGCAAAACAGGTAATTCAGTATCTGATAAGTGTTGTAACTTTCTGTATGAAAAAATATACAGTACTTACCATGATGACCTTGTAACATTTGGAAATGTTCTTTCTAAAATGAATGCCCCCCACCCCCAAATCAGTAAAATCCTCACTTTCTAACAGCATGAAGTCAGTCAAGGAAACCTGGGTTTAGCTCTAAAAACAAAACTAGCAATTATAAAAAAAAAAAAATATACCGGAATCGTTTTTTGTGTTTTTTAACATACCCTCACAATGCGTGATGAATTACATAAGCCACTAAAGCTTAGCTGTCAAGGGTAGTGCGTCACCACTGTCATTGGGTATATAAAAAAAACTCATAATACACTACTTCCGTTCCACAGCACCTTATTTTAGAAGTTCACAAGTTCTCCCTTTGGTGTCAGTAACTCTTTAATGAGTTCTGACGTTATGAATTTATAAATGGCAAGAGCTGGATGGCAAAGACATTCTGTCCGGGACATCCATATTACAAACTCTGAGAGGGAAAACAAATAAAAAAAAACCATACATTTGATTGCTCTTTTGCAACTATTTAAAATCCAACATTTATGATTTGTAAATTCAAATGCTAGCGCCAGGTGTTAGGTCAGGCTCCAAACTCATGTACTTTGGCTATGTCATCCAGGGATCACAGAGCTGGCCACCAAGGTGCTTGCTGCTGATCTAGAAGTTTGGCCAGGTAAACACTGGTTGTGGGTATATGCATTTAATAATAGTACAAATTTTAGGATTAGAATTATATTAATCTTGTTCTAGACTATTTTTGCAGTAGGTGCTGTAGGCAATCTTGACGTGCCCATTTTGGGGGGGGGGAGATGCAGGAGATGAGATAAAAAACATCAATTATTTACATTAGCAGTTATAATTCTAACAATGTTTATCTCTTAGTGCTTCTTGAACATTAAGTAAACTGGCTAACACCCTATAACGTTTTGCAAATTTGTATACTGCTTTGTTTCTCCTACGTAAATGATATATTACCATTAACACGGTTAATTTTGGTACTTTAGCAAATTTCTGTACCTTGCACCATCTGATATTCTGATGTGTTCTCCATCTCCATTCTCTCTGCCTATGAGATGCTTCTTCTTACACTCTCCTTCCCCTTCTCAACACCTATATTCATTGCTGGTGTCTACAGTTGCCCTGGTAGGTCACCACCTTCAGTAACTGAGTTACTTACCTCCATTTCCTCACTGCCTTCTCTGGTGAGTTACCCAAATTAGCAGATTTTAATTCAAGTTGGCTTCCCCCTCTTCAAAAATGCTGCGTTAACGAAAAGTCCCTTCTTCTGACTCAGCTGATTTCTGTCCCTACTCTCCTAAATTTCAAATCTCTAAATCACTCCCTCTTGGACTGGGTCCTCTCCTTCCATCCCCATTGCACTGTGGATGGTAGTACTCTCCCTGATGGCCTCAGTGACCACCATATGGTCTGCTTTGTGCATAAGAGTCATCGTCCCAAAGTTCCCCCCACAAATTCATCCAGATACGGTCTTTCTGTTCACTGGAAGCATCCTGTCTTTATGCTGGCCTAATAGCTACTGACTGGTCCCCTATCTTTACATTTGGTAATGTAGATAATGCCCTTAATTTCTTTCACCTCTGATTTTATGTTTGGGATCATCATGCTCCTCGTAGAAGAACCAGGGTCCGAGGTTCCCATCTCCTGTGGATCTCAACTAAGTTGCTGGCTTGACACCATGCGCGTGATCTTGCCTGGAGGCCTTTAAATCCTCTGGCTCTACTTCTGATCTTACGATGTACCGATTCCTTTGCAATGCTTGCATTAAAGATACTAGATTTGCAAAGTCTAAGTACTTTGCATCCACACTCTCAAAAACCTTAACCACCCCTGAGTTCTGGAAAGTTATTTATTCACTTTTATCTCCTCCAACTCAGTCCCCTCTTCCTGTTCTCAAGCTGGGTGATACTCCCATCTCTGATCCTGCTGCAGTTGCCTCTTCTTTCAATTCCTTTTTCATCTCCTGTGCCTGGTCACTCCTCTCCTCCTCTTCCTTCTCTCCCTCTCTTTCCCCTCAACCTTTCCTTCTTTTTCACCCATTACTCATGCCGCTGCTCTTAAGGCCCTATGAGCTCTAAATCCTCACAAGGGCGGGAGTCCTGATGATCTCAACCCTAAACTCCTATTCCTCTCTGCTCTTCTACTGCCCTCCCTATTACCTATCTCCTTAACCTGTGTCCCTAACTCTTGGAAGCTGGCCCCCCTTCCCTAAGGGGGTGACCTCTCTTCCCCCAGTAACTTCTGACCTATTTCTCTCCTTTCCACTTTTGCTAAGCTCCAGGAACACCTTGTCCTATCCCAACTGTCCTCTTTTCTCGACTCAACCTCCTCCTTCACTCATTTCCAGTCTGGCTTTAGAAAGTCTCATTCCACTTCTACATGTAACCCCCTTGTTCCCAGGGGTTACTAGGACCCCACTTAGAATCAGTGGCAGGCAGGGAAAGGCAGCTTGTGAGATGCCAGTTAAATGGGTTTCACACTGTCAAACTCGCAACAGCATAAGCCACAATGGAATGCTAGCTGCAGGTGTTAGCAGTAGAATGCACAAGCTAAGTATCGATACATATGACGAGAGCCACATACAGAGCCAATATAAAACATTTAAAAACAGTGCCCATATAGGTTTCAACAGAAGAAGGGAGCAGAGTCGCCAAGGCATCACCGCCACGCACGCCCACGCCTATTTTGTGAGGCTAGCTATGGCTTCGAAGCGGAGACAATCACCGGTTTTGTTTACATTTGGGGGAACTTTACTGACAAAACCATGAAAAATTGCTGATTTACAGGTAAATACTGGCATCATGAAAATCAGTAGCCCTTATTCTACACATACACAGGAGTGTTTCCAGTTTCATTTACCCTCCCCAATTCCTTGTTTATTTGTCCTTTAAGTATCCTTAGAAAGGATGGTAGTCGTAAGCCAGTTAAACCATCTTAAAGAGCAGCTTGCTAGTTTCTGGTCCCCCAAACATAAATAATACCTCACCAGGCCCAGAGTTGATGGGTATCATTAAATCCATTTATTTCATGCGTGTTTAAAAGTTATTTCACTCATAAATAGCTCCCCGGCAGATACAGGGAAAAATGGAGCCACTTCCTGAACCTGCCGACACCCCCTCCCACATGCAGCCCCATTTTGTGATGCAAGAAAATAAAGGCTGTGTGTGCACGCTCCACTGATTTCAATAGGGGCATTATTTCTATGCATTTTAATAGCATTTATAGTTGAGATTTTAACAAATCAAAGTGACCACTTGACTAACACGGTGCCTGTTAGTCAGGCAGTCACTTTGATTTGTTAAAATCTCAACTATGAATGCTATTAAAATGTATAGAAAAAAAGCCCACATTGAAATCAGTGGAGCGCACACGCAGCCTCTCTCTGCTTTCTTACATCACAAAATAGGGATGTGTGTGTCTATCTGGGGTTGTCAGGGCTCAGGAAGTGGTCTGCTTTTTCCTGGGGAGCTATTTATGAGTAAAATAACTTTTAAACATGGATGAAATAGATAGATTTAATGCTATGAAGTGTAACCTGGTGCGGTGAGCAGTTGGTCCCAACCCTTCAGGAGTGTCTGGTTGTGGGGCATGCGACTACCCGGAGGGACTGCAGCTTTGACCTTGCCAGGTATCTGGTGGGCTGGACTGGGGGTCCTCTAGGTTTTTCCGGGGGCCTACTGGTGGGTTGGCCCTGGCGGAGGTCTACAGTAGTGGCCGTGGGCTCTGCAACTTCAGCCCCCTAGTTGGGATTTTTAGGGCCCCGCTCCCGCATAACCAAGATACCAGCGAAGAGTACTGCCCTTGATTTTCTACTAGATATGGTCAGACTTTTACTCATTATTTGTTGCTCCATTATTCATTGGCAGTGAGAGTGCTCATTTTCTTTATTAAACCTCCCTGCAGTGAGAGTGCTTGAGAGGTTGGAAAAGTACTGGGACATATCTGTATTCCATCCTGTTAAGGGAGTGAGAGTCCCTGTATGTCATTAGGCCTTCCCTGGTTGCAAGAGGACTTCAGGGGGCCAAAGATGCTACTTTCTCTGTCGTTTCATCTTACACTTATTGACTTCAGTTTGAGTTACTGTACCAAGGAATTTACTGTTTATTATATGACTGGTCTCCTACATCCTCCGAATTGTTGCCTTGACCTTTTGACTGTGCCGCTTCCATCCTTATTTCATTTTAAATTATTTGTTTTTAGTGTGTTTGATGTTATTGGGGTATGTTTAAGAGTTGTATTTGTTTGATTTTAAAGGGACACTGTCAACTCCCTTAGGGTTCAAAGTGTTCCTAGTTTAAAAAGCACATTTTATGATTGCCAAAATTCTGTAAAGATTGTTGATGTAGCTGGTAGTTGGATTCTGACTCTTATTTTCTTTAAAAAAGTGAAAAACAGAATGCTCAACATACTGGTGTTACCACACCAAAACAGGTTTGTTTACATTCCTTGATCAGCTCCAAATGCATCTTGCCTGGACTTAGGAACACCCACAACACAATCTAGCCCCTCATGATGCAGTGGGAGTTTAGGAGGCTACTGCTTCATGAGTGACTGCACTGTTTGGGTGTGTTTGTAATGTTCAGGAAGCATGTAGTAAGAACAGATCCAGGATTGTAAACAAAACAAGGTTGTTTATAAATATACATTGCCATGCATTTCAGTTCTACTAGACAACGAGACAGACAAAACAAACAGCAACATCAGTGGATTTTAGAGAGGGTAAGCAATCAGAAAATGTGGGGGTTCAACTAGAAATAATGCGATGAAAATCAGGTTGACAGTGTCCCTTTAAGTTCTTAGTTTAAGGGTGTTTGATTGGTGGGAGGTTATTTTGTTCAAGTTTATTGCAGGAAAAACTCAATTGAGCAAGCTCATTCACAAGTAGGCCCTGAGACATGACACAGACATGAGGAAATTACATAAGGGATTCATTGGCTATAAGTAAATAATTAAAGTGCATACATAGATCACAAAAGACATTTCATGATAAGGTATGGGGATATGATTGTAAATTTGGAGACAGGCAATGGCACCACAATACGCACAGGGGTTATATACAGACCCCCTTCTCAGGGGGAGGAAATGGACAGGGAAATGATAGAAAGTATACTTACAATGGCAGAAAAAGGGGAGATATTGCTGATGGGTGATCTGAATATGCCGGATGTTAACTGGAGTGCAGTTGCAGCTGCCACTTCGAAGAGTGCAGTTATTCTAGATGCCCTACAGGGGCATGCCTTAGACAACTAGTACTGAGCCCACTCGAGAGGGAGCAATATTAGACTTGATTCTCTCAAATGGAGATGGAGAGTGTAACCCCTGCAAATGGGGGTTCCCAAAAGACTTCCAGGAGCTTGCTTGAATGCTCCAAGCCTGAATGGTGTTTGGCGTTTAAGCCATTTATCAGTGAGTGTTTTTAGAGCCTCTGGTACTGTCTCTTTAAGAGCTGTCTGCTTGCAGACATAATTAGTTTGTATGGGGGACTGTGTGCTTCTCTGTTTGAGTACCACTCGAGCTGCTGCCAATTCACTCCATTTTTGCAGTCACTAGGAGTGCAAGGGGAGCCTATCTGAAAGATGTAGCTGGTTGCCAGAAATCATTTAGAGTAATAATGAAATTACAGTTTGTCTAACCTGCTTTCTTTGCAGTCAGAACTGTGTCTGCCTAGTTCCCCATTCTGGTTTTGAACTGCTGAACTGGACCAATCAGTGTGGGGTAAGCTAGCTCTAAAATGGTGCCTTGGACGAATCAGAACTTGGACTCATAATCTGAGCCAGCCACAAGAGGATTGTAGGGCAGTGACTCTGGGAGATGTAGTTTAGACTTCGCGCTTTTTGGACCAACAGGAGCAGTCTATTGTGAGTGACAGCCAATCCAGTCAAGAACTGGGAGGAACTCAAAGGAAGTGCCTGGTTTTGTCTGTTGGAGTTTCAGTTTAGCTCTGGCAGTGAAGGGAAAGGAACCCTGTGCTCCTTCAGTGCACAGTTTTAGTCAAAAACATGTGTAAGGTCCAGAGTTCCGTCTGCAGCTTGTGTAACTGCTTGTTAGGACTGAACTGGCCCTGTGAAGAGAATCAAAGGATATTTGAAGAGTAGAAACCAGGCTCACCCTGTAGAAGACTGGAGAAATTGCTGAATTGCACTCTGTCTGTCAGGAACTGAATCTGCTGTGTGTTCTCCCGGGTATTGTGCAGTAATTGCGATCGGGATAGAGAAGCAGCCTGCCTGGTATAGTACTTTCTTTTTACCATATAAATGTGTGAGGAGGCTTGTGCAGCTCAAGTGAATCCTGCTGCCATTAAAGGACTTTTGCCTGTGACTGTTTACCATATAAATGTGTGAGGAGTCTCGTGGAGCTCAAGAGTAGCCCTGCTGACGTTGAAGGACCCTATCGTGTTTGGAGGTCGTGAGTACTAATTCAGGGTCGCTCCCTGTTGAATTGCCACATTAAATCCAAATGGAAACACTGTACTGCTGACTGTTTAAACTAATTTTTCTTTTCTCTGTGTGAAAGGGCCCCTACCAGCTGCCACGGTTTGGACTAGCCACTAGGGCTTGGGTACCCAGGGACAGTAACTGATAGGGATAGGCCTGTGCACAGAGCCATAGGTAGATGAGTAGAGTGATAAGCTAATTAACCTGATTTCCCCCTGTCCTTGTTATATCCCCCTAAATAAATCAGAGCTGCTTGTTTCAGCAAAGTTATACTGCCTGAGGTATTTGTCTATGTTAAAGTACTGTACTATGATTGTTGCACTGTATCTTATTTCACAGGAGGTCCCAGTGCCGAACCAGTCCTGGGGTAAGTGTATACTGTGGAGGTAATTCTGATATATTGTGTGGGCCACTAGTGGGAAGAAAGGGGTTGCAGTGTCCCAGAGGGCTGTGACCAAGTTAGTTTAACTATTGCAACCCTGACCTCTGGGTGGAGGCACCCGCATTGGATCCAGGCCCCTCAACCTGTTAGTGGCAAATCAGGCAGGGGTAGTAGCCCCTGGGATAGCGCCATCTAGGGGTTACATCTTGAGGCTCACTGCTGGGATTGTGTGTCCTCTAGTGGCCATATTTACAAACCACTGTTAAGAAAAAAATGGTACCCGACAGAAGTGGCTGTGCACCGCTGGTGGAGTGGTATACTGGGAGGAGATTGACCCCCAAAATGCTATGCTTATCCTGGACATTCCTGGGTATCAATACGACACTGTACAGGAGTACTTTCCAAGGTGGAAGGTTTACAAAACCCTGTGGTGGTGGGTCGGCATGCTAATCTGCTCACCCACACTTTCCTGGCCCTAGTAGAGTTTAAGGATCCATAGATAGCTCCAGTGCCACAGACCATTACCCCAGAGGAGCCCTCACTGCCTGGAGAGTGATAACTAAGCAGTAAAGACCTGGGGGAATGAGCCCCACCACTGTCTGAAACTTTGAGGAGAAATTTACAAATGGTTGCTGGGAGAAGGAAAACTGTGGAGGACTTGAAGAAACTATTCTTGCCACCTGGGGTGTTCTCCCCAACACCCTCTCCCGCTCCAGTACCGTAATGGTGGCTGAACCAATGCAGACTCCTATTTCTGCACCTGCCATTAGTCACGACTCTTACCGAGGTTGAGGATCTCTCTGGCACCCTCCCCACCCCAAGGGAGGATGACTGGGAGACCTGGATAGACTATGTTGCCCCCAAGTGCTAGAATGGCAATGCTGGAAGCCAAAAGCGAAAGAGGGTTAGTGAGAGCCTCGAGGTCCTGCCCTGGCTACCATCTGTGCTAAACGGGCCAGTAACCCTGAAGCGACTGCACAGGCCTATCTTGAGGCCTTGGAGAATGTGTAGGGAGCCCAGATTCTGATGAGGACCTATGGTGGAGAGTAGGAAATGCACAACAGTACCAAGGGAGTTGTTGTCTGTGTATGTATCTCGCTGGAAAAATTGTTGCAAGAATGCCTCAGAAAGGGTAGTTTGCCAGCGATTGAACTGGACCGAACCAGACTGGACAGAATCCTTAAGTCTGCCCCTTCTCAGAACTGCTGTTGCTTCAGTTACGCCTGGCAAATCGACTGGAATCCCCACCTCTATGATGAGTTAATGAGAGAAATTCGAGGAGTTGAGAAAAGGCGACCTCGGGAGGGACCTGCACCAACAGCTGTGGCTACGATTCCGAGTGACTGAGGGTGACCCATCAAGTGAAGTTCAGGGGCAGAGGTTGACAGTCAATGAGTGCTCTGACAAGGAAAAGATATGTCACAATGGGCGAACTGTTGAGAGAGATCCGAATTCAAAAACAGTCCTTTATGAAGGCCACGCCTGCAAGTACGGGCCCTGACCTATATCCGACTGCATCTGCTATGGGGTGGGTACCCACCCATGTATCTCCTGCTGATAACAGCTCCAAACTCAATTCCTTGACCATGGAAGTGGAGAAACTGAAGATGTCTCCAAATGCTTATCACGCCGCAGACAGAGATGGCACCAAGGTTTCCAGTTAGTAGTCACCCCGCCTGGCTCCCAGTGTGGCGCTCGGCCAGCTCAAACTCCAGAAAGTGTGTTTTGCTATAATTGCAGGAAGGATGGGCACATGAAGAGGGAATGCCAGTCCCCAAAGACACTGACAAAGTTGCATATAGGTTACAAGGAGAGCTTGAGAACAAATCAGTGGTTAAGAGGTGCAAAATGATCCCAGTGAGGGCACCAAAATGCTAACTCACGTCCTTTGTGGCAAGGTCAGTTGCCCAGGCCCCCACTACCGCCTCCAGACTGGTCCAGAATAGTGGTCTCTCCATGGAGACCACTGTAAAGGTGAATGGAGTGTCTACAAGAGCTGTATTAGACAGTGGCCCCAAGTGACAATTATGTTCCAAGATTGGTATCAGAAGCATTTGTCAGACGTACCCTTACAACCATTAGAAGGACTGCATGTATGGGGTTAAGTGAGAAGGCCTACCCCTATTCCGGGTACATCCGAATTTGCTGTCTTTCCCACCTCCGTGGCTGGAGTGGCCGAACAAGTAGAGACCCTAGCCTTAGTGTGTCCCCCACTGGACTGTATGATGGTGTCCCTTTGTTGATTGGAACAAATGCTCATATGTTCAGAAGGCTGGCACAGTTGTGTTATGAAAAACAGGGTCAAAGACTAGTAGAGCTTTAAGAGTTCTGGCTTAATTAAGAAGGCCTATGAGGCACAGAGAGATGCTGAAAAATAGAACCAGAGGAACCGGTCGAATTGTATGGAAGAAGGATCCTGAGTCTCTGATCCTGGCGCCAAATGCCCAGTGTACCTTACAGGAGAGGTCCCTGATCAGAAAGGATGTTAAGAATAAAATATTAATGTTGGATGCACCAGGCGATGGAAAATTGCCAGAGGGACTGCTGGTCAAGCCTAGTATTTTGCCCGCTAGAGCCCATGCTTATGCCAGAAGGGTAATGGTCCAAGTTCATAATGTGTCTGAAAGAGACATTCGAGTAAATAGAGGTTGCATCCTGGCTAATGTGCATTGTGCAGACACTGCAGTGCTACCCAGCAGCAAGAGTTCAAGGAAGAATGACAGGTAATGCCTGACTTGTTTGATTTGGCTGACTCCCGCTGCCAGCTGAATGGAAAGTGAGGATAAGTGAGAAGCTTGCCCAGAGAGACCAGGTGTTTCTTTAAAGGAATGGGATGTAGGATGCGTGCAAGGAGCTGAGCACAATATCCGCTGCATGACGAAAGACCATTTCGTGAGAGGTCTGCGCCTGGCACCTGCTGACATAGATGATGTGAGACGGCATCTGCAAGAGATGTTAGCTGCTGGTGTAATACAAGAATCCAGAAGCCCTTATGCTTCCCCCATTGTGGTAGTGAGGAAAAAGAATGGAACAGTAAGGATGTGTGTGGATTATCGCACCTTAAACTGGCGGACTATCCCTGATCAGTACACGATGCCCCGCATTCAGGATGCTTTGGACTGCCTAAACGGGAGCAAGTGGTTCTCTGTGCTGGATCTCCGCAGTGGGTACTACCAGATCCCGATGGCCCCAGAGGACCGTGAGAAGACAGCCTTTATCTGTCCACTTGGCTTCTATGAATTCATGAGGATGCCTCAAGGGATTTCAGGTGCCCCAGCCACTTTTCAACGATTGATGGAGCGTGCAGTGGGGACATGAACTTACTAGAGTGCCTGGTATACCTAGATGATGTTATTGTGTTTGGCAGCTCACTGGAGGAACATAGAGCAGATTATTTAAGGTATTGGACCGACTGGATGACTTTGGCCTTAAACTGTCCATTGATAAGTGTCAATTCTTTCAAACATCAGTAAAGTATGTGGGACACATAGTATCCACCGAGGAATAGAGACCGACCAAGTAAAGTTGAGGCCTTGACCACCTGGCCACAGCCCAAAAATTTAAAAGAACTGCAAAGATTCCTGGGATTCTGTGGTTATTATCCGCTTCATCAAGGACTATTCAAGAGTGATCCGCCTTTACTTAACCTTACTCAAGGGTATCCCCAACCCACAAAAATACCAAAAGTCAGCATCCCTCAAGACTGAAAGAGTGTATTTTCATCCAGTGAAGTATTTGGGGCCCGCTGGACTCCTGATTGTGAGACTGCTTTTCATGAGATCATATCAACTTACCCATGCTCCAGTGCTGGCCTATGCCGATCCAAGAAAACCTTACGCCCTGCACACTGATGCTAGCATGCAAGGGTTGAGGGCTGTGTTGTACCAAGAGCACGGAATGGCCTGAGACCAGTGGCCTTTGCCAGTAGAAGCCTGACCCCATCCGAAAAGAACTATCCTGTACATAAGTTAGAGTTCTTAGCTTTGAAGTGGGCTATTGTTGACCAATTCCATGAGTACTTGTATGGGGCTAAAATACTAGTAAAACTGACAATAATCCTTTGACCATTGCAGACCTCAGCTAAGTTGGATGCCACTGACACAGGTGGCTTTCTGCATTATCTACATATGACTATGCTCTCGAATACCGAGCAGGTCTGAACCACATAGATGTTGATGCTCTCTCCGGAGGCCTGTTCCCCAGAATGATTGGGTCCGATGGCAGAACCTGACATTCGGCACTCTGCCGGAAGTTTGACAGGGAGGAACAAATGTCCACGGACACAGTGGACTGCATGGTGGATTGTTGGGACCTCTGAGAATTGCATACCTGCTGCTTATTGCCACTTTTCTGCAACAGACATTGGTGCACTGCCTCAGCTGGACAATGACAGTATTCGCGGCTCAATCCTCACGATCCTATGATCAAATCAGCTTTAGAAGCCTCTATGCAGGAAAGATGTGTCCAAATTACGCTCACTGATTTGAGAACTGCACTGTTATACAAAGAAGGTCCTAAGTTGAAACTGATCAATAAACTGTTATACAGAGAAACAGTAGACAGAGGGGACAAGTAGACAAACAACAACTAGTGCTGCCCACTGCCTTTCGAGACTCAGTACTGAGGTCCTTGCACAACCACATGGGGCACCTTGGTATAGATAGAACACTTGACTTGGTGAGATCCAGATTCTATTGGCCTAAGATGAGGGCTGATGTGGAGCAACACATTCGAACTTGTGGTCGCTGCTTACAGAGGAAAGCTTTACCCCAGAGGGCTGCCCCTTGTTAACATCACCACCAGTGCACCCATGGAGCTGGTCTGCATTGATTTTCTGAGTTTGGAGTCAGATCAAAGAAATATCAGTAATGTGCTGGTGGTCACTGACCATTTCACGAGATATGCCCAAGCTTTCCCACCAAAGACCAGAAAGCATCCACTGTGGCCAAAGTACTTGTAGAAAACTTTTTAGTTCACTATGGGGCTCCACAAAGAATCCATTCTGATCAAGGGAGAGACTTTGAGAGTCGTCTGATCAAAGAGATGCTTTCTCTGTGGGGAGTGAGAAAGTCCAGAACCACTCCTTACCACCCCCAGGGGGACCCACAGCCTGAACGTTTCAACCGCACTTTGCTAGATATGCTAGGCACCCTGCACCCAAAGGACAAGACTAGATGGAGCCAACAAATTAGCACCCTGGTACATGCTTATAACTGCACCAAAAGTGATGCCACTGGGTTCTCCCCCTACCGCCTGATGTTTGGAAGAGAAGCTTGACTACCGGTAGATGTGTGTTTTGGGGTCTCTCCTGATGGGGTTCAAGCTGACAACTATTTACAGTATGTGCAAGTTAAAGGCCCAGCTAACTCATGCGTACTCAACTGGCTCAAACCATGGCTGCCAAAAGAAATCTGGCCAACAAAGAAAGGTATGATAAAAGGTGAAAGCACAGGAACTCCAGGAGGAGATCGGGTATTGCTAAGAAATCTGGGACTGCATGGCAAACACAAGATTGCTGACAGATGGCACCATCTCCTCACATTGTAGTGGGCAAACTAGATGATCTGCCAGTGTACAAAGTAAGGCCTGAGAATAATTCAAAAGATGTAAAAACAATGCATAGAAATCATTTACTGCCCATTGGACAAATCTTGATTGAGTCTGAGCCCCAGAAGATGCCCCTCTGGACCAGTGACTAGAGCTGCTGCTAAGAAAAGATCAAGAAAGTCTGCACCTACAGAAGCAAAGTTAAAGTGTTCCCTCCACAAGTCCCAGTTGAGCGGACTGTCAGTCCATATCAGAAGAAAGTGAGAGTGACTTTGAATACATCCTTCTTACGAACTGAGTCAATTGTTTGGGCAATCCCTAGTCAATACTGGAGGCGAAGCTGGGCCTTCTGGACTGTCTAGCCCCAGCTTCGATCCCTGGAGCCAATGCTCCCAGAAAGTGAAGTGCAAAGCATCAGATCAGATGAAATGGAATCATTGTGCATGGTTGAACTGTTTGAGCTTTCAGGGAGGAAAATGATGGATTGGGGCAGACTGGTGATACACCAGAACCAGAAGAGTATTTTGAGTGCCCTGACAGTCCACTGCCAGTGTCAGCTCTCCATGCGAGCCAAATGTTGTGGACTCAGAAACTGTAACTTCTGGAGCTGAAAGTGCCCCAAGTACTAGCCTCTCTACCCCATGGAGACCCCCCAACAAGTGAGGACAGTGCTGAAATGAGGCTCAGAGTGCAGAGACTGTAACAGTTCCCCTAGAAAGACTGGTCGAGCTGTAAAGCCTGTGGTGCACCTCAGTTATGATTCACTTGGGAGGCTGTGGACTTGCCTCTCAATGTTGTCCATAAAGAGTGTATGTGTCCCGAGCTCATTGCCCAAACTGAGGCGTCAGTGCTAACTCAAGTTACTTGTGTTGCCCTCTAGTATGGTGCCCTTGCCCGTCCAGCCCCAAGGTAACTGATAGGAAGGCCCCTCTTCAGGTTTCATGTACAAGAGGTAATAACTTGAGTTATGGTACAATGTGTGTGTAATACTATGTAAAGAGTGACGTACTGCAATGTTTCAGAAATGTGTTCTTGGTAAAATGATATATTGACTGATGATTACATGTGTGAGCCTAATGCAAATGTATATGGTTGCAGTTAAAACTTATGGGGGTACTTGCTTGACGCGGACGTCAAGCTTTCCCAGGCCAGGAAGGGTGTAACCCCCCTGCAAATGGGGGTTCCCAAAAGACTTCCAGGAGCTTGCTTGAATGCTCCAAGCCTGAATGGTGTTTATCGTTTAAGCCATTTATCAGTGAGTGTTTTTAGAGCCTCTGGTACTGTCTCTTTAAGAGCTGTCTGCTTGCAGACATAATTAGTTTGTATGGGGGACTGTGTGCTTCTCTGTTTGAGTACCACTGAGCTGCTGCCAATTCACTCCATTTTGCAGTCACTAGGAGTGCAAGGGAGCCTATCTGAAAGATGTAGCTGGTTGCCAGAAATCATTTAGAGTAATAATGAAATTACAGTTTGTCTAACCTGCTTTCTTTGCAGTCAGAACTGTGTCTGCCTAGTTCCCCATTCTGGTTTTGAACTGCTGAACTGGACCAATCAGTGTGGGGTAAGCTAGCTCTAAAATGGTGCCTTGGACGAATCAGAACTTGGACTCATAATCTGAGCCAGCCACAAGAGGATTGTATGGGCAGTGACTCTGGGAGATGTAGTTTAGACTTGCCTTTTGGACCAACAGGAGCAGTCTATTGTGAGTGACAGCCAATCCAGTCAAGAACTGGGAGGAACTCAAAGGAAGTGCCTGGTTTTGTCTGTTGGAGTTTCAGTTTAGCTCTGGCAGTGAAGGGAAAGGAACCCTGTGCTCCTTCAGTGCACAGTTTAAGTCAAAAACATGTGTAAGGTCCAGAGTTCCGGTCTGCAGCTTGTGTAACTGCTTGTTAGGACTGAACTCTCCTGTGAAGAAAATCAAAGGATATCTGAAGAGTAGAAACCAGGCTCACCCTGTAGAAGACTGGAGAAATTGCTGAATTGCACTCTGTCTGTCAGGAACTGAATCTGCTGTGTGTTCTCCGGGTATTGTGCAGTAATTATGATCGGGATAGAGAAGCAGCCTGCCTGGTATAGTACTTTCTTTTTACCATATAAATGTGTGAGGAGGCTTGTGCAGCTCAAGTGAATCCTGCTGCCATTAAAGGACTTTGCCTGTGACTGTTTACCATATAAATGTGTGAGGAGTCTCGTGGAGCTCAAGAGTAGCCCTGCTAACGTTGAAGGACCCTATCTTGTTTGGAGGTCGTGAGTACTAATTCAGGGTCGCTCCCTGTTGAATTACCACATTAAATCCAAATGGAATCACTGTACTGCTGACTGTTTAAACTAATTTTTCTTTTCTCTGTGTGAAAGGGCCCCTACCAGCTGCCACGGTTTGGACTAGCCACTAGGGCTTGGGCACCCATGGACAGTAACTGATAGGGATAGGCCTGTGCACAGAGCCATAGGTAGATGAGTAGAGTGATAAGCTAATTAACCTGATTTCCCCCTGTCCTTGTTATAGCCCCTAAATAAATCAGAGCTGCTTGTTTCAGCAAAGTTATACTGCCTGAGGTATTTGTCTATGTTAAAGTACTGTACTGTGATTGTTGCACTGTATCTTATTTCACAGGAGGTCCCAGTGCCGGAACCAGTCCTGGGGGTAAGTGTATACTGTGGAGGTAATTCTGATATATTGTGTGGGCCACTAGTGGGAAGAAAGGGGGGTTGCAGTGTCCCAGAGGGCTGTGACCTGTTAGTTTAACTATTGCAAACCCTGACCTCTGGGTGGAGGCACCCGCCATTGGATCCAGGCCCCTCAACCTTTAGTGGCAAATCAGGCAGGGGTAGTAGCCCCTGGGATAGCGCCATCTAGGGGTTACAAGAGTATTACAGATGTAGAAGTGGGTAGCCATCTGGGAACTAGCGACCATCGAACAGTATAGTTCACAATAAACACAAGCAATAGAGTCAAGCCATACAAAGACAAAAGTACTGGACTTTAGGAGGGCTGACTTTGCCAAAATGGGTGAGTGCCTAAGGAATGCACTAGCAAATGGGCAGGAAGGAGGGGTGGAAGAACAATGGGGAATAATAAAAACTGCCATCACAGAGGTAATGTGCCTTTGTGTGAAGCAAATAAACAAAACAAAACGATGTAAGAAACCACTATGGTTCTCAAAGGAAGTGGCAGTGAAGGTTCAAGAGAAAAAGAAAGCATTCAGGAAGTACAAGGAATCGTAGAAGGAGCAGGACAGAGAACTGTATCAGTTAAAGCAAAAGGAGGCTGGGAAGGCAGTCAGAACAGCAAAGGCCCAAACCGAGGAAAAGATAGCCAACCTCAGTTAAGAAGGGGATAAACCTTTTATAGGTACATCAGGGAGCCAAGGAAGACCAAGGGAGGGATAGTGAGGCTTAATAAAGGGGTGGGAGGGTGGGCAGAGGGAGACTGTGAAAAGGCTGAGATACTAAACAAATATTTTGCTCAGTATTTACAAAGGAAGAGGGGAGGTACATAAAACAAACAGTAGTAACACGCTGGATACAGAAGTTGATACCGCCCATTTACAGAAGAAAGGGTTCTGAAAGAACTCTAAAACTGAAGGTGGACAAAGCAATGGGGCCTGATGGGATTCATCCCAGAATTCTAAAAGAACTAAGGGTAGAACTAGTGACACCACTGACTAACCTTTTAACAAATCATGGGAGGATGGGGTGGTACTGAGGACTGGAGGAGGGCAGATGTGATTCCCCTTCACAAAAGTGGAGCAAGGCAGAAGCAGGAAACTATAGACCTGTTAGTTTAACCTCAGTGATAGGGAAATGATGGAATCACTTCTAAAGGAAAGAACTGTTAGTATCTAGAGTCCAGAGGGGCACAGGACCCTAGGCAGCATGGATTCACAGCGTGAAGGTCATGCCAGACTAATCTGATAAGATTTCTTTGACTGGGTGACCAAAGTAGTAGATCAGGGAGGGCTGTGGACATGGCCTACCTAGACTTTAGCAAGGCATTTGACACAGTCCCACACAAAGATTAATATACAAGTTAGCCAGCCTGGCTGTGGGTCCCAAGATGACAGCCTGGGTAAAGAATTGGCTGGAGAATAGGACACAGAGAGTAATAGTAAATGGAGTCCACTCAGAAGAAAGGAGGGTTACTAGTGGAGTACCGCAGGGTTCAGTATTAGGACCGGTCCTCTTCAATGTCTTTATAAGCGACATTGCAGAAGGACTGGAAGGAAAAGTATGTCTCTTTGCAGATGGCACTAAGATCTGCAACAGAGTTGATGCACAGGGTGGGGTGGAAAGGATGAGAAGGGACTTGGCAAGGTTAGAGGAATGGTCAAATGTATGGCAGCTTAGATTCAATGCTAAGAAGTGCAAGGTAATGCACCTGGGAAACAAAAACCCAGGGGAAGAGTACATAATGGGGAGTGAGATACTAACAACAACAAAAATGGAGAGGGACCTGGGGGTAGTCATATCAGATGACCTAAAGATGGGCAAGCAATGTGAGAGGGCAGCAAGGAGGGCTGGGGGGATACTGGGATGCATAGGGAGAGGCATCACCAGTAGAAAACAGGAAGTTATTATCCCTCTGTACAGACAGCTGGTAGACCTCATCTGAGTACTGTGTGCAGTTCTGGAGACCCAATCTCCATAGAAAGACATAGACAGGATGGAAGCTGTCCAGAGGAGGGCAACTAAAATGGTGCAGGGTCTGCACTGGAAGACATATGAAGAGAGACTTAAGGAGCTTAATATGTATAGCCTCGAGGAAAGGAGGGAGAGGGGGACATGATAGAAACTTTCAAGTACCTCAAGGGAATCAACAAAGTCCAAGAGGGTAGCATCTTTCAAAAAAGAGGGGCAAGAACAAGAGGGCACAATTTGAAGATGGGGGCGGCTCAGAGGTAATTTAAGGAAGTATTTTTCACAGAGAGGTTGTGGATGCATGGAGCGGCCTTCCGGGGAGGAGGTTGTGAGTCAAAATCAGTGGTGGAATTCAAGCATGCATGGGATAGTCATAAGGCAATTCTGGGGGGTGGGGGTAGGAAGAAGTAGGCTGCTGGTTAACTAGGATCTGCAGCTTATCCAGTAGGTAGGGAAATGGCAGACTGGTGGGGCCAGGGCTGTCCTTATCTCGTCAAATTCTATGTTTCTATGTTTAGGTACAAATTCTAGCAGCGCTTAGGTCCAGTTAAGACATTGTTTCTTCTGTCAAAGCTAAAACAAGGCACTGATTTTACACATAGCACAGATATGGAAAATAAATATGGATAAAATGCAAGGACAAGTGAGAATACATAAAAGAAGGGTAGGGTAGAGGATTATCAGGCAAGGAAGGCTGAGGGGTTGGGAAGAGTGGGTGGGAGTACGATAGGTAGAAGAACTTGGGGCTAAGGGCAGTGAGAGCAGGTGAAAAGGGGTCTTAACATTTAGCAAATATAAGCCATATGCTGGTTAGGCTTCGTTCCTGGCAAGAAGAGGACAAGCACATTCGATACACATGTGACTGTCTTGGAGTAGTGGGTATGCTTAGTGGCAGCTGCAAATATCTTTCATTTTAGAAGCTGCTAGTGTTTGTAGAAGTTAACTGAGACGAGGCAAGTTAGTTTCAGTACGGATTGGAGATGATTTCAAATAGTAGGCAGATCATACGAAATAGCTCGTTGACCAACGGTAGTATGGGTCCTAGGGACAGCTAGCAGGATGTAGTCAGATTTCCTAAGGGAGTATGCACTGTTGGTGATGTGGAGAACAGACGTTAAGTAGCTCGGTAGTTTGTGGAGGAGTATCTTAAGGGTCCAGATACCAGCATGGAGCAGGCGTCTGGTGGCCAGTGAGGTCCAACAAACAGCTGTGTAAAAGATCACAGTGGTGGGTTCGGTAAGGGGAGCTAGTGATGAACCGAAGGGCACGGTGATAAAGAACATCTTTGTCATTTCTCTTCCTCAAGTGAGAGTTGAAGGAGCATTTTATTTATTGTATTTTATTATTTTTAGTTTAGGTTAGTTAATTAGTTGGGGTTCCTCTGTTTTTTTGTGTGGGCTAGGTGTGTTTTGTTTCTGATTGGGCTTATTAATACATGTAGGAGGCCTACCACCATGGTCGTGTGCTATTCGTCCTCCACCCTTTGTGCCCTCTGCCCTTTTATCCCCCCCCCCATTGCAGTTTTCAACTCACCAGCGCTGCAGAGCGCTGGGCACTATTTGCGGGGGGTGGGGTCTGGGGGTGTGAACGGTGGAGGACAAATGAGTGTGGCCATCACATCGGGGTAGTAAAACCCAGAAGACACCCTGGAAAAAAAATGGAACCTGGACCATGGTCCGCCATGCCTAGCTTCCATTCCCATGGGCACCACCAATATTGGTGGGCAGGCAGCTTGGGCGGCCCCAGAAGCCTGTCCAACTCGAGCGATGTTATGCAACACCAGATCCATTAAAAATAAGACTGCAATTACTGCAGATCTTCTTGGGTCAGTCGATCTGGCGTGCATCACCAAGACCTGGCTGGATGAGAATGCTGACCCCACACTAGAGGTCGCTATTCCAGCCGGGTACTCTGTGTTACACCGCTCGAGACAGGATCGCAGGGAGGGTGGGTTGCAGTCTGTTTCAAGACTGAACTGGGCCTCATGACTGTACCAGTTGAGGAGGCTGGGTCATTCGAGTGTACTGTAGTGGCAGGTGTAGGCTGTAGGATCGCTCTCATCTACCATCCACCAGGGGATGAGAAGCATTTCCTTCAGAAAGTAGCAGACTTCTTAGTGACATGGTGTTTGTGTCCAGGGCTGATGGTCCTGGGGCGGCTTCAATCACCCTGGGTCTATGACGAACTCTCGCAGTTTGGACAGCACTTCTTCCAGTAGATGACATCTCTGGGCCTTACACAAGTTGTTACTTCTGCCACTCACAAACACGGTCACTCTCTTGACCTAGTCTTCCCCCTGGGGATCGAAACCTTCGATTTGGGGGTGGAACCTGTCGGATGATCCGATCATTACACTGTGGGATTCAGTTTTCGCAACCCCCCTTCGTAGGCCTACCCCTGTGGAGATGGTCAGGTACCACCCTTTGCAAGATATAAGTCTGAGGTATGGCGGCAGCACTCAACCTATCGGTGCTTCCTGAGCAATCAAAGACCCAGATGCCTTGATTTTGTCTTATAATAAGGTCATTTCTACAGCTCTGGATGCCATTGCTCCCGTCCATGTTCATCCTCTCTCCTTAGCCCTCAGTCCCCTGGATTGATGGGACCTTGAGGGAGATGTGGCGACAAGCACAAAGATTAGGCGTTGCTGCGGAAATCCACCCTTAGATTGATGGAACATTACCAAGTCTATCAATCTGCAATCACCCATAAGAAGGCAGAGTTCCTGTCCGGGAGATTATGGTTGCTCAGAACCAACCGCTTAGCTGTTTTAAACTGTAGACAGGCTGTGCAACCCAGCCTGCAGGTTCAAGAGCCTTTTCACAAGTGGAGTGTGAAGAGCCTGCTCGATTCTTGGTGGCTGACATCAGGGTGGAGCTCCAACCAGCACACTCTATGGGAGATGCTATGGATCGGCACTCGGTCACCATCCTTCAGTTTTCCTGGAGTACCTTTGATCGGCTGGAGTTCATCGATGTCATGCGGATTGTCCAGGGTATGTGCCCTACGTGCTGCAGTTTGGATCTGGGCCCAACTACCCTAATTACCTAATTGTTGTGATACCACTGGCCCGGTCCTAGCACGGATAGTCTGGTGCTCCCTTGAGATGAGTGTGTTTCCTGGCTCCCTGAAGGAGACAGTGGTAACACACCTCCTGAAGAAAGCTCTCTGGACCCAGACTGCCCTGCCAACTACAGACCAATCTCTAACCTTCCCTTTGTGGGGAGGTGATTGAGAAAGTAGTGGCCCTACAACTGGAGAATCATTTGACCATCCATGACATCTATGAACCTCTCCAATCCGGTTTCCGAAAGAAGCATAGTACCGAGACTGTGCTGGTTCGGGTGCTCAATGATCTCCTGATGGCGAGAGATTGAAGAGCCATTCCATCTTGGTTCTTCTGGATCTCTCATCAGCATCTGACACTGTGGACCATGGGGTTCTTCTCGAACGCCTGAGGTTCATCTGTGGCCTGTCTAGTACAATCCTCAGGTGGTTTAAATCTTTCATCACTGGCAGAACTCAGAGGGTGGTGTGGGATTTATTCCTCCAACCCAGTCTCTCTGTCATGTGGAGTACCTCAAGGTTCAGTGTTGTCCCCCATGTTGTTCGCAGTGTACATGCTACCCCTCAGAGACACTGTAAGAATGTATGGGCTGAGGTTTCACTGCTATGCTGATGATACCCAGCTCTACCTATCTTTTCCACCCAACCAAGATAGAGCTCTCTCGGTATTTAACAACTGCCTCACTGAAATTCAGGGTTGGATGAATTCCAGCTGGCTGAGGTTGAAATTGGAGAAGACTGAGGTGCTGGTTGTGGACCCGGGTCATCAGACAGAGGAGTCGGGAGCGGGTCTGCCTTTGGGACTTTTTCTTGGAGGCTCCCAGCTTCCTACCTCTGAATAGGTGCAAAACCTGGGGGTAATTTTGATGACAGGCTGACACTGCGATCACAGGTGTCAGCAGTTGTCAAATCTTCCTTCTATTATCTGAAGAACATCTCCAGGGTTAAGCACCTAGTTCCGTCCAGTGATCTGCCTACGTTGGTTCACGCCTTTGTGACCTTGCGCCTTGATTATTGCAACTCCCTTTATCTAGGGCTACCTGGGGTTGCTATCTGCCACTTGTAGCTGGTGCAGAATGCTGCAGCCCCGGTTATTGATGTGAACTCCCCGGACTTGTCACATCTCCCCGATGCTGTGCGAATTGCACTGGCTGCCGGTGCAGTGGTGTATCACCTTTAAAGTCGGACTTCTGACTTATAAAGCTCTACATGGACTGGGCCCGGACTACCTGAAAGAGCTTCTGGTTCCGTATTGCCCCGGGCGATCGCTCCACTCGGCTGACGAGGGGCTGCTAGAGATTATTAACGTTTCCTTAAAATCTTCGGGGGCCCGTGCATTTATGTACATGGCCCCAGCCCTATGGAATTCTCTACCCCCTTCAGCTTTGGGAGTGTGCGACTGTGGAGGGATTTAAACAGGCCATAAACACCCATTTGTGGCATCAAGCCTATTCTGTATGACGGTATCTGTATCTTGAATTTTATGAAAGAATGTATTTAACTGTTTTTACTGCATCGTATTTTACTTCATTTTATCTTGTCAAGGCGCTTTGATTTTTAGAAAGGCACGTTATAAATGAAGTATTATTATTATTATACCAATCAACTCTGGGCCAGGTGAGGTACCATTTATGTTTGGTGGACCGGAAAATCAAAAGGGTGAGACCTGCTCTTTAAGGTCACTGCATGATCCAAAACTCTAGCAGCAGTGTCATTAGTGTCACCAAAGGAATTATATTTTGTGGCATCAAGGGCTGATCTTACTATGGCAATCAGGTCCTGTACCTATTTATCATCTGCTCTTTCTGCCACTGCCAGAATTGTATTCTAAAGTGTTTTCTGATACAGTGCTATATGTGCTGAATATGTTGCCTGTCTGATGAGCAGGAAGCTGTTGAGCCATAGTATCCAATTTTTTAAGCGTCCTTTTCAGGGGACTATGCAGATGAGTGATTTTGCTCTCTTACAAGGAGCAGCCTGGACTAAACTTCATTTTGATCAGGGTGGGCATACAGGTATTCCACCCTGTTTGTCCACCTCAAATTTTCTGTCAATTTTCTTCTTGATGGCTGCAGCTAAGGTGGGTGCAGACATGATTTTTGATATGGCCTTCTTAATGGATTTCTTTATAGTAAGTACCATTCTTCTTGTCGGAGCTACTCCCAACATGCCCATAAAATCAGCATCCTCTTCATCTTCCTCTGTTTCTAGTGGGGGATGTTGAGGTATCAACCATGTCTGACAAACGAGGAAAAGATGAGTAGTCCTCCTTATCCCTTGGAGGAGGTTTGAAATCTTGTTCAGGTGCAGCCTCCAATTCTATGGGGTCACCTTCCTCCATCTGCACATAAGTATAAGTAGTAAGCTAGCTTGAAACCTGAGTGGAGGTAGTGGTGGCAGGTATCTTGTTCAAAGTGCCCATGGCCTGGACTGCCTGTACAAATTGATATATTTTTGATTTGTCCTCTGATGAGGGCATTTTATCCTGTGCCATCTGCCTGCTCCTTTCTCTGTTCAGGCGGAGTGGTAGTGACATTCTTTTCTTTGAATTTTTTTTTGGGGGGGCAGACACCATCTCCAGTGTCTGCTGTAAGGCTCTTTTATTTTTGCCATCACTGGATTCAGGGTTCCTCCTTTCGGACATCCTGCTGTCTGAACCACCTTTACTAAGCTTTTCTGATGGCTGAGCAGCTTTACCCTTTTTCTTGTCACCTTTCAAATTATTCGCTACTGCTGTATGTGAGAGATGGACCTTCATATACATGCTTTCCACCACTGTTGGGAACTCTCTCAGAGCCTTTTATTATTTTTAGGAGAGACAGGGGCAGATTGTGTTTAACTCCTTTGCCCTTTTAATGAGGTTTTGGGCAAACATATGACAGCACCTATAATCTTTGAAGTCATGCTATGGACCTACATAATTTAAAGAAAGCTTGTGACAGTCTGTCTTGCCAGGAGCTGGAAACAATTTTTATGGTTTTTGAAACTGAAGATCCACAACGCTCTCTGACATACCAATCTGAGAGTACCTTAAATTTACAGAAAACTATTCTCAAAACAATGCAGCACTGGAGTCTAAAAGTAAAACAGCTCTTGTACTAAACACTGGGTACAGTTCTTTTGTGCTGAAGTGGCTGTGCCTTTCACTTTGAGTGGTCACAATTTTTAGGTGAAAGGGCACAGACACAAACAGAAAGTGCTCTGTTTTCTGCAATTTGTATAGTCAAGAAATATTAAACAACTGCTGATTTAAATAAAATGTGCTCCATTAGCAAAAATAGAAAAAGTAAACGGTAACCAGCTAGGTTATTCTCCGTTCCTGGGAATCGATTGGGAACTAGAGAAACTATAAATTAAAACCCTAGGTAACACAGAGTAATCGAAAATTAACTAGATGACGCTTAAATAAGCTACAAAATAAATATCTTGACTAGAGAACCAGCTGTTACCGGAGTTCACTACGGGCAACTGCTCTCTCTCAGGCAGAGAAGCGGCAGAGTGGATGCAGAGTTTTGAACCTACATTCCAAATTCTAATAATCTTCATAGGTTCTATCTTCAGGGCATCAATCTCAGCCAAGAAGACTGCATAAAGTGTAAACATTAAGTGAGTGGTTCATGGGGTTAGAAGGTAATAAAGAACAGTTCACGTACCTACTGTAACAGTAGATTTTTGAGAGAATCTCATCAGGCTATACCTTTGGAACTATACCAGCGTCAGTGTTAGGACATGGATAAGTCAGGGGACACCCACGATGACATCATGTGCCAGCATCTACATAAACATGGGTGGTCCCATCTCCTCAGTTCCCTGTCAGAGTTTACTTGGAGGACCTCTCTGTGGGGAACCAGGAGATAATGCTAGCACCAGCATACCAAGCAACAATGGGTGCAGGAAAAGGCAGCTATAGAATGAAGCAAGGCAGGAAATCCAGTGTCATATCCCTAAGGTGAAGGAGGGTGGACGGCATGATGAAAGAGATTCTCTCAAAGATCTACTGTTACAGCAAACATATAACTGTTCTATCTTCTTTGAGGACATCTCATTCATTAGGCCACACCTCTGGAGCGAGTCCCAAAGTACCAAAGCTAATGGTCTGGGTGGCTGGTACATATCATTCTCATTATAGCAGGCCCTGTAATACAGCCAGGCTAAATCCTGCTTGTCTGTGAGACACAATATCCAGATTGTAATGCTTAGTGAAGGTATGGACAGTGCTCTGTGGCAGCTGCACAAATCTCAACAACAGATAAAATTCAAAAACAAGCAACAGAAGTGGCCATGCCTGTTGTGGAATGAACACAAACCACTGCAACAGGGCACCCTATTTCCTGTGGTGAGCAAAACAAAAGCTGAGAGGACTTTCTGCAGGCCTTGTGCGACTGACATAATATCTGAGATTCCAATGTACATCCAAAGTGTGGTGTAATGCTTCCCCTGGACTGGCATGCTCCGGGTAATATACTAGGAGGTGGATGGTTGGATTCAAAGTAAATTCAGACACCAACTTTGGTAAGAACTTAGGACTGGTATTTAAAGGAAGACTGTTTTTATGGAAAATCAAATAGAGAGGCTCACACCATGAGAGCCTGTAGTTCTGAAATCCTTTGAGCAGAAGTGACTGCATCTAAAAATAATGCTTTCCATGAAAAGAAGTGCAAGCCATAGCTCACAGCTGATTCAGAAGGAGCCAAAGCAAGCTTCCCTAACACAACCTTCTGGTCCCAAGCCAGAACTGGATTTCTGATGGGAAGTTTCTTATGTAATATACCTCTCAGAAAATTATGATCTCTCTAACTGGGCAACCGTGATGGCCATCCACAGGGGCATGAAAAGCTGAAATAGTGTCCAACTGCACCATGAGTGAGGAATACTGAAGACCGGAGTCTGATAGGGACAGCAAGTACTCCACTACTGCACTGACTGGACAGGTAAATGGATCTAATTGTTTTGAAGCAGCCCACAACGTGAACCGCTTCCACTTCAAAGAACAGGTATGTCTGGTGGAGGGTTTTTTGGCAGCCACCGGAACATCTGCCATTTTAGGTGATACTCGAAGCCATGCCATGGCTATGTCTTCAGAAGCCAGGCATGCAGATGTGAGGACTTCAGGTCTGGATGGACCAGAAACCCCCTTGTCCTGTGACAACAGGCCCCTGCACACAGGTAGAGGTATTGGGGGTTCCACTGCCAACTGTTTTAGCCATGGATACCATATCTGCCGAGGCCAAGGTGGAGTAATAAGGATAAAGGTTGCCTCTTCTATCTTCAGTTTGAGTAATATTCTCTGTGTTAGAGCAAAAGGAGGAAGGCACACAGAAACCTCCCCTTCCAACAGAAGGACAACATGTTTTGCCAGAAGACTCCGGCCCTGAGCAGCTAGCAGAAATGGAGTAGTTTCGCTGTGTGGAAATGCAAAAGGTGCAACTCTGGGTGATCCTAACTTGTCAAGCGGTCGTCCACTACTGAGGTTAGCAGCTCCCATTTGTGCACGCTGGACTGTGACATGCTTAACTTGTCTGCTAAGATGTTCTGGACACCTGAAAGATACACAGCTAATAGTTCTAGGATGTGTTTCAGAGCCCAATACCATACTCTCACTGCTTCCCCACACAGTAGCTATAAATCAGTCCCCCACCCCTCCGCTTTGTTGATGTAATGTAGCACATGACCTTGTCCGTCTGTATTGAAAGAGGACTTAGAGTTAGATGCTCTGAAATTCCTGGAAACTGTACAAGACAGCTCATCTCCAGGACATTTACATGCAATCTTGTCTGCACCTGGGTCTCAATACTTTGTCTCAGATAGGGTCCTAGGTGTGCTCCCCACCTGGATCATGAGGCATCTGAAGTAATGTGTACTGGAGCTAGAATCAGCAATTGAACACCGTCAGGTGTTGCTGCAGTCCACTCACCACATCATTGCTTTTGTGAGGGAGATGTGACTAGCATCTGTCTAGGTCATTGTCAGCTGTTCCCACTAGACTCTTAAGCTCGCTTGTGGGATCCGCATATGCAGTTGGACCAGTGGCACAGTGACAATTGCTGCTACCATAAGTCCCAGAAGGCCTTCCCGGTGGAGGGCTGCTGCTACCACTGCCAAGCATTTGGCAAAGGCCCGTGGTGCAGAAGATAAGCCAAAGGGCAATACTCTGAACTGGTAATGCTCCCCTTCCAGCATAAATCTCAGATATTTTCTGTGATGCTCCCTGATTTTCATATGAATATAAGCATCCTTCATATCTAGTAATGCACTGTTTAGAAACTGGTACACCCTCTTTCCCAGGAGCAAAGGAAACAAAAAGCTGTGAGGACTTCCTGCAGTCCTTTGTGTGCTGTATATAGAACCCGAGTATTCTATGTACATCTAAAGTATGTAGCAATGCTTCCCCTGGATTGGCATGCTCAGAAAAATAAACTGGCAGGGGGACAGAATAATTTAGAATAAATTCAGACACCACCTTAGGAAGAAACTTAGGATTGATACGTAAAAACACCCTGTCTTTATGTAAAATCAAATAAGGAGGCTCACACATTAGAGCCTGAAGCCCGAAATCTTTGATCAGAAGTAATAGCAACTAGAAATAATGCTTTCCAAGAGAAAGTGTAGGCCACAAGTTGTGGCTGGCTCAACAGGAGCTAGAGTAAACTTTTCCTACATTAAAATTCAGGTCCCAAGATGGACTGGACTGCAGACAGGAGACTTCAAAAGCAGAATGCTTCTCAAGAATGTATGGAACACCTCCCGCTGAGCAACCCTACAACCATCAATAGGCACATGGAAAGCTGAGATGGCCGCCAAGGGCACTTTAATAGGACAGTATTACAATCCTGCATCTGATAAGGACAGCAAATACTCTAGAACCTGGTTTACCAGACATGTAAAAAGATCCAGCTGACAAGAGGCGGCCCACAAAGCAAACTGCTTCCACTTCATGGAATAAGTGGCTCCAGTGGAAGGTTTTCTGGCAGCCATCAGAGCATCAGCCACCTTCTGAGACATCCAGGAGCCATGCATGGAGATGAAGTGTCTTAAGGCCTGGGTGGACCAGGGTTTTCTGTTCCTGTGATAGCAAACCCCTGCACAGGGGCAGAAGTACTGAGCGGATCCACTGCCAACTGCTGCAGTAAGGGGAACCAGATCTGAGGAGGCCAAAAGGGAGCAATGAGCATTAGAGTTGCTCCTTCCATTTGGAGCTTAACACCCTCTGGATCAGACAGAAGGGAGAAAAGGTGTAAAGAAACCTCCCCTTCCAAAAGAGGGACAACGCATCTCACCAGAAAATTCCAGGCCCTGGAACGAGTGAGCAGAAAAGCAGCACTTTTGGCTGTGTGGGGATGCAAAAACTCCAACTCTGGACAACCCCAACTATCAAACGGGTCTTTTGGTACTGAGGTCAGCAGTTCCCACTCATGCATTCTGGACTGCAATCTGCTTAGTCTGTCTGCCAAGATGTTTTGGACACCCTGAACATGAACTGCCGACAGTAATAGACTGTGTTCTCGACGATACCAAACCCTCATTGCTTCCCTGCATAGGGGTAGGAGTGACTTCCCCTTGCTTGTGTATGTAGTGCACCACATTGATGTCTGTTTGCACCAGCACATGTCCTGGGCACAGATGGGTCTGGAAGGATTATAGACCATACAGATAAACGATACAGAACAGCTTGCATTTCTAGGATGTTTATGTGGAGGGTACTCTCCACTTTTGTCCATGTGCCCTGTGTCTGATGAAGCCCCAGATGAGCCTCCACAGCCCATCCCCAAGGCATCTGTTGTAAGGATCTGATGAGGGGAAGGGATCAGGAAAGGAACTTCCTTCAGCAAATGGTCAGGTTCCAGCCACCACTGAAGCACCTTCCGGACAGGAGATGTTACTAAAACCTTCTGTTCTAGATCGTTGATATGTTGGTTACATTGGACTCAATGTCCACTGGGGAATCTGCATATGCAGTCTGGCCAGTGGTACCATTAACAATGAGGAACCGATGCCCGAGACACCAACACTGGCCAAGCCTCCTGGCTGAGAGCCCGTGGAAGAACTGGGCCAGAGCATTCGAGGCTGGGAGACAGAGGACTAAGTCCCCTGCCCTAAGGAATCACTGCCTGTAATGGCAATGAGGCTGGGTGGCTGTGCCACAGGTAGCCCGGTAGAGAATAGGGCTGGAGGGGCTGAGGGAGCCGAACTCCTGCGGGAGGATGACTCAGACACGGTCGAGGGTTTGTGAGGCGACCGCAAGCGGGAGGCAGACTGGTCCCAGTCCCAGAGCTTATGCTTCCCACCAGATTTTTGAGAAGACGACTCAAACACCGAAAATCTGATGTTATACAATTTAAAGAAAAGGAAAATAAAAAGCGTGGCAAGTGCAAATAATGGTGGTCGACTGTAGCTGTGGCGTCTGCTAAGGTGCAACATGCACGGGTCGATGGGAAAAGAACTGAGGAGGGTGTGGGGGACCGCTCGCCTTTATAGGACAGGTGGACGTCGGCAGTCCCCCGTGGTAGACTGCTAGCTAGAAAGTTTTCCATGTGGTCCTGGTGGCTTAGTCCCACCGGTATTGGCCTGCTGCAAGAGCCTTTCTCGAAGTAAGATCAATGGCTGCTGCCATCAGACCCAACAGTCTCAGGAATGTCCTGGCTGTGACATACTTGTTGTATACCATCTGGGCCTGTGCAATCAGGCGTTCGGCCCTGTCCTGAGACAGGAAGGCTAAGCCTTGGGCTGTGTCCAGGATTGCCTCAATGCACTGCAGGCACTGAAAAGGGGTCAGGACTAATTTCGACACAATGACTGTGATTCTTAGGGTATCGAACAACTGCCTGGTGCATGCTAGAGTCTGGTACAGATGCTCTTTGAAATGAACTTTGAGCAGCCAATACATACACTCCCTCTCTCCTGACGGATGCTGCCACTACTGCTAAGCATTTGGTAAAGACCCGTGGTGCACTTGAAGATCTACTGTTACGGTAAGTTCTTATGTAACTGTACTATCTTACTTCGAGAAACAGCTCTTGCAGCAGGTTACACCAGAAGGACAGATTCCCAAGCAGTAAGGGAAAAAAATACCCTCTTCAGGAGGAGGAGGACAGGAGGGATTCTAGATTGAACCTTAGTTAGGACAAAAGTCCTTGAAAGACTGCAAGGCCGAAACCAGCTCTACGCCTAGAAGCAATGTCCAAACTGTAATGCCTGAAAAAAATATGTACAGTGCTCCAAGTAGCGGCTGCGAAATGGCTGATGTAGGGACGTTCTTAAGTGCGCGAAGAGGTAGCCACCCCCTCGTGGAAATGTTCTTTCACCGATCCCAGTAAAGGCTTGTTGCACTTTTGGTAACAGAATGTGATGCATTTAACCAGCCACTTGGAGAGAGTTTACTTGATACAGGTGATCCTTGCATCCTGTGAGCAAATGACAGGACAAGCTGACCTGACTGGTGATGGATTTGGTTCTGGTTAGATAGTATGCATGTCTAATGTGAGCAGGAGAGCTTCCCTCAGTTGGAGTGGTTGTGACAGTACACCAGAAGGTCAATAACCTGATTGAGAGTTAAGGTCGATACCACCTTGGGAAGAAACTTAGATTTGTCCGTAAGGATACTCTATCCTTGAGAAAACCAAGTAAGGTTCTTTACACACAAGTGCATGAAGCTCAGAAATTCTTCTAGCGGAAGTAACCGCAACTAAAAATAGTGTCTTCCAAGTGAGTAGTGTAGCTGCAGATCCATGGCTTTGGTTCAAATGGGCGGCATGAGCTGCTCTAGGATGAAAAGAAGATCCCAAGGGGAATCGGATCCTTGACAGGAGGTCTCAAATGCAAGATGCTGCGCAGGAAATCGCAGGAGGCCTCTAGCTGTGCTAGTGACCTCTGACCTACCGGGGAATGGTATGCCAAAATGGCACAGAGGTGTACATTTATGGAGGAATACGCTAGCCCTGATTCATACAGGGATAGGGGTAGGCCAGCACTGACTTTTCAGGACAGTCAAGTGGGGCTAAGCCACGGGCCTGAGTCCAAAGACAGAACCTGCGCCATTTCATGGCGTATGTGGCACGAGTGGAGGGTTTTCGTGCTGCAACTAATCCGTCCGCCACCTCCTACGAAACCCCGTGTCTAAGGACCGCTATGTCCTTAGGAGCCAGGTGTGCAGATTCAGTGACCTGAGGTTTGGGTGGACGAGGACGGCGCTTCTTGGGACAACAGGTGTGAGCTGACCAGCAAAGGAAACGGGGGTTCCTGGGCCAGCTGGTGCAGGAGTGGGAACCAAATTTGCCTGGGCCAAAGGAAGCCACTAGGATCATTGATGCTCCCTCCTCGTGGAGCTTCAGTAGAACCCTCTGATCAAAGGGAAGGTGGGAAAGAGTAGAGGAACCTGCCCGTCCAGGAGAGGACCACACGATCTCGCCAGAAACACCAGGCCCTGGACCTAGTGAGCAGAAATTGGGCAGTTTTAGCTGTATGGGGATGTGAGGAGGTCTAAGTCTGGTGTCCCCATCCGCTGAACAAATCCTCTAATACTTGCAGCAGCTCCCATTCATGAGCCTTGGCCTGCAACTGCTCAGGCAATCTGCGATGGTGTTGTCCTCACCAGGAACATGCACTGCAGTGATCTCTGAACCGTGCACTGTGCTGCAATACCTAATCCCACACCCTCTTTGCCTCCTGCAAAGAGGGTAGGAGTGAGTGCCTTGCTTGTTGATATAGTACATCACCAGGTATTGTCCATTCGTAACAGCAAGAGGCCTAGTGATCTCCGACTGAAAGGCCTGTACAGCATACAGGACTGCCCTCATTTCAAGGATGTTGATGTGGAGGTGAGACTCCAGGGTTGACCAAGATCCCTGGTCTGGACTCCTTCCAGGTGGGCTCCCAACCGGACCCTGAAGCGTCCGTGAGAGAGTCAGAGTTGGAGCAGGCACTAAGAAGGGACTCCTCTGGAAGATACTCTGGACGAGCCACCATTGCCAGCCCTGGATGACGGCACTCGTGATCTGGACTAGCTGATGCAGTTGATCCTGCTTTTGGTCCCATTGGGCTCGTAGCATCTGATGGGTAATCCTCATATGAAGCCGTGCCAGGGGAACCGTTGCAATGGCTACTGCCATGTTTCCGAGCAAGCAAAGAATGGTCCTGGCTAGGACCAACTTCTTTTCCATGATGTCCCTTATGAGGGATCAGATGCGCTCCACCCTGTCCTGGGGCAGGAATGCCTTCCCTTGACCGGTGTTGAGAACTGCACTGATAAACTGTAACTTCTGTGAAGGGACAAGGCACGACTTCTCCTGGTTGGTCGTAATGCCCAGCGACTTGAAAAAGGAGCATGTGTCTTGAATCGCTGCTATCAAAGCCTCCCGAGAGGGTGCCATGAAGAGCCAGTTGTCCAGGTATGGGAATACATAGTGGCCTTGTCTCCTGAAGGCCGCAGCCATGACTGCCAAGCATTTTGTAAACATGTGAGGTGCCGAGGACAGTCCGAATGGGAGTGCTTGGAACTGATATTGGCGTCCCCAAGAACTTGAAGCACAGGAATTCCCGATGTGCTCGACTGATGGGGAGATGGAGATACGGGTCCTGCATGTCCAGTGATGTGAGCCATGCACCCTGCTTGAACATGGGGATGAGACCCGGAAGGGTGACCACGCAGAAGCGTCATACAACACGAAGGTGCTGAGGTCCAGGATCAGCGTAAGTCCCCTGTCTTTTTGGAACCAGGAAGAAGTGTAAATATCTGTCTCCTCTCTAATTCTGTGGCACTGGTTCTATGGCATCCTTGTCCAGGGAGTGCCAAGATCTCGTGCTGTATGAGCAAGGCGTGCTGACCCGAATAACAGGAGAGCAAAGGAGGCCTTGATAGTGGGCGTTGAGGAACTCGATAGAGTGTCCTCAACTTACTAGTTCAAGAACCCACCAGTTGTAGGTTATCCTCAGCCACCCTGATAGGTGGTGAGAGATGCGACTCTCAACCCTTCCTTCCCTGGGATCCAGAGGTAGGGCAGGGGCAGGAAAGGAGTCATGCTGTGGTAGTGTTTGTTCCGGTGGGCTGGGCAGATATTTGGTGTTTCTGGCCCTGGCCTGTGGGGAATCTGTATTGGCTCTTTCTGTTAAAGTTGCCCCTTGGTTGCTGGTCAGAATGTGGCTGTTTTCTTTGTTGCCAGCCACGAAAACGATTCTGGTTCCTACGAAAGCAACCAGACTTAGATCTGTACATGGCTTGTACAGTCCTTACTGCCTTCCCGGCGTCCTGTAACTTGGTGATGACTCTTTCTGAATCTTCACTGAACAGGACCGAGCCTTTATTAGGGATGTCCAGGATACTCTTCTGAACGTCCGGGGTAAATCCGAGACCCTAGCCAGGAGTGTCTCCAGAGACAATGCCTGTAGCAGCGTCCTCTGGCTGCCGATTCTGCTGAATTGTAAGAGGCTCAAGGACTTGGGTCCCATGTCAGAGCCAGTGCAGACAAGGTTCAGTAGCCTCCTCCTTCTTCGCCTCTGGGAAATGAGGAGGTCCTGGCCTGTTCCAACAGGGCATTCTGAAACTGCACCATGTGTGTGAGGTAACTGACAGACCTGATAGGGCATGTAGTAGCCGTGTACATCGTCTCCTCAGCGAATCTAGCTGTTTAGATTCCTGGTCCGGTGGGTGAGTGCTCAGGCGCTGAGGTCTTTGAGACCGGTCATGTGAGGCCAGAATGACTAGAGAGTCAGCCAAGGGCTGTTGTGCCAAATAAGGGTCCTCCATGGGTGCCTTATAAAGGCAGTTGGCCTTCTTGGATACTGCCTGAGTGGAATGCGGGCATTTTCATGCTGCTTTGGTGATGTCCATGAAGGTGTCCACCAGTGGTGGGATTACCACAGGCTTAGGATCTTTCTGCCTGAGGTATCATGAGAGGTGCGCTCTTCGGGATCTAAATCCTCGTCTCCCACCCCATGTTCTCTTGGATGTGCCACATGATATCAGAAAGAGGGATCATCCGGTGATGACCTGGTCAGGTCTTGTGGGTCTGGTGACGGAAGCTAATTGAAGAGTGATGACGAGCTAATTGAACTTGTGATGTGAGTGGCTCAGTGTGCTATACTCTTTCCTCTAGGGCTGGAAGATCACAAGGTCATGGGTTCTCGTCCCACACCAGAAACTTAAGCCAATACCCAACACTGAAGGGATACTGCACTGTTGAAATGGTCCCTCCTGGCAATCTCTGGTGTATGTACATGTGGAAGTCTAAAGCACTGGCACTTATTAATACAGGTGCGATTTTTTGTGGGGAAGATCATGGAAGCACTACTGAAGGAGAGATTGGTGGAACATCTGGTTGTCAATGGACTATAGGACCCAAGGCAGCATGGTTTCACCAGGCGGAGGTCATGTCAGACCAACCTCACTGAATTTTTTGACTGGGTGACTAGGGAGGTGGATCAGGGGAGGGCAGTGGACATGGCCTATCTGGACTTCAGCAAGGCCTTTGACACTGTGCCACATAGAAGACTATTACACAAACTGGGGAATATGGGTGTGGGCAGGACAGTAGTGTGGTGGGTAGGTGACTGGCTGGGTGGCAGGACACAGAGGGTGGTGGTATATGGCTGTCACTCCACAGAGGGAAGAGTGACCAGTGGGGTACCACAGGAATCAGTGCTGGGACCGCCCCATTTAACATCTTCATCACTGACATTATGTGGGACCTAGAAGGCAGAATTTCACTGTTCGCTGATGACACAAAGCTCTGTAACAGAGTAGACACACCAGAGGTGTAGACAGAATGAGAAGGGACCTGCAGAAACTTGAAGAATGGTCAGGGTTTGGCAGTTGAAATTCAATGCAAGGAAGTGCAAGATAATGCATATGGGGCACAAAACCCTGGCACAATATATCAGTTGGGGTGAGGATATAGCATGCACCAAGCAGGAAAGGGATCTTGGGGTTATCATCTCTGATGACCTCAAGAGTAGGGAAACAGTGTGACAAGGCAGCAGGTAAAGCAAATAGGATGCTGGGATGTATAGGCAGGGGCATCACCAGCAGGAAAGGAGGCTATAATTCCACCATACAAGACACTAGTGAGGTTCTTCACCTGGAGTACAGTGTACAGTTCTGGAGACCATACCTACGTAAGGACATAGACGGTAGAGAAGGTTCAGAGGAGGGCAACAAAGATGGTGCATGGATTGCATCACAAGTCCTATGAAGACAGGTTGAAGGAACTGAACATGTACTCCCTGGAGGAGAGGAGGGAGAGAGGAGATATGATAGAGACATACAAGTATCTTACAGGGAGGAACAGGGTGCAGGAATACTCTATTTTTAAGCGAAAAAGATGTTTCAGGACTAGAGGGCATGGGATTAGGTTGGAGAGAGGACGATTCAGAGGAAACATGAGGAAGAATTTCTTCACAGAACGGGTGGTGGACAAGTGGAACACCCTGTCAGAGGAAGTAGTGGGGGCTGAAACAATCACGGGATTTAAGAATGCATGGGATAGACACAAAGGAATTCTGGAGGTCAGGGGTAAGGGGCAACAGACTTCTAGGAAAACATAAACTGAACTTACGAGCTCAAATGGGCAGACTGGGTGGGCCATAGGCCCTTATCTGCCGACACTGTCTATGTATCTATGTAAGAGGGCGACCTTGAGGAGTCCGAGGAATCTGGACGTGAGTCATCCCCGATGGAGTGCAGGATCTCCGTCTGGGACGTTTGGGTGGATGGTCGCTGGGGGACATGGAAGGAGTCCTGGAGGGGTGTACTCTCTTTCTTTCTCTTGATCTGCCCCTAGGAAGTGGAGTAGGCTCCTTTGGTTCAGGGGGTGCCCTGTTGTCAGGTTCCTTTGGAGGAACCCCTGAGGAGGTTTGGTAGGCACCACATCCTTTTAATGGTGTCCCACCAGAAGTTAAAAGTCTTTCACCTCTTGAAGATTCAGACTGGACGAAGGGCCAAGGCCAAGCGTCGAACCTGGGCGTAGCTGGGTCGCACGATCCGAGGTAGTCCGGCCATCCTCTGGCGTCGCCCACCTGATCGCTGGGAGGGAGAGCTCCCGGCCCCTTCCAAGACCCCCGGTGACCGTGTCAGCAGGCAGAGGTGGTGGAGGTGACGTCAGGTCCTTTGTCCATTTTGTAGATGTCGTGTCGGGCACCCGCTTAGGCTCTGAGGTCCGTTTAAGGGACATCAGCTCTGTGGTCTTCCTCGGAGGGGCTTCCGGCCCTCTCGGAGGTTGGGAGACCTACCAGTGGTCAGTGTCCCGGCACTGGTCTAATGCGTTGGCTCCCACCTTCCGGGCTGGTTTAGACTTATGCCGGTCCGAGGCCTGAGGCCTGGCTGCCGAGCCAGAGGACTGACGCTCCTTGGATTTAGCCTTAAGAGGCTGAAGGGAGACTGTGCTAGAGCCTCTCGAAGAGTGTACCTTCACCGGAGGGGACTGAGACCGAACCCGGGAGGGGGATCTCTCAGACCTCGTGGAGCTGAAGCTGGCCCTGGAGTCTGAGACCTGACTTAGGGATCTGTCCCTATCCCTGTCCTTTTTGCGGCATTTCCCTGATTCATGGTGGGAAGATTCCCCTTTGGAGGAAGGGTCTTTTTCCATGGCTTTCATTTTTTCTTCGAGAAGAAATCCCTGAAGTGCTTTTTGGTGGCGGATCCTGGACCTGCTGTTAAATTGCTGGCAGATGGGGCAGGCCTTGATGTCGTGCTCCAGGCCTAGACACTGGACACAAGCCGTGTGCCAGTCCTTAAATGGGATCTGCTTTCCGCAAGCAAACTTTGAGGGCTGTCCTTCGATAGAAGGAGTTGGAGAAGAAGACATGCGGGTGATTTTCAAAGAAAAATAGAAGTTCGAGCATTGTTAGTTTGCTAGAGAAGGCTTCCATGAGGCCGAAAGGTGGCGAGTAGACAGTGGGAATGAACTGAGGATGCTGGAGGACAGCCCCTTTTATATGATGCCAGGCGTTGGGGGTGGTCCCCCGCTGGATATTGCTAGCTGGAATTTTTCCGTGGAGTCCTGGCGCCTGCCGGCTAGTTCTCATGGTGTAACCTGCTGCAAGAGCTGTTTCTCAAGTAAGATCCTTATTTCTTTGTTCCCAAGGACTGGCTCTATAGTCCTTTTGCATTAGGGTGTGTACTTCCTCTAGCAGCACCAGTATGCATTCTGGAGGATAGTCTGAAGGAGTTGGTGGATGGTCTGGAGGTAGCTCCAGAAGCTCTTGAGCATGGCCCTGTTCTAGTATCTGCAGAACCCATGCATCTGATGTGACCTTCCTCCACTGGTCCAGGTGGAGGGAAAGGTGACCCCCTACTTCCACCTCTGAAGGTACTGGGGGGGGGTGGGGTCTAGGAATGAGTCATGCAGAAGCAGATCCTGTGGCTTAGATACATTTCCACCTCTAGGGGCTCTTGAAAGTCCACCTGGGGTGGGTACTGGGGCAGGCAGAGCTGATCCTCCTCTACCTTTACTTTGTTGTCTGGCTCTAGAAAGGTGTCTTTTGCTAGCCAGACAAACAGGGCACCCTCTTCCTACTTGTTGGTTGTATATGTAAGAGAGTGTACTAATTTTAAAGTTCTGCCCAAAGCCTGTAGGTTTGAGAGGTTATCCTGAAAGTCTGCTCCCAACACCTTGTATCCTCTGGTGGGGCGTTTAGGATGGATTGCTGCAAATCCTGCCACCCTCAATAAAGAGTGCCTCCTCAAGCAGACACCAGAAGCTGCTACTCAAGTAGAAACATCAGAAATGTCATATCTGCCTCACCTGGGAGGACCTTTAGCAGCTTCTGCTTGGGTGCCCTCTGGTAAGGTTTGGGTCATTGCCTTGGCCTTCCACCAGAGGATATTTTGCCATACAGGCCTGATAATCTGCAGTTCTCAAGCCAAACATAGCAGAAGCAAACATCCTCTTCTGCTGGACATCTAGTCTCATGGAGTCTCTGTCAGGGAGGAGAGAACTGAGGTGTTAGGTGCTATAGACCTATCATGGGCTGCATTTATCACAACTGAGTCAGCCTCAGGTTGGCCTGCAAAAGGACTTTCCTGAGGGGCCTGATACTGATTATCTGCCTTCCTAGGAATGGCAGGAATCATATTAGGCTTATGCCAGGCAGCCAGAGTGGTATCTTCTAGGGCAAGCAATAGAGAAGGAATCACAACAGGTTAGGAAACAGGCAGTTCTAAAAATTCCACCAAATTCCTTTTGGTGATGTCTTTCTCCTCATATTCAAACCCAGTGGCAGACTGGATCTGCTGCATCATGGAGATAAAATGAAGGGTCTTCAGGGGGCCACCTCGTGGTGTACACATTAGAGTTCACACTCCCTGTTGAGATGGTGGAGCTAACCTCTCATAAGAGCTCTCCACCTCTCTGGTACCTCTACTACTTCCTGTCTCCCACCCAAACTCACTCCCCCTTTTTCCTGTCCCTCTCACTTACTCTCCGCTCACCACCTTTCCTCCTCTCTCTAGCCTCCTTTTGGCGCCTAATGATCACCCTCTCCCTGAAGTTTCCTTAACCTCAAATTGTCTACCGCTTGAACCTGTTATAGCTTGTTTTCTATGAAACTTAAAACGTTACTGCCTTAAACTGTTAATAGCAAATTTATGATGTAACTTTCCTGTCTGGTTTTACCTGTAATGTGTATCGTGCTTTGTTAAATATTCTTTGTGACGTGGAACCTTTGTAAAAGAGCCCTGGCTCAAAGGTATTAATTCCTAGACTAATAAACTAAACTAAACTAAACATATTCTTTCTGAGTCAGGGTTATATTCCTGATCCTTGTCGACGGCTTCTGTAGGCCTCAAGGAAGGAATAGAAGAGGTTGTTGACGCCCTGGAAAGCAACTGATGCATTGACCAAACAGGCATCGGTGGTGGGGCTTGCCTGGAGTGCCCTGTCAATGCTGCTCCTGTGGCAGGAGGAGGAGGAGGAGGTAGCAGGTGCTGCAGCATGTCCCCAAAGGACAAGAGCACTGCCTGCACGTCGGCACTTGCCTGTACTACAGATGTGCTTGGGGATGTTGACAGGGAAGTCACTGTCTCCGATGTTGATTGCCCTTCGCCAGACATACGAACATACGAAATTTGCCAGCAGATAAAGGCCTAGAGGTCTATCAAGTCTACTCGAATGTGCAGCTAGCACCCCTTATTCTGCAGCTGCCCCTTCCTTCCACCCTTCCCCTTCATTAACCCTCCCCCTTGTCCTGTCCCATCCCATCCCATCCTCGTTTTAAGCAGTCCACTGTTCTACTGCATACCACTTCAGCAGGTAACGATTCCACCCAGCCACCACCCTCTCTGTAAAAAGTGTCTCCTCATCTCCTCCTGAATCTTCCTTGCTCCAGTCTCATATCATGGCCCTGGTGGCCCTCCCTCCCTTACTTTGAACAGCCCCTCTGTACCCATCTCGTTATTCCTTTCATGTATTTAAAGGTTTCAATCATGTCACCCTGTCTCTCTCTCCTCCAGTGAGTACATGTTCAACTCCTTCAACCTCCTCGTATGATAAATCCCCAGCCCCTTGATCATCTTTGTCGGCTCTCTCACCCCCCTCAGTAACTTAATGTCCCTCTTCAGAATCGGAGCAGTACTGCATGATACTCAGGTGTGGTCTAACTAATGACCTATACAGTGGCAGAATCACCTCCTCCTTCCTCGAGGATATACCCCTTGCAATACAACCCAGCATTTTGTTGGCCTTTGCACCTGCCTTCCTACATTGTGCCGAGTTGTTCATTGACCCTGTAATTAGCACACTCAGATCCTTCTCCTCCTCTGTCTGGGCTAGCTGCACTCCCCCTAGCTGGTAACTCCTCCTTGGGTTCTTCATCCCAAAATGCAGCACCTTGCACTTTTTGGCATTAAAGCCCAGTTGCCAGGTGTCTGACCAGGTTTCATGCTTTGCCAGATCATCCTGCAACCCCTGCCATCCCCTAGGTCATCCACCACCACACCTACCTTGGTATCATCAGCAAACAGACTGATCTTGCTCTTGATGTCCCATGATATGTCTGCAATGAATATCCCAAACAACACTGGTCCCAACACTGAGCCCTGTGGAACACCGCTCGTCACTGCCCTTGGGTGTGAGAGCTCCCCACCCACCACCACCCTCTGTTCCCTGCAGCCAGTTTCCTACCCATTTCACCAGCTTTGCACCCGCCCTGTGCCTACTAACTTCCTTTCAGCCTTCCATGGCACTGAGTCGAATGCCTTACTGAAGTCCAGATACAGGACATCCACTGCATGGCCCCTGTCCAGTTGCCTAGTTACTCAGTCATACAACTTCGACCAGGTTGGTTTGGCAGGATCTGCCACGTGTGAAGCCATGCTGTCTGCTGTCCTGTAGTCCTTTGGTCTCTGGGAGGGCCACCAGCCTCTCCTTCAGGATAGTCTCCATTAGCTTACCCACGATGGATGTGAGGCTCACTGGTCTGTAGTTTCCTGGTTCATCCTTGGGGCCTACCTCTTGTGGAGGGGCACCACATGAGCCATCCTCCAGTCCTGAGGTACACACCGAATGTAGTGAGGCATTAAATAGGTCTGCCAAGGTCCTGCAAGGACCTCTGCCAGCTCCTTCAGTACCCTGGGTGGATGCCATCTGGGCCTGGCGCCTGTCCACCCTCAGTGCCTTCAAACCCTGTAGAACTCTGCTCTCATGATTTCCCCATCTGTCACCACTTTACCCTGCTTCTGCCATTTCTCCACCTTAGGTGTCACCCCCTCTTCTCTTTAGTAAATACTGGCAGAAGTACTCATTTAGTGCTTCACGTTATAGCACCCGACTTCACCCAACCCCTCCTTCCTAATCCTTACTATGTGGTCCTTACAGCTCCTTTTCTCCCTGATGTCCTTAAAGAGTCCTTCTCCCCTTCTTAATGCCTTGTGCCAGCCTTCAGAGTTCTGTAGATCGTTGGCTCCCTTACTGCCCTTGTCACCTCCTCTGATTTTGTCTAGTACTCCTCCCTGTCCTCCCCTCCCTGTTTTTTGTACTTCCTAAAGGCAGCTCTTTTCCTCCTTACCTTTTCCATGATCTCCTTGCTAACTCACAGTACTCACAGCCTGTCCCAATCTGGAGGAATTAGAGGTCTGGGCAGCCAGTGGCATCGTTGCCGAGGTGGTTGACGGTGCTGAGGTGGTTGCGCTGGTTTGGAAGGGCGACCCTGAATGTACCAGGAAAGATTTATCCTTGCTCCTCTCTCTCTCTCCTGGTGCTTATGCTTATGTTGCCCAGTAGTTTTCCCCTGGGACTCTGATTAATGGGAGCCTGAAGAGCAGGCTGGCGATGCAGCGGAGCTCTCTGCCCATCCTGGCTACCTGCTGTTTCGGAAGGTGGATTTCAGGGCATTCTTCCTGCATCACTGGGTAGCTGTATTAAACTTCAGGAAAGTTTGCAGGCCTTGATGTTATGGGTCGTGCCGAAGCAGCACATGTAAACAATGTGCAGGCTGCCAGAGTAAATCTTTTCACCGCATTTGCAGTATCTAAACAGTCTAGCGGGTTCTTTAGCTGACATACATGATGATGATCACTTTTAAAATGTAATAGCGAACTAGATAGAGAAATATTGAAAAACACTAACTAGCAGTCGATTGTGGCAGCGGCGTCTCCATGGAGGGTCCAGTGAGTATGGTTGATGGTGGGAGAAGAATCGAGTAGGGAAGGGGTAACTCACGTTTACATGAGAAATGCACATGTTGTTGTGGCCAGCCCCTAGTGGACTGCTTGCAGAAAGTTTCCATGTGATCCTAGTGCCTGGTGGCTACAGTTCCATAGGTGTGGCCTGATGAATGAGATATCCTCGAAGATGATCTTCTTGTACTCCATGTAGAAGCTGAGGTCTCTCAGGTCTAGTACAGGCCTCAGATCCCCTGTCCACTTGGGGGCTAGGAAGTATGTGGAGTAGAATCCTTGGTTCTTCTGTCTGGAAGGAACAAGTTCTATGGCAAGTTTGTGGAGTAAGGCTTGCACCTCTTCTCTCAACAGGGACATGTGTCACAGGGGATAGATTGAGACAGGCAGTGGATGATCTCGAATGGAATCCAGAAGCTTCAAAGCATGACCTTTCACAATAATTTCCAGTACCCATTTGTCTGTATTGATCTCCTTCAACTAACTCAGATGAAGAGAAGGACGATCCTCTACAACCACCCCTGGGGGCAACAGTGGTTGGGTGCATTGCTGCAAGTCAGGCTGAACCGGTGGGGCCAAGTCCACCATCTCCACTGCCTTTAGGTGCTTTTGAATGGGCACTGGGGGTGGGGGGCTGCAATACTCAGCACTCTTACCTCTTCTTTGCTGTCTGTATGCCTATCTGCCAACTCTGGCAATGAGCTGACAAAACTGACCCCTGTCCCTACCTCTGCATGGTGTGCAATATAGGGATTTTACTGACCTCAGTATTATCTTAGATGACTGAAGGCTTCTTACCGCCTATTTAACCTCATATCCAAACAGCTTGGTGCTTCTAAAAGAGGCATTTAAAACTGCTTGCTACATATAATTTGCAAACCCTGCTACAATGAGCCAAGAATAGCACCTCATGCAAATGCCAGAGGCATCTGCCCTGGAAGAGGCATCTGAAACATCAGAGGCTGAGCAGATTAAATGTTTACCCACCTCACCCTATCCAGTCAGGGTGTTAAAGGAAAACAGTGGAAAAGGCACAGCTTTTCCCAGTTGCTACAAAATGATTAGTGCTTTCAGACAGTAACAATTCTTTTTTAAATCACCTCAGAATGCTTTTTTAATTATTTAAACAGTGTCCCTCAACTTCCACTTTCTATTGCTGACAACCAGTATCTCATGAGCAGCAGTGAGATTTGCCTAGCTCACTTTATGCTAATATATCCTGCCGACCAATAGCAGAGGTCGGCCAGACATAGTAACATAAAGTGAGCTAGGGAAGCTCACTGCTGCTCATGAGATGGTGGCTGCCAGCAATATGAAGCGGAAGTTGTGGGTAGCTGTTTAAATCATTAAAAAAAGTTGTTACTGTCTGAAAGCACTAATTGAGAGTTTTTGTAGTGTCTGGAGAAAGCTGTGTCTCTTCCACTGTTTCCCTTTAAGTGACACAATGTTGGCATTACCCTCAGGTAATGTCTGTGCTGCAGCCTTGGCACTCCTCTACAGGGTATTTTGTTACTTAATCATGTGGGCCTGGTAGTTTGCAATACACAGGCCTAGTGAGGCAGAGGCATAAATGTGTTTCCCATGACAATCAGTCTCCTGGATTCCTTGTCAGGTGGGAGGGAGCTTGTGTTTAGGCGCTCTGGATCTATCATGGGCAGCTGTGATCACCACAGAATCAGTTTCTGGCTGATTTGCATAGTGAGGCATATTAGATAGTGCAGGGTACATCTTGTCAGCCTTCTAGGTACAGCTGGTATGGCATTTGGTCTGTACCAGGTTGCATAGGTAGTATCCTCCAGATGTGGGTATAATGGAGGAATGACAATGGATGAAGTGTCTGGCACCTCCAACAACTCCATTAAATTTTCTCTGTATAGTCTCCTTCCTCCAAAGAAAGCCCATGGCAGACTGCATCTGCTACATCATGGACTAGAAAGAGGGATCTTCTGGGAATGTATTTTAATTAAACATTGGTAACCGGGAAAGGCACACTAAGCTGAGGCTCATTTCCAGGTGTGACATGGGGAGGATTGGGAAGCAGGAATAAAATAATAAGGCAGGGTGATAATTACACACATGATACAAAATACATAATGATAAATACACAATTCATGGTGTAACCCCCCTGCAAATGGGGGTTCCCAAAAGACTTCCAGGAGCTTGCTTGAATGCTCCAAGCCTGAATGGTGTTTGGCGTTTAAGCCATTTATCAGTGAGTGTTTTTAGAACCTCTGGTACTGTCTCTTTAAGAGCTGTCTGCTTGCAGACATAATTAATTTCATGTGGGGACTGTGTGTTTCTTTGATTGAGTACCACTCAAACTGCTGCCAATTCACTCCATTTTGCAGTCACTAGGAGTGCAAAGAGAACCTATCTGAAAGATGTAACTGTTTGCCAGAAACCATTTAGAGTAATAATGAAATTACAGTTTGTCTAACCTGCTTCTTTGCAGTCAGAACTGTGTCTGCCTAGTTCCCATTCTGGTTTTGAACTGCTGAACTGGACCAATCAGTGTGGGGTAAGCTAGCTCTAAAATGGTGCCTTGGACGAATCAGAACTTGGACTCATAATCTGAACCAGCCACAAGAGGATTGTATGGGCAGTGACTCTGGGAGATGTAGTTTAGACTTCGGCGCCTTTTTGGACCAACAGCAGCAGTCTATTGTGAGTGACAGCCAATCCAGTCAAGAACTGGGAGGAACTCAAAGGAAGTGCCCGGTTTTGTCTGTTGAAGTTTTTCAGTTGAGCTCTGACAGTGAAGAAGGAAGGAGCCCTGTGCTTTTTCAGTGTGCAGTTTTAGTCGGGAAACGTGTGTAAGGCCCAGAGTTCCGGTCTGCAGCTTGTGTAACTGCTTGTTAGGACTGAATCCGTCCTGTGAAGAGAATCAAAGGATATCTGAAGAGTAGAAACCAGGCTCACCTGTAGAAGACTGGAGAAATAGCTGAATTGCACTCGGTCTGTCAGGAACTGAATCTGCTGTGTGTTCTCCCGGTATTGGCAGTAATTACGATCGGGATAGAGAAGCAGCCTGCCTGGTATAGTACTTTCTGTTTTACCATATAAATGTGTGAAGAGGCTTGGTACCTCAAGTGAATCCTGCTGCCATTAAGTGACTTTTGCCTGTGACTGTTTACCATATAAATGTGTGAGGAGTCTCTTGGAGCTCAAGAGTAGCCCTGCTGACATTGAAGGACCCTATTCTTGTTTGGAGGTCGTGAGTACTAATTCAGAGTCGCTCCCTGTTGAATTGCCAAATGGAATTACTGTACTGCTGACTGTTTAACTAATTTTTCTGTGTGAAAGGGCCCCTTCCAGCTGCCACGGTTTGCACTAGCCACTAGGGCTTGGGTACCCAGGGACAGTAACTGATAGGGATAGGCCTGTGCACAGAGCCATAGGTAGATGAGTAGAGTGATAAGCTAATTAACCTGATTTCCCCCTGTCCTTGTTATATCCCCCTAAATAAATCAGATCTGCTTGTTTCAGCAAAGTTATACTGCCTGAGGTATTTGTCTATGTTAAAGTACTGTACTGTGATTGTTGCATTGTATCTTATTTCACAGGAAGTCCCAGTGCCGGAACCAGTCCTGGGGGTAAGTGTATACTGTAAAGGTAATTCTGATATATTGTGTGGGCCACTAGTGGGAAGAAAGGGGGGTTGCAGTGTCCCAGAGGGCTGTGACCAAGTTAGTTTAACTATTGTATACCCTGACCTCTGGGTGGAGGCACCCGCCATTGGATCCAGGCCCCTCAACCTGTTAGTGGCAAATCAGGCAGGGGTAGTAGCCCCTGGGATAGCGCCATCTAGGGGTTACAATAGTCATAACTTTCAAATTTACAAAATACATAATGATAAATAGACAATTCATAATCATGACTTTCAGTTTACACAGAGGTGAAAGGATGACGTTCAGTTTACACAGAAATAAGTACAGAATACAAAGTGATGATTTTTGATTAGCAAAATGACTCAATGGTGCAAAAAAACAATTACAATGCAACAGCGCAGTGTTCGAAAGATTAAGGTAGATTACAACCAACAAAATGACCTTTAAATTAATAAATAGCTGAGAAAGTCAGGTGAGGTGAGGAGAGGTCAGAAGGGCTGACTTAAATGATTAGGAGCTCATGAGCAGTAGTAGGAGGTTACTGGAGGCCGGCTAAGCAGGTGCTTTAAGGCCAGAAATGAGGGGCTAAGATGACTAGAAGAGGGAAGTTTGTTCCAGAGAGAAGGGAAATGAAAGAAGGCTTGTTGGCTGGCCAAAGTGTGGGCTCGGACATGGGAGAAAGTACGGGAAAAACAGGAGCGGAGGGGGTGGCAGGAGAGAGGAGAGATTAAGACAGGAGGGATCAAACCAGTATTTAGAGATGAAAGTTAGGCCGTGAGCCAATTATCTCTGCTGAAGGAAGGGAAGAAAGAGAATGGAGTACTGGTCACAAGGGTGAGTCAGTGGAGGGGAGCTGGAGGTGAAACGACAGAAAGCACTGAGAAGCACATCAAGTTTAGGAAGGGAGGAGATGGGCGCTGAGCCACAGATGATGTCAGCATAGTCAATAACTGGGAGACTCCATCTAGTTATTCAGTTACGATGGACTGGGAGGGACACACTGTCCTTGTGCCATAGAGCAGACCCAGTTCAAGGTGAAGTTTTGAGTGCAAAGCAGCAAGGTGGGATGAGAAGCCCAGAGATTGGTCAAGCCAGACTCAGAGTATTTGTAGGCAGGAACCACGTAGGGAGTGTGTGTATGTGTGTGTGTGCCAGTTAGCATAATGAAGACTGGAGAAGGTGACAGCCAGGCTAATTTTAGCCTTGAGGCAAAGGTCATGGCGAGTTTTTTTGGTGTTCATTTTAAGGCGATGATCCTGGAAAGTACAGTTATGTAAGAACTTACCGTAACAGTAAATCTTCGAGGACAGCTCTTGCAGCAGGTTACACCATTAGGACTGAAGCCGTCAGGTGCCAGGACCCCATGAGAATTTTCTAGCTAGCAGTATTCGGTGGGGACCGCCTCCGACGTTGGTCCCGCCCGACGCCAGGCATAGTACATAAGGAGGCGGTCCCAGAATCCCCAGTTCTCCGCCGGAGACTCCTGGCCGCTGGATGACATCAGAAGAGGAGACTGAGGATCCACCATCAAGTGACAATCAGAGTGGTGTTGAGAACACCTTATCCTAGGAGAAGGATATCGGAACAAAATTCTACCTCCAGCGGGGATGGTGGGGGGGGTACCTGCTGTAAGAGCTGTTCTCGAAGATTTACTGTTACGTCTATGTAATCAGTAATTTATCTTACTTGGAGAAACAGCTCTTGCAGCAGGTTACACTATTAGGACTGATTCCTGCTAATACTGGAAATCCCTCACCAAGGGAGGAGGGAAGGTAGAAATCACTAGTAGAACCGAAGCTCAGGACAGAAGTCCTGAAGGATGCTAGACCAAAACCTGTCTTCACCTCAATGCAACGTCCAGGCTATAATGCCCGATGAAGGTGTGCACAGTGTTCCAAGTGGCTGCTGCACAGATGGCTAAGGTGGACATGTTCTTTAAGGCCGCAAAGGAGGTAGCCACCCCCTTGTGGAATGACCCTTAACCATACCCGGTAAGGGTTTGTTACGCTTCTGGTAACAGAACGTGATACAATGTATGAGCCACCTGGACAGCAACTGTTTGGAAATGGGAGCTCCCATCATCCTGTGGGCGAAGGAGACAAAAAGCTGATCAGATTTTCGGTGGTGTTTGGTTCTGGTCAGGTAGCATCGAAGACAACTATGCACATCTAAAGTGTGCAACAGGGCCTCTCCTCGATTAGAATATTTAGAGAAGTATACTGGCAGATCGATATCCTGATTAAGAGTGACAGCTGAGACCCCTTAGGCAGAAACTTCGGATTAGTCCGCATGGATACCCTGTCCTGGTGGAAAACCAAATAAGATTCTTTGCACATCAGTGCATGATTCAGAAATTCTTCTGGCCGAAGTAACGGCAACTAAAAACAACGTCTTCCATGTAAGGAGACGTAGCTCGTAATACGTGGCTGGCACAAAAGGTGGCAGCATAAGCTGCTTAAGGACAAAGGGTAAATCCCAAGGTGGAAAAGGATCCTTAATCGGAGGTCTAAGGTGAATGGCACCTCTCAGGAAGGCTCGTGCCATGTTCAAATGGGATATGGGAGGTTGGCCTACAGGAGTGTGATAGGCTGAGATGGCACAAAGGTGTACTTTTATCGAGGAGTAGGCCAAGCCTGTCTGAAAAAGAGAAAGGAGGTAGTCCAAGACCGACCTTTCTGGACAATCCATTGGTGAAACCCCCACGCTTGAGCCCAGTGGCAAAATCTGCACCATTTCAAGGTGTAAGTAGCATGAGTGGCCGGTTTTCTAGCAGCCGCATGGAACGTCTGCTACCTCTTGGACGACTTCGTGACGCAGATAATGGCTATGTCTCTAGGAGCCAGGTGTGCAGGTTCAGTGAACGAGGTCCAGGATGGACCAAGGAGCCCGCCTCCTGAGACAGTAAGTGAGAGCTGATTGGCAGAGGCACTGGAGGTTCCCGGACAGCTGATGTAATAGAGGAAACCAGATCCGCCTGGGCCAAAATGGCACGATAAGTATCAGCATCGCTTGCTCTCTGCAAGTTTCAGAAGGACCCTCTGGATCAACGGAAAGGGGGAAGGCATAGAGGAATCTGCCTGCCCAGGAGAGGGACAACGCATCTCGCCAGAAAACACCAGGCCATGGATCTAGCGAGCAGAAATTGGCAGTTTTGTGTTGCATGGGGATGCGAAAGGTCTAACTCTGGTGTACTCCATCTGTGAAAAAGATCCTCTACTACCTCCTGGAGTAGTTCCCACTCGTGGACTCTGGACTGAGAGCATCTCAGGCCATTCTGCGATGATGCTGTCCACCCTGGGACATGAACAGCAGTGAGGTTTCGCCTGATTGAACCCAATCCCACACCCTCATGGTCTCTCTGCAAAGTGGGTAGGAATAGTTGCTTCCTTGTTTGTTAAGGTAATACATCACCACGGAATTGTCTGTTTGTAACAGAAGAGTACCCGGTGGAATCTCCAACTAGAAAGCCTGCAGGGTGTAAAGAACTGCTCTCATTTCCAGGATATTTATGTGGAGATGAGTCTCTTGGGCTGTCCACAGGCCCCGAGACCTGACACCATTGAGGTGTGCTCCCCATCCGAGCCCTTAGGCATCTGTGGAAAGCATCACAATTGGAGACGGCGCAATGAAGGGGAACCCCACTAATAGATTCTTTGAATCTAGCCACCATTGCCAATCCCGGATTACAGCCTTGATCTGAATTGGGAGCTGCAGATGGTCTTGCTTTTGATCCCATTGGACCTGTAACATCCACTGGGTCACCTGCATGGAGAGGATACTGGGACTGTTGCAATGACCGAGCCATATGTCCGAGCAGGCAAAGAACCTGTCTGGCTGGGACGGTCCTCTTTGCCGAAAAGTCCCTGATGAGGGATCTGATGTGTTCCGCTCATTCCCGGGGTAGAAGAGCTTTCCCCTGGACGGTGTCCAGAACTGCACCTATGAACTGCAGAATCTGCGATGGAACTAGGCGTGACTTCTCTTGATTGATAATGATGCCCAAGGTCTCGAACACAGACTGAATACAATGAACGGCGGACATCAGGGCCTCCTGAGAGAGTGCCATGAGAAGCCAGTTGTCCAGGTAGGGGAACATGTAACATGGCTTTGTCTCCTCAGAGTCGCTGCTACGACTGCCATGCACTTCGTGAACACCCGAGGTGCCGATGACAGTCTGAAGGGGAGTGCTCGGAACTGAAAATGGTGACCCTGAAACTCGAAGTGCAAAAACTTCCTGTGCAGGGTTTTAAATAATTGATTAGCAGTTTTTTTCTTAGGACAATACTAACTGTACAGAAAGTATTTATATAGGTTTTCTAGAAGTGTTATCTTTGTTAAACACAGTGAGGCAAGTGCTATGCATTTTCACAATGTTTTAGCACTTTTATAACCAAAACGCTAATCAATTTTTAGAGTTAAATAAAACCCTGCTGTGCACTTGGGCGATGGGTATATGCAGGTAAGCATCCTGCATGTCCAAGGACACTAGAAAAGCGCCCTGCTTGAGCATGGGTATCAGACCTGGAAGGGTCACCATGTGGAAGCGTTTGTATAGGACCGAAGCGTTGAGGTCGCTGAGATCCAGTATCGGACAGAGGTCCCCCGTCTTCTTGGGAACCAGAAAGAAGTGAGAATAATAACCTGCACCTCTTTGGTTCCGCGGTACGTGCTCTATAGCTTCTTTTTCGAGACGCGCAAGCACCTCCCGCTGTATGAGCAGGGCGTGCTGACCCGAATAACGGAAAAGCAGGGGAGGTCTTGACGGTGGGTGGTTGAGAAATTCAATGAAGTGACCTTTCTTGATCATTTGGAGAACCCACTGGTCGGCCGTAATCGACTGCCACCCTGAAAAGTGGTGAGCAATGCGACCCCCAACCTTTTGTGCCCATTGATCCAGAGGAGGGACAGGGACCGGAAGAAGTCATGCTGTGGCAGCATTGGTTCCTGCAGGCTGGGTTGGTTTGGTGTAATGCTGGCCTCTGCCTGGGGAAGACTTAGTCTGGGCTTTACGATGAAGGTGCCCTTTGTTGCTGGCTGGAATGTGCTGCTGCTGCTGCTGCCTGCTGTGAAATGGTTCTGGTTCCTAGAAAGGAACCAGGCCTTGATCTGTACATGGCTTGTATGGATCTAACTGCCTTCCCGGCATCCTGGAGCTTGGTGATAACCTTCTCCGAGTGTTCATCAAATAGGACTTCGCCATTGTATGGGATGTCAAGAATGTTCTTCTGTATGTCTGGGGTAAAGCTGGAGACACAGAGCCAAGAATGTCTCCAGAGACAGACGCCCGAAGCTGCAGCTCTGGCAGACGAGTCCGCAGAATCATCCCACATCAGACCCTGCGCGGAGGAGATTTAGCAGCTCCGCCTTCTGATCGCCATCCGGTAATTTGTCGACAAGGTACTGGCCCTGTTCCCACAGGGCATTCTGAAACTGAACCATGTGTGATAGGTAGTTCAGGGACCTGATGGAGCACGTAGCAGCAGCATACATGCGCCTCACCAGGGCATCCAAGTTTGGATTCCTGGTCTGGTAGCTGTGTGCTCATATGCTGCGGTCATTGGGTCCGGTCATGAGAGTCCGTAATGACCAGGGAATCAGCCAGAGGTTGTTATGCCAAATACTGGTCCTCTTTCGCGGCCTTGTACAGGCAGTCAGCTTTCTTCGTTACAGCGGAGGTGGAGTGCGGATGCTTCCACGCAGCCTTGGTGACGTCCGCGAAGGTGTCCACCAAGAGGCAAGGCGCTGTCTCTTGGGGTCAAGGTCTTCAGAATCCCATCCCATGTTCTCCTGGATGTGCCTTATAATCTCAGAGAAGGAGGGATCATCCGGAGGTGACCTGGGTAGGTCCTGTGGGTCAGGCGATGGGATGCTGAGTGGAGAAGGAGATCTGGAGATTTCAGAGGTGTCCAATCTAGAGTCCTCCCCTGACGGAGTGTACCGACGAGGTCTGGGTCACTTGGGGCTGGGAGACCCTGAGGGAGATCTTGAAGGAGACCTTGTCAGATCCTTAGATCTACCCCTAGGAGGTGGAGTATGCTTAGGAGTTGGTGGTCGTCCTGCTGGCCCCTCCTGGTGGAGGAGGGGGCGTAGAAGGTGAAGGAGCAGGAGGAGGAGGAAGTTTTACAGGGATCACATCTTTCCGGATAGTGTCCCACCAGAAAGTGAAGAGATCCTTGACCTCTTGAATGTTCATGCCTGACGACGGGCCTGGTGCCGCTGGTCTGTTGCTGGGGTCGGGCGTCGGGTCCGCAGGTGTCTCCGGGGTGGGCGAAGGTTCCCTTGGAAGCCCGGCATCCTCTGTGTCGCCTGCCTGGTCCTCAGGCAATATCGTGTCCTCCTCCGTGGAATCCCTGCGACTGGTGTCCACCGGTGACTGGGGGGCAGTCTTCGGCTCTGGCGAGTGTGAGGCTGACGTCGGATGCTTGGCCAGCGTCTACAGGTCCAGCTGACAGCTTGGCCAGACGTCTGGTGTTGTGGCCAATGTCTCGGCTCGGCGAATGCCTGGCCTCGTCTGGTGTTTGGCCGATGTCCTCGGCTCCGACGAATGCCTGGCTGACTTCGGGTGCTTGGCCGACGTCGGGTCCGTCGTCCGCTTAAGGGACATCAGGTTTTTTGTCTCCCTGGGTGGAGGATCTGGACCCCTGGGAGGCTGGGAGACCGATCTGGAGTCGGGGTCCCGATGTTGGACAGGAGAGGAAGACTTGTGACGGTCAGAAGACTTAGAAGAGGAACGGGAGGGAGTTGAGGAAACCGAAGGCCTGGAAGTCTTTATGGGTTGAAGCGAAGCCAAGCACCACCTGTAGCCTTGACCTTAACCGGAGGAGGCTGGAGAACGAGCCCTGGAGGAGAGCGGTCGGATCATGTGGAGCCTGAGCTATGCTAGTCTGAGGCCCAGTTCGGGATCTGGACCTTGCCTTCTCCCGTGCTTGTGGGCTTTAGAGGAAGATTCATTCTGAGGAAGGTTCCTTATCCATTCTGCTAAGTTTTTCTTCCAAAAGGTACCCCCTGAAGTACCTTCTGACGGCGGATCCTGGTGCGGCTGTTGAACCCCTGACAGAAAGAGCAGGCCTTGATGTCGTGGTCCGGGCCTAAGCACCGCAGGCAGGATGAATGAGGATCATTGAAAGGGATCTGTTTTCCACAGGCACACTTGGAAGGGTGTCCCTCAGAAGAAGGAATTGGAGAAGCCGACATTAGTTTAGTAAAACTACTATGAGAAGTTCTTCGTGCGCTAGAGAAAGACCGAGAGGCTGATGCTGGCGAGTCAACGGTGAGGAAAGAATTGGGGATTCTTGGGCCGACCTCATATGTACTATGCCTGGCGTCAGAGGCGGGACTGGCGTGGGCGGTTCCCCTGAATACTGCTAGCTAGAAAATTTCTGTGGGGTCCTGGTGCCTGCCGGCTTCAGTCCTAATGGTGTAACCTGCTGCAAGAGATGTTTCTCGGTAAGATCCAGTTTGTCACCACATGAAAGTCACGTCGAAGGGGGATCTAGACGTCAGAAACACAGAGGCCGGATAGGTATACGACAGTGTCAGCAGCATACTGTACATGTGCATGTGGGAGCAGGAATAGACAGAGCGGAGGTCATTTATAAAGAGGGAAAAGAGGAAGGGTCCAAGTATGGAGCCCTGGGGAACTCCAGAGAGGATGAGGAAGGGGAAAGAAAGGACATTACCGACCTGCATGGCCTGTTGCCTGCTAGTAAGGTATGAGTTAAACCAGTTTACAGCTGGAGCAGACAGTCCAGCAGCATGGAGTTTGTTTATGAAGAGGGGGTGAGAGACAGAATCAAAGACTTTCACCGGGTTGTTGAATATTGCAGAAGTAATGTGACCCAAGTCTATAACGGAGAGTATGGAGTCAGTGAAGCAAAGTGTGGGGGGATTTTCTGAACCCTGATTGGATGGGTGAGAGGGTATTTGCTGATGAGAAGTCATTGAGTCTTATATGGACAATGGAGTCTTGGATCCTGGCTAAGGAAGGGAGTGGGGAGATAGGCAGTGGTGCCCAGGTAGGATGGTCACTACCCTTGTGGAGGAATAACGTTGTGTTTCAGACCAACGGAACTGTGGATGAGGAGAAGAGAGGTTAAGTGGGTGCATTGAGGGATTACAAATTAGGGGTAGAGAGTCTGAGAAGTCTCGGGTGAAGGACATCGAGGCTAGACTTGGTTGGGTTTAAGGACATATGCCCAATAGAGTTCTAGTGGGGAGACAGGGGAAGCGGAAACAATCGGGCTGGGGTGGGAGCTATCAGTTTGGGTACTAGGAAGGTAATTAGGAGCACACAAGTAGTGAAAAATGTATTTAGGATGTCAGCAACTGATGATGATTCAGACAGCAGAACTGCCTCTTGAAGGGTAGGCAAAGGAGCTCGGGGGTGAGCAAAGATCATTCCAGAAAGAGAAGATTGAGCGAGTAGATGACTGTAGGCGGGTTTTGAAATAGTTTGCTTTTGGCCAGGCAGACTGCATTAATGCAGCTATTCCAAAGAGCCCTGTAGTGTTGAAGATCAGATAGGGATCTGGGCGACTTTGAAATGTGTCCAGACACGGTTGTGGAATTTGCAAAGTGACAGAAGGTCAGGGGTGCTCTATGGATGGTGGAGATGTTTAACTCTAACTTTTTTTGGGGGGTATGGATGTTCCATATTTGAAGGTGTTGATGAAATGGGTAAGGGCTGAGTCAATACTGGGGTGGAGAAAACAAGGAGAGAATGGAAAGAATGACCTTGGAGTGTTCACTATAGAGTCCTCACTACAGGAAGAATAGGTGGAGCTGGTGCCAGGTACATACTGGTCTTCACCATATCATTCCCCATCCTCATAATCCTTCTCCAATATGAGGTCCTGATTGTATTCAATCTCATCATCTCCCTCAGTGATGGGAATAGAAGACTGCACTGGAAATGCTGGCTGAAGTTGAGGACATCTCTTCTGCAGTGTGCTGGTTTGAGGAGTTGTCAGGGTCCGGAAAGCAGGAATTCCCGTCAGTGGCACAACAGACTGCTCAAGTAAGCAAGGTAGTAAATATCGTATGATTTCTGAAAGTAACGCCTGTATTAGGGATCGTGACTGTTCAAGTCAATGGCTTGAACCTTGGTGTCTGGTTGACGGTCGGGGGGCAGCTGTTGTCACCACTGCCAAAGTGGATGATGACGAGGTAGATTAAATGATGACTACAGCAGCAACCTGGTTGGGGTGGCCTTTTCTTGTCACTGTGCCTATGTCTGTGGCTTCCCGGCGATAACTTTTCTTTCGATTTCGATGTCCGCTATTCGGTCAATAGGGCAGGCGATGCAGATTTTTACTGCATTTGCTTCTCCATAGCTGCTAAAGTTCTCTTCAGGTGAACTTTCCCAGTGCTTCTTTCCAATGTCGCCTGGTAGTGGAGTTGAAGCCCCTGCAAATCTCAAGCTTTAACATTGTGAGAGAGGCCTAAGCAGCAGACAAACACCTCGTGTGTGTTGTCACTGTAAATTTTTTCTCCGCACTCGCAATAACCCGAAGGTTCTTTCAATGACATATATAAGTGCTGAAAATCACTGAATTACAGTTGACATTTCCGTGGCATGTCCAATGAATATGATCGATGGCAGGAAAAGAACTGAGATGGGGCCACCCACATTTATATAGACGCTGGTGCATGACGTCGGCGGTGGCCCCGGCTTGCAAAAATGTTCGCGTGGTCCTAGCACTGATATAGGTACAGTTCCAAAGGTGTGGTCTGACTAAAAGATATCCTCAAAAGAAAATCTGAAGAATTTAATGGATGGCTTAGAGGGTGGTGCTAACCAGAAGAGTATGGGTTCACTGGTGGCTGGAGAAGGTTCTGGGATAACAAAGATCTATATGCATTGGAAAGGTTTCACCCAAGTAAGAAGGGCACAAGAGTCCTGAAGGGTAACCTAGAGGACTTCATCGTTAAAATATGAGGGCTACTCACCCGTGACCACAGTTCTAGGAGTGATATATGGTGCACAGCCACACTGTGGCAGTCTTCCTGTCCCTTTAAACCCAGCTGGAAAGTCTTCAAGCTAAGCTCCTCCCACCAACTTGGACAATATCCTCCTCAGCTCCGTCCCGTGACAGCAGATCTTGCATGCTGGAAGCAGGGATCTGTGTGCCACTTGCCAGGGGAGGTCGGGTGGGTCATGTGGATGTGCACCACATACCACTCCTAGAACTGCAGTTAAAGGTGAGCAACCCTCATTTTTAGGAACATGGATATGGTGCACTTATTCACACTGCAGAAGACTCCTAGCAGTTCTCTGGAAGGAGGGGGGAAAGGCGAACACCCCTAGTTACGGAACTGGGTGCGGAGAACTGAGGCCTCAAAACCAGCATCCCTGCATGACTCAAGGTTGATGTAGCAGTGGGAAATAAAGGTGTGTGCTGACTTCAAGGCAGCAGCCCTGAAGGTCTCCTGGATAGGGCTGTCTCTGGAAGCAGCCGTAGAGGCAGCAGTATGTCTAGTAGAATGAGCTCTTACCTCTACGGGAGGCTCCCTACTGGCCAGCCTATAGCAGAGGTCGATGCAGGATACAATCCACCTGCCAACTGTCCGCTTAGCTGCCTGTCTGCCAGGTATGGCTTCAGCGCAGGGGATAAAGAGCTGGAGAATCTCTCAACTCCAGCAGTGTGCTCCAGTTAGTAAGCAAGCCTGCAGGTCCAATGTATGGAACCTGTGCTTGGCCTGAGGCTGAATTAGTGAAGTACACCTAGAAGTTAACCACCTGGTTAAGGTGAAACTCAAACAACCTTCGAGGAACTGGTTGGGGGGCGAGGACAACCTTGTCCCTGTGAAACATCAAGTATGGAGTCCCAACGGAGAGCGCCTGCAGCTCACTGATCCTTCTGGCAGAGGTGATAGCCACCAAGAAGGCGGTATTCCATGACAGGTGAGAGATGGCACATCTCTGCATCTGTTCAAATGGCTTGCCTATGAACACTGCCAGCACCAGCAAAAATTCCCAGGGTGGTGGTGGTTCACACACCGGCGGGGACAGGTGATCAAGGCCCTTAAAGAAGCACCTGACCACCTTCTCATGCACCACCACTGGCATATCAGCCCATATGCCCGATATGCACAGATGGTTGCTAGATGCACCTTGAGGACCATCAACCATCTGCCTGACTGAGACAGGAACTACGGGTAGTTCACAATGCTAGCACAGGAAGAACAGGGGTCTAGCTCTTGCTTCTGGCACCAAATGGAAAACGCTCCATTTGAAGGCATGGCATTCACTGGTTGACTCTTTTCAAGAGGCTTCCACAAAATGGAGAACCTCACTGTACAGACCCAAAGCCTGGAACTCTAGCTGCTCAGGAACTAGGCTGTCAGGCACAGGGAATGAAGGTCCGTGCAAGACCTTCCCCTTGTGACAAGAGAGCAGATCCAGGTATTGAGGCGAGCACCAAGGAGGCCTGCTGCTGAGGCTAAGGAGATATGGGTACCAGAACTGGTGCAGCTAGTCTCAGCTACCAGGATCATCTTCACCTTGTCCCTCCTCACTTTTGACCCACCACCTTGTGGATCAGGGGAAAAGAGAGGAAGCCTAAAGGAGGCCTGGGTTCCAAGGCCTTGTGAAGGCATCCCCATCAGAGTCCTGCACTGTGGGGTGGGCACAGAACAGCTTCAGCTTGGTATTCTCCCAGGAGACGAACATATCAACCAGGGAAGTGCCCCACTAGGAGAACAGGTGATCCACTACTTTCTGATGAAAGGACAATTTGTGAGATGCCTCCCCCACTCAGCTGAGAGCACCTGCCAGCTGGTTGGAGGCTTCGGCTACATGACTCGCCAGGAGATCAGCACCCAGGCTGCATATGACAGTCCAGGTTTGGAGGGCTTCCAACAAAACTGGAGGGAATGCATTCCACCGTGCCTGTTAAGGTAGTAGATGGTCATGGTGTTATCCGTCTGGACCTGTACAACCTGACCCTGGACAGATGGTGTGAATGCCATCAGAGAAAGACATACTGCACGGAGCTCCAGCAGGCTGATGCGGTACCAGGACTCCTTGGAGGTCCAGAGCCTGTGGGCCCCCAAATTGGGCTCCCTATCCTCCCAGAGACACACGTCGTGCAGGAGTGACAGTTGGCTCTGGGCGGATGAATGAGACTCCCTCCTCTAGGTGTTCTGGGAAGAGCCACCATTAGATGGCATCCCACATCAGCTGTGTCACCATTACCTGCTGGTCCAGGTGACCGAGGCACTGACGCCACTGATGGGCCAGTTCCCACTGCAGGGGAGGTATCTGCCAGCGGGCCCACCAAACCATGATGGTGCAGGACGCCACATTCCCCAGCATCCCCGGGAAGTCCCGGGCAGGGCGCGAGTGCCTAACCTGAAATGAACGGAGAAAGGGGGTAAGATCCAATGCCCGGTCAGCTGGGACTCATGCCATGGCACGAAGAGAGACGAGCTCTGCCCCGATGAAGTGGGTGACCTGTGAGGGGTGGAGTTCCAACTTGGCCAGGCTGATGAGAAGACTCAGGGCCAAGCAGATCTGGAAGGCTAGGTCCCTGGATCACTCCACTTCCTCTTGGGACGAACCAGCAATCAGCAGTTGTCCAGGTACAGATACACCCAAACCCCTCGGCACCACAGGAATGCTGCCACCACTGCGATGCACTTGGTAAGGGCCCTGGTGGCTGAGGAGAGTCTGAAAGGCATGACTCAGAACTCGAGGAGCACCCCATCTGTGCAGAACCGAAGGTACCACCAGTGGGATGGATAAACTAGGATGTGAAAGAAGGTGTCCTGGATGTCCAGGGAGCAGAACTACATACCCTACTCCAGAGATGGCATTATCTGATTCAGTGTGACCATCCTGAACTTGTGCCTCCTCAAGAACTGGTTTAGATCATGAAGATCAGGTATGGGTCGCCAACCCCCATTCGTTTGGGGACCAGGATACATCTGGACACAAAGCCCTGGCTGGCCGTGGTCTCCAGGACATGGGCTACAGTTCCTTACTCTAGGAGCTGAGCAATATCCTACCTGAGGGTGGACAGCATGTCCTGAGACAACATGGACTCCCATGGCACATGGCCTCAGTAGGGCGGGAGAGCCTCAAAGTCGAGAGGCAGACCCCAGCCCACCACGTCCAGCACCCATTTGTCTGTAGTGATGATGGACCAGGCATGCCAGAAATGGCAAAGCTGCCCCCCATAGAAAGCTGAGACAGGGATATGACAGGAGGAATGGAGACATCTCCGATCCATCACTGGGCAGGCTCTGAAGAGGCTCCGACACTGGCTGTCGGAGGAGAGCTGCCACCCTGACTTCCAGGGCTTGGAGCCTGAGATGACAGGCTTAGATTTAGGTCACCAAGCCCGAGACTGTCACAACTGGGCTGCTATGACTAAAAGGGCTGAACCTGGAAGGGCTTCTTCTTTGGCTTTGGGCCCTTGAGGTCCTTCAGAGAGGACGTAACTAAATCCAGGGTGGCACTGGACTTCTTAAGTCTTGGTGAGGTGTCCATCAACCCCCGTCCCAAACCGGTACCCAAGAAGGGAACATCCACCAGCTTATGCTGGGTATCTGCCATAAAGGTGGAAATCCTCATTCACGCCCTACGGCACATAGTGACTGACACTGACTGGGTGCAGGAGTCACCTATATCCAAGGCCGTCTGAAGCTGTTACTTGACAACAGATCGTCCCTGGTCTTGGACCATATTAACTGCCAACTGTAAGTCCACAGAAAGGTGGGGAAGGACATGGTCCAGAACCCCCATCAGGGCATGACCAAAACTGGCCATCAGGGTGGCGGAGCTCACCTACCGGAGACCTAGGGAAGAAGCAGTGTAAACTTTTGCTATATGGTTTGGCTTCTTGATCCTCGTCAAGGCGTTATCGATGTCCCTAGCGCTGCACATCCTGCATAAGACAGAATCCACCATCAGCCCCTTGGCGGGGATGATCTTGAGAACCCAGGAAAGACTTGGTCGGGATTGTGCCTGCAGACCGCAGGCGGATGGCACTGGGCCGCGAGCTGGTATTACCAAAGCTCAAGGCGGACCCAGGATAGCTTCTGCCACTGGGAGGGCAACCCCGGGAATCATCTTTGTTGAGGATGTCTGTGAGAGGTTATTTGGCATGCTTCTGGATCGGCTCCAGGGAATTTCCAAGAACTCAGAGATGAGACAGAACAAGGCCCCAAAGGACAGTGGCACATGGTCTGTTGTGAGCTATTCGGTTGACTCGCAATTGAAGCCTGGAGTCCTAGATGAGTGCATGAGGACCCTTTTGAATCTGATGGCTCTAACACCGCCTTCAGCCCTCACTCCCCAGGACCACCTGGACTCATCCAAGTGGGTGATCTAATGGCCAGCCATCTGGGAAAACCAGTGGCAGGGTAAGCAGTCTTAGATGGGGACCATGCAAAGGGCTGTTTAGGTGGGGGTTCCACCAGGACTGTCGGGGAAGCTGGCGTAGGCTCAGACAGAAGCGGAAGGATCAAAATGGGTTGTGTCAGCAGAGACCAGGGGAGCTCCGGGGTCTGAGGAGTAGCTCGACCGTGGCTGAGGATCCACTGCTGCCACATCAGCTCCTCGTAGCACTGTCACAACTTGTGGCAGAGCCTCTTGTCATCTGAAAACAAGGAAGAAGAGGAGCATCGATGATGCTTCCTGGTCAAAGGCTGACAGCGGGAATGCTGAGATTCCCGAGACCATGATCACAAGTGAGCCCAGGTTCTCAACCTGAACCTCAGCTGATGATGATGAATGTGCTGACGGTGAGGAGACTAAGGGGCACGCATCGGCAAGGACCGGTCCCGCTTATGGAACCCCAGAGGGAGACAGTACGGTTGGCTGGCTTATCCGCCTCTCTAGAAAAAAGTCAGTGACAAGAGTCTTGGAGCCTGCCCCACCTCTTCCCGGCTAAAGGGCTGACCAGGTCGAGAAACATCTCGGATGGCTGTTCGCTCCACATCTCAGTCAACAAGCCCGATGGGGATACTTGAAGATCTAGTGACCTGCCCTTGGACCCTAGAAGGATCGGGCAGAGGCCAACTGCTTGACAGCTGTCAGCAGGCAACAGTCAAAGAAGCAGAAGAGCTTGAGCCCATTCCCTGACCCACGACCCACTGCAGGTCCATTTGGACTTTAGACTTGTCCCTGGGAAGGGTTTGAAGGAACTGGCATGTCCCGAAAGTGCCTCAAATGAGACCCCCATGTTGGCATCCACCAGGAGCAATGCAAACGAGGAGACCTCCGCGGTCTGGGCTACTGCCACTTCAAGCATGGCAAGCTGAAACATTGATCCCGCTGCCATCAAAATGGCCCTGCAAGTGTCCTTTGGTGAGACAGGAAGATTCCTTTCATCCTGGTGGCCTAGGAGGAGGTGAGCATACCAGCCCTCGAGCAACGAGGGCAGCAGGGATCAAATAGCTGCAGCGCTGGGATCAGTTCAACTCCAAGATAAAACGATGAGATGTGCGGTCAGTACACATCTTTGGTTGTACACAGCGCACTGCTTGAACCATGGGCCAGTCTTAGGGTCATCATGTTCCATAATTAAGAAAAAAACATCAACAGTGAAGAAAGAAAATCACCTGAAGACGAAGGAGAAATTGGCCTACACCGTGTGCAGGGAGCTGCGAAGGAGGAGACCTGACTCTTCCACCGGAAAAGAAAATCTAACATCATGGGGTGGAGCCGAAGAGGATATCACCTGGGTGGGTGGGAGCAGCTTAGCTTGAAGACATTCTGGCTGGAATTAAAGGGAAAGGAAGGCTGCCATAGTGTGGATAAGTGCACCATGTCCATGTCCCTAGAACCTTAATTTAAACTGAAGGAGGAGGCAACAGGATGAACAGCACCCTTAGTCACCTGATGGAGGAGGCTGGTAGGCCTCCCCCTAATCAGGACAGCATGAAGAGGAGCTAGATGGGAGGGGTGGAGATAGAAAGGAGGGTCCAAGGGAGGAGTGGTGAGGCGGGTCAAGGCAGGGTGGTGGGTGGGGTTATGAGTCAAGGTGGAATGTCATGTCTCTGAACAAACACAGGTACCCCTGCATAGACTCCAATTGTGAGGGTGCTGCCAAATGTAAATATGCCAAAAGAACACAGAGACTACATGAACATAGGGAATGCCATTTGTCACAATCAAGAGCACAAAAAGCCACACTCTAAGGAAGTAAAACTCAAACTGAAAATTTCAATTCCATTAACGCTTTTTATTCTGGCAGAGCTCCATGAATGAGTAAGTGGCACTAAACCCCAGGGAGCAAGTACAGCTGGATGAACTCCAGAGTGGTTTCCTGACACAAAGTGTCATGGAGCCCACTAAGGAGAGGGCTGTACTGGACCTGGCCCTGTCCAATTGTGCACATGTTCAGGATATGAAGGTGGCAGTGCTACTTGCAGGTTGAGACCACCACACAGTGTGGTTCCACCTGGACATGAGCAGAGAGATAGTTAGGACCAAAACGACGGTCTAGGACTTTAGGAGAACTGACTGGGAGGATGGGGTAAGTTCTGGTAGGACACCTTACTGGGATCAGAATGGAGAGGATGGATGTGGAGCAGAAATGGACCATAATAAAGATGGGACTGATGGAGGCCACTAGTGAGTGTGCCAAAAACAAAAGTAAGAAAGCTAAGGCCAAAAAGCCCAGCTGGTTCAGCAAGAAGGTGGCAAAAGCAGTAGGGGACAATAGGGCAGCCCTCAGAAAGTACAAACATACTCAAAAGGAGGAGGATAGGGAAGATTACTCCGCTAAATCCAATGGAGGAGCAGAATGATAAGAGTGGCAAAGGCTTCAAGAGAAGTACAGCAAGCACAGGTGGTAAGAGAGGTGAGAAGGCCTTTTTCCAATATACAAGGAAAAATGGAACATAAAGGATTAGACTGTTAGTCAAAGAAAAGGGGGAAGGCTGGGCACAGGGTAGTTAAGAAAAAGCAGAGATTGTTAAAAACAGGACAACAGACAGCACAGGTTTGTCTGTGGTAGATCGTGCCAGACAAACATGGTGGACTTCTACGACTGGGTAACAAGGGCAATCGACAGGGGCCAGGCAATGGATGTCCTGTACTTGGACTTAAGCAAGGCCTTTAATTCGGTGCCACATGGGAGGTTGGCAAGCAAGCTGGGGAACCTGGGGGTGGGAGAGGATGGTGGAGTGGGTCAAAAACTGGTTGGGTGAAAGGCAGCAGAGATTTGTGGTAAGGAGAGAACTCTCATCTCCAAGGGCTGTGACAAGCAGGGTTCCACAGGGCTCAGTGCTGGGTCCTTATTGCTGACATAGCAGTTGGGGTAAACAATAAGATCAACCTGTTTGCAGATGACACGACGATTGGTGCAGTGGTGGACAACACAGAGGGCTGGCTAGGACTAAAGGAAGACTTGGATAAATCCTAACACTGGTCAGACACATGGCAGCTGGGTTTCAACGGAAAAGAGTGCAAAGTTATGCACTTGGGTGCCAGGAACCACAAGTTTTGCTACAGACGGTGGGGGAGTACAGAGGAGGAAAAGATCTTGGGGTAATAATCACAGGCGAATGAACCATTTAGTGCAGTGCAGGAAGGCAGCAGCTAAAGCTAACAAGATGCTGGGGTGTATTGCCAGGGGTATGTCAAGGAGAAAGAAGGTTATCTTGCCAGTGGACAGGTCACTAGTCAGACAGAACCTGGAGTACTGCGTGCAGTTCTGGTGCCCCTACTTAAAGAAAGATGTCAAGCTGCTGGAGGGAGTCCAGCACAGAGCAACCAGAATGATCACAGGCATGGAGGAAAAAACCCACGAGGACAGACTAAGGGAGCTCAAAATGTACTCCCTAGAGGAAAGAAGGGAAAGAGGGGCTACGATCAAAACCTTTAAATATATGAAGGGCATAAACAGGGTCCCACAGAGGGATAGTTTAGATTAAAAGAGACAGGGACACTAGGAAGCACAGTTTGAAACTGGAGAGGGACAGGTTCAAGAGGGAGATGAGAAGACTACTCACTGGAGAGGTGGTGGCTGGGTGGAATGCACTGCTGGAGGTGGTATCGTTGGAAGTCGGGGGCAGTTTATGAGGGGGTGGGACAGGATCAAGGGAGGTTATTACTGGAAAGGGAGGGAGGCAGCTACAAAGTAAAATCTGATAGCTGCACACTTGCCTAGACTCAACAGAACTTGGGGCCTATATCTGCTGGTGTTTTTTGTATGTTCGTATGGTCAGTCTTCACTAGGGAGAAGCATGGACCTGTGCCACAAGGGAGTGCGTGTGTATGTGTGTGTCACGGATGGCATAATACAAGCTGACAAGGTACTTCTAAGGGCCCTAAAGGTGGACAGGTCTCCAGGGCTAGATGGCATGCACCTGAGAGTCCTAAGAGAATTGGGGAAAGTCTGGTAGGTCCTCTGGCAGACCTGTTTTAACACCTCTCTGGAGTTGGGAATGTGCCCCAGAACTGCACATGTGGTGCCTCTCCACAAAATGGGCCAAGGGATGAGACATGGAGCTACAGGCCAGTCAGGCTGACCTCAACAGTGGGTAAGCTGATGAAGCCCATCCTGAAGGAGAGTGGTGGGCTTTCTGGAGGAAAACGGGCTCCATGATGAGAGGCAGCATGAGTTTGTGCTGGGAAGGTCCTGCCATAGTAACTTAATTGACTTCTTCAACAGGGACACTAGGCCAATTGACAAGGGCCAAGCATTCGATGTACTGTGTCTGAACTTCAGCAAAGCCTTAAACTCTGTGCCTCACTAGGACAGTGGACAAGGGCCAAGCGTTTGATGTACTGTACCTGAACTTCAGGAAAACCTTCAAATCTGTGCCTCACAGAAGACTGGTCAGGAGGCTGGATGACCTGGGGGTGGGGGCTAAGTCTGGAGGATGGGTCAGTAGCTAGTTCCTGGACAGAAGGCAAAAGGTTGTAGTCAAGGTGGAATGTCAGAAGCTATGCCTGTGACCAGTGGTGTCCCATAAGTCTTGGTGCTTGGGCCGGTGTTTTAACATCTTCATAAGGGACACTGAGAATGAGATCAAGGGTAAAATGTGCCTGTTTGTGGACAACACTAAGCTCTGTGGGAGGCTGGACATGGAGGAGGGCAGACAGGAACACAAGGAAGACCTGGCTAACCTAGAGAAGTGGCCTGGTATTTAGCAACTAGGGTTCAACACTAAAAAAATGTTAAGTTATGCACCTGGGGCGAAGAATCCAGGGACCAGATACTGGTTGGGTGGTGTGCAGGTAACCAGGTCAGAGGAAGAAAAGTATCTGAGAGTAATCATCATGTATGACCTGAAACACTTGGCACACTGCAGGACAGCAGCAGCAGCCAAAGCAAATCAGATGCTGGGCTACATAGCCAGAGGAATTACTAGCATGAAGGTGGAGGTCATTCTGCTGCTGTACAGGTTTCTGGTGAGACTGCACCATGAGTGTAATATTGGTGCCCTTACATTAAGGAGGATATCAACTTGCTGGAAACGGTCCAGAGAAGGCAGTCAAGATGATCCAGGGTCAGCAGGGCAACACCTATGAGGAGAGGCTTGGGGCTTAACATGTACTCTTGAGGAAAGAAGGGGGGGACATGATCGAGATCTCAAGTACCTTAAAGGTATGAACAGGGTGAGCACAGAAGGCCTCCTCAGTCTTACTGGGAATACAATCACTAGTGGACACAGTCTAAAGCTGGTGGGGGGAAGTTCAGGGGGAGAGGTAAGGAGGCACTTGCTCACTGAGAAGCTGGTGGCCAGATGGAATGAACTGCCAGAGGAGGTGGTATCCCCAATATGCTGGACCGCTTCAAGAGGGGATGGGACAGGGTGAAGGGGAAAGATACAGGTGGGATAGATGAGGGTGGTTAAGAGGGAAATGGGGAACAACACTATCAAGCAGACAGGATAGACTGTAAGGCCTTTATCTGCTGGCATGTTTGTATGCATTCACTCAGCTCTACTGTGAGTGTGTGTGAGACTGGCATAAAACAGATAACATCCACAGTAACAAGCTGACTTACCTTACAGATTGCACTTTTGCGCTAAGATCGGGAGAGGGTGCTCTATACTGGTACTGAAATGTGTTCCATCTGGATGCACCTGTAATAATTATTGTGAAAAGCTGTCTCAGTACTGTTTCTGTCAACTATCTTGGAGACAGTCCTCTATACATACATACATACATACATACATACACACACACACACACACACACACACACATGATATTCTGTATACAAAGTAATGTTAATGGCAAAAATCTATGTTAATGCATCTATTAGAGTTAAAATACAAAGCGTACAAATGGAAATGAAAAACTGGGGTTCAGAGTCTTTGGAACCTTAGAATCTCAGTGGTGTGGTGCTCCTCGCATGAACAATCACACGACAAAGGGTTGACATTACTACTTTAATATCTGCACACTGTTCAAAACATGGTTGTGTCACTTACTTTACGAGACAAGGCAGTGCCAGCAAGCAAGTTGATTCTCTAACAGGATAGAAATGTCATACTGAACCATGTAGGAGCTCTAAATATCTAAGAAATGGGATACCTAGCAGCAGCAACAGAGGCAGCAGTACGCCTGGGGAGTGAGCCTTCAGTCCTGTGGGCAACCCTGCCCAGCCAACCTGTAACACAGATTGATGCAGGAGGCTTGGCTTCTGGTTTGCTTTGGGCAGATTCAGCGACATGGAAAACACAGGTGGTAAGCCTCACTGCAAATCCTCGCCTTGCAACTCTGGTAGAAAAGAAATGCCTCTAGAATACCTAGCAAGTGGAATGTTCACTCGGGCTCCATCATGTGCACCTTTGGAAAGAAGATCAGTAGAATGAACACCTGATTAAGTTGGAACTCAGAAATACAGGTTACTCACCTGTAACAGCAGTTCTAGGAATGGTATATGTTGTTCATCCACACTATCTGGCAGGTTCCTTGCCGCTTTAAATCTTGCCGGAAGGTCTTCAAGCTGGCTCCTCCCACCCACCCGGGTGGTAAAACTCAGCTCCGCCCATGACGCCAGATCTAGCCCGCTGGAAGCCAGGCTGTGCGTCAAGCCGAGGTTGAGGAGTCAGGATGAACAACATATACCATTCCTAGAACTGCTGTTACAGGTGAGTAACATGTATTTCTAGGGACATGGATATGTTGTTCATCCACACTGTCTGGCAGACTCTAGCAGTTCTCCGGGAGGAGGAGGCAGGCGCACACCCCTACTTAGGTATAAAGACTGGAGAACCGAGGCCCCATCAACATCCCGGCGTGACCAAGGTCGATGTGGAAGGGGACCGTATATGCTCGTCGGGTAGGAGCTCCCACGGATATCCTGGACAGGGGTATCTCGAAGCAGCCACGATGCAGCGGAAGGGCGGGTAAATGAGCACTTATCCTCTGGGAGGCTCCATGCCCGCCCACCTATAGCGGAGATCTATGCAGGAGGTGACCCACCCGCTCGTCGTCCGCTTGGGTGCAGGTCTGCCAGGTGCAGCTTCAGCGTAGATGACAAACAGCTGGCGAACCTCTCCCGAACTTCAGCCCTTCGCTCCCTGGGAAGGCAAGCGTTAAATAGGGTCCCAATGGATCCTATGTACGGACGCCGAGGCGTGAATGGGGTTGAACCCCGGCAGAGACAATACCCGGTTAGGGAAAGGACTCACGCCCACGGAAGGAACTGGAAGAGGACAACCTTGTCCCTGTGGAAGACCAAATAGGGAGATCAAGGAGCGCCTGGAACTCTCCTGTCCTTCTGGTTGGCATGGTAGCCCCAAGAAGGTGTTCTTCCACAACAGGTGGGGGAACTCACACCTGTGCAAAGGTTCAAATGGCTTGCCCGTGAGCTAAGCCCATACCAGCGAAAGATCCCCAGAAATGGGGATACTCTCCCCAGAGGGGAGGTGTGATCAAGGCCTTGGAAAGCACCAGACCACCTTTCCTGCGCCACCGACTACCTTCCGGCCCGCGCCCGGAAGACAGGAGGGCTAACAGAGCACCTGAGGGTCATTGACCAAGCCCTAGTTCAAGAAAGAACAGAGCACAGATAGTCCGGAATGTCACGAGGAACAGGAGAGGGCCCATGCCCATCCTAACACTCAAATGGAGATCTCTCCATTTAGATGCCAGCAGATCTGGTCGACTCCCTGGCAGGACGCCTCGAAACGTGGAGGACCTTGCCGGAAGACCCAAGGCCTGGCCTCTAGCCACACAGGGGCCAGGCCGTCAGGTGCAGGGATTGAAGGTCGGATGGAGTACCTTCCCCTAACAACAGAGATCAGGACCGGGCGGGCTGGAAGCCGCCTTGGGAGCCTGGGGCTGAGACTGAGGAGAGCTGGATACCAGAGCTGGCAAAACCAGTCTGGGGCTAGCAGAATCACCTGCGCCTAGTCCCTCCTCGCCTTGCCTGAGGGTCAAGGGAAATGGGGGAGAGGCGAAGAAGAGGCCCGGGGTCCACGGTCTCAAAGGCATCCCCACAGCAAGCCGTGCTGAGGGGCAGGCATGAGACCAGTCTCGGCCTCAAATTCTCCCTGAGGAAAATAAAGGTCCACCGAGTGTGACCTAGGTGGAGAAAGATCTTGTGCTACCTCCGCAGGAAACCACTCGTGAGGCGCAGCCCTTATCCGCTTAGGGCATCGGCCAGGGTGAAGGAGGCTCCTGCCATTGAAAGGCTAGGAAATCGCCTCCCGGCTCTGGAAAGACCCAATCGGAGAACCTCCTTACGGAGGCAAGGACTCATCCGATCCTGGCGGGATAGCACGCTGGTCGCGTGGTGATGTCCACCTGGACCTAACCACTAGACCCCACACAGACGGAGCGAAGCGTGCAAGCTAAGCAGACCGCCTGGAGCTCCAGCGGTAGGAAGACGTCGGGACTCCCGAGAGGAACAGAGGCAGTGCACTCTGTATTCCCCTTGATGGGCACCCCCATCCATCCGAGATGCATCGGTCGGAGAAGACCGTCGACTCGGGGCGGACGAACGGGAAGTTCTCCTGCAAAAGAGCTGGAACGGTCCGGAGGAGAGCGCTCTCAACCCTGACTGTTGTCATGGACTGGTCCAAAGGAACGCAGCACTGTGACCGCTGGCTGGCCAGCCCCATTAGGGGGACGATGAACCGGTGGGTCCAAATAGACCACGTTGGTGCAGGCTGCCGCGAGGCTCAGGAGGTGCAGGAAGTCCCGGTCAGGGCGCAATTGCCCAGTCAGACCTGACTAGGAAGAGAGGAAGAAACCTCGGCCCTGTCCGCCAGGAGTCGAGCTCGGACTCAAGAGTCGAGCCTCGTCCCAAAGAAGGGTCACCCGCTAAGACACGAGTTCCAACATGGCTCCAATAAAAGGAGACCAGTCTGAGAGCAACCTTGAGGGCCAGAACTCTGGACCGTCCCCCTCCACCTGGAGGGGTTGCAGTCAGGCCACCATCCGGGTGGGGTTACGCCCGAACCCCTCAGTGCCGCAGGAATGCTGCTGAGCAGAGACCGAAGGGCCTGGCCTTGAACTCAGAAGAGATCCCCGCTAAGAAAACGGAGGGGTCTCAAGAAACGGACAGAACAGAGTGTAGGCACGTCCTGGAGGTCCAGGAAAGAGCCACGCCGATCTGAGGATGGGATATCTGAGACAGAGACCGTCCCTGTGGCAGGATCAAGAATGGGGCGCAGCCCCGTCCATTAGGGACCAGGAAAAAATGGACATGAACCCAGGGTGTGGAGGAGGATCCGCAACCTTCCTGATCACCTCTATCCCGAGGCCAGGCAAGTCGGCTCGGAGGGTCGGCAACCAGGCAGCGGACCGCATGGCCCCAGAGGGCAACAGCTCAAGGGGTGGGCCTGCTTGCAAACCCGAGGCAGGACCTTCCCCAGCACCTCCGACACCCAGAGGTCTGGGAAAGCAGACCAGGTGGAGGAGGGGCGGAGCCGTCTCCCCGGGGGAACCCAGGTAGGGGTGACGGGGCCGGGGACAGCGCCCCTCAGCCCGTCACTGGGCAGGCTTGGAGGAGGGACTGGCCGAGGGAGCTCCTGGGCCTTTACCTCCCTGTTTCCCTTTAGAGGAAGCCGCTGGCTTGGGGTCAGGACGCGCAGCGCAAGCCTGCTGGCCCACAGGAGTTGATGGGCCGGTCGAGCCGCAGGGGCCGAGGGACAAAGGGGCTTATGGCTGCCGGCGGCCCTTGTCCCTCCGGGCGGGGGTGACCGAGTCCAGAGTGGCATCGGACTTCTCGGTCCCCTGGAAGTGTCCCTCCACTCCAGGGCCGAAAAGGTCAGTCCCCAAGAAGGGGATGTCCGCCAACTTGTGCTGGGTCTCCGATGAGAAGGAGGATAACCTCAGCCACGCCCTGCGGCGCAAGGCCACTGCGGCCGCCACCGACCTGGCACAGGAATCACCTAAGTCCATAGCAGTCTGAAGCTGCTGCTCACACCGCCTACCCCGGTCCCGCACCCACCGGACCGTGGTCTGCAGGTCAGCAGGGAGATGAGGGAGCACTGTCCAGGAGCCCAAAAGGGCGTGGGAAAATGTGCCATCAGTGCGGCCGAGCTGGCCTGCCAGAGACCTAGGGAGGACGCAAGCATAAACCTTGCGCCCGACATAGTCCATCCTTTTGAACTCTTTGTCGGGAGGCCTGTCCACATCCCGAGCGTTCGCAGAACACTGGAAGACATTATCGGTAACTAACCCCACAGCCGAGGGGTGCTCCTAGAAACTGGGCAAAGAACCGACAGGGACAGAGTACTTCCTGGCCACCTTGGCCAAGGGTGCAGGACAGGAAGTAGGCCGCTGCCAAAGCTCCTAGGCCGGGCCGACAAAGGCCTCCGACCACGGGAAGGCCTCAAGGGTGAACTCCTCGGTCCAGAATCTCCGTAGGGATAAGAGACCCGCTTGACACGGGTTCAAGCTGCATCCCAGTGAACTCCGAGATGAGCTGGAGCAGACCCATAAAGGACGATGGGCTATCGTCCGCGAACGTTCGGAGAGGACCCCAGGTCCTCCCGACTGGGAACATGGAGGGACGTCGACGCCGACGGCGTCTGCAAGAGCTGCCTCAGGCCTGAGTCATTTTACCACCGAGGGCGGGCGGGAGTGAGGGGACGGACAACCTGGCGGACCCGGACCGAGGTTCCACCAAAGACAGTGGGCAGCAAGGTTCGACTAACAACCGCCCTGAAGTGGGCACCCGACTGCAGCGAGCGGCGGTGTCGGCTGCCTGGTGGCAGCTGTTTGCTGGACGGGAATGAATCAGAGTCGATTGATTCCCAGACACAACAACTGCTGCCACATAAACTCCTCGCAACGTCGACGCCATCTGCATCGAAGCCACTCCTCATCCGAGGAGGGAGACGAGGAAGAACGGTAATGCCACTTAACTCGGTGCCCTGACCGAGAACGCCGAAGTCGGTGGGAGCGGCTTGACCGAGAAGAGGACCGAGACCCAAATCCTCGGGGGAACCGAGGGTGGGCCTGGGAAGGAGTGGGGAACGCCCGCTCTTCCCTCGGCTCGGATGAAAAGACCGAGGCCTGTCACCCCAAAGAACAGGTAGCACCGCCTCCGCCGGGGAAACCGGCGAAGGGTTGACGGCTCCTGCAGAAGACAGCCCGGGTGACGGGTCGAGAGACTCGACAACGTCGACGGGAGTCATGGCCGGCTGACCTGACGGGGACACCGTGAAGCCTGCGGCCTGAGCCACACCCTCGACCGAAGTCGAAAGTCAGCCGACATGGGAGGGGGAAACTCCCGCTCCCGCCAGCACCAACGATGGGACTTAGTCTGCGACTCCTTTGGCCTGGGCCGAGAGGCAGGTCCCGAAGGTCCCTCTCCCTTCGAGGAAAGGGACTGGCGAAGCTCCTTGAACGAAGCTGAATGAGGAGAACTCAAAGAGAGCGGGATGAGCGCTGTGACCGGGGGAGAGACCGACTTGGTAGCCGCCTCCTTGGAAGAAAGAAGATCCGAGCGGACACCACCGATGAGTCTCAAGGATTTTTCGGCAGCGGAAAAAAGATTAGGACTCCCGAGCCCCAAACGGGCCGCGGCGATCCTCCAGGCGCCTGGTCGAAAGGGGATGGCAAAATCGCGAAACTTGCGGATCGCGTCCAAGTCGAGGTAAACGCACGTGGAGGCAGGTCCTTCCTGGAGGAATTAACCGGGCGCCTCCTGGAGCCGGGAAACGAATCATCCATCGCAGCAGTGAGGGAGAAGACCGAAGTTTTAGAAAACTTCCAACTAAATTCGGAAAACCGAAAAGAAAGAATCAGGAACCAGTCGAAAACGCAGAGCGCTAAGGAGGGAACCTGAGCTTCCAAGCGGTAAAGAAGATCTGGAGTCATGGGGCGGAGCCGAGAGTTTTACCACCCGGGTGGGTGGGAGGAGCCAGCTTGAAGACCTTCCAGCAAGATTTAAAGCGGCAAGGAACCTGCCAGATAGTGTGGATGAACAACATATCCATGTCCCTAGAAACTACCTTTTGCAGGAACTTCGGATTGGGGCATTGAATAACTCTGCCCTTGGTGAAGACCAGATATGGACAGCTCACTCACCCATATGGCTAAGGTGATGGCAACCAAAAAAGTGGTCTTCCATGACATGTGATAAGTCACAAGTGTACACTGGCTTGAATGGTTTACCAATTAGGCAAAATGGCACCAGCAGTAAGTCCAACAGTTTTGGGGAGGGGTCCACAGGAGGGGACAGGTGATCTAGTCCATTAAAGAACAGACTGACCATTTTGCCCTGCACCTTGATCAACACCCCTGCCTCAGCATGATATGCTGAAATGACAGCCAAATGCAGCTTAAAGGGAATTCTTAGCTTCCTACAAGAAAAGCAGCAGGACCTATATGTGCTGCTTAACAAAATCGCAAAGAAGACTAGGCTACTCACCTGTAATCATATGGTTCACATCTACACTCTGGCAGTTCCAGTGGAACTATGTTATTGGCCATATGTTTTAAGCTAAGCTCCCCACCACCTGGGTGGTATATCCTGACTCCGCCCATGATGTTAAGATTTACACACTGGAAGCAAGATCTGTATGCTACATGCCAGGGGTGGCTGGGTGGGTTGTGTGGATATGAGCCATATACCACTCTTAGAAAGTACAGTTATGGAGGAACTTATCGTAACAGTAGATCTTCGAGAAAGGTTCCTTCAGTAGGTTATCACATATAGGACAGGTGCCACCTGGCGTCGGGCCGCAAGGCAGACTTTTTTAGCAATACCTGACAGAGAACCGCCCACCCGAAGTCACGTGACAGACATCAGCGTGACTGTATATAGTGGCCAGTCCCCATGCCCGCACTCCAGTTCTTCCGCAAGAGCCAGGAAGAGGCCTGACAGCAGAAGCGAACAGGATTTGGAGTCCCTGTAAGAACAGAAACTGAGGGGAAGGAGGGAGGGAAAAATATGACCTACTGAAGGAACCTTTCTTGAATATCTACTGTTACAGTAAGTTCCTATGTAACTGTACTATCTTACTTCGAGAGGGTTCCTTCAGTAGGTCATCACATATAGGACAGAGTCCCAAGCGGTCCCTCCAAGAGAGACTGAGAGAAACTAGGGAGGAGGAAAACTAACTCCAACGGAAAAAAAAAACTGGAATCTAGAATGGACCCAGTCTAGGACAGAAGGCCCTGCAGGACGGCTAGGCCATAGCCAGCTCTCCATCTAGAAGCAATGTCCAGACCGTAATGTTTGGTAACGGTATGGACAGAACTCCAAGTAGCAGCAGCACAGATGTTGGCCGCTGAAATATTCCGTAGGAAGGCCATGGAGGCAGCCATGCCCCTAGTAGAATAACCTCTGATAGAACCCGGCAGAGGCTTTTCGTACTTCTGGTAACAGAATGTAATGCAGTCAAGGGTGTAGCTACTGATACTCCAAGTAAGCCATGGCGTACCAAGTTTAGTAGCAGGGGGTAGCAAACAAGTTGGCCAGTATTGCTCTTGCCCTCTTTAGTCCATCACGTTTAAAGTCCTTTGTTTGGCTTTTGCAGGCTTTTCTTTCTTTCAGTTTTGTTTTGGGGTGGCAGAGTGGACCATGGATGCTGACACTGAAGGTCTCAACTAGGTCCATATGATCTGCCTGCATAGTGATTGGCTCGGCATCTGGTAGGGGTGTGGCAAGTCTGAGGTGGCTAGTTTAAATGCCCCAGCAAAGTTAGAAGCCATACCATTAGTTCAATTGTACTGGGAGTAAGAGGAAAAAAATCAAAGAACTGAGGAGCAGCAGACAGAAGAACAGACAGAAGAATAGACTCGGAGCCATCTAAAAGAATGAAGACTTCATGTGGAGTGGCAAGTGGAGTGAATCTGCCTACCTGTGAGGAGAGAGAAGAAATTTCTGCCATGGTCTTGGACTCCTGGTGCAGTCAGTGGCATTTACCAGTGGGCAGCAGGAGCCAAGCACCATACTAGCAGCGCAGACAGCAGGTCTAGTGTGGCAATCATCTGATTGGAGCCATGAACTTTGTACTTGAGTTATGGGGGGGCAGGCATGAACAACAGTGGGGAAGTGGATAGCAGTGTGGCAGGTTGGTGTACAAATCTGAAATAGCTGGCTACACCCCTGAATGCAGCTGCCTAACCACTTGGACAGGCCCTACTTAGAAACTGGTTTGCCCTTCGATCTCGGGGCAAAGGAAACAACCAACTGGTCACAAGAGCAGAACTCTTTGGTCTGGTGGGTGTAACACCAGAGAATCTGATGAACGTCCACTGTATAGAGAAGTGCCTCACCTCTGTTACAGGGGGACGGATAATACACTGAAAGCTCTACTGATTGATTCAGCGTGGCTTCTGACACCACCTCGGGAAGAAACTTCGGATGTGTTCTGAGGACCGCCTGGTCCCTATGCAAAATCAGATAGGGCTCCTTGCAGACTAGAGTGTGAAGCTCCGAAAACTTTCAGGCTGACGTGATAGCCACAAGAAAAAGCGCCTTCCAAGACAGGAAGCACAAATCACAGCTAATAGCCGTTTTGAAAGGAGGAAGGGTGAGCTTTCCCAGTACGAAGTTCAAGTCCCAAGACGGAGTTGGGCTGCGGATGGGGGGGTTTCAGATGGAAAATCCCTTTCAGAAAGGTTTCTGAGACCTGCAACTGAGCCAAGGGTTTACCATCCACTAGCTCGTGGTACGCTGAGATATGGACCTTCAAATAAGAGTATGACAGACCGGAGACTGATAAGTGAAGGAGGTATTCCATGACTTGTGGGGCTAAGCAAGAGAATTGGTTCCAACCCTTAGCAGTCGCCCAAATGGAAAACCGCTTCCACTTCATGGCATAAGTGGAACAGGTAGAGGGATTTCTAGCCTCAATGAGGACTTGAGCAACCCAGGAGGAAACCCTGAAATGGGAGATTGCTATGTCTGTAGGAGCCACGCATGGAGATGCAGGGTCCTGAGCCCCGGGTGCAACAGTCGACCTTGATCCTGGGTCAGGAGGTCATGAGTCACTGGAAGTGCAACCGGTGGTTCCCTGGAAAGCTGCTGCAGCAGCGGGAACCAGATCTGTCTCGGCCACAGAGGAGCGATGAGGATCATCCTTGCCTTCTCCACTTGGAGCTTGAGAAGAACCCTCTGCAGAATGGGAAACGGAGGGCAGGCATACAAAAATTTCCCTGTCCAAGATAGAGACAATGCGTCTTTTCACAAAGCATCATGCCCTGGAACGAGTGAGCAAACGCTGGGAAGCTTTGCGTTGGATTCGAGAGGCAAACAGGTTGATTTCTGGAGCGTTCCCAAACATTGGAAGATGGATTCCGCCACTTCCTGATGCAGTTCCCACTCGTAAGCTAGGGTTCGAGATCTGCTGAGACTGTCCGCCAGGACGTTTAAAAGCACCTGGAATGTGCATGGCCACGAGGACCAGATGGTGCTGGACTGCCCAGTTCCACACCCATATCACCTCCTGCACAGGGGTCGACCAAGTTCCTCCTTGTTTGTTGATATACCAACCCACCGACATGTTGTCCGCTTGGATTAGCAGTGATCCCTTTGGAAGTAGGGTCTGAAAGGCCTGTGGCATGCACTGACCCCTCAACTCCAGAACACTGATGTGCAAAGAAGTCTCCACGCCAGACCATAGTCCATGGGCTTGGTGCTCCTCAAGATGAGCTCTGCACCCCATATTCAAGGTATCTGTGGTGAGGGTAGCTAGTGGGCAGGGCTCCGAAAGGGAAGTCCCACAGAAAGACTGCGAGAATCCATCCACCACTGCAATTCTTTCTGAACCGCACAGGAGACCAGAACTGGATGGTCCAGGCTGTCCAGGAGCTGATCCCACTGCACCCGCAAAGACCACTGAGTGACCCTCATGTGAAGTCTTGCTAGGGGAATGATTGTGAGGGCGGCCGCCATCAGGCCCAGAAGGCATAGGACCTCCCGAGCTGGGATGGTTCTGCGAGAAGCCACTTTGGAGGCCTGACAGATAAGGGTCTCCACCCTGTCTGGAGGCAGGAGGGCTCTGCACTGGACCGTATCCAGGACTGCCCCAATGAATTGAAGTCTCTGGGCAGGGATAAGGGATGACTTGACAAAACTGACTGTGATTCCTAGTCTGCTGAAAAGGTCCAGGGTAAAGGTAAGAGCCCCCAACCCAGAATCCCTGGACAGGGCTGAAATCAACTAATCATCCAGGTAAGGTAAAACCGCAATACCCCTGCGGCGTAGGAATGTCGTGACCACTGCCAGGCACTTGGTAAAAACCTGTGGTGCCGAACACAGACCAAAAGGGAGTGCTCAGAACTGGAAGTGTTCCCCTTGGAAGCGAAAGGACAAGAATTGGCTGTGGCTGGGGAAGATGGGGATGTGCAGGTAAGCATCCTGCATATCCAGTGTGCAGAGCCAGTGGTTCTCCATGAGGAGAGGGAGGCGGCCCTGGAGTGTCAGCATTCGAAATCTTTTGTACTCGACAAACTGATTTAGCTGACTTAGGTCGAGTATGGGTCCGAAGTCCCCAGGCTTTTTTGGAACCAAGAAAAAGTGGGAGTAAAATCCCTTTCCCCTTTGCCCGAAGGGGGCCCGCTCGATTGCTTCTTTGAGCAGGAGTGAGTTTACCTCCTTGCAAACTAGGAGCGCCTGTTCCCGAGAACAGGAGGACTTCTGTGGTAGAGTTTCCAGGGGGATTTCTAGAATTCTATGGTGTGTCCGACGGACACTGGTTGCAGGACCCATTCATCGGAGGTGATCGCTCTCCACTCCTGTGTGTGGCAGGCGAACCCCCCAGCTGCTTCTCCGCCGAGACTGAGGAGGCATTGGGGCCAGGGAGTCAAGAGTGGCAGGACGTTCAGGGAGGGCCTCCCTGAACGTCTCTGATTTTTGGAGGCAGGAGGGGTGGCTGCACCCGTGGCCTTACGCTTCCTCTTGGCACGCACCTGAGCATTCTTTCTCTGCCTCCAGGTCCTTTTCTGAAAGGGCTGCTGCTGTTTTTGGGAGCCCGATCGGTACATTGACCTCACAGACCTAAGTGCAATGCCCTTGTCCTGTAGGTCTGTGATAATGTCTTTGGTGTCCCCACCAAAAAGTACCGAGCCCCTAAAAGGGGCGCCCTGAATTGCCGACTGGACTTTGTTGGTGAGTCCAGAAAGGCAAAGCCAGGAATGCCGTCTAAGAGCAACGGCAGTTGCCAAGGTATGAGCCACTGAGTCGACTGAGTCACAGGTGGCGCGTAAGGCATGCCTACATGAAACTTTGGAGAGGTGGAGATCCTTGGCAAGTTCCTCCTTCAAAGGTGTGGGGTCCATGGACTGGACTCATGCTTCTAGCCTGGCCAAGGTAGCCTTTTGATGGGACACCATGTGGGCCATGTAATTGAGGGACCGAAGGGCGCATGTGACCAACAAGTATATCTTTTTTCTGGACTGGTCCATCTGCCTCGACTCTTTGTCAGGAGGAGAGGTGCTCATGTGCTTTGGTGTTGAGAAGCGATCAAGAGCCACAGAGATGACCACAGAGTCAGTCTTGGGATGAACCTTCAAGAATGGGGCATCCTTCGGCGGCGGTAAAAAGCCTGTCCGCCCTTTTGGGGACAGCCGGAAGGGTATGACACATCTGCCAGATGGTAGTGGTGAGGTCTGGGTGAGGTGCCATCCAGGGAGGAATGGGGACCGGAGACAGAGATTCTAGGTCGAGATGCTCTGCAAGTCTCTGTCTCATGGGGTCCTGTTCCTCCTACTCCCAGTCGAAGTAATCCTTCATGGACCTCAACAGATCTGAAAAGGCAGGGTCCTCTGGTGGAGACTTCGGGGACTCCTTGCCTTTCGTGTCTTCGGGGTCCTCCGAACCTCCTCTGAAGAATCGTCCGCCCCTCTGAACTATCGCCATCCACCTCCTTGACAGGATGACATCTGGTATCCGGAGGAAACGTCCTGCCGAGTCTTCCAGATATGGGCAGTGGTAATGGAAGAACTGCTCAGGGAAAGAGAACTGGGAGATCACGGTTGTAGGAGCCTAGTCTCCAGGTCCAAGACCAACTCCGACCATGCCCCCGCCACCAAGACTGAATTAAAGACTTAAAATCTGGGGAGACCGGAGGAGGAGGAGGGGGTGGTGGAGTAGGCAGAAACTGAGGGGAGGAGGAGGAGCAGGAACCGGTGGAGGGTAATAACCCTGGAATCCCTGAAAGTTCAAGTAGGGATTGGATCCAGGGTAGAATTGCCCAAAATTTTCCAGTCTGGGTGGGCCCCCCGGGTAGTAGCCCCTCAGGATACCCTTGCGGTACGTGGACAGTTCTGGTTCTGGTATAAACCCTCATTGTTAGATCTGGGCCGGGGTACCCACATTGGACCTGCCGTTGTATAAATCGGTAGAAGGTCCGGAATTGGGACAGTCCATGTGAGGGGAACTGACATCCAAACCGGCACCACCCAATCCGGTGCAGGAAGGGGGTCTGGCATCAAAGGGGCCAGCGTCGGATCCGGACAAAGGGGCCCTGGCGGTGGGACCTGATCTGGCGTCAGGGCCACAGGTAGAGACTGGACAACCGTCCCGGCTGCGGACTGTCGGGACAACCGCATCAGGTGCCGGAGCCCGCTGGAAGGTGGAGGAGGGGTCTCTATAGTAACGCCGGACGAAAGGAGTCTCCTTCTCTTGAGAGGGAAAGGAGCAGATCTCGAGGCATCGACAGAGTTGAGGGGTCTCAGTTGTCATCGCCAGAGGTACCCACCGGAGAATTGGAGGGTACGGGTGAGGAAGGAGGAGGAGGGAGAGGGGCTTTCTTCCTCTGGTTCTGCTGGATGTCAGGTGAGGTGCCGTCAGGCCCCAATGGGGGAACTGCACCCGTGCGGTCGCCCGGGATGGCTGACTTATCGGGTGGAATTGGGCGCGTGGGGGAGGAGCCCCCGGCCGACTTATTGACTGGTCATCTTACTGGCCGCTGCGCAGTCCCTGGAGGAGCTGGGGGCCGACTTATCGGCCGGTGCGGTCGAAGGAGCCAATGGCCAACTGACCCGCCGTAGATTTACCAGACTTACTGTCCTTGCTGGGCAGCGGTTGGGCCTTCTTGCTCGAGGGCCTGGCGTCATCTGCAGAGTTCTTCCACTCCTAGATTTCTCCTTATGTTTTCAGAAGGAAAAGCCTTTTCAGATGAAGCATGTCTAAGCCGATCCATCTTCTTCTCGAGGGAAGCCATGCGGATTTTCAGCAGATGGGCCTCCAAAGCCTGCTGTCTCCTCTTTTTTGTGGCCTTGTTAAAGGTCTGGCACTCAGGGCAGGAGGAAACGGGATGGTCCGGGCCTAAACAGAGAACGCACTTCAGGTGACCGTCTTTGTGCAGGATTCTGCGTGCCACAGGAAGAGCACTTCTTCTTTGGTGACGATATCAATAATAAACCCGAAATAGCTGGAAAAATTAGCGAAGGATATTCCGATGCAAGACACTTTCTCGATGATCGCTATATGGAAGTCTGCAATGCGGCTGACACAAGGCGACAGCAGGAAAGAACTGGAGGGCGTGGGGACCGCCCACTATATACAGTCATGCTGACGCCTAATGACGTCGGGTGGGCGGTCCCCCGTCAGGTTTTGCTAGGAAAGTCTGCCATGCGGCCCGACGCCAGGTGGCACTAGTCCTATATGTGATGACCTACTGAAGGAACCCTCTCGAAGTAAGATGTTTGGTTACAGGTAAGTAACTCATTCTAGGGGAATGGATATGGTTCATTTATCCACACTCAGGCAGACTCCTAGCAGTTCTGTGGGTGAAACATAGAAATTGTTGACAGATAAGGACTGATAGGCCCATCCAGTCTTCCCCGTAGGCCTTATACATTGTAGGTGGCCAATGATCCTATGGGATCAATGGCTTTTCATCACTCCTACCCTCTCAAGCTTCCCTTGTACCTGACCCAGGCATGCTTAAACCCCTCCACTGTGCTTGCCCCCACTACCTCCTGTGGCAGACTATTCCAAGTGTCGACTACCCTTTCTGTGTAGAAAAACTTCCTCACATTACCTCTTAATCTACCCCCTTCCAATTTCACATTGTGCCCCCTTATTCTGTACTTTTTCTACATTGGAAAAGGTCCCCCACCTGCACCTTTTTCATACTTTTGAGGTACTTGAAATTTTCAATCATGTCTCCCTGCTCTCTCCTCCAGTGAGTAGATACTGAGATCCCTTAGTCTCTCCTCATATGTTTTGTGGTGCAAACCCTGCACCATCTTTGTTGCCCTTCTCTGGACAGCCTCCACCCTATGTCCTTGCACAGGTGTGGCCTCCAGAACTGCATGCAGTACTCCAGGTGAGGCCTTACCAATGTTTTATACAATGGCATCACCACCTCCCACCTCCTGCTAGTGATACCCCTGCCTATGCACCCCAGCATGCCACTTTGGCCCTCCCTGCCACCTTTGTGCACTACTTTGATTTTTTAAAGAGCAACTATCATGCTCTTTATCGAATCTCCCCCCCAGAGAAGCACAAAGAACCCTTACCTGCCCCAAATCAAATTCTTCTGTAATTTTATGTTCCCCGATTTAGGAAGGGAAGGGATCGTATTTTTGCCTGTGGAGACTATTGCTAATCCTTCCACTTCCTTGTACCTCTGCACAGTGCACTCTGCCCCTGTGCTACTATGTTTTGTGACATCAGTATATGAGGAGCGCGGGGGCGAGCGTCCATTGCAATGAATGGGGCTGTGTTTAAAAGTTTAATTTTCGTAGTTTAGATGGCAAGTTGGAATAAGTCATGGCCACCGCTTAACTGACAAGGACCATGATCCATGATTTACTGATGTCACCAAACGCAGTAGCGTGGGGGTGGATCGAGGGTGGTAGAGCGGGGGCGGAGTGCACTGTGCAGAGGTACAAGGAAGTTTAAGGGATCGGTGCAGCAGAGCTCCACAGAGCAAAAATACGATCCTTCCTTCTCATCGGGGAACTTAATAAAGAAAATTACAGAAGGATTTGGGGCAGGTAAGGATTCTTTGTGCTTCTTGGGGGCTGGGTCAAAAGTTGCTCTTTAAGGTCATCAGAGATGATCACCCCTAGGTCTCCTAGATGACGATAACCCCGTGGGTAAGGTGTGCACCTTTACTTGGCGAACAAAGATTGGAGAACCGAGGTCCCAAAACCTGCATCTCAGCGTGACGCCATGTTGATATGGTAGTGGGAAATAAAGGTGTGTGCCGACTTCCAGGCAGCTAGTGATCTCCTGTATGGGGACATCCCCAGAAGCAGCCACTGAGACAGTGGTATGTCTGGTAGAATGAACCCTAAGCCATATGAAAGGGGCTTCCTACCAGCCAGCTTATGGCAGAGGTCTATGCAAGAAGTAATCCGCCTTGCAATCGTCTGCTTTGCTGACAGGAGCGATTTCAGTGTAGGTGACAAACAGCTCGCTAGCCTGTTTTCAATCTCTAGCTGTGTGCTCCACATAATACAAGGGTGCGCTCTGAAGATCCAGGGTATAGAGAATGCAGTCAACCTTCAAAGGCAGGCTGTTGAAATACCCTGGCAAGTTAATCACCAAGTTAATGCAAAACTCCAATACCACCTTCTGGAAGAACTTTGGGTTGGGCGAAGCACAAATTTTCCCTGTGGAAAACTAGGCAGGAGACTCCACTGATAGCACCTGGAGTTCCCTAATCCTTCTGGCTGATGTGATGGCCAGGAAGGCCATCTCACACTTGTGCTCTGACTTGAAAAGCTTGCCCATGAGCACTGCCGGAACCAGCAGCATGTGTCAAGGTGGAGGTGGCACATGCACCAAATGGGATAAGTGGCCCAGGCCCTTGAAAAAGCACCAGACTACCTTCTCCTGGGCCACCAATGGCTTACCAGCCCACACCCAATAAGCAGTGATGACTGCCAGGTGCACCGTAAGAGTCACTGCCCACAGTCCCAGCTGGGAAAGGGACCAAAGGTAGTTCAGGATGCTAGCCATAGGACAAGCAACGTGATCCAGCCCCTTGATCAGACACCAAATGGAAAATATCTTCCATTTGAAGGCATAGCATATGCGAGTCAACTCCTTCCTAGAGCAGAATGCCATGTACCCCAGCAGCCACAGGAAATCCCGGGCAGGGCATGAGAGCCCAATAATCGGGCAAAGGAGTTAAAAGCCAGTGTCTGGTTCACAGGGAAGTGGGCCTTGGCCTGCAGGGAGTTGAGTTCTGCCCCAATGAACTTGATCATCTCATTCAGAACCAGTTCGGACTTGTCTGGGTTGACCGGCAGGCCCAAGACTCAACAAGTATTGAGAACCAGATTTGTGGATCTCTCCACGGCCTCTCTGGAGGACCGGCCAACAGCCAGTCATCCAGGTAGGGTACACTATGACCCCTATGTTCCCTGAAGTGGGTCGCCACCACTGTCATGCATTTGGTGAAGACCCTGGGTGCTAAGGAGAGGCCAAGGGCATGATCCGAACTGGTATAGGACCCTTCCACACAGAACCAGAGTTACCGTGGTGGCATCAACGGATAAGAATCTGGAACAACGATCCTGGAGGTCCAGGGAGCAGAAGAACAGGTTACTCATCTGTAACAGTAGTTCTAGGAGTGGTATATGTTGTTCATCCACACTCTCTGGCATGTCCCTTTACCCTTTAAATCTGTGGAGAAGTCTTCAAGCTGGCTCCTCCCACCCCACCCGGGTGGTAATACTCCTCAGCTCTCCAGCCCATGACGCCAGATCTTAGCTCACTGGAAGCAAGGTGATGTGCCTAAAGCCAGGGAGGTCGGGTGGGTGCGTGTAGATGAACAACATATACCACTCCTAGAACTACTGTTACAGGTGAGTAACCTGTTCTTCTAGGAGCGTGGATATGTTGTTCATCCTCACTCTCTGGCAGACTCCAAGCAGTTCTCTGGGAGGAGGGTGAAGCAAGGTGCACACCCCCTATTTGGGAAACAGACACTGAAGAGCCGAGGCCCCAAAACCAGCATCCCGGTGTAACTCAAGGTCGATGTGGTAGTGGGTAATGCATATGTTTTTTGACTTCCAGGTAGCAGCCCGACAGATCTCCTGAATAGGGATGTCCCAGGAAGCAGCCACCGATGCTGCAGTATGGTGGGCAGAATGAGCTCTTATCCCTCTGGGAGGCTCCTTGCCCGCCAACTCATAGCATAGACCTATGCAAGATGTAATCCATCTTGCAATGGTCTGTTTGGCTGCAGGTCTGCCAGAAGTGGCTTCAGCATAGGTGACAAAACAGCTGGCAACCTCTCCCAAATATCTGCAGTCCTCTCCTTAAAATAGGAGACAGCACGCCTCAGGTCCAGAGTATGGAGCCTGTACTGGCTTCCAAGGTGTAGTTAGGGTAGTATACTGGCAGAGTCAACACCTGATTAAGATGAAACTCTGAAACCACCTTCAGAAGGAATTTCGGGTGGGGGCGCAGGACAACTTTGTCCCTGTGGAAGACCAGATAAGGGGAGTCCACCAAAAGCACCTGGAGTTCCCCTGTCCTTCTGGCTGACGCGATAGCCACCAGGAAGGCCGTCTTCCATGACAAGTGTGAGAGCTCACACTTGTGCATGGGTTTGAATGTCATGCCCATGAGCTTTCCCAAAACCAGCAAGAGATCCCACGGAGGTGGAGGTTTACACACCGAGGGGATATGTGATCCAGGCCTTTGAAGAAGCGCCCACCACTGTCTCCTGAGCTAAAGTCGGCTGACTGGCCCGCTACAGTAAGCAGAAATGGCTACCAGGTGCACCCTAAGTGTCGAAGGACCACAGATCCCTTTTGAGAGAGACTAAAGGTAGTCTAGAATGTTAGCTACAGAGCAGGATAAGGGGTCCAGACTCTTATCCTGATACCAAACGGAAAACCTTTTCCATTTAAAGGCATAACACTTCCTGGTCAATTTCTTAAGAGATGCCTCAACCACAGTGTAGACATCCTCGGAAAGACCCAGAGCCTGGAACTCTAGCGACTCAGGTACCAGGCTGTGAGGTGCAGGGATTGAAGGTCCGGATGGAATACCTTCCCCTGGTTCAATGATATCAGGTCTGGGCGTGCACAAAGCTGCTCCGAGGCCCTGCAGCTGAGGCTAAGGAGATCTGGATACCAGAACTGGTGGGGCCAATCTGGGGCTACCAGGATCACCTTTGCCTTGTCCCTCCTCACCTTGAGTAACACCTTGTGGATCAAGGGAAATGGAGGGGAGGCCTGGGGTCCACGCCTTGAGAAGGCATCCCTTGCAGCCAGCCCTGCTGAGGGTGGTGGGCATGGTACAGACTCAGCTTGGTGTTTTCTCTGAGGCAAACAGGTCCACCAACGGCTTGCCCCAACGGGAGAACAGATAGTAGCTATCTCTGGATGGAGAGACCGCCGTGGATGTCTGGCCTAAGCGGCTGAGACCATCCGCCAGTTGGTTCAAGACTCCTGCCACATGGATGGCTAGGAGATCTGCCTTCAACTGGGTGACGAGGATCCAGATTCGGAGCGCCTCCTTGCATAGCAGACGAGAGTGCATGCCGCCCTGTTTGTTGAGGTAGTACATGGTCATGGTATTGTCCATCTAGACTTGAACCACTTGACCTTGGAGCTGAAGAGCAAAGCTGACAGTGCCAGTCTGACTGCTCTGAGCTCCAACAGGTTGATGTGGCATCGGAACTCCTCAGAGGTCCAGCACCCATGGGCCCTGTGGTCCCCATGTGGACTCCCCAGCCCATGAGAGAGGCACCGGTCTGAAGAACGACTGTTGGCTCTTGGCAGACAGACGGATCCCTTCCTGCAACTGTTCTGGGGCGGTCCACCATTGGGGAGCATCCCACATCTTCTGGGTTATAGTGATCAGCTGGTCGAATTGACCCTGGCGCGGAGTCCACTGGGCAACCAACTCCCACTGGAGGGGGCGCATGTGCCACCTGGCCCAACGGACCATGGAGGTGCAGGCCGCCATGTAACCCAGAAGGCGCAGAAAGTCCCAGGCAGGGCACAAGTGCCCAACCAGAAATGATCAGGCAAAGAAGGAAAGAACCTTTGCCCTGTCTGCCGGAAGCCAAGCTCTGGCTTGACAAGAGTCGAGCTCTGTCCAGATGAAGCCCATCACCTGAGAGGGCACAAGTTCTGACTTGGCTTCGATGTTAAGGAGGCTGAGCTGGGAGCAGGTTCGGAGGGCCAGATCCCTGGACCTCTCCACCTCCTGAAGGGAGGAATCTGCCAAGAGCCAGTCATCGAGATAAGGGTAAATTCGAACTCCTCGACGCCGAAGATGGGCTGCCACCACTGCAATGCACTTCCTGAAGACCCGTGGGCCGATGACAGGCCGAACAGTATGGCTCGGAACTCATACAGGGTCACTTCCACCCTGAAGCAGAGGAACCGCTGGTGAGACGGACGGATTGGGACATGAAAGAACACGTCCTGTAGATGTAGTGAACAGAACCACATGTTTTGCTCCAGAGATGGTATGATCTGGTTCAGAGTTACCATCCAGAAGGTGCGAGACCTGAGATATTGATTCAGGTCGTGGAGATCTAGGATGGGGCACCAACCCCCCCCCCCCATCCGTTTGGGCACCAGGAAATACCTGGACGCGAAGCCTGGGTCTGAAGGAGGATCCGGCACTGGAGCTATCGCCTCCTTGCGGAGAAGCTGAGCAATGTCATCCCGGAGGGCCGACTGAGTGTAAGTTGAGACCATTTCCTCCCTAGGGGCGCGGGCTCGGCTGGGAGGGTACTGCTTGAATTCCAGAGGCAGTCCTGACCGCACACTTCAAGAACCCACCTGTCCCAAGTGATATCGACCAAGCGGAAAGGAAGTGGCAGAGCTGACCCCCACGGGAGGACCCAGAGCTGGTGAGACAGGTGTAGGGGAGGCAATCCCCAACCCGTCACTGAGCAGGCTTAGAGGAGGAGGAGGAGGCTCCTGGACTAGCACCTCAGCCTCCTTTACGGAGCTGTTGGGGACCCTGCTTGGGCCTGGGGTGCCAAGCTTGAGCCAGCTGCTGCTGGCCGCCTTGAAAGGAGGGCTGCCTAAGCACAGGGGAAGAGTGCCGAAAAAGCTTCTTCTTGTGCTTCTGCTGGTTCTTGCCCGAAGAACCCTTTGCAGAGGTGGCATCCAAGGTGGCACTGGACTCTTCTATATGCTGGAGGTGACCAGCCACTCCCGGACTGAAGAGATCGGCGCCTAGGAAGGGCATGTCAGCCAACTTGTGCTGAGAATCCGCTGGAAAGGAGGATAACCTCAGCCATGCCCTGCGAGCTAGTGGCTACTGCAGCTAAGGAGCGGGCACAGGAATCTCTGATGTCCAGGGCCATCTGGAGCTGCTGTTTCGCAACAGCACGGCCCTGGTCACGGACTTGCTTCACTGTGGTCTGCATGTCCGCTGGGAGATGAGGGAGGACTTCATCTAATGACCCTATGAGGGCATGAGAGAAGTGTGCCATGATCACAGCCGAGCTGGCCTGGTGAAGGCCTAAGGATGAGGCCACACAGACCTTCCGGGCAGAATGGTCCATATTCATGGACTCCTTGTCCGGAGGGCGGTCAGTGTCTGCTGAGCTACCAGTGCGTCTGAACACAGAAGCAGTCACAAGGCTTTCAGCCAAGGGATGCTCTGTAAACCCCGTCAGGGACCCCATGGGTACCATGTACTTGCGGGCCATGCGGGCAGACGGAGCTGGACAGGAGGCAGGGCACTGCCATATCTCAAGGGCCGGGCCAACAATGGCTTCGGCCACTGTTAAGGCCTCCGTTGGAGTATCCTCCCTTTTGAGGATCTCCATAAGGGGCTATTCCCCCTTCTTTTGGATAGGCTCCAAGGGCATTCCGGTAGACTCGGAAATCAGGCGGAGGATGCCCAGAAAGGAGGAAGGACCTTCCTCCAAACCTGCCACTGATGACTCATCATCCTCTGGATGCGAGTGCAAACCAGTGGTATCAGAGTCCGAAGAGTCGGGATATAGTGGTCCCCTACCTATGTCTCCCTCGATGCGCCGGGGGCGATCGGGGACAACTGTGATGGACTGATGATGGGGCAGTCAGGTGTCTGTCCAGTCCTCTTTTGAGGGAGCCCCTCCCTGAGGCTGCTTAGGTGGTGGTTCCACCAAAATAGGTGGGGAGACTGAAATAGGGTGAGCTAGAATGCGTGCCGGCCCCACAGGTGGCGGAACCGAAGCCTTCAGTTCCGGAGGGGTCGGAATCGGCCTGAGAGGCGGGGGCCAAGTAATGGCCGGTGCTGCCAGTGATGCTGACTTTTGACTGGTCAGAATCAGCTGTTGCCACATGAGATCCTCATAACGTCGACGGAGTTTCCGTCAAAGTCACTCCTCATGGAGGATGAGGATCGATGGCGATGCTCTCTTTCTGGACTGCTTGTGACCTTTCTTGGTTTTTGAGCTGAGAGGGGTCCTGGCCTCGATCGAGACTGGCGTGGTCGGCTTGTTCGACTGGAGATGCTGAGCCAGAGAGAACCGAGGTTTCGGCACCTTTCCTCGATTGGGAGACCAGAGAGCAGGGTCTCCTCGTCGGGGAAGGAAAGGACAGGCGTCCTTTCTAAGGAGTCGGCGACTGGAGTCAGCGACAAAGGCTCGATTGGGTCGAGAGTGATCTTGGCCGGTTCAGAAGTTTCCTCGGTCTCGGTGCCTTGGCCTGACAGAAGGTCTGAAAAGCCGGCGGTCGAGGAAGCGATCTCAACCGAAGTCGACACCGTAAGTTCCTGTGAGTCGGACCTCTCTCGGTCCCAGGAACGTTTCCTTCTGGAGGAAGAAGACCTGGGGTCCTTGTCCCTCTTTCGAGGGCACCTCACCCCTCATGGGAGAGACTGGCACAACTCCAAAGGATCCAGTAAAGGTAAAGCCAAGGCTGACAGGCACGAAAAACTCTGGCTGGCTGAAACTTGAGCAGCTTCCTCTTCAAAAGCCGCCATCTGATCGAGCTGTTTGGCGGATCCTGTGGCCGAGGAAACCACCCACCTTGCCTCCTTCGATTTCACTGGTGGATTGCGAAGCTCCAGTCTGCCCAATTTTAGGCATGCCTTGCAGTCGTTCAGGACGTTGGGATGGAAGGCCAGGTAGATGGTGCAAGAGGTGGTGTCATGAATGACACCTAAGCAATAAACACACGAGAGAGATGGGGATCGGTGCGCGCCATTTTCTGGCTGCAGGGACACCAGCGAAATCCACGTCCGATGTGCTAGGATCAGAATCATAAACTCTAATGAGTTTTTTAGAGAAAGTGGTTGTGGTGAAAACCGACGTTGAGAATCCAGGGCCTATGAACTGCTGAGGCAGCAAGAGGGAACCTGAATCTTCCAGCAGAAAGGAAGATCTGGCGTCATGGGGCAGAGCCGAGGTATTTACCACCCGGGTGGGTGGGAGAAGCCAGCTTGAAGACTTTCCGGTGAGATTTAAAGGGGAAAGGGACATGGCAGAGAATGTGGATGAATGACATATCCACGCTCCTAGAACCACATTTTCTGATCAACGGATGATATAACCTGACTCAGAGTGACCATCCTGAACTTGCGTTTCTGCATAAACTGGTTGTGACTGTTCAAATCCAGTATGAGGCGACAGCCCCCTGTCCGTTTCGGGACCAGGAAGTACCTGGACACATAACCCTGACTGGCCAGGGGCATCTGGGACATGGGCTATTGCCTCTTTCACAAGGAGCGGAGCGATGTCCATCCTCAGGATGGACAGCATGTCCTGAGACACCCTGGACACTCGAGGCAGATGGAGACAGTAGGGCAGAAAGCCTTGAAGTCTCACAGACAATCCCCTGCTCACTATGTCCAACACCCACTTGTCCATTGTGATTCCGAACCAATGTGGTAAGACATGATGTAGTTGGCCCCAACAGAGAAAGCAGTCAGGGACAGGACAGTTGGAGGATGATGTCCCCAACCTGTCACTAAGCAGTTTTTGTGGACACCAGTGGCTGCTGTCAGTGGGACACCACTACCCCTGCCCCCCCTTTTTTTGGACCTTGGCCCCCTGTACTTCTGCTTGCAGTGCCAGGCCTGGAACTGGCCCTGCTAGGGCTGCTGTCTGGGAGGCTGTGACTGAAAGGGCTGGCACTGGAAAGCCTCTTTCTTGGGCTTCTTTTTCTGGTCCCTCTGGGGCGAAGTCACAGAATCCAGGGTAGCACTGGACTTCTTGATTCTGGTGAAATGTCCTTCACCCCAGGGTCGAATAGGTTGTACCAAGAAAAGGGACAATGGCCAGCTTATGCTGGGTTTCCACCGTGAAGACTGACAAATGCAACTAGGCCCTGTGATGTAGTGAGACAGACACTGTCACAGCACGGGTGCAAGAATCTTCCATGTCCAAGTATGTCTAGAGCTGGTGTTTAACTAGCGATTGATCCTGGTCTCTGATGAGCTTCACCACCAACTGCTGCTCAACAGGGAGGGCAACATCAAAGACTCCCATCAGGGGGTGACTGAAGTTAGCCATCACAGCATGGCTAGCCTGCCAGAGACTTGAGAAACTGCAGCGTGTACCTTTTTAGTGGCAGGTCAATCTTATGGGACTCCTTGTCTGGAGGCTTGTCCACGTCACCCTGGTGTCCAGATTTATGTAACACCGAATCTGTGACCAGTCCCTCCATGGTGGGTGAGGTGGGGGGGGGGTCAGAAAACCCTGAAAGGGAGCTTGTGGGGGCCACTTACTTACAGAACATATGAGCAGAGGTGCTAGGCAGGATGCTGGATGCTGTCAAAGCTCCAGGGCAGGTCCCAAAATGGCCTCAGCCACAGTGACGACAATGCCTGGGATTCGCCCCAGTCCAGAATGTCCGTGAGAGGGTACTTAGCCTCTTCTGGACTGGTTCAATGGGACCAACATGGATTCAGAAAGAAATTGGAGGAGTGCCCTAAAGTACACCAGGCCATGCTTGGTGGAAAGTTCTCGACCGAGCTGTGGTCAAGAGTGAAGTGGACCTATGAGCCAAGTCATCTGATGACTCTTCAAAAATGATCCTTGGTTGCTTCTCGCCACAGACCTTCTGGGAATCCTCACCCAGAGTGAACTTCACCAACAACTAGCCTGACAAGCTGGTGGCTGAGCAGACGGCCTCCATGGTCAGAGCACCCACCTTCGGCTGCGATGGTGGTGACTCCATGCAAAGAGGTGGAGAAGCAGCTGTAGGCTGCAGCTGCGTGGTATGGACCGGCAGGGGTGCCACTGGCAGCAGCAAGGAAACCAAAGTCGAAGTACTATCTGTCCAGCTTGTAGGGAGTTTTTTCTAACTTTTGTGTGTGCTGTACTTGGTTGGTTTACATTCACATGTGGAAGGCAGGCCCTTCCCCTCAGTTGCACTGGGACCAGCACCTGTGAGGGTGACCATCTCTGTGGTTTTGTTGTAGAATACGTGACCAGGGGAAAGCAGCCCCAATTAGACGGCCCGTCTGAATGGGAACTGCACAGAACAGGATCAGCTTTCTGTTTTCCCAGAAGGCAAACTGGTCCACTGGTAGTAGCCCCCACTGGGCAAACACATGGGACACTCTCTCCTGGTGCAGGGACTACTAGTGTGACGCCTCTCTCCAACATGACTGAGAGCATCCGCTAACTGGACCATCACTAGGCCTTCTTGCAGGGTCTGAGCCAAAGGCCGTGTTCACAATACCTCCCGACACAAAGGAAGGGAATGCATCCACCTATGTTTGTTGTTCGTGTTGACCTGTACAGGGCTGGAGTGTCTGGATGACTTTGTTCTGTAGTGTGGGAAATGTGTCTAGGGACACTAAGTTCTCCAAAAGTGCCCAGAACAGACAAGGAGGCGGTGTCTAGAATTTCAGAGTCAATCCTGAGTCCACCACTTCCAGAACCCACTTGTCTGATGTAATAAAGGACCAATACAGCAGAAAGTGGTCAAGTCAGCACCTGACCAGGAGCTGCAGCAGGATTCAAGACTGCAAGGGAATGAGGCTTCTTGTCAGTCGCTTACCCTCGGAGGAGGCCCTGGAGGACTGACTTCTAGTGATGCCACCACTCATTGGCTGACCTTGCCCTCTTGACTTGTTTGATGACTTGACCGGGTGATACTGCTGGAAGTGCTGCCTCTGTTGCTGCTACTGCATGACTGCACCCAGAAAGGAACCCCAAAAGAGCCCAGTGGTCTGGACTTGTTCTACTGCTTAGACAGGATGCCAGAAGTCACAGAATCTAGGGTTACCTTGGATTTTAATCCTTGTTACATGATTCACAACCCTTGGTCCAAACAGGCCTGTTCCTGTAAAGGGCAAGTCTGCCATCATATGTTGGATTTCAGGTGTGAATGGCGCAACCCTCAGCCAGACAAGCCAGTGGACAAACACTGCAGCCACCTCAGCTGCTGACATGTTGAGTCACGTCCAGTGTTATCTGCAACTGATGCTTAGCTAGAGAAATCCCCCCCGATTGTGAAACTCATGTAGTTCTGGCTGGCTCTCCTCTGGGAGTAGTTCAAGGATGTCGGAGAGCCTCTGAAGGTGCTCATGAGCAAATCTGGTCATAAAAGCCACCTAGTTGGCCTGGTGGATTCCCAGGGACGAAGCTAAACAGACTTTGCAGCTAAACAGATCCTGCTATTTGGACTCCTTTTTAAGGGGCTTGTCTGACTTGCCATGCACCTTCGCCTTGCAAAACACTGAATCCAACAGAAGCCTCTCTGGTGGCGTATGTTCTGAAAAGCTGGAAATCTCACTCAGTGGGACTGCATATCTTACAGTCAGTATGGCGCAGAAGGGGATGGATGCTGTCAGATACTGAACACTGGGCCTAGCATAACCTAGGCAATAGAGAAGGCCACTCCAAGTGAAGAATCCTGCTTCAGCATGTCTGTCAGGGGGTAGGTCTCCCCTCTCCTTGACCTCCTCCACAGGAGTCTCCAGCTCCACAGACATTTACAAACATACAAAACTGACAACAGATAAAGGTCATACTGTCTATCAAGTCTGCGTGGTGCAGCTAGCCTTCCCTTACACAGCAACTGTCCCTCCCTCCCGACCCTCAAAATGGTGACCCTCACCCTCACTTTGTCCCACCTATTAAAACTGCCCACCAATTTGCAGGAAACCACCTCCTCGGCAGTGCATTCCACCTAGACACCACCCTTTCCAGTCTCAGATCATGCCCCTTGTGTCCCCTAACTTAAAAATCACATCTGTACCAGTCTTGTTAATATCCTTCACATATTTAAAGGTCTCTATCATATCTACCCCATCCCTCCTCTCCTCCAGAGAGTACATGTTCAGTTCTCATAGCCTTTCCTCACAAGGTTTATCCCCCAATTCAGGATCATCCTTGTTGCTCTGCACTGGACCCCCTCCAGTAATTTAACATCCTTCCTTAAGTATGGGCGTCAATACTGTATGCAGCACTCCAGGTGCAGCCTTACCAACGACCTGTACAGCGGCAGGATTATCTCCCTTCACTTGGAGGTGATCCCTTTAGCAATACACCCCAGCATCTTATTGGCTTTAGCTGCTGCTTTCCTGCACTGTGCGGAGTGGTAAATTTGCCCTGTTATTATCACCCCCAGATCTTTCTCCTCCTCTGTGGTGGCTATCTGCATCCCTCACAGCTAGTACTTTCTCCTTGGGTTCCTTGCTCCCATGTGCATGACTCTGCACTTCTTTGAATTGAACCCCAGCTGCCACATGTCTGACCAGCACTCAAGTTTAGTCAGATCATCCTGCAGCCCCCTGCCATCCTACTGTATCATCCACCACTGCCTCAACCTTTGTGTCGTTCGCAAAAAGGCTAATCTTATTCTTAATGCCATGCAACATGCCGGCGACGAAAATGCCAAACCACACTGGACCCAGTACCGAGCCCTGCGACACTGTGCTCATCACAGCCCTTGTAACTGAGAGTCCCCCCCCCACCCTCTGCTGCCTCCCCTGCAGCCAGTTCTTGAACCAATTCACCATCTTTGCTCCTGTCCCCTGGTATCCCAACTTGCAAATCAGCCTCCAATGTGGCACCGAATCGAAGGCTTTGCTGAAGTCCAGATACAGGACATCCACTGTCTGGCCCTAGTCAAGTGCCCTAGTCACCCAGTCATAGCAGTCCACCAGGTTGGTCTGGCAGGATCTGCCAGAGACAATCCCATGTTTCTTTACATCCTATACATTATTCCCTTCCAGAAAGGTTACCAACCTCTCCTTGAGAATCGTCTCCATTAACTTCCCCACAATGGATTCAAGGCTTACTGGTCTGTAGTTGCCTGGATCATCCTTGCCAAGCCCCACTCTGCACCACTTGCCAGGTCAGACGGGCAGCTCTTGAACCATGGGGCCAATTAACGTTAAAGAAGGACAGGAGCTATATAAAATAAAATTAAGGATGGGACCCTACACTGCCAGAACTGCGAGCACCCATCACTGTCACACCGACCACTTTCTCAGCCAATGGGAGGTAAAGGATCCCGGAAGACTTCAGCAAATGTGTTCTTGCTGTCTGTTCGTACAGCCAATCAGGCATCAAGTGAACGTTCTGCATACTAATTTGGACTAATTTGGTGGACTGACTGCCTGTTTGACCAATGGGATACTGCCCTGATTTCATAAGACCCCAAGGGTAGATACAGCTTGAAGCAGACTGCTGGGAGCTCTCAGAGTGTAAGGAGGGCTTGGACTGTATTCCTGCCAAGGGTTGGAGGCCTGCCTGAGGTTTCCACAGCTAAGTATCAGGAGGTGTTCCAAACAGTTTTAACAATCTACATCCAAGTGTGAAGCACTGTTTCTTTGCTGAACAGAGCCAGAACATCTGTAAGTACTCAAGAGACTGATTCCTGCCTACAGCCATAGAAGGTAATCTTTTTGCCTTTTTTTTTTTTAAACTAGGAGGGACACACAAAGCTGAAAGCTTGTTTACAGGTGCGACCTGGGAGCACAGGAGTTAAGTGGCTTGCTCTGGGCCACACAGTATGCAAGTGGTGGCTGTGAGATTTAAACCAAGGTCTCCAGGTTTGTTATTCAGAGCCTTAAACCACTGCGCTACACTGCCTCCTTACCAGTACTGTATTCTAATAGTGCCACAGCTGCTAACTTGTGGCTTAAGACTGTGATTGCTGATAGCCAGAGAGATCTTCGAGCCTGTGGACAATCTGGGGAATCAGCGAGTCAATGCCACAGCTGGGTGCTGGCTATCGCTTCACCCTGAGGGCTGGATGCCAGGGCGAGTGGGTGAGGTGTGTGAGCCTGGTCCCTAAGACTTGTCCTTCCAGTTGTCTGTAAAAGAAGCAGAAGCTGTGTCAAGTCTGCAAAGAAACACTGTTATCAATTCAGCCTTCCACACCTGCATCCTTGTTTGGAGCACCCCAGAAATGCAGCTTGAAAGACCTACAGCCTGCAAAGACTCAAAAGACTGGTACAGTATCTCCAGAACCGTGAGTAACATCAGAGTTTGCCCTGCAACTGGAGGACTGTAATAATTTTCCACCAAAGTTACTGCTTTGGCCATCAGGCCAGGAGTTGTAACGCCAATTCAAAGAGCCATTTTCTCAACTGCATGCCTGTGAGGCACTGTGTTAATCCATTTGTTTAAAGTGCACCAGTGTCAGACAGCCAGCTGCAACAACATCAGGCCTGCACTGTTGCAATGGTTGGGTACCCAGTGAAGATAGTGGGAGCTCCCATTTAGTTAATTGGTGGAAATGGTACCAGTTGGGAGGGGTGCCCCCAATACAGGTGCATTATAAGTATGGGACTGTAACTGACAGCATTGCTGGTGGGGATGGGTACTGTTATTGTTAATGCTATTAGCAGTCAAATGGGCAGGGGGTTACAGTGAAAGTGTTTAATTCTTTAAAATGGTTAAAACCAGTTATTTATTTTGATTCCTCATTCCCCATGATTAACCTTTATCATTGGTGAGCGTATTATTACAGACAGTTAATAACTATATGTGCACTGAAACATCATGACAGTGTTTGGTATTCCATGTGTAGGATGACTGAGCAGGGATGTGGGGAGGTACGGCATCCCAGGGGGTTGTATCACTTTGTCATCAGGCCCACTTAAATTTATCTCTGAGTGGAGACACTGCGCTATTTGTAATTTTACTGGAAACAACCCCCCTAAACCAGGAATCTCGGCGCCCAGTCCCCTCAACCTTGCTTGAGCCCACAAGGCAGGGGTAGTAGCCATAACATTCACGGTGACCCGGTTACATAGTGATAGCTTTCTTAGCTTTAGTTAGAAACATATTGAACTGGTATCTGGAGCTGGGACTCTTCAGGCACCTGATCTATTCTTATCTAGAAAAACACTCCACTGTTTTTAAACTGTACTCCTTGCTCCACTCCACTCCATCCAGACATTTGTACACATCTGAATTTGGTTTTACTCACCTCACTTTCAACAAGAGGAGTACAAGTACTCATTCCAAAAAATATTATCTGGGGCCCTGCTTACATCCCTAGGGAAGTGAAGAGAAAGGAAGCAATGGGGGTCAAAATGATTGGTTGTGAATAGAGTTCCCCCAGCTCTGTTCCCACGGGTGTGGGTGATCCTCGTTTCTCCACACAGCTGCCCCCCCACCCCCCGTTGGAGATAGTGTGTGGGAAGCTGCTACTTTTCTAACAAAACTAAGACTGGAAGCTTAACTGTCTGATTTAACAAAATAAAATGCAGAGATCCTTTGTCCTGTGCCTTTTCCAAACAACACAATTCAACACTCTTCCTAATAAAAGATTGCTGAATTCTCCCAAATGCCATTACTGTTTCTTTTTCAAAGTTTTATTTATTTAGTTATTTTTTACTTTTTATTTTTAAAGTTTCATCTGAAAGACATACTGAGCTGATAACCGCTCGTTTCCAGATGCATCTCAGGGAAAGGGACAGAGAGAGAACTAAACAATACAACTACTAAAATTAAGAAGTCAAATACAATAATATAGTAATATAAGAAACATAACCACACATATTAGAGGCAAATAGTAAGTGAATACAAGTAGAAAAACACACTCTTATGTAAAGAAGGGAAAAACAGCGGAAAAGCATGAGCAGGGCAAAACCAGTGAAGAGGAGTAAGAGGAGGAAAGGGTCATAGACAGTTGCAGGTAGGATAACAAAAGTCATTAAGAAGAGACTTTAGGAAGGAGAAGAGGCAGATCGAATTGAAAGGAGAAGGGAGGACCAAAGTTTAGGAAATCGGTAAGAAAAAGCAGAATGACCAACAGTAGATTTTCTAGACGGTAAAGAGAGAGAATGGGAAATATTGTTGTGGAGAGGGTAGGAGGAAGGAGGAGGAGAGGATAGAAGGGACTTGAGATAAGAGGAAGGATGCCAAACCAGAATTTGGATACAAAAGAGACACAATGGGAAAGGCGCCTAGCATCGAGAGGGAGAGAAAGGACTGAGTAAAGAGAGCAGTTGTGAGCATGAGGAGGGCTGTGAGCTCCCATCGAAGCTCTCCGCCTCAGGATTCGTCCGGGTGTGGCACCTCTGTGACAGCCACACCGCCCCACTTTCATGCCTGCTGCCTCCGCTGGACAAGCTACCCAGCTATGAGCCCCACCCCCAACCAGGAGCTCACCCCAGGATCGTCCGTGCGGTGCACTGTGACAGCCACGCCCGCCCACGCCACCGCTCTGCTGGACAAGCTACCCAACCATAAGCACCCCTATCAGAGCTTGCCCCAGGATTCGGTCCGCGCGCCACTCTGCGACAGCCGCCCACTTCCATGCCTGCCGCTCAGCTGGACAAGCAACCCATCTGTGAGCCTCTGACTGGGAGCTCGCCCCAGGATTCATCTGGTGCAGAGCTCTGTGACAGCCTCCACCTGCCTCCATGCTTCTGCCTCCAGCTGGACAAGCTACCCAGGTACAAGCCCACCGATATTTTGAATTCTTAGTGCCTAGCTCCTCCTAAGCCCGATCGGCTCTTCCTGTGGACCAGCTGAGCTTAACTGGCTCCCTGCTGAATCCTGTAATCATCCACAAGCTGAAGCTGATTTTGGACATTTTCTGCTCTTACTGCAAAGATTTCACCTGCCCCTCCACCATTCATTAAATACACCTCAAGCCTTGCCCTGAAACACTGCCTGGCCAATCTAATCATTGCTGTAATTTCCTATCTCTCTGTGACAGTCTAACAGTTGTTGCCCTTCTCTGCTCTTCCTACATCTCTCTCTCTCCCTCCAACTTCCTGGTCACCCTACCCACAGATCTTCGACTACTCAAAAGATTTTTCTTCTGCTCCTCAGGGCTAAATCTCCTTCTCGAGCCAGGGGTTTCCATCTATTACAACTGGAAATCACCAAGTCTGCCCATAGTCCCCTGCTACAGAACATGCAGTATGGCTCTGCTCAACTCTGTCCTCTACATTTGTCTGGTATGCTATCTCCTCACATTTACTATTCCGCCCTAATCCTAAACACACCCACACATCCCCTCCTGTCCCACTAGCCACCTCTAACACTCACGCAGCCATGCCCCACTCCCATGGCTCCTCCCCTATGTTTGCCCCGCATCTTCCCACCCTGATGCTATCCTTCATAGCCCAAATCAGGCTGCCAGACCATCCCCAAAGCTATCCTCCACAAGGAGGCTTAAACTCCCTTGCTACATACTCTTCCTCCTTCTCATCCTGCTCCTCTCAGGGATGTCGAATCTAACCCTGGCCCCTCGATGGCCCACTGCCCCATAGCTCTCAAAAAGGTCTCTGTATTGCCCATATTAACATCAGGAGCCTCCTGCTCAGTTAACTTGCTGGATGACCAAGCACTCACCGGACATCCTCTGCCTGTCAGAAACATGTCTCTCAGCCAAGACTCCCTGATTCCTCAATCAGCCTCCCAAACTACTTCCTGCTCAGGCAAGACCGTGGAAAGAGAGGCCAAGGAGTAGCCATTTACTCTAAACTGCCCCTCTCGTGCTCTGTCACCTTCAAGGAAACATGCCCTAGCTCCCAAGAATTTCTCCTGGCTAAACTCTCCCTACCAACCTCACTCCCACTTTACGTAGGTGTGCTTTAAGCCTCTCCGCCTAACTCGTGACATGCCCATCTCTACCATAGCCTCCATACCCGATTTAGTCCGAAACAGGGAACTGGTACTTCTAGGTGACTTCAACCTGGACTGGCTAGCCCCCTCATCTAATGCCCACACCTCCAAAATAAGAGTCCCTCAATTTTACCCAACTACTAAGTTATCCTACCTGCTATAACCCACACTCCCAAAACCATTCTTTACTAGACTGGATCCTCTCCTCCCACCCACACAGAATTACTTCTTCTGGCACCCTTGCCAATGCTCTTAGCGACCACTGCATAACACTCTGCACCAGGAAAACTCAAATGCTAAAATCTGCCCCCAAATACTTAAACTCACGCCCTCTAAATGCTCTGAACATTGCATCTCTACTTACCAGTCTTAGACATGCTGACTGGCAACACTGCCTTCTCCAGCTTCCTGAACATTTTTACTAGAATCTGGGACTCTCACGCTCCCTTGAGAAAGACCAGAGTCAAGATACGGCACCACAAATAGATCTCGCCACACATTCTGTCTCAGTGCAATGCCAGAGATAAAGCCTGGGCTACCTTCAAATCTCTCCCAAAACAGGCAAACCTAAGGCTATAATAACTCAGCAATGCCTGCACCAAGGCCATAAGTATAGCCAAAGCAGACTACTTCAAGTGGCAGCTCTCTTACTCTAAACCTTCCAATTTCTGGAAAGCTGTACATCCTTCTCGACTCCAACCCAACCAAGTACCCCGCTCATCAAACACACCAGCCCACAACTGACGCTGGCAGCTCTGCCGACACACTCAACAAATTTTCACATCTTGTGCCCTGCTACCCAGGCCTCCCCCATCTATCCCTGCACCCCACCCACCCTAAACACCAATAAATACAGGTTACTCACCTGTAACAGGAGTTCTAGGAATGGCATATGTTGTTCATCCACACTGTCTGGCAGGTTCCTTGTCGCTTTAAATCTTGCGGAAGGTCTTCAAGCTGGCTCCTCCACCGGTTGGTAAAACTCGGCTCCACCCCATGATGCCAGATCTAGCCGCTGGAAGCCAGGTTGTGCGTCGGTTGGGAGTCAGGATGAACAACATATACCACTCCTAGAACCCTGTTACAGGTGACTAACCTATACTGTATTCTAGGACATGGATATGTTGTTCATCCACACTGACTGGCAGACTCCTAGCAGTTCTCCGGGAGGAGGAGGCAAAGCTCATACGCCCTACTTAGGAAATAAGGACTGGAGAACTGAGGCCCCAAAACCAGCATCCCGGCATGACTCAAGGTCAATGTGCTAGTGGGTGATGAAGGTGTGTGACTTCCAGGTAGCATCCCTGCAGATTTCCTGTATAGGACGTCCCTGAAGCAGCCACCAATGCAGCAGTATGGCGGGAAGAATGAGCTCTTATCTCTCGGGAGGCTCCATGCCCCCCAATCTATAGCAGAGATCTATGCAGGAGGTGACCCACCTGCTTATCGTCCACTTGGCTGCAGGTCTGCCAGGTGCGGCTTCAGCATAGGTGACAAACAGCTGGCGAACCTCTCACCGAACCTTTACCATCCGCCTCCTTGTAGTAAGCGAGCGCCTTCTAGGGTCCAAAGTATGGGGCCCGAGGCTGATTTGGGAGAACACCGGCAGAGTCAACACCTGGTTAAGGTGAAACTCACACCACCTTCGAAGGAACTTCAGGTGGGGACGAGGACAACCTTGTCCCTGTGGAAGATCAGATAAGGAGACTCGATGGAAAGCGCCTGGAGCTCTCCCATCCTTCTGGCTGATGTGATAGCCACCAAGAAGGCAGTCTTCCACGACAGGTGAGAGATGTCACACCTGTGCACTGTTTGAATAAGCTTGCCCATGAGCTTAGCCAGTACCAGCAGTAGATCCTATGGAGGTGAAGGTTCTGCACCAGAGGGATATGGGATCAAGGCCTTTGAAAAAGATGCCCAACCAACTTTTCCTGACCACTCCACCGCTTCCCCGCCCACGCCTGCAAGCAGAGATGGCTGCCAGGTGCACCTTAAGAGTCGTCGACCGAAGCCCTTGCTGAGAAAGGGACCACAGGTAGTCCAGAATGCTTGCCAAGGAACAGGAGGAAGGGTCCAGGCCCTTGCCCTGACACCAAATGGAGAGTCTCTTCCATTTGAAGGCATAGCATTTTCTGGTCAACTCCTTATGGGACACCTCAACGACGCTGAGGACCTTGTCGGAAAGACTCAAGGCCTGGAACTCTAGCCGCTCAGGAACCAGGCTGTCAGGTGCAGGGATTGAAGGTCCAGATGGAATACCTTCCCCTGACTGACTGAGATCAGGTCCGGGCAGGCTGGAAGCTGCCTCGGGAGCCTGGAGCTGAGACTGAGATGATCTGGATACCAGAACTGGTGGGGCCAGTCTGGGGCTACCAGAATCACCTGTGCCTTGTCCCTCCTCAACTTGAGAGGCACCTTGTGGATCAAGGGAAATAGGGGAAAGACATAGAAGAGGCCTGGGGTCCACGGCCTCGAGAAGGCATCCCCCTGCAGCGAGCCCTGCTGAGGGGGGCCGGCATGAAACAGTCTCAGCTTCGCATTCTCCCTTGAGGCAAACATATCCACCTAAGGCGTGCCCCAGTGGGAGAACAGATCTTGTACTACCTCCGCGGCAGGAGAGACCACTCGTGGGACGCAGCCCCTATCCGGCATAGGGCATCGGCCAGGGTATTGGAAGCTCCTGCCACATGGATGGCAAGGAGATCAGCCTCCAGGCTGTGCACGAGTGACCAAATGCGGAGAGCTTCCCTGCACAAAGGCAGGGAGCGAGTCCCGCCCTGGCGGTTTAGGTAGTATATGGTCATGGTATTGTCCGTCTGGACCTGAACCACTTGACCCCACAGAAACGGAGCGAAGGCGGTGAGGGCTAGACGAACCGCTCGAAGCTCCAGCAGGTTGATGTGGCATCGGGACTCCCGAGGGGACCAGAGGCTGTGCGCTCTGTGCTCCCCCAGATGGGCACCCCAACCCATCAGAGAGGCATCGGTCGATAGAGAGACCATTGGCTCAGGGCGGACAAACGGGATGCCCTCCTGCAGATGTGCTGGAACGGTCCACCACTGGAGAACGTTCCACATCCCCTGGGTCCCTGTCACTAGCTGATCCAGCGGATCGAAGTGCTGTGACCACTGGCTGGCCAGTCCCCATTGAAGGGGACAGATGTACCAATGGACCACTCTGGTGCAGGCTGCCATGAGGCCCAGGAGGCGCAGGAAGTCCCGGGCAGGGCGCAATTGCCCAACCTGAAATGATTGGGCAAAGGAGGAAAGAACCTCGGCCCTGTCCGCCCAGGAGCTGTGCTCTGGCTCGTAGAGAGTCCAGCTCTGATGAATTGGATCACCTGCTTTGGCACGAGTTCCGACTTGGCCTCGTTGATGAGGAGGCCAACCTGAGAGCAAACCTGGAGGGCCAGATCTCTGGACCGCTCCACCTCCATTCTGGAGGGGGCTGCAGTCAGCCAGTCATCCAAGTAGGGGTACACCTGGACCTTTCGGCGCCGCAGGAATGCTGTTACCACTGCAATGCATTTGGTGAAGGCCATGGGAGCTAGGGAAAGGCCGAAGGGCATGGCCCAGAACTCCTAGAGAGATCCCTCTGCCCTGAAGCAGAGGAATCTCTGGTGGGATGGATGGATTGGGATGTGAAAGAACGCGTCCTGAAGGTCCAGAGAACAGAACCACATGCCTCATTCCAAGGATGGGATTATCTGAGCCAGAGTGACCATCCTGAAGGTCCAAGACCTTAGGAACCTGTTCAGGTCATGCAGGTCGAGAATGCTGCGCCAGCCCCCCGTCCGTTTTGGGACCAGGAAGTACCTGGACACAAACCCCGGGTCTGGAGGAGAAAATGCCACCTTCCTGATCACCTCTTTTTCGAGGAGCAGGACGATATCGGCTCGGCGAGCCGACAAAGAGGCTGCGGACCCCGTAGCCCCCCGAGGGGTGATGGCTCGGAAGGGCCGGGCCTGCTCGAACTCCAGGGGCAGGCCCTTTCCTACCAACTCCAACATCCAATGGTCCGTGGTGATAACGGACCAGGCGGAAAGGAAGTGGTGGAGCCGTTCCCCCCATGAGGGGAACCCAGGGGGGGAGTGTCGATGCTGGGGGCGACACCCCTCAACCCGTCACTGGACCGGCTTAGAGGAGGGATCGGCCGAGGGACCTCCTGGGCCTTTACCTCCCTGCTTCCTACTGGAGGAAGCCGCAGGCTTGGGTTTGGGATGCCAGGCGCGAGCCTGCTGGCCCTGGTGCTGGCGCTGTTGGGCCGGACTGCCGCAGGCGCAGAAGGACTAAAGGACTTATGCTGCTGTTGTCGACGGGCCCTTGTCCTTCTGGGTGGAGGTGACCGAGTCCAGAGTGGTATTGGACTCTTCGATCCGCTGGAGGTGACCTTCCACTCCAGGGCCGAAGAGGTCGGTACCCAAGAAGGGGACATCCACCAGTTTGTGCTGGGTATCCGCCGTGAAGGTGGATCTCCTCAGCCATGCTCTGCGGCGTATGGCCACCATGGCCGCAACTGATCTGGCACAGGAGTCTCCAATGTCCAGAGCCGTTTGGAGCTGTTTCGCCACCGCCCTTCCCTGGTCCCGTACCTGCCAGACTGTGGTCTGCAGATCGGCCAGGAGATGAGGGATCACTTCATCCAGGAAGCCCATGAGGGCGTGGGAAAAGTGTGCCATCAGCACAGCCGAGCTGGCCTGGCGGAGGCCAAGGGAGGACGCAGCGTACACCTTGCGCCCGGCATAGTCCACCTTTTTGGACTCCTTGTCAGGGGGGGCTTATCCATATCCCTAGCGTTCCCAGAATGCCGGAAAACACTATTAGTCACCAACCCCTCGGCGGAGGGGTGTTCTGAAAAACCAGACAAAGAACCGGTAGGGACCGCATAATTCCTGGCCATCCTGGTCGAAGGCGCAGGACAGGAAGCAGGCCGCTGCCAGATTCAAGGCTGGCCAACAATGGCTTCAGCCACCGGAAAGGCCTCCATGGGTGAATCCCCTCGGTCCAGTATCTCCGTTAGGGGATACTTGGCCCACTTGGATACGGGCTCGAGCTGCATCCCGGTAGACTCCAAGATGAGCCAAAGCAGACCCATGAAGGACGATGGGCTTTCGTCCGTCGACTGGCCCCCGGAGGACTCCTGGTCAATGGGCCTGGAGAACAGGGAGGAGTTGTCATCGGACTCCGAGGAGTCCGTGAAGAGCTGCCTGAGGCCTGAGCCACCCTCCACCTGCCGAGGAGGGTTGGGAGTGAGGGTGACCGACAACCTGTAGGGCAGGCCCTGACCCGACCAAGAGTCCTTGGTCGGCGCCCCCAATTTCGGTTGTGGAGGCGGAGGTTCCACCACAATCGGTGGGGCAGCTGGTTTCAGCCGAACAACTGGCCCAGGCTTGGGCACCACGACTACAGTAAGGGGTTGTTTCGGCTACTCGGGTGACAGCCACTTGATGGCCGGGGAAGGCGACGGCGTCGGCTTGTTTCCGGACAGAAGTAACTGCTGCCACATCAGGTCCTCGTAGCGCCGGCAGCACTTGCACTAAAGCCCCTTCCTCTTCCGAGGAGGAAGATGAGGACAAGCTGCAACGCCGCTTACTTCGATGTCGAGATCGAGATCGCCGATGCCGGGCGGGATAGCTGGACCAAGAGGAGGTCCGAGACCGAGATCCTTGGTGTTTCTGAAGATGGGTCTGGGAAGGGCGGGGACACCCGCCTTCCCTTGGCTCGAGCCTTGACCAGGGACTGTGGCACTGGAGGCGTAGGCAAGTCCTTGGTCTCCACCGAGGGAACCGGTGACGAAGGGTTGTCGGCTTCACCAGTCGACAGCCCATCCGACGGGTCGAGAAAAATCTCGACCGCAACGATGGGTGTCTCGGCTGGCTGACCTGACAGGGACACCGTGAAGCCAGTGGCCTTAGCCGCAACCTCGACCGAAGTCGAGTGTTGACTGTCTGGGGAAGGAGACCTATCCCCACTCCCACGAACGCAGATGATGGGACTTACCTTTCGAGTCCTTCTTTTTGGACTGAGAAGAATGTCCTGATGGCCCCTCTCCCTTCATGGAAAGAGACTGACAAAGCTCCTTAAAAGAAGCTGAATATGACGTACCCAAAGAGAGCGAGATAAATGCCGCGACCAAGGAAGAGGATGATGCGGCCTATGCCACCTCCTCTTCGAGGGCGATCATCTGCTCGAGTTGCTCAGCTGAGCCAGCCATCATGTAACCGCCAACGGACCTCCTTCGACTTCACTGGCAGGTAACGCTTCTCGGGGCGCCCAAGCTGTAACCGGGCAGCGGGGTCTTCCAGGACGTTGGCTGAAAACGAACGGCATTAACTTGCAGGCCTGCAGGTCATGGTCTAGGCGCGAACTGAAGAATTAGGATCCAGTCTACACGCGAGAGCGCCACGGAGGGAACCTGAGCTTCCAAGCCGTAAGGAAGATCTGGCAACATGGGGTGGAGCTGAGAGTTTTACCACCCGAGTGGGTGGAGGAGCCAGCTTGAAGACCTTCCGCAAGATTTAAAGCAGCAAGGAACCTGCCAGACAGTGTGGATGAACAACACATCCATGTCCCAAGAAACTATATTACTCTTCTCAGACAATGAGAATTTTTTTCAAATTAAACAATATTCACTCAAAAAAATTTTGGAAAACAATTAAAACTGCAGGTTCCATTCAGAATTGCATTTCAGAACTTACAAATGAAGGAAATGAAATGAAGGGAAGGGAAAGAAGGAAGAAAGAAAGAGAAGAAGGAAGGACGGACACAGGGGAGTTGTTAGCTTGAAAAATGGGGGCATGTGTCCCCCAGTTGTTTCTCCCACCCTTGCATTAAATTAGAGGGCTTTAATGCCCACCAGCACCAGGTCAGCAGTTTTGTGGTGGCCCACCCTGCCGCCCTACCCTCAAGGCCAGATTTACTGTTACGCGTAGTACACCTGTGCGTAGGGCCCTTGTCTTCTAGGGGCCCTTTTGGGAGTCATCTTCTGCTGTGCACAGCTTGGTTTCTTTCTGTGCTTTACTTTTTTGTCTGTTCTGTAATCAGAGTCGTGACCAGCTGTTTCCAAAGGACGGGAGGAGAGTGAGGGTCGACCTGAGTCACATACTGTACGTTGTTGTTGACAGCCAACTGTTAACCCCACCATCTGCCCACGCTGCCCAAACTGCTCTCAGACTCTGGGTACCGACTTTTTTCTGTGCACCTGCACCTCTGATTTTGCCACCACCGTGAAGTGGCTATGTAATCGATCTGACAGTCAGTCAGTCAGTCAATGAGTGACATTCCTTCATGTTGTCCATGTGTTGGAGATAGAATCTGATGCAGAGCCATGGCCAGGCCACGTGAAGGGTAGTGCTTGAGGTGAAGCAGTGGAGGAGCCCAGACAATAAGAGAAGAGAACTAGAGCTGCAGCCTGGCCCTGGAGCAGCTGGGTCCAGTCGACTGTGTGCATGGATGTAAGTGAGCAGAGCAGACCAGCTCAATGCACTGGAACAATCCAGATCAAGTCCTTTTTTTCACGTGTGTGGAATACTGCTATTTTTTGATCTGAGCAATCTGGAGTGGGATGGTCAGGAGAGGAGAGAAATTCATGGATGCCGCCACTGCGGGGTGAGTGGTAGGGGCCACTAGCATTCAGTGGATCAGGCGCAGCTGGCAGTCATGTGAGTATTTGGTGGTTAAGGGCTCAGGCTGGTCAGTTGGTGGCCAAGAGGTATACCATGTGTGAATCTGAGCCAACTAGCCAGGGCCTGGTACAGTCGGTGAGGACGTGGACTGAGAGAGGGAGTCAGCAAGTATTGTGAAGCATCAGACAGCAAGCCACAAGTATGGACTGAAAATTAAGGGTTTCTGAATTGTATTTATTTTTTTACTGGGAGCAAAGGAGTGGGCTCAGCTGCTCCCTTCTACAGTACCTCAGAGCATTTAACTGTTTGTTTGGATTTGGGGGTATGAATGATCCTGCTTTCCTGCAGCATAGTCTACTTTGGGTACTAGCTCTTATAATGTGGAATACATCATCAAACACTATGGAAACAACACAGATGCTTTTGTGTGTATACATCTTAGAATATTAAGAATTTTTGCATCAAAGTCTGAGTCAGCAGCACTTTTTCTGTAAGGGCATCACAGTTTCTATGTGTTACAGCAATTTTAAGAATTAAAATGAGGTACGTCTCTTGTAATGTGTGAACGTTGAGAGGTACTGTATGTAAATAAGTTTCACAGAAGAATATACAGTTTATTTATATTATTTAGACACAAGAATTTTGAATGTGGTGGCTGTGTCTCACTGATTTGCAGCTCTTAGTGGGAGCTTTTAAACTATTTATCTTTGCTACATAACCCCACCAACGTTTAGAGAATTAACTCAGATGAACAATTTGTGGTACACTAAGGGGGATTCCAGATTTGTTAATGAAACATGCTACCAAGTTTTCACTTGTCTTGTGGTTATTTGGTTGTGTTTTCCTGGTCTAACGTTCACATAGTTCGGGCATGCCATAATCCCGGAAGAAAATAAATAACAGCATTTGCTGGCACTGTCTGTAGTACTGCATTGCCCGTATTTCTTTTATCAGTTAGTAAATTCCTGTTCTTGTCTTGCTGGAGTTTTCATGGATGTACTTTTAAAATGCACCACTTGCAGCAAATTCTTCAAAATTTCTTCCAGGGGACAAAGCCCCCCACCCCCGCATCCCCTTTTTGGAAAAGTCAATGATGGGGGCATGTGCTCCCAAAAAAAAACACACACTCGTAGAATTCTGCTGATGTCCCTGAAGGACAGACCACCACTGGCCTATTAACTTATTTCCAATTCCCAGCAGAATCCTTGCTATTTAAAAATAATTTATTTGTTAAATTTCATGTTGTGACACAGAGACTTTCACCGAGGTTAGTTTTATGTTTTTTTTTTTTTTTAAATGGCACTTACCAGCAAATTAAACCAGACTGTTATCTAAGATTAAACTTTAACCATCTACAATTGTTTGTTCGAATGTGACCAATTTCATTTTAACAGTATTCTATCTGTACAAGAAAACTAAGTTTTTTTTAGTGCTGGTTCCAAGGTAATATTTAAGCAATAATGACCGAGAAGCCGGTCATTTCCAAGAGATTAATGATCGGTTGGAGCCACCTCCTCCAGCCGTCGTTAATCCAAGGAAATTAGCAGCTTCCAGGTTGTTACTGCTATTACAAGTCTAATTGCAATAACAATGTTGTTTTTTTCCATTTTTTAAGGTTTTAAATAGAGTGGCGTGAGCCGTGCGTGCTGTACAGCATCAGCTGGATCAGTCATTTCTAACACGTTAATGACCGATCCAGTAGCCAATCAGAAGCCTAATTAGGCTCGCAAATAATTAGTGAGACTCACAATACACAAATGTGTTGACACACTTATTAAGCACTGTAATGTGCAGGTGCAGTACAAATGCTGCTGAAGTAAGAAACACCAAGCACTTTCTGTCCCCTCTAGTGGCAGAGGCTGCAGCATAAGGGAATCTGTACAAGTACAGTTATTTCAGTCCAGCTCAGCGTTTTGCAACTATTCTACCTGGTGCCCACATTCACCAACAATTTTTAAACAGCCTTTTCAAAAAGATGACAAGTGGAATACAAGTAAAACAAATATATGGAAATTAAACTTACCTTTAGAAACACCATTTTATGGACAAAGATCAATTTGTTATACTGAATTTAAAATGGGGATGGGGAATAATTCTGCAAGTTCAGCTACATTATAACACTGGGATCAGGTACATATCCGTGCTCCCATACCTCTCAACCTCCTGCCTCATAAATCAGGGACAATGCGAAAAAATCAGGGACAAAGGACCAAAATCAGGGACACATCTTCAAAATTGGTGATATCCACTCAGGAAGCTGGTAGTATAAGGGCTTAGTGTAAAATGCATTTTCTAAGGAAGAACAAGTCTGTAACTATAATGTTTGACATTATTTTATGCTTACAGCCCCACTGTTAGGTCACAGAAACACAATTTTAGGAGGGACAGAGTAAAATTTTGAGGCAATCAGGGACGTCCCTGAAAATCAGGGGCAGTTGAGAGGTCGCGTCTCACATACCCATAGTTTGAGAACCACTGCTCAAGGTACCAGAAACTTTTCCTTTAGCTGACTTGACTGGCAGAGCTCTTGACTTTGGGATTCAGGGTCCTAGTTTTAGTCTCAAAGTTTTTTTCTAGAGGCAGAAGCCCCATACTTGATTCTCTAAGTCCCCTGCTCAAAGGGTGTTCCACAGTACTGGACCGCTATCAGGGGTACAGACAGTGCCTCAGAGACTCTTCCCTCTCCTGCTTGTAACCTGGCCAGAAGGGGTACAACACAGTAACATACTTTAGAATGTTTTTCTGTCGAAAGCAAGTGCATCATTCCCCTGACAAGCCAGTCTTGACTGGCCCCATGAGCAAGAAAAGTACAGTTGCATAAGAACAGGAAAGCGGCAATGGCTTTAGAAAGAATATCAACTGCCATTCTGCATAATTTAAACTAGATACATTTATTTTATTTATTTAGCTTTTGTTGACCGGGTAATTGCACTAGACAAATCCTGCCTATTTTCAGGCACGACCCGGGGGAGGGGGGATACAGATGAATGCCAACTGACCTTGAACCAGATTAAGCTGTTGGTGGTATTTTTAGTGAATGAAGAAATTTGGCCAGGACACTGGGGAAATTCCCCTACTCTTTTCGATAAGTGCCATGGGATCTTTAACATCCACCTGAACTACCACCAATCCAGGCAGATGGGACCTCGGTTTAACGTCTCATCCGAAAGACAGATGGGGGAAGGGAGGTGATATCCCTATCACACCCCATTACTACTGTTCAGAGAAACCAACAAACAAGGTCTAACAGGACTGGCATGGCAAACTGAACATTTTGTCACTGAATGTCAGCAGCTTAAATAATAAGGTGAGAGTAAATGGTGGATTAAACAAGCATCAGTATGATGCAACAGCAATAACTGAAACATGGTGGAAGGATTAAGAGGACTGGGGACATCAAATTGAGGGCTACAACTATAACAACTAAATCACAAAAGTTGGAGAGGATGGTGTGGCTGTATATGTTACAAATAAACTAAATGCAGGGATCGACAGGGTTAATTTCAGATATTTATCTATGTGGGACACTAACCCACAGGGTATAAAAACTAAGGGGCAAATGAAAAAAAAAAGTTCCATATTGTTCAGCCAAACCCATATTCATATAACAGCAGTTTAAAATCTCTATAACAGTGAGCAGGTTGTCCCTAAGGTAGAAGAAAAGGTGTGTCAAAATTAAAAACTGTGTGGTGTGCCAGTTGTCCCAATCCCTCACCCAAAAATGAACCCTGGGTCGATCTTAAAAGTATTTTACTGGCCCGGGCATAGGGCAAACTGCCTTGGGCTAGTACGACCGTCTCCCAACTTGGCTAGTGCAATCTAGCCATTATTTTTTACTGTATGGCCCTTTAAGGGAATCACAAAGAAACATGGTTCTTTTTTTTGTCTGAATACACGTTTTGGCACAGAAACTACTCCCAGGTCATCCACGTGGATCCCTCCGATCGGCAAAGAGGCAGAGCTAGCACCTCTTGCTGCCCATCCACACCTTCTGAGCTGCTGGCTCCTGCACGTGCAGCACTGCATGAAGAGAAGATTTCATTTTGAGAAGGTGGAGTATCATCACAGTCCGAGCTGTGTCCCAAGTTTTGCCAGTGACCTTCTAGTAAGCAAGGCTCCTCTGTCGCGTATGGTCAAGCATACCATTCATGGCATCTTGCCTACCAGGACTAATTATATTTTGGCAGTTACCTATTAATCCAACTTGTTATATGTGAATTCTATATGTTTTATTGGATTTTATTCTGTTTTTAAAGCTGTTCAGTGCCTTGGTTATAGAAGGGTGCTTAAAAAAATAAAGTTGTTTTTATTATTTATTTATTTATTTTTTTTGAGGAAAAGGGCATGATTTCACAGTCTGACGTACAGATTTGAAATTGCGTGGTCATGTCTGAGGAAGGGAGAGTTTTGAGCTTGAGTCAGTTTACCTGCTTGGCAGCCTACAATGCCGAATAACGGCTTGGGATGTCAGAATGCCGTACTGTAAAGTCACGGTTTGAGTGTTGACCAGACCCAGAAGTCCCACTACAGAAACTGCAATGTTGCTGGTAGCATATCTGTATGGTAGTCTAGTCAGGGCTGGTTAAACTGTATGTATCTGTTTATATCACATTTAGATGACTGCAGCTATCCGACTGTGTTGTTTTAACGTTTACTACATGCCGGTTCTTGGTGGGGGGGGGGGGATTGTTACATTTGGCTCACAACACACAGTCATTTTTACCACTGTTATTCATTTTTTGGGATACGTTGCATTTCTTTGGTAATGGCTTAAGTTGATTTGCTTAAATCTGTTCCTGGAGTCTAACAGAAAGGGGACATCCCAGAATCTTGCATGGCAGCGCATAGGGGGGAGACACTGCATTTTGTAGCTCAGATCAGATTGTGATGATTGGTGCATGTGACGGAGACTGGCAGATTTAAAATTGTTGATGGAACTGTGCTGTGCTTTTATTTAAAAAATGTGACTGGCAGCAGGGGTTATCTGCATCTTCTAGTTGGGCCTCGTATGCTGCAGGGAGGCCCCATAGGTCCGATGCCTCATGATCTGTTGTGTCGTCCTGCTTGTCGGGGTCAGGGAGATCATGGTCAAGCAGCGTCAAATGAAACGTTCGTTCCACTGAGAGTAGGACAGTCAGTGAGTACTAGACTGGTCTCTTTGAGAACTCCTGAGCGATTATTATTGCAGGTGCTTTGGAGACACTGTGTAAGGCACCTGGATAACTGCATGTCTGCTCTGACTCTGCGCAGTGTTAATAAAAAAAGAATCGAGACAGAAGAGTTGAGAGAGATCAGTGGGTATGTGGGTGGCCTGGGTGTCTGTTTGGAGGCCCGATCAGAACTGCTGCAAGAATTCATGATCGAATCGATGCTAGATCTCACACTGCCACGAAGCTGAGGTGCAACGTGGTTTTGTCATCTTGTGCAGATTTGCCAGCACTGTCTGTAATGTCTCTGTTCAGATGTAATCCCAATATTGGCTGAATCGTGCAGAGCTCAGCTGGCAGAATCAAATGCATGCCAAATGATGCCAGCAACGCCTGACTAATGTGACAAACTAAGAATTCTGGGAGGGATGGAGGAAGTGAACTTCAACAGGGTGGAGGAAAGAATCCAAGTCAGCACAATCTTAATGTGGCATTGGGGTGGGGTATTTCTGGGGCACAGAGGGAGGATCAGGGGATGGATGGAGGTTTGGAGTAAAGAATCCCAGGCCATCACACAATGTCCTGCTTGTGGCTGCCTGGTTTGGGGAGCGGGTGAACTTGAGGTGGTCCCTCTTGGTGACAAAATCCTGCAGCTCTGAGCTGCTGTGGGCAACATGAGAGAATCTCTTTATGCCAAATCTATGGCCACCTCAGCACAATCTTAATCTGACTAGTGGGGTTTGATGCTCACTGATGACACATCAGTGTGGGAATTCTGTGGGGCATAGAAGGAGGATCAGGATTGAGGGATGTGGAGGAAAGAATTCCACACAGTAAAAAAAAAATATATATATATTGTACACATCTAACATTATCACTGGGTGCTTCTTTTCATAAAATTTCAATGTTAATGTTGGAGCTAGTGCAATCTCGGGCAGTGCAGCTGGACCATCACTTTCCCAGGTGGACCAGTACAAAAAAAGAGTTAAGTGTGACCCCTGAAATGGCAGATTATCACCTGCTGCTCTGGAGGAAGATAGTGTCATCACTGAAAACCTTTCGACTGAAATCGACAGTAAACCAAAAAGGGTTATTACAGGGATCTGTTACCACAATTACAATCGAAACTTCTCGACCCTATGTACAACAGATGTGTGACAAATAAGGAAGCTGTAATACTAGGTGACTTCAACATCAACAATATTGACTGGGTTAATGGTATTGCAACGGGACAATTAGCTTCTAAACTTATGGATATTATCAACGAGTGCAACTTGGAACATTTAGTTTCAGAATCAGCAAGGGGAAACAACCTACAAGACCTAGTACTGACTACTATCAAACACTGGATAACAAAATGTAACGTGATACATCCTCTAGGCAGCAGTGACCACTGTATAATCTATGTAGTGATACACCACAATTCTAAAAACATCATAATGTTTCAGCTAGTAGAAAATTATAATAAAGCTGATTTTGTAGCTATGGCTAGAGAATTATCAAACTGGGACTGGGTAACTTCTTTTGCAGGTAAAAATACAGTTGGTATGCAGGTTATTCTTCGGGACAAGCTTTTAGAACTACATGCTAAGCGGGTTCCTACCAGGAAAAAGATCTGAAAAAACAGGATCAGACCTAAATGGCTTATACTGGGTATAAAACGGTTCATGAATAGATAATTTAGCAGGTTCAAGAGAGATCTTAGCAGTAAGAAGTACGAGAGTTAAAAAATGATCTAAAAAATGCAGAAACGCAATAAGCAAAAGTTAACGTAACCCTGAATCCACCTTAACCTGAACGTGAAAGATTTAAACCGAGTACGGGGGAGTACGTATCTAGGTAAGGGAAGGCGGTAGATCAGGGAGAAACTTGCCTAGCTAGCATGCCCCAGCAGGAGTAGATGGGGACAGAAAGAAAAGGATAGGACTGAGGGACATTGGTGGAAGGGCTTGGTGGTAAATGCCAGAGTATGGGGAATAAAATGGAGAATTGGAGGCCATGATGGTAGAAGAAGGTTTGGACCTAGTTGCCATAACGGAGACGTGGTGGATGGAAAATCATGACAGGGAAGTAGCTGTCCCAGGGTACAGCCTCTTTAGAAGGGACATGAAGGAAAGAAAAGGGGAGGGAAGGTCCTCTGGGTCACATTGGCCAGTAGGACCGGGGAGGTATTGCGAATGGGAGTGGTCTACAGGGGACCAAATCAAGGGGAGGAGTCAGACAAGGAGTTGATGCAAGAGGTGCAAAGGATGGCCAGCAAGGGAGAACTTTTGCTGGTAGGGGACTTTAATCACCCTGATGTGGACTGGAGTATCTTATCAGCTGCATTGGCAAAGAGTAGGGAGATATACTGGAATCCCCACAAGAAGCTCCTCCTACAGCAACTAGTCAGACAGCCTCACTTGGGGGCTACCCGGAGCTAATACTGTCCAATGGGGATAGTGTAGAAGAGGGTCTTGTGGGAAAAATCTAGGCAAGTGACCACAGAGTAATAAGATTTAGAGTTAGGATGGGAGAGGAGGAGAAGAGAACCTCCACTAGGGTACTGGATTTCTGGCTGGCGGATTTTAACAGACTGAGGGAGATTTTCAGAGGTGAGATGGAAGACAGAGAAATGCTGGGAAATGTAGAGGAACTGTGGGGGGGGGGGCAATAAAGGGTGGGATTTTGAAAGCCATGAACCAGTGCATTAGAAAGATAAGCAAAGGCAAAAGGGGAAGGAGGCCGCTTTGGTTCTCGAGAGAGGTGTCAAGCGCAATAGGGGAAAAAAGAGGGCTTTCAAGGCATATAAAAGGACACAAGGAAGAGTGGACATGGAGTTATGCAGGAAAAGGCTAAGGGAGGCAGGACAGATAATTAGGAAGGCAAAGGCGGAAACGGAGGAGAGGATAGCAAGGAGGGCCAGCAGGGGGCACAGAAAGTTCTTCCAATATATAAGCAAGAGAAGAAAGAATAGGCAGGACAAAATGAGACTAAAGGGGAGGGGAGCTATAAGGAGAAGACTTGGAAAAGCTGACTTGCTAAATGGGTACTTTAGCTCAGTTTTCACGATAGAAAAGGAAGGGAAGGACCAGAGCTACAAGGGAGCAGTATGGAGAGTGAGGGAGTGGACACTAGTCATTCAAGGAAAGCAGGATTTTGGAGGAACTGGATAAAATAAGGGTGGATAAGGCAATGGGTCTGGATGCCTTGCAACCCTGGTGCTCAGAGAGCTTAGGGAGGAAACAGTGGTGCCATTAACACGGCTGTTTAATATATCTTTGAATACAGGGAAGGTTCCAGTAGACTGGAGGAAGGCAGTCATGGTACCTTTGCACAAGGGCGGTGGCAGGGAAGAGCCGGGTAACTACCATTCAGTCAGTCTCACCTCAGTGGTAGGTAAGATCTTGGGAGGTCCTCCTGAAAGAAAGTATAGTTAAATACCAGGACGATAGGGGTCTTCAGGATGACAGACAACATGGGTTCATGAGGGAAAGGTCATGCCAGATGAACCTGATCGAATTTTTCGATTGGGTAATGAGAGTGGGTGATCAGGAAGGGGTGGTGGATGTGGCCTACCTGGATTTCAGCAAGGCCTTTGACACCGCCCCTCACAGGAGACTAGTGAGCAAATTGGAAAGCCTGAGAGTGGGGAAGAAAATAACAAATTGGGTAGAAGATTGGCTTGGGGGCAGAAGCCAGAGGGTGGTTGTGAATGAGGTGCATTCCAGGGAGAAACATGTGACAAGTGAGGTCAGTATTGGGTCCAATACTTTTTAACGTTCATATAGGGGATACTGGGGAGGGACTAAAGGGGAAGGTGTGCCTATTTGTGGACAATATGAAAATTTGCAATAAGGTGGACACACCGGGGGAGAAAATGAGAGAGGATCTGAGAAAGCTGGAGGGTGGTCAGAGAGTGGCAACTGAGTTTTAATGCAAAAAAATGCAGAATAATGCATAATAGGCAAAAGAACCCAGAGGCCACAACACACACTAGGAGGAGGCATTGGTAACGGAGCAGGAGAGGGATCTGGGGATTATAATTTGCACAACCTAGAGCAAACAGACCACCGCAACAAGGCAGTGGGAAAAGCAAACAGAATCCTGGCCTGTATTGGGAGGGGATTACACAGGAGAAGGAAGTGACAATGCCTTTATACAAGTCCATGGTTCAGCAGCACCTTGAGCATGGGGTACAGTTCTGGAGACCATATCAGAAGGGGGATATAGAAAAGGTAGAGACGGTCCAGAGAAGGGCAAACATAATGGTGCATGGCATGCATCAAAAGACATATAAGGAAAGGATGGAGGGCTAGACTTGTACTCCCTGGAAACAAGGAGAGAGAGAGGGGAGATATGATAGAAACTTTTAAATACCTAAAGGGGATAAACCGGGTGGTGGAAGGGAGCATCTTCAAGAGGAAGGAGAATCCGAAAACTAGGGGGCACAGCTTAAAGCTGGAGGGTGGGCAATTCAAAGGTAATAGGAGAGGGAACTACTTTACTGAAAGGATGGTGGGCCCATGGAATGGACTGCCAGAGTGGGTGGTGGAGGCGAAAACAGTAGGAAAGTTCAAGTGGTCATGGGACAAATACATGGGGATAAGTATGAAATGGAAATGGAAGTTCCTGGAAGCACAAAACAAGGACAGAAACTGGGGGATGATGCTGACTTGGGGTGGGAATGGGGCAGACTGTAGGGCCACTGTGATCCTTTTCTGCAGCTGATTTCTGTGTTCAACCAGAAACAGAGCAGACCCAAAAGCCTATTTGGATACACTTAACAACCTTAAAGGTAGGGAATCAACTGGTGGACCTCTTTGTTCATTGAAGGCACTAACTGAAGACCCAGCACTCATGGCCGAGAACCAAAATAACTATTTTGGCACTCATTTCAATAAAAACGATATCAAAACTGTTGTTAAAATAAACAGTCCAATATTAGATGACTTGGGTAGCCATCACTGCAAACAAAAGTTTTAGGGAATTGAACAAAATCAAACCAGGCAAAGTACCTGGACCGGATAACGTCCATCCACAGACTATCATAAACTTGGCATATCTAATATTCAACCCTTTAAGTGTCATTTTTTCATCTTCCTTCAACATGGGTTTGGTTTCTGAGGACTGGAAAAATGCAACTGTAACCCCAATACTAAAAACAGGTAACAATCAATTAGTAACTATAGACCTATTAGCCTAACAACGATTTTGGGAAAAAGAATGGAGGGGCTATTAAAAGAATCAATATTGGATACTATAAATATTGGTGGTACAATGGATAAAACACAGCATGGATTTACTAAAGGGTGCTCATGTGTGACTAACTTAATATATTTTTATGAGCCCATCTGTGACCTCCTAGACCATAACATTCCTTGTGACGTCATTTATTTGAACTTCAGTCAGATCTTCAACCCTGTCCCTAATGGTAAACTAATTACTAGACTGGACCAGTTAAATATGGATGGTATAATTACATCATGGATCCAAAATTGGTAAACAGACAGCAAACAAAAGGTTAGCGTTGGTGGTGCAGTCTCAAACTACATTAGTCTTACCAGTGGGATGCCTAAGGATCTGTGCTGGGTCTGATTCTCTTTAATAAAAAAAAATATATATATATATATATATATATATGTGTGTGAGCGATTTTGCATCTGGGTTTACATGGATTTGTAAACAAATTTGCCAATGATACTAATATCGGAGGCAGAGTAACTAGCCACGACAACGCTGACAGGATTCAGAGAGATCTTGATTCAGTATACCTGTGGTCCGAAAGAAGGGAAATTAAATAGAACCCAGATAAATGTGTTGTGCTCCATCTGGACAACAACAACATCTGCCCAACATACAACTTGGGAGGAACTGTACTAAAGGTTGTAAAGGAAGACAGAGATCTGGAGGTAGTTATTCAGCGTAAAGTACAGTTACATACATGGCTCCAGATAAGGGGAGTAACAACCTGTTTTACTCACCACATTTTAGGAAATACTCTTCAGAAAATGTTTTTAATGAGTACCAGTACTCACCCAACATCTGTAAATACTCCACACTCCAAAGAATAGTGCTCCGTAATGTGACTAGTGATTCTAAAAACGTGCATTTTTTCAGATTTACAGCACTCGTACGCATCTCAATTTTGTTTTACTCACTATATTTTAAAACTGTTGAGTAAATTACTCCTACCTGCCAACATTACCTGGAGCATTATTGGCACTTGATCAATTCTTATCTAACCAAAAGCGTTTTTAAAAATGTACTCCTCATTCCACTCTGTCCAGACACTTGTATGCATCTGAATTTCAAAATGAGGAGTACAGTACTCATCCCAAAAAAATCTTATCTGGAGCCCTGGTTATGTAAGAACTTACATCGTGATGCTTGTACAGCTGGCTCTGATTAATCTATGCTTTTGTAATATAAAATGTGTTACTGAGTGTCTCTCATCAGACATGCTGTTTCAGCTAAAAGATAAAAGCCAAGAGATAATTACAGGCTAGGAGAGACAAAGTAATTTACCCCCATTTATCTAGATTAATTGTAGCTGCCAGCTGCTAGGCTGGAAAATCATAAACTTTTATGATGTTTAGAACAAGAACACAGGGTATGGCACTTAGGTGCTACGTCATAAAAGTCCTTTGATGTCCTTTAAGAGAAAGGATGCTGCTCATGGATGAAAGAAAGGACTTGGAAAATTACAGACTTAATTGGGAAGTCATATGGGGAAACAAGTTTTTTCTGCTGATGTCACCTACTAATTTACCTCCTGACACAAGAAATCCTGATTGTATAATTTTTAATAAACAGAGGAGGAGCTGGGTGACACCATGGAGAAGGCAGCGTCAAGACAGGTGTTTTAATTATGCAGTAGCAGACCTTTAGAGATGCACGTGTTTGGACTCTGAAAAGAAACATTTACAGCACTATAAGAAGATAAGAATACATTAGGTAGACAGGTCTAAGTGTATTATTGGTAGGAATTTGCACTTTTTAAACCTTATTGTTTTAAAAGACTGTATGTTTTGTGATATATGGATATGTGTTTTACATTTTACATGTTTATCTATTTTAAGTAAACCTCTATTTTTAGAGACTACCTGGCGTGCCTTTGAAATTTTTCTTTGACAAGGGAAGCATATATGGTTAAAGCTGACACTGTAAAAGCTTGCTGGTTTTACCAAACTGGAAAAGGTAAGAGTTTATTCTGAGGCCTTTAATAGAGTTTTTAAGGGTTCATTTTGTACGCCTGATTAGGTGCCCATAAGCAAAAGATATCTGGCCCCCCGTGAAGAGCAGAATTATCTGAGCCTGTACATCGAGGATGCTAGCAAGAGGTTCACAGTTTGATTCCTCCAGAACTTGAGACCAAAGTTTGATCAAACCCACAAAACAGACAGGAGGGTTACCCTGTTCTGTTAACTGTTCATAATACTGTGCTCAGAGGTTGGCACTATGGGAGCAGAGGCCTGACCTGCTGAGTGGGATTGTGACAGACTGGTTGGCAGCAGTGTGCATAATTTTGGTATTACAAGCTTTTATTGTTCAGTGTGTCAGCTTGAGACCGCCAGCTCACTTGCAAAGAAAGAAAAAGGCAATTTATCTTTAAAAGGAGATAGAACTATATCACTTGACGACAGTCAAGTTCCTACCCATGTATTTATTTGTTTTCTAAAGTGCAAGTCAAAATAGCCGATTTAACGTAAGAAGATGGCTTCCAACTACAGCAGGCGACTGTAGACTACTTAGAAGCAGTTATACGGGACAGAGGAGTCCTGTTCGAGATGAAAGCCACCCAACAGAACCTCATGGATGCCCTGATGGTAGCAGATACTCAGAGCATCGAGTCACAGACAGTGAAAGGACCGAACACTGAGTGTGGCAGGGCTAGCAGCCAGTGCAGTGTCCAGATCTGATGAGGAGGACAACAGGGCCACTGTTAGCGAAGGGCCTCAGCAGCAGGAGGTCACCAGTATCCTGGATATAGAAGTACTCAGGCTGCAAACTGAGTTGCGCAGAATGGAGCTGGAGTTCCAGAGGGAGAAGGACCGCGAACAGCGGGAGGTGGGCAGTGAGGCAGAGCGAGAACACTGAGAGGCAGAGCGAGAACAGAGAGATGCTGACCGTGAGGAGCATGAGCGCCAGAGGCAACATGAACTGGAGAAGCTACGACTCCAACCAGCGCCACCAGAGCAGGTAAGTGGCTTGGGTTTAACTAGGACTACAGGACTGGGTTACAAATTTAATTCCAAATTGACAGCCAAATTTAAAGAGGGGAGGGTATGGATGCCTTTTTAAATTCTTTTGAAAAAGTTTGTATTCAGGTTAAAAATCCTAGGGAGTCCTGGAGCTTCCAGCTATCCCCACTACCTATCGGAAAAAGCTCGGGATGCATTGGGTCAAATGGACAATGAGGACAGTGATGATTACAGCAAACTTAAAGCTGCACTGTTAAAGAAATTTGAATTAACTGCCAAATCATACAGAGCTAAATTCCGTAAGCTCAGGAGAAGCCCTGACAAGAGCTATGAGGAGCAAGCCACGAAACGACGTCAGTTTTTAAAACGTTGGTGGGAAGGAACTGAAGCAAACTCCGATGATAAAATTGAAAATGTGATTCTGTTAGAACAGTTTTTCTAGGCATGCCCAGCAGAGCTGAAAACCTGGCTTGAGGACTGAGATCCCAAAACAGTGCAAGAGGCTGCTGAACTCTCGGACTGCTATGCCAAGAGCAGACCTGCTCTGAGAGCGAATGGGGTGGGCATGGCAGCGCAGAACGGGAAAAGAGCGCCTGCAGGGCAGCTAAAACCCTCACTGCCTCCACTAAAACCAGTTAGCCCCAGGTTTCAGAAAAAAGATTTCTCCGAGAAAAGAAATTAATGTTGGTTGTGTAAAGAAACTGGGCATACTGCCAGACAGTGTCCAAAAAGGCGAATAATACACAGCAGGGGCTAGGAAGGAAGTGTTTTTTTTGTGTATGCCTGGAAGCATGCCAGTGAACATGAGAGAACACATGCACCCAGTCATGGTGAATGGTGTACAAACGCAAGGGTTAAGGGACACAGGGGCATCCTTGACTTTGGTAAAGAGGGATCTAGTAGAGCTGGGTCAGCTGATACCCAATAAATACGTAACTGTATAGGACTTTACTGGTGAAGAGAAAATATTGCCACTCGCTAGTGTTCTCCTAGACTGGGGTGAAACGGGGGGAACTATGCAACAGGTGGCTGTAGCCAAAACCTTAGCAGTGGATGTGATCCTGGGCAACAATCTCAAACAAGGGATGGTGTGTGCAGTTACCCGTAGCCAAACGTCAAGGGAACACTGTAGTTCCTGGACCCCACAGGAGCCATTGTGGACACCACTGAGAGGAGGGTTCCCCAGTCTGTGTCTCCTGATATGGAGACTAACGAAAAGGCAGTAGAAATTTCACCAGTAGCATGTAACCACACGGCTACAGAAGGGTTACTCCAAAGAGGGAAGGGTGACCCACTGTCAGAGGGTTGGGATTGACAGTGATCCTGAGTGCCCTTACGCTAGTGCTAGGGACCCTAGTTTAGCGACTGAAGGGGACCTGTCCCATGCCTTGGGAATGTGTGAGGGGTTTGCAGGTGCTCAGAGAAGTGACCCTAGTTTAGAGGAAACTGAGGGCTTGGGCAGACTCTGACGGAGCAGAGGGAGGTGATGGCAGACATAAGGTTTATTGGGAAAATGGACTTATGTATACTCAGGCTGTGCAGACAGAGGGAGGGGTGCTAGGCAGGCAGCTTGTCGTTCCCCAAGGGTATTGTGAGCAGTTGCTCAAGACTGTACATGATATTCCCTGTCTGGTCATCTGGGAATCACAAGACTATGCAGCAGTTGGCCCAAATGTCTACTGGCCAACCTTCACCCAGCAGGTGAAGAAGTATTGCAGGTCTTGTCACCAGTGCCAAGAAATAAGGAAGGCGGGCAAGAAAACCCAAGCCGTCCTGATTCCATTGCCCATAGTGAAGGAGCCATTCCAGAGGGTGGGAATGGATATTGTGGGGCCTTTAAATACCCCCAGCTCCTCAGGGATGAGATTCATCCTGACTGTGGTGGATTATGCCACTTGGTACCCGGAGGCAGTCACCCTATCCTCATTGAGGACAGAAAAGTGGCAGATGCCTTACTTGGGATTTTCTCCCGTGTTGGTTTTCTGCAGGAGGTTATACCGATCGAGAGTGTTTCTTCATGTCGGACCTGATGAAATGTTTATAGGAGAAGTGTGAGGTGGTGCGAGATGCACGACACTGTATCACCCACAAGTCAATGGGCTTGTGTAAAGATTCAATAGTACCCTGAAGTCAATGCTCTGGGCGTTTGCTGAACAGCATGGGAGGGACTGGGAGAAATACCTTCTCCACCTGTTGTTTGCATACAGGAGGTGCCCCAAGAGTCGACGGGATTTTCCCCATTAGAACTCTTACATGGATGCTGGGTATGTGGGCCCCTAGACTGGATCCAGGAGGAATGGGAAGGCAAGCATGCCACCCAGGGAACTCCCATAGTAGATTACGTACTTAAGTTTAGGGAAAGGCTGAAGGAGCTTAGGGGGACAGCCCAGAGCAACCTGGCAGCTGCCCAATAGAAACAAAAAGTGTGGTACGACTGCAGAGCCAGAGCTCGCTCATACGTAGTGGGTCAGGAAGTCATGGTCCTTATTCCGGTCCGGAAAGACAAGCTGCAGGCTGAGTGGGCAGGATCGCACAAAGTGGTTAGGAATGTAAATGATGTGAACTATATATTATAGAGTTATCTGACCGAAGACAGAAAGGATGTACCATGTCAACATGATGAAGCCATATGCAAACAGGGCTGACATGGTGTTTGCAGTGTGTAGTCCTGGGGAGGAGACGGATGAAGGAGACCCCCTTCGGAAATGCTGGGAGAAAGCAAGCAGGAGTCCTCTGTGGAGGGAGTTAAATTGTCTCCCCAGCTGACCCTGGACAAGATCCAGGAAGTAAGGGAGGTTTTAGCAGACTTTGCCCCATTGTTTAGCACCAAGTCTGGACTAACCCCCTTAGCGACTCACGATGTGTAGACAGGGACACAGTCGACCATACGGCGGACAGCATATCGGGTGTCAAAGCTTTCCAAAAGGACATTAGGAGGGAAGTGGAGGAGATGCTGGATTTAGGGGTAATCCAGAGATCCCACAGCCCCTGGGCCTCACCCATGGTCCCTGTGCCCAAGCCAGATGGCTCTACTCGTTTCTGTGTGGACAATCGTGGACTGAATGCAGTCATGAAGTCAGACACCCACCCGATGCCCCGGACAGACGAATTCCTGGACAAGTTAAGAGGGCACCTCCTCACGCACACTGATCTGACCAAGGGCATTGGCAGGTAGAGTTGACGGACAGAGCAGGAGAGGTCGGGTTTCATCACTCCGATAGGCTTATTTGAATTCAAAGTAATGCCTTTCGAATGAAGAATGCCACGCCACTTTCCAAAGGTTGGTGAACCAAGTGTTAAATGGTGCTGAGGAGTACGTCGTGACGTACCTGGATGATACTGCCATCTTTAGTACCAGCTGGGAGGAACACCTATCCCACCTTAGGGAAGTGCTGGGCAGGATACAGAGGGCCGGGCTTACTGTCAAAGCCGGGAAGTGCCAGGTGGCCATGGGAGAAGTGGCATACCTCGGGCACGTGGTAGGCCTGGGACAGCTCCATCCTAACCAAATATAAATAGAGGTAATCCAGGCGTGGCCCAGACCAGAAACACAGAAGCAGGTCAGGAGTTTTCTTGGGACAGCAGGGTACTATAGAAAATTTGTACCCAATTACAGTACCCTGGCTGCTCCCCTATCTGTCCTGGTAAAGAAAAGGATGCCAAAGAAAATTACCTGGAGACTAGCCTGTGAAGAAGCCTTTACCAGACTGAAGGAGGCACTGGGCAGTGCTCCTGTTTTGACAAGTCCTGACTATAGCAGACCCTTTATAGTTCAGATTGACGCCTCCGATGTGGGTATTGGGCAGCACTAAGTCAGACATCCAGCCAAGGGAAAGATCACTCTGTAGCTTATCGGAGTAAAAAGTTACTTCCTAGGGAGCAGGCATACTCCACTGTGGAAAAGGAGTGTCTTGCCATAGTGTGGGCCCTAAAGAAGTTGGAGCCAAACTTGTATGGGCAGCATTTTGTGGTACAGACTGACCGCAAACCCCTGATTTGGCTGACACAGATGGGGAAAAAACAATGCTAGATTTCTAAGATAGAGTCTTGCTTTACAAGGGTATGACATGACAATTCTACATAGGGCTGGAGCGAAAAATCAGAACTCGGATGGGTTGTCTCGCTGCCTGAGGAGAGTGAATCTGATTTGGGAAGCTTATCCCATGCAGGGGATAGAGCCCCCAAATTCAGTCTAGGTAGGGAGGAGTGTAATGCTTGCACAGCTGGCTCTGATTAATCTATGCTTTTTGTAATATAAAAATGTGTTATTGAGTGTCTCATGAGACATGCTGTTTCAGCTAAAAGATAAAAGCCAGGAGATGATTATAGGCTAGAAGAGACTTAAAGTAAGGATTTCCTGTTTATCTAGATTAATTGTAGCTGTCAGCTGCTAGGCTGGAAAATCCTGGTAGGACGAAACACGTGTCTATGTCATCTGTTGGCACCCTTTGCAAACTGTGTGACAGGCCTTTCGGCACCATGTAATTCTGCTTAAAGTTGAACCAGCATAACATTCTGTTGTGATTTGCATATGCAGCCCATGATGCTTTGCATTGTGTTGGCATGTGTGATTTTGTATTTTCTTGAAACTTGGCTTCCCAGCCAAATGCCCTTTGGGGTAACCCTTGCCTCAGTGTTTGCGTACAGAGGTTCTTTGTCTTTTAAATGTTTTTTTATTTTAATGGGTTCACCACAACATAACCAAGACAGACTGTCTTAGGGTAGCTGGTTCAGTCCACTGGGGTGTCAAACAGACGAGACATACTGATGAGTCCTGGTAGGACGAAACATGTGTCTATGTCATCTGTTGGCACCCTTTGCAAATTGTGAGAGAGGCCTTTTGGCACCATGCAATTCTGCTTAAAGTTGAAGCAGCATAACATTCTGTGGTGATTTGCATATGCAGCCCATGATGCTTTGCATTGTGTGGGCATGTGTGATTTTGTATAAGCTTTTATGATGTTTAGAACAAGAATACGGGTTATGGCACTTTGGTGCTATGTCACAAAAGTCCTTTGATATCCTTGAGAGAGGAAGCTGCTCATGGATGAAAAAGAAAGGTCTTGGAAAATTACAGACTTAATTGGGAAGTCATATGGGGAAACAATTTTTTTCTGCTGATGTCACCTATTAATTTACCTCCTGACACAAGACATCTTGACTGTATCATTTTAAATAAACAGAGGAGGAGCTGGGTGACATCATGGAGAAGGCAGGGTCAAGACAGGGTTTTAGTTATGCTGTAATAGACCTTTAGAGATACACATGTTTGGACTCTGAAAAAAGAAACATCTACAGCACTATAAGAAGATAAGAACAAATTAGGTAGACAGGTCTAAGTGTATTATTGGTAGGAATTTGAACTTTTTAAACCTTATTGTTTTAAAAGATTTATGTTTTGTGATATATGGTTCTATGTTTATCATTTTACATGTTTATCTATTTTAAGTAAATACAGGTTACTCACCTGTAACAGGAGTTCTAGGAATGGTACATGTTGTTCATTCACACTGTCTGGCGGGTTCCTTGCCACTTTAAATCTTGCCGGAAGGTCTTCAAGCTGGCACCTCCCACCCACCCGGGTGGTAAAACTCTTGGCTCCGCCACATGACGCCAGACCTAGCCCGCTGGAAGCCAGGTTGTGCGTTGAAGTCGGGGAGGCCGGGAGGTCGTGAGGATGAACAACATATACCATTCCTAGAACTCCTGTTACAGGTGAGTAACCTATATTTCTACGGACATGGATATGTTGTTCATCCACACTGTCTGGCACACTCCCAGCAGTTCTCCGGAAGGAGGGAGGCAAGGCGCACACCCCCTACTTAGGGAATAATGACTGGAGAACAGAGGTCCCAAACCAGCATCCCGGCGTGACTCAAGATTGATGTGGTAATGAAGGTGTGAGCTGACTTCCAGGTAGCAGCCCTGCAGATTTCCTGGATAGGGACGTCCCTGGAAGCAGCCACCGATGCAGCGGTATGGGGGGTAGAATGAGCTCTTATCCCTCTGGGAGGCTCCATGCACGCCAACCTACAGCAGAGATCTATGCAGGAGGTGACCCACCTGCCTATCGTCTGCTTGGCTGCAGGTCTGTCAGATGCGGCTTCAGCGTAGGTGACAAACAGCTGGCGAACCTCACCCCGAACTTCAGCCCTCCACTCCTTATAATAAGCGCACGCTCTTCTAGGGTCCAAAGTCTGGAGCCTATATTCGGCCTCCGAGGTGTGATTGGGGTAGAACACTGGCAGAGTCAACACCTGGTTAAGGAGAAACTCCAACACCACCTTCGGAAGGAATTTTGGGTGGGGGCGCAGGACAATCTTGTCCCTGTGGAAGATCAGATAAGGAGACTATGGAAAGCACCTGGAGCTCTCCCATCCTTCTGGCTGACATGATAGCCACCAAGAAGGCGGTCTTCCACGACAGGTGAGAGATGTCACACCTATGCATTGGTTCGAATGGCTTGCCCATGAGCTTAGCCAATACCAGCAGTAGATCCCACGGAGATGGAGGTTCTCGCACTGGAGGGGATATGTGATCAAGGCCTTTGGAAAAGCTCCCGACCACCTTCTCCTGAGCCACCGACTGCTTAACGGCTTGTGCCCGTACAGGGATGCCTCGCCACGTGCCTCTGTTAAGGTCGCCGACCAAGCCCTTGCCGAGAAACGGACCACAGGTAGTCCAGAATGCTTGCCAAGGAGCAGGAGGAAGAGTCCAGGCCCTTGCTCTGACACCAAATGGAGAATCTCTTCCATTTAAAGGCGTAGTATTTTCTGGTCGACTCCTTACGGGAAGCCTCAATGACGTTGAGGACCTCGTCGGAAAGACCCAAGGCCTGTAACTCTAGCAGCTCAGGAACCAGGCTGTCAGGTGCAGGGATTGAAGGTCCGGATGGAATACCTTCCTCTGATTGACTGAGATCAGGTCTGGGCGGGCTGGGAGCTGCCTTGGGAGCCTGGAGCTGAGACTGAGGAGATCTGGATACCAGAACTGGCGGGACCAGTCTGGGGCTACCAGAATCACCTGCGCCTTGTCCCTCCTCGCCTTGAGAAGCACCTTGTGGATCAAGGGAAATGGGGGAAAGGCGTAGAAGAGGCCCGGGGTCCATGGCCTCGAGAAGGCATCCCCCTGCAGTGAGCCCTGCTGAGGGGGGTGGGCATGAAACAGTCTCAGCTTCGCATTCTCCCTGGAGGCAAACAGGTCCACCTGAGTCATGCCCCAGTGGGAGAACAGATCTTATACTACCTCCGCAGGAGAGCCCACTCGTGGGGCGCAGCCTATCCGGCTCAGGGCATCGACCAGAATGTTGGAGGCTCCTGCCACATGGATTGCAAGGAAATCCACCTCCAAGCTGCGCACGAGGGACCAAATGCAGAGAGCTTCCCTTTACAGAGGCATGGAGCGCGTCCCGCCCTGGCGGTTTAGGTAGTACATCGTCATGGTACTGTCCGTCTGGACCCAGACCACTTGATCCCATACAAACGGAGCGAAGGAAGTGAGGGCTAAATGAACTGCTCGAAGCTCCAGCAGGTTGATGTGGCATCGGGACTCCCAAGGGGACCAGAGGCTGTGCGCTCTGTGCTCCCCCAGATGGGCACCCCAACCCATCAGAGAGGCATCGGTCGATAGGGAGACCGTTGACGCAGGGCGGACAAATGGGATGCCCTCTTGCAGATGAGCTTGAACGATCCACCACTGGAGAGCGTTCCACATCTCCTGTGTCAATGTCACTGGCTGATCCAAGGACCGAGCGCCAGGACCATTGGCTGGCCAGAACCCATTGAAGGCGACGATGTGCCAACGGGCCCATCGGACCACGCTGGTGCAGGCCGCCAAGAGGCCCAGGAGGCACAGGAAGTCCCGGCAGGCTAAATTGCCCAACCTGAAATGACTGGGCAAAGGAGGAAAGAACTCCTCGCCTGTCCGGGCCGAGCCTGGCTCTGCCGCAGAGAGTTGAGTTCTGCCCGATGAATTGGATCACCTGCTTTGGCACGAAGTTCTAACTTGGCCTCGTTGATAAGGAGGCCAACTTGAGAGCAAACCTGGAGGGCCAGATCTCTGGACCGCTCCACCTCCATTCTAGAGGAGGCCGCAATCAGCCAGTCGTCCAGGTAGGGGTACACCAGACCCTTCGGCACCGCAGGAATGCTGTCACCACTGCTATGCATTTGGTGAAGACCCTGGGGCTAGAGAAAGGCCGAAGGGTATGGCCCGGAACTCGTAGAGGGACCCCTCTGATCTGAAGTGCAGGAATCGCTGGTGGGACGGACGGATTGGGACATGAAAGAACGCATCCTGGAGGTCCAGAGAACAGAACCACACGGCTCATTCCAGGGATGGAATAATCTGAGCCAGAGTGACCATCCTGAAGGTTCGAGACCTTAGGAACTTGTTCAGGTCATGCAGGTCTAGAATGGGGCGCCAGCCCCCCCCCCGTCCGTTTCGGGACCAGGAAGTACCTGGACACAAACCCTGGGTCTGGTGGAGGATCCGCCACCTCCCTGATCACCTCCTTCTGGAGGAGCAGGGCAATGTCGGCTTGATGAGCCGACAGAGGCGCTGCAGACCCTGTAGCCCTCCATGGGGCGACAGCTCGGAAGGGCGCTACCTGCTCAAACTCCTGAGGCAGACCCTTCCCTACCACCTCCAACACTCAGCGGTCCATGGTGATAGTGGACCAGGCGGAAAGGAAGTGGTGGAGCCGTCCCCCCAAAGGGGAACCCAGTGGGGAGCGACGAGACTAGGGGCGACACCCCTCAACCCATCACTGGGCAGGCTTGGAGGAAGGACTGGCCAAGGGACCTCCTGGGCCTTTTCCTCCCTGCTTCCTGTTGAGGAAGCTGCAGGCTTGGCTTTGGAATGCCAAGGCACGAGCCTGCTGGCCCTGATGCTGGTGTTGCTGGGCCAGACGTGCCGCAGGGGCAGAAGGTCGAAAGGACTTATGTTCCTGATGATGGCCCTTGTCCTTCTGAGCAGACATGACCGAGTCCAAGGTGGCGCTGGACTTTTCGATCCTCTGGAGGTGGCCTTCCACTCCAGGGCTGAACAGGTCGGTCCCCAAGAAGGGGATGTCTGCCAATTTGTGCTGGGTATCCGCCGTAAAGTTGGATATCCTCAGCCAGGCTCTGCGATGCATGGCAACTGCGGCCGCTACTGACTGGGCACAGGAGTCTCCGATATCTATAGCTGTTTGGAGCTGCTGTTTCGCCACTGCCCTTCCCTGATCCTGCACCTGCTTGACTGTAGTCTGCAGGTCAGATGGGAAATGAGGGATCACCTCATCCAGGGAGCCCATGAGGGCGTGTTAGAAGTGTGCCATCAGTACAGCCAAGCTGGCCTGACAGAGGCCGAGGGAGGACGCAGCGTATACCTTGCGCCCGGCATAGTCCAGCTTTTTGGACTCCTTGTCGGGAGGGGGGGGGCTTATCCACATCTCTAGCATTGCCGGAGCGCCGGAAAACGCTATCGGTGACCAACCCCTCCGTAGAGGGGTGTTCCGAAAAACCGGACAAAGAGCCAGTAGGGACCGCATACTTCCTGTCCATCCTGGCCGAAGGCGCAGGACAGGAAGCCGGCCGCTGCCAAAGCTCCAAGGCTAGGCCAACAAAGGCTTCAGCCACCGGAAAGGCCTCCGTGGGGGAATCCCCTTGGTCCAGTATCTCCGTGAGGGATACTTGGGCCACTTGGATATGGTCTCGAGCTGCATCCCGGTGGACTCTGAGATGAGCCGAAGCAGACCCATGAACGATGATGGGCTCTCGTCCATCAACTGCCCCCCGGAGGACTCCAGGTCAAGGGGCCTGGAAAACAGGGAAGAGTCGTCGTCAGACTCAGAGGAGTCTGCGAAGAGCTGCCTGGGGCTTGAGCCACCCTCCACCCACCGAGGACGGTTGGGAGTGAGGGTGACCGACAACCGGTGGGGCAGACCCTGACCTGACCGAGAATCCTTGGTCGGAGCCCCCGATTTCGGTTGTGGAGGCGGAGGTTCCACCACAATCGGTGGGGCAGCTGGTTTCGAGCGAACAACCGGCCTAGGCTTGGGCACCTTGACCACCGCGAGGGGTTGTCTCAGCCTTTCGGGTGACAGCCTCTTAATGGCCAGGGAAGGCGACAGCGTTGGTTTGTTCCTAAACAAAAGGAGCTGCTGCCACATTAAGTCCTCGTAGCATCCACGCAATTTGCGCCGAAGCCTCTCCTCTTCCGAGGAGGAAGACGAGGACAAGCGGCGCCGCCGCATTCCTCGGTGCTGAGACCGAGACCGCCAGTGTCGGCTGGACCGAGATCCTCGGTATTTCCGAGGGTGGGTCTGGGAGGGAGCGGGGGACACCCGCTCCTCCCTCAGCTTGGGAGCCTTGACCGGGGACTCCGGCACAGGAGGCACAGGCAAGTGCTCTGTTTCCACCGGGGGAACCGGTGATGAAGGGTTGTTGGCTTCACCAGTCGACAGCCCATCCGACGGGTCGAGAAAAATCTCGACTGCGTTGACGGGTGTCTCGAGCCGGCTGACTTGACAAGGACACCGTGAAGTCAGCAGCCTTAGCCGCAACCTCGACCGAAGCCGAGTGTCGACTGTCCGGGGAAGGGGACCTCTGCCGCTCCCATGAACATCGACGGTGGGACTTACCCTTCGAGTCCTTCTTTTTTGACCGAGAAGAGTGTCCCGATGGCCCCTCACCCTTCGTGGAAAGGGATTGGCAAAGCTCCTTAAAAGAAGCTATGTAGGAGGATCCCAAAGAGAGCGGAATAAACGCAGTGACAGAGGAAGATGAGGATGCAGTCTGTGCTGCCTCCTTCTTGAGTGCGATCATCTGCTCGAGTTGCTCAGCCGAGCCAGTCGCTGCGGACACCGCCCAACAGGCCTCCTTGGACTTCAACGGTAGATAACATTTCTCGGGGCGCCCAAGTTGTAGCTGGGCAGCACGGTCTTCAAGGACATTGGCCAAGAAAGACCTGCACATTTCACAGGCCTGCGGGTCGTGGTCAAGCCCGAGAGGCAGTAGACGACATGGAGTGCGGATCCGTCCTGACATCTTCACACCAAGTATGGGCACTGCCGAAACCGAGTCGATTTGTCCATCACAGCCACGAAGGAAGAATTTCACCGAAGTCTTGAAAACTTTAAAATTATTTTCGGTGAACCAAAGAGTTAGGATCCAGTCTATACACAGAGCGTTAAGGAGGGAACCTGAGCTTCCAGTGGTAAGGAAGATCTGGCATCATGGGGTGGAGCCGAGAGTTTTACCACCTGGTGGTGGGAGGAGCCAGCCTGAAGACCTTCCGCAAGATTTAAAGCGGCAAGAAACCTGCCAGACAGTGTGGATGAACAACATATCCATGTCCCTAGAATTCAGGTTTCTCAGATCTACGATGGTTCGTAATTCCCTGTTGATTTGGGGACTAGAAATAGGTGAGAATAGAGCCCCTGTTCCTCTGATCCTTGGGAACAGGCTCTCTGGCCTCTTTCTGCAGAAACGTCTGAATTTCCCCTGGGGGAGCCTGAGGTCCCAGTGTTGGCAGATGGCCTGAGGCATCGATGGGAGGGGCTGCGGCCCTGGTGCAGACATGATGGCCTGGGGTGTCGTTTGAGCAGGTTGAGACCTTGATGTAGACATGGCAAGGCATCCTGGGGTGGCAAAGGGGGAGGCTGCATCCCTGACATCAAAGAAGAGGCTGAGGTAAAGGTTGAAGACATCGCTGGGGGAGATTGAACCAAGATGACAATGTACCAGTACCGGTCAGAGCAGAACTGGCAAAGCTCTCCAGCTGGTGGCCCCTGGAGAAATGGGAACAGAACAGCAGAGGCCGCAAAGTCCACTGGGGCATTAGAAGGCCCAATGCCGAGGAGCCATCAACAGCCACGGTAAGACTGGCAGGCGGCACTTCCATAGTTGACCCTGCAGAGGAAAGGGTGTGGGCGTCAGAGGGGTCACAGGTCGAGGGACGACGGCCTGCTATGTCCGACGCCCAAAGCAGTGACAGCGAGTGAGCTGGGGAGGCTCTCTCCTTGCTCTGATCCTTGTCCTAGTTCTTGTGTTTCCTCGCCAACTTATCCTGGGCCTTGAGGAGTGGAAGCCCATGAACTGGGCTGGGAAGGCAGAGGAGCTTCTGGCCTGGAGCTCCTTCTCCATTTGGGAGATCTTCTGTTGCAGGAGGAAGTTTTCCGGTGCCTTCTGGCACCACAGCTGGGTAGCTTGGTTGAATCTGCGGCAGAAATTGCAGTCCTTAACGTTATGATCCGGGCCTACATAGGGGTCACAAATGTCGTGGTTGTCCTTATTGAAGATCTTCTGACTGCACCCGCAGTAGCAAAATATTTTTTCAGGGTCGGTTGGCATAAACGAAAAACAAAAATCACTTGAAAATAAAGTGATTAGAAAAACTAGCAGAAAAGAAAATGTAATATAGAAATTTAGCAGTTGACTGAAGCAGTGGTGTCTCTTGGAGTCCAATAGTCGATGGCGGAAAAGAACTGAGGAGGGCAAGGGCCGCCCACACTTATATGGGAGGGACGCCATCAGCGTATGACGCTGCTAGGGCGGCCACCCATAGACTGCTAGCTAGAAAAGTTTCCGTGATGGTCCTAGTGCCATGGCTATAGCTCCATAGGTGGGTCTGATGCAAGAGATACCTCGATGAAGATCCAGAGGTCCATCTCAAATCCAAGGCAAAAGCATCACATTCATGACAAGGCCTCCTAAACTAGCTCAGAAAGCCAGAGACTGAGGTTATTACTCTCCAAAGTAGTGCGATTACATCACCATAAGAACACCACCACCCTTGACGGCTCCTCTGAGAGCAAGATCTTAGATCAGCCATCACTTGCAAAAGCTCCAACCCTGAGCCACCCTATGAGTTAAAACCCTGACAACACTCACATTTGCGGCTAGAATATCATCACTGATGAGCAACTAAAATGGTGCCTAGATTATTAAATTTAGATTATACTAGTAGATTAAAAGAAACTGACCTGTTCCCACTTCATATGAGAAGATGCAGAGGTGATTTACTCTTCTTCTAAAACATCTTCAAAAATACTGATATGATGCAACATTGTGACAAAGTTTGCTGACAGATGTATAGTTGGCAGGTCGCATAACAAACGATTAGAAGTAATGTGGGCTAACACATCAAAAAGAGACCACTTTTATAATAGCAGAGTGGCTAAAGTTTGGAATACACTCCCTCCGGAACTAATCAATTCAGATAACTTTAATTCATTCAAAAATGGACTTGACGGATGACTGTCATCTGTTCATCAGAAGGAATAACTGCCTTCAATCGCGTGGGACAATCTCGATGGGCCACTGGCCTCCTTTTGTCCTACTGTACCAAAGTAACCCAAGTAACTGGAACAAGCCCACCGTAACTGCCCTCATCAGTGAGAAACCAGAAGCAACTTCCAAATCTGGGGTGAGCACTCTAGCCTACAATAAGCCCACCCTGGGCTGGCCCGGTGGCGCAGAGGGCTGAGGCACTGGACGCCTTACCTTGCGCTACGCTGGAAAGCAGGATTCAGGAATGGACTTGGGTTGCTTGAGGGTCGGCCAGGGTAAGAAAGGATTGAGCGACCGCTGACAACTCTCCTTCCATGAGGGTGGGGGGACTCAGCATCTGCTGTAGACTGACACACAGTGGAGGCTGGGGTCAGCACAGGTGTGATGCTAGAAAGGGTGGATTAACGACAGGGCGTAAGACTGCCTCCGCAGAGGTGGAGACAGTCATCTCACCCACTGCACGTGCATGGATCTGGGGAGAAATGGAAAGGTTCGAGCTGGAACGCCAATGATGGCAGGCTGCACTCCACGCCTCCCCAGCAATCTAGATGTTGGCTTCCGGGTGGGGGAGGTTGGCACTGCTCACCACCGCCCTGTCACAGGAGGAGGGGCAACCTGGGGGGATGGCTGGTTGGAGTGGGTACAGGGAAAGCTGAAGCGCCTGCCAGTGCCAAGGAGGTGTAAAGTATGTATGGAAACAAATCAAAATAAGCCCACCCTCAACTGCCCCCACGAGCAAGAAACCAGAGGTCACTCTCAAATCTGGGGTGAGCACATCACCTCCGCAACAAGTCCACCCTCAACTGCCCCAGTAAGGAAACACCCAAAGTAACCACCACATCTGGGGCGAGCACATCACATAAGCCCACCCTCAACTGCCCTTGTGGGTGAGCAACCCAAGATAATGCCCAAATCTCGGCTGAGTACATCATCCGCAAAATAAATCCATTCTCAACTGGTCCCCAAATGCAAAACACCTGAGGTAATCTCTAAATTTGGGGTGAACACATCACAATCACAGCAAGCCCACTGTCAACCACCCCGATAAGCTAGACGCCTGAGGTAACCCCCAAATCTTGGGTAACCACATCACCTCCACCAAAAGCCCATCCTCGACCAACCTTGTCAGTGTGAAACTCAAGGTAATCCCTTATCTAGTCACATAGCACCACATTTGCGACAAGCTCACTCTTGACTGCTCTGTGAGTGAGAGACCTGAGGAAACTCCCAAATCTGGGGTGAGCACATCCCTACCGCAGGAAGCCCACTCTAGACTGCCTTCTTGATCAAGAGGCTCATAAAGTATACGTACATCCACGTAACAGTAGATCTTCGGGAGAACAGCTCTTGCAGCAGGTTACACCATTAGGACTGAAGCCGGCAGGCATCAGGACCCCACGGAAATTTTCTAGCTAGCAGTCTTCAGCGGGGACCGCCTCCGATGTCGGTCCCGCCCCCGACGTCAGGCGTAGTACATAAGGAGGCGGTCCCGCCAGAATCCCCAGTTCTCCCGCCGGAGACTTCCAGTCGCTGGATGACATCAGAAGAGGAGACCGAGGACCCGCCATCAGATGGCAAAGACTAAGAACCGACCTTTCCAATCCTAAGGATAGAGTAGGCTGGAACCTACTTCCTCCAAGGGGGAATGGTGGGCGGGAAGGTACCTGCTGCAAGAGCTGTTCTCGAAGATCTACTGTTACGGTAAGTTCTTATGTAACTGTACTATCTTCTTCGAGGTACAGCCTCTTGCAGCAGGTTACACCATTAGGACTGATTCCCAAGCAATGGTGCCTTCAGAGGCCATCGGGAGGAGGCAATACGGAGATTCAGACCCTTCCTGAGCCTAAGACAGGAGGCCCTGAAGAACAGCAAGGCCGAAACCCGCTGTTCGCCTTGAGGCGATATCCAGGCAATAATGCCTGATAAAGGTGTGCACCGAACTCCAGGTGGCTGCGGCACATATGGCCGACGTAGATACGTTCTTCAGTGCCGCAAAGGAGGTAGCCACTCCTCTTGTTGAATGGCCCTTGACCACCCCTGGTAAGGGTTTCTTGCGCTTGTCATAGCAAAACGAGATACACTGAATGAGCCAGCGTGAAAGGGTCTGTTTAGAAACTGGGGCCCCTTTCATCCTCTCAGCGAATGAAACGAGCAGCTACTCTGCTTTCCGGTGCTGTTTGGTTCTGGTCAAATAATATCTGAGACACCTGTGAACATCCAGGGTGTGGAGCAGTGCTTCTCGACATGACTTTAGGAAAGTACACCGTAAATCAGTGTCTTGGTTAAGAGTAAGGGCTGAAACCACCTTAGGCAGGAACTTAGGATTCGTCCTCAGGGACACCCTATCCTGATGAAAAATTAAATAAGGCTCCTTGTACATGAGAGCCTGTAATTCGGAGATTCTTCTCGCTGAAGTAATGGCAACCAAAAACAATGTTTTCCACGACAGAAAATGTAGCTCGCAATCCGCGGCAGGTTCAAACGGTGGCAGCGTAAGCTGCTCCAGGACGATAGGTAAATCCCAGGGAGGGATGGGATCCTTAATGGGCGGCCTAAGGTGGAGGACCCCCCCTTAAAAGGCACGAGTGGTATTCAGCTGGGCCACCATGCGTTGACCTATGGGGGCATGATAAGCTGATATTGCACAAAGGTGCACTTTGATCGAGGAGTAAGCTAACCTGGACTGAAAGAGAAAAAGCAGGTACTCCAGAACCAGCTTCTCAGGACAGTCTAAGGGCGAGAAACCACGTGCCTGAGACCACAGGCAAAACCTGCGCCACTTCATGGCATATGCTGCATGTGTCGCCAGTTTTCTGGTGGCAGAGCTCCGCCACTCTTTTGCAGACCCCGTATCGCGAACATGGCTATGTTCTAGGAGCCAAGCATGCAGGTTCAGTGAATGTGTCCGGTGGCCTAGTGAACCTCCTCCTGAGACAACAAGTGGAGCTGATTGGCAAGGAAGCAGAGGTTCCCGGACAGCTGATTCAGAAGGGAACCAAATTTGCCTGGGCCAAAAAGGCGCTTATCAAAATAAGCGCTATGCGTTCTCTGCTAAGTTTGAGAAGGACTCTTGGATCAACGGAAAGGAGGGAAGGCGAGAGAATCTACCACCCCAGGAGAGGGACAACGCTGCCTCACCAGAAAACACCAGGCCCTGGATCTAGCGAGCAAAAATCGGGCAGTTTTATGCTGGATGGGGACGCTAATAGATCCAATTCTGGAGTGCCCCATCTATAAAACAGATCCTCTGCCACCTCCTGTAGAAGTTCCCACCGTGGACCCTGGCCTGGGAATGACTCAGGCTGTTCGCGACAGTGTTGTCCACCCCGAAACGTGAACTGCGATGAGGTTTGCACCGTGTCAGACATTCCATTCCCACACCCTCATGGCCTCCCTGCAAAGGGGGTAGGAGTGTGTGCCTCCTTGTTTGTTGAGGTAATACATCACGCAGTATTGTCTGTTTGTAACAGGAGAGTACTCGGTGGAATCTCCGACTGGAAGGCTTGCAGGGCATAAAGAACCGCCCTCATCTCCAATATGTTGATATAGAGATGAGATTCCTGGGTAGTCCATGTTCCCTGAGACCTCAACCCGTTCAAGTGCGCTCCCCACCCCAGCCCTGAGGCATCTATGGAGAGTGTTATCACTGGGGACGGTGCTGTGAAGGGAACCTCCACTGAGAGGGTTCCCAGATCTAGCCACCATTGCCAGTCCCAAACCATGGTCTTCGTAATTCTGACTGGCTGTTGCAGATGGTCTTGCCTTTGGTCCCACTGCACCCTTAACATCCACTGGGTTACCTGCATGTGGAGTCTTGCCATCGGGACCGTAGGAATGGCTACAGCCATGTGTCCAGAGCAGGCGAAGGACCAATCTGGCTGGACGGTCTTTCGTGACATGTCCCATATGAGGGATTTTATGCATTCCGCCTGTCTTCGGAAGAAAGGCTTTCCTTGACGGTGTCCAGAACTGCCCCTATGAACTGCAGTTTCTGGGACAGTACCAGGAGAGACTTCTCGTAGTTAATTAAGATGCCCAGAGACTGGAAGAGAGCCTGGGTATGCTGAATGGCGAGCAGCAATGCCTCCTTGGAGGAGGCCATAAGAAGCCAGTCATCCAGGTACAGGAACACGTAGTGGCCCTGTCTCCTCAGAGATGCTGCCACAACTGCCATGCACTTGGTGAATACCCTTGGTGCTGATGACAGCCTGAAAGGAAGTGCTCGGAACTGGTAGTGGCGACAGAGAAACTCAGCGCAGAAACTTCCTGTGCGCTTGAGTGATGGGGATGTGCAGGTAGGCATCCTGCATGTCTAGGGACACCAAGAAAGCATCCTTCTTCAGCATTTGGATTAGTCCCGGAGGGTCACCATGCAGAAGCGCTTGAAACGACTCATATTGAGGTCGCTGAGGTCCAAGATTGGACGGAGGTCCCTGTTTTCTTTGGAACCAGGAAGAAGTGTGAATAATAACCTGCTCCTGTCTAGTTCCCTGGAACGTGCTCCACAGCTTCTTTCTGTAGAAGCGTGAGCACTTCCTGCTTTATGAGCAGAGTGTGCTGACCCGAGCAACGGGAGAGCAGAGGAGGCCTTGTGGGGGGCTTGTCTAGAAATTCTATATAGTGGCCTTTTTCGACCAACTGTAGCACCTACCTGTCGATGGTGATCGAGCGCCACCCTGGCAGGTGGTCTGTGATGCGCCCCTGACCTTTGTTTCCTGTTGATCCTGAGGGGCGGGAGCCGGGAAGGAGTCATGCTGTGGCAGCAGAGGGTCCTGTAGGTTGGGCCGACTTGGTGCAGCACGCTGGCCCTTACCTGAGGACGCCTTGACCTGGGCTTTCCGGGAGAAGGAGCCCTCTGTTGCTGACCGAACGAGGTTGTTGCCTCTGAGTTCAGCAGTGAAAACGACCTGGTTCCTACGAAGGAACTGAGTCTAGATCTGTACATGGCCTGACAGATCTAACAGCCTTCCATCTTCCTGTAATTTGGTGATGACCTTTCTGAGGCTTTACCAAACAAAACTTCGCCATGAAAGGGGCGCCCATAATGTTTTCTGGATGCCTGGGTAAACCCGGAGACAGAGCCATGAGCTGCCTCCGGAGACATACGCCTGAGGCTGCCGCTTCGGCCGATGAGTCCGCTGGAGTCGCACATGGCTCAGAGCACTTGGGTCCCCACATCTGAACCCGTCAGAGGAGCTGGAGGAGTTCCTCCTTTGGCCACCGTCTGGCAATTTCTCTGCCAGTTCCTGTCCCTGTTCCCACAGTGCGTTCTGGAACTGAACCATGTGGGTCAGGTAATTCAATGATCTAATGGCGCAAGTCGCGGCCGCGTAAGTGCGTCTACCCAGCACGTCCAGTTGCTTAGACTCCGGGTCCGGTGGCTGCGTGCTCAGATGTTGCGGTCTCTGAGACCAGTCATGAGAGGCTGTAAAGACCAGGCAGTCGGCCAGAGGATGGTTAGTCAGGTACTGGTCCTCCCTTGGGGCCTTGTACAGGCAGTCAGCCTTCTTCGGCATTGCCGGGGGTCGAATGTGGACGCTTCCACGCTGCCTTGGTGACATCCACGAAGGTGTCCACCAAGGGTGGCACTACCACAGGCTTGGGATCCTTTTGCCGAAGGCAGCGAGCAAGGCGTAGTCTTTCGGGGTCGAGTTCCTCCGCATCCCATCCCATGTTCTCTTGTGGATGTGTCTCATAATCTCAGAGAACAAGGGGTCATCTGGAGGAGACCTAGGGAGGTCGCGTGGGTCCGGAGAAGGGATGCTGATCGGTGAAGGAGATCTGGAGCATTCAGAGATGTCAGATCTGGAGTCCTCCATAGACAATGAGTACTGACGCCTTCTGGGGCTGGGTGACCCTGAAGAGGAGCTAGACGGAGGCCTTCTCTTCTCTGTAGATCTGCCCCTAAGAGGTGCTGCTGGCTCCTGGGGGGAAGGTGCTCGGCCTGCTGACCCTTTTGGCGAAGGAGGGGGCGCAGGCGTCGGTGGTGCCACGGGTGTGGAAGGAAGGTGTGTGGTGACCACATCCTTTTTGATGGTATCCCACCTGAAAGTGAAAAGCTCCTTCACTTCTGCCAAGTTGAGGCCAGATGACGGACCAGGCGCCGGTGGCCTGTCGTTGGGGCTGGGCGTCGGCTCCCCAGGGTCTCCGGTTCTGGGGAGGGTTCCCATGGGAGCTCGACGGGTCCGGAATCGCCTGCCTGGTCTTCGGGCTGAGTGGACTCCTCCTCCGACAACGCCTCCTGACCGACGTCGGTAGGCAGCAGGGTGGTTCTTCTGGCTGCGGTATCTGACGCCAATCCCCCTGCCGGTGTCCTGGGGGGTGAATGCCTGACTGGCGACGGGTGACGAACTGCCGCCGGTTCACGGGAGTGTTTGTGAACCTTGGCCGACGTTGGGTGGGCCGACGTCGGGTCCGACGTCCGCTTAAGGGAGGTCAGCTCCTTGGTCTTGCGTTGGGGTGGCGACAGCACAGAGACTGACTGGACGTCGGAGGCCGAGTGCCGGGACGAGGACTTGTGATGCTCCCCTGACCTGGACGAGCCCTTAGCTGAAGAAGCAGGCCTGGAGGTCTTGGCAGGCCGCAGAGTCGAAGAACCGCTGGCTGATTTGACCACGGCTGGGGGGGGGGGCCCGAGAGTGGGCTCTAGACAGTGAGCGGTCCGACCTGAAGCCGGAGCTGCAGGAGTCCGAGGCCCTAGAGGGGGATCTAGGTCTCACCTTCTCCCGATGCTTCTCGTGGTGCCTGTGCGACTTGCCCGAAGATTCCCCCCTGGAGGAAGGTTCCATGGCCTTGAGCTTTTCTTCAAGGAGGAAAGCCTGGAGAGCCTTCTGTCGGCGGATTCTGGTTCGGCTGTTAAAGCCCTGGCAGAAGGAGCAAGCCTGGGTGTCGTGGTCCCAGCCCAGGCACTGAACGCAGGCCGAATGAGGGTCTTTGAACGGAATCTGCTTCCCACAGGCACACTTCGAAGAATGGCCCTCCACTGAAGTTGGGGAGGACATCAGACGAAGAAAGGCTGCTTGAAGAAGGATTTCTTCCGAAGTTTGGATTTCTGAAAAGATTTCCTGGTCGTCGAGCGCTAGACTAAACTGAAGAGGTCTAGACATGCAAGTCGACGGCGGGAAAGAACTGGGGATTCTAAGGGACCGCTCTTATACTACGCCTGACGCCGGAGGGACCAACGCCGGAGGCAATGCCCGCTTGAAGACTGCTAGCTAGAAAATTTCTGTGGGGTCCTGACGCCTGCCAACTTCAGTCCTAATGGTGTAACCTGCTGCAAGAGCTGTACCTCAAGAAGATCTTCCAAATCTGTGAACAGACAATCACATTTGTGACAAGCCCATGCAAAAGAAATGAAGTGACTCCCAAATCTGGGGAAAGCACATCAGATCCAGAAGTCCACCCAGACTGCCCCATGAGTGAGAGATTCAAGGTAACTTCCAAATCTGATTGAGCACACTCCCAATGTCACCAGGTCTCTCTCGTCAGCTCTTCCCTTGTGGTCCCCTCCACATGCAGGCACTTATTCGGTTTAACATATGACTGAACCTGTGTGCACTTGTCCCAACCCCTTTTGAGGACTGTCAACCACCTACCCAAATCTTTCTAAAGCGCACTCATCTCCTCCTTGAGTGCCATATTGGTTTAGCCTGCTCTCCTGGTATATGTAAATCTTGACTCACTCATTGTTTTGTGTATGCTCTAGCTTATAACTCTCCCAGGACACCTGTAACACCTCGGTTCGTGACTTGTTACTGGTTGTCATTCTATTCCATCACCTGTTATCCCACTGTATGTAAAACTGATTTGTCACTGTACCTACCTACTTAAGTTTGTAACTCTCCCGGGTCGCACCTGAAAATAGGCACTTGGCTGTCTAGTGTGACTTACCCAGTCAACAAAAGCAAATAAATAAAAATAACAAGCCTACCCTCGAACAGCAATGTGAGTGAGAGATCTGAGGCAAGTTCCCCAATCTGGGGAAAGTGTTGTCACATTAGTGACAATCCCACCCTTGACTAGCTCCATGAGTGACAAATTCAAGGAAACTCTAAAATCTGGTGTACATCACCTCCACAACAAGCACACCCTCAACCAGCCCCTTGAGTGAGACTCAAGTAATTCAAATGCGACTCTCCTGTGTTGGAAGTGTTGTGCGCTACTACCAAGCCAATAGGCCGGCCCCAAAGCTTTCTTTGCTCTGTTATGTTTTAAAATGCATTTAGTGCCATGTCTGACTATGGGCTGGACCTAACAAAACTATGATCTATTAATGAAAAGCACTTTTTGTAGAACAGAAGAGTTGGTAAACTGGAAAGCACATAAAAGTAACTAAACCGATCACTGAAATCTTACAGTACATGCAGTACTACGCTAAACACATCTGTGCAACAGTAGACTGCAGAACTCACCATTTCAATTTGTGTTTGTTTTGGGAATGATCTAGACATTGTTTAACTACAAATCTCACTGCTTCCTTTACCTGCGGTGCTGCTTTGGGAGTGCCTTGCCCCACATTACTCTTCACACTGCTCCCCATTCTTTTTGATTCAGGTTTTTCTACATTTCTTTCTGATGACGTCTGACCCCGACAGTTCTTTGGCTTAAGTGAGGGAGGGTCCAGAATGACTGCATTTGAATGTGACTGCTCTCTACTTTCTTGCACTTTGTTCACTTCTTTGAATTCTAAAACAAGCCTTTTTCGCATAGGTTTCTTGTTAGTATTACTCTGATCTTGGAGGAAACATTTTGATTTTCTCGATGAGTCTTTAGCTCCCCTCTTTACCATGATCTGTGACTGTTCCACTGCTTCAGTGAAATGCTCATCACTTTCTGAACACGATTTGCATTTTCTCTTAGAAACCTGGGGTTTATCAAGCGCAGGCAAGTTATCTTTATCTCTGTGTTGTTCTTCCTCACTTTCCAGTAAGTCACTGTTTGATGTCTCCATGTTATACCAATTTGCATCACGTGAAACATGTGCCGATAAATTTATCCCACTATTACCACTTGGAGGGATATCAAACAAAGAAGAATTCAGAGAGTCTGCAGAACAAGACTTATCCATGGCTGTATACATAAAGACATTGAAACAGGGTTGATGCTGTATTTTCTGAGCTCTGGGGGTCTAGATGTTTCACCACTGTTGATACCAGTGCTAGACATCTGCCTGCTGTTTGAAAAAGGAGTTAAGTCCACATGGATTGCTGTCTCCCCCAATTCACTGTTGGGTTCTCTAGAGTAGTTCTGACTCAAATTTCCACTGCTGTCTGGGAAAAGGACTGGAGTAAGGGACAGCTTCTCATCTCTTTCATCTTGTAGTGATGGCTTCTGAAGGGATTCCTCTCCAAACTCCCCCAGTGAAAAGTCCAAATTGTCTGGTGTGCTGCTGTCAGGATGTGGCATGTTTTCATCTTCTTTATCTTTCCCTACAGACACTGCTTTCAATTCAGGAGGACTTGGGTATGAGGCAGCTACTTGAGAAGAGAGTTTAACACAATTATCCCTACTGAGTTGGGTGACAGTAATCAACTTTTATTTTAATCACAACTACACTCCAGTCTAATAAATGTTGAAGAAGTCCCAACAGTCAAGTATCTTACTTTGCCAACAATATAAGGAAGAATGTACGGGCAACAATACACAACAAGCCTGTGTTTCCATCGAGGAGCTGAGACAACAGCATATGAACCTTGAAAGCGAAGCCCAAGGAACCACAAGGCAACATGTATATGGTCACCCATATTTTATTTTTTATAGTATATGGTTTTAATAAAAAATAGTGCTATAGTACTAATATTAAAAATATGATTAAAAAGAAAAATCAGTGTAGTATGAAACAATGCAACTACAGGGGAGCAAATAAACATGTTTTCACTATTGCTGAACAGCTGACTTTTAAACTACTATACAAAGGTGTGGTGAGAGCCACTGCAGTTGCCAACTATCTCTGCAAGTTCCTCTGCGACTGCCAACATCAAGTCTGCCAAGCACACAGACGTGAGCGTATACTGCATAGAAACATAGACTTTGACGGCAGATAAGGACTGCTTGGCCCACCCAATCTACATATTTCCCTACCTATTGGATAGGCTGCAGATCCTAGTTAACCAACAGCCTACTTCCTCCTAGCCCCAACTAGAATTACCTTAAATGCATTCTTAAATTCCCCCACTGTTTTTGACCCCACGACCTCCTCTGGAAGGCCATTCCATGCGTCAACCACCCTCTCTGTGAAAAAATACTTCCTCACGTTGCCCCTGAGCAGTCCCCCTCTATCTTCAAATTGTGGCCCCTTGTTCTTGCACATCTCTTTTTCTGAAAGATGCTACCCTCTTGGACTTTTATTTCCTTGAGGTACTTGAAAGTTTCTATTATGTCCCCCCTCTCCCTCCTTTCCTCGAGGGTATACTATTAAGATCATTTAGCCTCTCTTTGTATGTCTTCTGGTGCAGATCCTGCACCATTTTAGTTGCCCTCCTCTGGACTGCCTCCATCCTGTCTCTATCCTTGCGAGATGGGGTCTCCAGAACTTCATGCAGTACTCCAGATGGGGTCTCACCAACTGTCCGCATAGAGGATAACAAAATAGGTTACTTACCTGTAACGGTAGTTCAAAGAGTGGTATATGTTGTTCAACCACACATTATGGCATGTCCTTTCCCTTTAAATATCTTACTGGAAGTGTTTAAGCTGGCTTCTCTCACCCACCAGAGTGGTAAATCCCTCAGCTCCGCCCCTTGACACCAGATCTTGCCCCCTGGAAGCAGTAGTTGTGCATTGAAGCCGGGGAGGTCAGGTGGGTCCATGTGGATGAACAACATATACTACTCCTAGAAAGTACAGTTAGGTAAAAATTTACTGGAACAGTAGATCTTTGAGGAGTGTCTCTTGCAGTAGGTAATACTTTTGGGTATCCAGAACAGGTCGCTGTGGTGCACGGCAGCTCTTCTAGCTGATTTTCACCAGGACCCGTCCACACATGACATCAGCTTCCTGCTTCCTATATAAGAGTGGGTGGTTCCTGGTATCCTCAGTTCCCCCGCTGGATTCAGCTCGCAAAGCGAGAACCGACGGGAAGCTGAGGTACCAAAGGAGTCCCAACCCAAAGTCATAGGACCAGAATTTTGCTCTCTTAGAGAAACAGGGGGATGGAAGGCGGGAACACACCTACTGCAAGAGACACTCCTCAAAGATCTACTGTCACAGTAAGTTTTTATGTAACTGTACAATCTTCCACAGAGTGGTCTCTTTCAGTAGGTAATACTTTTAGGATGAATCTCAAGCAGTAATGCCCATATGGGAGGACAGTTATGATAGAAGACCTTGTAGGACTGCACAACCGAAGGCCGCCCTATGTTGTGAGGCAATATCCAGATTGTAATGCCTTGTGAATGTATGACTCGTGGACCAGGTAGCTGCATTGCAGATATCTGAAATGGAGGCTCCTTTAAAGCAAGCTGAAGTAGTGGCCATAGCTCTAGTGGAGTGGGCTTGGATAGGTCCAGGTAAAGTCTTGTTGTATTTTTTGTAACGAAATGTAATACAATTTGCCAACCAGGATGAAAGAGTACGTTTAGCAACTGGGAGGCCACCGTAACCCGAGGCGAAAGAGGCAAACAGTTGAGATGTCTTTCTAATCGATTTGTTTGATTAGTATAGTAGCGTAATATAAGATGGACATCTAAAGAATGTAGCAGATGCTCACCCTGACTGGAGTAGTCAGGATAGTAGACCGGAAGCTCCAAGGACTGATTTAACGTATGTTCGGAGACTACTTTATGAAGGAAGGAACGGATGGTATGAAGGACCACCCTGTTTTTGTGGAAAATCAAGTTAGTTTCCCTACACGAGGGCACGAAGCTCGGAAATACATCGAGCAGAAGTGACAGCCACCAGAAAGAGTTTTTTCCATGAAAGAAAATGAAGTTCACAAGAGGCTGCTGGCTCAAAAGGCTCAAAGGTAAATTTTTCTATCATAAAATTGAGATCCCACAGAGGAGTGGGTCTTCTAATAGGAGGTTTAATATGTAACATTCCTTTCAAAAACAATCTTGGCTAGATGATGCTGGTACAGTAACTTGCCATCCAGAGGCTCATGGAAAGTGGAGATGGCAACCAAGTGGACTTTGATGGAAGAGTAACTTAAGCCAAATTCAGACAGTGAGGCCAGGTAGTCCAGAACCTTCGTCAGTGGAAAAGAGTAAGGGTCTACAGATCGAGAGGTGACCATATGGAAAAGTATTTCCATTTGAATTGTATGCTGCTTTTGTTGCTGGCTTACGGGAGGCCAAGAGAATAATGGCAATAGGAGAGGATACTTGTAATCTAGTTATGAAAGCGTCCTCAGGAGCCAAGCGTGAAGGTGTAAAGCCTTCAGGTTGGGATGTAGGAGAGACCCTTGACATTGAATCAAAAGGTCTGGTCTGATTGGCAACAGAATGGGGTCCCGTACTGACAGTTGTAAGAGTAGGGGAACCATGTCTGGCGAGGCCACACTGGGGCTATGAGTATCATTGTGGCTGGTTCTAGTTGTAGTTTCAGTAGAGTCCATTGCAGGAGAGAGATGGGGGAGGGGAAGCATATAAGAAGAGTCCTGCTCATGGTAGGGACAGGGCATCTATATACTGTCCCTTTTTGTTCGGGATAAAGGAAAAATACCTGGGAAGACGGTAATTCACTGGGGAGGCAAACAGATCCATTTGTGGAGTGCCCCATAAGCTGAAGGTTTCTTGATCACTTGCTCGTTAAGTGTCTATTCGTGAGTTGTGGACTGGAGACTCAGCTGGTCAGCTAACTGGTTGCAATGTCCCGGTAGGTGGACAATTGTTAGTGTCAGTTGTTGCCAGATGGCTTCTTGCCAGACTGCAAGGGTCTCCACGAATAGGGTGCAAGATTTTGTATCCCCTTGCTTCTTGAGGTAGAACACTACTGCAGTGTTGTCTGACTAGATCAATAATGATCCTGGTGTGAGGTAGGACCGGAATACCTGAAGGGCTAGACTGACCGCTTTCATCTCTAGGAGAGTGATGTGAGACTGATGGGGAGAAGCGGCCACCGGCCTTGGGTCTGATAAGGACCGAAGTGTGTGCCCCATCCCTGCAGGGAAGCATCTGTGGTTAACGTTTGCATGGGGGGGGGGGTAGGAAAGGCATTCCTTGATTCAGATTGTCCACTATGTGAGGGTTGACTTCAGAGAGTGAGTGATCCTGATTCTGTCTTCAAACTGTTCTGTTATTTGGGACCATTGATTCTGGAGCGTCCACTGGACAGGTCTCATATGGAGACGGGCGAATGCCACCATAGGGATGGCAGCGGACATGTGACCCAGAAAACGCAGCATTTGGCTGGCTGTGACTATTTTCTGAGTCTGTATGTGTGACGCCAGAGATATAAGTGCATCCTGATGGGCAGGCAGGAGGTAAGCCCTGGCTGTAACTGTATCTAGGACAGCTCTGATGCATTGGAGAGACTGTGTCGGATTTGGACTGGACTTTGGCTAACTGACTGTGATTCCCACATCTGCAAACATTTTCAGGGTAGCATCTAGGAAGACAAGCAGAGCTGCTTTGGAGTCTGCTTTGATTAGCCAATCATCTAGATACGGAAAGATGACGTGCTCTTTTCTTCGTAAGGCTACTGCCACCACTGCCAGGCACTTGGTGAACATTCTGGCGGCTGGTGAGAGGCCGAAAGGGAGTGTTCGAAACTGGTAATTTTGACCCAGTAGGTGGAAGCGCAAAAATCTGTGGTGGGTAGGGTGGATGGGGATATATAAGTAGGCATCCTTCATGTCTAGGGTGCAAAGCCAATTGCCCTGGTTCAGGATTGGCATGATGGCAGGTAGGGTGATCATGCAAAAATGTTCGTATTGAATGTAAAGATTCAGTTGTCTTAGATTCAGTATTGGTCTGAGGTCTCCTGTTAGTTTGGGTGCCATAAAGAAATGGGAGTAAATTCCCGGTTGATGTTCCAGACGGGGCACTGGTACAATGGCCTTTTTGGTCAAAAGGGTCCTTAATTCTTCCTGTAAGATGTGCATATGATCTGGAGGATAATGAATCTTCCATGGAGGAAAAGGGCATGGGGTGGAGAGGAACTCCAGAGTATGACCCTGCTGTATAATCCAAAGTACCCATTTGTCTGAAGTGATCATTTGCCAGGTCTCCAGATGGAGGGCAAAATTACCCCCACAGCCTCTGATGCCTGATCGAGGAGGCCGGGGGAAAGCCCTAGTGGGTCACTGGGAGATGGGCTGCGCAGCTCCACCTGAAGGGCAGGAGCGGGCACCCTTGGCGGCAGAGGAGTTGCCTCTGGTGGACTAGCAGTGGCTGATAGCTGGGCTTGAGGTATCTATGGCATCATATCCCGACCTGAGAAGGTGACAAGAGACAGAACTGCTAGTCGTCACTGTAGCCAATAATTTATCCCTTTCCTGTCAGGGAGGGAGTTTATTGATAGGCTCAATGGCAGAGGACCCAAGGGTACGCTGATATTTAATCATATGCTCCATATAGTTCAAGATTCTGATATTCATATCACCTAAGGAAAATACATTTTTCCCCAGATAGTCAATTCTTTGGGATTCCTTATCAGGGAGTAAGGAGCTCATGTGCTTGGGTTTTTTGGTACGGTCATGAGTGGCAGGAATGACCAGAGACTCTGCCTCTGGTATACTAGACAGAAAGAGGTGGTCCAGAGGAGCCTGATACAGACGATCTGCTTTGCAGGGAACAGCTGTAATAGCTGAAGGCTGATGCCAAGCAGCCAACATGGCATTCTGGTAAGTTGGTATTAGTGGGGGAACCACTAAAACGGGCTCCTCAGGTAATTCAAGGTATTCTGCCATATCCTTATGTTGTTTGTCATGTTCAGTAGTCGAGAATCCCATGACCTTCTGTATCTGAGCCATTATCTCACTAAAAGTCGGGTCATCTGGGGCAGAGGCTGTGGAAGGTATAGGCAGGTCCTCCTCAGAGAAGAGATTTCGAATAGGGATATTGAGGACTGGGAAAATCCAGATTGTGGAACTCTTCATCCTCAAGATCACCGGGAAATCAGGCGATAATTCTTGGTCATCTGACAAATAGTGAGTGCTCTATCAAAGGAGGAGACCAGGTGGTATGGTATACCTGTCACTATGGAATCTTTTAGGCGGCGGAGGAGATCGGGAGGATCATCCAGCTCTTCAGAGGGCTGGCAGTGCCACATGGCATGCAAGACATGTCGTACTACATTGGTGATGTCCTTTCTTGAGAAGAAGGGGATAAGAAGGTGCGTGCTGGGACACAAATGGGGTGGATAGAAGGGATGGGACAAGCAGTATGAGTAGGTCTCTCCCCTGCGTGGTAAAGACCAGGGTCTTGATTTTTGTCCGCCTGACCCCTATAGATAACTGTGAAGGCAGAAGGGCAGTCAGTAAGGCATAAGCCATAGGTTTCCCCTGAGGAATGCAGGGTCTCATCAATGGGCCTGCAGAGGAAAAGGAGTTGTTTTCACTTATATTGTCAGATGCCAATTAATGGAGCAGCTGTATATTTGGCTGCATGTAAAGCGCTGGAAAGCGTTGTCAACGAGAGGGTATAAGCCTCCGCCGATGAAGCAGTCACAGTTTGAACTGCATTTAAAGCACTGGAAAGCACAGTCGATGAGCGGGTAGGAGCCCTGTTGATGAAGAAGTGTTTAGAGGACACCCCGTTGATGGAGGGACACCTGAAACGGTGGCCATCAACGGGCGACGAGGCAGGGAGTGTGAGGAGGGTTTCTCCTTCTTTTTCTGCTGGGAACGAGAACCAGTAGAGGGGAGCCCTAGGTACGAGCCCCCTTGTTCTCCAAGAGAGACATTTTCTGCTCCATCAAAAGATGCTGAATTTCAAGCAAACAGCGACACGATGCCTGATTAAATTCCTGACATAAGCCGGCCCAGTGGCGCAGAGGGTTGAGGTGCTGGATGCCACACCTCGCACTACGCCGGTGACCCAGGTTCGGGAATGGACTCGGGTGGCTGGGGGTCAGCAGGGGAGAGGGAGGATCGAGCGTCCCAATGGATGCTCTCCTTCCTCAGGGGTGGGTGACCAAGAACGCACTAGCATTCTGCATTCCTTCAAGCCAGTGGAATCACCGACAGCAGTAAAGGATGGAGGTGGCTCCGTTCAGTGGAGTCGGGGAGGGGAGACGGACGACGCATGAGAGGTAAGGCGTGCGTCAGCATGCCACCACCGGACGTACGTCCCAAGCACCGGACATCTCAGAGGGTAGGGGATTAAAGGGAGAAAAACAGAAAAACACCTCTCGGCAGCCCTAGATGAAAGCCGCTCCGGTTCCATCCAAAGACCACCAAGAAGGGACAGACCCCACTGTGCAGGAGGTAAGAGAAGGAGGCACTCTAGTGGCAGATCCCAAGAAAGTGGAGTAGTGGAAATGAGCGGATGGAAAGAGTGGGCACCAAGAGGAGATAGGAGGGATGAATAGAAAGTAAAAAAAAAAACAAATAAATTCCTGACATAAACTGCAGGAATTGGTGTTGTGTGTGGGTTCCAGACACCGTACACAAAGTGTGTGGTCGTCAAAGCAGTATATCTTCCTACTGCAATGGCAGGTACAAAATAATGCTTGTTTTATTGAAGAATCTGTAGACATTCGTTGATGACTGCTACACAGAATTTGCACTAGCTGATGCGTGAGCTGAAGATGATGGGAAAATGAACTGAGGATACCAGGGACCACCCACTCTTATATAGGAAACAGGAAGCTGATGTCATGTGTGGGCAGTCCCTGGTGAAAAACTACTAGATGAGCTGCCATGCACCACAGTGACCTCTGCTGCATACCCAAAAGTATTACCTACTGTAAGAGACCACCCCGTGGAAGATCTGCTGTTACAGGTGAGTAACCTGTTTTTCTAGGGGTGTGGATATACAGGTTACTCCACCTGTAACAGGAGTTCTAGGAATGGTATATGTTGTTCATCCACACTGTTTGGCAGGTTCCTTGCCGCTTTAAATCTTGCGGAAGGTCTTCAGCTGGCTCTCCCACCCAGCCGGGTGGTAAACTCTCGCCCGCCCATGACGCCAGATCTAGCCCGGCTGAAGTCAGGCTGTGCGTCGAAGTTGGGGAGGTCGGGTGGGTTGTGTGGATGAACAACATATACCATTCCTAGAACTCCTGTTACAGGTGAGTAACCTGTATTTCTAGGGACATGGATATGCTGTTCATCCACACTGTCTGGCTGACTCCTAGCAGTTCTCTGGGAGGAGGGAGGCAAGGTGCACACCCCCTACTTAGGGAATAAAGACTGGAGAACTGAGGCCCCAAAACCAGCATCCCGGCATGACTCAAGGTCGATGTGCTAGTGGGTGATGAAGGTGTGTGCTGACTTCCAGGTAGCAGCCCTGCAGATTTCCTGGATAGGGACGTCCCTGGAAGCAGCCACCGATGCAGTGGTATGGTGGGTAGAATGAGCTCTTATCCCTCTTGGAGGCTCCATGCCCGCCAACCTATAGCAGAGATCTATGCAGGAGGTGACCCACCTGCCTATCGTCCGCTTGGCTGCAGGTCTGCCAGGTGTGGCTTCAGCGTAGGTGACAAACAGCTGGTGAACCTCTCCCCAAACTTCAGCCGTCCACTACTTATAGTAAGCAAGCGCTCTTCTAGGGTCCAAAGTATGGAACCTATATTCGGCCTCCGAGGTGTGACTGGGGTAGAACACCGCAGAGTCAACACCTGGTTAAGGTGAAACTCCACACCACCTTCGGAAGGAATTTCGGTGAGGGCAGGACAACCTTTGTCCCTGTGGAAGACCAGATAAGGAGACTTGATAGAAAGCGCTTGGAGCTCTCCCATCCTTCTGGCTGATGTGATAGCCACCAAGAAGGCGGTCTTCCACGACAGGTGAGAGCTGTCACACCTGTGCATCAGTTCGAATGGCTTGCCCATGAGCTTAGCCAATACAGCAGTAGATCCCATGGAGATGGAGGTTCGCACTGGAGGATATGTGATCAATGCCTTGGAAAAGCGCCCGACCACCTTCTCTGCGCCACCGACTACTTCCCAGCCCACGCCCAATAAGCAGAGATGGCTGCCAGGTGCACCCAAAGGTTGCTCAACAAAGCCCTTGCTGAGAAAGGGACCACAGGTAGTCCAGAATGCTTGCCAAGGAACAGGAGGAAGGGTCCAGGCCCTTGTCCTGATACCAAATGGAGAATCTCTTCCATTTGAAAGCGTAGCATTTTCTGGTCGACTCCTTACGGGACGCCTCAACGACGATTGAAGACCTCGACGGAAAGACCCAAGGCCTGGAACTCTAGCCGCTCAGGAACCAGGCCGTCAGGTGCAGGGACTGAAGGTCCAGATGGAAAACCTTCCCCTGATTGACTGAGATCAGGTCCGGGCAGGCTGGAAGCCGCCTTAGGAGCCTGGAGCTGAGACTGAGGAGATTTGGATACCAGAACTGGCGGGGCCAGTCTGGGGCTACCAGAATCACCTGCGTCTTGTCCCTCCTCGCCTTGAGAAGCACCTTGTGGATCAAGGGAAATGGGGGAAAGGCGTAGAAGAGGCCCGGGGTCCGTGGCCTCAAGAAGGCATCCCCCTGCTGTAAGCCCTGCTGAGGGGGACGGGCATGAAACAGTCTTAGCTTCGCATTCCCCCTTGAGGCAAACAGGTCCGCCTGAGGCATGCCCCAGTGGGAGAAGAGAACTTGTACTACCTCCGGCAGGAGAGACCACTCGTGAGACGCAGCCCCTATCTGGCCAGGGTGTTGGAGGCTCCTGCCACATGAATGACGAGGAGATCCGCCTCCAGGCTGCGCACGAGTGACGCACAGAGGCATGGAGCGCGTCCCGCCCTGGCGGTTTAGGTAGTACATGGTCGTGGTATTGTCCATCTGGACCCGAACCACTTGACCCTGTAGAAACGGAGCAAAGGCGGTGAAGGCTAGACGAACCACTCGAAGCTCCAGCAGGTTGATATAGCATCGGGACTCCCAAGGGGACCAGAGGCCGTGCACTCTGTGCTCCCCCAGATGGGCACCCCAACCCATCAGAAAGGCATCGGTCGATAGAGAGACCGTCGGCTCGGGGCAGACAAACTGGATGCCTTTCTGCAGATGTGCTGGAACGGTCCACCACTGGAGAGCATTCCACATCCCCTGGGTCACTGTCACTAGCTGATCCAGCGGATCAAGTGCTGTGACCACTGGCTGGCCAGTCCCCATTGAAGGGACGCATGTACCAGCAGACCCAACGGACCACGCTGGTGCAGGCCATGAAGCCCAGGAAGTCCCAGGCAGGGCCGATTGCCCAACCCGAAATGACTGGGCAAAGAAGGAAAGAACCTCGGCCCTGTCTGCCGGGAGCCGTGCTCTGGCTCGTAGAGAGTCGAGCTCTGCACCGATGAATTGTATCACCTGCTTTGGCACGAGTTCCGACTTGGCCTCGTTGATGAGGAGGCCAACCTGAGAGCAAACCTGGAGGGCCAGATCTCTGGACCGCTCCACCTCCGCTCTAGAGGGGGCTGCAATCAGCCAATCATCCAGGTAGGGGTACACCCGGACCCTTTGGTGCTGCAGGAATGCTGTCACCACTGCCATGCATTTGGTGAAGACCCTGGGAGCTAGGGAAAGGCCGAAGAGCATGGCCCGGAACTCGTAAAGGGATTCCTCTGCTCTGAAGCGGAGGAATCTCTGGTGAGACAGACAGATTGGGACGTGAAAGAACATGTCCTGAAGGATCAGAACACAGAACCACACGCCTCGTTCCAAGGATGGGATTTTCTGAGCCAGAGTGACCATCCTGAAGGTCCGAGACCTTAGGAACCTGTTCAGGTCGTGCAGGTCGAGAATGGGGCGCCAGCCCCCCATCCGATTTGGGACCAGGAAGTACCTGGACACAAACCCCAGGTCTGGAGGAGGAGGATCTGCCACCTTCCTGATCACCCCTTTTTTGAGGAGCAGCCCAATATCGGCTCGGCGAGACGACAAAGAGGCTGCGGACCCCGTAGCCCCCCGAAGGGCGACGGCTTGGAAGGACGGGGCCTGTTCGAACTCTAGGGGCAGGCCCTTTCCTACCACCTCCAAAACCCAATGGTCCGTGGTGATAGCGGACCAAGCAGAAAGGAAGTTATGAGCTGTCCCCACAGGAGAACCCAGGGGGGAGTGACAATGTTGGGGGCGACACCCCTCAACCCGTCACTGGGCAGGTTTAGAGGAGGGGCCGGCCGGGGGACCTCCTGGGCCTTTACCTCCCTGCTTCCTGTTGGAGGAAGCCGCGGGCCTGGGTTTGGGATGCCATGCGCGAGCCTGCTGGCCCTGGTGCTGGTGTTGTGGGGCCGGAAGTGTCGCAGGTGCAGAAGGACGAAAGGACTTGTGCTGCTGCTGTCAGCGGCCTTTGTCCTTCAGGGCAGAGGTGACCGAGTCCAGAGTGGCACTGGACTTTTCGATCCACTGGAGGTGACCTTCCACCAGGGCTGAAAAGGTCGGGTCCCGAAGAAGGGGACATCCGCCAGTTTGTGCTGGGTATCCACCATGAAGGTGGATATCCTCAGCCATGCTCTGCGCGCATGGCCACCGCGCCACAATCAATCTGGTGCAGGAGTCTCCGATGTCCAGAGCCGTTTGGAGCTGCTGCTTAGCCACTGCCCTATCCCGGTCCCGTACCTGCTGGACCGTAGTCTGCAGGTCGGCCGGGGATGAGGGATCACCTCATCCAGGGAGCCCATGAGGGCGTGGGAGAAGTGTGCCATCAGCATGGCCGAGCTGGCCTGGCAGAGGCCTAGGGAGGATGCAGCGTACACCTTGCGCCCGGCATAGTCCAGCTTTTTGGACTCCTTGTCGGGGGCATGTCCACAGCCCTAGCGCTCCCGGAAAACGCTGTCAGTGACCAACCCCTCGGCAGAGGGGTGTTCCGAAAACCCAGGCAAAGAGCTGGTAAGGACAGCATACTTCCTGGCCATCCTGGTCGAAGGCGCAGGACAGGAAGCAGGCCGCTGCCAGAGCTCCAAGGCTGGGCCAACCATGGCTTCAGCCACCGGAAAGGCCTCCGTGGGTGAATCCCCTCGGTCCAGCATCTCTGTCAGGGGATACTTGGCCCGCTTGGATACGGGCTCAAGCTGCATTCCAGTGGACTCTGAGATGAGCCAAAGCAAACCCATGAAGGATGATAGGCTTTCGTCCATCGACTGGCCCCCGGAGGACTCCAGGTCGATGGGCCTGGAGAACTGAGGAGGAGTTGTCGCCAGACTCGGAGGAGTCCACGAAGAGCTGCCTGGGCCAACCACCTCCACCTGCCAAGACGGTTGGAAGTGAGGGTGACCGCAACCTGTGGGCAGGCCCTGACCTGACCGAGAGTCCTTGGTCGGCGCCCCCAATTTCGGTTGTGGAGGCGGAGGTTCCACCACAATCGGTGGGGCAGCTAGTTTCGCCGAACCACCGCCCAGGCTGAGGCACCTCGCTACAGTGGGGGTTGTTTCAGCCGCTGGGTGACAGCCACTTGATGGCCAGGAAGATGGCGGCCAGCTTGTTCCCGGACAGAGTAAATGCCACTACATCAGGTCCTCATAAGCGTCAACGCAACTTGCATGACCTCTCCTTCGAGGAGAAGATGAGGACGAGCGGTAGCGCCACTTACCTCGGCCGGAGACCGAGACTGCCGGGTGTACGGGCTGACCGAGACGATGTCCGAGACCGAGAGCTCCGTGTTTCCGAGGACGGCTCCAGGAAGGGGGCGGGAACACCCGCCTTCCCTCGGCTCGGAAGCCTTAACCGGGGACTGCGGCACCGGAGGCGCAGGCAAGTCCTCGGTCTCTAACGGGGGGACCGGTGAAGAAGGGTTGTCGGCTTCACCAGTTGACAGCCCGTCCGATGGGTCGATAAAAATCTCAACCGCGTCGACAGGTGTCTCGGACGGCTGGCCTGACGGGGGCACTGTGAAGCCAGCGGCCTTAGCCGCAACCTCGACCGGAGTTGAGTGTCGACTGTCCAGGGAAGGGGACCTCTCCCACTCCCGCCGATGATGGGACTTACCCTTAGAGTCCTTCTTTTTGGACCGTGAGGAATGTCCGATGGCCCTCTCCTTCGTGGAAAGAGATTGGCAAAGCTCCTTGAAAGAAGCTGAATACGAGGTACCCAGAGAGAGCAGGATAAATGCTGTGACCGAGGAAGAGGATAATGCGGCCTGTGCCGCCTCCTCCTCGAGGGCGATCATCTGCTCGAGTTGCTCAGCCGAGCCAGCTCGCCGCGATAACCGCCCAATGGGCCTCCTTCGACTTAACCGTGGGTAGCACTGCGCCCAAGCTCTAACCGGCAGCAGTCTTCCAGGACGCTACGAAAACGAACGGCATAACTCGCAGGGCCTGCGGGTCGTGTTCTAGACAGAGGCAGTAGACGCATGTGGAGTGCGGGTCCATCCTGGACATCTTCTGCTCACAAGGGCACCGCCGAAATCTGGGAGTCGATTTGTCAATCGCAGCCACGAGGGAGAAACTTGACTGAAGTCTTGAGAATTTTAAGATAAGTTAAGTTTCGGGCAAACCAAAGAATTAGGATCCAGTCTACATGCAGAGCGTTAAGGAGGGAACCTGAGCTTCCAAGAGGTAAGGAAGATCTGGCATCATGGGGCGGAGCCGAGAGTTTTACCACCCGGGTGGGTGGGAGGAGCCAGCTTGAAGACCTTCCAGCAAGATTTAAAGCGGCAAGGAACCTGCCAGACAGTGTGGATGAACAACATATCCATGTCCCTAGAAATGTTGTTCTTATCCACACATTATGGCAGAGTCCTAGAAGTTCTCTGGGAGGAGGGAGGCAAGGGGCGCACTCCCCACTTGTGAAAAAGAGATTGGAAAACTGAGGCCCCAAAACCAGAATCCCGGCATGACTCTAGGTCGATGTGGTAGTGGATATGAAGGTGTTTGCTGACTTCCAGGTAGCAGCCCTGCAGATTTCCTGAATAGGGGCATCCCTAGAAGCAGCCACCGATGCAGCAGTATGGCAGGTGGAATGAAGAAGAATCAACATTTATACAGCGCTTTTTCATACACAGTATCCCAAAGTGCTTTACAAGCAATGCTAGACTGGTAGTGAAGTGACTGAATGTGTGGTGGCGGCCATATCGCACATCATCACCCACACACAGCCTGGATAATTGCATGAACCGGTTTATGGGAAAGGGAATGTTGGCCAGGACACCGGGAATGTTCCCTGCTCTTTACGAAGAGTACCCTGGGTTCTTTACTTCCACCTGACACCCACCAGGACAACACCAGGATGGGCAGAAGGACCTCGGTTTAACGTCTCATCCAAGGTGACTGCACACCCCAGCAGTACAGCACCCCAATACTGCACTTGGATGCCAGCGATTTTAGGTGCAAGTCCATCTCGGTGTGGGAGAACCCACAACCTTCTGGTCCAGAGGGGATGTGCTACCAACTGAGCCACGCTGACACCCGCTGAATGAGCACTTAGCGCCACGGGAGGCTCACTACCCACCAACCTATAGCAGAGACCAATGCATGATGTAATCCATCTGACAATCATCCACTTGGCTGCAGATCTGCCAGGTGCGGCTTCAGCACAGGTGACAAACAGCTGGAGAATCTCTCCCTGAACTTCAGCTGTGTGTCCTTGTAATAAGCAAGGGCCTGCCTCAGGTCCAAAGTATGGAGCCTGTACTCAGCCTCTGAGGTGTGATTGGGGTAATACACTGGCAGTCATCACCTGTTCAGGTGAAACTCTGACACAACCTTTCTCGAAAGCACTTCGATTTAGGGCACAGGATGACCTTTGTCCTTGTGGAAAACCAGATAAGGGGTCTCAAAAGAGAGCACCTGAGCCTCCAATCCTTCTGACTGATGTGATAGCCACCAGAAAGGCAGTCTTCCACAACAGGTGTGACACCTCCCACCTGTGCATTAGTTCGAATAGCTTGCCCATGAGCACTGCCAGTGTCAGCAGTAGATCCTGCAGTGGTGGTGATTCATGCACCGGTGGGTAAATGTGGTCAAGGCCTTTGAAGAAACGTCAGATCACCTTCTCCTGTGCCACCGTCTGCTGACCGGCCCATGCCCGGTAAGCAGAGATGGCTGCCAGGTGCACCTTAAGGGTCACTGACCGAAGACCCTTTGAAGAGAGACCAAAGGTAGTTGAGAATGCTAGCCACAGGACAGGAAAAAGGGTCCAGCCCCTTGCCCTGACACCAAATGGAGAATCTCTTTCACTTAAAAGCACAGCACTTCCTGGTCGACTCCTTCCCAGATGCCTCAACTAAGGTGAGTACATCTTTGGAGAGACCCATAGCCTGGAACTCTAGCTGCTCAGGAACCAGGCTGTGAGGTGCAGGGATTAAAGGTCCAGGTGGAGGACCTTCCCCTGACTGACTGAGCGCAGGTCCAAGCATGCTTGAAGATGCCACGGGAGGCTGAGGCTATCTGGGTACCAAAATTGGCGGGGCAGTCTGGAGCCACCACAATCATCTGTGCCTTGTCCCTCCTGACCTTGAAGAGCACCTTGTGGACCAAGGGACGTGGAGGAAAGGCATAAAAGAGGCCTGGGGTCCACGGCCTCGAGACGGCATCCCCCTGCAGCGAGCCCTGCTGAGGAGGGGTGGGCACAAAACAGCCTCAGCTTTGCGTTCTCCCTGGAGGCGAACAGGTCCACCTGAGGGGTGTCCCATTGGGAGAACAAGCTGTGTACTACCTCTAGATGGAGGGACCACTCATGGGACACCTCGCTCACATGGCTGAGAGTGTCCGCCAGCTGATATGAGGCTCCTGCCACATGAATGGCCAGGAGATCCACCTCCAGTCAGTTCACAAGGCTCAAGATGCGGAGAGCTTCCTTGCACGGAGGCCAGGAGTGCATACCACCCTGTTTGTTGAGACAGTACATGGTCGTGGTGTTGTCCATCTGGATCTGAACCACTTGACCCTGAAGGAACAGAGCGAATGCAGTCAGCGCCAGTCGAACTGCTCGGAGCTCCAGAAGGTTGATGTGGCACCAGGATTCCTCAGGGGTCCAGAGCCCGTGAACTCTGTGGTTCCCCCATGTGGGAACCCCAGCCCGTGAGAGAGAGGCGTTGGTCATCAAGATGACCATCGGCTCAGGGCGGACAAACAGGATCCCTTCCTGCAGATGCTCTAGGACGGTCCACCACTGGAGAGCGTCCCACATCATCTGGGTCACAGTAACCAGTTGGTCGAAATAACCTAGTCACTGAGTCCACTGGCTGGCCAGCTCCCATTGAAGGGGCAGCATATGCCAACTGTGCAGGTGTCCAACCAGAAATGATAGGGCAAAGGAGGAGAGAACCCCTGCCCTGTCTGCCGGGAGCCTGGCTCTGGCTCGGCAAGAGTTGAGCTCTGCCCAGATGAAGCAGATCACCTGCGAAGGCACGAGTTCTGACTTGGCCTCATTGACCAGGAGGCCAAGGTTGATGCAGGTCTGGAGGGCCAGGGCCCTGGACATCTCCACCTCCAGTCTGGAGGGACCCGCTATCAGAAAATCATCCAGATAGGGGTACACTCTGACCTCTCGATGCCGAAGATGGGCCACCACCACTGCAATGCATTTGGTGAAGACCCTGGGGGTCGATGACAGGCCAAAAGGCATAGCTTGGAACTCATAGATGGTTCCCTCTGCCCTGAAGTGGAGGAAACTTCCGTGTGATGGACGGATCGGGACGTGGAAGAATGCGTCCTGCAGATCCAGAAAACAAAACCACATGTTCTGCTCCGAGATGGTATGATCTGAGACAGAATTACCATCCTGGAGATGCAAGACCTGAGAAACTGGTACAGGTCATGCAGATCTAGAATGGGCGCCAGCCTCCTGTCAGTTTCGGGACCAGGCAGCACCTGGAAACTAACCCTGGGTTGACAGGGGATCCACGACTTGCACTACCTCCTTGTGAAGGAGTTGGATGATATCGTCTCGGACAGCCGACCAAGTGTCCACAGATACCTTTTCCTTCTGTGGGATGCGGGCTCGGCTTGGTAGGTACTGCTTGAATTCCAGAGGCAGACCCTGGCCAATCACTTCCAAAACCCACCTGTCCGTTCTTACAGCGGATCAGGCAGAAAGGAAGTGGCGGAGTTGACCCCCACTGGAGGACCCAGAGTGGTTGTGATGGGCATGGGAGTTGCCACCCCATCCCGTCACTGAGCAGGCTTGGAGGAGGATCTGGCTGTGGGACCGCTGGGACCCTTTCCTCCAGGCTTACGGACCGCCGAAGCCCCTGACTTGGGTTGAGGATGCCAAGATTGAGCCTGCTGCTGCTGCTGCCCAGATTGGTACTGGGCTTGCTTGGCCGCAAGGGCAGAAGGGCAAAAGGGCTTGTGCTTATGTTTCTTGGAACCCTGAGGTTACTTCTGGGCGGAAGCAATGGAGTCCAAGGTGGCACTGGAGTTTTCGATGTGCTAAAGGTGACCAAACAAGTCGGTGCTCAGGAAGGGTACGTTCGCCAGTTTGTGCCAGGTGTCTGCCATAAAGTTCGAGACCCTCAGCCAAGCTCCTGCACGCATGACTACTGTGACTGCAACGACTGGTCACAGGAGTCCCCAATGTCCAGAGCCATCTGGATTTGCTGTTTCGCCACAGCCCGACCCTGGTCCCGGACCTGCTTGACCATAGTCTGAAGGCCTGTAGGGAAATGATGAAGCACCTCATCTAGTGAGAACAGAAGGGCATGGGAGAAGTGTGTCATGATGACAGCCAAGCTCGCCTGATGGAGACCCAGCGAAGAGGTGGAATAGACTTTCCTAGCAGATTGGTCCAATTTCTTGGACTCTGTTTGGGGATCTATCAGTGTCTCCTCAGTTGCCTGAACACCAAAACACAGAGTCAGTCACCAACCCCTTTTGACAAGGGGTCCTCCGTGAAGCCCAAAAGGGAGCCAATGGGAACCGCATACTTGCGGGCCATTTGTGCTGATGGCGTGGGGCAGCAAGCAAGGTGCTTCCAAAGCTCCGGGTCGGGCCAACAATGGCTTTGGCCACTGGGAAGGCCTCTGTCAGAGAAGAAAAAATTACTCACCTTAGAAATGTTGTTTCTTCTAATGGAGTCTTGCTATGTTATGACAATTGCAGTTTGTCCCACCATTAGAACTGCTCCGGAGGTGAAAGAGTTAACTTCCATGCCAGGCATGGAACTTAGAGCACGAGCTCGGTTAGAAAAGCTCTGTCTGGAATATTTCAAACTGAAACTGTCAGATCTTTACGAGCAAAACTCACTAAGGTTCTGTGTGGAAGCTGTAATCTACACTAGCCAACTGGCTACTTAAATATTAACACATTTTCCCTGGCCCCAACACCAAGACTCAAGTCAGGGGACCAGAAAAAGATAAAACAAGATAAGATAAAATAAAACACAACACCCAAACACCCAAAAAAAAGAAGGGGTGGACAACATAAAATGGGCATCAATAAGTGCCAACACTGGACTGCCCACCCCATACCCAAAGTAGAAGTTCTGACAGGGGCAGGCTGGGAGGGAGGTCATATAATATAGCAAGACTCCATTAGAAGAAACAACATTACTAAGGTGAGTATTTTTTCTTCAAACAACATGAAGTCTTGCTATATTATGACAATTGCAGACTACACAGCAGTACCTCCATGGAGGAGGGACAGAACCTACTTAGAAATAGGCTCTGAAGAACGGCTTGTGTTAAACCGAGCATCCTCCTGGCCTGGATATCCAGGGAGTAATGCTTGGTGAAAGTGTGTACTGTTTTCCAAGTAGCTGCTTGACATATCTCTAAGATAGGGATGTCTCTGGCAGCAGCTAGAGACGCAGCTGTACCTCTGGTAGAGTGAGCACTCAGGCCTGAAGGGGGAACCTTACCCAGTTTTTGATAGCAAAATTGGATACAAGAGACAATCCACCTAGCAATGGATCTCTTAGTGGCAGGTTTCCCTTTCCCAACCTCACCATAAGTGAGAAATAGTTGAGGGAGTCAAACCTGTGACCCTTGGTACGCTATGTAGTAACTTAGGCCCCTTATCATCTGTTGTGCAACCTCCTCTCACCAGAGGAGGAATGGTCAGTGAAGAACACTGAAGAGAAATAGATTGATTAAGGTGGAAATCTGAAACCACCTTAGGCAAAACTTCCTGTTAGTCCTGAGGACTACCTTATCCCTGTGAAAGGAAATAAAGTCAGTCCCACTGACAAAGCTTGTAACTCACTTAGCGCCTGGCAGAAGTGATAGCTACTAGAAACACAGTTTTCCAAGTCAAGTACTTAAGCTCTGACCAAGACAGAGGTTCAAAGAGGGTTGCATCAGCTGAGCAATGCAAACATTAAGATCCCAGGCAGGGCAGGGTCCCTGAATGGTGGATTGGTAGGAAGCAATCCCCTGAAAAACTTGGAAAATACAGGGTGAGTAGAAAGAGAAGAGGGCTTCCCTGCTGAAATAAAAGCAGAGACAGCTACCAAATGCACTTTCAGGGTAGCTGGTCTCAGTCCCAAAGAATTAAGATGGACCATATAGTCCAAAACAGTGGGCAAATCAGCAGATTCCGGGGAAATATGCTTCCAGAACACCATATGGAAAACCTTTTCCATTTGGAGTTATAAGTAGCCCTAGTGGAAAGCTTCCTAGAAGCTTTCAAGATTTCGAGAACACCTTGAGAAAGGTGTAGGTCAGCAAACTCTAAATCCTCAAGAGCCAGGCCTTGAGGTTGAGGGATTTGAGATTCGGATACCAAACTCTCCCCTGGGCACAGGTTAACAAATTGTGGTTCCTGGGGAGACACAGGGGAAGATGGGCTGCTAAGGACAGAAGGAGTGGGTACCAGGGCTGCCTGGCCCAGTCTGGAGCAATCAGAATCATCTTGCAGGGCTGAGATCTGATTTTGACTAGCACCTTGAACAGGAAAGGAAGGGTGGGGGGAAGGCATAGAGAAACTTCCCTTCCCAATCGAGGAGAAAGGCATCCAGGGGGACTGAGCCCAACACTGGGGGCCTGCAACAAAAAAGTGGAAGTTGATGATTGTCTGGGGCTGCAAAAAGATCTATCTGAGGGGTGCCCCATCTGGCAAAAACTATCCCCAGTACTCGGGGATCCAGTGACCATTCGTGATGGCCCTGGGAAATCCTGCTGAGAGCATCTGCCAGGACATTGTCCTTGCCTGGGAGGTGAACTGCCATGAGGGAAGTGTTCAGGAATAAGCCAGAGACCACAACTTCATTGCCTGGGTGCACAAGGTCAAGACCAAGTGCCCCTTGTCTGTTGATGTACCACATTGTAGTGGTGTTGTCTGTTCTGACCTGTACCACTTTGTTCAGAACAGATGCAGAAAAACCTGATGTGCTAAAAAACAGCTCTGAGTTCCAAAGATTGATGTGGAGCAGAGATTCCTGAGGGACCACAATCCCTGGGTGGAGAGTCGCCATGTGAGCTCCCCATCCCAAAAGGGACGATCTGTAGTAAGGGTCAAGGAGTGAGATAGAGGGATGAAGGGAACCCTTGTCTCAGATTGCTCTGATCCTGCCACCACTGAAGGGCCTGGATCAGGGTCGAGTCACTGGGATCAACTTGGATAGGGATATCTTCTTTGAGACCAAAAGGCTCTCAAATGGAACTGAATGTCCCTCATCTGAAATCTTGCTCCTTGCACTACAGCTGTGGAAGCAGCCATGTGTCCTAGGAGCTGTAGGAAATGCCTTGCTGGTCGAGAGACCTGCAGAGTGAAGGAGGAGCCAGGGCCACCAGGGTCCTTACCCTTTCTGAGGAAGGAAGGCTCTGGCCTGCTTTGTGTCCAGTTCTGCACCTATAAAGGTGAGTACCTGGACAGGTTCCAGAACTGACTTTGGAAGATTGAGAAGAAAGCCCAGAGGTAAGCAGCTGCTGGGCAACTTGCAAGTGTGATTTGACCTGGTCTGGAGACTGACCCACAATGAGCCAGTCGTCTAGGTAGGGAAAGATGGCAATCTTTGCCTTCTTAAATAAGCAACTGCTACTGCCAGGTATTTTGTGAATACCCTTGGGGCAGAGGTAAGGCCGAAGGGCATTGCTCTGAACTGATAATGGCCTGAGGGCAGTTCGAATCTGAGGTACTTTCAGTGGGAGGTTCTGATAAGAACATGGAAGTAGGCATCCTTGAGGTCCAGGGAAGCTAGCCAGTCCCCTGGCCTTAGGGAGGGTAAAATCATTCCCAGAGTCACCATTTTGAATTTTGGTTTTAAAAGGTGCTTGTTCAGATATCTTAGGTCCAGGATGGGCTGCCATTGGCCTGTCTTTTTTGGGGTAAGGAAGTACCTGGAGTACAGACCCTTGCCCTGGTGTAGGGGAGAAACCCTTTCAACAGCTCGAGAGCCAGGAGGGTTGAGACTTCTGTTTCCAAATCAAGAGTCTCTAGAGGATTTGCAGGTGGAAAAAATCTGATTCTCATCTTTGGAAATTTTTGAGCTGAGAACCAGACCCTGGCTTTCTACTTCCAGGACCCACTTGTCTGATGTTAAAGACCCCAGTCCTGACCTAAGTAAGCCAGCCTGCCCCCACAGGTAATGGAGAACCGGCCCTGGGCATCCCATCAGGGTGCCTGTTTGGCAGGGGCTTTAGGCTGAGGGGTGGAGCAGGCCGCTTGTACCCTACCTGCCTTCTCCCTCTGAAGAACCCCTCTGAGCGTAAGCTGAAGAGGAGGCCTGGGTTTGGTAAAAAGGCCTGTGAAAAGGCCTGCCTCTACCCCTGGGGGGCTGCCTATGAGGGGTGGCTTGCCGTTCCTTGGCTTGTGCACTCCTATAAGTGGTTCCATATTCATCCATTTTCTTCATATAATTCTCTGTCTGCTCCCCAAACAGAGAATTTCCCACCACAGGAAAATCCATAGCCTTAGCCTGGGTATCCTGCGACAAACTAGTACACCTGAGCCAAGCCAATCTACCAAAACCCACAGATGTAGCCATGACTCTAGAGGATACATCATTAGAATCCACTGCAGCATGGAAATGCACCTTAGATGCCTCAATACCATCAGCAGCCACCTGCTCCAGCTCCTTGCAAGCTGGCCAGGGGCCTGTTTGGATAAAGCCATGACAGTATCCCATCTAGATTTCTGGTATCTTGCAACATAAGCCATATAATTTGCTTGTCTGAGTCCCAAGGACGCTGCCATGTATTGTTTTTTAGCCATGGCATCAATCTTCCTGGAGTCCTTGTCAGGAGGATGTGAAGCCAGGGGAATATTAGCCTTATCACAGGCTGCAACCTGAACTACCCCAACATGGCTGCATTGCTGTGAAAGAAATTCTGTACCAGGACCTGACAAAGTGTACCTCCTGTCCATCTTTTATCCACAGGAGGCACAGAATTGGAGCATTTTAAAATTTTATTGTTTGTTTCCTAAAGGATTTATGTAAAGGAATAGACAGTCTCGGACTCTGGGATATCCATCATCTCTACAAAGTCAGGCTCCTCTTGTCATCCACAGCTTCCTCCAAAGGAAGCTGGAGGGTTTCAACAACTTTTTTATAAAACAGAAAATGAAAAGGGGACTCAGAAAGCCTAGGGGGAGATTCTCCTAAAGGTCTGTCTGGGGAGATGTCCGGTTCATTGGGCACATCCAGACTTTCAAAGTCACATTCACACTGTTCATAATCATCCTCCCCTCCTCTGGTTCATAAAACTCCTCTATATCATATTCTTGAACCGGTGGAACCAGCCGAACCGACCTTTTGCCAGATAATGGTGGTTCGGACGGAACCGGGGAAAGTGACTGGACAATTTGGATTGCTTTGGCTATCTCTGCAGCAGTTGGAGAAGGAATTTTTGACTCCACACCTGCTGATTTTCTAGTTCTCTTTGCTGGAACTGGCTCCTCTGAGTCAGCTTTACGTTTGCTCGAGGAAGTCTCGCCCTGGTCAGAGGGCACTCCCTCCAGTTCGGTTGGCACCGAACCGGGCTGGCCATCCGGGTCAGCGGACTTTTTGGCCTCTCGTTCCCTGAGCCTACCAACTCTCTTATCTAGGGTAGCTGCAGGAAATTCTTGCAAATCTGGCAGTCTGCATTGAGGTGGTCAAACCCCAGACAATAAACACATGTGGTGTGTGGGTCAATGCGGCAAAGGTTTCCCCAGACACTACAGTGTTGAAACCCAGTGGGCCCGGTTTTTCCTTTGGGTTTCTCAGACATAATGCCAGCCTAACCAAAAACTTGCCCTTTTTCCGGAAGTGCCAGGCAAGACACCCTTATCGGTTCCCAGCCGTGTCACGGGTCGTGGAAAAAAACGTAATGAAATCCAGCTTTTTTTGAACCGATAAGAACCGGGAACTGCACTTTAAATAGCTTTTAAATGCTTCAGAATTAAGTTTTAAAACAACCTGATCGGTTCAAACCGAACCGATAAACATTTACAAGTTCCGCACAGAAATAAACCTGTCTATTACTTACAATACCACAGACAGAGCTTGAACCGATCGGTTTGCGGTTAAAATAATAATAATCGCGGTTGAATTTAACCGAGAAAAACTCTTCTAAACCGAGAAATGAACAGAGCAGTAGGAGGAATCTCCGGAGCGACTGTTCAGTGAGGCGGAATAAAGAATCTGACAGTTTCAGTTTGAAATATTCCAGACAGAGCTTTTCTAACCGAGCTCGTGCTCTAAGTTCCATGCCTGGCATGGAAGTTAACTCTTTCACCTCCGGAGCAGTTCTAATGGTGGGACAAACTGCAACTGTCATAATATAGCAAGACTTCATGTTGTTTGAATCCCCTTTATCCAGGATGTCTGTGAGGGGATATCGAGCCTGTTTCTGAACAGGCTCCAGCTTCATCCCCATAACTTCGGAGATGATAACAGACTTTATTTGTTGCAAGCGCAATTCAACATGTATCAAAGCGCTTTTACAATAAAACTTTAAAAACTGTACAATCCAAAGACTTAAAACAACCATAATATCAAAGCTCTCACAGCTCATGTTCAGGATACTCAAGCAAAAACAGGAATGTTTTCAGTGCGGCTTTGAAGCTCTACGTGGTCTGGCAGTCCCTTATCCGATGAGGTACAGAATTCCACAGGGAAGGGGCCGCAAATGCAAACGCTCGGGCTCCAGAGGTCTTTAGGCGAACCCTGGGAATCTCTAGTAATACCTCATCAGTTGAGTGCAGTGGTCAGAGGGACGAAGGAGCTCTTGCAAGTAACTTGGTCACTGTTCATGCAGGGCTTTGTAGGTCAGTAAGACGACCTTGAAGGTGATCCGCCACTGAATAGGCAGCCAGTGCAGTCCGCGCAGCACAGCTGTGATATGGCTAGATCAAGAAAGCCCGTCAACAACCCAGGCTGCAGCATTCTGCACCACCTGCAAGTGGCGGATATCAACCCCAGAAGCCCTAGGTATATGGTACAGTAATCAAGGCAGGAGGTTACAAAGGCGTGGACCAATGTTGAGAGATCACCGGGCAGAACCAGATGCTTAACTGGGTGATATTCCTCAGATGGTAAAAAGAGGTCTTGATGACAGGTGACACCTGAGACTTCATGGTCAACCCCTCATCAAAAATAACACCCAGATTCTGCACCCATTCAGAGGTCAACAGCTGGCAGCCTCCGAGCAAAAGCCCAGTGGCCTGCCCAGCCAAAGACCCCTCTACCCAGTGACCTGGGTCCACCACCAAGACCTCAGTTTTGTCAGGATTCAGCCTCAACCAGCTAGCACTCATCCAGTCCTGTATCTCGGCGAGGAAGTTATTATAAACCAAGACCGCATCCTCCTGGTCAGGTACAAAGGACATGTATAGTGGAGTATCATCTGCATAACAATGAAAACTCAAACCATACCACCGTGCAATGTCTCCCAACGGCAGCATGTAAACCGCAAATGACAAAGGTGAAAGCATGGGACCCTGGGGTACACCACAAGGTAGAAAGAATGCATCACAGGAATAAATTCTGATGCCACTCTCAAAATCTACCCATGAGGAACAACTGAAACCATCTGAGGAATGTCTCTGACAGATCACAGAGAACCCACAGGCGCTGCAATACATTATGATCCACAGTGTCAACTGCTGCAGAGAGATCAAGGAGGACTAAGATGGAACGACTCTTCGTTTCTTGCTATCAGGAGATAATTGAGCACCTGTACCGTGGCCGTCTCAGTGCTATGCTTCTTCCTAAATCCCGACTAGAGAGGATCATAGATGTCATGGATGGCAAGGTGGTCGTCCAGCTGCAGAGTAATCAGCTTCTCCATAACCTTGCCCACAAAGGGCAGGTTAGAGACAGGTCTGTAGTTGGCAGGACAGTCCGGGTCAAGAGAGGATTTCTTAAGGAGGGGCTTCACCACTGCCTCCTTCAGAGAGTCAGAAAACTCACTTGTATCAAGTGAGCTCCGGACTATCTCTGCAAGGACCGGGCCGATAACCTCAACACACCCCACAAGGAGGCAAGTTGGACCTGGGTCCAGACTACAGCAGGTCAGCCGCATACCCTAGACGATCCTTATGACATCCACAATCACTAGCTGGCTAAAGGCCGACCAACTAAACCGGGGCTCTGCAACCTCCAACCAATCACTACTCCACCCATTACAGCATGCCATTCGGATCTCTGACCTAATGACGGCACCTTATCAGCAAAGAAGCGAGCAAACTTGTCACACTTATACTGTGACAGCGGTCTTCGAACTTGCAGACAGGCTGGACTTCACAGTCTGTCCACAGTTCGGAAGAGCTGAAGTGGTTGGTTCTGTGCAGCGGTGATCTCCCCGGAAAGGAACTCTACCTTCTTATGGGAGATCGCAGATTGATAGTCCATATAATGGGCCATCAATCTAAGCCTGTCAATATCAAAGCCAGATTTCCCCCAGCGATGCTGCATCCTTCACCCCTCTCTCCTCATCTCTCTCAAGGTCCCAATAAATCAGGGGGAACTGAGGGTGATGAGTGAGGGGGCGAACTCGAACAGAAGCAGAGCTGCCACCACAACCTTATTATAGGCCTGTAGTAGGTTGTTAGGACCCCTGCTAGCAGTCGGTAATCCCAATAGATTCAGCACTGCCATCAGGGGTCACGCCCTTTAATGGGCGGTACTGAACCATCTCCAGAGGGGCAGACCTATAAGGGGGGTCCTGGAAACTGAACCTGACAGTGCTATGGTCAGAACAACAGACAGGCTCCACTGCCAAATCAGAAGCTTCCATACCCAGTAGGAAGACTAGGTCCAGAGAATTATCAGAATTATGGTTCGCAGAGGAAACTACCTGTGTGAAGCCCAACAAAATCATAAGTTGGAGGAAGTCCTGACCAAAGTGCAAGAGTTCATCATCGACCCAGGTATTAAAAGTCACCCAGCACCATCACTCTGGGAGATTCCAACACCATGTCGACAATGAAGTCTGCGACTTCCTGCAAAAATTGCTTCCTGTCCCAGGTGAACAGTAGACGAAAAGAATCCTGCATCCCACAACTGCGCCTAAGCACACATTCAAAGGATCTGGTCTCTCCACTGGCACATCTGTCATGCACAATTCCATTCAAAAACAGATGGCCACAACCCCACCCTCCGATCCAGCCTCAGGCGGTGTATCACCGAAAACCAGCTGGAACTGCTGATTCAAGAACAAAGCTAGCATTATCTCCCAGCCAGGTCTTGGTGATGCATGCCAGATCTGATGTCCCAACAAGATCAACAATTATTCGGTCTTGTTTTCAATGGACCTGGCATTACATAACACTGCCTGGGTTGAATGAGACACTGAGGCTGATCGAGCCAGCTGCCCACTGGAGGTGGAGCCCTCGGGTATGGGGACCAGACAGGGTGGATCCCTCTCCAATCTCCATTTCACCCCAGGGCATCTCCTCGCCCCCACAGCCCCTATCAGGCCACCCAGATCCCCCCAGGTCCAGGGCCCCCATCCCTGCTTCTAGCAATACCGAAAGCCCGACGACGATGATAAATGTCGGCTAAAAGGAGGGCAACTAAAGGCGAAGCCCGGAGCTCAGGGATGAGACGGAGGATGCCCATGAAGGATGTGGGACCTTCCTCCGCCTAGAGACTCCTGAGCGATTCCTGGTTGAACGGACGGGAATGCAGGGAGAAGTCTGGATAGTTCAGCCAACCACCCAAGTCACCTTCAACCTGCTGTGGATGGTAAGGAGTAAGGTGACCACAGCTTATTTGGAAGGCTGTTAGCGGGCTGAGACTCCTTTGTAGGAGCCCGAGAGGCTTTTAGGTGGTGACTCCACACTAATCGGCAGACAGGCGGGCTCCGCAGGCGGAGGGATGGTGTTGGCCAGCGTTGGCCTAGAGAATGACAGGCATGTGATGGCTGGTGTGGAAGCCTGGGTCGACTTCAGACAAGCAAACACCAACTGTTGCCACCTGAGATCCTTGTAGCACTGACACAACTTACGCCAAAACCTCTCCTCTTCTGAGGAGGAAGAGGATGAATAGTGGCGGTGCTGCTTTTTGGAATGCCCAGAATGGTGTTTGTGAGTTCTCTCGACCCATCAGTTGAAGCTGACCGAGATCTAGTCCTTGACTGTCGGGGGGACCGATGGGGGAGCTCAGAAGTTGCTGGGGAGACCCGTGGTTCCTCCAGGTCAGCGACAGGGACCATGAAGAGGTTCCCAGCAGGCTGGGTCTTCTCGGTAGGTCTAGCTAGGACTGGAGTCCCGAACAAGGAACTGTCGGCCTCATCTAGCGACAACGGGTCAGTGGGGTTAATAATAATCTTGACTGGGTCGTCGTCCTGCATCTTAGACGGCTGGCCTGACGAGGGCACCGTGAGGCGACAGGCAGGCGCAATTTTGACTGAAGTCAAAACTGGAGATTCTGGGAGACGAGACCACTCTCGATACCAAGAACAATGTCGACATGACTTCTTCTCTCTCAACTCTTTGGATTCCTTTTTACAGGAGTGGGAGCTGTGTGAAGCCAACCAGCCCTTCCCTTAGTCGGGAGAGACTGGCACAACTCCTTGAAGGAGCCTGAAAAAGTGGAGCCCAGTTTGAGCGGTAAGAAGACCAATGCTTAAGAGGACTGACTGGCGGCCCGAGCCGCCTCCTCCTCCTCCTCCTCCTCCAAAACCTTCATTTGCTTGAGTTGTTCAGAGGACCCCGCAGCCACAGAGACAACCCAACGGGCCTCTTTTGATTTGACTGTTGGGTTCTGTTACTAAGGTTGGCTGAGCTGTAATCGGGCGAGACGACTAACACATTTGGCTGGAATGAGTGACAAAATTCACAGGCCTGGGTATCATGAACGTGACCCAGACAACAGAAACACGGGCATGCAGGTTGGTGGTAGATACCTTCTACCCGCAGGGGCACCGGCACAACCCGGCAAGTACTTGTCCTCCATCGTGGTTGCAATCAAAGATCAAGTGATGAAACTCTGATGAGTTTAAGTTTAAGATTTAGTAAGTAATCTGAAGATTTATGCGCCAGAGCTGACTCAAAGTGGGAATGGTAAGGAGGGAACCTGATTCTTCCAAGTGGAAAGGAAGATATGGCATCAAGGGGTGGAGCTGAGGGATTTACCACCTGGGTGGATGGGAAGAGCCAGCTTAAAGACTTCCAGCAAAATGTCTGAAGGGAAAGGACATGCCATAACGTGTGGATAATAACAACATATCCACATTCCTAGAACGTCCTGTTTTCTACTGGTGATGCCCCTCCCTATGCATCCCACTATCCCCCAACCCTCCTTACTGCCTCCTTATACTGCCTGCCTATCTTTAGGTTGTCTGATATGACTACTCCCAGGCCCCTTTCCATTTTGTTGTTGTTAATAGCTCCCCAATTGTGTACTCTTCCCTTGGGTTTTGTTTCCCAGGTGCATTACTTTGCACTGAATCTAAGCTGCCATACTTTTGACCATTCCTCCAACCCTGCCAAGTCCCTTCTCATTCTTCCACCTCCCCTTGTGTACCAACCCTGTTGCAGATCTTTGTGTCGCCTGCAAAGAGGCATACTTTTCCTTCCAGTCCCTCCGAAATGTCACCTATAAAGACATTAAAGAGGACTGGTCCCAGTACTGAACCCTGTGGTACCCCACCAGTAACCCCTCCTTTCCTTAGAGTGGACTCTGCTTACTATTACCCTCTGCGCCCTGTTGAACAGCCATTTTTTTACCCAGGTTACCACCCAGGGACCCACTCCCAAGCTGGTTAACTTATTTATTAATCTTTTGTGCGGGACTGTGTTAAATGCCTTGCTAAGGTCTAGGTAGGCCATGTCCACAGCCCCTCCTTGGTCTACTACTTTGGTCACCCAGTCAAAGAAATCTATTACATTTGTTTGACATGACCTTCCCACTGTGAATCCATGCTGCCTTGGGTCCTGTGCCTTGCTGGCCTCTAGGTACTCAGCAGTTCTTTCTTTCAGAAGTGATTCAATCATTTTCCCTTCAACTGAGGTCAAACTAACAGGTCTGTAGTTTCCTGCCTCTGCCTTGCTGCCACTTTTGTGAAGGGGAATCACATCCACCCTCTTCCAGTCCTCAGGTACCACACCATCTTCCCATGAATTGTTAAAAAGGGTAATCAGTGGTGTCACTAGTTCTCCCCTTAGTTCTTTTAGAATTCTGGGGTGAATCCTGTCAGGCCCCATTGCTTTGTCCACCTTCAGTTTCAGGAGTTCTTTCAGGACGGTTGTGTATTAAGCTCTTGTGCTGGTCAACGTGAACTATGGTTGTGGACATCTCAATTAAAATTTTAAACCAGAACATCTGACAAAGCAAACAATGTGCTGGAATCCAACAGTAAATGTTTTGAAATGCTAATGAATACTGCTGCTTTACCGTGAAGTTAGTCACGAGCCAGAAGAAAATGAAAGTGAAAGCAGGCAGACAGCAGTCAGTGTGAGTGGGGGCACTGGTGCCTTGATTACAGAAGATGCACAATGACATCAGAACATACATAACAAGGTTTCTGAGGTGCTTGATTCACTGTACAATAAGCCCATACCATATACTATAGGTCCATTTATTGCCTTTTTCCTTGAGGAGGAAAGGAGAGTTACCTACCATAAAATCTTTGAGAGACTCTCCTCCATTAAGCCACATCATAGAACTGAAAGCTGTTGCATCAGGACCACTTGAAATATTTTGTAGGCTGGGACCACCCACACTGATGTGCAGTGTTGGCGCCCACATAGCATGGCATGCCAAGTTCTACACTGGAGACAAACTCAGAGGATCAGCGGACCAGCAGGAACCAAAGCTATCAGGACCACACCAGGCAAACAGGAGAGGGTATGAAAACTGGAGTACATGCCATAGTATGCATCAGAAGAAAAACAGCTTGCAAGAGCAGGTGGTATACTTACCCGTCACCCGACAAGGGGGGGCAGGAGGGTTGTGGCTGAATGCAGATAAGTCTCTTGAAGATCTACTGTTATGGTAGGTAGCTATTCTATCTTCTTTGAAGATAACTCCCTCCCCCAAGCCACATCATGGAACGATTCTCAAGCAATACCGAGCACTGAGGGAGGACAGCAGGACTTAATGATCATGAGTAAGGAGGTCTTGCTGAACACTGAGGCCAAAGTCGGTAGGTTAGCGAGACACTATATCCAGACTATAGTGTTTGGTGAATGTATGAACAATACTCCAAGTGGCAGCAACCACATTCTGAAAGCAAACCTCTGAGGAAGCTGCCCCACGAGTGGAATGAGCACAAACGGGACCAGGAAGCTGCTTACCATGTTTCCAGTAACAAAACATGTCACAACTGGCCAGCCATTTAGACACACCTTGTTTAGTAATCGCAGAGCCCACCATCCTGAGGGGCCAAAGCACTGAACAGCTGAGAGGATTTTCTACAACCCTTTGTACGATCCAGATAACAATGCAGCATCCTACAGATAGCAGTATATAGAAGTGACATTCCCCACTATTTGAGGGGGGACAAAAAGTAATCAAGCAAGATCTATAGTCAGATGCTGTGTTCTTTCAGACACATCTTGCATAAGAAAACAAAGACTGGTACATAAGACAACCTTGTCCTTGTAAAAATAATAAAAGGAGGATTCTCAACCAGAGCCTGTAACTCTGATATGTGTAGATGTCATTACCATTAGAAACAGTGTCCTCTACAAGAGGAAGTGCAGCTCACAAGTGGCCACAGGCTCAAAGGGAGGTGCAGTGAGGGCTTCCAGGACTAAATTAAAGTCCCATACCAGAACCAGATCTCATGACTGGATGGTGCAGTAGGAAAATATCTCTTAGGAATTTGTGGGAAACCTCCATCTGGGCCACAATCTTGCCCTCCGTCAGGGCATGAAAATCCGACACAGCAGCCAGATGGACCTTAATAAAGGAATACCTGAGTCCATAGGGACAGGAAGTAGTCCAGCACTTTAGGAACTGGACACGAAGGTATCCAGGGCTTGTCAAGTACACCACACAGAAATTTCCATTTTTGGGAGTAAGTGTACTGAGTAGACGGCATTCTAGCCACCAAGAACATCTGCCACCACCAGGGGAAAACAGAAGCAGGAGAGCTCTATATCCTAAGGAGCCAGGTGTGAAGGTGCAGGAATTGAAAATCCAGGTACACCAGAGCACCCTACTCCTGTGTCAGAAGTCCTGCTCACAGGGGGATCGGGACAGGAGGTTCCACTGCCAATTGCTGGAGAAGCGGAAAATACAGGTTACTCACCTGTAACAGGAGTTCTAGGAATGGTATATGTTGTTCATCCACACTGTCTGGCAGGTATCCTTGCCACTTTAAATCTTGCCGGACGGTCTTCAAGCTGGCTCCTCCCACCCACCCGGGTGGTTAAACTCTCGGCTCCGCCCCATGGCGTACAGATCTGGCCCGCTGGAGCTCAGGTTGTGCGTCGAAGCCGGGAGGTCGGGAAATGTGGTGGGATGAACAACATATACCATTCCTAGAACTCCTGTTACAGGTGACTAACCTGTATTTCTAGGGACATGGATATGTTGTTCATCCACACTGTCTGGCAGACTCCTAGCAGTTCTCCGGGAGGAGGGAGGCAAGGCGCCCGATACTTACTTGGGAAAGAGAGACTGGAGAACCGAGGCCCCAAAACCAGCATCCCGGCGTGACTCAAGGTCGATGTGGTAATGGGTGATGAAGGTGTGTGCTGACTTCCAGGTAGCAGCCCTGCAGATTTCCTGGATAGGGACGTCCCTGGAAGCAGCCACCGTGACAGCAGTATGGCGGTAGAATGAGCTCTTATCCCTATGGGAGGCTCCATGCCCGCCAACTTATAGCAGACATCTATGCAGGAGGTGACCCAACTGCCTATCGTCGCTTGGCTGCAGGTCTGCCAGGTGTGGCTTCAGCGTAGGTGACAAACAGCTGGCGAACGTCTCCCCGAATTTCAGCCATGCGCTCCTTATAGTAAGCGAGCGCCCTTCTAGGGTCCAGAGTATGGAGCCTATAATCGGCCTCCGAGGTGTGATTGGGGTAAAACATAGGCAGAGTCAACACCTGGTTAAGGTGAAACTCCGACACCACCTTCAGGAGGAATTTCGGGTTGGGGCGCAGGACAACCTTGTCCCTGTGGAAGACCAGGTAAGGAGATTCGATGCAGAGCACCTGGAGCTCTCCCATCCTTCTGGCTGATGTGATAGCCACCAAGAAGGCGGTCTTCCACGACAGGTGAGAGAGTTCACACTGTGCATTGGTTGAATGGCTTGCCCATGAGCTTTGCCAGTACCAGCAGTAGATCCCACGGAGGTGGAGATTCTCGACCGGAGGAAATGTGATCAAGGCCTTTGAAAAAGCGCCAGACCACCTTCTCCTGCATGACCCACTGCGTCCTGGCCCGCACCCGGTAAGCAGAGATGGCTGCCAGGTGCACCTTAAGGGTCGTCGACCTAAGCCCTTGCTGAGAAAGGGACCAAAGGTAGTCCAATATGCTCGCCAAGGAACAGGAGGAAGGGTCCAGGCCCTTGCCCTGGCACCAAATGGAAAATCTCTTCCACTTGAAGGCATAGCATTTTCTGGTCGACTCCTTACGGGGCGCCTCAACTACGCTGAGGACCTCGTCGGAAAGACCCAAGGTCTGGAACTCTAGCAGCTCAGGAACCAGGCCGTCAGGTGCAGGGATTGAAGGTCTGGATGGAATACCTTCCCCTGATTGACTGAGAGCAGGTCTGGGCGAGCCGGAAGCTGCCTCGGGAGCCTGGAGCTGAGGCTGAGGAGATCTGGGTACCAGTATGGCGGGCCAGTCTGGGGCTATCAGAATCACCTCGCCTTGTCCCTCCTTGCTTTGAGAAGCACCTGTGCATCAAGGGAATGGGGAAAGGCGTAGAAGAGGCCCGGGTCCACGACCTGAGAAGGCATCCCTGCAGCGATCCCTGCTGAGGGGGCGATGGAACAGCCTCAGCTTCACATACTCCCTGAGGCAAACAAGTCCACCTGAGGTGTGCCCCAATGGGAGAATAGATCTTGTACTACCTCCGGCAGGAGAGACCACTCGTGGGATGCAGCCCCTATCCGGCTTAGGGCATCGGCCAGGGTATTGGAGGCTCCTGCCACATGAATGGCTAGAAGATCCTCCTCCAGGCTGTGCACGAGTGACCAGATGCAGAGAGCTTCCTTGCATAGAAGCATGGAGCGCGTCCCGCCCTGGCGGTTTAGATAGTACATGATCGTGGTGTTGTCCGTCTGGACCCGGACCACTTGACCCCGAAGAAACGGAGCAAAGGCGGTGAGAGCTAGGCAGACCGCTCGGAGCTCCAGCAGGTTGATGTGGCATCGGGACTCCAGCGGGGACCAGAGGCCATGCGCTCCGGTGTTCCCCAGATGGGCACCCCAACCCATCAGAGAGCATCGGTCGATGGAGAGACTGCGTCGGCTCGGGGCGGACAAAGGGATGCCTTCCCGCAGATGAACTGGAATGGTCCACCACTGAGAGGCGTTCCACATCCCCTGGGTCACCGTCACTAGCTGGTCCAATGGATCGCAGCGTTGGGACCACTGGCTGGCCAGTCCCACTGTAGGCGCATGTTCCCACAGGGCCAAACGGACCACGCTGGTACAGGCCGCCATGAGACCCAGGAGGCGCGAGGAAGTCCCGGCAGGTGCAGTTGCCCAACCAGAAATGATTGGGCAAAGGAGGAAAGAACCTCGACCCTGTCTGCCGGGAGCCGTGCCCTGGCTCGAAGAGAGTCAAGCTCTGCCCCGATGAAAAGAATCACCTGCTTCAGCTCGAGTTCCGACTTGGCCTCATTGATGAGGAGACCGACCTGAGAGCAAACCTGGAGGGCCAGATCTCTGGACCACTCCACCTCCTGTCTGGAGGGGGCTGCTATCAGCCAATCGTGCAGGTAAAGGTAAACCCTGACCCCTCGGCGCCACAGGAATGCTGTCACCACTGCCATGCATTTGGTGAAGACCCTGGGAGCTGGAGATAAGCCGAAGGGCATGGCTTGGAACTTGAAAAGGGATCCCTCCGCTAAAGCCGAAGGAACCTCTGATGTGATGGACGATAGGGATGTGAAAGAAACGGCCCTGCAGGTCCAGAGAGCAGAACCACACGCCGTGTTCCAAGATGGTATTATCTGAGCCAGAGTGACCATCCTGAAGGTTCGAGACCTTAGGAACTTGTTTAGGTGTGAGGTCAGGTCTGCTTGGAACCAGGAAGTACCTGGACATGAACGCTGTGTTTGAGGGAGGGTCCGCCACCTCTCTTATCACCTCCTTCTCGAGGAGGAGAGCGATGTCGGCTCGGCGAGCTGACAGCGAGGCTTCGGACCCCGAGGCCCCCCGAGGTGCGACGGCTCTGAAAGGTGGGGCCTGCTCGAACTCCAGAGGCAGCCCTTTCCCACCACCCACCACCCACCGGTCTGTGGTGATAACGGAGCAGGTGGAAAGAAAGTGGCGAACCCCCCCCACGGGGGGCACCTGGGGTGAGGCGACGGGGTTGGGGGCGACACCCCTCAACCCGTCACTGGGCAGGCTTGGAGGAAGGACCGGCCGAGGGACCTCCAGGGCCTTTACCTCCCTGCTTCCTGGAGGAGGAAGCCGCGGGCTTGGGTTTGGGATGCCAAGCGTGAGCCTGCTGGTCCTGATGCTGCTGGGCCGGACGTGCCGCAGGCGCAGACAGACGGAAGGGCTTGGGTTGCGGTCTGCAGCCCTTGTCCCTCTGAGCAGATGAGACCGAGTCCAAAGTGGCATTGGACTTTTCGATCCTCTGGAGGTGGCCTTCCACTCCAGGACGAAGAGGTCGGTCCCCAGGAAGGGGACATCCGCCAATTTGTCCTGGGTATCCGCTGTGAAGGTGGATATCCTCAGCCATGCCCGACGGCGCATAGCCACCGCGGCTGCGACTGACCTGGTGCATGAGTCTCCAATGTCCAGAGCAGTCTGAAATTGCTGCTTGGCCGCCGCCCTACCCTGGTCCCGCACCTACCTAACCATGGTCTGCAGGTCAGCTGGGAGATAAGGGACTACCTCGTCCAGGGAGCCCAACAGGGCATGAGAAAATGTGCCATAAGCAGCGCCGAGCTGGCCTGAGAAGGCCAAGGAGGACGAGCGTAGACTTTTCACCGCATAGTCCAATTTCTTGGACTCCTTGTCGGAGGTTTGTCCATGCCCCTAGCGTCTTCGCACGCCGAAAACGCTGTCGGTAACTAACCCCTCGGCTGAGGGATGTTCCAGAAATCGGACAGGGAACCGTAGGGACCGCATACTCCTGGCCATCCTGGCCATCCTGGCCGAAGCGCAGGGCAGGAAGCAGGGCGCTGCTAGAGCTCCAAGGCCAGGCTCACAATGGCCTCGCCACAGGAAAGACCTCGTAGGGGAATCCCCTCGGTCCAATATTTCCGTGAGGGGATACTTGGCTCGCTTGGATACGGGCTCGAGCTGCATCCCGGTGGACTCCGAGATGAGCCTGAGCAAACCCAGGAAGGATGAATGGCTGTCGTCCAGCGACTGACCACCAGAGGACTCCAAGTCCACTCGCCTGGAGAAAAAGGAGGAATCATCGTCGGACTCAGCAGAGTCTGCAAAGAGCTGCCTCGGGCCTGAGCCACCCTCCACCTGCCGAGGGCAATCGGGAGTAAGAGTGACCGACAGCCTATGGGGCAGACCCTGAGCCGACCGAGAGTTCTTGGTCGGAGCCCCAAACAGTGGCTGTGGAGGCAGGAGGTTCCACCGGAATCGGTGGAGCAGCTGGTTTTGCCGAACAACCGGCCTGGGAACAGGCTCCTCGGGTAAGACGAGGGGTTGTTTTGGCCGCTCCGGTGACAGCCACTTAATGGCCGGGGAGGCAGACGGGCGGCGCTTGTTCCCGGTTAGAAGGAGCTGTTGCCACATGAGGTCCTCGATCGCCGACGCATCTTACGCCGAAGCCTCATCCGGAGGAGGAGGACGAGTGGCGGCACCGCTTACCGCTGGTGCTGAGACCGCCCATTACGGGGGGATCGGCTGGACCGCTGGAGAAGTCCGGAGACCGAGAACCTCGCCTTCCGAGGACGGCGCGGGAGTGGACGGAGGAACTGCCCCTCCGCTCGGAGGGTTCACCCAGGCGGCCGAACTGGAGGCACTGGCAAGCCCACGGGATCTCACTCCCACCGGGGAACCGTGAGAGAGGATTTTTGCCCTCGGGGTCGACAGCCCGGCCCAACGGTCGAGAAAGATCTCGACTCGCGCCGACGGGAGTCTTGGTCAACTGACCTGACGGGACACCGTGAGACCAGTGGTCAAGCCTAACGATCGATCAAGTCGATGGTCGACAACTGGGAGAGGGACCTTCCGCTCCCAAGAGCGTCGACGGAGGGACTTACCCTTGTCTTTCTTCTTGGACCGAGAAGAAGGTCCAGCAGACGTTGGTCCCTCTCCTCTAGTGGAGAGGGACAGACAAAGCTCCTTAAAGGAAGCTGTGTAAGAGGAACCCAGGGAGAGCGGAATAAATGCCACGGTCGAGGAAGATGCGGCCCGCGCCGCCTCCTCTTCGAGGGCGATCATCTGCTCTAGCTGATCCGCCGAGCCCGCCGCCACGGAAACCGCCGACCGGGCCTCTTTTGACTTCACCGGAGGAAAACGTTTCTCAGGGCGCCCCAGTTGTAAATGGGCAGCACGGTCTTCGAGGACGTAGGCTGAGAAGGAAGAGCACAGGTCGCAAGCCTGCGGGTCGTGCTCAAGGCCTAAACAGTAGACACACGTGGAGTGTGGATCCATCCGAGACATCTTCTGCCCGCAAGGACATCTCCGAAAACCGGGAGTCGATTTGTCCATCGGAGCCGCGAGGGATAGAAGACCGAAGTCTATAATGCAAAAAACTTTTAAATTCGGAAAACCGAAGAATTAGGAACCAGTCTTATACGCAGAGCGTTAAGGAGGGAACCTGAGCTTCCAAGCGGTAAGGAAGATCTGGCGTCATGGGGCGGAGCCGAGAGTTTTACCACCCAGGTGGGTGGGAGGAGCCAGCTTGAAGAACTTCCGGCAAGATTTAAAGCAGCAAGGATACCTGCCAGACAGTGTGGATGAACAACATATCCATGTCCCTAGAAAGTACAGTTACGTAAAAACTTACCATTACAGTAGAGCTTTAAGAGGAGCTCTTGCAGCAGGCCACACCGGTAGGACTAAGCCTCCAGGTGCTAGGACCACATGGAAAACTTCTACCTAGCAGTCTACCATGGGGGACTGCACCCCGACGACGTTAGTCAGTTGATATCAGCACAGCCTATATAGGACGGTGGTCCACCAAACCATCTCAGTTCTTCCGCCAGAGACCTCATATGGGCAGCTGAAGAAGAACCGAGGACGTTTCCCGGATCATCGTGAACAACTACATTTTCTTGACGAGGTTTGAGCCTCAGGCTTGTAAACAATATGTAACCTAACATCATCTTTTTGTTGTGTTGCCTCTTCTGCAAGGTAACAATAAGGGGATTGTTATGTCTGGGTTTTACCCCATATACTAATATCATGCTTATACCATAAGTAATCTCATTGCTGCACTGTGATATTGCTATACTGCACTAACATATATAGGTATCAATCATACAAGCATGGCTACTAGGACAATGCTTGCCACTGATGTTTGCTGCTGTATATTATGTTTACATCATTTTAGGGTTTTATACATGTTTTATGTTTGTTTATTACACCTGATATGCATATCTTTTATTGTAATGTGTTTACCTAGGTTATGTGTGTTCCTTTAATATGCGTTTTGAGCACTATCACTGATGCAAGGCTTTTACGGTTCATCATTGATTGATATATATTCTGACAGTCATATAGTCATGTGTAATTTGTGTCTTATACCAAAGTATTATATCATGTGCATTTCTGCTTATGCTGCATTCTCTTTGTTCGAAACACATAGCTTACAATGCATTTTCTTTGTTCTAAGATTATTACTTACTTTGCCGCTTTATTTCCTATGAAATTGCCAAAGGGAGACGCCTTATTTACATGCCTTATCCAATGCTGTATGTCTATCATATATAACTGTATGCACACCAGCTCCTCAGGGAGAAAGAGACCATACTCGAGGACTGGTGGGAAATCTGCTCCCTTGTGATTGCTTTGTCACATGCTTGGCATATTTGTAATAAAACTGCTCTTTATTACATACTGCTTGTGGTATATTCTTTAAATAGCCAATCCAACATACAAGAATCTGACAGTAAGCTGGATTTACTGTAACAGGGGGAAGGAGAGAGGGAAAAAAGGACCTACTGCAAGAGCTCCTCTCTAAGATCTACTGTTATGGTAAGTTCTTACATAACTACACTGTCTTACTTCAAGGAAGCTGTTATGGCAGGCCACACCAGTAGGACTGAGTCGTAAGCAGCACCGGTTATCGCAGGATAACACCACCAGGAGGAGAATGAGACAGCAGTCAAGACCTCATGATGAAAGGCCCTTAAGGACTGCTAGGCAGAAATGGGTCCTATGAGGTGATGTCCAGACTGTAGTGCTTGGTGAAAGTGCGGACAGAACTCCAGGTGGCAGCTGCACAGATGTCCGCAGCAGACACATTTCTGAAGTAAGCAGTGGAGGCAGCCATACACCTGGTGGAATGGCCCTTGACCATCCCTGGAGAGGTTTGTTGTACTTGAGGTTGCAACAAACAATTCAATTTGCTATTTTAGAAACAGGTGCCGTCTCTCTCAGGGGCAAATTAAACAAACAACTGATACGTTTTCCTGAAAGATTTGGTGCATTCATGTAATACCACAACATTCTGTGAACATCCAAATTATGGAGCAATGCCTCCCCCCCCCCCCCCGATTAGAATACTCAGGAAAGTAAACTGGCAGGTGGATGGATTGGTTTAAAGTAAACTCAGACACCCGTTTTTGTGGAAAACCAAATAAGGCTCTTTAGACATCAGAACCTGGAGCTCAGAAATCCTTCGAGCAGAAGTAACAGCAACCAAAAAGAGCACTTTTCCTCGACAGACAGTGCAGCTCACAACTTGCGTCCAGTTTACAGGCAGGTAGTTTCTCCAACATAAAGATGAGGGCCCATGGAGGGACTAGGTCCCAAATGGGAAATTTCAAATGCAGAATGCCCCCAAGAAAGTGTGGGACACCTCAAGCTGAGCAACAGCTTTGCCCTCGATAGGTGCATGGTACACAGAGATGATGGAAAAGTGCACCTTCAGGGAGGAGAATCCCAGACCTGAATCCGAAAGGGAAAGAAGGTACTCCAGCACCTGATTCACTGGGCAGGTGAAGGGATCCAAATGGTGAGCAACAGCCCAATGGAAACTGCTTCCAATTCATAACATAAGTGGCCCTGGTGGAGAACTTCCCGGACGCCTACCAAGACATCAAGCGACCCTACTGGAACCCCCAAAGCGGGTAATAGCTAGTTCCACAGGAGCCATGCATGGAAATGTAGAGACTTTAGGTCCGGACGGACCAGGGTGCCCTGGTCCTCGGGGAGTAAGCCGCTGCACAGGGGCAAGGGCACCGGAGGTTCCACTGCTAGTTGCTGGAGCAGGGGAAAACAAATCTGGTGTGGCCAGAAGGGAGCTATGAGAATAATCTCTGCTCCCTCAAATTGGAGCTTGAGCACAACCTTTGGCTGGAGCGGGAAAGCATAGAGTAACTTCCCCTTCCAAGAGAAGGACAATGAGTCTCACCAGAAAACTCCAGGCCCGGGACTGAGCGAGCAGCATTAGTTTTGCATTTTGCATTGAGTGGGGATACAAAGAGGTCCAACTCTGGATGGCCCCACTTATCAAAGAGATCTTTTATCACTCAGTTTAGAAGTTCCCACTTGTGAGCCTGTGACCTGCATCCAAGATGTTTTGAACACCTGGAATGTGCATGACTGAAAGCTCCAGACTGTGCTCGATGGCCCAGAACCTGACTCTTATTGCCTTCCGACATACGGGGTAAGAATGAGTTCCCCCCATTGCTTGTTGATGTAATACACCACACACATGTTGTCTGTCTGCACCAGCAGTGGACTGGGGAGGAGATGAGTTTGGAAGGCCTGCAGGGCATAAAGAACCGCCTGCATCTCCAGGACATTGATATGAAGTCCCTGTTCCACTTCTGTCCAGGTACCCTTGGTCTGGTGGTCAACCAGATGGGCACCCCAGCCCAGGTCAGATGCATCCATCATAAGAACCTGTCGGGGGACCAGAAGCTGAAAGGAGACACCCTTAAGAAGGCTGGGCTGGGTCCAGCCACCACAAGAGAGTCCTCCGCACCAGGTTGGAGACCAGGACCAGTTGGTCCAGGTCATCTGTATGCTGGTCCCACTGGACCCTCACGGTCCACTGAGAAACCGCATATGCAGATAGGCCATGGGAACCATGGCAACTGCTGCTATATGTCCCAGAAGGCAGAGAAAGACTAGCTGGGACCTCCCGACTGGAGGAAACCAGACAGGCCTGCTCCATTAGTCGCCCCATACTGTTTTCAGGTAAAAAGGCCTTCCCCTGACTGGTGTCCAGGACTAGGCAGATGAAACATGCAGAGTGGTTGTCCTTTTTAAGAATCTGTTTGCCGCAGGCACACTTTGTGGAGCGGTTGGAAGACAAGGCTGATGGAGAAGACAAACTTGTCAAAAAAAAAACACTGAAAACTCAATGTCTTACACTAAGAAAATTAGAAACTAAAAAAGCATGGGAAGCATGGGAAATGGCAGTTGACTGAAGCTGCAGTGTCTGCTAAGGTCTGGCATGCGTGGGTTGATGGTGGAAAAAGAATTAAGGTGGTGCGGGGCACTGCCCTCCTATATAGTCAGTGCTGACGTCAACTGACTGGGGGGGTGGGGGGGTTCCTCTGCAGTAGAGTACTAGGTAGAAGTCTTCTGTGTTGTCCTAGCACCTGGTGGCTTAGTCCTACTGGTGTGACCTGCTGCAAGAGCTTCCCTGAAGTAAGATCAACATTTCTCTGGGACAGTGAGGAGCCACCAGAATCAGGGTGGCAGGTTCTGCCCATAGCTTTACCAGAACCATCTCTGTATAAGAGGGACTGGGGGAAGAGCATACAGAAACCTCTCTATCCAAGAGAGGGACAACCATCTGGCTGAAAAAAACTCCAGACCTCAAGTGAGGAGAAACGCAGCAGTTTTACATTGCATGGAGACACAAAAAGGTCTATGTCCAGACAGCGCAATTATTTGAAGATTTCGGCCACAATGGACTCAGAGTTCCCCTTCATGGCAGAGTGTGCGGGATTGAAGTGATCTGCCAGTGGGTTCAGGGTACCGGGAAGGAACACTGCTGACAGAAATATGCTGTATTCCACCCCCCTCCCCACTGCAAACACTCATCACCTCTTTGCAGACAGTGTAAGAATGAACTCTGCCCTGTCGATTAATGTAGTACATCACCAACACATTGTCTGTGCAAACCAACAGCTCAGTTCCTGGAAGGAGAGCAGTAAAAGCCTGTAGACTACGCAGAAAAGCCCTCATCTCCAGAGTGTTATGGTGGAGCACCATCCCCAAAGGGCCCCACTGGCCCTGGGATCTGAAGGGGCCAAAATTAACACCTCATCCCAAACCTGAAGCATCCATGGTCATCAAAAGCAAGGAGAATAGCCTGAAGAATGGGGACCCCATCTGTAGGTTAGAGTGGTCCAACCACCAGAACAGGGAACAACAGAGAGGAAGAGTGACCTGTATGAGACAATCCGGCTCGACTGGGTGCTAGGCCCACTGAGCTCTGAGAAACCAGTGAGAAATCCTCATGTGGAAGCAGGCCTGTGGGACAGTCAGGATGGTAGCTGCCATTAGGCCGAGTAGTCTTAGATGATAGAAGCACAAAGGCATAGAAGCACAAAGGCAAATCAAAGATCCATGATGTATAATTTCAGCAACTTACAATAGAAAAACAAACAAAACAAACAAACATTTGAAGTCAGTAGCTCATGCTGAGAGTTACTTTACTGATGTAGAACAGTGCAATATGTAGAGCAACAAGCAGACCCACCCATGAAAGCCTCAACGTTTTGTGCAGGTGCACACTGTCAAGAAATGAGGACTCTCCCCACAAACTAGTCTTACATAAAGTGTAATTTAAAGGGACAGGTGGAGAATTTAAGAATAAAAACTAAGAAGAAACCTGTTGGTTTCACAAGTCATTCTTGTCAAACACAGAAATGTATATTACGTACCTACCATAATTCTGGATCTTCTTGGATGGAGTCTCCACCACTCATTCACACTAATGGGACTACGCCAGAGGAACTAGGACCCAGCGGGAGCTAAACATCTTCAGGAGAGCCGGCGTCTAAATAGGACTGCGAGGAAGTGGCATCGCGAGCTTGACTTGTGCTGTATAGGCTACCTGGTGCCGACCCTCCAACCACCTCAGTACCTTTTTTACCAAGGAGGTGCAGCGTAAACTAACCTATGTCAGACATAAGATTGTCTGAATGACCCGTGTAAGAAGGGTCAACACAACAGTGTCTTCACAGCCCAGTCATTGAGGGCGTGACAACCACAAACAGATAAGCGAGCTCTGGGGATGGCTGGTGGGCATGTGAATGAGTGGTGGAGACTTCGTCCAAGAAGATCAAGAATTATGGTAGATATGTAATTTACATATCTTCCTGGACGTAAAGTCTCCCCCACTCATTCACACTAATGGGAGAGTACCGAGCTAAAATAATCCCCCGAGACGGGCGGCAGGAGAGAGGAGCTCACTTTGGACAGAAGTCCATTAAGATTGTCCATCAAAGGACAGATGCTGCCTGGCATGGACATCCAAGGTGTAGTGCTTTACGAAAGTGTGCACGGAGCTCCAAGTGGCCGCACTGCAGATGTCTGCAATGGGCATGGTCCAAATTTCTGTCAGAGATGCCGCAACTGCTCTGGTCGAATGAGCATATAACTCTGCCTTCCAGCTTAACCTGTACCATGGAGTAGCAGTGGCAAAGGCATGCTACTAGCCATGCTGAAATGCATCTGATAGCAACAGGCTAACCCAGCCGGGCCATGCTGAAGGAGACAAACAGTTGTTCAGATGTGCAGATTTCCTTAGTTCTGCCTAAGTAGAACTGCAAGGCTCTCTTCACACCCAGGGAATGCAGGGTACGCTCTCCCTCATTCTGGAAGTTCAAAGTAGGTAGGAAGGACCAGAGGCTGATTCAGATGGAATTCTGAGACAACCTTGGGTAGGAACTTAGGGTGATTCCTAAGGACCACCTTGTCCTTGTGAAATACAGTATACGGGGGTGGGGGTCTGTGACCAAAGCATGTATTTCAGACACTCCGTGGGCAGAAGTGATGGCAACAAAGAAGGCCGTCTTCCAAGTCACAAATTTCAGTTCACAATTAGCTAGGGGCTCGAAAGGTTTACGGGTGAGCATGTCTAGCACAAGACTAATGTCCCAGGCTGCTACTGGTCGTCTGACCGGTGGCCTGGTATGCAGAATGTCCTTAAGAAACCTCTTAATCACAGGAAGCTGAGCCAGAGACATGGAGTGTACGGGCTCATGGTACGCTGAGATTGCGCATAAGTGAACCTTAATAGTCAAATATTGCAGGCCTGTGTTTGAGAGATCTAGAAGATACTCTAGGACCTCGTTTGGTGGGCAGGAAAAAGTATTCCAGGAGGATCTTGCACACCAGATGGAGAACCGCTTCCACTTAACTGTGTACGTTTTTTGGGTAGCTGGCTTGCGAGCAGCTAACAGGACATCCGAGAACCTACGTGAAATGTTAAACCTGTTCACCTCTATCTCCTCAGAAGCCAGGCATGAAGGTGAAGGGACTTCAGGTTGGGATGGACCACAGGGCCCTAGGTCAGCAGATTCATATGAAATGGAAGCTGTCTCAGAGAAGTTTCTGATAATCTGTTGATTAAAGGAAACCAGATCTGACAAGGCCAGAATGGGGCAATGAGAATCATTCTGCACCCCCCCCCCATGCCTCCAGTTTGAGCAGCGCCCTCTGAACTAGGGGAAGAGGAGGAGGAAATGTGTACAGAAAGCGTCTTGTCCACTGCAGTCTGAATGCATCCTGACAAAAAACACCAGGTCCTGGATTTCTGGAGCAGAAGAGAGGCAGTTTTGCGTTGAGTGGGGACGCCAAAAGGTCCAGGTCTGGAGTTCCCCACTCTCTGAAGAGTGACTGCACGAAGCTTGCGTCGAGAGACCACTTGTGAGGATCTGTCTCCATTCTGCTGAGACGATCCGCCAGATCGTTCTGGACTACTGGCAGGTAGACTGCCTGAATCAGAGTTTTGTGCTCTAGGCACCATTCCCACACTCTCATCACTTCCCTGCATAAGGGGTAAAAGTGTGCTCTGCCCTGTTTGTTGATGTAGTACATCACTGCCTTGTTGTCTGTTTGAAGGAGAATGGTCTTGTGACAAAGTATATCCTTCAAAGTCTGAACAGTGTAAAGGATGGCTTTCATTTCTAGAACATTTATGTGAAGCTGAGATTCGTCCCGACTCCAATGATCCTGGGTGTGGAGTTCCTGGCAGTGAGTTCCCCATCCCAGCAGGGATGCATCTGTGGTGATGGAGATCTAGGGATCTAGAGGAGCGAAGAGATTACCTTCCCAAAGGTTGCCCTCCTGAGTCCACCAGGTGAGTGACTGTTTCAGCGGTTCCGTCACCTTGATGTGAAAAGACTGTGGGTATGTGGTTGGTGACCACTGAGTGCTGAGCATCCACTGAATAGTTCTCATGTGAAGGCGAGCCAGAGGCACAGTGAACACTGAGGATGCCACTGAGAGAGCTTGGACCGAGCTGTTTTCTCTGATGGAGCAGGCCATCTGGAGGATGTCGCTTCTGCTGTCCTCCAGAAGAAAGGCTTTCGTGTTGGAGGTATCCAGAAGGGCTCCAATGAAGAGGAGCCACTGGGAGGGCTATAGCTGTGACTTTCCCAAGTTTAGCAGGACTCCCATGGATATGAGGAATTTTGAAGTCGTAGCTATGGCTTCTTGAGTCTCTTGTCTAGAGGGGCTTGCGAGAAGCCAATCGGCCACATATGGGAACACCTGATTTATGAGCTTCCTCAGATGCGCTGCGAGAACTGCAAAGCACTTTGTAAAAACTCGAGGCACTGAGGACAGCCCAAAGGGCAGGACTCTAAACTGGTAGTGCTGACCCAACGCCATGAATATGAGGTATTTGTGGTGGCTTGGGTGAATGGGAACATGTTGGTAGGCGTCCTGCATGTCTAGGGAGGCTAGCCAATCATGTTGATGAATCAGAGGTAAGAGTGTACCAACTGTTTTCATCTTGAACTTTTCCTTGTAAAGGAACTTGTTTCACTTCCTGAGATAAAGAATAGGGCACATGCCGACCGTTTTCTTCGGAATCTGGAAATAATGGGAGTAGAAACCTGTGTTCTGCTGATTCAGCGGGACTACCTCTACTGCCCTGTTGTTTAGAAGGTCTTGAATCTCGGAAGCAAGAAGGTCTGACTGCGAGACAGACAATCTGGGCTGTCGTTTGGGTGGATGATCCAGAGGGGTTTCTGACAGATTAAGAGTACCCTCACAGATTATCATTGGCACCCATTTGTCTGATACGAATGACTTCCACCAGTCGTAAAACTGAGTCAGACGCCCTCCTACTGCCGAGGAAGAGTCCCCTCAGACAGTTGAGGTGGGACTTGGGCCGGGCTCTCAGACGGTGGTACTAGGCACTTTGGGGCCCTGTGCCTTCTGCTGTGTTTTCTTTTGCTACTGAGGGGTTTGGTTTCTGTTAAAGACCCCTCTGCCTTTACCACAAAAGGACTGACAGTTATGAAACTGATGTCTGTTCCCGTCCCTTTGAGGGGCAGCAGATGGCAGTCTGGCTGTCTTGATGGCCGTTCTAGTCTTCTGAGAGGCCTCTAGCACCTGCTCGACCTGAGGACCAAACAGGTACATACCACTGAAAGGAAAAGCCATAACCCTCTTGTTGGGCATCATTTGTGAAGCCCGAGGTGCGAAACCAAGAGTGGTGACAGGTACAAATACCGGCAGCTGCTGCTCTGGAGGCACAGTCAAAGGCATCCATGGCAGCTTTGAGCTGTTGATTATTGGATTTAATACCTCCAGTAATAGTCTGAAGAAGCTCTGTGTTAACTTCTGAATCTGGCAGAGCTTCTACCGTAGCCTTGAGCAAATGCCAGAGTGTACACTCATATTGAAAGAGGTAGCCCTGGTAGCTAGCAATGCGAATGCCCAGGGTGGAAGCAGCAAAGACTCACTTTCCCAAAGTGTCGATTTTGTGATATTCTTTATTTATTGGATGTGCCGTAGATTCTTGCGGAAGAACAGCTTTGTCATTCTCTGCCAGGGCAACTATGGCATCATCAAAGGCTTGCAAGGCCAGAATGGGTCGATCCTTGGGAAGGGCATATTTCCTGTCTATGGACTTAGCCACAGAGGGAATAAGAGCCAGATTATCTCACACCATTTGTGAGACTGTCTCAAAAGAGGGTTGCACGGGGGCAGTCAATTCCACAGAAATGTCTGGAATGTGCAGGTACTGCAGACACAGCACCTTCCCAGGATCGAGTTCCGAAGTCTTGAGAGAGAGAGGTATTCAAATTTCTAAGGAGAGGGTTAAAAGAAAGGTCCTTGACCAGAGGCTCTGCTGAAAGAGGCTTATTCACTGCCCCTACAGAGGAATCATTGTCAAAGTCATCCTCCAATCGAAGATCAGGATCAGGCTCGACATCATCTCCTACTAGTCCCGAAGGGACTGTACTGATAGGAAAAGGAGGAAAAGAAGGAGGAGCACTGTGAATCGGAGTCGAAACCCCCTGCATCGTATGTGGCACCGCATGCACTCTCGGCGCTGCTATAGGAGGTGCCGCTGAAAACACAGACCACGTGGTGCCAGCACAGGATGTGGTGCCAAGAAGTTGGCGGTGCCGAGCCAGAAGTTCCCAACCCTCGACTTGCTGAGGAAGAATGAAGAAATTCAGCAGGAGACAGAGGCACTGGTGTGGACCCCTGCACCACAGCCATATGAGGGGGATAAACACCAGAGTGTGGCTTTGACAGCACCGGAGAAGGTGCCACATGACTAGAAAGCCCCAAACACTCCACCTGCAGGTCCAAAACTGACAGGTCTGATCGAAGGCCCCGGGTATGGACTCGCCAGCCTGGGCAGACAGGACAAGCGCCAAACCCACTACTCCATAAGAGCGCTCCAATGGTTAAACTGCTCATCGGCGGACCCCCAGTGGGTGGGGAGGGACTCCAGAGTTGGGGATGCCTGCCACCAGAAACGGGCTGGAGGGGACAGTGGAAGGGATGGAGTTTGGCCCCTGCCGCTGGTAACCGATGATCGACACACAGATGTACCAGAAGGCGACCTCGAGTGGTGCCGTTTCTGATTCGACTGGGAGACCGAAGAAATCGAGGCCGAATAGCACCGAATCCTCGATGAGGATCGAGAATGGGACCGCTTCTTTTTGTGCTTTCGGGAAGACCACCCATCTCCCTGAGCACCGGACTGCCTGTAGTCAGACCCCCCTTCCGTAGAGGTCGGCAGACCAGACCCAGCTCTGCTGACAGAACAGCTTTCATGTAAGGTCTTCCTACCATCACCTGCTCCATTCATGGTCGACTCCGTTGAAGGAGGGTTGAAGACTTCTGATGAAAAATTTACTTAAATAAATTTACTTATTTATTTTTCTTTTAAACTGACAAAGAAATAATAAAACTGATCAATATTGAAAGACTATAGCTGCTGTCATATAGGTAGTAAAGTTTTGATCTCTTTATAAGTAATCCACGTTGTCACTGAAACACATTCAATGGCGGAAAAAAAAAGAACTGAGGGGGTTGGAGGGTCGTCCCATTAATGCGAATGAGCGGTGGTGACTATTTCCAGGAAGATCTTCTGAATGTTGATGCTAAAGTGCTAGGAGAGCTGATAAACCTGTAAGGAGACGCATACGCAGTCAGCTACACAGAAACAACATAAATTCCAGTTAAGCAGTTATACAGCATTACAAAAATGGCACAAGTTATATTATGTGATTTAGACCAACATGCAAGGGGTCTCCTAGTTTTTGGATCCAAAATTATTCTCTCCTGGAGAGTAGCTTGACCAGGTCAATCACCCCCCCCCCGACCCAGGGACTTTCCCAATGCCAATCTGATAGGACTATTTATGGGACGCTGGCTCAGAGGTCCCATGCATGGGCTGCTGTGGCACACACTTCATTTTTGTACTGTTACCCTCCATGTTCTCCCACCTTTCCTTTAACTTTCTTTTGTCCACCCACATAAAATGCTGAACAAGCACATGTGGCAGAGTACTATACTGTCACAGTTAAAGAATTTAGAAATGGTAATAATATCATTTATGGGGATGCTGAAAGTATCTTTGTAGGGGTAATGGCCTCACAAAATTTATACCTGCCACACCAGTGACAACCCGGTGGCAAGGACAGGAAACAGGTCGTGGGTTGATGGAGGATTGGCTGCAGACTGTGTTTCTATTTGTCAGCCAGATTCACTGGGCTTCTGAAAACCATTCTAGATGTTTGCTCTACCCGTCAATTTGGATTCAGTACCCAAAATGTGTCAGTTCTTCCTAAGGATATTTTCAACCAGTCCTGCTTGTGTGCTATATGTGGTTATAAAGTTACACCTCCTATTGGCATCATCATGGGTTAATATACTTGGGGTCAGAAGGCTCTACCTGTCCGTATCTCTGGGCCAAGTGTATGCTTTTCTGCACAGAATGTATAGAATACCCCCTGCCCACAAACGGTAGATGTCAAACTGCCTGGAACCCTACAATCAAGATATGTGCGTATGGTGTGCAGACCATCAGAATGGAATATGCCAGTACAGAATGCCTCAATGTCAAGCATGACCAAGAGACTGTCACCCTCGACGTGGATATTCTGTAAATTACACAAAACCTCTGTCTTGTCCTTAATGTAATACCTAAGACCAGATACCAATGGTTTGATGAAATAGTCAACATACATTGAGAGAGGCTCCATGAGGGATTCAATTCCCGATATAGTCAGCCTCCCTGGTGGTGCTTACAGATTCTTATGCACCTTTGGGAGCATGTGTATCATCTGGCAGAAAGAGAATGGTTTAAAAGGACAATGTCAACCATTTTTTCATCATATTATTTTTAGGTAAAAACCCACAAATTATGATTGTTTATCTTCTCTAGTATTCATTGATGCTGCTGGTTATTTTATCTGCCTTCTTGCTTATTAGAACTAAAATGCATGGTAATGTATAGCGATATCCAGGGTCTAGTACTATTTCTAGACTCATGTATGCCCGTCAAATAGCTACCTGGCACTGATTCCCCGAAATGTGGTCTCCCGTCTAAAGTACAGTTACGAAAGAACTTAACGTAACAGCAGATCTTCGAGAGAGGCTCTAGCAGTAGGTAACTACATATAGGACTGATGCCGGCCAGCGTCAGGACCCGACGGAAACATTTCTAGCTAGCAGTCTCTGGCCCGGCTTCCAGTTCTTTCCCACCAGGGGCCAAAAGGCAAGACGAGAGAGAAGCGGATATTTCCCCTCCTGGAAAAGGAGCTGAAAAAGCTTAGGGGGATGGAGGGCGGGAAGGTATTACCTACTGCAAGAGCCTCTCTCGAAGATCTACTGTTACGGTAAGTTCTTACGTAACTGTGTTATCTTACTTCGAGAGGGCTCTTGCAGTAGGTAATTACATATAGGACTGAGTCCCAAACAGTCTGGAACAAGGAGAAGCAAACGGGAGGAGGAAAGCTACCCAGAAATAGACCCTCTGGTTGTGAAGGCCTTAGGAAAGGAGGTCTTGCAAAACAGTCAGCCTGAAGCCTTCTCTACGGCGTGAGGCAATGTCCAAACTGTAATGTTTCATAAAGGTATGGACAGAAGTCCAAGTGGCGGCTGCACAAATGTCAGCCGTTGACACATTCTTGAAACAAGCCACAGAGGCCACGACCCTTCTGGTGGAGTGGCCTCTAACTAGACCTGGCAGGGTCTTGGTGTACTTATAACAGAAAGTGATACAATGAGCCAACCATTTCAATAGATATTGCTTAGAAACAGCATTGCCTTCTCTTTTATAAGCAAAGAGACTAACAGTTGATCAGTCTTTCTGAGATCCTTCGTTCTGTTGGTACAGAAGAAAGGGTTCTGAAAGAACTCTTAAAACTGAAGGTGGACAAAGCAATGGGGCCTGATGGGATTCATCCCAGAATTCTAAAAGAACTAAGGGTAGAACTAGTGACACCACTGACTACCCTCTTTAACAAATCATGGGAGGATGGGGTGGTACCCGAGGACTGCAGGAGGGCAGATGTGATTCCCCTTCACAATAGTGGGAGCAAGGCAGAAGCAGGAAACTATAGACCTGTTAGTTTAACCTCAGTGATAGGGAAAATGATGGAATCACTTCTAAAGGAAAGAATTGCCAGTATCTAGAGGCCAGAGGGGCACAGGACCCTAGGCAGCATGGATTCACAGCGGAAGGTCATGCCAGGCGAATCTGATAGATTTCTTTGACTGGGTGACCAAAGTAGTAGATCAGGGAGGGGCTGTGGACATGGCCTACCTAGACTTTAGCAAGGCATTTGACACAGTCCCACACAAAAGATTAATATACAAGTTAGCCAGCCTGGGAGTGGGTCCCAAGATGACAGACTGGGTAAAGAATTGGCTGGAGAATAGGACACAGAGAGTAATAGTAAATGGAGTCCACTCAGAAGAAAGGAGGGTTACTAGCGGGGTACACGAGGGGTTCAATATTAGGACCAGTCCTCTTCAATGTTTTATAAGCGACATTGCAGAAGGACTGGAAGGAAAATATGTCTCTTTGCAGATGACACTAAGATCTGCAACAGAGTTGATTCACAGGGTGGGGTGGAAAGGATGAGAAGGGACTTGGAAAGGTTAGAGGAATGGTCAAATGTATGGCTAGATTCAATGCTAAGAAGTGCAAGGTAATGCACCTGGAAACAAAACCAGGGAAGAGTACACAATGGGGGTGAGATACTAACAACAACAAAATGGAAAGGGACCTGGGGGTAGTCATATCAGATGACCTAAAGGTGGGCAAGCAATGTGAGAAGGCAGCAAGGAGGGCTGGGGGGATACTGGGATGCATAGGGAGAGGCATCACCAGTAGAAAACAGGAAATTATTATCCCTCTGTACAGACAGCTGGTGAGACCCCATCTGGAGTACTGTGTGCAGTTCTGGAGACCCAATCTCCGCCAAGACATAGACAGGATGGAAGCTGTCCAGTGGAGGGCAACTGAAGTGGTGCAGGGTCTGCACCGGAGGACATATGAAGAGAGACTTAAGGAGCTTAATATGTATAGCCTCGAGGAAAGGAGGGAGAGGGGGGACATGATAGAAACTTTCAAGTACCTCGAGGGAATCAACAAAGTCCAAGAGGGTAGCATCTTTCAAAAAGAGGTGTGCAAGAACAAAGGGCACAATTTGAAGATGGGGGGGGCTCAGAGGTATTTAGGAGTATTTTTTTTCACAGAGGAGGTTGTGGATGCATGGGTGGCCTTCCGGAGGAGTTGTGAGTCAAAATCAGTGGTGGAATTCAAGCATGCATGGGATAGTCATAAGGCAATTCTGGGGGGTGGGGGTAGGAAGAAGTAGGCTGCTGGTTAACTAGGATCTGCAGCTTATCCAGTAGGTAGGAAATGGGCAGACTGGGTGGGCCAAGCGGTCCTTATCTGCCGTCAAATTCTATGTTTTACGTTTCTATGTTAGTATCTCAGAATTCGGTGAACATCCAAAGTATGCAGGAAGTACTCTCCATGATTAGCGTGCTGCATAAAAAAGGCAGGCAACTCTATGGATTGATTCAGCATCGATTCTGCTACCGACTTAGGGAGAAACTTAGGCTTGGTACGCAGAACCACACGTTCCTTGTGAAAAATCAAATATGGGATTTTACACATCAGGGCCTGGAGCTTGGAAACCCGTCGAGCAGAAGTAATGGCCACTAGGAAGAGAGACTTCCAAGAAAGGAACTTTAGGTTCGCTGAGGCTGCCAACTCGAAAGGAGGCAGAGTAAGCTTCTCTAAAATGAAATTCAGATCCCAAGGAGAGGCAGGAACCTGGATAGGGGATCGTAAGTGAAGGACCCCCTCTCAAAAAGGTCTAAGAGACCTCCAGCTGAGCAAACGTTCCGTCTGCAAAGGGGACATGATAGGTCAAAATGGCCGCCATGTGAACCTTTAATGATGAATGGCTGAGACCCAGAACAAAGAGGTATCGCAGGCAATCCAGAAGTCGGCCGACAGAGCATGAGAAGGGCTCGACATCATTGGAGGCAGCCCAAATAGAGAACCGCTTCCATTTCATGGCATAAGCAGATCTGGTTGAGGGTTTCCTGGCCTCCACCAGAATCTCAGCTACTGGGGACCCCAAATCGGGTTTGAGCTACGTCTGCAGGAGCCACGCGTGCAACTGAAGGGACTTGAGGCCTGGATGGACCAGGGTCCCCTAATCCTGGGTCAGCAAAAGCAGCAACAGAGGAAGAGGAAGACGAGATTCCTCGGAGTACTGTTGTAGAAAAGAGAATCAAACCTGCCTGGTCCAGAAAGGAGCAATCAGAATCATTCGAGCTCCTTCCAAACTGAGTTTCTGCAAGACACTCGTAATCATGGGGGAGACATAGACTAATCTGCCCTTCCAGTCTAGAGACAGAGCGTCTCTCCAAAAAACGCTGTGCCCTGGAGAGAACAAGCAGAAGAGAGGAAGTTTTGCTTTTTGAGGGGATGCAAACAGGTCTACCTGTGGAGTTTCCCAGCGCAGGAAGATATTGTCTACGACCCACTGATCCAGTTCCCATTCATGAGCTTGAGCAGATGACTGTCTGAGCCTGACTGCCAGCATGTTCTTGATGCCGGGGATGTGAGATGCCGTGAGGTGAAGTTTGTGCTGTACCGCCCGATCCCAGACTCACATCGCCTCTCTGCAAAGGGAGTAGGAACTCGTTCCTCCCTGTTTGTTGATGTACCAGACCACACACATATTGTCCGTCTGTACAGCTAGGTGACCGGGAGACAGATGCAAATGCAGAGCCTGAAGAGCATACAACACTGCCCTTAGTTCGAGCACACTGATGTGAAGGGACTTCTCGAGCTTAGACCAGAAGCCCTGGGTCCTGTGAGGACTGAGATGGGCTCCCCAACCCTTGCTGGAGGCATCCATAGTCAACATCTGCGTGGGGGAAGAAAGACTGAAGGGAACTCCCCAGCAGAAGTTCTCCTGAACCATCCACCACTGTAAGTCCCAAGTCATGGGAGTGGAGACCAGGACAAATTGATCTAGGTTGTCCACTAGTTGATCCCATTGAGACCGAAGCATCCACTGGGAGATTCTCATGTGGAGCAGAGCGCGAGGGACTGTCGGAATCACAGCCGCCATTAGCCAGAGGAGGCGAACGAGTGACCTGGTGCTGACCCGCCTGCAGCTGGACAACAGGCTGACCTGGGCCTGGAGAGTGGCAGCCCTGTCCGGTGGCAGGAAGGCCATGTCAGAGGTCTTGTCCAGGATTGCCCTGATAAACTGGAGCCTCTGGGACGGGATCAGATGGAACTTGGCCTGGTTGACGGTAATACCCAGGTAGGCAAAGACCTGCTGGGTCAGGGAAAGGAAGCGCAGGAGTTCCTTCCTGGATGGGGCTGCCAGGAGTCAATCGTCTGGGTACAGGAAAACCTGCACCCTCTGGGTATGCAGGTAGGCCGCTACCACCGGAAGGCATTTGGTGAACACCCGGGGCGCTGAGGAAAGACCAAATGGGAGGGCCTTGAACTGGTAGTGGTCCCCCTGGAATGCAAAACGCAGGTCTTTTCGTGGGGAAGGGTGGATAGGGATATGCAAGTAAGCATCCTGCATAGCCAAAGTGCACAGCCACTGTCCCAGCTGGAGAAGGGGCAGAAGGCTCTGCAGCGAGAGCATCCAGAACCTCTTGTACTCCACAAACAAGTTCAGGGAGCTGAGGTCGAGAATCGGCCTCATGTCTCCTGTTTTCTTCAGGACCAGGAAGAAATGGGAATAGTACCCCATTCCCTGAAGAGGAATGGGGACGGGTTCTATCACCTCCTTCAAGAGAAGGGAAGACATTTCTTCCTGGACCAGAAGAAGATGCTCCTGTGAGTACGACGACCTTGGGGGAGGGTGTCGAGGGGGTTTCTGAAGAAACTCTATTGAGTGTCCCTCTGCAATGAGTTGGAGCACCCAGGAATCTGACGTTATCCTCTCCCAACCCAGGAGGTGGAGGGGAAAACCTCCCTCCTACCGGTTCCTCTGGAAACGCCAGAGGCTGTGGGAGAGGAAAGGAGTCAGGTGGAGTGGGGCAGCGTCACGGCTGAAGCTCCTGCTGTTTTTTTGGGCAGTAGGGGCTTGGCAGCTGGAGGGGCCCAATGTTTATTGGCCCGTTTTCCCTGTGGTTTCACCCTCTGCGATTCCGCCTGCGAAAGGGATAACGCTGCACTGGAGGGGGACTGTACATGGAGTCCACAGACTTCAATGCGGTCCCCTTCTCCTGCAGATCGGTGATAATGTCCTTGACATCACCACTGAACAGCACCAAACCCCAGAAGGGCGCTTTCTGAATAGCGGACTGCACTTCCGGGACCAAATCTGACACACGGAGTCAGGCATGACGCCGTAAGCCTATAGCAAAAGCCGGGCTGCTACCAGCAGTGTCCACTGCATCGTACGTGGCATGAAGCATGTGCCGACTGGCCGAACGAACAGAACGGACAAGGTCAGCCACTTCCTATTTAACCTGAGAGTCAGGAAGGGAGTCCAACTTGGATTCCACCTCACTAAGAATCGCCTTCTGGTAATTTCTCATGTGACCAATATAGTTCAGGGCCCTAATACCCAGAGTGGAAGAAGCATAGATCTTGCTGTACTGGTCAAGAAGATGGGATTCTTTGTCAGGTGGAGACGAGCTCAAATGCTTCGGATTAGCTGACCGGCAGTGAGCGGCGCTAATCACAACCGAGTCAGCTCGAGGGTGAGAATCAAAGAAGTCAACACCCTTGGGAGCCTGGTATAGCCTATTAGACTTCCTAGGAAGAGGGGCTAATGCCGACGGTTGCTTCCAAACGGTGGAAACAAGGTCAGTATGAGGCTCAATCCAGGGTGGCACCAAGGTCAGAGTGGTCTCGAGCAGATCCAGGTGATCAGCGAGTTTCTTACGCTGTGGGTCCAGCTCCAAGGAGCGCCACTAATGAACTTCCTTGGATTCTGTGCGCAACTCTGAGAAAGTAGGATCCTCCGGAGGAGACCGGAAGTCCCTAGAGCCTGGGTTTGGTTGGAGGCGGGGCTCGTCGTCCGGTCAGAACAACCGTCGGAATCGTCCGAGGAAGAGGAGGAAGAAGAAGAAGACGGCTCCCTCTCTCAGCGTGGGGGAGGAATGAACTCCTTAGGAATCCCTCGGGGAAGCGTGTCCTGCCCCACCCTGGAACCAGAAGGCTCGCCTCTGGTATCCGAAGGTGGGGAGGGAGTCTGTCGTTTGGGGTGTATGGGGGCCGGAACCGGCACCGTCGCCGGGAGATGACTCTCCACCTCTCTGGTGAGCTGAGCCTTGGCCTCAGCCCACCAGGATGCCAGAGTCTCCTTCAAGTCCACTGGCGGCTGAGGGGGTGGTGGAGGGGGGAGATATGGGTACTGAGTGAACCCGTAGGGTGCGTATCCGTAACCCGACTGCGGGTAACTTGGCGTTGGGTAGTGAGGCACTGAGTACTGTGGCATCGAGTAGGCCAGAGTTGGGTAGTGGAGCGGATACTGTGGAGCCAGGTAAGATGGCGCCGGATAAGATGAAGTCGGATACCTGGGAACCGGGGGGGTCTGACGGAGCAGACAGCCCGGCTGAAAGCCCAGCAGGCAGGCCTCGGGCGGAGGCTCCGGCGTTGGAGTGGCATCTGGGAGGGGGATGTCGCCTGGCGTTGGGAGGACCAGCATCGGAGCTGGTGTCTGGGGAACTGATGTCAGGTCGTCCGGCCCAGCGGGAGGGAGGCCTGATGGGGGCGCAGCAGGAACCTCGGCATCACCTGGGGATGGGGGAGAAAAATCCCCGGGGTCAGGCTGAGGAGACCCAGGGTCCACGGAGGGCAGTGAAGGCTGTGACGAGCCGGGAACAGCGGATGTAAGAGGGTCCAACGTCAGCTCAGCCGCCACGCAGATGTCAGGTCGTCTGACTTATCAGCGGAGTCCGGGCGGACGTCGGAGGAGCCGGCGTCTGACTTAGCAGACCCATCGCCCGAAGTAGGTCGCAAAGAAGGGGTGGCCTGGTCAGGCGGGCAAGTGGCTGTGCGCCGCCCTGAAGGGTCAGTGACTTGATGACTGTCTCCGATGTGGACATCAGAGGAACGCGTCCGGCTTACCGGAGCTGCCCAAACCAGTAGGCCAAGCACAATGACGAAGCGACGGAGCCGGAGGCTCCAACAGCCCAGAGGCATCCAAAGGCCCGAGCCGCCGCGAACCAGACGGGTGGGCTGATGCCGCCTTGGATACTTCCAAGAAGGCCGTCGAGGAGCAGTCCCCTGGAGGGGACATTACCTGGAGCATGGCAGCTGGAGTCGCGGTAGAAGAGGAGCTCCTGTCCCGATGCTTCTCCTCCTTCTTATGATGGCCTTCGGGGGAAGTGGATGCCTGCCGTAGCTTTTTCAACTCCTTCTCCATGGAGGACATCTTCTTCTTGAGGATATGGGCCTCCAGGGACTGCTGCCTCCATCTGCGGGTGGCAGCGTTAAATTTAAGGCAGTGCTAGCACTTCTCCACCTGATGGTCCAGGCCCAGACAGAAGAGGCACTAGTCGCACTTATTTTTGTGCTTTCGGAGGGTGAGGGACAACATACGAATGAAAGGCTGGCGGTTAAGTAGATTAATATCGAAGAAGCCACGTGAATACCAGCCTAGAGCTGATGACAGCGTTGAACTTTACTGCAAAGGCGCTGATCACGAGCTAGCAATGAGGGGAAAGAACTGGAAGGTGGGTGTGGGGACCGCCCCTTTATACTGATGCCGCATGCGGTCACCTGGCGTAGGGCGGTCCCATAGAAACTGCTAGTTAGAAATGTTTCCATCGGATCCTGGCGCCCGGCTGGCGGCATCCAGCCCTATAATAACATTACCCACTGCAAGAGCCCCCTCGAAGTAAGATTTTATGTTACCGAAAAACAGAATTTCGACAATAATGGCATTAACGCTGCAGCTATCAGAAAGCGACTCAAGTGCTTGTTTAACTTTGAACAAGACTTGCTGTTACGCAGCCTAATATTGCTCAGCTTGTTCTGTTTGCTCCTAGTGTAAAAAGCGACTTTGTATGGCTCTCACGTCATGCATGGTGCCGCTCACCAAGTTCAAGTACTCCCTGCCTTGTTTTGTTTTCACTCACATTTGCTCTGAATGCAAGTGGAGTTAACATGTGACCAGTTTGGAATGTCAATGTACTGCAAACAATTATAGTTAATTTAAGTGGTCTGATCCTTGTTAAAAATAGAATCACATCCAGTGAGTTTGTTGGAAATGTTAAATGGCCACTGAAGTGTCTCAGGTGTGTGAGGTTGCTTCATAACGTGGTAAATACAAGCATTGTGTGGCCACATATCTTTATGCAAAAGAAGGCAGTAGGGGAGACTTGTATTATTGGTGTTGCCAGGATCGAAAATCAGCTGCTAGTCATGGTTAAGCTTCAATTGTTCTAGTTGGAGGGCAGCACTACCAGCGAAGCACCACAGCACATAACTATTCTCCCGATGCCAATGACAGCCCTATAGCAACAGCAATTGCTTCACTGAAGGCAACAGCAGTCAGCACACACAACACTCCTGCACAACTCACTCAAATAGAGCTGTCTAAGGTGTCAACTGAGGTAAGGCACAACATGCCAAGTCGCCAATCACTTTAACAGATTGTCAGACGCGCACGGAGGGAAAACATGCCGACAGAGTCATGTACTCTGGAGGAGATTAACATGCCTCCAAAATTGAAATCAGTAAATGGGCAACCATTTCTCCTAAGTGAATCAACCTATGGGGCTGATAAAATGTTACTGTTCAGTACGAAGAAAAACCCAGAGAAACTGAGTACTGCAGACTACTGGCTAATGGATGGCACTTTTTGAACTGTGCCATCACTATTCCGGCAGCTACAGTATATTCAATTCATGCTCCAGTTGGGAATGTTGATACCTGCAGGACTGTACCCCTTGTATTTGGACTGATGTCCTCAAAGTCGCAAGACAGCTACTTGCGACTTTTTCAAGACCTTCAGGATGCTGCGGATGAGGATAATTACAGCCTTTCACCCTAATTTATAATAACATATTTTGAACAGGCTGCAATAAATGCATGCAAGGAGGAATTCCCTACTGCTAAAAATAAGGGCTGCTTAGTCCATCTGGGCCAGACTGTCTGGAGAAAAATCCAGAGTTACGGGTTGGCCACAATTAATGGCATGAACCCAGACTTCAGCCTAATCCTTTTCACTATCTATATTTCTATATTAACAGCACTGACTTTGGCCTTCTTGCTGTGAATGTTCATCTCTTCGCAGATGATACAGTCCTTTACACAACTAACCAGCTGGACTTTGTCATGCTCCAGCATAATCTATTGAGCCTTAAGCTCTTGCTCAATGCCACGAAAACAAAAGCCATGATCATCTCCCTGCATCCCCCTTCCATTCTGGGGACACCTGGTACCCCCCAGATTCTCACCCTCCTTGGCGAATCCCTGGAAATAGTCGATGATTTCAAATATCTCTGAGTCTAGTTGGACAACAAGCTTAGTTTTAGTGTTCACCTAAGTGAAGTTTCAAAAAAACTAAGACAGCGACTTGGCATCTTCTACTGCATAAGACGTCTTCTCACTTTCAAAGTTAGAAAGCAGCTGGTCCAAACTACCTTTTCCCTTGCTTGACTATGCTGACTTTCTATACAGTCACTGTCCCCAGAATGCACTCCAAAACTTGATACACTTTACCATCGTGCCTTGAGATTCATACTTGACATGCCCTTGCAGACTCATCACTGCCTGCTTTACCAGGCAATTGATTGGCCATCCCTCTCCACGAGGAGGCAAAGAAATAGCTTCATGTGACTCTTTAGGACACTTTCAAACAAGCTCCCACCCTACATCGGTAACCTGTTTGAACAGTCTGTGGGCACTTATGGACTCCGCTCCACCCTTGTCCTCCTCAACTTACCGAGGATGAAAACACACCTTGGCTATACTGCTATCAGCTCTTTCCTCCCATCATTCTGGAATAACACTCAGAAAGTACTTACAAGCTCCCTCCTGCCCAGTCTCCATGTATTCAGACAGCAGCTGTATCAGTGCCTGAATACTGTATGTGATTGGTTCAGGTAACATGGACATATAGACAGAATACACCTAGCTCTTGGACCCCTTTAGCCGCCTATTCCTCCTGCGGCTGGCTTCCTCCTAGCATAACTTCCCTCCACCATGGCTCCCCTTCCCCCTGTGGAAATCCTCAAGGGGGTTCTTAGTAGGTTTGCCCCCCTTCTCTTATGTGTCTGCCATCCCACTGTCTCCTACCTCCCTTTCTTCCCTCCTTCCTACAGCCTCCTCTCCTCACCTTTCCACAGTAATCCCCAAACCTACCACTAGGGCATGTCTGTGCATGTACACAATCAGTAATTAATGTCTTGTTATTTGTTGCAGCTGTAATTTAAGATTTTTGTCTGATCCCTGTATGTTTTTGTTATGGCTTGATGTTGCCTATTGTAATGAACTTGTACTTTGTGTCCAGGACCATCTTGCAAATTAGGTTGCTCAACGACGTGAATGCCTGGTTAAATAAAGTTTGATTGATTAATGATGCACCAGTTAGTGGCCTTGGCATTCCTTCCACCTGACAAAATACCAGAAGTTTATGGTGAAATCAAAGCAGAAATGGCAGCTTCCAGTGTAGGAGTACAGGAGTGGTGTGAGGAGAATTACATTATTGGCAGAATTCGTAGAAGAATGAGAAACAACACCACAATTAGAACTAGCCCACTGTACCCCCCCCCCGTCAGTTCATGATCAGATTGTGAATGGAATGCCAAGAACACAAAACAATGTTGAGGCGTGGCATCAATGTTTCAGCACACTGATCAGTGGTTCACACGTTGGCATTATACGTTTTGTGGAAGAACTCCAGAATGAATAGATGGCCACTGATCCGACCATTGAATAAATCAACAGAGGCTTGCCAAAATCTCTTCTAAAGAAAAAATATGGCAAGCGTGAAGAGAAGATTTTAAAGATTGTTTCCAACAGGGAGCGAAGGTCTGGAAGAGACTTTGTGCGGGGAATAGCCCACAATATGGTGCTGTAAAAAAGAACTCCCTCACAATGACTTTTAAATATTTTAGCTTTGCTTATCACACCTTAATAAGCACACCATAATAAAGACAGTGCAAAAAAATGGAACCCTGGAACATGCATACAAGTACAACACGCTGATGTACCGAGAAGCTTGCACTGAACTGATTTTAAAACTCTTCTGCCTCCCTGAAACGTTACCATGGATTATTACTACTACCCAGATGTTCACTCATCATGGTCGATATACAAGTACGTGAGTTTCATATTTCTGCACCCTGAGAAGCTGCTAAATGTGCAAACTGAGCAGGGTAAAAAGGTTTTGTGATGCTATTGCTGTATAGCGTGTGTGTGAATAAAACAGTTTTACGCTGCTCTTCATGAAAAGTACAACTCGGTAGGGGGGGAACGAATGACAATTTGTTTCAACTATCTCATAGTCAGCAATGTCGGGCAACTGCATTGCGATGTTATTTCTTTTTTTATCATATCTTTATTTCTTGCGCCTGCTGCGGCGCCCATGGGCCGGGGCATCCAGCCGCTGCCAGCGGGGAGAGCAGCAGGCTCACTCGCATGATGAGGGGGTCTGGCACGGCCGTGGCCGACCTGCTGAAGGGCTCTCCCATCCCTGCCAGTCAGACTGGCACAGACCCCTCCCCAGTGCGATTCCATGACAGTCCTCCCGGCCAGGCAGGGTGCAGTCATCAAGCTGCACGGTCGCGCCCAGCCCTTTTTCCTTTTCCACCCAATGGGAGCGCGGATGTGCAATGATGTCCGTGTACAAACATGCAGACGTCCGCCGTGCTCCCCCCCTCTGCAAGACACCGCACACTTGCAGAACCTCGGGTGTCCCCAGGGACCACCAGAGCGCGGTGTGGATCCCACCCTTTCCAAAGGACAAGGACAGCTGTCATCGAACGCTCAATCCTTATTCTCCCCTGCTGACCGCCAACGACCTGGGCTCATTCCTGAACCTGGGTCGGTGATGTGGAGCAAGGTGTGGCATCCTGCGCCTCAACCCTCAGTGCCACTGGGCCGGTTTGCGATGTTATTTCTGATGGTGACTTGAGCTTGCCGGGCAGTTGCTGCTGGGCAATTAATTGATGGGAAAACGTACGGATCCCCTATATCCAGGCCTTGTTTTGCCTCAGATAACTGAACCTCTCTTACTTTCTGCCTACCGACTTTACTCCCTAGGGACCCTCACAGACTCTGTAATCCATAACCAAACACCCTCTTCCCTTGCAGCTCTACTTGTTCCACTGACACCTGCCTGCGGACTACGCTCGGCAAATAAATTTCTACTTACTGTACCCAGGTGTCTTACTTCTAAAGGCTCTGGAGCTTTTCACTGCACTGCCCCGTCCACCTGGAACTCCCTCCTTCCTGCCCTAAGACAGGCAAACTCCCACCCAATACTCAAAAAAGAACTATATCGCCACCTATCCCGGGACCCTTGCACATGCTTTGATCCCACTTGAGGCCTCACAGCTAGCCACTCTACCTCACCCAGGACACTGCTGCACTTCCGAACAAGCTTTGCCTTAATTTGTCTTAATAGCTGCCACTTAGCCCAGTCTCAGTTGTTATTTGCTTGTACTACTGTCACCTTGTGTCATCTCTGCCTAGCCATATGTATAATCTCAAGTACTGTCTGAATTGATCTGTATTCTTACCTACATGTACTATATATTGTGTAATTGTATAATCTCATCTCTTTCTATGTATGAATTCTCCTGGGTCATGCCTAAAAATAGTTAACTTTTGGCTAGCGCACCGAACCTGGTTAACAAAAACTAAATAAAATAAATAAATTGCATACTTACTGAGCATTAGAAATACCCTCAAGCAGAGCCACTCATGATACCACAGTCTCTATTCCCACTGTATAATGAGTGACTAGATTGTGTTGGAGGGTGTTCCTGAGTCCAGAAAAGATGCAGTGGGAGTTTGTCAAGAAATGTAAACAAACATGTTTTGGTGTGGTAGACACCAGTATGGTGGGCACTCAGTTTTTCACTTTTTAATAGACGAGATCTGAATCAAACTACCAGCTGCATCTACAGTCTCTATAGAATGTGAACAATCATGAAGTGTGATTTTTTTAAACTAGGGAAACTTTGAGGCCTGAGGGAGTTGATGGTGTCCCTTTAATTAAGAAACATCTGGTACTGATATCTATCCACCCCTCCATATAAGCCCCCATGCCATATGCAACCACTGTTTTCTTAAAAGTCAAAGTTGTATCACAAGTCAGTGGGCGATAATGTTTGCTATTGCCCAACTGTCGTCGGTCTTCTTCATTGTATTTACTAGTGCCCATGACAAATGACGTTGCCTCCTTTATCTACTGGTTTGATGGCGATGTCGGCATATTATGTATGGACTGCATAGCTGATCCAACCCTTAGCTTGTCCAATACAGTTCTTTTAAAGCCTGTTTTTGGAGACAACACTACACAAAACACAGCCACCAACCAGCTAGAGGAAACAGAGCTACTGGACAGACCACTGACAAAAAGAGGCTTTCATCCATTACGAGTGAGCAGTGCTTAAGATAAGATGCTTAGTATGGCAGCAGGTAACGCTCGAGTGTTATGTTGCAGCTGGTCGAGTCCTGAGAGGACTATGGATTTTAAAAGTTTCCCAGTTTTGGAAGGAACTGCAACTAATTTTTTGACCCCTGGAAACCAAGCTGCATGAATCCTCTTTTAGACTCATCATATTGATATTTGTGGATGTGCCTGAATATAGCAGATGTTATTAGAGGACCTTAAAAAAAAGGAAAGGGAACTCAATGACTTTTGAAGCTCTGCTGAGTTTGATACACTCAAAGGCCAGCTCTGCCACACTACAGAACATTTTGGTAAGACGAAAGCTTTCAAAGAAAGGAAGTGGCTGAGGGATCAGCGTCATTATAAAAATAACCATATTTTTAACTGGAAGCAAGTTGAGCATCACCCAGTTTCAAACTCAGGCTCAGAAATATCCTCGTTCCATTCTAAAGGGACAGCAACCTGGTTCTAGTACTCAAGTAAACGTAACAGGCAGTGATTCTGATGCTGCACCTTTTTTTTTTTTTTTTGAAGACTCCATATCCTTTGAAGGCAGCCCTCAAGCCCCCTACCAAGGCACAGTCCCAGGATCACATTCTGCAAGCAAGCTGCACCATAAGGGGTAAACACAGGTCAAGAGGGACCAAACAACAAAGGCAAACATTACTACAAGGAGAAATAGCAGCAGCAGACACAGCAGTGGAGAGGGAGACAGAACCAGAACTGCAAATGGTCTCAAATCAGCTCACAGCAACATCTGTACTGAATAAAGGACTGACATTTGTTCAGACTCATGGATTGGACTATTTCAGTACTGTTACTGTTTTACATATATTTGTAAGAAATCTCAATTTAAGTGCTTATACTCTATTAGTAGACACTATGTGCCATCCAGTCATAGCACCACCTTCAGGAGGAGAACAACAGATACTCCAACATGTGACTTTATAGTCATCTGAGACACAGGGCTCATCTCAGGAAGAGGGACTTCAACAGTTTTGTCCACGTTCAACTTAGCATCCAAACTAAATGCAGCAGTTGGGGGTTTTGTCAAAGCACGTGAGTGGGATCTTAATGCACTAGTTTGTGAAGGGTTGAGACCAACATTCATTAATAAGAATGCTGCAGAGAAGACAGTTGTGCAGTCCCTTAGTAATAATGCCAACATCACCATCAAACTGACAGATAAAGGGAGCAGCATAGTTGTCAGGAACTTTAGCAAGTACAATGAAGAAGTTCGACAACAGTTGGGCGATAGGAAATCATTATGTAGGGAACCGCGGTAGTCATATCAGATGACCTAAAGGTAAGTAAACAATGTGAGAAGGCAGTAAAGAGGGCTGGGTGGATACTGGGATGTATAGGTACAGGCATCAACAGTAGAAAACAGGAAGTTGTTATCCTTCTGTACAGACAGTTGGTGAGACCTCATCTGGAATACTGCGTGCAGTTCTGGAGACCCCATCTTTGCAAGGACATAGACAGGATGGAGGCAGTCCAGAGGAAGGTAACTAAAATGGTGCAGGGTCTTCACCAGAAGCCAGGAAGCAGTATAGTGCAGTGGGTTAAGGCTCTGAGCTGCAGATCTGGAGACCTGGGTTTGAATTCCACAGCTGCCTAGGTGCATACTGTGTGGTCCTGAGCAAGTCACTTAACCTCTTTGTGCTCCCAGGTCGCATCTAGAAACAAGCTCTGGCTTAGTGTGCTACTCATGGTTAAACAATGCCGCCGCCCCCCCCACACACACACATACTAAGAGAGACTAAAGAAGCTAAATATGTATACCCTTGAGGAAAGGAGGGAGGGGGGGGACATGACAGAAACTTTCAAGTACCTCAAGAAAATCAACAAGGTCCAAGAGGGTAGCGTCTTTCAGAAAAAGAGATGTGCAAGAACAAGGGGGCACAATTTGATCATAAAGGGGGGACGGCTCAAGGGCAAGGTGAGGAAGTATTTTTTCACAGAGAGGGTGGGGGACGCTTGGAATAGCCTTCCTGAGGAGGTCGTGGGGTCAAAAACAGTGGAGGAATTCAAGAATGCATGGGATAGACATAAAGCAATTGTGGCGGAGGGTAGGAAGAAGTAGGCTGTTGGTTAAATAGGATCTGCAGCTTATCCAATAGGTAGGGAAATGGGCAGACTGGGTGGGCCAAGTGGTCCTTATCTGCCGAAAAAGTTTATGTTTCTATGTATTTATCAGCAATACATCTGTAAATATTTTAACGAATAGAAAGAAAACTGATGACTCTGGAAATCATTTTAGTAATGAGAAATTTTGTATCGAGTATAGGAAATGGATCAATTCATATTTTACGACATTTATTACAAAGACATTGTAAATGTTAAACCAATTGATGTGACTTGTATATTTTTATGAGATTTGTACTGAATTGTTGTATGTTTGTACATTTTGTAAAGGCTTTTTGCCGATCAAATCAACTCTTTTTGACTCTGAAAAAAAGAAACCATTATCGCCCACTGACCTGTGGTCCAACTTTAACGTTTAAGAAAACAACTGATGCATATGTCATGGGAGCTTATATGGAAGGGTGGATAGATAATACTAGGGAATTCTTAATTAAACCATTCCCTATCCGCCAGATCATACAGATGCTCCCGAAGGTGCATAAGAGTCTGGAAGCACCACCAAGGAGTCTGATTATATCAGGAATTGATTCCCTTACAGAGCCTCTCTCGATATATGTTGACCATTTCATCAAACCATTGGTCTCTGGTGTTAAAATCTTATATTAAGGATGTGACAGAGGTATTGGGTATTTTGCAGGATATCCACGTAGAGCACATTGGTCTCTTGGTCACCCTCGACATGGAGGCTTTATATACAGACATGCCCCATTCTGATGGTCTGCATCCCATACACACATATCTCGATCACAGAGATCCAGACAGTTCGTTACCTACTGATATGTTGGTTGGGTTAGCAAAATTTCTGCTTGAGTTTAACAGTTTCAGCTCCTGTGTGAATAATTCTTTCATGCAAGTGGGACGGTGATGGGTGCAACCGTTGCACTTAATTTTGCCAATTTATACTTGGGATTATAGGAAGAAAGAGTTGTACACAATGCAGATTCTTACCCTCTCAGACAATATATCATTGTGGAACTGATATATTGATGATGTGGCAGGGGTCAGAGAGTGAGTTATATAAATTTGCCAACTCCTGGAAGCAAGTAATCATAACTTGTGTTTTTTGGTCACATGCAGTCATACAAATATTTTGTTCCTGGACATTGTCCTTAACAAGAATTTGGAACAAGGTAGAGACTCTAATCTATTCTGCAAGCCTACAGATTGGAATACTTTACTGCTGGCCAGCTACTGTCACCCCCACCACAATATCCATAATATTCCAGTGGAGTCAGTTTTTGGGTATGTGCCACAACTGCAACTCTGACTGCACCTCTGAGAAGAATGCCCAGGATCTGGGTACGAAGTTTGTGGACAGTTTTTTTTTGTATGCATTCTGCACAGAAAGCATATACCCAGGCCAGAGATACTGACAGGCAAAGCCTTCTGACTCCAATGTTACCAACCCATGATCATGCCAATAACAGATGTAACTTTGGCGTATGCACCACAACTTCAACTCTGATAGCACTTTTGAGAAGAATGCCCAGGATCTGGGTAAGACGTTTGTGGACAGGGTATTTTATGCATTCTGCATAGAAAGCATATACACAGGCCAGAAATACTGACAGGCAAAGGCTTCTGACTCCAAGGATACCCAAACCATGATCATGCCAATAACAGATATAACTTTATAACCACCTATGGGACTTTGGATTTTCTTTGGTGATTACCGCTGCTGCACAGAGGGACACAGCCGCACCCACAGCTGAAGGAACCGCGGTCGATGTTGCTGCATCAGAGGCTAAGGGGTCCGTGGCCACAGCCACACGAAGGGAAGGGCCGCATCTCCGGCTAGTAGTCAGGAGGTTCCTGGAGGAGCCAATCAGTGAAGAGCGCTAAAAGACGCTAAATTTCAAATGGCTGCTGGGCTATAAAAAGACTCAGCCCAGCCACTCAATCAGACTTTGGATTTTCTTTGGCTGACACCACTGCTGCACGGAGGGACATAGCCACACTCGCGGCTGAAGGTCACAGCCACACCCGAGGCTGAGGGAGCATTCTGCATCCGTGGCTGAAGGAACTGGTGGTTGCCGCCACTGCCATCGCAGGCTGAGGTCTGCAGCCATAGCCCTAAAGGGAAGGCTGCATCCGCCTTCCTGATAGTTGGGGGCTCCGCGGGAATCAATCAGTGAAGAGTTACAAGACACCAATTTCAAATGGCTGCTGGGCTATAAAAAGACTCAGCCCAGCCACTCAGTCGGACTTTCCCTAACACCCGCCCCACACTGCCTCCATTCTTAAATGGCCTAGCTGGCCTATCAGGAGAGAGCAGGGGGTAGAGGAAAGACTAGGACAAGGTGAACTTTGGGGCAAGGACATCTTCAGATGGAAGGACATACTAAGCAGTTTATGTTTTAGCTTATTATAGCTAAGCGTAGTATAATACAGTATAAGAGTGTAAGTTCTACAGTGGTCACAGTTCTTTTCAGCAAGATCTACAGTGGTTACAGTTGTGCAGTTTTATTACAGTGGTTACAGTTCTTTTCAGTTACAGGATCTAATAGCACAATTGTGCAGTTTTATTTTATTCATATTCAGTCATTACAGTTGTAGAATCTAAGCAACATGAAATGGGACACGGTCCAAACAGTCTAAATTGTGTGCATGAATGTATGTGGTATTAGATAATATTGCATATCTAGTGGGGCAAAGACCTCAGTATAGGAAGTCATTGCATTTAAGTACAGTGCATTCATTTCACAGGCACAGCCATAACTTCCAGTAGTAACTTGCTTACTTGTAGTATAGTAGTAGAAGGCTATTTAGTACTGTAAGGCACTGTACAGGGTAGCAAAAAGGAAAAAATGTGGAATGGGAAGGAAGAGCCAGTATGGTGCAGAGAGGAAGATAGTGTTGGGGGATCGAGACAGGGTAGATGGGAACATCAGGGAGAGGACAGGTGGCAGGGGGAATGGAGATACACTGGAGAAAGGAGGACAGCAGAAGACAGGGAGAGGAAAGAATAGTAGGTTGTAAGAAATGTGGGGCCGCCATATTTATGAGCATTGTTTGGAGGTGGGGTGAGTGCCCAGTTTGTCAGAAATTAGGGGAGCTAGAAGCAGAGTTGGTATGGCTAAAAAGGGAAATGAGAAGACAGCTGTGAGAATGGGTGAAGAAAGCAGGAAGACAGGAGGGAAGGGAGGATGGAAGGATACAGAAAGGAGAGAACAAAAACGGGGGAAGGGGAAGGAGTGGCAAGAGAAGGGGGAGAATTACAGGGGAATGGACGGACAAAATGAAATATCGGGGGGAACAAACAGGAACCAGCCCTTATCTGGACTGTAGGAACAAGAGGTGGGGGCAGGAAGAGTAGAGGAATACAGGAAGCTGAATCAAAGAGAACATAGGGACCCTACAGGTTCTGTCTCTCATATGGGATCATTCAGGTACTGGCCATTATCTGAATTGCAGAAGCAGGAGGCAGAAGGCAAGATAGGGGAAGAGGGAAGCAGGGAGTTGGAACACGAAAGGCAGAGAGAACCTGAAGTAGAGGATGGGCCTCGGCAAGGGTACAAGAGAAGAGTGATAAGGGTAGCACAGTAGGTGAGGGGTAAGAAATAAGAATAATGATGAGGAGGATGCGGTGGGGGAAATGGAAATTGGATAAAGGAAGATGCTGCAGTGAGAGGGAAGAGACAGTGGAAGGTAAGTGGAAGGGGGAAGTAAGGAAAAAATAGGGGTGAAGTAAGGAGGAAAGGGTAGGGGCAATGAGGCAAGTAAAGAAGGAGAAAACGACCAGAAAGGGTGGCAAGGAGGAAGGCAGGCGGAAACAGAAATAACAACTGCGCAGTAGCAGGAAGCCAGGGGGAAAAGCACAATAATGCAAGGAAAGCAAGAGAAAGTAGGCAGGGTAGGGTCACAGGGGTATATTCAGACATGGAGAATGGGAACACGGTAATAGTATATGGGGACTCAATCATAAAGGGGATACACTGGTTGAAGAAGAAGGTAGCGTACAAAGGGAGATCAGTCTTCTGTGACCCGGGGATGGAGGCAAGCAGGGCGTTACCAAGAGTTAGGGAAAACATTAGGTTAACTGGAGGTAAACCATACCTGGTCCTTCACCTCGGAACAAATGACCTGGCAGGAGACAAGGTAGAAGAGGTACAAAGGAGATTCAGGGAGCTAGCCAAAGGGTGTAAAGGGTTAGTCAGTTCCCTGGCTCTTTCAGAGGTCCTCCAGTGCACTGTGCAAGCATGGCCAGGCAACTAGGAATCAGCGATTTTAATCACTGGCTAAGGCAGTGGTGCAGAAGGGAGGGACACACTTGCATAGGGGAATGGGGGACACGTGAGTGGACGTACACTTGTATGCAGGGGACAGACTACATTTCAATGACGTGGGAGCTAAGCTGCTGAGGGGGAAGCTGCAGGGATACATAGACAAAACACTGGGAGTTGATTTAAATTGAGAAGTCTGAAGCTAGGGTGGACTAGAAAGTAGCTAGTGGGACTCACCTAACTGCCACTCCCGCTAAAGGGACAGGAATGACAGAAGAAAAGAGTATGGAGGAGGAGGGGGGGATAAGTGGAAGGGACTGCTGGCAAATACAGTGAGTCTGGAAAATAAGATGGGGGACCTGGAGGCAGTGGTGGGGGCAGAAGATCTAGACCTGATAGTGGCAATGGAGAAGTAGTGGATTGACAGCCACAAGTGGGAAGTGGAACTACCAGGGTATAGTCTCTAAGGGAGGGGCAGGAAAGGGAAAAGGGGAGAGGGGTAGCCCTTTACATAACGTACGGGATTAGAGCCACAATGAGTGGGGAAGGACTGGGTTTAGCCGAGATCCTATGGCTCACAGTAACTAAGAGGACTGGGGAGGTAGTAAGAATGGAGGTGGCTTACAAGCCACCGAACCAAGGAGAGGAGGGGGATAGGGAGCTAGCAAGGGAAATACAAAGGACAGCTGGCAAAGGAGAACTTCTAGTGGTAGGGGATCTAAATCTCCCTGATGTGAACTGGGAGATCCCAGCAGCAGCATCCAACAGGAGCAGGGAGCTGATGGAATCAGCACAGGAGGCACTGCTTCAGCAGTTGGTCCGACATCCCACTAGGGGAGAAGCCATACTCAACCTGGTGATGACCAACAGGGATAGTACTGAGGATGTGGAGGTCGGTGAAAATCTGGGAGACAGTGACCACAGGATGGTAAGGTTCAGTCTTCGGACTGGAACAGATAAGAACAGATCCCACACTAAGGTACTGGACTTCAAGAAAGCAAATTTTACTAGAATTAAAGAACTTTTAAAGGAGGAGTTGGAATGGAACGAGAGCCTAGAAGGAGTTGAGGAATAATGGGAGACAATATAGGGGAATTCTGCAGGCGACAGAACAATGTATTAAGAAAGGGAGCAAACGCAAGAGGGGGAGGAAACCACTATGGTTTACTAATGAGGTGAGGACAGCGGCTGGGGAAAAATGGCATTTAGGATCTACAAAGACTCACAGGGGGCGAAGGATAAGGGTGTGTACAGAGAGAAGCTGAAGAAGCGGGTAAAATAAACAGGAAAGCTAAAGCAAATACAGAAGAGAAAATAGCAAGGGAGGCTAAAAGGGGGGCTAAGAAATGTTTCCGGTATGTAAGTGAACAGAGGAAAAGCAAACAGGAGATAAAGGACTAAGAGGGGAGGGGGAACTCTAATAGAGGGAGACGAGAAGAAAGCGAATCTGCAAAATAAATACTTTACCTCTGTATTCATGACTGAGAAAAAAATGGATGGGGCCAAAACTAAGCAACAAGGGAAGAGTGGGCATGGAAATGGACACAAGTCCCTTTTCAGAGGATAGGGTGTTGGAGGAGCTGGGGAAACTGAGGACAGACAAGGCAATGGGTTCCGATGAAATTCACCCGAGGATGCTTAGGGAGTTAAGGGAAGAGCTAGCTGCACCGCTCACAAGGTTATTTAACCTTTCTCTAGACAAAGGGAGAGTTCCGGGGGATCAGAAAAGGGCTGATGTGGTGCCGCTGCACAAAATGGGAGGGAAGAAAGAACCAGGCAACTATCACCCGGTAAGCCTGACCTTGTGGTGGGTAAGATGACAGAGGCACTGATAAAGGAAAGGCTAGTACAATATCTAGTGAAGGAGGAGCTCTCGACAGAATCGGCATGGATTCACAAGGGGTAGGTCATGTCAGACCAACCTGATTGAATTCTTTGATGGAGCAACGAAGATATGTGACCAAGGAGGGACAGTGAACGTGGCCTATCTGGACTTCAGAAAGGCCTTTGACATCGTACCTCACAGGAGATTAATAAGCAAGTTGGGTAAGCTTAGGGGTAGGAAGCAAATTAATGAACTGAGTGGAAAATTGGTTGGAGGGAAGAATGCAGAGGGTGGTGGTAAACAGGGTGCACTTCATGGAGGGAGGGGTGATGAGTGGGGTACCTCAAGGGTCGGTGTTTGGTTCCATACTGTAGCGGGATGGTAAAACCATCACCTTCTCAGATTCTTGTTGGAACTGCCTAAAGTGAAGAAATGACAGACAAGTGGTGTCCAGCACAAAAAGTGATTTATTTCTGGTATATATAGCAGGCTTACAACCAAACAGTGCGATCACTGGGAGAATACCTCCAATCCTCCTTACCTATAGGTACGTCTCCCCCCCCCCGATTATTTAACCAGGTAAGACACACTAAGCTGAAAGCTTGTTTACGGGTGCAACCTGGGAGCACAATGAAGTTAAGTGACTTGCTCAGGGTCACACAGTATGCAAGTGGGGGCTGCGGGATTCAAACCCAGATCTCCAGATTTGCAGCTCAGAGCCTTAAACCACTGTGCCATACTGCCTTCTCAGACAGCAGGTGCTACGCAAAGGGTCTTATACCCCTGATAATAACCATGACAACGGCTAAAAAGATAAATAAAAACATTATAATTGGTCAGTGGCAAATAGCCTGACTTCTCACTAGCCTGGGAAAGCATGCTGAGCTAGCAGAAAGACAGACAGCTAAACAATGGATCCTGTATATGTGAAGGACACTTGTGGTTACATATGCAGTTGCAGTTCTGCACTAGCACTAAAGATGGCAGTATTGCCTAACTAATCATTATACAATGGTGTAAATAGAATTATCCCCCAAGTGTTACAATCAGGATACTATCCAAAGCATTATGATTCTCGGTAAAAATATATAAAAGTACAGTAGAACCCAGATCCTGACACTTATGCTTATATGATAAGTGCCTAAGCCCTAAGGTTAGTACATATACGTATATGTAGTACTGTCTGCGAGGTAGGGGGCCAATTAGGGGTGATGGTCCATGGATGACAATACTATTCAACATTTACACTGGGGTCATTTCAGAGGGCCTAAATGGGAAAGTGTGTCTGTTCGCAGACGACATGAAGATTTATAACAGGGTGGACTCTAGGGGAGGGATGGAGAACATGAGGGAGGACCTGGCCAGGTTGGATGAGTGGTCAGTGAAGTGACAATTACAATTCAGTGCAAAAAAATGCAAAATTATGCACACAGAGAATAGGAACCCAAGATCAAAATACTGGCTGGGGCTGGGGTGGGGTGTAGGAATCAGAGGTAACAGAACAGGAAAGGGACCTGGGGATCATCATTTCAGATAACCTGAAGGTGGGGAACCAATACAATAAGGCAATGGGGATGGCCAGCAGGATGCTGGCATGCTCCCTCCCTGCGGATATTCGGCACGCCTCCACCAGACACCTCATTTCCCTGCTAAAAGGCCACTTTTTCTCCACCTGAACACGTGTACTTTAGCCCTAGCTCCAGGGCATGCCTACACCTCCACGAGACTGCATAGTAACACTATATGACTGTTATATATTTATAGCTCCTGGGCCAGCCCACTCCGGCTATGTGACAGTAATTTGACATTGTATGTATATATGTGTAACCCCTCACCCCTGCCTTTTTGCCAAAACTACAGGTGGCAAGCTGTTGAAGCTGACAGCAGTACCTGGTGGGGACCTGGGTTCAGGGAGGATAAGGTTACTTGGCACAGGGGGACCTAGGTTTGACTACTCTGCACAGGGACATCCAAGTAAATCCGAACACAGAAAGCAATAACTGTAATGTCCAGAACCAGGAATGGGATTCTTCAGTGTGGCTTTTATTCACATACTAGCTGAACAAAACAAAGCATAGACAGACCCCCATGGGGCTACATTTCCTGGCAATGCAGATTAGAGATGACAGAACGGTCCATTTGAGGAATGAACCAATTATACTGTTTTCAGGCTCTGGACCCACCAGGCACACAGCCCAGACTTGCACGCGCTTTGGGTACACAGCCCGACTGGCCCGGCTCCCCCGCCGGCCACTTGATCCACGGTCCATTGGAAGAATGAACCAATTATCCTGTCGTGGCTCCCCACACCACTTAGAGTCTGTGACTCCTAGAGAGAATTCTTCCTTACTTGTTATGACTCCCCATCTCACAAAGAGAATTTTTCTTTACACTTGTTGTGGCTCCCCACACCACTTAGAGCCCACGACTCCTAGAGAGATTTTCCCTTTTGCAACCCCACGTCTGGGTACTTCCCTCATCACTGGCCAAGTGCATGAGGCAAAGTAGCAACCACAGCAGAAATCCATAGAGGTGGACCTGGTTACTAAAGATGGGGGGTTCACCCAACTCCAGCTCCCACAGCCCATACCCGTCCATTTCCCTGGGAAAACTGAACCATTCCTTTGCTGAACTTCTGAATGTAGATTAAAGGGTAGATGATCTGGGTGCATCTCCTCTACATATTACTTGAATCACACAACATTCTAGCATTTGACACTACTTTACTTGTTTGGCCCAGTCCTATAGGCTTCCCAAAATGTAGCTCAATCCCTAGATTTCTGCACATGTCCCAGGGTGAAGAAAACATTTTTCCATCTCAGTCAGAGAAGACACTCACCCTTTAGTTGCAGGTGCCCCACAGGCGACTCACAAATCTTCCAACTTTCAAAACAAATGCTGAACTGAACAGGCAGCTTTTCTTCCTCTTGGCAGAATTAAGGGGATTGCCCAGGAATCTGCATGGGGATCTTTACATCCCCCCCTTCCCCGGAGGGAGGGGCACTGAGACCCGAACAGTGGTCTCCACCACTTGAGCACACCTTCACTTACTGAAGACAAACTGGACACTGACTACTACACTTTGAAAACTCCCAACATTCTATCTAACTCCCTCTGCTGCAGATTCCATAATGAGACATGCAGCTCGCGAAGTTCTATTGGTGATGTCATCCCTCAGTCTCAGCTGAGACTGAGAACAGAGTGAGACAGTGTGAAACCCATTTAACTGGAGTTTCACAAGCTGCCTTCCCTGCCTACCACTAGGTCTTGCTAGAGTTCTAATGCCCAGCAGGTAACAAAGGGTTACATATGTATATACTATATATAGAATAGTGGATGGGTGAACATCCACAACAAGTCTGTGTTTCCATCGAGGAGTTGATGACATCACAGAGACCTTGAGAGCGAAGCTCAAGAGCCTCGTTGATGTCATCAACTGCCCAGAGATAGACAAGATCTAGTTGTGATGTTCACCCATCCACCGTTTTTATAGTATATGTTTTTTTTTTTTTACTGCTTTTTTTTCATTACTTGCCATAGGCGCCTGATCCCATTTCCCCTCTGGTGCTTCTGCTTGCGCCCGTTCCCATTTATGCTCTGTCCTGCTCCTCAGCACATTGTTTTTTTTTTTTTTTAAATCGGTGAGAAAATAAAATAAATGTTTTTTTAGAAAGGAGCCATGTATGGCTCTCCGTGTCCGATTCCCGACTTCTCAGTCGGTGGTTTCCAGCTTTCAAGGCCACTAAATCGCTACCGGCCATGTTTTTTCATTTTTTTTTCTATAGAGCATCGTTTGAGCCAATCAGGCAGCAGGTCAAGGGTAAAAAGTTGTTGTACAAACGCTCTGACATCACATCGATAGTACAACTTTTTTGACCTTTGAACTGTACTACAACAAGATTTCAGCAGTTGCTGAAATCCATTGACAATAGGCAGCACCCATATACTATATCTCTATTTTATAACTGCACACTACAATGTATTGTCACTTGCCTTGTACTATTGCATTTGCCTGCTGTACCATAAGTACTGTAAAGACTTTCAGATTTTTGTGTACAAGACTGTATAGTTGTGTTGTGTTTACCCTTCCCCTCTATCCCCAGGATGCATCTGGAATCGAGCAGTAGTCTGCTCAGTATGCCTTCCTGGTAAAACCTTTAAATAAATAAATAAATAGGGAGGGGCTTCACAAGCATGAGGAAGGAGGTGATCATGCCATTATACAAAACCATGGTCAGACCACATCTGGAATATGAGGTCCAATTTTGGAGGCCACACTTACAGGGGGGCAGAGACAGGTTGGAAAGGGTCCAGAGAAGGGCAACCAAGATGGTTCAAGGGCTTCACCAGAGATCATACCAGAGGCGATTGGAGGAGCTACATTTATACACTCTGGAGATGAGGAGGGAGATAGGAGATATGGTGGAAACCTTTAAATATCTAAAGGGAATAAACAAGGTGAGAGGGGGTAGCATATTCAAGATGAGTGAAAACAAATCAACAAGAGGGCACGCATTCAAGCCGGAAGGGGGAAGATTTGGAGGAAACACGAGGGGGAAGTTCTTCACAGAGAGTGTGTTAGGTCCCTGGAACAGGCAGCCTGAGTGGGTGGTGGGGGTAGATTCGGTGAACAAATTCAAGAGGGCTTGGCACAAACAGAAGCAAAAAGGGAATGGAGGGGGTAAGTTGAAAGGTCAAGAGGTCATATTTGGATAGACTAGCTGGGCCTCATGTTTGAAAGGGAGCCGAGTTTTGGTCACATCGGTGGCGGTAGAGGCAGTGGACTGACCGCATGAGAATGAGTTTCTCGACGCATCGTGTGTCGGGAGAGCTGGGGGACAAAAAGCAGGATCAGCAGTAGGTTGGGGCAGAAGAGGACTGGGGTATTTTTGGCCACATGGGCGGTGGGAGAGCCAGAAATCAGAAAGGCAGGATTTTGTCAGCAGGCCCAAACAGCCAATCGAGGCCAAGAGTGCAAGAATCAAAGGAGTGACTGGGCACAGAAGCAGCAGAGCCCAGTCGCAAACAATCTCGTGTCTGAAAGGGAGCAGAGTTTTCTTCTCCCACCTGCCCTCCCCAACCCTGACCACTATTAAGAGCTCAAGGGGGGACGAACTTACATCAGGAAAGATCTCACCGATTGGACAGAAGAATTATGAACCTGGCAAAATGTTTCTCCGGTGACCGGTGTGGGGGAACTTCTGTTGAGACTCCAGGACTGCGTAGGAGTAGCTGAGGTCACTACTGAAGTTTTGAAGTGCATCTACGGACAAGGGGAAATGGCTACCCTAGATTGACTCTACACAGTTGGGGGGGGCATCAAAATTCAAGGACTCTATTTTAAGAACTCTACTGTGGCAACATTGTAGGGGCTCCCTAAGTACTCCCTAAGTGACCACTCGCCAGTACTCTGCAACTGATCCGGTACCATCCTCAAAACTGCGCCTAAAATTACTACTCGACGTAAACTAGGGCCTGGCAAATTACCCCTTTTCAAAGCCCACCTCAGAGATTGGGACTGGGCACCAATTTCTAATACACTCGACCCGGACCACGCCCTCGAACTGTTTGTCAACATTTTTAACTCAGCCTGTGACAAGTTCGCTCCTTTCTCCAAAACTATGACCAAGGGGAATCATGCCCCATGGCTCTCGGACCACCTCCAAGGCCAACTACGTCAGCGTGATGCATTATGGCACCTGGTCAATGAGACCCAACGGCCTCAGGACAAGCAACGTTATCGGGAGGCCCGAAACAAGTGTACCTGGGCCATCCGCACTGCCAAGGCAAACCATTATAAAGCCACCTTAACCTCCTCCTGGGGAAATGGGCGCAAGTTCTGGAAGAACATAAAGGAACTCTGTGGCAAAGGCTCAAATCTACCACCTGACCAAATACTCACAGATGGTAGCCTCTCCACCGACCCTGTCAGCATAGCCGAGGCCCTAAATACCACTTTCACTGATCTCTCCCATGTGTGCCCTCAAATTTCTTGACCCCTGGACCGTATCATCCCCTACCCCCACTTCAGGCGCCTTTCTACCTACGAGTCCTTACACTGGAGACTGCAAAACCCTACCTTACTAAAGCTCTAAACAAAAACCACTACAGTCATGACTCTCTACACCATAGACTTCTCCGCCTCACCCTCCAGGAAGTCCTGGCCCCTCTCACCCACATTCTAAATCACTCCCTCTGCCAAGGGAAATTCCCCACCCAATGGAAATCGGCCTATCACACCTATCTATAAAAGTGGTGACCATGACATCCACAAATAACTATCACGTCATTTCTATCCTACTCTATTTTATACTCTAGAACATGCCATAGTCGCCGACTAACCTACTGAACACCTAAATAAATATAACCTTCTTTCCAGACAGCAACATGGTTGAAAGGGCCACAGCACCACTACTGCCCTCCTTGAATTTACCTCCCATGTCCACTCAGCCCTGGACCACGGCCACCTCACGGGTGCTATCTTCGTGGACCTATCTAAAGCATTCGACACAGTAAACCATGCCCTCTTACTAAACACCCTGGCCTACACTGGTTTCTCCGACGACACCCTAAATTGGTTCTCCAGTTATCTCTCAGATAGAACGCAGCTAGTCAAGGTAGGCCCTGTCCTATCACCCCGCCTCCCAATCCGATCTGGTGTCCCACAGGGCTCCATACTTGGCCCCCTACTTTTCAGCCTATACCTCAACTCCCTCCCATCCTCATGCCCTGGAAATCTGCTCCTTTATGCGGATGATGCAGTCCTGTTCACCTCTGACCCGGCCCCCCTCAAACTCCACCAAATCCTCCAACACTCCTTCCGTGAAATCGAAGACTGGCTCACCACCCAGCGTCTTATTATCAACTATAATAAGACTAAAGTCATGATATTCGCCCACCTTCAGAACCCACATAAGAACCTGTGCCCCAAATTTCTCACTGCAAATCAGACCCCCATAGAACAAGTATACAACTTTAAATACTTAAGTATCACATTAGACCCCGCCCTCAGCTTTAATCACCATATCCTACACCTAACAACCGCCCTTAGCTCCAGGCTAGGCGTAATCTACCAGTACAAACACTGCCTCACCCCTGAAGCTCTACAGCTTACTGTAAACTCCTCGATCCTCTCCCTGCTAGACTACAGCATCCTAATATACAGTGCCGCGCCCTCCACAACCCTAAGTAGACTCCGGCTTGTGCTCAACGATGCCTGCCGCCTCATCCTTGGATGTGATCTTTCCACTCACTCCTGCTCCCTTTACAGCAGCACAAAATGGCTAAACCTGGATAGCAGAATCAGGTACCACACCTGTCTTATGACCAAAAAGGTATTACTAGGCCTCACCCCACCCTCCCTACACCAAATTATCCTCCCAACACTACCAGGCAAAACAACCCGTAGCACTAGCAAGCGGCTACTATGGGTACCCCATGGCCGGACCTCCAAATACCAACGCACCTTCAGTTTCAGGGCCCCATCCTGGACAAACTCCCTCCCTATCCACATAACGGACAAAGAAAGGCTGGGTTCATATAAATCAAAGCTAAGGGAATACCTGCAGGCTTCAAATTGTTGTGACTGCCATTGAGACCTGATCTGCCTTGCCTCCTCACAAACAAACTATTAGCAGATCAATGTACCTATAATGCATCTATGAAACATGACAATCAGCCTCCTACAGAATCTCTCTGTCATCTTTTTTCCTCCTGGCTGTGCTAAAATATCTAAATCTCTGTTAGCCCTCAATGAAACAACCATGTAACCTGTTTTTTATTAATGTTACTTTGTAATGTGCCGTATGTTTGTGTCTTAAGTCCCGTCCTAGTGCAATTTATGTAAGACGTGGAACCTTTGTAAATGAGTCTCTGACTCAAAGGTCTTTCTGAATATCACAATAAATAAATAGAAATAAAAAAGATTAAGGACTTTAGCTTAAGGTCTCTATTGTTGAGTATACTTTATAGGCTCTATATACTGGTATCCATGGAGTAACATTGTAGGGGTAAAAGTTTAAGGACTCTAGCTTAAGGTCTCTATTGTTGTGTATACTTTATAGGCCCTATATACTTGTATCTGTGGGGCATTTTCTCAGGGAAAGTGTGAGGAGGCCTACAACAGAAACACTAAAAGTCCTGCTTGACATTCAATAGGATGGGGATGGGGGTTAAGCAGGGGCCACAAATCACTAGGACCGGCATCTTTTGTAGGGTGAACAGGGAGCTGTTCGGCCATGGTTCTAGCCTTGGCTTGGGGGCTGTCTCGAGTATGTCACCAGTTGGCACAATTAAGGGAGGAGGTAAGGTGGATAAAGTGAAACCTAGGTGTGGGGGAGAGAGACTGTCCTGGTAGGAGAAGTGGGAATGGGGGAATATAAGGCAGGCTTTAGGGGCACAGCTGCTGCTACGGGATCGAAGATCCGAGCCAAATAGGGAGTATTGGAGACAGAGCATGGGGGCCAAATTGACAAGGGCTGCAAAGGCTGTCAGTATGTAGGGTGCAGAGGGTTGGGGCCCAGCCCACAGGACTAGCCCGGGGAGTGACTTGACCTTAATAACAGATTCAAGCCTCTACTCTGATGGAAGAATGGGAAGGATGTTGCAAATGAAGCAGCGGTGGAAATGGGGGTCACGGGTGGGCTGGGCGTGGGATCGCCAGGACAACAGGAGTAGCAGGGGAGGACATTGCATAAGCCCGCTCTGGGGTCTGGAGTTGGCTCAGCTCTGCAGAGGCGGAAAAGGGGTGGGGGTGGGCATGGTAAATGGCCTGAAACAGGGAAGCAGGAGGTTTTTGCATAGGAACATGCATGGATCAGGAGGAGCTGACAGTCTGGCTGTCAGGAAGCATACGAGTGTAAATGTGCAGAGGGACACAGTGGGGGCAGGGGGTCCTCATCGTAATGGAAGGTGTGAAATTGTGGCAGGAAGTGAAAGGGGGGGGGGTTTGAGGCCCCGGATTAGGACTTCAAAAAAACGCACAGATAGGTGCAGCAAGGGCGGGACCTGTGAGAAGTGTGCAGGAACAACCCAGTCAGGGAGAAAGGACGCAGGAGACAGGGACGTCTACGGGAAGAGCTAGGGACTGGGGGCATGGACCTGAAATGAAGCTGGGGGTTAAAGGGACAGAGGGGAAATCCCCAGAGGGGTGCCAAATGGAGCAGGGCACATTGGGCAGGTAGCAGCACAGAGGAGCCAAGGAACCAGACACTGGCTCAGGGAGATGAACAGGAGGAGGAGGATTGGGAGAGGAGGTCTCAAGAAAGTTCAAGGGGGGAAAATAGCAAATGGTAAGGACAGGGATGACTTGGGAAAGGGTGGGAGAAACGCAGTAGTGAGAGGTGCCTATGAGGACCAAGGGGACAGGGTTTTAATAGTGGGGCACTCTACTGGAAAAGGTGTTACGTGGGGGAGAAGGGGAGGCAGAGGGTGAAAAATATGGGTGGAATGCCTGCCAGGAATGATGGCGGCCAAAGTCATACACTGGATCCCCTCAAGGGGGAAGGCACTGGATGAGAGAACATATCTGATATTCCACTTGGGGACAATTGACCTTGCAAACAGTAGTGTGATGGAGGTGCAGGCATGGTTTATGGGACTGGTTAGCTTCTGCAGCAGCTTGGATTTTAAATCCTTGACATTCTCTGAGGTGCTGCTAGTACCAAGATCCAGCACAGAGGTGAAACAAAAAATTGAGGAATTTAACAGTTGGCTAGCAGGATGGTGTGCTCAGAGGGGATATGGAGTGGTAGGAGATTGGGGAACAACATGGAGCGACAATGGCGTCTATGCCCCGGATAGGCTGCATTTAAATGGAGAGGGAAAAGCAGTACTCAAATGAAAGGTGGAAGATTATGTTGAAAAGCACTGTCATTTAAACGAAACTTGGAGGGGGGAAGGGGAACTCCACCTCAGGACACATGGTAGGGGGGAGGCAAGGAAAGCCCTACCACAAAAGACAAGAGGCACAAGGTAGAAATATAGGTGTAGCAAGTGGAGAACAGGGAGGAGGGGGTTGGAAGGTCACATGTGCAAATGGCAGAAGTATGGGTAGGAAGATCCCAGATTTAGCAGCGACAATGGTTGAAGAAAGCCTTGACATTGTGGGGGTAACAGAAACATGGTGCCACGGAGAACAAGGACGGGACATGGAGATACCAGGGTATACACTGTTCAGAAGGGACAGGAAGGAATAAAAAAGGGGAGGGGTTGCACTCCATGTAAAGGAAGGTATCAAGGTGTCAGAACTGCAGGGCAAGTGGGGGGAGGCCGAAGGACTATGGGTCTTCCTTGGCAGCGGGGAAGGGGGAGGTGGTGCATACTGGGGTGGTTTACAGGCCCCCAGCACAGCAGGAAGCTGTGGATAGATGCATAGCTGATGAATTCCTGAGAATGGTGGCTAAAAGTGGGGGGTGGTGCTGATAGGAGACCTGAACCTACCAGATGTGGACTGGGACACCAAAATCAGTATCGTCAGCCAGCAGCAGGGAACTATTGGACTCCCTGCAAATGGCCCTCCTGAGGCAACTGGTCAAGGAGCCAACCAGGGCAGGAACTATTCTTGATCTGGTCCTGACAAATAGGGATGAGATAGAAGAGGTATCGGTGGGTGAACACCTTAGTATGAGTAACCACAACACAGTTTGTTTCAAAATAAGGAACACTGTGAAGGTTCACCGAGGCTGCTTGATTTTGAGAGAGCAGATTTCAGGAGAATGGGGGAAGTCATGGAGAGGGCTCTGGAGGGGATGGAGGAATTAACAGATGTGAAGGACATGTGGGAGAGGGTAAAAGAAGCTACTGTGGGGGCCATGGACCTATGCGCCAAGAGATCAAGCAAAAATAAGAGGAGGAGGAAACCCCTGTGGTTTAATAGGGTTATAGCAGAAAAGGTCAGGGCAAAAAGTAAGGCCTTTAAGAAGTTCAAAGTAACACAGGCTGAAGAGGACTGGGAAAGATACCAGGTGAGCCAGAGAGAAGCAGGGGCAGAAGTAAGGAAGGTGAAGTCACGGACAGAGGACAGCATAGCTAGTGAAGTCAAAAAAGGGGATAAAACTCTTTTTTAGGTATGCCAGTGAAAGGAGAAAGACTAGGCAGGGAATACTCCAGCTAAAAACAAACGAGGGTGAGCTGACACAAGGGGACAGAGAGAAGGCAGAACTACTAAACAACTAATTTTGCTTAGTGTTCACTAGGGAGGAAGAAGGGGTAGGCAGCACAGCAGGAGAAGCCAAGGCAGGGCAGGGGGAGTGGAGGAGACTCTGGGAGAACTGGGCTGCATGAAGGTGGACAAGGCGATGGGGCCAGATGGGGTGCACCCAAGGGTGTTGAGAGACCTTAAAGATACACTGGCAGCACCCTTGACTGCACTCTAACAGGTCCCTGGAGTCTGGAGCGGTACTGGAGGACTGGAGGCAGGCAAATGTGGTCCCTCTGCATAAGGGAGGAGGGAGGGAGGAGGTGGGAAATTACAGGCCCGTGAGCTTGACATCGGTGGCGGGCAAATTCATGGAGAAACTAATGAAAGTCAGGATGGATCACCAATTACCTAGAGGTAGGCGACGTGATGAATCCAAGGCAATATGGCTTTACCAGGGGTAGATCCTGTCAAACAAACTTGATAGAGTTTTCTGACGCGGTCACCAAGGAACTGGATCGGGGAGGGCAGTAGATGTAGGTAGTCTGAGAGCCACAGCCGTGGTTCTCTGATGAACCCGACCTGCCAGACTGCCATCCGCAGTCCAGGTCTAAAGCCACCCACCCCTCACAGAAGCTCAGGTAGTCTGAGAGCCACAGCCGTGGTTCTCTGAGAACCCAACCTGGCAGACTGCCATCCACAGTCCAGGTCTGAAGCCACTAGTGCTTCACAGAAGCTCAGGTACGGACTTGCCCTCAGGGACTGATTACCTCCAAGAAAGGGAGCCCTAGCTGCCTGATTTTTTGGCCCACTCACCCCCCCAAGTCCTGATTAAATACACTTAAACCCCGCCCCGGCTTTCTAGCTCACTCCTACAGGCTACTGCCAGCCATGCCCGCTCCACATCCCCAACCTCTATTAAATCCCCAAGGTACACTGATAGTGCCATCTACCCTGCTCTTGACTACCATCAGTAGACTTATCTCCAGGGCTCCCAGCTCCATCTGGGTCATGGACACGCGCCACGGTGACGGCGCTTCCTTAGCTGCCGCCCCAAGACCACAAGCACGACTCTTCCAGCAAAGAGGTATGGCAAAGCCACATTTTTTTCACCTACCGTCCATCCCCCCTGGCTCATTATTATATAGAAAGCCTTCCCCACCCTCTCATTCTTTGGTCTGCTCCTTCCATCTATCTAAAATGCCTCTCACATCGATGCTCTCCACAGGCTAACAGCACTGCACATTACCATTTCATATAGCGGTGCAAGACCACATTGGTGCAGCCTACTTCAGCAGCATCCTACCTCCTTTTAAAGTACCAGCTACCAAGGGAGACCACACATCTTCAGTGATCATATAGGCTTGGTGCCATCTGCTATCTTGCTCAGCCCTGTGAAGTCCCCAAATACCTGCACACACCGACTTGTCTTGTTCTGTCTGGTGATTCTCTAGGAGTCTGTAAAATGGCTATGCCATCTACAGATAAAAACACTTTGCCGTAGTCATTGCTTACTATTTTTAACTATAAGGTGTCAACATGAGGGCTGATACCTGGCTCCCTCTCTTCATCCTCCTATGGCTGGTGCCTTATGTAGTGTATCACCCGGGCCAAAATAACTCACAGAGGGAGTTGGACCCTCTGTCACAGTGCTATTTATACAGCAATTCATCTCATAGCTTTTGTTGCACCCCTGCGCTCCCATACTTGCATCAGTCTGAGGTAGCTTCTGGGGGTGGGACCTGTACAGGGTATGCCCCTCTAATAATGCCACTTGGTGCCATGTGGCAAGGGTTTCAGTAGCTGCATCCTTAGGACAGCACTGCGTAAATAGCAGGGCCTAGCTCTCTCGTTCTGTCATTCCACGCAGTCGTGGAAGAATTAGAGCTTTCAAATTATCTCTGGCTGCCCTAAAGAAAATTGTGTTTCTCCTCCTATTGTGCTCAGACAATGTTGAAGTTAACCCTGGTCCCTATAGAAGCCTTGTCATCTCTGTCCGACTTTGCCAGGCTTAGAGGAATGAGCTTTATGCACGGTAATGTTTGCAGTCTCTTATAAAAAGCTTACATCGATCCTGACCTGGGTCATTCATACCGAACCAGATGTGCTGGTAGTCTCAGAATCTTGGCTCAGATCTTCTACCCCAACAGGGAGGTTAACACCCCAAACTACTGGCTGTTCAGAGCCGACAGGCAGACTAGGGGTGGTGGGGTAGCCATTTATGTCAAGGACAAATATACTGTCACTACCACTGAATCCTCTCTATTGCAAATGGCTCTGAATGTCTGTCCCTTAAGGTTGAAACATCCCGCTCAATGGCTATCAGAGTTATAGGGTGTTACAGGCCTCCATCTGCTGGGTCCCAGCTCCTGTCTTACATATCGACTATTATGGGATGAGTCCCTCAAAACTATTATTCTAGAGGATCTCAATTACGACTGGTTATCCAGGGCTTCCTTACCCCTCAAATCCTTCTATGACTCTCTTGGGCTCACACAACTCATTGAAGAATGTACACGTCCTAACAAGAAAAAAACCAGAAATAGCACTCCATTGGATGTCTTTCTTACAAGCAAGCCACAGTCCTTTTCCTACACTGGAATATTTTTCTCGAATGTCAGCGATCACTGCTTCATCGCTGGTGTAAGATCTGACTCCAATCCCCCCCCTCCACATCTAAGTTCTCCACCAGAAGGTCAAGATGCAACTTTGACCCATTTGCCTACATCGATGAGCTAAAATTGTCCGTACACTGGCAGAACTTTTACCTAGCCAAATTGGTCAGAATGGCATATGACATTTTTCATTAAATAGTGTCTTGTGTCATAAATAATCATGCTTCCTTGGTAAAAGTCTGCGTTAAGACCAGAACTTGCAGTTGGTTCTCAGCTGAACTCAAGGCTGCATTACTAGCGAGAGATAAACTCTGTAAAAAAGCCCACAAATCAGAAACTGTCAAGGATTGGTGCCACTTCAGGAAGGCTAGGAACTCGTGCACCAAATTGGTTAGAGAGCCTAAGGCCAACTTCTACCATTCTGAGCTAGACTCTGCCTCAAGGTGCCCAGCTAAATTTTGGTCCACAATCAAAGAGCTGTCTGGTCACACAGCTGAAATGTACTTCCTCAAAATCATCTCTGACAATGTTACTATCAACAACAGCAAGGAGATTCTAGAGGCCTTCAACAACCACTTTGCTATGGCAGGCCTAGCATTCAACAATTCACCAGCATCCGTGTTACATTCTCAGGTTAGTGCACAGATTCCTGAACCTAGCACCACTAATGCGGTCTTCTTATTCCTTCCTGCTTCGTTGAAAGAAGTCGAAAACCTCCTTCTACAGTTGGACACTAAGAAAAGCGCTGGTGCTGACTCTCTCGACCCCTACTTCTTAAAGATTGCATACCACGTCCTAGCTGTACCAATCACACACCTATTTAACTTGTCCTCGTCCCAGGGGACTCTTCCACACCTATGGAAAATTGCCCACTTCATTCCTCTGTTTAAATCTGGGGATCCCTGCGACCTAAATAATTACAGGCTGATATCTCTCCTACCAATATTGTCTAAACTGCTGAAAAAATTGTGAATGCTCAGTTGAGAACCTACCCAGATAACAAGAACCTTCTAAACCCTATGCAGTCTGGTTTCAGAGCCAAGCAAAGTACCATTACGGCTCTGGCCAAAGTGACTGATGACTGGCAACGAGAGGTGGAAAACAAAAAAAAATTGCATGTGCCTTGTTCCTGGACCATAGCAAGGCCTTCAACACCGTTAATCACTACCTGCTTCTTTCCACCCTAAAAGTGATAGGTCTGGACCTGACCTCTCTGTGCTGGTTCGATAATTACCTTATAGATAGGCTTCAGCAGGTCAAGGCCAAAGGGGAGCTCTCTCCACTCAAACCACTACAAAGAGGCATTCCACAGGGATCCATCCTGGGGCCTCTGTTGTTTGCCATTTATATAAACAATATTGATATTGGCATCAAGGAGGACAATAATCACCTTTTTACTGATGATATGGTGTTGTACCTAGGCCGCCCAACTCCGGAAGCCGCCTGTGGAGATTTACAAACAGAATTCAACTTGTTGCAGAATCAGCTCCTGAATAAAAAACTCTTACTCAATGCCAAAAAACACAAAAGCTATGCTGTTCTCTCTGGCTACTCATTTGGTGAACCCTGCTATCCCTGGCTCCTTACCTCCCATAAACACTTTACTAGGAGAGAGGCTGGAATTTGTTACGAAATTCAAGTACATAGGGGTCTGGATAGACCACAGACTCTCCTTCGTGGAGCATGTCGAGGATCTGCGAAAAAGTTGAGGCGAAGGCTTGGTCTCTTCTTTAGAATAAACCGCCTCCTGAACAAAGATGCCAAGATGCAGTTAGTTCAATCCACGTTACTATCCTTAATTGATTATGCCGATTTCATTTATAGTCCATGTAATGCCTCCTGTCTTACTAAACTGGACACCTTATACCACTGAGCCTTGAGATTCATAACTGGCCTACCTATCACCACTGCTCCTTATATGCAGCTGTGGGGTGGACCTCCCTTCAGTACAGAAGGAATAGAAATGCAGCTCTCTTGACTTACAGAGCTATTACCAACAAATTACCCCAATACATTTCCGACTGTTTGCCGTTAAACGTGGTAGGCAACTATGCACTGGGAAGCTATTCTCTGCTTCTACTGAAGGTACCTACGGCCAATACATGCTTTGGGAGAGCAGCCATAGGCTTTGTGTTGCCCTCACTCTGAAACAAACTACAGAAATCTATGAAACTGAGTCTCCTGTTAGTCTTACCACCTTCAAGACCTTGTATGCTAAGGCTGTTATGAGCTATGCAGCTGTATCCCGATGCTTAGCGTATACTGCTTATCTGCCCACTACATCTCCACCTAACCCAGCCCCTTGATTTTCTCCACCAATACCCCCCCCTTTTTTTCTGCTAATCCACTACCTTTCTTACTCTCAGACTCCAAACATATATGTCCCCAGCCCATCTACCATAGCACCCCTCCTAGAACAGCTGCAGTCCTGTACCCCTTCCCTCTCCTCCATATCTGCCCCTTAAGTTTGTATATGTCCTGACCAATGATATGCAGTGCTGTCTGAAAATGTCTTAATATGCTGGCTGTTTCAGAATGTTTAAATTCCCCTTCTTATACCATTCTCCCTAACCTTGTTAACCCTACACCTGAAATACAGGTTACTCACCTGTAACAGGAGTTCTAGGAATGGTATATGTTCATCCACACTGTCTGGTAGATTCCTTGCCGGTTTAAATCTTGCCGGAAGGTCTTCAAGCTGGCTCCTCCCACCCACCTGGGTGGTAAAACTCCCGGCTCCACCCCATGATGCCAGATCTAGCCTGCTGGAAGCCAGGTTGTGTGTCAAAGCCGGGGAGGTCGGGTGGGTCGTGTGGATGAACAATATATCCCATTCCTAGAACTCCTGTTACAGGTGAGTAACCTGTATTTCTAGGGACATGGATATATTGTTCATCCACACTGTCTGGCAGACTCTAGCAGTTCTCTGGGAGGAGGGAGGCAGGCGCACACCCCCTATCTTGGGAAATAAAGACTGAGAACTGAGGCCCCAAAACCAGCATCCCGGCGTGACTCACGGTCGATGTGGTAGTGGGTGATGAAGGTGTGTGCTGACTTCCAGGTAGCAGCCCTGAAGATTTCCTGGATAGGGACGTCCCTGGAAGCAGCCACCGATGCAGCGGTAGGGCGGGTAGAATGAGCTCTTATCCCTCTGGGAGGCTCCATGCCCGCCAACCTATAGCAGAGATCTATGCAGGAGGTGACCCACCTGCCTATCGTCCACTTGGCTGCAGGTCTGCCAGGTGCGGCTTCAGCGTAGGTGACAAACAGCTGGCTAACCTTCCATCAACTTCAGCCATCCGCTCCTTATAATAAGCAAGCTTCTAGGATCCAAAGTATGGAGCCTATATTCGCCTCCGAGGTGTGACTGGGGTAGAACACCGGCAGAGTCAACACCTGGTTAAGGTGAAACTCCGACACCACCTTCGGAAGGAATTTCGGGTGGGGGCACAGGACAACCTTGTCCCTGTGGAAGACCAGATAAGGAGACTCGATGGAAAGCTGCCGGAGCTCTCCCATCCTTCTGGCTGATGTGATAGCCACCAAGAAGGTGGTCTTCCACGACAGGTGAGAGATGTCACACCTGTGCATCGGTTCGAATGGCTTGCCCATGAGCTTAGCCAATACCAGCAGTAGATCCCACGGAGGTGAACGTTCTCGCACTGGAGGGGATATGTGATCAAGGCCTTTGAAAAAGCGCCCGACCACCTTCTCCTGCGCCACCGACTGCTTCCCAGCCTATGCCCAGTAAGCAGAGATGGCTGCCAGGTGCACCTTAAGGGTCATCGATTGAAGCCCTTGCTGAGAAAGGGACCACAGGTAGTCCAGAATGCTTGCCAATTAACAGGAGGAAGGGTCCAGGCCCTTGCCCTGACACCAAATGGAGAATCTCTTCTATCTGAAGGCATAGCATTTTCTGGTCAACTCCTTACAGGACACCTCAACGACGTTGAGGACCTCGTCGGAAAGACCCAAGGCCTGGAACTCTAGCCGCTCAGGAACCAGGAGGTCAGGTGCAGGGATTGAAGGTCCGGATGATGATTGACCGAGATCAGGTCCGGGCCGGCTGGAAGCCACCTTGGGAGCCTGGAGCTGAGACTGAGGAGATCTGGATACCAGAACTGGCAGGGCCAGTCTGTGGCTACCAGAATCACCTGCGCCTTGTCCCTCCTCGCCTTGAGAAGCACCTTGTGGATCAAGGGAAATGGGGGAAAGGCGCAGAAGAGGCCCGGGGTCCATACCTCGAGAAGGCATCCCCTGCAGCGAGCCCTGCTGAGGGGACGGGCATGAAACAGTCTCAGCTCGCATTCTCCTGGAGGCAAACAGGTCTGCCCGAGGCGTGCCCCAGTGGGAGAGAGATCTTGTACTACCTCTGGCAGGAGAGATCACTCCGTGAGACGAGCCCCTATCTGGCGTGGCATCGGCCAGGGTGTTGAGGCTCCTGCCACATGAATGGCGAAGATCCGCCTCCAGGCTGTGCACGAGTGACCAAATGGGAGAGCTTCCCGCACAGAGGCATGGAGCGCATCCCACCCTGGTGGTTTAGGTAGTACATGGTCGTGGTATTGTCCGTCTGGACCTGAACCACTTGACCCTGTAGAAGTGGAGCGAAGGCGGTGAGGGCTAGATGAACCGCTCGAAGCTCCAGCAGGTTGACATGGCATCGGGACTCCCGAGGGGACCAGAGGCCGTGCGCTCTGTGCTCCCCCAGATGGGCACCACAACCCACCAGAGAGGCACTGGTCGATAGCGAGACGGTCAGCTCGGGGCGGACAAACTGGATGCCCTCCTGCGGATGTACTGGAACGGTACACCACTGGAGAGCATTCCACATCCCCTGGTTCACTGTCACTAGCTGATCCAGCAGATCGAAGTGCTGTGACCATTAGCTGCCCAGCCCCCACTGAATGGGGCACATGTACCAGTGGGCCCAATGGACCACGCTGGTGCAGGCCGCCATGAGGCCCAGGAGGCGCAGGAAGTTCCGGGCAGGGCGCAATTGCCCAACCTGAAATGATTGGGCAAACGAGGAAAGAACCTTGGCCCTGTCCGCCGGGAGCCGTGCTCTGGCTCATAGAGAGTCCAGCTCTGCCCCGATGAATTGGATCACCTGCTTTGGCAGGAGTTCCGACTTTGCCTCGTTGATGAGGAAGCCAACCTGAGAGCAAACCTGGAGGGCCAGATCTCTGGACAGCTCCACCTCCGCTCTGGAGGGGGCTGCAATCAGCCAGTCGTCCAGGTAGGGGTACGGAATTCGTAAGGATCCTCCGCTCTGAAACGGAGGAATCTCTGGTGGGACGGACAGACTGGGATGTGAAAGAACGCTGGCCCTGAAGGTCCAGAGAGACAGAACCACACGCCTCTTTCCAAGGATGGGATTATCTGAGCCAGAGTGACCATCCTGAAGGTCCGAGACCTTAGGGAACCTGTTCAGGTCATGCAGGTTGAGGAATGGGCGCCAGCCCCCGGTCCGCTTTGGGACCAGGAAGCCTGGACACAAACCCTGGGTCTGGAAGAGGATCCGCCACCTTCCTGATCACCTCTTTTTTGAGGAGCAGGGCAATATCGTCTCGGTGAGCCGACAGAGAGGCTGCGGACCCCGTAGCCCCCCGAGGCTCGGAAGGGCGGGGCCTGCTGGAACTCCAGGGGCAGGCCCTTTCCTACCACCTCCAAAACCCAGCAGTCCGTGGTGATAACGGACCAAGTGGAAAGGAAGTGGCGGAGCCGTCCCCCCACAGGGGGACCCGGGGGGGTGGACGAGGCTGGGGGCGACACCCCTCTACCCGTCACTGGGCAGGCTTAGAGGAGGGACTGGCTGAGGGACCTCCTGGGCCTTTACCTCCCTGCTTCCTGTTGGAGGAAGCCGCAGGCTTGGGTTTGGAATGCCAAGCATGAGCCTGCTGGCCCTGGTGCTGGTGCTGGTGGGCCAGACATGCCGCGGGCGCAGAAGGACGAAAGGACTTGTGCTGCTGCTGTCGGTGGCCTTTGCTCTTCTGGGTGGAGGTGACAGAGTCCAGAGAGGCACTGGACTTTTCGATCTGCTGGAGGTGACCTTCCACTCCAGGGCCAAAGAGGTCGGTCCCCAAGAAGGGGACATCCGCCAGTCTGTGCTGGGTATCCACCGTGAAGGTGGATATCCTCAGCCATGCTCTGTGGTGCATGGCCACCACGGCTGCAACCGATCTAGCACAGGAGTCTCCAATGTCCAGAGCTGTTTGGAGCTGCTACTTAGCCGCTGCCCTACCCTGGTCCTGTACCTGTCACACCGTGGTCTGCAGGTCGGCCGGGAGATGAGAGATCACGTCATCCAGGGAGCCCATGAGGGTGTGGGAGAAGTGTGCCATCAGCACGGCCGAGCTGGCCCGGTGGAGGCCAAGGGAGGACGCAGCGTACACCTTGTGCCCAGCATAGTCCAGCTTTTTGGACTCCTTGTCGGGGGGCTTGTCCACATCTCTAGCGTTCCAGCAATGCCAGAAAACGCTGTCGGTGACCAACCCCTCGGCAGAGGGGTGTTCCGAAAAAACAGGCAAAGAGCTGATAGGGACCGCATACTTCCTGGCCATTCTGGCCGAAGGCACAGGACAGGAAGCAGGCCTCTGCCAGAGCTCCAAGGCTGGGCCAACAATGGCTTCAGCCACCGGAAAGGCCTCCGTGGGTGAATCCCCTCGGTCCAGTATCTCCGTCAGGGGATACTTGACCCGCTTGGATACGGGCTCGAGCTGCATCCCGGTAAACTCCGAGATGAGCCGAAGCAAACCCATGAAGGACGATGGGCTTTCGTCCATCGACTGGCCCCCAGAGGACTCCAGGTCAATGGGCCAGGAGAACAGGGAGGAGTCGTCATCTGACTCGGAGGAGTCCGTGAAGAGCTGCCTGGGGCCTGAGCCACCCTCCACCTGCCGAGGACGGTCGGGAGTGAGGGTGACCGACAACCTGTGGGGCAGGCACTGACCCGACCGAGAGTCCTTGGTCGGCGCCCCCAATTTCGGTTGTGGAGGAGGAGGTTCCACCACAATCGGTAGAGCAGCTGGTTTCGGCCTAACAACCGGCCAAGCTTGGGCACCTCAGCTACAGTGAGGGGTTGTTTTGGCCGCTCGGGTGACAGTCATTTGATGGCTGGGGAAGGCGACGGCGTCAGCTTGTTCCCGGACAGAAGTAACTGCTGCCACATCAGGTCCTCGTAGCGTCGACGCAATTTGGACCGAAGCCTCTCCTCTTCTGAGGAGGAAGACGAGGACGAGCAGCAGCGCCGCTTACCTCCGTGCCGGGACCGAGATGATGTCCGAGACCGAGATCCTCGGCGTTTCCGAGGATGGGTCTGGGAAGGGACGGGGGACACCCGCTCTTCCCTCAGCTCGGAAGCCTTAACCGGGGACTGTGGCACCGGAGGTGCAGGCAAGTCCTCGTCTCCACCAGGGCAACGGTGAAGAAGGGTTGTCAGCTTCACCAGTCGACAGCCCATCCGACAGGTCGAAAAAATCTTGACCGGCGTCGGCGGCGATGTCTCGGCCCGGCTGGCCTGACGGGAATCTGGTAAGCCAGCGGCCTTAGCCGCAACCTCGACCGAAGCTGAATGTCCGGAGAAGGGGACCTCTCCCGCTCCCATGAACGCACACGATGGGACTTGCCCTTTGAGTCCTTCTTTTTGGACCGAGAGGAAATGTCCCGATGGCCCCTCTCCCTTCGTGGAAAGGGACTGGCAAAGCTCCTTGAAAGAAGCTGAATACAAGGTACCCAGTGAAAGCGGGATAAATGCCGCCACCGAGGAAGAGGATGATGCGGCCTGAGCTGCCTCCTCCATGAGGGCGATCATCTGCTAGAGTTGCTCAGCCGAGCCAGCTGCCGTGGTAACCGCCCAATGGGCCTCCTTCGACTTAACTGGCGGCAGCGCTCTCGGGCCCTAAGCTGCAACGGGCAGCGTGGTCTTCTGGTGACACTGGCCAAAACGAACGGATAACTCCGCAGGGCCTGCAGGTCATGTTCTAGGCCGAGGCAGTAGACGACATGAGTACGGGTCCGCCCTGGAGCATCTTCTGCTCAAAAGGGCACCACCAAACTGGGAGTCGATTTGTCCATCGTAGTCGCAAGGCAGGAAGTTGACCAAGTCTTGAAAATTTTAAAATAAGTTTCGGACGAACCAAGAATTAGGATCCAGTCTACAAGCAGAGCGCTACTAAGGAACCTGAGCTTCCAAGCGTGAGGAAGATCTACGCTATGTGGAGCCGAGAGTTTTACCACCCGCGAGGGTGGGAGGAGCCAGCTTGAAGACCTTCCGGCAAGATTTAAAGCAGCAAGGAACCTGCTAGACATTTTGGATGAACAACATATCCATGTCCCTAGAAATACTTGTTATTGCTCTGTGAATTTTTTTATTTCTGTATAATGATGTCTATTATCTGTACATAAAAGTGTTATTCTTGACCCTGTGTAATGCAGATCCACCTTGTAAATGAGCCTGCTCAAAGGTGTTCGCCTGGATAAAGGCTTGATTGATTGATTGATGACACTTACCTGGATTTCAAGAAGGCATTTGACTCTGTGCCACAGGAGACTGCTGTATAAGCTGTCATGCCTGGGTTGGGCAGAAGGTGGTTAAATGGACGGGAAATTAGCTGGGGGACAGGAGACAGAGGGTCATTATAAATGGGGTGGCATCTGGAGAGGGCATGGTCACAAGTGGGGTCCCTCAGGGGTCAGTGTTAGGGCCCCTACTGTTCAATCTATTTGTAGGGGACATCGTGGAGGGCCTTGAGGGGGGTGTGAGTCTGTTTGCAGATGATATTAAAGTTTGCAATAAGGTATACACCGAAGGGGTAGAAAGAATGCACAGAGATCTGGGAGGCTCGAGGCATGGTCAGGAGGTGGCAGCTTTCATTCAACATGGACAAGTGTAAGATCATGTATCTTGGATACAGGAACCAGAGAGCAGGGTACTGTATGGGGGGCTGAGACCTGGAAGTAACAGAACAAGAAAGGGACCTAGACATCACTATATCAAGGGACCTGAAGGTGGAAAGGCACTGCGAGGGCACAGTGGCTACAGGCAGCAGAATGCTGGGCTGCATCAGAAGGGGGATTTACCAGTACAAAAAGGGAGGTTACAGTATCCTTGTACACTCATCTAGTCAGGCCGCATTTGGAGTATGGGGTCCAGTTCTGGAGACCATACCTCAAAAGGATGTGGGGAGGCTGAAGCAAGTTCGGAGGAGGGCAACGAAGATGGTTAAGGAGCTCAGCCACCTGTCCAATGAAGAAAGGTTGGGAGAACTGAACATGTACTCCCTGGAATAGAGACGGTGGGGGGGGACATGATTGAGACCTTTGAGTACCTTAAGAGTATAAACCAGGTGACAGTGGAAATCATCTTCCAGCTAAAAGAGAATCAGAGGACAAGGGGGCATGGGTTACAGATTAAGTAGGGACAGTTCAAGGGTAACATTAGGAAGTACTATTTCATAGAGAGTGTGGTGGATATGTGGAATAGGCTGCTGGATTAGTTGGTTGGAGAAGCAACAGTGGAAGGCTTCAAAGGGCATGGGACAGACACAGGGATTGGGGGAGCATGTCCTAGCAGATAGCTAGACAAATGGACAGACCAGGTGGCCTGTCGGGTCCTTTTCTGCTGCCACACGCCTATGTTTCCTAGTGTTCTTTCTGCCAACACATTTCTATGTTTCTATGTTATAGCACACAAGCAGCAGTGGTTGAAAATATCCTTAGGAAGAACTGGCACATTTTGGGTATTGAATCCAAATTGGCTTAGAAACATAGAAACTGACAATGACTGCAGAAAAAGACCAGAGGTCCATCCAGTCTGCTCAAGTTCCCTATAATCCCTGGAACCTACTGTTCCTCCAAGGTACTAACCCCACCCATCCTCTCTATTCTCCTCCTTGGTCCTGTCACCCCCAGTAACCACTGTTCCCTTCATTATGTCCCAGCCCTGCTTGAATCCCCTGACTGTATTCGCACCCACCATTTCAACCAACAGACTGTTCCAAGGTTCCACCCTTTCTGTAAAGTAGTACTTCCTCACATCTCCCCTGAACCTGCCTCCTGTTAATTTCCATTCTTGTCCATGGAACCGTGAATTGGTATTCAGGCTTGGTTGGGTGGAACCACCACCTAGAATAGTTTTCAAAAGCCCAGCTCATCTGGCTGACAAACTGACCAACAGTCTACAGCCAGTCCCCCATCAACCAACCATCTGGCTCCCATCCTTGCCACTGGGTAGTCACAGGTGTGCAGGTGTAAATTTTGTGAGGTCATTACACCTACATATACCTTTCAAAATCCACACCCAAATGAGGTACACCACATTTCTAAATTCATCAACTGTGATGCTACACATGTGGTGTACCTCGTCACATGTACTTGTTCATTTTGTGTGGGGGGCGACAAAAAAGAAAAGTTTAAGGAGAGGGTGGGGGACTATTTGGGAGCAATAGCACAAAAAAATGAAGAGTATTCCACAACAGCCAATACGCATGGGACTTCTGATCCAGCGTCCCATAAAATGGACCTATACTGGCATTGAGAAAGTCTCTTTGGGTCCAACGGGGGGTGGGGATAATCTGGTCAAGCTCCTCTCAAGGAGAAAAGGATTTTGGATCTCTACACTGGGAGCCACATTGGGTGTGGGTCTGAATCATAAAATAGAACTTCTGTCATTTTGTAATGCTGCAGAACTGCTTAGCTGGAATTGATGTTGTTCCTGTGTAGCTGTGTGTTTGCCTCCTTACAGGTTTACCCTGATGCAATAAGAAGTATCTATCTGGTATCTACCAGCTCTCCTATCACTTTAGCATCACCACTCTAAAGTTTTGTGTTTGGCAAACATGAATTTTGAAACTAACATGTTTCTACTTTGTTTTTATCCTTAATTCTCCCCCAGTCCCTTTATATGTACTTTATTTAAGACTAATTTGTGGTGCGAGTGAATGGACCAGTGATCAAAGTAGGAGCTGCGGTGATACTATAGGCAGGAAAAAATGGGCAGACTAGGTGGGCCAAGTGGTCCTTATTTGCAAGCAAATTCCATGTTTCTGCTTTATGTTACAGGTTGTGAAGAATAATAAGGCTTTGCAATAGTGCCTGGATATAGTTTATCAGCCTTCCTGGGAACTTCAGGCTGTTGAGTGGGCCTATGCCAGGCTGCCAAAGTTGCATCCTGGAGTACAGAATTCACAGCAGGAACAATCACTGTTGGAGAGGCAGAAACCTCCAAGAACTTGTAAAGATTTATCCTGGAGGAATCCTGCTCTTCTGCTTGAAACCCCAATTTAGCATGAACCTGTTTAAGGAAGGCTTGAAAAGAAGCATCTTCAGGAGATCTTAGTTTGTTTACCACACACTCTACATTTATCACCTCTTCTTCTCCGTCCCTGGCCTCCTCCTCCTCCATGTATTCTGGATTATACTCCAGTTCATCATCAGTGTTGACCACGATTGTCAGAGGATTGACGGGCTAAAGAGATAAATGAAGAGAAGCTGAGGACTAGGAATCCCCCTGAGTGCAGCCGTTCCAAGCTTGGCAATGTAGCAGGGATTAAGAACAGGAGCACTGACAGTAGTGTCGACCACTGATCAGCTGGAGGCATCGACAAAGCAGGCGTCAATGGGGGCAACACAGGATGAAACAGCTGCCTGTAATTTGACAGTGCCTAAAGGGGTTGATGATGGCTGAGCCATCAACGGGACAGTGCCCGAAGGGGTTGACAATGGCTGAGCCGTCAACGGGACAGTGTCCAATGGCAGAATAGGCTGCGAGTCCCCAAGCAGGGAAGATGAGCCAATGCTGGACCCTGACCTTGGTGTCTGAGAGACAGTTGGGGAGGGGACCCATGGCTGGGCTGGGGACCTGTCTTTGTCAGTGGATTTACCCATTTTGAAAGGGTAAACAGTCAGGAGAAGTAGCTTTGCCCTTCCGCTGCTTATCCTTGTCAGAACTGTAGTGTTTCTCTGCTGATTTCAAAAACGTATCCTTTTTCTTCGTTGAGTCAGAGACAGCCGTCATTGACTGCAAGGATCAACGGGCCGACGGTCAAGCTAGCTGATGATGGTGAAGCCACCTTAGTCGCAACTTGTTTCTCCATTTCCTGATGCTTAAGAGAAATCTCTAAAGCCTTACAGCGACATCTCCTGGTTGCCTGGTTAAAGTTATGGCAAACTGAGCATGTTTTAACGTTGTGGTTTCTACCGAGGCAACAAATACAAACAGAGTGGTCATCTTTGTAAATCTTAATGTCACCACAATGTCAATAATGGAACAATGGTTCCTTGTCTTTCAGAAGTAGCATAAAAGAAAGTTTAAAATAAACTTCAAGAAGTAGCACTGTCAGCGAATACTTGCAAAAGTTCAACGGCATTCTTCAGCAGTGGTGGACCAACGAGCAGTTGATAGAGAGAGCCGAGGCATGCTGGTGATAATCACATTAGACAGGCACAGACGACGTGCATGGACATGGGCAGCCCAAGCCTGCAAAACAATTCCAGGTGGTCCAGACACCGATGGCTTACAGTTCCATGATGTGGCACAATGGAGGGAGATATCCTCTTTCCTCACCAGGAAGAGGACCCTTTCTGAGCTGCATTTAGGCCACAAGGCAATCAGGACTCAGTTGATATGACCCAAAGGACTACTGTGAGGGTTCAACCAGAGCTCTGATTGGGCAGATTTAATTAAAGTTTTCTGGCAAAACTATACTCAAATATGCTCCCATTGCAACATACATAAAGCGAGTGTTGTAGAAGTGAGATTTGGCACCAGTTCTAATTTTTCTTTAAGTCTTTATTTTTGTGGGTCTTGTACAGTACTCAGTTTTCGGCATACCACGAAATACAAATTCACAGTGCCGTGTAGGGGAGGTAGCAAAGGCACCTGTGAAAGAGAAATAATTATGTCAATCCCTCTGCCCAGAAAGCAAAGCAGTAGCTAGTATAAACAATGGTTTTACTTGTGCAAAAGGAAGTACTGTTGTTAAAAATAAAACCTGCAGCAATGTTTGACCTAAATGCTGTTGTAAGTTTCAATTTAACACCAACCTCGTTAAAATAAGCAAAACTCTAGTTTAAAACAAGCTGCTGATGTTACATTCAGGGGCTGCAGTGGGGTCGATATATAAATGTATGGTGACCCGTTACTGATTTTCTTGGCTAAGTGCACGGTTTCCACATATCACATAAAAGAAATTTACATAGATGCATCCACAGATTATGTTGGCAGATGAGGACCACCCGCCCATCTACTCTGCCCACTTACCCTATTACCCCATTACTTCATACTTAATGAAATTCCTTTTCTGTTAACTCCAAAATTGTTCAAGGGGAAGTCATAACTACTGGTTATAGTGACACCTACCAGGAGGCAGTACAGCCAAGTTTAAGATGTTGGACATATGAGGATTCCAAGCAGCAGCAACTCCCAGTCACTAATGACTTCACAGTGCCTCACTAACTACCATAATGTCCATTTAATAAGAGACAAAAATTATATTGAATACATAAATATAATCTCCTTTTTAATTGCTACTAGAAACTGCCTTACCTTGTTGGTAGATTCTGAAAGAAGGTGCCCCTCACATCTGACACTAGGTTTGGTCGAACTGATCCTCTTTCTGGAAAAGGCGGGTAGCTAAACCGGCTTGTCCTGCACCAGCAAATTCCTTTACAACTTAGAAGTCGACAACAAACGCAATGATTAACTCTGGCAAGCAAAACTCTATGCCGTGAAAACTACCTGCAACAAGAAAAACACCCATAGTGAGTTACAACTGAACCTAAGATGTGTGATCGCAGCCAGACTGAAAAATCTTTATTTTTCATTTTTTGGAAAAACAGCAGCAGATTAAAATAGAGGGATACCCAAAAAGTTATCCTAGGGTTTTAATTAAACAATGGACATTCCCCACTGCCATACCAGGTAATATTCTCCTATAGAAGCAGGCTCCTGGATGGGTCCCATTGACAATGTTGGAGCTAACAGAAAAGGAAATTACAGTAAGAATGACATATATTTCTTCTTTCTGTAGCGCTCCACATTGTCAATGGGAAGTCTTAACTACTGGGTTCTAAGAAGCAGTACCCAGAACAACAGGGAAGTGGGGAGGAGAATATAATTCCATATGTCAGAAAAGAATACTGTAAGGGATTACCTACGAACTGCTGCCTGCAGTACTCTTCAACCAAAGGCTACATCAGCAGAGCTCTGAACATCCAATTTGTAGTGTTTGGTGAAAGTGTGGACGGAAGACCATGTAGCTGCCTTGCATAGCTCTAAAACAGAGGCTTCATCCCTCTCCACCCAGGAAGTAGCCATAGCCCTGGTGGAGTGAGCTTTGATAAGGGCTGAGGGCCTCTTCTTTCCTGCGACATAAGCCTTAGCAATGCAGGCCTTCACCCACCTAGCTAGGGTGGCCTTCAAGGCTTTTTGACCATGCTTGGCTGCCCCAAAAGAGAACAAACAGGCTATCCGATTTCTGGAACTCAGTTGTCCATATGTCCTAACAGCCCATCGCAATTCTAACTTGTGCAACTCCATCTCCTTTCGGCGAGATGGTTGTGGACAAAAAGATGGAAGATATATTTTCTGGTTCACATGGAAAGCCATGGGCACTTTTGGGGATGAAAGACAGGACAGTTCTGAGTACCACTGTGTCCTTATGCATGATACAGTAAGGTTCTCTGTGGGACGAGGCCTGGAGCTCACCAACCCTCCTGGCTGAGCACACAGCAATCAAGAAACATGTCTTGTAAGACAACACATCTAGCGGAACAGATGACAGTGGTTCGATAGGCTCCTTACAAAGAGCATTCAAAACAGGAAGAATTTAAGGGGAAAAAAAGTGGTATTCTTGGCAGATTACCAGAGGCTGAATTTTGGTATTACGCAATAAAATGTGGTATTCTACCCAACTTCCATAGATTTTCATATTCTTAAAGGTAGAACATTTAAAATACACTTCATTTTTTTATTAACACCCAAAAATAAACACATTTCTTCCTTAAATTCTACCCGATTCCTGTTCTTCTCTTTTCCAGGCAGGCTGCAGCTGCATTTTACTCTGAGTCCTGCTCTGCTGCTCCCCTCTGGACAACACCTACCCTGCCCCCATACCTAACTTGTCTCAGTCAGTGACTGAGTGATTAATGATTCACTGACTGACCAGCCACCACCTGGCCTTTCCTCTGAAATTTGAGTCTGTCTGCTAGCCTGCCCACAGCTGACACCAGCGATCTTCTGCTGCCCTGCCCCCAGTCTCGAGCCCTTGCCAAGTGAGTCTTCACCTCTAGGCCTCTGATTTCCTCTCCTCTCCTCTCTTCCCAGCAGGCTGCAGCTATTCTTTGCTCAAGTCTTACAACACCTTGCCACCTTCCCTAACTTGTCTCAGTCAGTGACTGAAGTGCATTGTCAGATTGACTGACCCACCACTCTAGCATTCCATTCCCTGGCTTCTGTCCCAAATTTGAGCCTGTCTCCCCTTCTGCTGCCTTGCCCGCTGGCTCACCTGAGCCCTCTGCTCACCAGCCAGGACTGCCCAGATGAACTGTTGCCATCTGCTGCCTCTCTTGGTTCTCTCTCTATCACAAACTCTGTTTCTTACCTGTGAGCTGCTGTGACCCTCACCATCCTGACTTATTTTGTCTCGGCCACTGGATGCTGACCTGCTAGAGAAACACAAGGAGGGAGATCCCAGATTGTCATCTTGATTGTGATGCTGAGCTGATAACTGAGTTCAGCTGCCCACCTGGCCTGCCAGCCTGTGCTCGGTAATTTAAAATGGCCCAGTGACTGAAGACATGACCATAATGGCTCTCTACTCTGATGAGGGTGATCAATGATAGTGATCAGAGAAGTTGGACCTCTGACCCCAACTATGCACTGCCTCTGCAGAGTCTTACACTGGCCCGATTACAATGTAAATGACTATTCAGCCGATCCATGTCCTGAACAGATTGACTGTTGCTGCCTCACCATGCTGCCTGCTCTACACCAGTGATCACCCGGCCCTACCACACTGATCTGTTGGGACTTGCTCTCTCTCTCTCTCTCTCCACTCAGCTTCTCCTATGCTGCATTCAAGTCTGCTGACAACTGTCTAAAATGGTGTTTGGCGCCAAGATCACGAGTGTGAGACCCCACCTCCCCCAAAATTATGACAGCTGAAACACAGGGCCCGCAGCACAGGCCAGGATGCAATTAGCATTCCAGGCACCCAGGGCCAGTCCACGCCTAAATTATTTTATTTATTATCTTCTGTGGGCTCACTGTTTATTAACAATCAGCAGGCTACGATAGTCATATCATTACTGAAAGTGCAACAATTAGGACACAGCCTGCAAGTGCTGAGTAACGGGCAGATGATGTGGGAGTGGGATTAAGGCAGCGAAGGCAATACACTCGGGTCTGGCTTTATACCCAATTGCAGGTCCATACCTGTAAAAAAAAGAAATATACTATACCTCCATTTTTCATCAGGAAACTGGATCGATCAATCCATCCATCGGCTGATGGTCTTGCTCTTTGCTTGGCATACTTATTAATTTATTTAAAAGCTGTTAACCGGGAAAAGCAACATGAGCTGAAGCTCTTTCCAGATGTGACCCAGGGAACAGGAACAAGGGAAGCAAATATACAATGGGCAAACCTATACACAAAAAATACAGAACATAAGTCATGGGTCAGGATCACAGGACCTGCTACAAGAGTAGAGCCAGCAGCAACATGACAGTAAAAAGCACTGCACAAACAAAGGTCTAGTAACATAAGGAATCAGCAAATAAATGAGGGCTGGGTTCTACAAGCCCTCAAAAAAAAACAAAAAAAAAACACATAGGCGGTTTAGGCCAGGTAATGGGAAACCCAGGCAGGGGGACCAAAAGGAAGATGGTCCGGGTTGGGGACATGGGGAGCAAAGCTGATGGGGGAGAAGTCTGAGCAGTCTTTTGAGAGAGGAGGGGGAAAAGCATGAGGGGATCTCAGAGGGTGGTTTGTTCCAGAGAGAGGGAGGCGGAAGGAAACAGCAGATACTCAGAGGCAGAGTGGGGTGAGGGTACACTCTTCTACTCTCTCCTGCCATTCAGTGCTCTCCAACAGTCTTCCTTGACTCTACATGTAAATCTAATCCAGACATCCAACTGCCTCCGAAAAGATGAATGTGCCAGCAAGTATGCTACAGTGGGAGGAAATCCTGTTACTGACCAACTGGCGACTGACTAGTATTTCATTTAAAAAACATTCCTGGTGTCTGGTGAAGTGTGCACATAATGCAGCTCACAAGGCTACATTCACAGAGCCAGAAGCTCTATATTTGATAAACATTGTGCACATTTTGGAGTAAGAAAAGCACCACCACATGGTCAGGAGCTGGTACTGCATGCAGCTAGCGAGGAAAAAAATTGTATTTTCAGCAGATTTGAGAGAAGGTAGATAGTTGCTTCCCCTGTGAATGGCATAACTGAACTGGGGAGTTGCTGATACTTGGAATCCTCATATGCCTAACATTCTAAAGCTTGGGCTGTGCCACTCCCCTTGTAGGGGTGCACCATACCCAGTAGTTATGACTTCCCATTGACAGTGTGGAGCGCTACAGAAATTACTAATCCGAGCTTGCTGGGGCCGAGTAAACGCTGTACCAGGCTATCACTTCCAAGAGGAATTTGAAGTTAAAGCAGGAGGCAACTGGACAAATAAATAACAAGCATGATTTAAAGGGACACTGTCAGCCATCAGTTGGTATATATTTTTTTTTAATGAAATCAAATTAGATCTCATTCAAACTGTGTCTGTCTGTAAATATTTTACTGTGGAGAACTCTTTTTTTTTTTTTAAAACATTCACAGAAAATTTGTTTTATTGAAATCCTTATTAGGAACGGACCGCCAGTAATCCTTTCTGACCTGCTTAGATGATGCACATTCGCAGTGCAGTTGCGCTGACAGTGATGGCGGCAGTTTGTGGCATGAATGAGCATGCTAAGGATAAGCATGCTAGTGATGCCTTACATGGACATCCTGCTGCTGTCACTGTTGCATGAGCTAGCTGTCAGTCTACTACACGGCATCTTTCTGTGCGACCATGGCTAGCTATAGGTCTGAGGTGAGGGCATTGTGTAAATTAGTTTAAAAAATGTTTTTTTTTTTTTTTTAATTCCTTGTTACACTGTTTAACATCTGAGCAATTTAATAATCCATCCCTCAAAACAGTGCTGCAATATCGGTTTGGAGCATAGATAATGCAAGAGTCATCTGTGCCAGGTGTTAGTGCGATTTATTTAGTTGTAACCAGACTGTTGCCGTACTGTGTGCTACATCCTGTCATTATTTTTAAATTCTATTTGTTTTCCCCCTTTTATCATCATTTAGTTGTTGGCTACCTATGTGCATGCTGTCTCCTTTTCTTACATGAAAGAAAGTAACAAAAGAACTGTATTAACGATATTCATCATCATTTTATTAATATTTCAGTCAAGAAATCCTCAATTTTATATATTTTTTTCCCAATAACTTTATTTTGAGGGTGCCCTCCTTCTTCACCATACTCCTGGAATGTAACAGGAGATGCTGACGGGTGCAGCAACTGCTATCACTACAGGGCTCCAGCCTCCAGAGTCACCTGTTGTTATCCAGGTGGTGATGCAGTTAGGCATTCCTCTCATCCTGCCCAGTGAGGACTAGAACAACCAGATGAGTAGGATTGTGGTGGTTGGTGTGTGTGTGTTCCGGTTTATTTTTTTTTTTTTTGGGGGGTTACAAATGATTTGAGGTCATTTTATAGATAAAGAAATTGAATTCACATTTGCTGGCCAGCTTGGCAGCAGCACTGTGCAATAAAGTAATCCTAGCACACTGTGGTTTTAGCAAACCTATTGCACACAGATGCCAATCGATGCAGTTTCTTATGGTGGAGACTCAGGTGGATACAGAGTCTAACACCAGCATTTCATAGATGAGTACATTAATTCAATTAAACACACCTACCATAAGATAATCAGCTGTTTTACCTGGTGTAAGCTTGATGTTTTGCAGATCTACCTTGTGCAGACAATGTGTTTAAAAAAATACTCAGAACAGTTTTACTCTGTGTTACCATACACACGCATTCTGCCACAAATAGTGTGCATCATAATACAATGAGATCACACCAGTTATTGTAAAGTACTTTCTGACTAGCACTAGCTTAATCTGTTAATCAATCCATATGTAAGAGCCCTGAAACAGACATTTTTCTTACAGGATGTACAATGCCACCACCTATAATCAGCCACTGTAGCACCGCTACATTACAAATTTTAAAACAAAATCAACAGCTGATCTTTGATTGCTGAAACCATCTGAAAGTTAAACAGAGGACGTTCTCACTTATAGCTACAAGTATCCCTGTTACAATTCAGTAAAACGTGGTATCTTCATTTATGTGACACCTGGCAATGTAACTAATTCATTCTCACATACACGCTGTCTTGTGGATGCAGTCTTTCAACTATGTCATTGTACCTTCCCGACTTGCAGCTGGGAGATGAAATGGCTACTCAGTTTCAGAAAGCTTATTTTGTCTGTACCTACCCCACCACACACACACACACACACACACACACACACACAGCTCACACAAACCATTTTCCCCACACAAACTAACTCCCTCACATCTCTCAGGGTCCTTGTGTTCATGGTCATATCTCCAGATGTGCTTAGCGTCCTGCACCACATATCTTGTAACTTTTGCACTGCAGACCAATCATGGCTTCATGTGAATTACAATCAAGTGTGAACCTCTATTTAAGAGGAGCACACCTCACTAAATCCTTAAAGGCTAATACTGCATTCAAATATACTGGTTCACTAAGGTGCTCAAACAATAATTCCTGTGTATATAGTTCAAGCAACATTAAAATGAATATTTCACCAATCCCCCTACCACACACACACACACAGGGCCCAAGTCTCAAGGCCCTACGTCTGACTAAGGTGCACCTTGCATCCAGGGCTGCCTCCATGTGATTTACAAAGGTGGCCTGCATCGACCGCAGACCGCCTGCCCCAAAAAGGGCTTCGCCAGCCCTGCCCCTTCAATGCGCTGCGACACAGCGCTAGGTGGACTCGTGGCCAACTCCTCCGCTTGCTTCTCCTTGTTCCAGACTGTTTGGGACTCAGTCCTATATGTATTACCTACTGCAAGAGCCCTCTCGAAGTAAGATAACACAGTTACGTAAGAACTTACCGTAACAGTAGATCTTCGAGAGAGGCTCTTGCAGTAGGTAATACCTTCCCGCCCTCCATCCCCCTAAGCTTTTTCAGCTCCTTTTCCAGGAGGGGAAATATCCGCTTCTCTCTCGTCTTGCCTTTTGGCCCCTGGTGGGAAAGAACTGGAAGCCGGGCCAGAGACTGCTAGCTAGAAATGTTTCCGTCGGGTCCTGGCTGGCCGGCATCAGTCCTATATGTAGTTACCTACTGCTAGAGCCTCTCTCGAAGATCTGCTGTTACGTTAAGTTCTTTCGTAACTGTACTTTAGACGGGAGACCACATTTCGGGGAATCAGTGCCAGGTAGCTATTTGACGGGCATACATGAGTCTAGAAATAGTACTAGACCCTGGATATCGCTATACATTACCATGCATTTTAGTTCTAATAAGCAAGAAGGCAGATAAAATAACCAGCAGCATCAATGAATACTAGAGAAGATAAACAATCATAATTTGTGGGTTTTTACCTAAAAATAATATGATGAAAAAATGGTTGACATTGTCCTTTTAAACCATTCTCTTTCTGCCAGATGATACACATGCTCCCAAAGGTGCATAAGAATCTGTAAGCACCACCAGGGAGGCTGACTATATCGGGAATTGAATCCCTCATGGAGCCTCTCTCAATGTATGTTGACTATTTCATCAAACCATTGGTATCTGGTCTTAGGTATTACATTAAGGACAAGACAGAGGTTTTGTGTAATTTACAGAATATCCACGTCGAGGGTGACAGTCTCTTGGTCATGCTTGACATTGAGGCATTCTGTACTGGCATATTCCATTCTGATGGTCTGCACACCATACGCACATATCTTGATTGTAGGGTTCCAGGCAGTTTGACATCTACCGTTTGTGGGCAGGGGGTATTCTATACATTCTGTGCAGAAAAGCATACACTTGGCCCAGAGATACGGACAGGTAGAGCCTTCTGACCCCAAGTATATTAACCCATGATGATGCCAATAGGAGGTGTAACTTTATAACCACATATAGCACACAAGCAGGACTGGTTGAAAATATCCTTAGGAAGAACTGACACATTTTGGGTACTGAATCCAAATTGACGGGTAGAGCAAACATCTAGAATGGTTTTCAGAAGCCCAGTGAATCTGGCTGACAAATAGAAACACAGTCTGCAGCCAATCCTCCATCAACCCACGACCTGTTTCCTGTCCTTGCCACCGGGTTGTCACTGGTGTGGCAGGTATAAATTTTGTGAGGCCATTACCCCTACAAAGATCTTTCAGCATCCCCATAAATGATATTATTACCATTTCTAAATTCTTTAACTGTGACAGTATAGTACTCTGCCACATGTGCTTGTTCAGCATTTTATGTGGGTGGACAAAAGAAAGTTAAAGGAAAGGTGGGAGAACATGGAGGGTAACAGTACAAAAATGAAGTGTGTGCCACAGCAGCCCATGCATGGGACCTCTGAGCCAGCGTCCCATAAATAGTCCTATCAGATTGGCATTGGGAAAGTCCCTGGGTCGGGGTGATTGACCTGGTCAGCTACTCTCCAGAGAGAATAATTTTGGATCCAAAAACTAGGGAGACCCTTGCATGTTGGTCTAAATCACATAATATAACTTGTGCCATTTTTGTAATGCTGTATAACTGCTTAACTGGAATTTATGTTGTTTCTGTGTAGCTGACTGCGTATGCGTCTCCTTACAGGTTTATCAGCTCTCCTAGCACTTTAGCATCAACATTCAGAAGATCTTCCTGGAAATAGTCACCACCGCTCATTGCATTAATGGGGACGACCTCCAACCCCCTCAGTTCTTTTTTTTTCCGCCATTGAATGTGTTTCAGTGACAACGTGGATTACTTATAAAGAGATCAAAACTTTACTACCTATATGACAGCAGCTATAGTCTTTCAATATTGATCAGTTTTATTATTTCTTTGTCAGTTTAAAAGAAAAATAAATAAGTAAATTTATTTAAGTAAATTTTTCATCAGAAGTCTTCAACCCTCCTTCAACGGAGTCGACCATGAATGGAGCAGGTGATGGTAGGAAGACCTTACATGAAAGCTGTTCTGTCAGCAGAGCTGGGTCTGGTCTGCCGACCTCTACGGAAGGGGGGTCTGACTACAGGCAGTCCGGTGCTCAGGGAGATGGGTGGTCTTCCCGAAAGCACAAAAAGAAGCGGTCCCATTCTCGATCCTCATCGAGGATTCGGTGCTATTCGGCCTCGATTTCTTCGGTCTCCCAGTCGAATCAGAAACGGCACCACTCGAGGTCGCCTTCTGGTACATCTGTGTGTCGATCATCGGTTACCAGCGGCAGGGGCCAAACTCCATCCCTTCCACTGTCCCCTCCAGCCCGTTTCTGGTGGCAGGCATCCCCAACTCTGGAGTCCCTCCCCACCCACTGGGGGTCCGCCGATGAGCAGTTTAACCATTGGAGCGCTCTTATGGAGTAGTGGGTTTGGCGCTTGTCCTGTCTGCCCAGGCTGGCGAGTCCATACCCGGGGCCTTCGATCAGACCTGTCAGTTTTGGACCTGCAGGTGGAGTGTTTGGGGCTTTCTAGTCATGTGGCACCTTCTCCGGTGCTGTCAAAGCCACACTCTGGTGTTTATCCCCCTCATATGGCTGTGGTGCAGGGGTCCACACCAGTGCCTCTGTCTCCTGCTGAATTTCTTCATTCTTCCTCAGCAAGTCGAGGGTTGGGAACTTCTGGCTCGGCACCGCCAACTTCTTGGCACCACATCCTGTGCTGGCACCACGTGGTCTGTGTTTTCAGCGGCACCTCCTATAGCAGCGCCGAGAGTGCATGCGGTGCCACATACGATGCAGGGGGTTTCGACTCCGATTCACAGTGCTCCTCCTTCTTTTCCTCCTTTTCCTATCAGTACAGTCCCTTCGGGACTAGTAGGAGATGATGTCGAGCCTGATCCTGATCTTCGATTGGAGGATGACTTTGACAATGATTCCTCTGTAGGGGCAGTGAATAAGCCTCTTTCAGCAGAGCCTCTGGTCAAGGACCTTTCTTTTAACCCTCTCCTTAGAAATTTGAATACCTCTCTCTCTCAAGACTTCGGAACTCGATCCTGGGAAGGTGCTGTGTCTGCAGTACCTGCACATTCCAGACATTTCTGTGGAATTGACTGCCCCCGTGCAACCCTCTTTTGAGACAGTCTCACAAATGGTGTGAGATAATCTGGCTCTTATTCCCTCTGTGGCTAAGTCCATAGACAGGAAATATGCCCTTCCCAAGGATCGACCCATTCTGGCCTTGCAAGCCTTTGATGATGCCATAGTTGCCCTGGCAGAGAATGACAAAGCTGTTCTTCCGCAAGAATCTACGGCACATCCAATAAATAAAGAATATCACAAAATCGACACTTTGGGAAAGTGAGTCTTTGCTGCTTCCACCCTGGGCATTCGCATTGCTAGCTACCAGGGCTACCTCTTTCAATATGAGTGTACACTCTGGCATTTGCTCAAGGCTACGGTAGAAGCTCTGCCAGATTCAGAAGTTAACACAGAGCTTCTTCAGACTATTACTGGAGGTATTAAATCCAATAATCAACAGCTCAAAGCTGCCATGGATGCCTTTGACTGTGCCTCCAGAGCAGCAGCTGCCGGTATTTGTACCTGTCACCACTCTTGGTTTCGCACCTCGGGCTTCACAAATGATGCCCAACAAGAGGGTTATGGCTTTTCCTTTCAGTGGTATGTACCTGTTTGGTCCTCAGGTCGAGCAGGTGCTAGAGGCCTCTCAGAAGACTAGAACGGCCATCAAGACAGCCAGACTGCCATCTGCTGCCCCTCAAAGGGACGGGAACAGACATCAGTTTCATAACTGTCAGTCCTTTTGTGGTAAAGGCAGAGGGGTCTTTAACAGAAACCAAACCCCTCAGTAGCAAAAGAAAACACAGCAGAAGGCACAGGGCCCCAAAGTGCCTAGTACCACCGTCTGAGAGCCCGGCCCAAGTCCCACCTCAACTGTCTGAGGGGACTCTTCCTCGGCAGTAGGAGGGCGTCTGACTCAGTTTTACGACTGGTGGAAGTCATTCGTATCAGACAAATGGGTGCCAATGATAATCTGTGAGGGTACTCTTAATCTGTCAGAAACCCCTCTGGATCATCCACCCAAACGACAGCCCAGATTGTCTGTCTCGCAGTCAGACCTTCTTGCTTCCGAGATTCAAGACCTTCTAAACAACAGGGCAGTAGAGGTAGTCCCGCTGAATCAGCAGAACACAGGTTTCTACTCCCATTATTTCCAGATTCCGAAGAAAACGGTCGGCATGTGCCCTATTCTTTATCTCAGGAAGTGAAACAAGTTCCTTTACAAGGAAAAGTTCAAGATGAAAACAGTTGGTACACTCTTACCTCTGATTCATCAACATGATTGGCTAGCCTCCCTAGACATGCAGGACGCCTACCAACATGTTCCCATTCACCCAAGCCACCACAAATACCTCATATTCATGGCGTTGGGTCAGCACTACCAGTTTAGAGTCCTGCCCTTTGGGCTGTCCTCAGTGCCTCGAGTTTTTACAAAGTGCTTTGCAGTTCTCGCAGCGCATCTGAGGAAGCTCATAAATCAGGTGTTCCCATATGTGGCCGATTGGCTTCTCGCAAGCCCCTCTAGACAAGAGACTCAAGAAGCCATAGCTACGACTTCAAAATTCCTCATATCCATGGGAGTCCTGCTAAACTTGGGAAAGTCACAGCTATAGCCCTCCCAGTGGCTCCTCTTCATTGGAGCCCTTCTGGATACCTCCAACACGAAAGCCTTTCTTCTGGAGGACAGCAGAAGCGACATCCTCCAGATGGCCTGCTCCATCAGAGAAAACAGCTCGGTCCAAGCTCTCTCAGTGGCATCCTCAGTGTTCACTGTGCCTCTGGCTCGCCTTCACATGAGAACTATTCAGTGGATGCTCAGCACTCAGTGGTCACCAACCACATACCCACAGTCTTTTCACATCAAGGTGACGGAACCGCTGAAACAGTCACTCACCTGGTGGACTCAGGAGGGCAACCTTTGGGAAGGTAATCTCTTCGCTCCTCTAGATCCCTAGATCTCCATCACCACAGATGCATCCCTGCTGGGATGGGGAACTCACTGCCAGGAACTCCACACCCAGGATCATTGGAGTCGGGACGAATCTCAGCTTCACATAAATGTTCTAGAAATGAAAGCCATCCTTTACACTGTTCAGACTTTGAAGGATATACTTTGTCACAAGACCATTCTCCTTCAAACAGACAACAAGGCAGTGATGTACTACATCAACAAACAGGGCAGAGCACACTTTTACCCCTTATGCAGGGAAGTGATGAGAGTGTGGGAATGGTGCCTAGAGCACAAAACTCTGATTCAGGCAGTCTACCTGCCAGTAGTCCAGAACGATCTGGCGGATCGTCTCAGCAGAATGGAGACAGATCCTCACAAGTGGTCTCTCGACGCAAGCTTCGTGCAGTCACTCTTCAGAGAGTGGGGAACTCCAGACCTGGACCTTTTGGCGTCCCCACTCAACGCAAAACTGCCTCTCTTCTGCTCCAGAAATCCAGGACCTGGTGTTTTTTGTCAGGATGCATTCAGACTGCAGTGGACAAGACGCTTTCTGTACACATTTCCTCCTCCTCTTCCCCTAGTTCAGAGGGCGCTGCTCAAACTGGAGGCATGGGGGGGGGGGTGCAGAATGATTCTCATTGCCCCATTCTGGCCTTGTCAGATCTGGTTTCCTTTAATCAACAGATTATCAGAAACTTCTCTGAGACAGCTTCCATTTCATATGAATCTGCTGACCTAGGGCCCTGTGGTCCATCCCAACCTGAAGTCCCTTCACCTTCATGCCTGGCTTCTGAGGAGATAGAGGTGAACAGGTTTAACATTTCACGTAGGTTCTCGGATGTCCTGTTAGCTGCTCGCAAGCCAGCTACCCAAAAAACGTACACAGTTAAGTGGAAGCGGTTCTCCATCTGGTGTGCAAGATCCTCCTGGAATACTTTTTCCTGCCCACCAAACGAGGTCCTAGAGTATCTTCTAGATCTCTCAAACACAGGCCTGCAATATTTGACTATTAAGGTTCACTTATGCGCAATCTCAGCGTACCATGAGCCCGTACACTCCATGTCTCTGGCTCAGCTTCCTGTGATTAAGAGGTTTCTTAAGGACATTCTGCATACCAGGCCACCGGTCAGACGACCAGTAGCAGCCTGGGACATTAGTCTTGTGCTAGACATGCTCACCCGTAAACCTTTCGAGCCCCTAGCTAATTGTGAACTGAAATTTGTGACTTGGAAGACGGCTTCTTTGTTGCCATCACTTCTGCCCACGGAGTGTCTGAAATACATGCTTTGGTCACAGACCCCCAGTATACTGTATTTCACAAGGACAAGGTGGTCCTTAGGAATCACCCTAAGTTCCTACCCAAGGTTGTCTCAGAATTCCATCTGAATCAGCCTCTGGTCCTTCCTACCTACTTTGAACTTCCAGAATGAGGGAGAACGTACCCTGCATTCCCTGGGTGTGAAGAGAGCCTTGCAGTTCTACTTAGGCAGAACTAAGGAAATCTGCACATCTGAACAACTGTTTGTCTCCTTCAGCATGGCCCGGCTGGGTTAGCCTGTTGCTATCAGATGCATTTCAGCATGGCTAGTAGCATGCCTTTGCCACTGCTACTCCATGGTACAGGTTAAGCTGGAAGGCAGAGTTATATGCTCATTCGACCAGAGCAGTTGCGGCATCTCTGACAGAAATTTGGACTGTGCCCATTGCAGACATCTGCAGTGCGGCCACTTGGAGCTCCGTGCACACTTTCGTAAAGCACTACACCTTGGATGTCCATGCCAGGCAGCATCTGTCCTTTGATGGACAATCTTAATGGACTTCTGTCCAAAGTGAGCTCTCTCTCCTGCCGCCGTCCTCGGGATTATTTTAGCTCGGTACTCTCCCATTAGTGTGAATGAGTGGGGGAGACTTTACGTCCAGGAAGATATGTAAATTACATATCTACCATAATTCTTGATCTTCTTGGACGAAGTCTCCACCACTCATTCACATGCCCACCAGCCATCCCCAAGCTCGCTTATCTGTTTGTGGTTGTCACGCCCTCAATGACTGGGCTGTGAAGACACTGTTGTGTTGACCCTTCTTACACGGGTCATTCAGACAATCTTATGTCTGACATAGGTTAGTTTACGCTGCACCTCCTTGGTAAAAAAGGTACTGAGGTGGTTGGAGGGTCGGCACCAGGTAGCCTATACAGCACAAGTCAAGCTCGCGATGCCACTTCCTCGCAGTCCTATTTAGACGCCGGCTCTCCTGAAGATGTTTAGCTCCCGCTGGGTCCTAGTTCCTCTGGCGTAGTCCCATTAGTGTGAATGAGTGGTGGAGACTCCATCCAAGAAGATCCAGAATTATGGTAGGTACGTAATATACATTTCTGTGTTTGACAAGAATGACTTGTGAAACCAACAGGTTTCTTCTTAGTTTTTATTCTTAAATTCTCCACCTGTCCCTTTAAATTACACTTTATGTAAGACTAGTTTGTGGGGAGAGTCCTCATTTCTTGACAGTGTGCACCTGCACAAAACGTTGAGGCTTTCATGGGTGGGTCTGCTTGTTGCTCTACATATTGCACTGTTCTACATCAGTAAAGTAACTCTCAGCATGAGCTACTGACTTCAAATGTTTGTTTGTTTTGTTTGTTTTTCTATTGTAAGTTGCTGAAATTATACATCATGGATCTTTGATTTGCCTTTGTGCTTCTATGCCTTTGTGCTTCTATCATCTAAGACTACTCGGCCTAATGGCAGCTACCATCCTGACTGTCCCACAGGCCTGCTTCCACATGAGGATTTCTCACTGGTTTCTCAGAGCTCAGTGGGCCTAGCACCCAGTCGAGCCGGATTGTCTCATACAGGTCACTCTTCCTCTCTGTTGTTCCCTGTTCTGGTGGTTGGACCACTCTAACCTACAGATGGGGTCCCCATTCTTCAGGCTATTCTCCTTGCTTTTGATGACCATGGATGCTTCAGGTTTGGGATGAGGTGTTAATTTTGGCCCCTTCAGATCCCAGGGCCAGTGGGGCCCTTTGGGGATGGTGCTCCACCATAACACTCTGGAGATGAGGGCTTTTCTGCGTAGTCTACAGGCTTTTACTGCTCTCCTTCCAGGAACTGAGCTGTTGGTTTGCACAGACAATGTGTTGGTGATGTACTACATTAATCGACAGGGCAGAGTTCATTCTTACACTGTCTGCAAAGAGGTGATGAGTGTTTGCAGTGGGGAGGGGGGTGGAATACAGCATATTTCTGTCAGCAGTGTTCCTTCCCGGTACCCTGAACCCACTGGCAGATCACTTCAATCCCGCACACTCTGCCATGAAGGGGAACTCTGAGTCCATTGTGGCCGAAATCTTCAAATAATTGCGCTGTCTGGACATAGACCTTTTTGTGTCTCCATGCAATGTAAAACTGCTGCGTTTCTCCTCACTTGAGGTCTGGAGTTTTTTTCAGCCAGATGGTTGTCCCTCTCTTGGATAGAGAGGTTTCTGTATGCTCTTCCCCCAGTCCCTCTTATACAGAGATGGTTCTGGTAAAGCTATGGGCAGAACCTGCCACCCTGATTCTGGTGGCTCCTCACTGTCCCAGAGAAATGTTGATCTTACTTCAGGGAAGCTCTTGCAGCAGGTCACACCAGTAGGACTAAGCCACCAGGTGCTAGGACAACACAGAAGACTTCTACCTAGTACTCTACTGCAGAGGAACAGCCCCCACCCCCCCAGTCAGTTGACGTCAGCACTGACTATATAGGAGGGCAGTGCCCCGCACCACCTTAATTCTTTTTCCACCATCAACCCACGCATGCCAGACCTTAGCAGACACTGCAGCTTCAGTCAACTGCCATTTCCCATGCTTCCCATGCTTTTTTAGTTTCTAATTTTCTTAGTGTAAGACATTGAGTTTTCAGTGTTTTTTTTTTGACAAGTTTGTCTTCTCCATCAGCCTTGTCTTCCAACCGCTCCACAAAGTGTGCCTGCGGCAAACAGATTCTTAAAAAGGACAACCACTCTGCATGTTTCATCTGCCTAGTCCTGGACACCAGTCAGGGGAAGGCCTTTTTACCTGAAAACAGTATGGGGCGACTAATGGAGCAGGCCTGTCTGGTTTCCTCCAGTCGGGAGGTCCCAGCTAGTCTTTCTCTGCCTTCTGGGACATATAGCAGCAGTTGCCATGGTTCCCATGGCCTATCTGCATATGCGGTTTCTCAGTGGACCGTGAGGGTCCAGTGGGACCAGCATACAGATGACCTGGACCAACTGGTCCTGGTCTCCAACCTGGTGCGGAGGACTCTCTTGTGGTGGCTGGACCCAGCCCAGCCTTCTTAAGGGTGTCTCCTTTCAGCTTCTGGTCCCCCGACAGGTTCTTATGATGGATGCATCTGACCTGGGCTGGGGTGCCCATCTGGTTGACCACCAGACCAAGGGTACCTGGACAGAAGTGGAACAGGGACTTCATATCAATGTCCTGGAGATGCAGGCGGTTCTTTATGCCCTGCAGGCCTTCCAAACTCATCTCCTCCCCAGTCCACTGCTGGTGCAGACAGACAACATGTGTGTGGTGTATTACATCAACAAGCAATGGGGGGAACTCATTCTTACCCCGTATGTCGGAAGGCAATAAGAGTCAGGTTCTGGGCCATCGAGCACAGTCTGGAGCTTTCAGTCATGCACATTCCAGGTGTTCAAAACATCTTGGATGCAGGTCACAGGCTCACAAGTGGGAACTTCTAAACTGAGTGATAAAAGATCTCTTTGATAAGTGGGGCCATCCAGAGTTGGACCTCTTTGTATCCCCACTCAATGCAAAATGCAAAACTAATGCTGCTCGCTCAGTCCCGGGCCTGGAGTTTTCTGGTGAGACTCATTGTCCTTCTCTTGGAAGGGGAAGTTACTCTATGCTTTCCCGCTCCAGCCAAAGGTTGTGCTCAAGCTCCAATTTGAGGGAGCAGAGATTATTCTCATAGCTCCCTTCTGGCCACACCAGATTTGTTTTCCCCTGCTCCAGCAACTAGCAGTGGAACCTCCGGTGCCCTTGCCCCTGTGCAGCGGCTTACTCCCCGAGGACCAGGGCACCCTGGTCCGTCCGGACCTAAAGTCTCTACATTTCCATGCATGGCTCCTGTGGAACTAGCTATTACCCGCTTTGGGGGTTCCAGTAGGGTCGCTGATGTCTTGGTGGCGTCCGGGAAGTTCTCCACCAGGGCCACTTATGTTATGAATTGGAAGCAGTTTCCATTTGGGCTGCTGCTCACCATTTGGATCCCTTCACCTGCCCAGTGAATCAGGTGCTGGAGTACCTTCTTTCCCTTTCGGATTCAGGTCTGGGATTCTCCTCCCTGAAGGTGCACTTTTCCATCATCTCTGTGTACCATGCACCTATCGAGGGCAAAGCTGTTGCTCAGCTTGAGGTGTCCCACACTTTCTTGGGGGCATTCTGCATTTGAAATTTCCCATTTGGGACCTAGTCCCTCCATGGGCCCTCATCTTTATGTTGGAGAAACTACCTGCCTGTAAACTGGACGCAAGTTGTGAGCTGCACTGTCTGTCGAGGAAAAGTGCTCTTTTTGGTTGCTGTTACTTCTGCTCGAAGGATTTCTGAGCTCCAGGTTCTGATGTCTAAAGAGCCTTATTTGGTTTTCCACAAAACGGGTGTCTGAGTTTACTTTAAACCAATCCATCCACCTGCCAGTTTACTTTCCTGAGTATTCTAATCGGGAGGCATTGCTCCATAATTTGGATGTTCACAGAATGTTGTGGTATTACATGAATGCACCAAATCTTTCAGGAAAACGTATCAGTTGTTTGTTTAATTTGCCCCTGAGAGAGACGGCACCTGTTTCTAAAATAGCAAATTGAATTGTTTGTTGCAACCTCAAGTACAACAAACCTCTCCAGGGATGGTCAAGGGCCATTCCACCAGGTGTATGGCTGCCTCCACTGCTTACTTCAGAAATGTGTCTGCTGCGGACATCTGTGCAGCTGCCACCTGGAGTTCTGTCCGCACTTTCACCAAGCACTACAGTCTGGACATCACCTCATAGGACCCATTTCTGCCTAGCAGTCCTTAAGGGCCTTTCATCATGAGGTCTTGACTGCTGTCTCATTCTCCTCCTGGTGGTGTTATCCTGCGATAACCGGTGCTGCTTACGACTCAGTCCTACTGGTGTGGCCTGCCATAACAGCTTCCTTGAAGTAAGACAGTGTAGTTATGTAAGAACTTACCATAACAGTAGATCTTAGAGAGGAGCTCTTGCAGTAGGTCCTTTTTTCCCTCTCTCCTTCCCCCTGTTACAGTAAATCCAGCTTACTGTCAGATTCTTGTATGTTGGATTGGCTATTTAAAGAATATACCACAAGCAGTATGTAATAAAGAGCAGTTTTATTACAAATATGCCAAGCATGTGACAAAGCAATCACAAGGGAGCAGATTTCCCACCAGTCCTCGAGTATGGTCTCTTTCTCCCTGAGGAGCTGGTGTGCATACAGTTATATATGATAGACATACAGCATTGGATAAGGCATGTAAATAAGGCGTCTCCCTTTGGCAATTTCATAGGAAATAAAGCGGCAAAGTAAGTAATAATCTTAGAACAAAGAAAATGCATTGTAAGCTATGTGTTTCGAACAAAGAGAATGCAGCATAAGCAGAAATGCACATGATATAATACTTTGGTATAAGACACAAATTACACATGACTATATGACTGTCAGAATATATATCAATCAATGATGAACCGTAAAAGCCTTGCATCAGTGATAGTGCTCAAAACGCATATTAAAGGAACACACATAACCTAGGTAAACACATTACAATAAAAGATATGCATATCAGGTGTAATAAACAAACATAAAACATGTATAAAACCCTAAAATGATGTAAACATAATATACAGCAGCAAACATCAGTGGCAAGCATTGTCCTAGTAGCCATGCTTGTATGATTGATACCTATATATGTTAGTGCAGTATAGCAATATCACAGTGCAGCAATGAGATTACTTATGGTATAAGCATGATATTAGTATATGGGGTAAAACCCAGACATAACAATCCCCTTATTGTTACCTTGCAGAAGAGGCAACACAACAAAAAGATGATGTTAGGTTACATATTGTTTACAAGCCTGAGGCTCAAACCTCGTCAAGAAAATGTAGTTGTTCACGATGATCCGGGAAACGTCCTCGGTTCTTCTTCAGCTGCCCATATGAGGTCTCTGGCGGAAGAACTGAGATGGTTTGGTGGACCACCGTCCTATATAGGCTGTGCTGATATCAACTGACTAACGTCGGCGGGGTGCAGTCCCCCATGGTAGACTGCTAGGTAGAAGTTTTCCATGTGGTCCTAGCACCTGGAGGCTTAGTCCTACCGGTGTGGCCTGCTGCAAGAGCTCCTCTTAAAGCTCTACTGTAATGGTAAGTTTTTACGTAACTGTACTTTCTAGGGACATGGATATGTTGTTCATCCACACTGTCTGGCAGGTATCCTTGCTGCTTTAAATCTTGCCGGAAGTTCTTCAAGCTGGCTCCTCCCACCCACCTGGGTGGTAAAACTCTCGGCTCCGCCCCATGACGCCAGATCTTCCTTACCGCTTGGAAGCTCAGGTTCCCTCCTTAGCGCTCTGCGTATAAGACTGGTTCCTAATTCTTCGGTTTTCCGAATTTAAAAGTTTTTTGCATTATAGACTTCGGTCTTCTATCCCTCGCGGCTCCGATGGACAAATCGACTCCCGGTTTTCGGAGATGTCCTTGCGGGCAGAAGATGTCTCGGATGGATCCACACTCCACGTGTGTCTACTGTTTAGGCCTTGAGCACGACCCGCAGGCTTGCGACCTGTGCTCTTCCTTCTCAGCCTACGTCCTCGAAGACCGTGCTGCCCATTTACAACTGGGGCGCCCTGAGAAACGTTTTCCTCCGGTGAAGTCAAAAGAGGCCCGGTCGGCGGTTTCCGTGGCGGCGGGCTCGGCGGATCAGCTAGAGCAGATGATCGCCCTCGAAGAGGAGGCGGCGCTGGGCCGCATCTTCCTCGACCGTGGCATTTATTCCGCTCTCCCTGGGTTCCTCTTACACAGCTTCCTTTAAGGAGCTTTGTCTGTCCCTCTCCACTAGAGGAGAGGGACCAACGTCTGCTGGACCTTCTTCTCGGTCCAAGAAGAAAGACAAGGGTAAGTCCCTCCGTCGACGCTCTTGGGAGCGGAAGGTCCCTCTCCCAGTTGTCGACCATCGACTTGATCGATCGTTAGGCTTGACCACTGGTCTCACGGTGTCCCGTCAGGTCAGTTGACCAAGACTCCCGTCGGCGCGAGTCGAGATCTTTCTCGACCGTTGGGCCGGGCTGTCGACCCCGAGGGCAAAAATCCTCTCTCACGGTTCCCCGGTGGGAGTGAGATCCCGTGGGCTTGCCAGTGCCTCCAGTTCGGCCGCCTGGGTGAACCCTCCGAGCGGAGGGGCAGTTCCTCCGTCCACTCCCGCGCCGTCCTCGGAAGGCGAGGTTCTCGGTCTCCGGACTTCTCCAGCGGTCCAGCCGATCCCCCCGTAATGGGCGGTCTCAGCACCAGCGGTAAGCGGTGCCGCCACTCGTCCTCCTCCTCCGGATGAGGCTTCGGCGTAAGATGCGTCGGCGATCGAGGACCTCATGTGGCAACAGCTCCTTCTAACCGGGAACAAGCGCCGCCCGTCTGCCTCCCGGCCATTAAGTGGCTGTCACCGGGGCCAAAACAACCCCTCGTCTTACCCGAGGAGCCTGTTCCCAGGCCGGTTGTTCGGCAAAACCAGCTGCTCCACCGATTCCGGTGGAACCTCCTGCCTCCACAGCCACTGTTTGGGGCTCCGACCAAGAACTCTCGGTCGGCTCAGGGTCTGCCCCATAGGCTGTCGGTCACTCTTACTCCCGATTGCCCTCGGCAGGTGGAGGGTGGCTCAGGCCCGAGGCAGCTCTTTGCAGACTCTGCTGAGTCCGACGATGATTCCTCCTTTTTCTCCAGGCGAGTGGACTTGGAGTCCTCTGGTGGTCAGTCGCTGGACGACAGCCATTCATCCTTCCTGGGTTTGCTCAGGCTCATCTCGGAGTCCACCGGGATGCAGCTCGAGCCCGTATCCAAGCGAGCCAAGTATCCCCTCACGGAAATATTGGACCGAGGGGATTCCCCTACGAGGTCTTTCCTGTGGCCGAGGCCATTGTGGGCCTGGCCATGGAGCTCTGGCAGCGCCCTGCTTCCTGCCCTGCGCATTCGGCCAGGATGGCCAGGATGGCCAGGAAGTATGCGGTCCCTACCGGTTCCCTGTCCGATTTCTCGGAACATCCCTCAGCCGAGGGGTTAGTTACCGACAGCGTTTTCGGCGTGCGAAGACGCTAGGGGCATGGACAAACCTCCGACAAGGAGTCCAAGAAATTGGACTATGCGGTGAAAAGTCTACGCTCGTCCTCCTTGGCCTTCTCAGGCCAGCTCGGCGCTGCTTATGGCACATTTTCTCATGCCCTGTTGGGCTCCTGGACGAGGTAGTCCTTATCTCCCAGCTGACCTGCAGACCATGGTTAGGTAGGTGCGGGACCAGGGTAGGGCGGCGGCCAAGCAGCAATTTCAGACTGCTCTGGACATTGGAGACTCATGCACCAGGTCAGTCGCGGCCGCGGTGGCTATGCGCCGTCGGGCATGGCTGAGGATATCCACCTTCACAGCGGATACCCAGGACAAATTGGCGGATGTCCCCTTCCTGGGGACCGACCTCTTCGTCCTGGAGTGGAAGGCCACCTCCAGAGGATCGAAAAGTCCAATGCCACTTTGGACTCGGTCTCATCTGCTCAGAGGGACAAGGGCTGCAGACCGCAACCCAAGCCCTTCCGTCTGTCTGCGCCTGCGGCACGTCCGGCCCAGCAGCATCAGGACCAGCAGGCTCACGCTTGGCATCCCAAACCCAAGCCCGCGGCTTCCTCCTCCAGGAAGCAGGGAGGTAAAGGCCCTGGAGGTCCCTCGGCCGGTCCTTCCTCCAAGCCTGCCCAGTGACGGGTTGAGGGGTGTCGCCCCCAACCCCGTCGCCTCACCCCAGGTGCCCCCCGTGGGGGGGAGGGTGGCTTCGCCACTTTCTTTCCACCTGCTCCGTTATCACCACAGACCGGTGGGTGTTGGAGGTGGTGGGAAAGGGGCTGCCTCTGGAGTTCGAGCAGGCCCCACCTTTCAGAGCCGTCGCACCTCGGGGGGCCTCGGGGTCCGAAGCCTCGCTGTCAGCTCGCCGAGCCGACATCGCTCTCCTCCTCGAGAAGGAGGTGATAAGAGAGGTGGCGGACCCTCCCTCAAACACGGCGTTCATGTCCAGGTACTTCCTGGTTCCAAGCAGACGCGACCTACACACCTAAACAAGTTCCTAAGGTCTCGAACCTTCAGGATGGTCACTCTGGCTCAGATAATACCATCCTTGGAACACGGCGTGTGGTTCTGCTCTCTGGACCTGCAGGGCGCGTTCTTTCACATCCCTATCAGTCCATCACATCAGAGGTTCCTTCGCCATCGGAGGAGGATCCCTTCAAGTTCCAAGCCATGCCCTTCGGCTTATCTCCAGCTCCCAGGGTCTTCACCAAATGCATGGCAGTGGTGACAGCATTCCTGTGGCGCCGAGGGTCAGGGTTTACCTTTACCTGACGATTGGCTGATAGCAGCCCCTCCAGACAGGAGGTGGAGTGGTCAGAGATCTGGCCTCAGGTTTGCTCTCAGGTCGGTCTCCTCATCAATGAGGCCAAGTCGAACTCGAGCGAAGCAGGTGATTCTTTTCATCGGGGCAGAGCTCGACTCTCCTCGAGCCAGACACGCGCTCCCGGCAGACAGGGTCGAGGGTTCTTTCCTCCTTTGCCCAATCATTTCTGGTTGGGCAACTGCACCTGCCGGGACTTCCTCGCCTCCTGGGTCTCATGGCGGCCTGTACCAGCGTGGTCCGTTTGGCCCGTGGAACATGCGCCCCTTCAGTGGGACTGGCCAGCCAGTGGTCCCAGCGCTGCGATCCATTGGACCAGCTAGTGCGGTGACCCAGGGGATGTGGAACGCTCTCCAGTGGTGGACCATTCCAGTTCATCTGCAGGAAGGCATCCCGTTTGTCCGCCCGAGCCGGCGGTCTCTCTATCGACCGATGCCTCTCTGATGGGTTGGGGTGCCCATCTGGGGGAACACCGAGCGCATGGCCTCTGGTCCCCGCTGGAGTCCCGATGCCACATCAACCTGCTGGAGCTCCGAGCGGTCTGCCTAGCTCTCACCGCCTTTGCTCCGTTTCTTCGGGGTCAAGTGGTCCGGGTCCAGACGGACAACACCACGATCATGTACTATCTAAACCGCCAGGGCGGGACGCGCTCCATGCTTCTATGCAAGGAAGCTCTCCGCATCTGGTCACTCGTGCACAGCCTGGAGGAGGATCTTCTAGCCATTCATGTGGCAGGAGCCTCCAATACCCTGGCCGATGCCCTAAGCCGGATAGGGGCTGCATCCCACGAGTGGTCTCTCCTGCCGGAGGTAGTACAAGATCTATTCTCCCATTGGGGCACACCTCAGGTGGACTTGTTTGCCTCCAGGGAGAATGTGAAGCTGAGGCTGTTCCATGCCGGCCCCCCTCAGCAGGGATCGCTGCAGGGGGATGCCTTCTCGAGGTCGTGGACCCGGGCCTCTTCCGCCTTTCCCCATTCCCTTGATGCACAAGGTGCTTCTCAAAGCAAGGAGGGACAGGCGCAGGTGATTCTGATAGCCCCAGACTGGCCCGCCAATGCTGGTACCCAGATCTCCTCAGCCTCAGCTCCAGGCTCCCGAGGCAGCTTCCGGCTCGCCCAGACCTGCTCTCAGTCAATCAGGGGAAGGTATTCCATCCAGACCTTCAATCCCTGCACCTGACGGCCTGGTTCCTGAGCGGCTAGAGTTCCAGGCCTTGGGTCTTTCCGACGAGGTCCTCAGCGTAGTTGAGGCGTCCCGTAAGGAGTCGACCAGAAAATGCTATGCCTTCAAATGGAAGAGATTTTCCATTTGGTGCCAGGGCAAGGGCCTGGACCCTTCCTCCTGTTCCTTGGCGAGTATATTGGACTACCTTTGGTCCCTTTCTCAGCAAGGGCTTAGGTCGACGACCCTTAAGGTGCACCTGGCAGCCATCTCTGCTTACCGGGTGCGGGCCAGGACGCAGTGGGTCATGCAGGAGAAGGTGGTCTGGCGCTTTTTCAAAGGCCTTGATCACATTTCCCCTCCGGTGCGAGAATCTCCACCTCCGTGGGATCTACTGCTGGTACTGGCAAAGCTCATGGGCAAGCCATTCGAACCAATGCACAGGTGTGAACTCTCTCACCTGTCGTGGAAGACCGCCTTCTTGGTGGCTATCACATCAGCCAGAAGGATGGGAGAGCTCCAGGTGCTCTGCATCGAGTCTCCTTACCTGGTCTTCCACAGGGACAAGGTTGTCCTGCGCCCCAACCCGAAATTCCTCCTGAAGGTGGTGTCGGAGTTTCACCTTAACCAGGTGTTGACTCTGCCTATGTTTTACCCCAATCACACCTCGGAGGCCGATTATAGGCTCCATACTCTGGACCCTAGAAGGCTCGCTTACTATAAGGGCGCATGGCTGAAATCGGAGGCGTTCAGCCAGCTGTTTGTCACCTACGCAGAAGCCACACCTGGCAGACCTGCAGCCAAGCGAGACGATAGGCAGTTGGGTCACCTCCTCCATAGATCTCTGCTATAAGTTGGCGGGCATGGAGCCTCCCATAGGGATAAGAGCTCATTCTACCCGCCATACTGCTGCATCGGTGGCTGCTTCCAGGGACGTCCCTATCCAGGAAATCTGCAGGGCTGCTACCTGGAAGTCAGCACACACCTTCATCACCCATTACCACATCGACCTTGAGTCACGCCGGATGCTGGTTTTGGGGCCTCGGTTCTCCAGTCTCTCTTTCCCAAGTAAGTATCGGGCGCCTTGCCTCCCTCCTCCCAGAGAACTGCTAGGAGTCTGCCAGACAGTGTGGATGAACAACATATCCATGTCCCTAGAAATACAGGTTACTCACCTGTAACAGGAGTTCTAGGAATGGTATATGTTGTTCATCCACACGACACACCCGACCTCCCCGGCTTCGACGCACAACCTGAGCTTCCAGCGGGCCAGATCTGGCGTCATGGGGCGGAGCCGAGAGTTTAACCACCCGGGTGGGTGGGAGGAGCCAGCTTGAAGACCGTCCGGCAAGATTTAAAGTGGCAAGGATACCTGCCAGACAGTGTGGATGAACAACATATACCATTCCTAGAACTCCTGTTACAGGTGAGTAACCTGTATTTTCCGCTTCTCCAGCAATTGGCAGTGGAACCTCCTGTCCCGATCCCCCTGTGAGCAGGACTTCTGACACAGGAGTAGGGTGCTCTGGTGTACCTGGATTTTCAATTCCTGCACCTTCACACCTGGCTCCTTAGGATATAGAGCTCTCCTGCTTCTGTTTTCCCCTGGTGGTGGCAGATGTTCTTGGTGGCTAGAGTGCCGTCTACTCAGTACACTTACTCCCAAAAATGGAAATTTCTGTGTGGTGTACTTGACAAGCCCTGGATACCTTTACGTGTCCAGTTCCTAAAGTGCTGGACTACTTCCTGTCCCTTATGGACTCAGGTATTCCTTTATTAAGGTCCATCTGGCTGCTGTGTCGGATTTTCATGCCCTGACGGAGGGCAAGATTGTGGCCCAGATGGAGGTTTCCCACAAATTCCTAAGAGATATTTTCCTACTGCACCATCCAGTCATGAGATCTGGTTCTGGTATGGGACTTTAATTTAGTCCTGGAAGCCCTCACTGCACCTCCTTTGAGCCTGTGGCCACTTGTGAGCTGCACTTCCTCTTGAGAGGACACTGTTTCTAATGGTAATGACATCTACACATATCAGAGTTACAGGCTCTGGTTGAGAATCCTCCTTTTATTATTTTTACAAGGACAAGGTTGTCTTATGTACCAGTCTTTGTTTTCTTATACAGATGTGTCTGAAAGAAACAGCATCTGACTATAGATCTTGCTTGATTACTTTTTGGCCCCCTCAAATAGTGGGGAATGTCACTTCTATATACTGCTATCTGTAGGATGCTGCATTGTTATCTGGATCGTACAAGGGTTGTAGAAAATCCTCTCAGCTGTTCAGTGCTTTGGCCCCTCAGGATGGTGGGCTCTGCGATTACTAAACAAGGTGTGTCTAAATGGCTGGCCAGTTGTGACATGTTTTGTTACTGGAAACATGGTAAGCAGCTTCCTGGTCCCGTTTGTGCTCATTCCACTCGTGGGGCAGCTTCCTCAGAGGTTTGCTTTCAGAATGTGGTTGCTGCCACTTGGAGTATTGTTCATACATTCACCAAACACTATAGTCTGGATATAGTGTCTATAGCTATCTACCGACTTTGGCCTCAGTGTTCAGCAAGACCTCCTTACTCATGATCATTAAGTCCTGCTGTCCTCCCTCAGTGCTCGGTATTGCTTGAGAATCGTTCCATGATGTGGCTTGGGGAGGGAGTTATCTTCAAAGAAGATAGAATAGCTACCATAACAGTAGATCTTCAAGAGACTTATCTGCATTCAGCCACAACCCTCCTGCCTCCCCTTGTCGGGTGACGGGTAAGTATACCACCTGCTCTTGCAAGCTGTTTTCCTTCTGATGCATACTATGGCATGTACTCCAGTTTTCATACCCTCTCCTGTTTGCCTGGTGTGGTCCTGATAGCTTTGGTTCCTGCTGGTCCGCTGATCCTCTGAGTTTGTCTCCAGTGTAGAACTTGGGCATGCCCACGTTATGTGGGCGCGCCAACACTGCACATCAGTGTGGGTGGCCCCAGCCTACAAAATATTTCGAAGTGGTCCTGATGCAACAGCTTTCAGTTCTATGATGTGGCTTAATGGAGGAGAGTCTCTCAAAGATTTTATGGTAGGTAACTCTCCTTTCCTCCTCAAGGAAAAAAGGCAATAAATGGACCTATAGTATATGGTATGGGCTTATTGTACAGTGAATCAAGCACCTCAGAAACCTTGTTGTGTATGTTCTGATGTCATTGTGCATCTTCTGTAATCAAGGCACCAGTGCCCCACTCACACTGACTGCTGTCTGCCTGCTTTCACTTTCATTTTCTTCTGGCTCGGGTGACTAACTTTACGGTAAAGCAGCAGTATTCATTAGCATTTCAAAACATTTACTGTTGGATTCCAGCACATTGTTTGCTTTGTCAGATGTTCTGGTTTAAAATTTTAATTGAGATGTCCACAACCATAGTTCACGTTGACCAGCACAAGAGCTTAATACACAACCGTCCTGAAAGAACTCCTGAAACTGAAGGTGGACAAAGCAATGGGGCCTGACAGGATTCACCCCAGAATTCTAAAAGAACTAAGGGGAGAACTAGTGACACCGCTGATTACCCTTTTTAACAATTCATGGGAAGATGGTGTGGTACCTGAGGACTGGAAGAGGGTGGATGTGATTCCCCTTCACAAAAGTGGCAGCAAGGCAGAGGCAGGAAACTACAGACCTGTTAGTTTGACCTCAGTTGAAGGGAAAATGATTGAATCACTTCTGAAAGAAAGAACTGCTGAGTACCTAGAGGCCAGCAAGGCACAGGACCCAAGGCAGCATGGATTCACAGTGGGAAGGTCATGTCAAACAAATGTAATAGATTTCTTTGACTGGGTGACCAAAGTAGTAGACCAAGGAGGGGCTGTGGACATGGCCTACCTAGACCTAGCAAGGCATTTAACACAGTCCCGCACAAAAGATTAATAAATAAGTTAACCAGCTTGGGAGTGGGTCCCTGGGTGGTAACCTGGAGTAAAAAATGGCTGTTCAACAGGCCAGAGGGTAATAGTAAGCAGAGTCCACTCTAAGGAAAGGAGGGGTTACTGGTGGGTACCACAGGGTTCAGTACTAGGACCAGTCCTCTTTAATGTCTTTATAGGTGACATTTCGGAGGGACTGGAAGGAAAAGTATGCCTCTTTGCAGGCGACACAAAGATCTGCAACAGGGTTGGTACACAAGGGGAGGTGGAAGAATGAGAAGGGACTTGGCAGGGTTGGAGGAATGGTCAAAAGTATGGCAGCTTAGATTCAGTGCAAAGTAATGCACCTGGGAAACAAAAACCCAAGGGAAGAGTACACAATTGGGGGAGCTATTAACAACAACAAAAATGGAAAGGGGCCTGGGAGTAGTCATATCAGACAACCTAAAGATAGGCAGGCAGTGTAAGGAGGCAGTAAGGAGGGTTGGGGGATAGTGGGATGCATAGGGAGGGGCATCACCAGTAGAAAACAGGACGTTCTAGGAATGTGGATATGTTGTTATTATCCACACGTTATGGCATGTCCTTTCCCTTCAGACATTTTGGTGGAAGTCTTTAAGCTGGCTCTTCCCATCCACCCAGGTGGTAAATCCCTCAGCTCCACCCCTTGATGCCATATCTTCCTTTCCACTTGGAAGAATCAGGTTCCCTCCTTACCATTCCCACTTTGAGTCAGCTCTGGCGCATAAATCTTCAGATTACTTACTAAATCTTAAACTTAAACTCATCAGAGTTTCATCACTTCGATCTTTGATTGCAACCACGATGGAGGACAAGTCCTTGCCCGGGTTGTGCCGGTGCCCCTGCGGGTAGAAGGTATCTCGCACCAACCTGCATGCCCGTGTTTCTGTTGTCTGGGTCACGTTCATGATACCCAGGCCTGTGAATTTTGTCACTCATTCCAGCCAAATGTGTTAGTCGTCTCGCCCGATTACAGCTCAGCCAACCTTAGTAACAGAACCCAACAGTCAAATCAAAAGAGGCCCGTTGGGTTGTCTCTGTGGCTGCGGGGTCCTGTGAACAACTCAAGCAAATGAAGGTTTTGGAGGAGGAGGAGGAGGAGGCTGCTCGGGCCGCCAGTCAGTCCTCTTAAGCATTGGTCTTCTTACCGCTCAAACTGGGCTCCACTTTTCAGGCTCCTTCAAGGAGTTGTGCCAATCTCTCCCGACTAAGGGAAGGGCTGGTTGGCTTCACAGCTCCCACTCCTGTAAAAGGAATCCAAAGAGTTGAGAGAAAGTCATGTCGACATTGTTCTTGGTATCAGAAGTGGTCTGGGTTCCCAGAATCTCAGTTTTGACTTCCAGTCAGAAATTGCGCCTGCCTGCAGCCATTCACGGTGTCTCGCCAGGCCAGCCAGTTCCAAGATGCAGGACTATCACCCAGTCAAGATTATTATTAACCCCACTGACCCGTTGTCGCTAGATGAGGCCGACAGTTCCTTGTTCGGGACTCCAGTCCTAGCTAGACCCACCGAGAAAACTCAGCCTGCTGGGAACCTCTTCATGGTCCCTGTCGCTGACCTGGAGGAACCACGGGTCTCCCCAGCAACTTCTGAGCTCCCCCATCGGTCCCCCCCCGACAGTCAAGGACTAGATCTCGGTCAGCTTCAACTGATGGGTCGAGGAGAACTCACAAACACCATTCTGGGCATTCCAAAAAGCAGCACCGCCACTATTCATCCTCTTCCTCCTCAGAAGAGGAGAGGTTTTGGCGTAAGTTGTGTCAGTGCTACAAGGATCTCAGGTGGCAACAGTTGGTGTTTGCTTGTCTGAAGTCGACCCAGGCTTCCACACCAGCCATCACATGGCTGTCATTCTCTAGGCCAACGCTGGCCAACACCATCCCTCCGCCTGCGGAGCCCGGCCTGTCTGCCGATTAGTGTGGAGTCACCACCTAAAAAGCCCCCCTCGGGGGGCTCCTACAAAGGAGTCTCAGCCCGCTAACAGCCTTCCAAATAAGCTGTCGGTCACTCTTACTCCTTACCATCCACAGCAGGTTGAAGGTGACTTGGGTGGTTGGCTGAACTATCCAGACTTCTCCCTGCATTCCCGTCCGTTCAACCAGGAATCGCTCAGGAGTCTCTAGACGGAGGAAGGTCCCACATCCTTCATGGGCATCCTCCGTCTCATCCCTGAGCTCCGGGGCCTTCGCCCCTTTAGTTGCCCTCCTTTACAAGCCGACATTTATCATCGTTGTCGGGCTTTCGGTATTGCTAGAAGCAGGGATGGGGGCCCTGGACCTGGGGGGATCTGGGTGGCCTGATAGGGGCTGTGGGGCCGAGGAGATGCCCTGGGGTGAAATGGAGATTGGAGAGGGATCCACCCTGTCTGGTCCCCATACCCGAGGGCTCCACCTCCAGTGGGCAGCTGGCTCGATCAGCCTCAGTGTCTCATTCAACCCAGGCAGTGTTATGTAATGCCAGGTCCATTGAAAACAAGACCGCAATAATTGTTGATCTTGTTGGGACATCAGATCTGGCATGCATCACCAAGACCTGGCTGGACGATAATGCTAGCTTTGTTCTTGAATCAGCAGTTCCAGCTGGTTTTTTTCGGTGATACACCGCCTGAGGCTGGATCGGAGGGGTGGGGTTGTGGCCATCTGTTTTTGAATGGAATTGTGCATGACAGATGTGCCAGTGGAGGAGACCAGATCCTTTGAATGTGTGCTTGGCGCAGTTGTGGGATGCAGGATTCTTTTCGTCTACTGTTCACCTGGGGACGGGAAGCAATTTTTTGCAGGAAGTCGCAGACTTCATTGTCGACATGGTGTTGGAATCTCCCAGAGTGATGGTGCTGGGTGACTTTTAATACCTGGGTCGATGATGAACTCTTGCACTTTGGTCAGGACTTCCTCCAACTTATGATTTTGTTGGGCTTCACACAGGTAGTTTCCTCTGCGAACCATAATTCTGATAATTCTCTGGACCTAGTCTTCCTACTGGGTATGGAAGCTTCTGATTTGGCAGTGGAGCCTGTCTGTTGTTCTGACCATAGCACTGTCAGGTTCAGTTTCCAGGACCCCTTATAGGTCTGCCCTCTGGAGATGGTTCAGTACCCCGCCCATTAAAGGCGTGACCCTGATGGCAGTGCTGAATCTATTGGGATTACAGACTGCTAGCAGGGGTCCTAACAACCTACTACAGGCCTATAATAAGGTTGTGGTGGCAGCTCTGCTTCTGTTCGAGTTCGCCCCTCACTCATCACCCTCAGTTCCCCTGATTTATTGGGACCTTGAGAGAGATGAGGAGAGAGGTGAAGGATGCAACATCGCTGGGGAAATCTGGCTTTGATATTGACAGGCTTAGATTGATGGCCCATTATATGGACTATCAATCTGCGATCTCCCATAAGAAGGTAGAGTTCCTTTCCGGAGATCACCGCTGCACAGAACCAACCACTTCAGCTCTTCCGAACTGTGGACAGACTGTGAAGTCCAGCCTGTCTGCAAGTTCGAAGACGCTGTCACAGTATAAGTGTGACAAGTTTGCTCGCTTCTTTGCTGATAAGGTGCCGTCATTAGGTCAGAGATCCGAATGGCATGCTGTAATGGGTGGAGTAGTGATTGGTTGGAGGTTGCGAGCCCGGTTTAGTTAGTGAGCCTTTAGCCAGCTAGTGATTGTGGATGTCATAAGGATGCGTCTAGGGTATGCGGCTGACCTGCTGTAGTCTGGACCCAGGTCCAACTTGCCTCCTTGTGGGGTGTGTTGAGGTTATCGGCCGGTCCTTGCAGAGATAGTCCGGAGCTGCTTGATACAAGTGAGTTTTCTGACTCTCTGAAGGAGTGGGTGAAGCCCTCCTTAAGAAATCCTCTCTTGACCCGGACTGTCCTGCCAACTACAGACCTGTCTCTAACCTGCCCTTTGTGGGCAAGGTTATGGAGAAGCTGATTACTCTGCAGCTGGACGACCACCTTGCCATCCATGACATCTATGATCCTCTCTAGTCGGGATTTAGGAAGAAGCATAGCACTGAGACGGCCACGGTACAGGTGCTCAATTATCTCCTGATAGCAAGAAAGCGAAGGAGTCGTTCCATCTTAGTCCTCCTTGATCTCTCTGCAGCAGTTGACACTGTGGATCATAATGTATTGCTAGAGCGCCTGTGGGTTCTCTGTGATCTGTCAGAGACATTCCTCAGATGGTTTCAGTTGTTCCTCATGGGTAGATTTTAGAGAGTGGCATCAGGAATTTATTCCTGTGATGCATTCTTTCTACCTTGTGGTGTACCCCAGGGTCCCATGCTTTCACCTTTGTCATTTGCGGTTTACATGCTGCCGTTGGGAGACATTGCACGGTGGTATGGTTTGAGTTTTCATTGTTATGCAGATGATACTCCACTATACATGTCCTTTGTACCTGACCAGGAGGATGCGGTCTTGGTTTATAATAACTTCCTCGCCGAGATACAGGACTGGATGAGTGCTAGCTGGTTGAGGCTGAATCCTGACAAAACTGAGGTCTTGGTGGTGGACCCAGGTCACTGGGTAGAGGGGTCTTTGGCTGGGCAGGCCACTGGGCTTTTGCTCGGAGGCTGCCAGCTGTTGACCTCTGAATGGGTGCAGAATCTGGGTGTTATTTTTGATGAGGGGTTGACCATGAAGTCTCAGGTGTCACCTGTCATCAAGACCTCTTTTTACCATCTGAGGAATATCACCCAGTTAAGCATCTGGTTCTGCCCGGTGATCTCTCAACATTGGTCCACGCCTTTGTAACCTCCTGCCTTGATTACTGTAACACCATATACCTAGGGCTTCTGGGGGTTGATATCCGCCACTTGCAGGTGGTGCAGAATGCTGCAGCCTGGGTTGTTGACGGGGCTTTCTTGATCTAGCCATATCACAGCTGTGCTGCGCGGACTGCACTGGCTGCCTATTCAGTGGCGGATCACCTTCAAGGTCGTCTTACTGACCTACAAAGCCCTGCATGAACAGTGACCAAGTTACTTGCAAGAGCTCCTTCGTCCCTCTGACCACTGCACTCAACTGATGAGGTATTACTAGAGATTCCCAGGGTTCGCTAAAGACCTCTGGAGCCCGGCGTTTGCATTGCGGCCCCTTCCTGTGGAATTCTGTCCTCATCGGATAAGGGACTGCCAGACCATGAGAGCTTCAAAGCAGCACTGAAAACATTCCTGTTTTTGCTTGAGTATCCTGAACATGAGCTGTAGAGCTTTGATATTATGGTTGTTTAAGTCTTTGGATTGTACAGTTTTAAAGTTTTATGTAAAAGCGCTTTGATACATGTTGAATTGCGCTTGCAACAAATAAAGTCTGTTATCATCTCCGAGTTATGGGGATGAAGCTGGAGCCTGTTCAGAAACAGGCTCGATATCCCCTCACAGACATCCTGGATAAAGGGATTCAAACAACATGAAGTCTTGCTATATTATGACAGTTGCAGTTTGTCCCACCATTAGAACTGCTCCGGAGGTGAAAGAGTTAACTTCCATGCCAGGCATGGAACTTGAAACCTGAGCTCGGTTAGAAAAGCTCTGTCTGGAATATTTCAAACTGAAACTGTCAGATTCTTTATTCGCCTCACTGAACAGTCGCTCCGGAATTCCTCCTACTGCTCTGTTCATTTCTCGGTTTAGAAGAGTTTTCCGGTTAAATTCAACCCGCGATTATTATTATTTTAACATAAAACCCGATCGGTTCAAGCTCTGTCTGTGGTATTGTAAGTAATAGACAGGTTTATTTCTGTCGCGGAACTTGTAAATGTTTATCGGTTCAGTTTGAACCCGATCAGGTTATTTAAACTTAATTCTGAAGCATTTAAAAGCTATTTAAAAGTGCAGTTCCGGTTCTTATCGGTTCAAAAAGCTGGATTTCATTACGTTTTTCCGACCCGTGACACTGACTGGGAACCGATAAGGGATGCCTTGCCTGGCACTTCGGAAAAAGGGCAAGTTTTGGTTAGGCTGGCATTATGTCTGAGAAACCCAAAGAAAACCGGGCCCACTGGGTTTCAACACTGTAGTGTCTGTGGGAAACCTTTGCCAGGCTGACCCACACACCATGTTTATTGTCTGGGGTTTGACCACCTCAATGCAGACTGCCAGATTTGCAAGAATTTCCTGCAGCTACCCTAGATAAGAGAGTTGGTAGGCTCAGGGAGCGAGAGGAACAAAAGTCCGCTGACCGGATGGCCAGCCGGTTCGGTGCAACCGAACTGGAGGAAGTGCCCTCTGACCAGGCGCAGACTTCCTCGAGCAAATGTAAAGCTGACTCAGAGGAGCCAGTTCCAGCAAGAGAACTAGAAAATCAGCAGGTGTGGAGTCAAAAATTCCTTCTCCAACTGCGCAGAGATAGCCAAAGCAATCCAAATTGTCCAGTCACTTTCCCGGTTCCGGCCGAACCACCATTATCTGGCAAAAGGTCGGTTCGCTGGTTCCACCGGTTCAAGAATATGATAAGAGGAGTTTTATGAACCAGAGGAGGGAGGATGATTATGAACAGTGTGAATGTGACTTTGAAAGTCTGGATGTGCCCAATGAACGGACATCTCCCCAGACAGACCTTTGGAGAATCTCCCCTAGGCTTTCTGGGTCCCTTTTCATTTCTGTTTTATAAAAGTTGCTGAAACCCTCCAGCTTCCTTTGGAGGAAGCTGTGGATAGACAAGGAGCCTGACTTTGTAGAGATGATGGATATCCCAGAGTCCAGGAGACTGTCTATTCCTTTATAAATCCTTTAGAAACAAACAATAAAATTTTAAAAGCTCCTAATTCTGTGCCTCCTGTGGATAAAAGATGGACAGGAGGTACACTTTATCAGGTCCTGGTACAGAATTTCTTTCACAGCAATGCAGCCATGTTGGGGTAGTTCAGGTTGCAGCCTGTGATAAGGCTAATATTCCTGGCTTCACATCCTCCTGACAAGGACTCCAGGAAGATTGATGCCATGGCTAAAAACAATACATGGCAGCGTCCTTGGGACTCAGACAAGCAAATTATATGGCTTATGTTGCAAGATACCAGAAATCTAGATGGGATACTGTCATGGCTTTATCCAAACAGGCCTGGCCAGCTTCAAGGAGCTGGAGCAGGTGGCTGCTGATGGTATTGAGGCATCTAAGGTGCAGTTCCATGCTGCAGTGGATTCTAATGATGTATCCTCTAGAGTCATGGCTACATCTGTGGGTTTTCGAGATTGGCTTGGCTCAGGTGTACTAGTTTGTCTGTAGGATACCCAGGCTAAGGCTATGGATTTTCCTGTGGTGGGAAATTCTCTGTTTGGGAGCAGACAGAGAATTATATGAAGAAAATGGATGAATATAGAACCACTTATAGGAGTGCACAAGCCAAGGAACGGCAAGCCACCCCTCATAGGCAGCCCCCCAGGGGTAGAGGCAGGCCTTTTCACAGGCCTTTTTACCAAACCCAGGCCTCCTCTTCAGCTTACGCTCAGAGGGGGTTCTTCAGAGGGAGAGGCAGACGGGGTACAAGCAGGCCTGCTCCCACCCCTCAGCCTAAAGCCCCTGCCAAACAGGCACCCTGATGGGATGCCCAGGGCCGGTTCTCCATTACCTGTAGGGGGCAGGCTGGCTTACTTCGTCCAGGACTGGGAGTCTTTAACATCAGACAAGTGGGTCCTGGAAGTAGAAAGCCAGGGTCTGGTTCTCAGCTTCAAAAAATTTCCAAAGATGAGAATCAGATTTTTTCCACCTGCAAATCCTCTAGAGACTCTTGATTTGGAAACAGAAGTCTCAACCCTCCTGGCTCTCCGAGCTGTTGAAAGGGTTTCTCCCCTACACCAGGGCAAGGGTCTGTACTCCAGGTACTTCCTTACCCCAAAAAAGACAGGCCAATGGCAGCCCATCCTGGACCTAAGATATCTGAACAAGCACCTTTTAAAACCAAAATTCAAAATGGTGACTCTGGGAATGATTTTACCCTCCCTAAGGCCAGGGGACTGGCTAGCTTCCCTGGACCTCAAGGATGCCTACTTCCATGTTCTTATCAGAACCTCCCACTGAAAGTACCTCAGATTCGAACTGCCCTCAGGCCATTATCCAGTTCAGAGCAATGCCTTATCGCCACCTCTGCCCCAAGGGTATTCACAAAATACCTGGCAGTAGCAGTTGCTTATTTAAGAAGGCAAAAGATTGCCATCTTTCCCTACCTAGAGCGACTGGCTCATTGTGGGTCAGTCTCAGACCAGGTCAAATCACACTTGCAAGTTACCCAGCAGCTGCTTACCTCTGGGCTTTCTTCTCAATCTTCCAAAGTCAGTTCTGGAACCTGTCAGGTACTCACCTTTATAGGTGCAGAACTGGACACAAAGCAGGCCAGAGCCTTCCTTCCCTCAGAAAGGTAAGGACCCTGGTGGCCCTGGCCTCCTCCTTCACTCTGCAGGTCTCTCGACCAGCAAGGCATTTCCTACAGCTCCTAGGACACATGGCTGCTTCCACAGCTGTAGTGCAAGGAGCAAGATTTCAGATGAGGGACATTCAGTTCCATTTGAGAGCCTTTTGGTCTCAAAGAAGATATCCTCATCAAGTTGATCCCAGTGACTCGAACCCTGATCCAGGCCCTTCAGTGGTGGCAGGATCAGAGCAATCTGAGACAAGGGTTCCCTTCATCCCTCTATCTCACTCCTTGACCCTTACTACAGATCGTCCCTTTTGGGATGGGGGAGCTCACATAGGCGACCTCCACCCAGGGATTGTGGTCCCTCAGGAATCTCTGCTCCATCAATCTTTTGGAACTCAGAGCTGTTTTTCTAGCACTCAGGTTTTTCTGCATCTGTTCTGAACAAAGTGGTACAGGTCAGAACAGACAACACCACTACAATGTGGTACATCAACAGACAAGGGGCACTTGGTCTTGACCTTGTGCACCGGCAATGAAGTTGTGGTCTCTGGCTTATTCCTGAACACTTCCCTCATGGCAGTTCACCTCCCAGGCAAGGACAATGTCCTGGCAGATGCTCTCAGCAGGATTTCCCAGGGCCATCACGAATGGTCACTGGATCCCCTAGTACTGGGGATAGTTTTTGCCAGATGGGGCACCCTCAGATAGACCTTTTTGCAGCCCCAGACAATCATCAACTTCCACTGTTTTGTTGCAGGCCCCCAGTGTTGGGCTCAGTCCCCCTGGATGCCTTTCTCCTCGATTGGGAAGGGAAGTTTCTCTATGCCTTCCCCCCACCCTTCCCTTTCCTGTTCAAGGTGCTAGTCAAAATCAGATCTCAGCCCTGCAAGATGATTCTGATTGCTCCAGACTGGGCCAGGCAGCCCTGGTACCCACTCCTTCTGTCCTTAGCAGCCCATCTTCCCCTGTGTCTCTCCAGGAACCACAATTTGTTAACCTGTGCCCAGGGGAGAGTTTGGTATCCGAATCTCAAATCCCTCAACCTCAAGGCCTGGCTCTTGAGGATTTAGAGTTTGCTGACCTACACCTTTCTCAAGGTGTTCTCGAAATCTTAAGCTTCAGGAAGCTTTCCACTAGAACTACTATAACTCCAAATGGAAAAGGTTTTCCATATGGTGTTCTGGGAAGCTTATATTTCCCGAATCTGCTGATTGCCCACTGTTTTGGACTATATGGTCCATCTTAATTCTTTGGGACTGAGACCAGCTACCCTGAAAGTGCATTTGGTAGCTGTCTCTGCTTTTATTTCAGCAGGGAAGCCCTCTTCTCTTTCTACTCACCCTGTATTTTCCAAGTTTTTCAGGGGATTGCTTCCTACCAATCCACCATTCAGGGACCCTGCCCCTGCCTGGGATCTTAATGTTTGCATTGCTCAGCTGATGCAACCCCCCTTTGAACCTCTGTCTTCGTCAGAGCTTAAGTACTTGACTTGGAAAACTGTGTTTCTAGTAGCTATCACTTCTGCCAGGCGCATAAGTGAGTTACAAGCTTTGTCAGTGGGGACTGACTTTATTTCCTTTCACAGGGATAAGGTAGTCCTCAGGACTAACAGGAAGTTTTTGCCTAAGGTGGTTTCAGATTTCCACCTTAATCAATCTATTTCTCTTCAGTGTTCTTCACTGACCATTCTCCTCTGGTGAGAGGAGGTTGCACAACAGATGATAGAGGGGCCTAAGTTACTACATAAGCTACCAAGGGTCACAGGTTTGACTCCTCAACTATTTCTCACTTATGGTGAGGTTGGGAAAGGAAACCTGCCACTAAGAGATCCATTGCTAGGTGGATTGTCTCTTGTATCCAATTTTGCTATCAAAAACTGGGTGAGTTCCCCTTCAGGCCTGAGTGCTCACTCTACCAGAGGTACAGCTGCGTCTCTAGCTGCTGCCAGGACATCCCTATCTTAGAGATATGTCAAGCAGCTACTTGGAAAACAGTACACACTTTCACCAAGCATTACTCCCTGGATATCCAGGCCAGGAGGATGCTCGGTTTAACACAACCGTTCTTCAGAGCCTATTCCTAAGTAGGTTCTGTCCCTCCTCCATGGAGGTACTGCTGTGTAGTCTGCAATTGTCATAATATAGCAAGACTTCATGTTGTTTGAAGAAAAAAATACTCACCTTAGTAATGTTGTTTCTTCTAATGGAGTCTTGCTATATTATGACCTCCCCCAGCCTGCCCCTGTCAGAACTTCTACTTTGGGTATGGGGTGGGCAGTCCAGTGTTAGCACTTATTGATGCCCATTTTATGTTTTCCACCTTCTTTTTTTTGGGTGTTTGGGTGTTGTGTTTTATTTTATCTTATCTTGTTTTATCTTTTTCTGGTCCCCTGACTTGAGTCTTGGTGTTGGGGCCAGGAAATATGTTAATATTTAAGTAGCCAGTTGGCTAGTGTAGATTACAGCTTCCACACAGAACCTTAGTGAGTTTTGCTCGTAAAAGATCTGACAGTTTCAGTTTGAAATATTCCAGACAGAGCTTTTCTAACCGAGCTCGTGCTCTAAGTTCCATGCCTGGCATGGAAGTTAACTCTTTCACCTCGGAGCAGTTCTAATGGTGGGACAAACTGCAATTGTCATAACATAGCAAGACTCCATTAGAAGAAACAACATTTCTAAGGTGAGTAATTTTTCTTCTCTGACAGAGGCCTTCCCAGTGGCCAAAGCCATTGTTGGCCCGACCGAACTGGAAGCACCTTGCTTGCTGCCGCGCCATCAGCACAAATGGCCCGCAAGTATGCGGTTCCCATTGGCTCCCTTTTGGGCTTCACGGAGGACCCCTTGTCAAAAGGGGTTGGTGACTGACTCTGTGTTTTGGTGTTCAGGCAACTGAGGAGACACTGATAGATCCCCAAACAGAGTCCAAGAAATTGGACCAATCTGCTAGGAAAGTCTATTCCACCTCTTCGCTGGGTCTCCATCAGGCGAGCTTGGCTGTCATCATGACACACTTCTCCCATGCCCTTCTGTTCTCACTAGATGAGGTGCTTCATCATTTCCCTACAGGCCTTCAGACTATGGTCAAGCAGGTCCGGGACCAGGGTCGGGCTGTGGCGAAACAGCAAATCCAGATGGCTCTGGACATTGGGGACTCCTGTGACCATTCGGTGGCAGTCACAGTAGTCATGCGCCGCAGGGCTTGGCTGAGGGTCTCGAACTTTATGGCAGACACCTGGCACAAACTGGCGAACGTACCCTTCCTGAGCACCGACTTGTTTGGTCACCTTTAGCACATCGAAAACTCCAGTGCCACCTTGGACTCCATTGCTTCGCCAGAAGTAACCTCAGGGTTCCAAGAAACATAAGCACAAGCCCCTTTGCCCTTCTGCCCTGCGGCCAAGCAAGCCCAGTACCAATCTGGCAGCAGCAGCAGCAGGCTCAATCTTGGCATCCTCAACCCAAGTCAGGGGCCCGGGGGTCCGTAAGCCTGGAGGAAAGGGTCCCAGCGGTCCCACAGCCAGATCCTCCTCCAAGCCTGCTCAGTGACGGGATGGGGTGGCAACTCCCATGCCCATCACAACCACTCTGGGTCCTCCCGTGGGGGTCAACTCCGCCACTTCCTTTCTGCCTGATCCGCTGTAAGAACGGACAGGTGGGTTTTGGAAGTGATTGGCCAGGGTCTGCCTCTGGAATTCAAGCAGTACCTACCAAGCCGAGCCCGCATCCCACAGAAGGAAAAGGTATCTGTGGACACTTGGTCGGCTGTCCGAGACGATATCACCCAACTCCTTCACAAGGAGGTAGTGGCCAGAGTCGTGGATCCCCCTGTCAACCCAGGGTTAGTTTCCAGGTGCTGCCTGGTCCCGAAACTGACAGGAGGCTGGCGCCCCATTCTAGATCTGCATGACCTGTACCAGTTTCTCAGGTCTTGCATCTCCAGGATGGTAATTCTGTCTCAGATCATACCATCTCGAGCAGAACATGTGGTTTTGTTTTCTGGATCTGCAGGACGCATTCTTCCACGTCCCGATCCGTCCATCACACCGAAGTTTCCTCCACTTCAGGGCAGAGGGAACCATCTATGAGTTCCAAGCTATGCCTTTTGGCCTGTCATCGACCCCCAGGGTCTTCACCAAATGCATTGCAGTGGTGGTGGCCCATCTTGACATCAGAGGTCAAGTGTACCCCTATCTGGATGATTTTCTGATAGCGGGTCCCTCAGACTGGAGGTGGAGATGTCAGGGCCCTGGCCCTCAGACCTGCATCAACCTTGGCCTCCTGGTCAATGAGGCCAAGTCAGAACTTCGTGCCTCATGGTGATCTGCTTCATCTGGGCAGAGCTCAACTCTTGCGAGCCAGAGCCAGGCTCCCGGCAGACAGGGCAGGGGTTCTCTCCTCCTTTGCCCTATCATTTCTGGTTGGACACCTGCACAGTTGGCATATGCTGCCCCTTCAATGGGAGCTGGCCAGCCAGTGGACTCAGTGACTAGGTTATTTCGACCAACTGGTTACTGTGACCCAGATGATGTGGGACGCTCTCCAGTGGTGGACCGTCCTAGAGCATCTGCAGGAAGGGATCCTGTTTGTCCGCCCTGAGCCGATGGTCATCTTGATGACCAACGCCTCTCTCTCACGGGCTGGGGTTCCCACATGGGGGAACCACAGAGTTCACGGAGCTCTGGACCCCTGAGGAATCCTGGTGCCACATCAACCTTCTGGAGCTCCGAGCAGTTAGGCTGGCGCTGACTGCTTCGCTCTGTTCCTTCAGGGTCAAGTGGTTCAGATCCAGATGGACAACACCACGACCATGTACTGTCTCAACAAACAGGGTGGTATGCACTCCTGGCCTCCGTGCAAGGAAGCTCTCCGCATCTTGAGCCTTGTGAACTGACTGGAGGTGGATCTCCTGGCCATTCATGTGGCAGGAGCCTCATATCAGCTGGCGGACACTCTCAGCCATGTGAGCGAGGTGTCCCATGAGTGGTCCCTCCATCTAGAGGTAGTACACAGCTTGTTCTCCCAATGGGACACCCCTCAGGTGGACCTGTTCGCCTCCAGGGAGAACGCAAAGCTGAGGCTGTTTTGTGCCCACCCCTCCTCAGCAGGGCTCGCTGCAGAGGATGCCGTCTCGAGGCCGTGGACCCCAGGCCTCTTTTATGCCTTTCCTCCACGTCCCTTGGTCCACAAGGTGCTCTTCAAGGTCAGGAGGGACAAGGCACAGATGATTGATGGTGGCTCCAGACTGCCCGCCAATTTTGGTACCCAGATAGCCTCAGCCTCCCGTGGCATCTTCAAGCATGCTTGGACCTGCGCTCAGTCAGTCAGGGAAGGTCCTCCACCTGGACCTTTAATCCCTGCACCTCACAGCCTGGTTCCTGAGCAGCTAGAGTTCCAGGCTATGGGTCTCTCCAAGATGTACTCACCTTAGTTGAGGCATCTGGGAAGGAGTCGACCAGGAAGTGCTGTGCTTTTAAGTGAAGAGATTCTCCATTTGGTGTCAGGCAAGGGCTGGACCCTTTTTCCTGTCCTGTGGCTAGCATTCTCAACTACCTTTGGTCTCTCTTCAAAGGGTCTTCGGTCAGTGACCCTTAAGGTGCACCTGGCAGCCATCTCTGCTTACCGGGCATGGGCCGGTCAGCAGACGGTGGCACAGGAGAAGGTGATCTGACGTTTCTTCAAAGGCCTTGACCACATTTCCCCACCGGTGCATGAATCACCACCACTGCAGGATCTACTGCTGACACTGGCAGTGCTCATGGGCAAGCTATTCGAACTAATGCACAGGTGGGAGGTGTCACACCTGTTGTGGAAGACTGCCTTTCTGGTGGCTATCACATCAGTCAGAAGGATTGGGGCGCTCCAGGTGCTCTCTTTTGAGACCCCTTATCTGGTTTTCCACAAGGACAAGGTCATCCTGTGCCCCAAATCGAAGTGCTTTCCGAAGGTTGTGTCAGAGTTTCACCTGAACCAGGTGATGACTGCCAGTGTATTACCCCAATCACACCTCAGAGGCTGAGTACAGGCTCCATACTTTGGACCTGAGACGAGCCCTTGCTTATTACAAGGAGCACACAGCTGAAGTTCAGGGAGAGATTCTCCAGCTGTTTGTCACCTGTGCTGAAGCCGCACCTGGCAGATCTGCAGCCAAGTGGATGATTGTCAGATGGATTACATCATGCATTGGTCTCTGCTATAGGTTGGTGGGTAGTGAGCCTCCCGTAGCGCTAAGTGCTCATTCAGCGGGTGTCAGCGTGGCTCAGTTGGTAGCACATCCGCCTCTGGACCAGAAGGTTGTGGGTTCTCGTCCCACACCGAGATGGACTTGCACCTAAAAATCGCTGGCATCCAAGTGCAGTATTGGGGGGTGCTGTACTGCTGGGGTGTGCCGTCCTTCGGATGAGACATTAAACCGAGGTCCCTTCTGCCCATCCTGGTGTTGTCCTGGTGGGTGTCAGGTGGAAGTAAAGAACCCAGGGTACTCTTCGTAAGAGCAGGGAACATTCCGGTGTCCTGGCCAACATTCCCTTTCCATAAACCGGTTCATGCAATTATCCAGGCTGTGTGTGGTGATGATTATGCGATATGGCCCCACCACACATTCAGTCACTTACTACCAGTCTAGCATTGCTTGTAAAGCACTTTGGGATACTGTTGAAAAGCGCTGTATAAATGTTGATTCTTCTTCATTCCACCTGCCATACTGCTGCATCGGTGGCTGCTTCTAGGGATGCCCTATTCAGGAAATCTGCAGGACTGCTACCTGGAAGTCAGCAAACACCTTCATATCCACTACCACATCGACCTAGAGTCATGCGGGATTCTGGTTTGGGGCCTCAGTTTCCAATCTCTTTTCACAAGTGGGAGTCTGCCTGCCTCCCTCCTCCCAGAGAACTTCTAGGACTCTGCCATAATGTGTGGATAAGAACAACATTTCTAGGGACATGGATATGTTGTTCATCCACACTGTCTGGCAGGTTCCTTGCCGCTTTAAATCTTGCTGGAAGGTCTTCAAGCTGGCTCCTCCCACCCACCCGGGTGGTAAAACTCTCGGCTCCGCCCCATGATGCCAGATCTTCCTTACCTCTTGGAAGCTCAGGTTCCCTCCTTAACGCTCTGCATGTAGACTGGATCCTAATTCTTCGGTTTGCCGAAACTTAACTTATCTTAAAATTCTCAAGACTTCAGTCAAGTTTCTCCCTCGTGGCTGCGATTGACAAATCGACTCCCAGATTTCGGCGGTGCCCTTGTGAGCAGAAGATGTCCAGGATGGACCCGCACTCCACATGCGTCTACTGCCTCTGTCTAGAACACGACCCGCAGGCCTGCGAGTTATGCCGTTCGTTTTCGTCCAACGTCCTGGAAGACCGCGCTGCCCGGTTAGAGCTTGGGCACCCCGAGAAGTGCTACCCACCGGTTAAGTCGAAGGAGGCCCATTGGACGGTTACCGCGGCAGCTGGCTCGGCTGAGCAACTCGAGCAGATGATCACCCTCGAGGAGGAGGCAGCACAGGCCGCATTATCCTCTTCCTCGGTCACAGCATTTATCCTGCTCTCTCTGGGTACCTCGTAGTCAGCTTCTTTCAAGGAGCTTTGCCAATCTCTTTCCACGAAGGGAGAGGGGCCATCGGGACATTCCTCACGGTCCAAAAAGAAGGACTCTAAGGGTAAGTCCCATCATCGGCGGGAGTGGGAGAGGTCCCCTTCCCTGGACAGTCGACACTCAACCTCGGTCGAGGTTGCGGCTAAGGCCGCTGGCTTCCAGTGCCCCGTCAGGCCAGCCGCCGAGACACCTGTCGCCGCGGTTGAGATTTTATCGACCCATCGGACGGGCTGTCAACTGGTGAAGCCGACAACCCTTCTTCACGGTCCCCGTTAGAGACCGAGGACTTGCCCTGCGCCTCCGGTTGCGCGGTCCCGGTTAAGGCTTCGAGCCGAGGGAAGGCGGGTGTTCCCGCCCCCTTCCTAGACCCGTCCTCGGAAACACGGAGGCTCTCGGTCTCGGACATCGTCTCGGTCCAGCCGACACCGACGGTCTCGGTCTCGGCACCGAGGTAAGTGGCGCTACCGCTCGTCCTCATCTTCCTCCTCGGAAGAGGAGAGGCTTCGGCGCAAGTTGCGTTGACGCTATGAGGACCTGATGTGGTGGCACTTACTTCTGTCCGGGAACAAGCTGACGCCGTCATCTTCCCTGGCCATCAAGTGGCTGTCACCCAAGCGGCTGAAACAACCCCTCACTGTAGCCGAGGTGCCTCAGCCTGGGCGAGTGGTTCGGCCGAAACTAGCTGCCCCACCGATTGTGGTGGAACCTCCGCCTCCACAACCGAAATTGGGGGCGCCGACCAAGGACTCTCGGTCAGGTCAGGGCCTGCCCCACAGGTTGCCGGTCACCCTCACTTCCAACCGTCTTCGGCAGGTGGAGGGTGGTTGGCCCAGGCAGCTCTTCGTGGACTCCTCCGAGTCTGACGACAACTCCTCCCTGTTCTCCAGGCCCATCGACCTGGAGTCCTCCGGGGGCCAGTCGATGGACGAAAGCCTATCATCCTTCATGGGTTTGCTTTGGCTCATCTCAGAGTCCACTGGAATGCAGCTTGAGCCCGTATCCAAGCGGGCCAAGTATCCCCTGACGGAGATACTGGACCGAGGGGATTCACCCACGGAGGCCTTTCCGGTGGCTGAAGCCATGGTTGGCCCAGCCTTGGAGCTCTGGCAGCGGCCTGCTTCCTGTCCTGCGCCTTCGACCAGGATGGCCAGGAAGTATGCTGTCCTTACCAGCTCTTTGCCTGGGTTTTCGGAACACCCCTCTGCCGAGGGGTTGGTCACTGACAGCGTTTTCCGGGAACGCTAGGGCTGTGGACATGCCCCCCGACAAGGAGTCCAAAAAGCTGGACTATGCCGGGCGCAAGGTGTACGCTGCATCCTCCCTAGGCCTCTGCCAGGCCAGCTCGGCCATGCTGTTGGCACACTTCTCCCACGCCCTCATGGGCTCCCTGGATGAGGTGATCCCTCATCTCCCGGCCGACCTGCAGACTACGGTCCAGCAGGTACGGGACCGGGATAGGGCAGTGGCTAAGCAGCAGCTCCAAACGGCTCTGGACATCGGAGACTCCTGCACCAGATTGATTGTGGCCGCAGTGGCCATGCGCCGCAGAGCATGGCTGAGGATATCCACCTTCATGGTGGATACCCAGCACAAACTGGCGGATGTCCCCTTCTTCGGGACCGACCTTTTCAGCCCTGGAGTGGAAGGTCACCTCCAGTGGATCGAAAAGTCCAGTGCCACTCTGGACTCGGTCACCTCTGCCCTGAAGGACAAAGGCCGCTGACAGCAGCAGCACAAGTCCTTTCGTCCTTCTGCACCTGCGACACTTCCGGCCCCACAACACCAGCACCAGGGCCAGCAGGCTCGCGCATGGCATCCCAAACCCAAGCCCGCGGCTTCCTCCAACAGGAAGCAGGAGGTAAAGCCAGGAGGTCCCCGGCCGCCCCTCCTCTAAACCTGCCCAGTGGCGGGTTGAGGGTGTAGCCTCCAACATTGTCCTCCCCTGGGTTCTCCTGTGGGGACAGCTCATAACTTCCTTTCTGCTTGGTCGCTATCACCACGGACCATTGGGTTCTGGAGGTGGTAGGAAAGGGCCTGCCCCTAGAGTTCGAACAGGCCCCGTCCTTCCAAGCCGTCGCCCTTCGGGGGGCTACGGGGTCCGCAGCCTCTTTGTCGTCTCGCCGAGCCGATATTGGGCTGCTCCTCAAAAAAGGGGTGATCAGGAAGGTGGCAGATCCTCCTCCTCCAGACCTGGGGTTTGTGTCCAGGTACTTCCTGGTCCCAAATCGGATGGGGGCTGGCGCCCCATTCTCGACCTGCACGACCTGAACAGGTTCCTAAGGTCTCGGACCTTCAGGATGGTCACTCTGGCTCAGAAAATCCCATCCTTGGAACGAGGCGTGTGGTTCTGTGTTCTGATCCTTCAGGACATGTTCTTTCACGTCCCAATCTGTCTGTCTCACCAGAGATTCCTCCGCTTCAGAGCAGAGGAATCCCTTTACGAGTTCCGGGCCATGCTCTTCGGCCTTTCCCTAGCTCCCAGGGTCTTCACCAAATGCATGGCAGTGGTGACAGCATTCCTGCAGCACCAAAGGGTCCGGGTGTACCCCTACCTGGATGATTGGCTGATTGCAGCCCCCTCTAGAGCGGAGGTGGAGCGGTCCAGAGATCTGGCCCTCCAGGTTTGCTCTCAGGTTGGCCTCCTCATCAACGAGGCCAAGTCGGAACTCGTGCCAAAGCAGGTGATACAATTCATCGGTGCAGAGCTCGACTCTCTACGAGCCAGAGCACGACTCCCGGCAGACAGGGCCGAGGTTCTTTCCTTCTTTGCCCAGTCATTTCGGGTTGGGCAATCGCGCCCTGCCTGGGACTTCCTGGGCTTCATGGCGGCCTGCACCAGCGTGGTCCGTTGGGTCTGCTGGTACATGCGTCCCCTTCAATGGGGACTGGCCAGCCAGTGGTCACAGCACTTCGATCCGCTGGATCAGCTAGTGACAGTGACCCAGGGGATGTGGAATGCTCTCCAGTGGTGGACCGTTCCAGCACATCTGCAGAAAGGCATCCAGTTTGTCTGCCCCGAGCCGACGGTCTCTCTATCGACCGATGCCTTTCTGATGGGTTGGGGTGCCCATCTGGGGGAGCACAGAGTGCACGGCCTCTGGTCCCCTTGGGAGTCCCGATGCTATATCAACCTGCTGGAGCTTCGAGTGGTTCGTCTAGCCTTCACCGCCTTTGCTCCGTTTCTACAGGGTCAAGTGGTTCGGGTCCAGATGGACAATACCACGACCATGTACTACCCTAAACCGCCAGGGGCGGGGCCATCCCCATGCCTCTGTCCGTCCTCGTCTCTGCAACCTGGGCCGGATCTCCTCGTCATTCATGTGGCAGGAGCCTCAACACCCTGGCCAGATAGGGGCTGCGTCTCACGAGTGGTCTCTCCTGCGGAGGTAGTACAAGTTCTCTTCTCCCACTGGGGCATGCCTCAGGCGGACCTGTTGCCTCAGGGAATGCGGAAGCTAAGACTGTTTCATGCCGTCCCCTCAGCAGGGCTTACAGCAGGGGATGCCTTCTTGAGGCCACGGACCCCGGGCCTCTTCTACGCCTTTCCCCCATTTCCCTTGATCCACAAGGTGCTTCTCAAGGCGAGGAGGGACAAGACGCAGGTGATTCTGGTAGCCCCAGACTGGCCCGCCAGTTCTGGTATCCAAATCTCCTCAGTCTCAGCTCCAGGCTCCTAAAGGCGGCTTCCAGCCTGCCCGGACCTGATCTCAGTCAATCAGGGAAGGTTTCCATCTGGACCTTCAGTCCCTGCACCTGGCCTGGTTCCTGGCGGCTAGAGTTCAGGCCTTGGGTCTTTCGTGAGGTCTTCAATGTCGTTGAGGCGTCCCGTAAGGAGTCGACCAGAAAATGCTACGCTTTCAAATGGAAGAGATTCTCCATTTGGTATCAGGACAAGGGCCTGGACCCTTCCTCCTGTTCCTTGGCAAGCATTCTGGACTACCTGTGGTCCCTTTCTCAGCAAGGGCTTTGGTCGACAACCTTTAAGGTGCACCTGGCAGCCATCTCTGCTTATTGGGCGTGGGCTGGGAAGTAGTCGGTGGCGCAAGAGAAGGTGGTCGGGCGCTTTTCCAAAGGCATTGATCACATATCCCCTCCAGTGCGAGAACCTCCATCTCCATGGGATCTACTGCTGGTATTGGCTAAGCTCATGGGCAAGCCATTCGAACTGATGCACAGGTGTGACAGCTCTCACCTGTCGTGGAAGACCGCCTTCTTGGTGGCTATCACATCAGCCAGAAGGATGGGAGAGCTCCAAGCGCTTTCTATCAAGTCTCCTTATCTGGTCTTCCACAGGGACAAGGTTGTCCTGCGCCCCAACCCGAAATTCCTTCCGAAGGTGGTGTCGGAGTTTCACCTTAACCAGGTGTTGACTCTGCCGGTGTTCTACCCCAGTCACACCTCGGAGGCCGAATATAGGTTCCATACTTTGGACCCTAGAAGAGCGCTTGCTTACTATAAGTAGTGGACGGCTGAAGTTTGGGGAGAGGTTCACCAGCTGTTTGTCACCTACGCTGAAGCCACACTGGCAGACCTGCAGCCAAGCGGACGATAGGCAGGTGGGTCACCTCCTGCATAGATCTCTGCTATAGGTTGGCGGGCATGGAGCCTCAAGAGGATAAGAGCTCATTCTACCCACCATACCACTGCATCGGTGGCTGCTTCCAGGGACGTCCCTATCCAGGAAATCTGCAGGGCTGCTACCTGGAAGTCAGCACACACCTTCATCACCCACTAGCACATCGACCTTGAGTCATGCCGGGATGCTGGTTTTGGGGCCTCGGTTCTCCAGTCTTTATTCCCTAAGTAGGGGGTGTGCACCTTGCCTCCCTCCTCCCAGAGAACTGCTAGGAGTCAGCCAGACAGTGTGGATGAACAGCATATCCATGTCCCTAGAAATACAGGTTACTCACCTGTAACAGGAGTTCTAGGAATGGTATATGTTGTTCATCCACACAACCTACCCGACCTCCCCAACTTCGACGCACAGCCTGACTTCAGCGGGCTAGATCTGGCGTCATGGGCGGGCGAGAGTTTTACCACCGGCTGGGTGGGAAGGCCAGCAGAAGACCTTCGGCAAGATTTAAAGCGGCAAGGAACCTGCCAAACAGTGTGGATGAACAACATATACCATTCCTAGAACTCCTGTTACAGGTGAGTAACCTGTATATCCACACCCCTAGAAAAACAGGTTACTCACCTGTAACAGCAGATCTTCCACGGGGTGGTCTCTTACAGTAGGTAATACTTTTGGGTATGCAGCAGAGGTCACTGTGGTGCATGGCAGCTCATCTAGTAGTTTTTCACCAGGGACTGCCCACACATGACATCAGCTTCCTGTTTCCTATATAAAGTGGGTGGTCCCTGGTATCCTCAGTTCATTTTCCCATCATCTTCAGCTCGCATCAGCTAGTGCAAATTCTGTGTAGCAGTCATCAGCGAATGTCTACAGATTCTTCAATAAAACAAGCATTATTTTGTACCTGCCATTGCAGTAGGAAGATATACTGCTTTGGCGACACACACACTTTGTGTACGGTGTCTGGAACCCACACACAACACCAATTCCTGCAGTTTATGTCAGAATTTATTTATTTTTTACTTTCTATTCATCCTCCTATCTCCTCTTGGTGCCCTCTTTCCATCGCTCATTTCCACTACTCCACTTTCTTGGGATCTGCCACTAGAGTGCCTCCTTCTCTTACCTCCTGCACAGTGGGGTCTGTCCCTTCTTGGTGGTCTTTGGATGGAACCGGAGCGGCTTTCATCTAGGAGCTGCCGAGAGGTGTTTTCTATTTTTCTCCCTTTAATCCCCCTACCCTCAGAGATGTCCGGTGCTTGGGACGTCACGTCCCGTGGTGGCATGCTGGCCATGCACGCTTACCTCTCATCGTCGTCGTCCTCCCCTCCCGACTCCACTGAACGGAGCCACCTCCATCCTTTACTGCTGTCGGTGATTCCACTGGCTTGAAGGAATGCAGAATGCTAGTGCGCTCTTGGTCACCCACCCTGAGGAGAGGCATCCATTGGACGCCTGATCCTCCCTCTCCCTGGCTGACCCCAGCCACCCGAGTCCATTCCCGGAACCTGGGTCATCAGGAGTGCTGTGTGTGTGTGCATCCAGCACCTCAACCCTCTGCGCCACTGGGCCGGCTTATGTCAGGAATTTAATCAGGCATCGTGTCGCTGTTTGCTTGAAATTCAGCATCTTTTGATGGAGCAGAAAATGTCTCTCTTGGAGAACAAGGGGCTCGTGCCTAGGGCTCCCCTCTACTGGTTCTCGTTCCCAGCAGAAAAAGAAGGAGAAACCCTCCTCACACTCCCTGCCTCGTCGCCCGTTGATGGCCACCGTTTCAGGTGTCCCTCCATCAACGGGGTGTCCTCTAAACACTTCTTCATCAACAGGGCTCCTACCCGCTCATCGACTGTCTTTCCAGTGCTTTAAATGCAGTTCAAACTGTGACTGCTTCGCCAGTGGGAGGCTTATACCCTCGTTGACAACGCTTTCCAGCGCTTTACATGCAGCAATATACAGCTGCTCCATTAGTTGGCATCTGACAATATAAGTGAAAACAACTCCTTTTCCTCTGCAGGCCCATTGATGAGACCCTGCATTCCTCAGGGGAAACCTATGGCTTATGCCTTACTGACTGCCCTTCTGCCTTCACAGTTATCTATAGGGGTCAGGCGGACAAAAATCAAGACCCTGGTCTTTACCACGAAGGGGAGAGACCTACTCATACTGCTTGTCCCATCCCTTCTATCCACCCCATTTGTGTCCCAGCACGCACCTTCTTATCCCCCTTCTTCTCAAGAAAGGGACATCACCAATGTAGTACGACATGTCTTGCATGCCATGTGGCACTGCCAGCCCTCTGAAGAGCTGGATGATCCTCCCCGATCTCCTCCGCCGCCTAAAAGATTCCATAGTGACAGGTATACCATACCACCCTGGTCTCCTCCTTTGATAGAGCACTCACTATTTGTCAGATGACCAAGAATTATCGCCTGATTTCCCCGGTGATCTTGAGGATGAAGAGTTCCACAATCTGGATTTTCCCAGTCCTCAATATCCCTATTCGGAAATCTCTTCTCTAGAGGAGGACCTGCCTATACCTTCCACAGCCTCTGCCCCAGATGACCCGACTTTTAGTGAGATAATGGCTCAGATACAGAAGGTCATGGGATTCTCGACTACTGAACATGACAAACAACATAAGGATATGGCAGAATACCTTGAATTACCTGAGGAGCCCGTTTTAGTGGTTCCCCCACTAATACCAACTTACCAGAATGCCATGTTGGCTGCTTGGCATCAGCCTTCAGCTATTACAGCTGTTCCCTGCAAAGCAGATCGTCTGTATCAGGCTCCTCTGGACCACCTCTTTCTGTCTAGTATACCAGAGGCAGAGTCTCTGGTCATTCCTGCCACTCATGACCGTACCAAAAACCCAAGCACATGAGCTCCTTACTCCTGATAAGGAATCCCAAGAATTGACTATCTGGGAAAAATGTATTTTCCTTAGGTGATATGAATATCAGAATCTTGAACTATATGGAGCATATGATTAAATATCAGCGTACCCTTGGGTCCTCTGCCATTGAGCCTATCAATAAACTCCCTCCCTGACAGGAAAGGGATAAATTATTGGCTACAGTGACGACTAGCAGTTCTGTCTCTTGTCACCTTCTCAGGTCGGGATATGATGCCATAGATACCTCAGCCCAGCTATCAGCCACTGCTTAGTCCACCAGAGGCAACTCCTCTGCCGCCAAGGGTGCCCGCTCCTGCCCTTCAGGTGGAGCTGCGCAGCCCATCTCCCAGTGACCCACTAGGGCTTTCCCCCCGCCTCCTCGACCAGGCATCAGAGGCTGTGGGGGTAATTTTGCCCTCCATCTGGAGACCTGGCAAATGATCACTTCAGACAAATGGGTACTTTGGATTATACAGCAGGGTCATACTCTGGAGTTCCTCTCCACCCCATGCCCTTTTCCTCCATGGAAGATTCATTATCCTCCAGATCATATGCACATCTTACAGGAAGAATTAAGGACCCTTTGCCAAAAAGGCCATTGTACCAGTGCCCCGTCTGGAACATCAAACGGGAATTTACTCCCATTTCTTTATGGCACCCAAACTAACAGGAGACCTCAGACCAATACTGAATCTAAGACAACTGAATCTTTACATTCAATACGAACATTTTTGCATGATCACCCTACCTGCCATCATGCCAATCCTGAACCAGGGCAATTGGCTTTGCACCCTAGACATGAAGGATGCCTACTTATATATCCCCATCCACCCTACCCACCACAGATTTTTGCGCTTCCACCTACTGGGTCAAAATTACCAGTTTCGAACACTCCCTTTCGGCCTCTCACCAGCCGCCAGAATGTTCACCAAGTGCCTGGCAGTGGTGGCAGTAGCCTTACGAAGAAAAGAGCACGTCATCTTTCCGTATCTAGATGATTGGCTAATCAAAGCAGACTCCAAAGCAGCTCTGCTTGTCTTCCTAGATGCTACCCTGAAAATGTTTGCAGATGTGGGAATCACAGTCAGTTAGCCAAAGTCCAGTCCAAATCCGACACAGTCTCTCCAATGCATCAGAGCTGTCCTAGATACAGTTACAGCCAGGGCTTACCTCCTGCCTGCCCATCAGGATGCACTTATATCTCTGGCGTCACACATACAGACTCAGAAAATAGTCACAGCCAGCCAAATGCTTCGTTTTCTGGGTCACATGTCCGCTGCCATCCCTATGGTGGCATTCGCCCGTCTCCATATGAGACCTGTCCAGTGGGCGCTCCAGAATCAATGGTCCCAAATAACAGAACAGTTTGAAGACAGAATCAGGATCACTCACTCTGAAGTCAACCTCACATAGTGGACAATCTGAATCAAGGAATGCCTTTCCTACCCCCCAATGCAAGCGTTAACCACAGATGCTTCCCTGCAGGGATGGGGCACACACTTCGGTCCTTATCAGACCCAAGGCCGGTGGCCCGCTTCTCCCCATCAGTCTCACATCACTCTCCTAGAGATGAAAGCGGTCAGTCTAGCCCTTCAGGTATTCCGGTCCTACCTCACACCAGGATCATTATTGATCTAGTCAGACAACACTGCAGTAGTGTTCTACCTCAAGAAGCAAGGGGATACAAAATCTTGCACCCTATTCGTGGAGACCCTTGCAGTCTGGCAAGAAGCCATCTGGCAACAACTGACACTAACAATTGTCCACCTACCGGGACATTGCAACCAGTTAGCTGACCAGCTGAGTCTCCAGTCCACAACTCACGAATAGACACTTAACGAGCAAGTGATCCAAGAAACCTTCAGCTTATGGGGCACTCCACAAATGGATCTGTTTGCCTCCCCAGTGAATTACCGTCTTCCCAGGTATTTTTCCTTTATCCCGAACAAAAAGGGACAGTATATAGATGCCCTGTCCCTACCATGAGCAGGACTCTTCTTATATGCTTCCCTTCCCCCATCTCTCTCCTGCAATGGACTCTACTGAAACTACAACTAGAACCAGCCACAATGATACTCATAGCCCCAGTGTGGCCTACATCAGAACATAGTTCCCCTACTCTTACAACTGTCAACGGGACCCCATTCTGTTGCCAATCAGACCAGACCTTTTGATTCAATGTCAAGGGTCTCTCCTACATCCCAACCTGAAGGCTTTACACCTTCACGCTTGGCTCCTGAGGACGCTTTCATAACTAGATTACAAGTATCCTCTCCTATTGCCATTATTCTCTTGGCCTCCCGTAAGCCAGCAACAAAAGCAGCATACAATTCCAAATGGAAATACTTTTCCATATGGTCAGCCTCTCGATCTGTAGACCCTTACTCTTTTCCACTGACGAAGGTTCTGGACTACCTGGCCTCACTGTCTGAATTTGGCTTAAGTTACTCTTCCATCAAAGTCCACTTGGTTGCCATCTCCACTTTCCATGAGCCTCTGGATGGCAAGTTACTGTACCAGCATCATCTAGCCAAGATTGTTTTTGAAAGGAATGTTACATATTAAACCTCCTATTAGAAGACCCACTCCTCTGTGGGATCTCAATTTTATGATAGAAAAATTTACCTTTGAGCCTTTTGAGCCAGCAGCCTCTTGTGAACTTCATTTTCTTTCATGGAAAAAACTCTTTCTGGTGGCTGTCACTTCTGCTCGATGTATTTCCGAGCTTCGTGCCCTCGTGTAGGGAAACTAACTTGATTTTCCACAAAAACAGGGTGGTCCTTCATACCATCCGTTCCTTCCTTCATAAAGTAGTCTCCGAACATACGTTAAATCAGTCCTTGTGGAGCTTCCGGTCTACTATCCTGACTACTCCAGTCAGGGTGAGCATCTGCTACATTCTTTAGATGTCCATCTTATATTACGCTACTATACTAATCAAACGAAATCGATTAGAAAGACATCTCAACTGTTTGCCTCTTTCGCCTCGGGTTACGGTGGCCTCCCAGTTGCTAAACGTACTCTTTCATCCTGGTTGGCAAATTGTATTACATTTCGTTACAAAAAATACAACAAGACTTTACCTGGACCTATCCAAGCCCACTCCACTAGAGCTATGGCCACTACTTCAGCTTGCTTTAAAGGAGCCTCCATTTCAGATATCTGCAATGCAGCTACCTGGTCCACGAGTCATACATTCACAAGGCATTACAATCTGGATATTGCCTCACAACATAGGGCGGCCTTCGGTTGTGCAGTCCTACAAGGTCTTCTATCATAACTGTCCTCCCATATGGGCATTACTGCTTGAGATTCATCCTAAAAGTATTACCTACTGAAAGAGACCACTCTGTGGAAGATTGTGCAGTTACATAAAAACTTACTGTGACAGTAGATCTTTGAGGAGTGTCTCTTGCAGTAGGTGTGTTCCCGCCTTCCATCCCCCTGTTTCTCTAAGAGAGCAAATTCTGGTCCTATGACTTTGGGTTAGACTCCTTTGGTACCAGCTTCCTCGGCCGTTCTCGCTTCGCGAGCTGAATCCAGCGGGGGAACTGAGGATACCAGGAACCACCCACTCTTATATAGGAAGCAGGAAGCTGATGTCATGTGTGGACGGTCCCTGGTGAAAAACTGCTAGAAGAGCTGCCGTGCACCACAGCGACCTGTTCTGGATACCCAAAAGTATTACCTACTGCAAGAGACACTCCTCAAAGATCTACTGTTCCAGTAAATTTTTACCTAACTGTACTTTCTAGGAGTAGTATATGTTGTTCATCCACATGGACCCACCTGACCTCCCCGGCTTCAATGCACAACTACTGCTTCCAGGGGGCAAGATCTGGTGTCAAGGGGCGGAGCTGAGAGATTTACCACTCTGGTGGGTGAGAGAAGCCAGCTTAAACACTTCCAGTAAGATATTTAAAGGGAAAGGACATGCCATAATGTGTGGTTGAACAACATATACCACTCTTTGAACTACCGTTACAGGTAAGTAACCTATTTTTGTTATCCCTCTATGCGGACAGTTGGTGAGACCCCATCTGGAGTACTGCATGAAGTTCTGGAGACCCCATCTCGCAAGGATAGAGACAGGATGGAGGCAGTCCAGAGGAGGGCAACTAAAATGGTGCAGGATCTGCACCAGAAGACATACAAAGAGAGGCTAAATGATCTTAATAGTATACCCTCGAGGAAAGGAGGAAGAGGGGGGACATAATAGAAACTTTCAAGTACCTCAAGGAAATAAAAGTCCAAGAGGGTAGCATCTTTCAGAAAAAGAGATGTGCAAGAACAAGGGGCCACAATTTGAAGATAGAGGGGGACTGCTCAGGGGCAACGTGAGGAAGTATTTTTTCACAGAGAGGGTGGTTGACGCATGGAATGGCCTTCCAGAGGAGGTCGTGGGGTCAAAAACAGTGGGGAATTTAAGAATGCATTTAAGGTAATTCTAGTTGGGGCTAGGAGGAAGTAGGCTGTTGGTTAACTAGGATCTGCAGCCTATATCAATAGGTAGGAAATATGTAGATTGGGTGGGCCAAGCAGTCCTTATCTGCCGCCAAAGTCTATGTTTCTATGCAGTATACGCCACGCCTGTGTGTGGCAGACTTGATGTTGGCAGTCGCAGAGGAACTTGCAGAGATAGTTGGCAACTGCAGTGGCTCTCACCACACCTTTGTATAGTAGTTTAAAAGTCAGCTGTTCAGCAATAGTGAAAACATGTTTATTTGCTCCCCTGTAGTTGCATTGTTTCATACTACACTGATTTTTCTTTTTAATCATATTTTTAATATTAGTACTATAGCACTATTTTTTATTAAAACCATATACTATAAAAAATAAAATATGGGTGACCATATACATGTTGCCTTGTGGTTCCTTGGGCTTCGCTTTCAAGGTTCATATGCTGTTGTCTCAGCTCCTCGATGGAAACACAGGCTTGTTGTGTATTGTTGCCCGTACATTCTTCCTTATATTGTTGGCAAAAGTAAGATACTTGACTGTTGGGACTTCTTCAACATTTATTAGACTGGAGTGTAGTTGTGATTAAAATAAAAGTTGATTACTGTCACCCAACTCAGTAGGGGATAATTGTGTTAAACTCTCTTCTCAGAAGTAGCTGCCTCATACCCAAGTCCTCCTGAATTGAAAGCAGTGTCTGTAGGGAAAGATAAAGAAGATGAAAACATGCCACATCCTGACAGCAGCACACCAGACAATTTGGACTTTTCACTGGGGGAGTTTGGAGAGGAATCCCTTCAGAAGCCATCACTACAAGATGAAAGAGATGAGAAGCTGTCCCTTACTCCAGTCCTTTTCCCAGACAGCAGTGGAAATTTGAGTCAGAACTACTCTAGAGAACCCAACAGTGAATTGGGGGAGACAGCAATCCATGTGGACTTAACTCCTTTTTCAAACAGCAGGCAGATGTCTAGCACTGGTATCAACAGTGGTGAAACATCTAGACCCCCAGAGCTCAGAAAATACAGCATCAACCCTGTTTCAATGTCTTTATGTATCGCCATGGATAAGTCTTGTTCTGCAGACTCTCTGAATTCTTCTTTGTTTGATATCCCTCCAAGTGGTAATAGTGGGATAAATTTATCGGCACATGTTTCACGTGATGCAAATTGGTATAACATGGAGACATCAAACAGTGACTTACTGGAAAGTGAGGAAGAACAACACAGAGATAAAGATAACTTGCCTGCGCTTGATAAACCCCAGGTTTCTAAGAGAAAATGCAAATCGTGTTCAGAAAGTGATGAGCATTTCACTGAAGCAGTGGAACAGTCACAGATCATGGTAAAGAGGGGAGCTAAAGACTCATCGAGAAAATCAAAATGTTTCCTCCAAGATCAGAGTAATACTAACAAGAAACCTATGCGAAAAAGGCTTGTTTTAGAATTCAAAGAAGTGAACAAAGTGCAAGAAAGTAGAGAGCAGTCACATTCAAATGCAGTCATTCTGGACCCTCCTCACTTAAGCCAAAGAACTGTCGGGGTCAGGCGTCATCAGAAAGAAATGTAGAAAAACCTGAATCAAAAAGAATGGGGAGCAGTGTGAAGAGTAATGTGGGGCAAGGCACTCGCAAAGCAGCACCGCAGGTAAAGGAAGCAGTGAGATTTGTAGTTAAACAATGTCTAGATCATTCCCAAACAAACACAAATTGAAATGGTGAGTTCTGCAGTCTACTGTTGCACAGATGTGTTTAGCGTAGTACTGCATGTACTGTAAGATTTCAGTGATCGGTTTAGTTACTTTTATGTGCTTTCCAGTTTACCAACTCTTCTGTTCTACAAAAAGTGCTTTTCATTAATAGATCATAGTTTTGTTAGGTCCAGCCCATAGTCAGACATGGCACTAAATGCATTTTAAAACATAACAGAGCAAAGAAAGCTTTGGGGCCGGCCTATTGGCTTTGGTAGAGCACAACACTTCCAACACAGGAGAGTCGATTTGAATTACTTGAGTCTCACTCAAGGGGCTGGTTGAGGGTGTGCTTGTTGTGGAGGTGATGTACACCAGATTTTAGAGTTTCCTTGAATTTGTCACTCATGGAGCTAGTCAAGGGGTGGGATTGTCACTAATGTGACAACACTTTCCCCAGATTGGGGAACTTGTCTCAGATCTCTCACTCACATTGCTGTTCGAGGGTAGGCTTGTTATTTTTATTTATTTGCTTTTGTTGACTGGGTAAGTCATACTAGACAGCCAAGTGCCTATTTTCAGGTGCGACCCGGGAGAGTTACAAACTTAAGTAGGTAGGTACAGTGACAAATCAGTTTTACATACAGTGGGATAACAGGTGATGGAATAGAATGACAACCAGTAACAAGTCACGAACCCGAGGGTGTTACAGGTGTCCTGGGAGAGTTATAAGCTAGAGCATACACAAAACAATGAGTGAGTCAAGATTTACATATACCAGGAGAGCAGGCTAAACCAATATGGCACTCAAGGAGGAGATGGTACGCTTTAGAAAGATTTGGGTAGGTGGTTGACAGTCCTCAAAAGGGGTTGGGACAAGTGCACACAGGTTCAGTCATATGTTAAACCGAATAAATGCCTGCATGTGGAGGGGGGGGACCTAGGGAAGAGCTGACGGGGGAAGGGCCTGGTGACCTTGTTGGGGTGATGTGCTCAATCCAGATTTGGAAGTTACCTTGAATCTCTCACTCATGGGGCAGTCTGGGTGGACTTCTGGATCTGATGTGCTTTCCCCAGATTTGGGAGTCACTTCATTTCTTTTGCATGGGCTTGTCACAAATGTGATTGTCTGTTCACAGATTTGGAAGATCTTCTTCGAGGTACAGCTCTTGCAGCAGGTTACACCATTAGGACTGAAGTTGGCAGGCGTCAGGACCCCACAGAAATTTTCTAGCTAGCAGTCTTCAGCGGGCATTGCCTCCGACGTTGGTCCCGCCCCCGACGTCAGGCGTAGTACATAAGGAGGCGGTCCCGTCAGAATCCCCAGTTCTTTCCCGCCGTCGACTTGCATGTCTCAACCTCTTCAGTTTAGTCCCTGGCCTTGTGACGACCAGGAAATCTTTTCAGAAATCCAAACTTCGGAAGAAATCCTTCTTCAAGCAGCCTTTCTTCGTCTGATGTCCTCCCCAACTTCAGTGGAGGGCCATTCTTCGAAGTGTGCCTGTGGGAAGCAGATTCCGTTCAAAGACCCTCATTCGCCCTGCGTTCAGTGCCTGGGCTGGGACCACGACACCCAGGCTTGCTCCTTCTGCCAGGGCTTTAACAGCCGAACCAGAATCCGCCGACAGAAGGCTCTCCAGGCTTTCCTCCTTGAAGAAAAGCTCAAGGCCATGGAACCTTCCTCCAGGGGGGAATCTTCGGGCAAGTCGCACAGGCACCACGAGAAGCATCGGGAGAAGGTGAGACCTAGATCCCCCTCTAGGGCCTCGGACTCCTGCAGCTCCGGCTTCAGGTCGGACCGCTCACTGTCTAGAGCCCACTCTCGGGGCCCCCCCCCCCAGCCGTGGTCAAATCAGCCAGCGGTTCTTCGACTCTGCGGCCTGCCAAGACCTCCAGGCCTGCTTCTTCAGCTAAGGGCTCGTCCAGGTCAGGGGAGCATCACAAGTCCTCGTCCCGGCACTCGGCCTCCGACGTCCAGTCAGTCTCTGTGCTGTCGCCACCCCAACGCAAGACCAAGGAGCTGACCTCCCTTAAGCGGACGTTGGACCCGACGTCGGCCCACCCAACGTCGGCCAAGGTTCACAAACACTCCCGTGAACCGGCGGCAGTTCGTCACCCGTCGCCAGTCAGGCATTCACCCCCAGGACACCGGCAGGGGATTGGCGTCAGATACGCGAGCCAGAAGAACCACGCTGCCTACCGGCGTCAGTCAGAGGCGTTGTCGGAGGAGGTCACTCAGCCGAAGACCAGGCAGGCGATTCGGACCCGTCCGAGCTCCCATGGGAACCCTCCCAGAACCGGAGACCCTGGGGAGCCGGCGCCATCCAACGACAGGCCACTGGCGCCTGGTCCGTCATCTGGCCTCAACTTGGCAGAAGTGAAGGAGCTTTTCACTTTCAGGTGGGATACCATCAAAAAGGATGTGGTCACCACACACCTTCCTTCCACACCCGTTGCACCACCGATGCCTGCGCCCCCTCCTTCGCCAAAAGGGTCAGCAGGCCGAGCACCTTCCCCCCAGGAGCCAGCAGCACCTCTTAGGGGCAGATCTACAGAGAAGAGAAGGCCTCCGTCTAGCTCCTCTTCAGGGTCACCCAGCCCCAGAAGACGTCAGTACTCATTGTCTATGGAGGACTCCAGATCTGACATCTCTGAATGCTCCAGATCTCCTTCACCGATCAGCATCCCTTCTCCGGACCCACGCGACCTCCCTAGGTCTCCTCCAGATGACCCCTTGTTCTCTGAGATTATGAGACACATCCAAGAGAACATGGGATGGGATGCGGAGGAACTCGACCCCGAAAGACTACGCCTTGCTCGCTGCCTTCGGCAAAAGGATCCCAAGCCTGTGGTAGTGCCACCCTTGGTGGACACCTTCGTGGATGTCACCAAGGCAGCGTGGAAGCGTCCACATTCGACCCCGGCAATGCCGAAGAAGGCTGACTGCCTGTACAAGGCCCCAAGGGAGGACCAGTACCTGACTAACCATCCTCTGGCCGACTGCCTGGTCTTTACAGCCTCTCATGACTGGTCTCAGAGACCGCAACATCTGAGCACGCAGCCACCGGACCCGGAGTCTAAGCAACTGGGCGTGCTGGTGGAGCGCCTGTGGCGCGACTTCGCCATAGATCGATTGAATTACCTGACCCATGGTTCAGTTCCAGACGCACTGTGGGAACAGGGACAGGAACTGGCAGAGAAATTGCCAGACGGTGGCCAAAAGGAGGAACTCCTCCAGCTCCTCTGCACGGGTTCAGATGTGGGGACCCAAGTGCTCTGAGCCATGTACGACTCCGCGGACTCATCGGCCAGAGCGGCAGCCTCAGGCGTATGTCTCCGGAGACGCTCATGGCTCTGTGTCTCCGGGTTTACCCCAGGCATCCAGAAAAACATTATGGACGCCCCCTTTCATGGCGAAGTTTTGTTTGGTAAAGCCTCAGAAAAGGTCATCACCAAATTACAGGAAGATGGGAAGGCTGTTAGATCTGTCCAGGCCATGTACAGATCTAGACTCAGTTCCTTTCGTAGGAACCAGAGTCGTTTTCACTGCTGAACTCAGAGGCAACAACCTCGTTCCGGTCAGCAACAGAGGGGCTCCTTCTCCCGGAAAGCCCAGGTCAAGACGTCCTCAGGTAAGGGCCAACGTGCTACCAAGTCGGCCCAACCTACAGGACCCTCTGCTGCCACAGCATGACTCCTTCCCGGCTCCCGCCCCTCAGGATCAACAGGAAACAAAGGTCAGGGGCGCATCACAGACCACCTGCCAGGGTGGCGCTCGATCACCATCGACAGGTAGGTGCTACAGTTGGTCGAAAAAGGCCACTATATAGAATTTCTAGACAAGCCCCCCACAAGGCCTCCTCTGCTCTCCCGTTGCTCGGGTCAGCACGACTCTGCTCATAAAGCAGGAAGTGCTCACGCTTCTACAGAAAGAAGCTGTGGAGCACGTTCCAGGGAACTAGACAGGAGCAGGTTATTATTCACACTTCTTCCTGGTTCCAAAGAAAACAGGGGACCTCCGTCCAATCTTGGACCTCAGCGACCTCAATATGTCGGTCGTTTACAAGCGCTTCCGCATGGTGACCCTCCCGGGACTAATCCAAATGCTGAAGAAGGATGCTTTCTTGGTGTCCCTAGACATGCAGGATGCCTACCTGCACATCCCCATCACTCAAGCGCACAGGAAGTTTCTGCGCTTCGAGTTTCTCTGTCGCCACTACCAGTTCCGAGCACTTCCTTTCAGGCTGTCATCAGCACCAAGGGTATTCACCAAGTGCATGGCAGTTGTGGCAGCATCTCTGAGGAGACAGGGCCACTACGTGTTCCTGTACCTGGATGACTGGCTTCTTATGGCCTCCTCCAAGGAGGCATTGCTGCTCGCCATTCAGCATACCCAGGCTCTCTTCCAGTCTCTGGGCATCTTAATTAACTACGAGAAGTCTCTCCTGGTACTGTCCCAGAAACTGCAGTTCATAGGGGCAGTTCTGGACACCGTCAAGGGGAAAGCCTTTCTTCCCGAAGACAGAGCGGAATGCATAAAATCCCTCATATGGGACATGTCAGCGAAGAAGACCGTCCCGGCCAGATTGGTCCTTCGCCTGCTCGGACACATGGCTGTAGCCATTCCTACGGTCCCGATGGCAAGACTCCACATGCAGGTAACCCAGTGGATGTTAAGGGTGCAGTGGGACCAAAGGCAAGACCATCTGCAACAGCCAGTCAGAATTACGAAGACCATGGTTTGGGACTGGCAATGGTGGCTAGATCTGGGAACCCTCTCAGTGGAGGTTCCCTTCACAGCACCGTCCCCAGTGATAACACTCTCCATAGATGCCTCAGGGCTGGGGTGGGGAGCGCACTTGAACGGGTTGAGGTCTCAGGGAACATGGACTACCCAGGAATCTCATCTCTATATCAACATATTGGAGATGAGGCGGTTCTTATGCCCTGCAAGCCTTCCAGTCGAGATTCCCAGTACTCTCCTGTTACAAACAGACAATACTACGTGATGTATTACCTCAACAAACAAGGAAGCACACACTCCTACCCCCTTTGCAGGGAGGCCATGAGGGTGTGGGAATGGGTAATACGACACGGTGCAAACCTCATCGCAGTTCACGTTTCCGGGGTGGACAACACTGTCGCAGACAGCCTGAGTCATTCCCAGGCCAGAGTCCACGAGTGGGAACTTCTACAGGAGGTGGCAGAGGATCTGTTTTATAGATGGGGCACTCCAGAATTGGATCTATTCGCGTCCCCATCCAACGCAAAACTGCCCGATTTTTGCTCGCTAGATCCAGGGCCTGGTGTTTTCTGGCGAGACGCGTTGTCCCTCTCCTGGGCGGGTAGATTCCTCTACGCCTTCCCTCCTTTCCCGTTGATCCAAAGAGTCCTTCTCAAACTTCGCAGGGAGCACGCAACGCTTATTTTGATAGCGCCTTTTTGGCCCAGGCAAATTTGGTTCCCGCTTCTGAATCAGCTGTCCCGGGAACCTCTGCTTCCTTTGCCAATCAGCTCCCACTTGTTGTCTCAGGAGGAGGGTTCACTAGGCCACCCGGACTTACATTCACTGAACCTGCATGCTTGGCTCCTAGAGACATAGCCATGTTGCGACACGGGGTCTCGCAAGAGGTGGCGGAAGTACTTTCTGCCACCAGAAAACTGGCGACACATGCAGCATATGCCATGAAGTGGCGCAGGTTTTGCCTGTGGTCTCAGGCACGTGGTTTCTCGCCCTTAGACTGTCCTGAGAAGCTGGTTCTGGAGTACCTGCTTTTTCTCTTTCAGTCCAGGTTAGCTTACTCCTCGATCAAAGTGCACCTTTGTGCAATATCAGCTTATCATGCCCCCATAGGTCAACGCATGGTGGCCCAGCTGAATACCACTCGTGCCTTTTAAGGGGGGGTCCTCCACCTTAGGCCAGCCCATTAAGGATCCCATCCCTCCCTGGGATTTACCTTGTCCTGGAGCAGCTTACGCTGCCACCGTTTGAACCTGCCGCGGATTGCGAGCTACATTTTCTGTCGTGGAAAACATTGTTTTTGGTTGCCATTACTTCAGCGAGAAGAATCTCCGAATTACAGGCTCTCATGTGCAAGGAGCCTTATTTAATTTTTCATCAGGATAGGGTGTCCCTGAGGACGAATCCTAAGTTCCTGCCTAAGGTGGTTTCAGCCCTTACTCTTAACCAAGACACTGATTTACCGGTGTACTTTCCTAAGTACGCCAATCGAGGAGAAGCACTGCTCCACACCCTGGATGTTCACAGGTGTCTCAGATATTATTTGACCAGAACCAAACAGCACCAGAAAGCAGAGTAGCTGCTCGTTTCATTCGCTGAGAGGATGAAAGGGGCCCCAGTTTCTAAACAGACCCTTTCACGCTGGCTCATTCAGTGTATCTCGTTTTGCTATGACAAGCGCAAGAAACCCTTACCAGGGGTGGTCAAGGGCCATTCAACAAGAGGAGTGGCTACCTCCTTTGCGGCACTGAAGAACGTATCTACGTCGGCCATATGTGCCGCAGCCACCTGGAGTTCGGTGCACACCTTTATCAGGCATTATTGCCTGGATATCGCCTCAAGGCGAACAGCGGGTTTCGGCCTTGCTATTCTTCAGGGCCTCCTGTCTTAGGCTCAGGAAGGGTCTGAATCTCCGTATTGCCTCCTCCCGATGGCCTCTGAAGGCACCATTGCTTGGGAATCAGTCCTAATGGTGTAACCTGCTGCAAGAGCTGTACCTCGAAGAAGATAGTACAGTTACATAAGAACTTACCGTAACAGTAGATCTTGAGAACAGCTCTTGCAGCAAATTCTTCCACCACCATTCCCCTTGGAGGAAGTAGGTTCCAGCCTACACTATCCTTAGGATTGGAAAGGTCGGTTCTTAGTCTTGGCCATCTGATGGCGGGTCCTCGGTCTCCTCTTCTGATGTCATCCAGCGACCGGAAGTCTCCGGCGGGAGAACTGGGGATTCTGGCGGGACCGCCTCCTTATGTACTACGCCTGACGTCGGGGGCGGGACCGACATCGGAGGCGGTCCCCGCTGAAGACTGCTAGCTAGAAAATTTCCGTGGGGTCCTGATGCCTGCCGGCTTCAGTCCTAATGGTGTAACCTGCTGCAAGAGCTGTTCTCGAAGATCTACTGTTACGGTAAGTTCTTACGTAACTGTACTTTACCTTGGGCCTCTTGATCAAGAAGGCAGTCTAGAGTGGGCTTCCTGCGGTAGGGATGTGCTCACCCCAGATTTGGGAGTTTCCTCAGGTCTCTCACTCACAGAGCAGTCAAGAGTGAGCTTGTCGCAAATGTGGTGCTATGTGACTAGATAAGGGATTACCTTGAGTTTCACACTGACAAGGTTGGTCGAGGATGGGCTTTTGGTGGAGGTGATGTGGTTACCCAAGATTTGGGGGTTACCTCAGGCTTCTAGCTTATCGGGGTGGTTGACAGTGGGCTTGCTGTGATTGTGATGTGTTCACCCCAAATTTAGAGATTACCTCAGGTGTTTTGCATTTGGGGACCAGTTGAGAGTGGATTTATTTTGCGGATGATGTACTCAGCCGAGATTTGGGCATTATCTTGGGTTGCTCACCCACAAGGGCAGTTGAGGGTGGGCTTATGTGATGTGCTCGCCCCAGATGTGGTGGTTACTTTGGGTGTTTCCCTTACTGGGGCAGTTGAGGGTGGACTTGTTGCGGAGGAGGTGATGTGCTCACCCCAGATTTGAGAGTGACCTCTGGTTTCTTGCTCGTGGGGGCAGTTGAGGGTGGGCTTATTTTATTTGTTTCCATACATACTTTACACCTCCTTCGGCACTGGCAGGCGCTTCCGAGCTTTCCCTGTACCCACTCCAACCAGCCATCCCCCACGGGTTGCCCCCTCCTCCTGTGACAGGGCCGGTGGTGAGCAGTGCCAACCTCCCCCCACCCCCGGAAGCCAACATCTAGATTGCTGGGGGGAGGCGTGGAGGTGCAGCCTGCCATCATTGAGCGTTCCAGCTCCGAACCTTTTTCCATTTTTCTCCCCAGATCCATGCACGTGCAGTGGGTGAGATGACTGTCTCCACCTCTGCGGAGGCAGTCTTACGCCCTGTGCGTTAATCCACCCTTTCTAGCATCACACCTGTGCTGACCCCCAGCCTCCACTGTGTGTCAGTCTACAGCAGATGCTGAGTCCCCCCACCCTCATGGAAGGAGAGTTGTCAGCGGTCGCTCAATCCTTTCTTACCCTGGCCGACCCTCAAGCAACCCAAGTCCATTCCTGAATCCTGCTTTCCAGCGTAGCGCAAGGTAAGGCTTCCAGTGCCTCAGCCCTCTGCGCCACCGGGCCAGCCCAGGTGGGCTTATTGTAGGCTAGAGTGCTCACCCAGATTTGGAAGTTGCTTCTGGTTTCTCACTGATGAGGGCAGTTACGGTGGGCTTGTTCCAGTTACTTGGGTTACTTTGGTACAGTAGGACAAAAGGAGGCCAGTGGCCCATCGAGATTGTCCCCCGCGATTGAAGGCAGTTATTCCTTCTGATGAACAGATGACAGTCATCCGTCAAGTCCATTTTTGAATGAATTAAAGTTATCTGAATTGATTAGTTCCGGAGGGAGTGTATTCCAAACTTTAGCCACTCTGCTATTATAAAAGTGGTCTCTTTTTGATGTGTTAGCCCACATTACTTCTAATCGTTGTTATGCTAAGCCTGCCAACTATACATCTGTCAGCAAACTTTGTCACAATGTTGCATCATATCAGTATTTTGAAGATGTTTTAGAAGAAGAGTAAATCACCTCTGCATCTTCTCATATGTGGGAACAGGTCAGTTTCTTTTAATCTACTAGTATAATCTAAATTTAATAATCTAGGCACCATTTTAGTTGCTCATCAGTGATGATATTCTCACCGCAAATGTGAGTGTTGTCCAGGGGTTTTAACTCATAGGGTGGCTCAGGGTTGGGCTTTTTGCAGAAGTGATGTGCTGATCTAAGATCTTGCTCTCAGAGGAGCCGTCAAGGGTGGTGGTGTTCTTATGGTGATGTAATCGCACTACTTTGGAGAGTAATAACCTCAGTCTCTGGCTTTCTGAGCTAGTTTAGGGAGGCCTTGTCATGAATGTGATGCTTTTGCCTTGGATTTGAGATGGACCTCTGGATCTTCATCGAGGGTATCTCTTGCATCAGACCACACCTATGGAGCTATAGCCGCCAGGCACTAGGACCATGCGGAAACTTTTCTAGCTAGCAGTCTATAGGTGGCCACCCACAACGACGTCATACGCTGATGACGTCCCTCCCATATAAGTGTGGGCGGCCCCTTGCCCTCCTCAGTTCTTTTCCCGCCATCGACTATTGGACTCCAAAGAGACACCACTGCTTCAGTCAACTGCTAAATTTCTATATTACATTTTCTTTTCTGCCCTAGTTTTTCTAATCACTTTATTTTCAAGTGATTTTTGTTTTTCGTTTATGCCAACCGACCCTGAAAAAATATTTTGCTACTGCGGGTGCAGTCAGAAGATCTTCAATAAGGACAACCACGACATTTGTGACCCCTATGAAGGCCCGGATCATAACGTTAAGGACTGCAATTTCTGCCGCAGATTCAACCAAGCTACCCAGCTGTGGTGCCAGAAGGCACTGGAAAACTTCCTCCTGCAACAGAAGATCTCCCAAATGGAGAAGGAGCTCCAGGCCAGAAGCTCCTCTGCCTTCCCAGCCCAGTTCATGGGCTTCCACTCCTCCAAGGCCCAGGATAAGTTGGCGAGGAAACACAAGAACTAGGACAAGGATCAGAGCAAGGAGAGAGCCTCCCCAGCTCACTCGCTGTCACTGCTTTGGGCGTCGGACATGGCAAGGCCGTCGTCCACTCCGGCTGTGACCCCCTCTGACACCCACACCCTTTCCTCTGCAGGGTCAACTATGGAAGTGCCGCCTGCCAGTCTTACCGTGGCTGTTGATGGCTCCTCGGCATTGGGCCTTCTAATGCCCCAGTGGACTTTGCGGCCTCTGCTGTTCTGTTCCCATTTCTCCAGGGGCCACCAGCTGGAGAGCTTTGCCAGTTCTGCTCTGACCGGTACTGGTACATTGTCATCTTGGTTCAATCTCCCCAGCGATGTCTTCAACCTTTACCTCAGCCTCTTCTTTGATGTCAGGGATGCAGCCTCCCTTTGCCACCCCAGGATGCCTTGCCATGTCTACATCAAGGTCTCAACCTGCTCAAACGACACCCCAGGCCATCATGTCTGCACCAGGGCCGCAGCCCCTCCCATCGATGCCTCAGGCCATCTGCCAACACTGGGACCTCAGGCTCCCCCAGGGGAAATTCAGACGTTTCTGCAGAAAGAGGCCAGAGAGCCTGTTCCCAAGGATCAGAGGAACAGGGGGCTCTATTCTCACCTATTTCTAGTCCCCAAATCAACAGGGGAGTTACGAACCATCGTAGATCTGAGAAACCTGAATTCTAGGGACATGGATATGTTGTTCATCCACACTGTCTGGCAGGTTTCTTGCCGCTTTAAATCTTGCCGGAAGGTCTTCAGGCTGGCTCCTCCCACCCACCCAGGTGGTAAAACTCTCGGCTCCACCCCATGATGCCAGATCTTCCTTACCACTGGAAGCTCAGGTTCCCTCCTTAACGCTCTGTGTATAGACTGGATCCTAACTCTTTGGTTCACCCGAAAATAATTTTAAAGTTTTCAAGACTTCGGTGAAATTCTTCCTTCGTGGCTGTGATGGACAAATCGACTCCCGGTTTTCGGCAGTGCCCATGCGGGCAGAAGATGTCCAGGACGGATCCGCACTCCATGTGCGTCTACTGCCTCGGGCTTGACCACGACCCGCAGGCCTGTGAAATGTGCAGGTCTTTCTTGGCCAATGTCCTTGAAGACCGTGCTGCCCAGCTACAACTTGGGCGCCCCGAGAAATGTTATCTACCGCTGAAGTCCAAGGAGGCCTGTTGGGCTGGAGTCCAGCGACTGGCTCCGGCTGAGCAACTCGAGCAGATGATCGCACTCAAGAAGGAGGCAGCACAGACTGCATCCTCATCTTCCTCTGTCACTCGTTTATTCGCTCTCTTTGGGATCCTCCTACATAGCTTCTTTTAAGGAGCTTTGCCAATCCCTTTCCACGAAGGGTGAGGGGCCATCGGGACACTCTTCTCGGTCAAAAAAGAAGGACTCGAAGGGTAAGTCCCACCGTCGATGTTCATGGGGCGGCAGAGGTCCCCTTCCCGGACAGTCGACACTCGGCTTCGGTCGAGGTTGCGGCTAAGGCTGCTGACTTCACGGTGTCCTTGTCAAGTCAGCCGGCTCGAGACACCCGTCAACGCAGTCGAGATTTTTCTCGACCCGTCGGATGGGCTGTCGACTGGTGAAGCCAACAACCCTTCATCACCGGTTCCCCCGGTGGAAACAGAGCACTTGCCTGTGCCTCCTGTGCCGGAGTCCCCGGTCAAGGCTCCCAAGCTGAGGGAGGAGCGGGTGTCCCCCGCTCCTCCCAGACCCACCCTCGGAAATACCCGAGGATCTCGATCCAGCCGACACTGGCGGTCTCGGTCTCAGCACCGAGGAATGCGGCGGCGCCGCTTGTCCTCGTCTTCCTCCTCGGAAGAGGAGAGGCTTCGGCGCAAATTGCGTGGACGCTACGAGGACTTAATGTGGCAGCAGCTCCTTTTGTTTAGGAACAAGCCAACGCTGTCGCCTTCCCTGGCCATTAAGAGGCTGTCACCCGAAAGGCTGAGACAACCCCTCGCGGTGGTCAAGGTGCCCAAGCCTAGGCCGGTTGTTCGCTCGAAACCAGCTGCCCCACCGATTGTGGTGGAACCTCCGCCTCCACAACCGAAATCGGGGGCTCCGACCAAGGATTCTCGGTCAGGTCAGGGTCTGCCACACGGTTGTCGGTCACCCTCACTCCCAACCGTCCTCGGTGGGTGGAGGGTGGCTCAACCCCAGGCAGCTCTTCGCAGACTCCTCTGAGTCTGTGACGACTCTTCCCTGTTTTCCAGGCCCCTTGACCTGGAGTCCTCCGGGGGCAGTTGATGGGCCGAGAGCCCATCATCGTTCATGGGTCTGCTTCGGCTCATCTCAGAGTCCACCGGGATGCAGCTCGAGACCATATCCAAGTGGCCCAAGTATCCCTCACGGAGATACTGGACCAAGGGGATTCCCCCACGGAGGCCTTTCCGGTGGCTGAAGCCTTTGTTGGCCTAGCCTTGGAGCTTTGGCAGCGGCCGGCTTCCTGTCCTGCGCCTTCGGCCAGGATGGACAGGAAGTATGCGGTCCCTACTGGCTCTTTGTCCGGTTTTTCGGAACACCCCTCTACGGAGGGTTGGTCCAGATAGCGTTTTCCGGCGCTCGGCAATGCTAGAGATGTGGATAAGCCCCCTCCCGACAAGGAGTCCAAAAGCTGGACTATGCGGGGCGCAAGGTATCGCTGCGTCCTCCTCGGCCTCTGTCAGGCCAGCTTGGCTGTACTGATGGCACACTTCTAACGCCCTCATGGGCTCCCTGGATGAGGTGATCCCTCATTTCCCATCTGACCTGCAGACTACAGTCAAGCAGGTGCAGGATCAAGGAAGGGCAGTGGCGAAACAGCAGCTCAAACAGCTATAGATATCGGAGACTCCTGTGCCCAGTCAGTAGCGGCCGCGGTTGCCATGCATTGAAAGCCTGGCTGAGGATATCCAACTTACGGCGGATACCCAGCACAAATGGCAACATCCCTTCTTGGGGACCGACCTGTTCAGCCCTGGAGTGGAAGGCCACCTCCAGAGGATCGAAAAGTCCAGCGCCACCTTGGACTCGGTCACGTCTGCTCAGAAGGACAAGGGCCATCATCAGGAACATAAGTCCTTTCGACCTTCTGCCCCTGCGGCACGTCTGGCCCAGCAACACCAGCATCAGGGCCAGCAGGCTCGTGCTTGGCATTCCAAAGCCAAGCCTGCAGCTTCCTCCAACAGGAAGCAGGGAGGAAAAGGCCCAGGAGGTCCCTTGGCCAGTCCTTCCTCCAAGCCTGCCCAGTGATGGGTTGAGGGGTGTCGCCCCTAGTCTCGTCGCTCCCCACTGGGTTCCCCCTGTGGGGGGACGGCTCCACCACTTCCTTTCCGCCTGGTCCACTATCACCATGGACCGCTGAGTGTTGGAGGTGGTAGGGAAGGGTCTGCCTCAGGAGTTTGAGCAGGTAGCGCCCTTCCGAGCTGTCGCCCATGGAGGCTACAGGGTCTGCAGCGCCTCTGTGTCGGCTCATCAAGCCGACATTGCCCTACTCCTCCAGAAGGAGGTGATCAGGGAGGTGGCGGATCCTCCACCAGACCCAGGGTTTGTGTCCAGGTACTTCCTGGTCCCGAAACGGACGGGGGGGGGGCTGGCGCCCCATTCTAGACCTGCATGACCTGAACAAGTTCCTAAGGTCTCGAACCTTCAGGATGGTCACTCTGGCTCAGATTATTCCATCCCTGGAATGAGGCGTGTGGTTCTGTTCTCTGGACCTCCAGGATGCGTTCTTTCATGTCCCAATCCGTCCGTCCCACCAGCGATTCCTGCACTTCAGATCAGAGGGGTCCCTCTACGAGTTCCGGGCCATACCCTTCGGCCTTTCTCTAGCCCCAGGGTCTTCACCAAATGCATAGCAGTGGTGACAGCATTCCTGCGGTGCCGAAGGGTCCGGTGTACCCCTACCTGGACGACTGGCTGATTGCGGCCTCCTCTAGAATGGAGGTGGAGCGGTCCAGAGATCTGGCCCTCCAGGTTTGCTCTCAAGTTGGCCTCCTTATCAACGAGGCCAAGTTAGAACTCGTGCCAAAGCAGGTGATCCAATTCATCGGGGCAGAACTCAACTCTCTGCGAGCCAGAGCACGGCTCCCGGCGGACAGGGCCGAGGTTCTTTCCTCCTTTGCCCAGTCATTTCAGGTTGGGCAATTGCGCCCTGCCCGGGACTTCCTGTGCCTCCTGGGCCTCTTGGCGGCCTGCACCAGCGTGGTCCGATGGGCCCGTTGGCACATGCGTCGCCTTCAATGGGTTCTGGCCAGCCAATGGTCACAGCGCTCCGGTCCTTTGGATCAGCCAGTGACATTGACACAGGAGATGTGGAACGCTCTCCAGTGGTGGATCGTTCAAGCTCATCTGCAAGAGGGCATCCCATTTGTCCGCCCTGCTCCAACGGTCTCCCTATCGACCGATGCCTCTCTGATGGGTTGGGGTGCCCATCTGGGGGAGCACAGAGCGCACAGCCTCTGGTCCCCTCGGAGGTCCCGATCACATCAACCTGCTGGAGCTTGAGCAGTTCATTTAGCCCTCACTTCCTTCGCTCCGTTTGTATGGGATCAAGTGGTCTGGGTCCAGACGGACAGTACCATGACGATGTACTACCTAAACCGCCAGGGCGGGACGCGCTCCATGCCTCTGTAAAGGGAAGCTCTCTGCATTTGGTCCCTCGTGCGCAGCTTGGAGGTGGATTTCCTTGCAATCCATGTGGCAGGAGCCTCCAACATTCTGGTCGATGCCCTAAGCCGGATAGGAGCTGCGTCCCACGAGTGGGCTCTCCTGCCGGAGGTAGTATAAGATCTGTTCTCCCACTGGGGCATGACTCAGGTGGACCTGTTTGCCTCCAGGGAGAATGCGAAGCTGAGACTGTTTCATGCCCACCCCCCTCAGCAGGGTCACTGCAGGGGGATGCCTTCTCGAGGCCATGGACCCCGGGCCTCTTCTACGCCTTTCCCCCATTTCCCTTGATCCACAAGGTGCTTCTCAAGGCGAGGAGGGACAAGGCGCAGGTGATTCTGGTAGCCCCAGACTGGTCCCGCCAGTTCTGGTATCCAGATCTCCTCAGTCTCAGCTCCAGGCTCCCAAGGCAGCTCCCAGCCCGCCCAGACCTGATCTCAGTCAATCAGAGGAAGGTATTCCATCCGGACCTTCAATCCCTGCACCTGACAGCCTGGTTCCTGAGCTGCTAGAGTTACAGGCCTTGGGTCTTTCCGACGAGGTCCTCAACGTCATTGAGGCTTCCCGTAAGGAGTCGACCAGAAAATACTACGCCTTTAAATGGAAGAGATTCTCCATTTGGTGTCAGAGCAAGGGCCTGGACTCTTCCTCCTGCTCCTTGGCAAGCATTCTGGACTACCTGTGGTCCGTTTCTCGGCAAGGGCTTCGGTCGACGACCCTTAAGGGGCACGTGGCAGGCATCCCTGCTTACCGGGCACAAGCCGTTAAGCAGTCGGTGGCTCAGGAGAAGGTGGTCGGGAGCTTTTCCAAAGGCCTTGATCACATATCCCCTCCAGTGCGAGAACCTCCATCTCCGTGGGATCTACTGCTGGTATTGGCTAAGCTCATGGGCAAGCCATTCGAACCAATGCATAGGTGTGACATCTCTTACCTGTCGTGGAAGACCGCCTTCTTGGTGGCTATCATGTCAGCCAGAAGGATGGGAGAGCTCCAGGTGCTTTCCATCGAGTCTCCTTATCTGATCTTCCACAGGGACAAGATTGTCCTGCGCCCCCACCCAGAAATTCCTTCCGAAGGTGGTGTTGGAGTTTCACCTTAACCAGGTGTTGACTCTGCCAGTGTTCTACCCCAATCACACCTCGGAGGCCGAATAGGCTCCAGACTTTGGACCCTAGAAGAGCGTGCGCTTATTATAAGGAGTGGAGGGCTAGAAGTTAGGGTGAGGTTAAGCCAGCTGTTTGTCACCCTACGCTGAAGCCGCATCTGACAGACCTGCAGCCAAGCAGGCGATAGGCAGGTGGGTCACCTCCTGCATAGATCTCTGCTGTAGGTTGGCGTGCATGGAGCCTCCCAGAGGGATAAGAGCTCATTCTACCCCCCATACCGCTGCATCGGTGGCTGCTTCCAGGGACGTCCCTATCCAGGAAATCTGCAGGGCTGCTACCTGGAAGTCAGCACACACCTTCATTACCACATCAATCTTGAGTCACGCCGGGATGCTGGTTTTGGGACCTCTGTTCTCCAGTCATTATTCCCTAAGTAGGGGGTGTGCGCCTTGCCTCCCTCCTTCCGGAGAACTGCTGGGAGTGTGCCAGACAGTGTGGATGAACAACATATCCATGTCCGTAGAAATATAGGTTACTCACCTGTAACAGGAGTTCTAGGAATGGTATATGTTGTTCATCCAACATCTCCGACCTCCCGACTTCAACGCACAACCTGGCTTCCAGCGGGCTGGGTCTGGCGTCATGTACGGAGCCAAGAGTTTTACCACCGGGTGGGTGGGAGGTGCCAGCTTGAAGACCTTCCGGCAAGATTTAAAGTGGCAAGGAACCCGCCAGACAGTGTGAATGAACAACATGTACCATTCCTAGAACTCCCGTTACAGGTGAGTAACCTGTATTTACTTAAAATAGATAAACATGTAAAATGATAAACATAGAACCATATATCACAAAACATAAATCTTTTAAAACAATAAGGTTTAAAAAGTTCAAATTCCTACCAATAATACACTTAGACCTGTCTACCTAATTTGTTCTTATCTTCTTATAGTGCTGTAGATGTTTCTTTTTTCAGAGTCCAAACATGTGTATCTCTAAAGGTCTATTACAGCATAACTAAAACCCTGTCTTGACCCTGCCTTCTCCATGATGTCACCCAGCTCCTCCTCTGTTTATTTAAAATGATACAGTCAAGATGTCTTGTGTCAGGAGGTAAATTAATAGGTGACATCAGCAGAAAAATTGTTTCCCATATGACTTCCAATTAAGTCTGTAATTTTCAAGACCTTTCTTTTTCATCCATGAGCAGCTTCCTCTCTCAAGGATATCAAAGGACTTTTGTGACATAGCACCAAAGTGCCATAACCCGTATTCTTGTTCTAAACATCATAAGCTTATACAAATCACACATGCCCACACAATGCAAAGCATCATGGGCTGCATATGCAAATCACCACAGAATGTTATGCTGGTTCAACTTTAAGCAGAATTGCATGGTGCTAAAGGCCTCTCTCACAATTTGCAAGGGTGCCAACAGATGACATAGACACATGTTTACGTCCTACCAGGACTCATCAGTATGTCTCGTCTGTTTGACACCCCAGTGGACTGAACCAGCTACCCTAAGACAGTCTGTCTTGGTTATGTTATGGTGAACCCATTAAAATAAAAAACATTTAAAGACAAAAGAACCTCTGTCGTAAACACTGAGGCAAGGGTTTACCAAGGGCATTTGGCTGGGAAGCCAAGTTTCAAGAAAATACAAAATCACATGCCAACACAATGCAAAGCATCATGGGCTGCATATGCAAATCACAACAGAATGTTATGCTGGTTCAACTTTAAGCAGAATTACATGGTGCCGAAAGGCCTGTCACACAGTTTGCAAGGGTGCCAACAGATGACATAGACCGTGTTTGTCCTACCAGGATTTTCCAGCCTAGCAGCTGACAGCTACAATTAATCTAGATAAACAGAAATCCTTACTTTAAGTCTCTTCTAGCCTATAATCATCTCCTGGCTTTTATCTTTTAGCTGAAACAGCATGTCTCATGAGACACTCAATAACACATTTTTATATTACAAAAAGCATAGATTAATCAGAGCCAGCTGTGCAAGCATTACACTCCTCCCTACCTAGACTGAATTTGGGGGCTCTATCCCCTGCATGGGATAAGCTTCCCAAATCAGTTCACTCCTCATAGACGCGAGACAACCCATCCGAGTTCTGATTTTTCGCTCCAGCCCTATGTAGAATTGTCATGTCATACCCTTGTAAAGCAAGACTCTATCTTAGAAATCTAGCATTGTTTTTTCCCCATCTGTGTCAGCCAAATCAGGGGGTTGCGGTCAGTCTGTACCACAAAATGCTGCCCATACAAGTTTGGCTCCAACTTCTTTAGGGCCCACACTATGGCAAGACACTCCTTTTCCACAGTGGAGTATGCCTGCTCCCTAGGAAGTAACTTTTTACTCCGATAAGCTACAGAGTGATCTTTCCCTTGGCTGGATGTCTGACTTAGTGCTGCCCCAATACCCACATCGGAGGCGTCAATCTGAACTATAAAGGGTCTGCTATAGTCAGGACTTGTCAAAACAGGAGCACTGCCCAGTGCCTCCTTCAGTCTGGTAAAGGCTTCTTCACAGGCTAGTCTCCAGGTAATTTTCTTTGGCATCCTTTTCTTTACCAGGACAGATAGGGGAGCAGCCAGGGTACTGTAATTGGGTACAAATTTTCTATAGTACCCTGCTGTCCCAGAAAACTCTGACCTGCTTCTGTGTTTCTGGTCTGGGCCACGCCTGGATTACCTCTATTTATATTTGGTTAGGATGGAGCTGTCCCAGGCCTACCATGCCGAGTATGCCACTTCTCCCATGGCCACCTGGCACTTCCGGCTTTGACAGTAAGCCCGGCCCTCTGTATCCTTCCCAGCACTTCCCTAAGGTGGGATAGGTGTTCCTCCCAGCTGGTACTAAAGATGGCAGTATCATCCAGGTACGTCACGGCGTACTCCTCAGCACCATTTAACACTTGGTTCACCAACCTTTGGAAAGTGGCCGTGGCATTCTTCATTCCGAAAGGCATTACTTTGAATTCAAATAAGCCTATCGGAGTGATGAAGGCCGACCTCTCCCTTGCTCTGTCCGTCAACTCTACCTGCCAATGCCCCTTGGTCAGATCAGTGGTCGTAAGGTAGGTCGCCCCTCTTAACTTGTCCAGGAATTCGTCTGTCCGGGGCATCGGGTGGGTGTCTGACTTCATGACTGCATTCAGTCCACGATTGTCCACACAGAAACGAGTAGAGCCATCTGGCTTGGGCACAGGGACCATGGGTGAGGCCCAGGGGCTGTGGGATCTCTGGATTACCCCTAAATCCAGCATCTCCTCCACTTCCCTCCTAATGTCCTTTTGGAAAGCTTTCGACACCCAATATGCTGTCCGCCGTATGGTCGACTGTGTCCCTGTCTACACATCGTGAGTCGCTAAGGGGGTTAGTCCAGACTTGGTGCTAAACAATGGGGCAAAGTCTGCTAAAACCTCCCTTACTTCCTGGATCTTGTCCAGGGTCAGCTGGGGAGACAATTTAACTCCCTCCACAGAGGACTCCTGCTTGCTTTCTCCCAGCATTTCCGAAGGGTCTCCTTCATCCGTCTCCTCCCAGGACTACACACTGCAAACACCATGTCAGCCCTGTTTGCATATGGCTCATCATGTTGACATGGTACATCCTTTCTGTCTTCGGTCAGATAACTCTATAATATATAGTTCACATCATTTACATTCCTAACCACTTTGTGCGATCCTGCCCACTCAGCCTGCAGCTTGTCTTTCGGACCGGAATAAGGACCATGACTTCCTGACCCACTACGTGAAGCGAGCTCTGGCTCTGCAGTCGTACCACACTTTTTGTTTCTATTGGGCAGCTGCCAGGTTGCTCTGGGCTGTCCCCATAAGCTCCTTCAGCCTTTCCCTAAACTTAAGTACGTAATCTACTATGGGAGTTCCCTGGGTGGCATGCTTGCCTTCCCATTCCTCCTGGATCCAGTCTAGGGGCCCACATACCCAGCATCCATGTAAGAGTTCTAATGGGGAAAATCCCGTCGACTCTTGGGGCACCTCCCTGTATGCAAACAACAGGTGGAGAAGGTATTTCTCCCAGTCCCTCCCATGCTGTTCAGCAAACGCCCAGAGCATTGATTTCAGGGTACTATTGAATCTTTACACAAGCCCATTGACTTGTGGGTGATACAGTGTCGTGCATCTCTGCACCACCTCACACTTCTCCTATAAACATTTCATCAGGTCCGACATGAAGAAACACTCTCGATCGGTAATAACCTCCTGCAGAAAACCAACACGGGAGAAAATCCCAAGTAAGGCATCTGCCACTTTTTCTGTCCTCAATGAGGATAGGGTGACTGCCTCCGGGTACCAGGTGGCATAATCCACCACAGTCAGGATGAATCTCATCCCTGAGGAGCTGGGGGTATTTAAAGGCCCCACAATATCCATTCCCACCCTCTGGAATGGCTCCTTCACTATGGGCAATGGAATCAGGACGGCTTGGGTTTTCTTGCCCGCCTTCCTTATTTCTTGGCACTGGTGACAAGACCTGCAATACTTCTTCACCTGCTGGGTGAAGGTTGGCCAGTAGACATTTTGGGCCAACTGCTGCATAGTGCGCGCGATTCCCAGATGACCAGACAAGGGAATATCATGTACAGTCTTGAGCAACTGCTCACAATACCCTTGGGGAACGACATGCTGCCTGCCTAGCACCCCTCCCTCTGTCTGCACAGCCTGAGTATACATAAGTCCATTTTCCCAATAAACCTTATGTCTGCCATCACCTCCCTCTGCTCCGTCAGAGTCTGCCCAAGCCCTCAGTTTCCTCTAAACTAGGGTCACTTCTCTGAGCACCTGCAAACCCCTCACACATTCCCAAGGCATGGGACAGGTCCCTTCAGTCGCTAAACTAGGGTCCCTAGCACTAGCGTAAGGGCACTCAGGATCACTGTCAATCCCAACCCTCTGACAGTGGTCACCTTCCCTCTTTGGAGTAAACCCTTCTGTGGCCGTGTGGTTGCACTGCTTGGTGAAATTTCTACTGCCTTTTGGTTGGTCTCCATATCAGGAGACACAGACTGGGGAACCCTCCTCTCAGTGGTGTCCACAATGGCTCCTGTGGGGTCCAGGGAACTACAGTGTTCCCTTGACGTTTGGCTACGGGTAACTGCACACACCATCCCTTGTTTGAGATTGTTGCCCAGGATCACATCCACTGCTAAGGTTTGGCTACAGCCACCTGTTGCATAGTTCCCCCCGTTTCACCCCAGTCTAGGAGAACACTAGCGAGTGGCAATATTTTCTCTTCACCAGTAAAGTCCTATACAGTTACGTATTTATTGGGTATCAGCTGACCCAGCTCTACTAGATCCCTCTTTACCAAAGTCAAGGATGCCCCTGTGTCCCTTAACCCTTGCGTTTGTACACCATTCACCATGACTGGGTGCATGTGTTCTCTCATGTTCACTGGCATGCTTCCAGGCATACACAAAAAAAACACTTCCTTCCTAGCCCCTGCTGTGTATTATTCGCCTTTTTGGACACTGTCTGGCAGTATGCCCAGTTTCTTTACACAACCAACATTAATTTCTTTTCTCGGAGAAATCTTTTTTCTGAAACCTGGGGCTAACTGGTTTTAGTGGGCAGTGAGGGTTTTAGCTGCCCTGCAGCGCCTTTTTCCGTTCTCGCTGCCATGCCCACCCATTAAGCTCTCAGAGCAGGTCTGCTCTTGGCATAGCAGTCGAGAGTTCAGCAGCCTCTTGCACTGTTTTGGGATCTCAGTCCTCAAGCCAGGTTTTCAGCTCTGCTGGGCATGCCTAGAAAAACTGTTCTAACAGAATCACATTTTCAATTTTATCATGAGTTTGCTTCAGTTCCTTCCACCAACGTTTTAAAACTGGCGTCGTTTGGTAGGCTTGCTCCTCATAGCTCTTGTCAGGGCTTCTCCTGAGCTTCACAATTTAGCTCTGTATGATTTGGCAGTTAATTCAAATTTCTTTAACAAGTGCAGCTTTAAGTTTGCTGTAATCATCACTGTCCTCATTGTCCATTTGACCCAATGCATCCGAGCTTTTTCCGATAGGTAGTGGGGATAGCTGGAAGCTCCAGGACTCCTAGGATTTTTAACCTGAATACAAACTTTTTTAAAAGAATTTAAAAGGCATCCATACCCTCCCTCTTTAAATTTGGCTGTCAATTTGGATTAAATTTGTAACCCAGTCCTGTAGTCCTAGTTAAACCCAAGCCACTTACCTGCTCTGGTGCGCTTGGTTGAGTCGTAGCTTCTCCAGTTCATGTTGCCTCTGGCTCATGCTCCTCACGGTCAGCATCTCTCTGTTCTCGCTCTGCCTCTCAGTGTTCTCGCTCTGCCTCACTGCCCACCTCCCGCTGTTCGCGGTCCTTCTCCCTCTGGAACTCCAGCTCCATTCTCGCCAACTCAGTTTGCAGCCTGAGTACTTCTATATCCAGGATACTGGTGACCTCCTGCTGCTGAGGCCCTTCGCTACAGTGGCCCTGTTGTCCTCCTCATCAGATCTGGACACTGCACTGGCTGCTAGCCCTGCCACACTCAGTGTTCGGTCCTTTCACTGTCTGTGACTCGATGCTCTGAGTATCTGCTACCATCAGGGCATCCATGAGGTTCTGTTGGGTGGCTTTCATCTCGAACAGGACTCCTCTGTCCCTGCATAACTGCTTTAAGTAGTCTACAGTGCGCCTGCTGTAGTTGGAAGCCATCTTCTTCGTTAAATACGGCTATTTTGACTTGCACTTTAGAGAAAACAAATAAATACATGGGTAGGAACTTGACTGTACGTCAAGTGATATAGTTCTGTCTCCTTTTTAAAGATAAATTGCTGCCTTTTTCTTTCTTTGCAAGTGAGCTGACGGTCTCAAGCTGACACACTGAACAATAAAAGCTTGTAATACCAAAATTATGCACACTGCTGCCAACCAGTCTGTCACAATCCCACTCAGCAGGTCAGGCCTCTGCTCCCATAGTGCCAACCTCTGAGCACAGTATTGTGAACAGTTAACAGAACAGGGTAACCCTCCTGTCTGTTTTGTGGGTTTGAATCAAACTTTGGTCTCAAGTTCTGGAGGGAATCAAACTGTGAACCTCTTGCTAGCATCCTCGATGTACAGGCTCAGATAATTCTGCTCTTCACGGGGGGCCAGATATCTTTTGCTTATGGGCACCTAATCAGGCGTACAAAATGAACCCTTAAAAACTCTATTAAAGGCCTCAGAATAAACTCTTACCTTTTCCAGTTTGGTAAAACCAGCAAGCTTTTACAGTGTCAGCTTTAACCATATTGCTTCCCTTGTCAAAGAAAAATTTCAAAAGGCACGCCAGGTAGTCTCTAAAAATAGAGGTTTACTTAAAATAGATAAACATGTAAAATGTAAAACACATATCCATATATCACAAAACATACAGTCTTTTAAAACAATAAGGTTTAAAAAGTGCAAATTCCTACCAATAATACACTTAGACCTGTCTACCTAATGTATTCTTATCTTCTTATAGTGCTGTAAATGTTTCTTTTTTCAGAGTCCAAACACGTGCATCTCTAAAGGTCTGTTACGGCATAATTAAAACACTGTCTTGACGCTGCCTTCTCCATGGTGTCACCCAGCTCCTCCTCTGTTTATTAAAAATTATACAATCAGGATTTCTTGTGTCAGGAGGTAAATTAGTAGGTGACATCAGCAGAAAAAACTTGTTTCCCCATATGACTTCCCAATTAAGTCTGTAATTTTCCAAGTCCTTTCTTTCATCCATGAGCAGCATCCTTTCTCTTAAAGGACATCAAAGGACTTTTATGACGTAGCACCTAAGTGCCATACCCTGTGTTCTTGTTCTAAACATCATAAAAGTTTATGATTTTTCCAGCCTAGCAGCTGGCAGCTACAATTAATCTAGATAAATGGGGGTAAATTACTTTGTCTCTCCTAGCCTGTAATTATCTCTTGGCTTTTATCTTTTAGCTGAAACAGCATGTCTGATGAGAGACACTCAGTAACACATTTTTATATTACAAAAAGCATAGATTAATCAGAGCCAGCTGTACAAGCATCACGGTAAGTTCTTACATAACCAGGGCTCCAGATAAGATTTTTTTGGGATGAGTACTGTACTCCTCATTTTGAAATTCAGATGCATACAAGTGTCTGGACAGAGTGGAATGAGGAGTACATTTTTAAAAACGCTTTTGGTTAGATAAGAATTGATCAAGTGCCAATAATGCTCCAGGTAATGTTGGCAGGTAGGAGTAATTTACTCAACAGTTTAAAATATAGTGAGTAAAACAAAATTGAGATGCGTCGAGGTGCTGTAAATCTGAAAAATAATGCGTTTTAGAATCACTAGTCACATTACGGAGCACTATTCTTTGGAGTGTGGAGTATTTACAGAATGTTGGGTGAGTACTGGTACTCATTAAAACATTTTCTGAAGAGTATTTCCTAAAATGTGGTGAGTAAAACAGGTTGTTACTCCCTTATCTGGAGCCATGTATGTAACTGTACTTCACGCTGAATAACTACCTCCAGATCTCTGTCTTCCTTTACAACCTTTAGTACAGTTCCTCCCAAGTTGTATGTTGGGCAGATGTTGTTGTCCAGATGGAGCACAACACATTTATCTGGGTTCTATTTAATTTCCTTCTTTCGGACCACAGGTATACTGAATCAAGATCTCTCTGAATCCTGTCCAGCGTTGTCATTGGCTAGTTACTCTGCCTCCGATATTAGTATCATTGGCAAATTTGTTTACAAATCCATGTAAACCAGATGCAAAATCGCTCACACATATATATATATATATATATTTTTTTATTAAAGAGAATCAGACCCAGCACAGATCCTTAGGCATCCCACTGGTAAGACTAATGTAGTTTGAGACTGCACCACCAACGCTAACCTTTTGTTTGCTGTCTGTTTACCAATTTTGGATCCATGATGTAATTATACCATCCATATTTAACTGGTCCAGTCTAGTAATTAGTTTACCATTAGGGACAGGGTTGAAGATCTGACTGAAGTTCAAATAAATGACGTCACAAGGAATGTTATGGTCTAGGAGGTCACAGATGGGCTCATAAAAATATATTAAGTTAGTCACACATGAGCACCCTTTAGTAAATCCATGCTGTGTTTTATCCATTGTACCACCAATATTTATAGTATCCAATATTGATTCTTTTAATAGCCCCTCCATTCTTTTTCCCAAAATCGTTGTTAGGCTAATAGGTCTATAGTTACTAATTGATTGTTACCTGTTTTTAGTATTGGGGTTACAGTTGCATTTTTCCAGTCCTCAGAAACCAAACCCATGTTGAAGGAAGATGAAAAAATGACACTTAAAGGGTTGAATATTAGATATGCCAAGTTTATGATAGTCTGTGGATGGACGTTATCCGGTCCAGGTACTTTGCCTGGTTTGATTTTGTTCAATTCCCTAAAACTTTTGTTTGCAGTGATGGCTACCCAAGTCATCTAATATTGGACTGTTTATTTTAACAACAGTTTTGATATCGTTTTTATTGAAATGAGTGCCAAAATAGTTATTTTGGTTCTCGGCCATGAGTGCTGGGTCTTCAGTTAGTGCGCCTTCAATGAACAAAGAGGTCCACCAGTTGATTCCCTACCTTTAAGGTTGTTAATGTATCCAAAATAGGCTTTTGGGTCTGCTCTGTTTCTGGTTGAACACAGAAATCCAGCTGCAGAAAAGGATCACAGTGGCCCATACAGTCTGCCCCATTCCCACCCCAAGTCAGCATCATCCCCCAGTTTCTGTCCTTGTTTTGTGCTTCCAGGAACTCCATTTCCATTTCATACTTATCCCCATGTATTTGTCCCATGACCACTTGAACTTTCCTACTGTTTTCGCCTCCACCACCCCTCTGAGCAGTCCATTCCATGGGCCCACCATCCTTTCAGTAAAGTAGTTCCTCTCCTATTACCTCTTAATTGCCCACCCTCCAGCTTTAAGCTGTGCCCCTAGTTTTCGGATTCTCCTTCCTCTTGAAGATGCTCCCTTCCACCACCCGGTTTATCCCCTTTAGGTATTTAAAAGTTTCTATCATATCTCCCCTCTCTCTCTCCTTGTTTCCAGGGAGTACAAGTCTAGCCCTCCATCCTTTCCTTATATGTCTTTTGATGCATGCCATGCACCATTATGTTTGCCCTTCTCTGGACCGTCTCTACCTTTTCTATATCCCCCTTCTGATATGGTCTCCAGAACTGTACCCCATGCTCAAGGTGCTGCTGAACCATGGACTTGTATAAAGGCATTGTCACTTCCCTTCTCCTGCTTGTATTCCCCCTCCCAATACAGGCCAGGATTCTGTTTGCTTTTCCCACTGCCTTGTTGCGGTGGTCTGTTTGCTCTAGGTTGTGCGAAATTATAATCCCCAGATCCCTCTCCTGCTCCGTTACCAATACTGCCTCCCCTCCTAGTGTGTGTGTGGCCTCTGGGTTCTTTTGCCTATTATGCATTATTCTGCATTTTTTTTGCATTAAAACTCAGTTGCCACTTCTCTGACCACCCTCCAGCTTTCACAGATCCTCTCTCATGTTCTCCCCCACCCCCCCCGGTGTGTCCACCTTATTGCAAATTTTCATATTGTCCATGAAATAGGCACACCTTCCCTTCAGTCCTCCCCAATATCCCTATATAAATGTTAAAAGTATTGGACCCAATACTGACCCCTGAGGTACCCACTCATCACCTGTTTCTCCTGGAATGCACTCATTCACAACCACCCTCTGGCTTCTGCCCCCAAGCCAATCTTCTACCCAATTTGTTATTTTCTTCCCACTCTCAGGCTTTCAATTTGCTCACTAGTCTCCCTGTGAGGGGCGGTGTCAAAGGCCTTGCTGAAATCCAGGTAGGCCACATCCACCACCCCTTCATCATCCACCCTTATTACCCAATCGAAAAATTCGATCAGGTTCATCTGGCATGACCTTTCCCTCATGAACCCATGTTGTCTGTCATCCTGAAGACCCCTATCGTCCTGGTATTTAACTATACTTTCTTTCAGGAGGACCTCCCAAGATCTTACCTACCACTGAGGTGAGACTGACTGAATGGTAGTTACCCGGCTCTTCCCTGCCACCGCCCTTGTGCAAAGGTACCATGACTGCCTTCCTCCAGTCTACTGGAACCTTCCCTGTATTCAAAGATATATTAAACAGCCGTGTTAATGGCACCACTGTTTCCTCCCTAAGCTCTCTGAGCACCAGGGTTGCAAGGCATCCAGACCCATTGCCTTATCCACCCTTATTTTATCCAGTTCCTCCAAAATCCTGCTTTCCTTGAATGTACTAGTGTCCACTCCCTCACTCTCCATACTGCTCCCTTGTAGCTCTGGTCCCTTCCCTTCCTTTTCTATCGTGAAAACTGAGCTAAAGTACCCATTTAGCAAGTCAGCTTTTTCCAAGTCTTTCTCCTTTATAGCTCCCCTTCCCCTTTAGTCTCATTTTGTCCTGCCTATTCTTTCTTCTCTTGCTTATATATTGGAAGAACTTTCTGTGCCCCCTGCTGGCCCTCCTTGCTATCCTCTCCTCCGTTTCCGCCTTTGCCTTCCTAATTATCTGTCCTGCCTCCTTAGCCTTTTCCTGCATAACTCCATGTCCACTCTTCCTTGTGTCCTTTATATGCCTTGAAAGACCTCTTTTTTCCCTATTGCCCTTGACACCTCTCTACAGAACCAAAGCGGCCTCCTTCCCCTTTTCCTTTGCTTATCTTTCTAATGCACTGGTTCATGCTTTCAAAATCCCACCCTTTATTGCCCCCACAGTTCCTCTACATTTCCCAGCATTTCTCTGTCTTCCATCTCACCTCTGAAAATCTCCCTCAGTCTGTTAAAATCCGCCAGCCAGAAATCCAGTACCCTAGTGGCGGTTCTCTTCTCCTCCCTCCCCATCCTAACTCTAAATCTTATTACTCTGTGGTCACTTCCTAGATTTTTCCACAAGACCTCTTCTACACTATCCCCATTGGACAGTATTAGCTCCGGGTAGCCCCAAGTAGGCTGTCTGACTAGTTGCTGTAGGAGGGCTTCTTGTAGGGATTCCAGTATATCTCCCTACTCTTTGCCAATGCAGCTGATAAGATACTCCAGTCCACATCAGGGTGATTAAAGTCCCCTACCAGCAAAGTTCTCCCTTGCTGGCCATCCCTGCACCTCTTGCATCAACTCCTTGTCTGACTCCTCCCCTTGATTTGGTCCCCTGTAGACCACTCCCATTCGCAATACCTCCCCGGTCCTACTGGCCAATGTGACCCAGAGGACCTTCCCTCCCCTTTTCTTTCCTTCATGTCCCTTCTAAAGAGGCTGTACCCTGGGACAGCTACTTCCCTGTCATGATTTTCCATCCACCACGTCTCCGTTATGGCAACTAGGTCCAAACCTTCTTCTACCATCATGGCCTCCAATTCTCCCATTTTATTCCCCATACTCCTGGCATTTACCACCAAGCCCTTCCACCAATGTCCCTCAGTCCCTATCCTTTTTCTTCCTGTCCCCCATCTACTCCTGCTGGGGCGTGCTAGCTAGGCAAGTTTCTCCCTGATCTACCGCCTTCCCTTACCTAGATACGTACTCCCCCGTACTCGGTTTAAATCTTTCACGTTCAGGTTAAGGTGGATTCAGGGTTACGTTAACTTTGCTTATATGCGTTTCTGCATTTTTTAGATCATTTTTTAACTCTCGTACTTCTTACTGCTAAGATCTCTCTTGAACCTGCTAAATTATCTATTCATGAACCGTTTTATACCCAGTATAAGCCATTTAGGTCTGATCCTGTTTTTCAGATCTTTTCCTGGTAGGAACCAGCTTAGCATGTAGTTCTAAAGCTTGTCCCGAAGAATAACCTGCATACCAACTGTATTTTTACCTGCAAAGAAGTTACCCAGTCCCAGTTTGATAATTCTCTAGCCATAGCTACAAAATCAGCTTTATTATAATTTTCTACTAGCTGAAACATTATGATGTTTAAGATGTGGTGTATCACTACATAGATTATACAGTGGTCACTGCTGCCTAGAGGATGTATCACGTTACATTTTGTTATCCAGTGTTTGATAGTAGTCAGTACTAGGTCTTGTAGGTTGTTTCCCCTTGCTGATTCTGAAACTAAATGTTCCAAGTTGCACTCGTTGATAATATCCATAAGTTTAGAAGCTAATTGTCCCGTTGCAATACCATTAACCCAGTCAATATTGTTGATGTTGAAGTCACCTAGTATTACAGCTTCCTTATTTGTCACACATCTGTTGTACATAGAAGTCGAGAAGTTTCGATTGTAATTGTGGTAACAGATCCCTGTAATAACCCTTTTGGTTTACTGTCGATTTCAGTCGAAGGTTTTCAGTGATGACACTATCTTCCTCCAGAGCAGCAGGTGATAATCTGCCATTTCAGGAGTCACATAACTCTTTTTTTGTACTGGTCCACCTGGGAAAGTGATGGTCCAGCTGCACTGCCCGAGTTGCACTAGCTAACATTAACATTTGAAATTTTATGAAAAGAACACCAGTGATAATGTTAGATGTGTACAATATATATATTTTTTTTTTTACTGTGTGGAATTCTTTCCTCCACACATCCCTCAATCCCTGATCCTCCTTCTATGCCCCACAGAATTCCCACACTGATGTGTCATCAGTGGGCATCAGGCCCCACTAGTCAGATTAAGATTGTGCTGGGAATTGTCGCAGATTTGGCATAAAGAGATTCTCTCATGTTGCCCACCGCAGCTCAGAGCTGCAGGATTTTGTCACCAAGAGGGACCACCTCAAGTTCACCCCTCCCCCAAACCAGGCAGCCACAAGCAGGACATTGTGTGATGGCCTGGGATTCTTTACTCCAAACCTCCATCCATCCCCTGATCCTCCCTTCTGTGCCCCACAGAAATACCCCACCCCCAATGCCACATTAAGATTGTGCTGACTTGGATTCTTTCCTCCACCCTGTTGAAGTTCACTTCCCTCCATCCCTCCCAGAATTCTTAGTTTGTCACATTAGTCAGGCGTTGCTGGCATCATTTGGCATGCATTTGATTCTGCCAGCTGAGCTCTGCACGATTCAGCCAATATTGGGATTAAATCTGAACAGAGACATTACAGACAGTGCTGGCAAATCTGCACAAGATGACAAAACCACGTTGCACCTCAGCTTCGTGGCAGTGTGAGATCTAGCATCGATTCGATCATGAATTCTTGCAGCAGTTCTGATCGGACCTCCAAACAGACACCCAGGCCACCCACATACCACTGATCTCTCAACTCTTCTGTCTCGATTCTTTTTATTAACACTGCGCAGAGTCAGAGCAGACATCAGTTATCCAGGTGCCTTACACAGTGTCTCCAAAGCACCTGCAATAATAATCGCTCAGGAGTTCTCAAAGAGACCAGTCTAGTACTCACTGACTGTCCTACTCAGTGGAACGAACGTTTCATTTGACGCTGCTTGACCATGATCTCCCTGACCCACGCAAGCAGGACGACACAACAGATCATGAGGCATCGGATCTATGGGGCCTCCCTGCAGCATACGAGGCCCAACTAGAAGATGCAGATAACCCCTGCTGCCAGTCACATTTTTTAAATAAAAGCACAGCACAGTTCCATCAACAATTTTAAATCTGCCAGTCTCCGTCACATGCACCAATCATCACAATCTGATCTGAGCTACAAAATGCAGTGTCTCCCCCCTATGCGCTGCCATGCAAGATTCTGGGATGTCCCCTTTCTGTTAGACTCCAGGAACAGATTTAAGCAAATCAACTTAAGCCATTACCAAAGAAATGCAACGTATCCCAAAAATGAATAACAGTGGTAAAAATGACTGTGTGTTGTGAGCCAAAGTGTACAATCCCCCACCAAGAACCCCGCATGTAGTAAATCAAAACAACACAGTCGGATAGCTGCAGTCATCTAAATGTGATATAAACAGATACATACAGTTTAACCAGCCCTGACTAGACTACCATACAGATATGCTACCAGCAACATTGCAGTTTCTGTAGTGGGACTTCTGGGTCTGGTCAACACTCAAACCGTGACTTTACAGTACGGCATTCTGACATCCCAAGCCGTTATTCGGCATTGTAGGCTGCCAAGCAGGTAAACTGACTCAAGCTCAAAACTCTCCCTTCCTCAGACATGACCACGCAATTTCAAATCTGTACGTCAGACTGTGAAATCATGCCCTTTTCCTCAAAAAAAATAAATAAATAATAAAAACAACTTTATTTTTTTAAGCACCCTTCTATAACCAAGGCACTGAACAGCTTTAAAAACAGAATAAAATCCAATAAAACATATAGAATTCACATATAACAAGTTGGATTAATAGGTAACTGCCAAAATATAATTAGTCCTGGTAGGCAAGATGCCATGAATGGTATGCTTGACCATACGTACAGAGGAGCCTTGCTTACTAGAAGGTCACGGGCAAAACTTGGGACACAGCTCGGACTGTGATGATACTCCACCTTCTCAAAATGAAATCTTCTCTTCATGCAGTGCTGCACGTGCAGGAGCCAGCAGCTCAGAAGGTGTGGATGGGCAGCAAGAGGTGCTAGCTCTGCCTCTTTGCCGATCGGAGGGATCCACGTGGATGACCTGGGAGTAGTTTCTGTGCCAAAACGTGTATTCAGACAAAAAAGAACCATGTTTCTTTTGTGATTTCCTTAAAGGCCATACAGTAAAAAAATATGGCTAGATTGCACTAGCCAAGTTGGGAAGACAGTGGTGCTTAGCCCAAGGCAGTAGTTGCCCTATGCCCGAGCCCAGTAAAATACTTTTAAGATCGACCCAGGGTTCATTTTTGGGTGAGGGATTGGGACAACTGGCACACCACACAGTTTTTAATTTTGACACACCTTTTCTTCTACCTTAGGGACAACCTGCTCACTGTTATAGAGATTTTAAACTGCTGTTATATGAATATGGGTTTGGCTGAACAATATGGAACTTTTTTTTTTTCATTTGCCCCTTAGTTTTTATACCCTGTGGGTTAGTGTCCCACATAGATAAATATCTGAAATTAACCCTGTCGATCCCTGCATTTAGTTTATTTGTAACATATACAGCCACACCATCAGCTCTCCAACTTTTTGTGATTTAGTTGTTATAGGTTGTAGCCCTCAATTTGATGTCCCCAGTCCTCTTAATCCTTCCACCATGTTTCAGTTATTGCTGTTGCATCATACTGATGCTTGTTTAATCCCACCATTTACTCGGCCACCTTATTATTTAAGCTGCTGACATTCAGTGACAAAATGTTCAGTTTGCCATGCCAGTCCTGTTAGACCTTGTTTGTTGGTTTCTCTGAACAGTAGTAATGGGGTGTGATAGGGATATCACCTCCCTTCCCCCATCTGTCTTTCGGATGAGATGTTAAACCGAGGTCCCATCTGCCTGGATTGGTGGTAGTTCAGGTGGATGTTAAAGATCCCATGGCACTTATCGAAAAGAGTAGGGAATTTCCCAGTGTCCTGGCCAAATTTCTTCATTCACTAAAAATACCACCAACAGCTTAATCTGGTTCAAGGTCAGTTGGCATTCATCTGTATCCCCTCCCCGGTCGTGCCTGAAAATAGGCAGGATTTGTCTAGTGCAATTACCGGTCAACAAAAGCTAAATAAATAAAATAAATGTATCTAGTTTAAATTATGCAGAATGGCAGTTGATATTCTTTCTAAAGCCATTGCCGCTTTCCTGTTCTTATGCAACTGTACTTTTCTTGCTCATGGGGCCAGTCAAGACTGGCTTGTCAGGGGAATGATGCACTTGCTTTCGACAGAAAAACATTCTAAAGTATGTTACTGTGTTGTACCCCTTCTGGCCAGGTTACAAGCAGGGAGAGGGAAGAGTCTCTGAGGCCACTGTCTGTACCCCTGATAGCCGGTCCAGTACTGTGGAACACCCTTTGAGCAGGGGACTTAGAGAATCAGAAGTATGGGGCTTCTGCCTCTAGAAAAAAAAACTTTGAGACTAAAACTAGGACCCTGAATCCCAAAGTCAAGAGCTCTGCCAGTCAAGTCAGCTAAAGGAAAAGTTTCTGGTACCTTGAGCAGTGGTTCTCAAACTATGGGTATGTGGAGCACGCATACCTCTCAACTGCCCCTGATTTTCAGGGACGTCCCTGATTTTGCCTCAAAATTTTACTCTGTCCCTCCTAAAAATTGTGTTTCTGTGACCTAACAGTGGGGGCTGTAAGCATAAAATAATGTCAAACATTATAGTTACAGACTTGTTCTTCCTTAGAAAATGCATTTTACACTAAGCCCCTTATACTACCAGCTTCCTGAGTGGATATCACCAATTTTGAAGATGTGTCCCTGATTTTGGTCCTTTGTCCCTGATTTTTTTACGCATTGTCCCTGATTTATGAGGCAGGAGGTTGAGAGGTATGGGGGCACGGATATGTACCTGATCCCAGTGTTATAATGTAGCTGAACTTGCAGAATTATTCCCCATCCCCATTTTTAAATTCAGTATAACAAATTGATCTTTGTCCATAAAATGGTGTTTCTAAAGGTAAGTTTAATTTCCATATATTTGTTTTACTTGTATTCCACTTGTCATCTTTTTGAAAAGGCTGTTTAAAAATTGTTGGTGAATGTGGGCACCAGGTAGAATAGTTGCAAAACGCTGAGCTGGACTGAAATAACTGTACTTGTACAGATTCCCTTATGCTGCAGCCTCTGCCACTAGAGGGACAGAAAGTGCTTGGTGTTTCTTACTTCAGCAGCATTTGTACTGCACCTGCACATTACAGTGCTTAATAAGTGTGTCAACACATTTTGTATTGTGAGTCTCACTAATTATTTGGAGCCTAATTAGGCTTCTGATTGGCTACTGGATCGGTCATTAACGTGTTAGAAATGACTGATCCAGCTGATGCTGTACAGCACACGGCTCACGCCACTCTATTTAAAACCTTAAAAAATGGAAAAAAACAACATTGTTATTGCAATTAGACTTGTAATAGCAGTAACAACCTGGAAGCTGCTAATTTCCTTGGATTAACGACCGGCTGGAGGGAGGTGGCTCCCAACCGATCATTAATCTCTTGGAAATGACCGGCTTCTCGGTCATTATTGCTTAAATATTACCTTGGAACCAGCACTAAAAAAAACTTAGTTTTCTTGTACAGATAGAATACTGTTAAAATGAAATTGGTCACATTCGAACAAACAATTGTAGATGGTTAAAGTTTAATCTTAGATAACAGTCTGGTTTAATTTGCTGGTAAGTGCCATTTAAAAAAAAAAAAACATAAACTAACCTCGGTGAAAGTCTCTGTGTCACAACTGAAATTTAACAAATAAATTATTTTTAAATAGCAAGGATTCTGCTGGGAATTGGAAATAAGTTAATAGGCCAGTGGTGGTCTGTCCTTCAGGGACATCAGCAGAAATTCTACAGTGTGTGTTTTTTTTGGGGAGCACATGCCCCATCATTGACTTTTCCAAAAGGGGATGCGGGGTGGGGGCTTTGTCCCCTGGAAGAAATTTTGAAGAATTTGCTGCAAGTGGTGCATTTTAAAGTACATCCATGAAAACTCCAGCAAGACAAGAACAGGAATTTACTAACTGAAAAGAAATACGGGCAATGCAGTACTACAGACAGTGCCAGCAAATGCTGTTATTTATTTTCTTCGGGATTATGGCATGCCGAACTATGTGAGCGTTAGACCAGGAAAACACAACCAAATAACCACAAGACAAGTGAAAACTTGGTAGCATGTTTCATTAACAAATCTGAATCCCCTTAGTGTACCACAAATTGTTCATCTGAGTTAATTCTCTAAGCGTTGGTGGGGTTATGTAGCAAAGATAAATAGTTTAAAGCTCCCACTAAGAGCTGCAAATCAGTGAGACACAGCCACCACATTCAAAATTCTTGTGTCTAAAATATAAATAAACTGTATATTCTTCTGTGAAACTTATTTACATACAGTACCTCTCAACGTTCACACATTACAAGAGGCGTACCTCATTTTAATTCTTAAAATTGCTGTAACACATAGAAACTGTGATGCCCTTACAGAAAAGTGCTGCTGACTCAGACTTTGATGCAAAAATTCTTAATATTCTAAGATGTATACACACAAAAGCATCTGTGTTGTTTCCATAGTGTTTGATGATGTATTCCACATTATAAGAGCTAGTACCCAAAGTAGACTATGCTGCAGGAAAGCAGGATCATTCATACCCCAAATCCAAACAAACAGTTAAATGCTCTGAGGTACTGTAGAAGGAGCAGCTGAGCCCACTCCTTTGCTCCCAGTAAAAATAAATACAATTCAGAAACCCTTAATTTTCAGTCCATACTTGTGGCTTGCTGTCTGATGCTTCACAATGCTTGCTGACTCCCTCTCTCAGTCCACGTCCTCACCCGACTGTACCAGGCCCTAGCTAGTTGGCTCAGATTCACATAGGTATACCTCTTGGCCACCAACTGACCAGCCTGAGCCTTAACCAACAAATACTCACATGACTGCCAGCTGCGCCTGATCCACTGAATGCTAGTGGCCCCTACCACTCACCCCGCAGTGGCGGCATCCATGAATTTCTCTCCTCTCCTGACCATCCCACTCCAGATTGCTCAGATCAAAAAATAGCAGTATTCCACACACGTGAAAAAAGGACTTGATCTGGATTGTTCCAGTGCATTGAGCTGGTCTGCTCTGCTCACTTACATCCATGCACACAGTCGACTGGACCCAGCTGCTCCAGGGCCAGGCTGCAGCTCTTAGTTCTCTTCTCTTATTGTCTGGGCTCCTCCACTGCTTCACCTCAAGCACTACCCTTACGTGGCCTGGCCATGGCTCCTGCATCAGATTCTATCTCCAACACATGGACAACATGAAAGGAATGTCACTCATTGACTGACTGACTGACTGTCAGATCGATTACATAGCCACTTCACGAGTGGTGGCAAAATCCAGAGGTGCAGGTGCACAGAAAAAAAGTCGGTACCCAGAGTCTGAGAGCAGTTTGGGCAGCGTGGGCAGATGGTGGGGTTAACAGTTGGCTGTCAACAACAACGTACAGTATGTGACTCAGGTCGACCCTCACTCTCCTCCCGTCCTTTGGAAACAGCTGGTCACGACTCTGATTACAGAACAGACAAAAAAGTAAAGCACAGAAAGAAACCAAGCTGTGCACAGCAGAAGATGACTCCCAAAGGGCCCCTAGAAGACAAGGCCCTACGCACAGAGTGTACTTGGCGTAACAGTAAATCTGGCCTTGAGGGTAGAGGGCGGCAGGGTGGGCCACCACAAAACTGCTGACCTGGTGCTGGTGGGCATTAAAGCCCTCTAATTTAATGCAAGGGTGGGAGAAACAACTGGGGACACATGCCCCATTTTTCAAACTAACAACTCCCTGTGTCCGTCCTTCCTTCTTCTCTTTCTTTCTTCCTTCTTTCCTTCCCTTCATTTCATTTCCTTCATTTGTAAGTTCTGAAATGCAATTCTGAATGGAACCTGCAGTTTTAATTGTTTTCCAAAATTTTTTTGAGTGAATATTGTTTAATTTGAAAAAAATTCTCATTGTCTGAGAAGAGTAATATAGTTTCTTGGGACATGGATGTGTTGTTCATCCACACTGTCTGGCAGGTTCCTTGCTGCTTTAAATCTTGCCGGAAGGTCTTCAAGCTGGCTCCTCCCACCCACTCGGGTGGTAAAACTCTCAGCTCCACCCCATGTTGCCAGATCTTCCTTACCGCTTGGAAGCTCAGGTTCCCTCCGTAGCGCTCTGCGTGTAGACTGGATCCTAATTCTTCAGTTCGCGCCTAGACCATGACCTGCAGGCCTGCAAGTTAATGCCGTTCGTTTCCAGCCAACGTCCTGGAAGACCCGCTGCCGGTTACAGCTTAGGCGCCGAGAAGCGTTACCTGCCAGTGAAGTCGAGAGGAGGTCCGTTGGCGGTTACATGATGGCTGGCTCAGCTGAGCAACTCGAGCAGATGATGCGCCCTCGAAGAGGAGGTGGCATAGGACGCATCATCCTCTTCCTTGGTGCTGGCATTTTCTACGCTCTCTTTGGGTCGTCATATTCAGCTTCTTTTAAGGAGCTTTGTCAGTCTCTTTCCATGAAGGGAGAGGGGCCATCAGGACATTCTTCTCAGTCCAAAAAGAAGGACTCGAAAGGTAAGTCCCATCATCTGCGTTCGTGGGAGTGGGGATAGGTCTCCTTCCCCAGACAGTCAACACTCGACTTCGATCGAGGAGTTGCGCTAAGGCCACTGGCTTCACGGTGTCCCTGTCAGGTCAGCCAGCCGAGACACCCATCGTTGCGGTCGAGATTTTTCTCGACCCGTCGGATGGGCTGTCGACTGGTGAAGCCGACAACCCTTCGTCACCGGTTCCCTCGGTGGAGACCAAGGACTTGCCTACGCCTCCAGTGCCACAGTCCCTGGTCAAGGCTCCCGAGCCAAGGGAAGAGCGGGTGTCCCCGGCCCCTTCCCAGACCCATCTTCAGAAACACCAAGGATCTCGGTCTCGGACCTCCTCTTGGTCCAGCTATCCCGCCGGCATCGGCGGTCTCGGTCTCGGCACCGAAGTAAGCGGCGTTGCCGCTTGTCCTCATCTTCCTCCTCGGAAGAGGAGAGGCTTTGGTGCAAATTGCGTCGACGCTACGAGGACCTGATGTGGCAGCAGTTACTTCTGTCCGGAAACAAGCCGACGCCGTCGCCTTCCCCGGCCATCAAGTGGCTGTCACCCGAGTAGCCGAAACAACCCCTTACTGTAGTCGTGGTGCCCAAGCCTGGGCCAGTTGTTCGGCTGAAACCAGCTGCCCCACCGATTGTGGTGGAACCTCCGCCTCCACAACCGAAATTGGGGGCGCCGACCAAGGACTCTTGGTCGGGTCAGGGCCTGCCCTACAGGTTGTCGGTCACCCTCACTCCCAACCCTCCTCGGCAGGTGGAGGGTGGCTCAGGCCTCAGGCAGCTCTTCACGGACTCCTCGGGTCCGATGAAACCTCCTCCCTGTTCTCCAGGCCCATTGACCAGGAGTCCTCCGGGGGCCAGTCGACGGACGAAAGCCCATCGTCCTTCATGGGTCTGCTTTGGCTCATCTTGGAGTCTACCGGGATGCAGCTCGAGCCCGTATCCAAGTGGGCCAAGTATCCCCTAACGGAGATACTGGACCGAGGGGATTCACCCATGGAGGCCTTTCCGGTGGCTGAAGCCATTGTTGGCCCAGCCTTGGAGCTCTGGCAGCGGCCTGCTTCCTGTCCTGCGCCTTCGACCAGGATGGCCAGGAATTATGCGGTCCCTACCGGTTCTTTGTCTGGTTTTTCAGAACACCCCTCCGCCGAGGGGTTGGTCACTAATAGTGTTTTCCGGCATTCTGGGAACGCTAGGGATATGGATAAGCCCCCCCTGACAAGGAGTCCAAAAAGGTGGACTATGCCGGGCGCAAGGTGTCCTTTCGTCCTCCCTTGGCCTCCGCCAGGCCAGCTCGGCTGTGCTGATGGCACACTTTTCACGCCCTCATGGGCTTCCGGATGAAGTGATCCCTCATCTCCTGGCCGATCTGCAGACCACAGTCTGGCAGGACGGGACCAGGGAAGGCGAGTGGCGAAACAGCTCCAAGCGGCTCTGGACATTGGAGACTCCTGTGCCAGATCAGTTACGGCCATGGTGGCCATCGCCGCAGAGCATGGCTAGGGAGATCCACCTTCCGGCGGATACCCAGCACAAACTGGTGGATGTCCCCTTCTTGGGTACCGACCTCTTCGGCCCTGGAGTGGAAGGTCACCTCCAGCGGATCGAAAAGTCCAATACCACTCTGGACTCGGTCACCTCCACCCAGAAGGACAAGGGCCGTCGACAACAGCAGCATAAGTCCTTTCGTCCTTCTGCCTGCTGTGGCACATCCGGCCCAACAGCGCCAGCACCAGGGCCAGCAGGCTCGCGCCTGGCATCCCAAACCCAAGCCTGCGGCTTCCTCCAGTAGGAAGCAGGGAGGTAAAGGCCCAGGAGGTCCCTCGGCCGATCCCTCCTCTAAGCCGGTCCAGTGACGGGTTGAGGGGTGTCGCCCCCAGCATCGACACTCCCCCCCTGGGTTCCCCTCATGGGGGGAACGGCTCCACCACTTCCTTTCCGCCTGGTCTGTTATCACCACGGACCATTGGATGTTGGAGTTGGTAGGAAAGGGCCTGCCCTGGAGTTGAGCAGGCCCGCCTTCCGAGCCATCACCCCTCGGGGAACTCGGGGTCGCAGCCTCTTTGTCGGCTCGCCGAGCGATATCATCCTGCTCCTCGAAAAAGAGGTGATCAGGAAGGTGGCATTTTCTCCTCCAGACCCGGGGTTTGTATCCAGGTACTTCCTGGTCCCAAAACGGACGGGGGGCTGGCGCCCCATTCTCGACCTGCACGACCTGAACAGGTTCCTAAGGTCTTGGACCTTCAGGATGGTCACTCTGGCTCAGATAATCCCATCCTTGGAATGAGGCATGTGGTTCTGTTCTCTGGACCTTCAGGACGCGTTCTTTCACATCCCAATCCATCCATCCCACCAGAGATTCCTCTGCTTCAGGGCAGAGGGATCTCTCTAAGAGTTCTGGGCCATGCCTTCGGCCTTTCCCTAGCTCCCATGGCCTTCACCAAATGCATTGCAGTGGTAACAGCATTCCTACGGCGCCGAAAAGGTCCAGGTGTACCCCTACTTGGATGACTGGCTGACTGCAGCCCCCTCCAGAATGGAGGTGGAGCGGTCCAGAGATCTGGCCCTCCAGGTTTGCTCTCAGGTTGGCCTCCTCATCAACGAGGCCAAGTCGGAACTCGTGCCAAAGCAGGTGATCCAATTCATCAGAGCTGGACTCTCTACGAGCCAGAGCACAGCTCCTGGGCGGACAGGGCCGAGGTTCTTTCCTCCTTTGCCCAATCATTTCAGGTTGGGCAATTGCGCCCTGCCCGGGACTTCCTGTGCCTCCTGGGCCTCATGGCAGCCTGCACCAGAGTGGTCCATTGGTACATACGTCCCCTTCAATGGGGGCTGGCCAGCCAGTGGTCACAGCACTTCGATCCGCTGGATCAGCTAGTGACAGGGACCCAGGGGATGTGGAACGTTCTCCAGTGGTGGACCGTTCCAGCACATCTGCAGGAGGGCATCCCGTTTGTCCGCCCTGAGCCAATGGTCTCTCTATCGACCGATGCCTCTCTGATGGGTTGGGGTGCCCATCTGGGAGAGCACAGAGCGCACAGCCTCTGGTCCCCTCGGGAGTCCCGATGCCACATCAACCTGCTGGAGCTTCGAGCGGTTCGTCTAGCCCACACCGCCTTCGCTCCGTTTCTGTGGGGTCAAGTGGTTCAGGTCCAGACGGACAATACCATGACCATATACTACCTAAACCGCCAGGGCGGGACTCGCTCCCTGCCTTTGTGCAGGGAAGCTCTCCGCATTTGGTCACTCGTGCACAGCCTGGAGGCTGATCTCCTTGCCATCCATGTGGCAGGAGCTTCCAATACCCTGGCCGATGCCCTATGCCGGATAGGGGCTGCGTCCCACGAGTGGTCTCTCCTGCCGCGGAGGTAGTACAAGATCTGTTCTCCCACTGGGGCACGCCTTAGGTGGATATGTTTGCCTCAGGAGAATCGAGCTGAGACTGTTTCATGCCGCCCCCTCAGCAGGGCTCGCTGCGGGGATGCCTTCTCGAGGCCGTGGACCCCAGGCCTCTTCTATATCTTCCCCTATTTCCTTGATCCACAAGGTGCCTCTCAAGTTGAGGAGGGACAAGGCACAGGTGATTCTGGTAGCCCCAGACTGGCCCCACCAGTTCTGGTATCCAGATCATCTCAGTCTCAGCTCCAGGCTCCCGAGGCAGCTTCCAGCCTGCCGGACCTGATCTCAGTCAGTCAGGGGAAGGTATTCCATCTGGACCTTCAATCCCTGCACCTGACAGCCTGGTTCCTGAGCGGCTAGAGTTCCAGGCCTTGAGTCTTTCCGACAAGGTCCTCAGCGTCGTTGAGGTGTCCCATAAGGAGTTGACCAGAAAATGCTATGCCTTCAAATGGAAGAGACTCTCCATTTGGTGTCAGGGCAAGGGCCTGGACCCTTCCTCCTGTTCCTTGGCAAGCATTCTGGACTACCTGTGGTCCCTTTCTCAGCAAGGGCTTCGGTCGACGACTCTTAAGGTGCACCTGGCAGCCATCTCTGCTTACCGGGCGTGGGCCGGGAAGCAGTGGGTGGTGCAGGAAAAGTTGGTTGGGCACTTTTTCAAAGGCCTTGATCCCATATCCCCTCTGGTGCGAGAACCTTCACCTCCATAGGATCTACTGCTGGTACTGGCTAAGCTCATGGGCAAGCTATTCGAAACAGTGCACAGGTGTGACATCTCTCACCTGTCGTGGAAGACTGCCTTCTTGGTGGCTATCACATCAGCCAGAAGGATGGGAGAGCTCCAGGCGCTTTCCATCGAGTCTCCTTATCTGATCTTCCACAGGGACAAGGTTGTCCTCGTCCCCACCTGAAGTTCCTTCCGAAGGTGGTGTCGGAGTTTCACCTTAACCAGGTGTTGACTCTGCCGGTGTTCTACCCAAATCACGCCTCGGGCCCCATACTTTGGACCCTAGAAGGCGCTCGCTTACTACAAGGAGCGGATGGTAAAGTTCGGTGAGAGGTTCGCCAGCTGTTTGTCACCTATGCTGAAGCCGCACCTGGCAGACCTGCAGCCAAGTGGACGATAAGCAGGTGGGTCACCTCCTGCATAGATCTCTGCTATAGATTGGTGGGCATGGAGCCTCCCAGAGAGATAAGAGCTCATTCTTCCCGCCATACTGCTGCATTGGTGGCTGCTTCCAGGGACGTCCCTATACAGGAAATCTGCAGGGATGCTACCTGGAAGTCAGCACACACCTTCATCACCCACTAGCACATTGACCTTGAGTCATGCCGGGATGCTGGTTTTGGGGCCTCAGTTCTCCAGTCCTTATTTCCTAAGTAGGGCGTATGAGCTTTGCCTCCCTCCTCCCGGAGAACTGCTAGGAGTCTGCCAGTCAGTGTGGATGAACAACATATCCATGTCCTTAGAAATACAGTATAGGTTAGTCACCTGTAACAGGAGTTCTAGGAGTGGTATATGTTGTTCATCCACACGACCCACCCGGCTTCGACGCACAACCTGGCTTCCAGGGCTAGATCTGGCATCATGGGGTGGAGCCGAGGTTTTACCACCGGGTGGAGGAGCCAGCTTGAAGACCTTCCGCAAGATTTAAAGCGACAAGGAACCTGCCAGACAGTGTGGATGAACAACATATGCCATTCCTAGAACTCCTGTTACAGGTGAGTAACCTGTATTTATTGGTGTTTAGGGGTGGGTGGGGTGCAGGGATAGATGGGGGAGGCCCGGGTAGCAGGGCACAAGATGTGAAGAATTTGTTGAGTGTGTCGGCAGAGCTGCCAGCGTCAGTTGTGGGCTGGTCGTGTTTCGTGAGAGCGGGGGTACTTGGTTGGGTTGGAGAGTCGAGAAGGGAGTGTACAGCTTTCCAGAAATTGGAAGGTTTAGAGTAAGAGAGCTGCCACTTGAAGTAGTCTGCTTTGGCTAGCCTTATGGCCTTGGTGCAGGCATTGCTGAGTTATTATAGCCTAGGTTTGCCTGTTTTGGGGAGAGATTTGAAGGTAGCCCAGGCTTTATCTCTGGCATTGCACTGAGACAGAATGTGTGGCGAGATCTATTTGTGGTGCCGTATCTTGACTCTGGTCTTTCTCAAGGGAGCGTGAGAGTCCCAGATTCTAGTAAAAATGTTCAGGAAGCTGGAGAAGGCAGTGTTGCCAGTCAGCATGTCTAAGACTGGTAAGTAGAGATGCAATGTTCAGAGCATTTAGAGGCGTGAGTTTAAGTATTTGGGGCAGATTTTAGCATTTGAGTTTTCCTGGTGCAGAGTGTTATGCAGTGGTCGCTAAGAGCATTGGCAAGGGTGCCAGAAGAAGTAATTCTGTGTGGGTGGAGGAGAGGATCCAGTCTAGTAAAGAATGGTTTTGGGAGTGTGGGTTATAGCAGGTAGGATAACTTAGTAGTTGGGTAAAATTGAGGGACTCTTATTTTGGAGGTGTGGGCATTAGATGAGGGGCTAGCCAGTCAGGTTGAAGTCACCTAGAAGTACCAGTTCCCTGTTTCGGACTAAATCGGGTATGGAGGCTATGGTAGAGATGGGCATGTCACGAGTTAGGCGGAGAGGCTTAAAGCACACCTACGTAAAGTGGGAGTGAGGTTGGTAGGGAGAGTTTAGCCAGGAGAAATTCTTGGGAGCTAGGGCATGTTTCCTTGAAGGTGACAGAGCACGAGAGGGGCAGTTTAGAGTAAATGGCTACTCCTTGGCCTCTCTTTCCACGGTCTTGCCTGAGCAGGAAGTAGTTTGGGAGGCTGATTGAGGAATCAGGGAGTCTTGGCTGAGAGACATGTTTCTGACAGGCAGAGGATGTCCGGTGAGTGCTTGGTCATCCAGCAAGTTAACTGAGCAGGAGGCTCCTGATGTTAATATGGGCAATACAGAGACCTTTTTGAGAGCTATGGGGCAGTGGGCCATCGAGGGGGCCAGGGTTAGATTCGACATCCCCTGAGAGGAGCAGGATGAGAAGGAGGAAAGAGTATGTAGCAAGGGAGTTTAAGCCTCCTTGTGTGGAGGATAGCTTTAGGGGATGGTCTGGCAGCCCTGATTTGGGCTATGAAGGATAGCATCAGGGGTGGGAAGATGCGGGGGCAAACATAGGGGAAGGGAGCCATGGGAGTGGGGCATGGCTGCGTAGTGTTAGAGGTGGCTAGTGGGACAGGAGGGGATGTGTGGGTGTGTTTAGGATTAGGAGCGGGAATAGTAAATGTGAGGAGATAGCATACCAGACAAATGTAGAGGACAGAGTTGAGCAGAGCCATACTGCATGTTCTGTAGCAGGGGACTATGGGCAGACTTGGTGATTTCCAGTTGTAATAGATGGAAACCCCTGGCTCGAGAAGGAGATTTAGCCCTGAGGAGCAGAAGAAAAATCTTTTGAGTAGTCGAAGATCTGTGGGTAGGGTGACCAGGAAGTTGGAGGGAGAGAGAGAGATGTAGGAAGAGCAGAGAAGGGCAACAACTGTTAGACTGTCACAGAGAGATAGGAAATTACAGCAATGATTAGATTGGCCAGGCAGTGTTTCAGGGCAAGGCTTGAGGTGTATTTAATGAATGGTGGAGGGGCAGGTGGAAATCTTTGCCGAGTAAGAGCAGAAAATGTCCAAAATCAGCTTCAGCTTGTGGATGATTACAGGATTCAGCAGGGAGCCAGTTAAGCTCAGCTGGTCCACAGGAAGAGCCGATCGGGGCTTAGGAGGAGCTAGGCACTAAGAATTCAAAATATCGGTGGGCTTGTACCTGGGTAGCTTGTCCAGCGGAGGCAGCAAGCATGGAGGCAGGTGGAGGCTGTCACAGAGCTCTGCACCAGATGAATCCTGGGGCGAGCTCCCAGTCGGGGGGCTCACAGATGGGTTGCTTGTCCAGCTGAGGCGGCAGGCATGGAAGTGGGCGGCGGCTGTCGCAGAGTGACGCACCGGCCGAATCCTGGGGCAAGCTCTGATAGGGGTGCTTATGGTTGGGTAGCTTGTCCAGCAGAGCGGTGGCGTGGGCGGGCGTGGCTGTCACAGTGCACCGCACGGACGAATCCTGGGGTGAGCTCCTGGTTGGGGGGGGGGCTCATGGCTAGGTAGCTTGTCCAGCGGAGGCAGCAGGCATGAAAGTGGGCGGTGGCTGTCACAGAGTGCCACACCGGACGAATCCTGGGGCGAGCTTCCGATCGGGGAGCTCACAGCCCTCCTCATGCTCACAACTGCTCTCTTTACTCAGTCCTTTCTCTCCCCTCTCGATGCTAGGCGCCTTTCCCATTGTGTCTCTTTTGTATCCAAATTCTGGTTTGGCATCCTTCCCTCTTATCTCAAGTCCCTTCTATCCTCTCCTCCTCCTTCCTCCTACCCTCTCCACAACAATATTTCCCATTCTCTCTCTTTACCGTCTAGAAAATCTACTGTTGGTCATTCTGCTTTTTCTTACCGATTTCCTAAACTTTGGTCCTCCCTTCTCCTTTCAATTCGATCTGCCTCTTCTCCTTCCTAAAGTCTCTTCTTAATGACTTTTGTTATCCTACCTGCAACTGTCTATGACCCTTTCCTCCTCTTACTCCTCTTCACTGGTTTTGCCCTGCTCATGCTTTTCCGCTGTTTTTCCCTTCTTTACATAAGAGTGTGTTTTTCTACTTGTATTCACTTACTATTTGCCTCTAATATGTGTGGTTATGTTTCTTATATTACTATATTATTGTATTTGACTTCTTAATTTTAGTAGTTGTATTGTTTAGTTCTCTCTCTGTCCCCTTTCCCCTGAGATGCATCTGGAAACGAGCGGTTATCAGCTCAGTATGTCTTTCCAGATGAAACTTTTAAAAAATAAAAAAGTAAAAATAACTAAATAAATAAAACTTTGAAAAAAGAAACAGTAATGGCATTTGGGAGAATTCAGCAATCTTTTATTAGGAAGAGTGTTGAATTGTGTTGTTTTGGAAAAGGCACAGGACAAAGGATCTCTGCATTTTTATTTTGTTAAATCGGAGCAGTTAAGCTTCCCGAGTCTTAGTTTTGTTAGAAAAGTAGCAGCTTCCCACACACTATCTCCAACGGGGGGTGGGGGGGCAGCTGTGTGGAGAAACGAGGATCACCCACACCCGTGGGAACAGAGCTGGGGGAACTCTATTCACAACCAATCATTTTGACCCCCATTGCTTCCTTTCTCTTCACTTCCCTAGGGATGTAAGCAGGGCCCCAGATAATATTTTTGGAATGAGTACTTGTACTCCTCTTGTTGAAAGTGAGGTGAGTAAAACCAAATTCAGATGTGTACAAATGTCTGGATGGAGTGGAGTGGAGCAAGGAGTACAGTTTAAAAACAGTGGAGTGTTTTTCTAGATAAGAATAGATCAGGTGCCTGAAGAGTCCCAGCTCCAGATACCAGTTCAATATGTTTCTAACTAAAGCTAAGAAAGCTATCACTATGTAACCGGGTCACCGTGAATGTTATGGCTACTACCCCTGCCTTGTGGGCTCAAGCAAGGTTGAGGGGACTGGGCGCCGAGATTCCTGGTTTAGGGGGGTTGTTTCAAGTAAAATTACAAATAGCGCAGTGTCTCCACTCAGAGATAAATTTAAGTGGGCCTGATGACAAAGTGATACAACCCCCTGGGATGCCGTACCTCCCCACATCCCTGCTCAGTCATCCTACACATGGAATACCAAACACTGTCGCAGTGTTTCAGTGCACATATAGTTATTAACTGTCTGTAATAATACGCTCACCAATGATAAAGGTTAATCATGGGGAATGAGGAATGCAAAATAAATAACTGGTTTTAACCATTTTAAAGAATTAAACACTTTCACTGTAACCCCCTGCCCATTTGACTGCTAATAGCATTAACAATAACAGTACCCATCCCCACCAGCAATGCTGTCAGTACAGTCCCATACTTATAATGCACCTGTATTGGGGGCACCCCCCCTCCCAACTGGTACCATTTCCACCAATTAACTAAATGGGGAGCTCCCACTATCTTCACTGGGTACCCAACCATTGCAACAGTGCAGGCCTGATGTTGTTGCAGCTGGCTGTCTGACACTGGTGCACTTTAAACAAATGGATTAACACAGTGCCTCACAGGCATGCAGTTGAGAAAATGGCTCTTTGAATTGACGTTACAACTCCTGGCCTGATGGCCAAAGCAGTAGCTTTGGTGGAAAATTATTTACAGTCCTCCAGTTGCAGGGCAAACTCTGATGTTACTCACGGTTCTGGAGATACTGTACCAGTCTTTTGAGTCTTTGCAGGCTGTAGGTCTTTCAAGCTGCATTTCTGGGGTGCTCCAAACAAAGATGCAGGTGTGGAAGGCTGAATTGATAACAGTGTTTCTTTGCAGACTTGACACAGCTTCTGCTTCTTTTACAGACAACTGGAAGGACAAGTCTTAGGGACCAGGCTCACACACCTCACCCACTCGCCCTGGCATCCAGCCGTCAGGGTGAAGCGATAGCCAGCACCCAGCTGTGGCATTGACTCGCTGATTCCCCAGATTGTCCACAGGCTCGAAGATCTCTCTGGCTATCAGCAATCACAGTCTTAAGCCACAAGTTAGCAGCTGTGGCACTATTAGAATACAGTACTGGTAAGGAGGCAGTGTAGCGCAGTGGTTTAAGGCTCTGAATAACAAACCTGGAGACCTTGGTTTAAATCTCACAGCCACCACTTGCATACTGTGTGGCCCAGAGCAAGCCACTTAACTTCCTTGTGCTCCCAGGTCGCACCTGTAAACAAGCTTTCAGCTTTGTGTGTCCCTCCTAGTTTAAAAAAAAAAAAAAAAAAAAGGCAAAAAAAGATTACCTTCTATGGCTGTAGGCAGGAATCAGTCTCTTGAGTACTTTACAGATGTTCTGGCTCTGTTCAGCAAAGAAACAGTGCTTCACACTTGGATGTAGATTGTTAAAACTGTTTGGAACACCTCCTGATACTTAGCTGTGGAAACCTCAGGCAGGCCTCCAACCCTTGGCAGGAATACAGTCCAAGCCCTCCTTACACTCTGAGAGCTCCCAGCAGTCTGCTTCAAGCTGTATCTACCCTTGGGGTCTTATGAAATCAGGGCAGTATCCCATTGGTCAAACAGGCAGTCAGTCCACCAAATTAGTCCAAATTAGTATGCAGAACGTTCACTTGATGCCTGATTGGCTGTACGAACAGACAGCAAGAACACATTTGCTGAAGTCTTCCGGGATCCTTTACCTCCCATTGGCTGAGAAAGTGGTCGGTGTGACAGTGATGGGTGCTCGCAGTTCTGGCAGTGTAGGGTCCCATCCTTAATTTTATTTTATATAGCTCCTGTCCTTCTTTAACGTTAATTGGCCCCATGGTTCAAGAGCTGCCCGTCCTGACCTGGCAAGTGGTGCAGAGTGGGGCTTGGCAAGGATGATCCAGGCAACTACAGACCAGTAAGCCTTGAATCCATTGTGGGGAAGTTAATGGAGACGATTCTCAAGGAGAGGTTGGTAACCTTTCTGGAAGGAATAATGTATAGGATGTAAAACATGGGATTGTCTCTGGCAGATCCTGCCAGACCAACCTGAGTGGACTGCTATGACTGGGTGACTAGGGCACTTGACTAGGGCCAGACAGTGGATGTCCTGTATCTGGACTTCAAAAGCCTTGATTCGTTGCCACATTGGAGGCTGATTTGCAAGTTGGGATACCAGGGACAGGAGCAAAGATGGTGAATTGGTTCAAGAACTGGCTGCAGGGGAGGCAGCAGAGGGTGGGGGGACTCTCAGTTACAAGGGCTGTGATGAGCACAGTGTCGCAGGGCTCAGTACTGGGTCAGTGTGGTTTGGCATTTTCGTGCGGGCATGTTGCATGGCATTAAGAATAAGATTAGCCTTTTGCGAAGCGACACAAAGGTTGAGGCAGTGGTGGATGATACAGTAGGATGGCAGGGGCTGCAGGATGATCTGACTAAACTTGAGTGCTGGTCAGACATGTGGCAGCTGGGGTTCAATTCAAAGAAGTGCAGAGTCATGCACATGGGAGCAAGGAACCCAAGGAGAAAGTACTAGCTGTGAGGGATACAGATAGCCACCACAGAGGAGGAGAAAGATCTGGGGTGATAATAACAGAGGCAAATTTACCACTCCGCACAGTGCAGGAAAGCAGCAGCTAAAGCCAATAAGATGCTGGGGTGTATTGCTAAAGGGATCACCTCCAAGTGAAGGGAGATAATCCTGCCGCTGTACAGGTCGTTGGTAAGGCTGCACCTGGAGTGCTGCATACAGTATTGACGCCCATACTTAAGGAAGGATGTTAAATTACTGGAGGGGGTCCAGTGCAGAGCAACAAGGATGATCCTGAATTGGGGGATAAACCTTGTGAGGAAAGGCTATGAGAACTGAACATGTACTCTCTGGAGGAGAGGAGGGATGGGGTAGATATGATAGAGACCTTTAAATATGTGAAGGATATTAACAAGACTGGTACAGATGTGATTTTTAAGTTAAGGGGGGACACAAGGGGGCATGATCTGAGACTGGAAAGGGTGGTGTCTAGGTGGAATGCACTGCCCGAGGAGGTGGTTTCCTGCAAATTGGTGGGCAGTTTTAATAGGGGGTGGGACAAAGTGAGGGTGAGGGTCACCATTTTGAGGGTCGGGGAGGGAGGGACAGTTGCTGTGTAAGGGGAAGGCTAGCTGCACACTCGAGCAGACTTGATAGACAGTATGACCTTTATCTGTTGTCAGTTTTGTATGTTTGTAAATGTCTGTGGAGCTGGAGACTCCTGTGGAGGAGGTCAAGGAGAGGGGAGACCTACCCCCTGACAGACATGCTGAAGCAGGATTCTTCACTTGGAGTGGCCTTCTCTATTGCCTAGGTTATGCTAGGCCCAGTGTTCAGTATCTGACAGCATCCATCCCTTCTGCGCCATACTGACTGTAAGATATGCAGTCCCACTGAGTGAGATTTCCAGCTTTTCAGAAACACACATACCAGAGAGGCTTCTGTTGGATTCAGTGTTTTGCAAGGCGAAGGTGCATGGCAAGTCAGACAAGCCCCCTAAAAGGAGTCCAAATAGCAGGATCTGTTTAGCTGCAAAGTCTGTTTAGCTTCGTCCCTGGAATCCACCAGGCCAACTAGGTGGCTTTTATGACCAGATTTGCTCATGAGCACCTTCAGAGGCTCTCCGACATCCTTGAACTACTCCCAGAGGAGAGCCAGCCAGAACTACATGAGTTTCACAATCGGGGGGGATTTCTCTAGCTAAGCATCAGTTGCAGATAACACTGGACGTGACCAACATGTCAGCAGCTGAGGTGGCTGCAGTGTTTGTCCACTGGCTTGTCTGGCTGAGGGTTGCGCCATTCACACCTGAAATCCAACATATGATGGCAGACTTGCCCTTTACAGGAACAGGCCTGTTTGGACCAAGGGTTGTGAATCATGTAACAAGGATTAAAAATCCAAGGTAACCCTAGATTCTGTGACTTCTGGCATCCTGTCTAAGCAGTAGAACAAGTCCAGACCACTGGGCTCCTTTTGGGGTTCCTTTCTGGGTGCAGTCATGCAGTAGCAGCAACAGAGGCAGCACTTCCAGCAGTATCACCCGGTCAAGTCATCAAACAAGTCAAGAGGGCAAGGTCAGCCAATGAGTGGTGGCATCACTAGAAGTCAGTCCTCCAGGGCCTCCTCCGAGGTTAAGAAGCGACTGACCAAGAAGCCTCATTCCCTTGCAGTCTTGAATCCTGCTGCAGCTCCTGGTCAGGTGCTGACTTGACCACTTTCTGCTGTATTGGTCCTTTATTACATCAGACAAGTGGGTTCTGGAAGTGGTGGACTCAGGATTGACTCTGAAATTCTAGACACCGCCTCCTTGTCTGTTCTGGGCACTTTTGGAGAACTTAGTGTCCCTAGACACATTTCCACACTACAGAACAAAGTCATCCAGACACTCCAGCCCTGTACAGGTCAACGAACAACAAACATAGGTGGATGCATTCCCTTCCTTTGTGTCGGGAGGTATTGTGAACACGGACTATGGCTCAGACCCTGCAAGAAGGCCTAGTGATGGTCCAGTTAGCGGATGCTCTCAGTCATGTTGGAGAGGCGTCACACTAGTAGTCCCTGCACCAGGAGAGAGTGTCCCATGTGTTTGCCCAGTGGGGGCTACTACCAGTGGACCAGTTTGCCTTCTGGGAAAACAGAAAGCTGATCCTGTTCTGTGCAGTTCCCATTCAGGCAGGGCCGCCTAATTGGGGCTGCTTTCCCTGGTCACGTATTCTACAACAAAACCACAGAGATGGTCACCCTCACAGGTGCTGGTCCCAGTGCAACTGAGGGGAAGGCCTGCCTTCCACATGTGAATGTAAACCAACCAAGTACAGCACACACAAAGTTAGAAAAACTCCCTACAAGCTGGACAGATAGTACTTGACTTTGGTTTCCTTGCTGCTGCCAGTGGCACCCCTGCGGTCCATACCACGCAGCTGCAGCATACAGCTGCTTCTCCACCTCTTTGCATGGAGTCACCACCATCGCAGCCGAAGGTGGGTGCTCTGACCATGGAGGCCGTCTGCTCAGCCACCAGCTTGTCAGGCTAGTTGTTGGTGAAGTTCACTCTGGGTGAGGATTCCCAGAAGGTCTGTGCCGAGAAGCAACCAAGGATCATTTTTGAAGAGTCATCAGATGACTTGGCTCATGAGTCCACTTCACTCTTCGACCACAGCTCGGTCGAGGAACTTTCCACCAAGCATGGCCTGGTGTACTTTAGGGGCACTCCTCCAATTTCTTTCTGAATCCATGTTGGTCCCACTTGAACCAGTCCAGAAGAGGGCTAAGTACCCTCTCACGGACATTCTGGACTGGGGCGAATCCCAGGCATTGTCGTCACTGTGGCTGAGGCCATTTTGGGACCTGCCCTGGAGCTTTGACAGCATCCAGCATCCTGCCTAGCACCTCTGCTCATATGTTCTGTAAGTAAGTGGCCCCCACAAGCTCCCTTTCAGGGTTTTCTGACCCCCCCCCCACCTCACCCACCATGGAGGGACTGGTCACAGATTGGTGTTACATAAATCTGGACACCAGGGTGACGTGGACAAGCCTCCAGACAAGGAGTCCCATAAGATTGACCTGCCACTAAAAAGGTACACGCTGCAGTTTCTCAAGTCTCTGGCAGGCTAGCCATGCTGTGATGGCTAACTTCAGTCACCCCCTGATGGGAGTCTTTGATGTTGCCCTCCCTGTTGAGCAGCAGTTGGTGGTGAAGCTCATCAGAGACCAGGATCAATCGCTAGTTAAACACCAGCTCTAGACATACTTGGACATGGAAGATTCTTGCACCCGTGCTGTGACAGTGTCTGTCTCACTACATCACAGGGCCTAGTTGCATTTGTCAGTCTTCACGGTGGAAACCCAGCATAAGCTGGCCATTGTCCCTTTTCTTGGTACAACCTATTCGACCCTGGGGTGAAGGACATTTCACCAGAATCAAGAAGTCCAGTGCTACCCTGGATTCTGTGACTTCGCCCCAGAGGGACCAGAAAAAGAAGCCCAAGAAAGAGGCTTTCCAGTGCCAGCCCTTTCAGTCACAGCCTCCCAGACAGCAGCCCTAGCAGGGCCAGTTCCAGGCCTGGCACTGCAAGCAGAAGTACAGGGGGCCAAGGTCCAAAAAAAGGGGGGGCAGGGGTAGTGGTGTCCCACTGACAGCAGCCACTGGTGTCCCCACAAAAACTGCTTAGTGACAGGTTGGGGACATCATCCCTCCAACTGTCCTGTCCCTGACTGCTTTCTCTGTTGGGGGCCAACTACATCATGTCTTACCACATTGGTTCGGAATCACAATGGACAAGTGGGTGTTGGACATAGTGAGCAGGGGATTGTCTGTAGACTTCAAGGCTTTCTGCCCTACTGTCTCCATCTGCCTCGAGTGTCCAGGGTGTCTCAGGACATGCTGTCCATCCTGAGGATGGACATCGCTCCGCTCCTTGTGAAAGAGGCAATAGCCCATGTCCCAGATGCCTGGCCAGTCAGGGTTATGTGTCCAGGTACTTCCTGGTCCCGAAGCGGACAGGGGCTGTCGCCTCATACTGGATTTGAACAGTCACAACCAGTTTATGCAGAAGCATAAGTTCAGGATGGTCACTCTGAGTCAGGTTATATCATCCGTTGATCAGAAAATGTGGTTCTAGGGCGTGGATATGTCATTCATCACATTCTCTGCCATGTCCCTTTCCCTTTAAATCTCACGGAAAGTCTTCAAGCTGGCTTCTCCCACCCACCGGGTGGTAAATACCGGCTCTGCCCCATGCGCCAGATCTTCCTTTCTGCTGGAAGATTCAGGTTCCCTCTTGCTGCCTCAGCAGTTCATAGGCCCTGGATTCTCAACGTCGGTTTCACCACAACCACTTTCTCTAAAAACTCATTAGAGTTTATGATTCTGATCCTAGCACATCGGACGTGGATTTCGGCTGGTGTCCCTGCAGCCAGAAAATGGCGCACCGATCCCCATCTCGTGTGTTTATTGCTTAGGTGTCATTCATGACACCACCTCTTCACCATCTACCTGGCCTTCCATCCCAACGTCCTGAGCGACTGCAAGGCATGCCTAAAATTGGGCAGACTGGAGCTTCGCAATCCACCAGTGAAATCGAAGGAGGCAAGGTGGGTGGTTTCCTCGGCCACAGGATCCGCCAAACAGCTCGATCAGATGGCGGCTTTTGAAGAGGAAGCTGCTCAAGTTTCAGCCAGCCAGAGTTTTTTCGTGCCTGTCAGCCTTGGCTTTACCTTTACTGGATCCTTTCGGGAGTTGTGCCAGTCTCTCCCCATGAGGGGTGAGGTGCCCTCGAAAGAGGGACAAGGACCCCAGGTCTTCTTCCTCCAGAAGGAAACGTTCCTGGGACCGAGAGAGGTCCGACTCACAGGAACTTACGGTGTCGACTTCGGTTGAGATCGCTTCCTCGGCCGCCGGCTTTTCAGACCTTCTGTCAGGCCAAGGCACCGAGACTGAGGAAACTTCTGAACCGGCCAAGATCACTCTCGACCCAATCGAGCCTTTGTCGCTGACTCCAGTCGCCGACTCCTTAGAAAGGACGCCTGTCCTTTCCTTCCCCGACGAGGAGACCCTGCTCTCTGGTCTCCCAATCGAGGGAAAGGTGCCAGAAACCTCGGTTCTCTCTGGCTCCAGCATCTCCCAGTCGAACAAGCCGACCACGTCAGTCTCGATCGAGGGCCAGGACCCCTTCAGTCGAAAAACCGAAGAAAGGTCACAAGCAGTCCAGAAAGAGGCATCGCCATCGATCCTCATCCTCCATGAGGAGTGACTTTGACGGAAACTCCGTCGACGTTATGAGGATCTCATGTGGCAACAGCTGATTCTGACCAGTCAAAAGTCAGCATCACTGGCAGCACCGGCCATTACTTGGCCCCCGCCTCTCAGGCCGATTCCGACCCCTCCGGAACTGAAGGCTTCGGTTCCGCCACCTGTGGGGCCGCACGCATTCTAGCTCACCCTATTTCCAGTCTCCCACCTTTTTGGTGGAACCACCACCTAAGCAGCCTCAGGGAGGCGCTCCTCAAAAGAGGACTGGACAGACACCTGACTGCCCCATCATCAGTCCATCACAGTTGTCCCCGATCGCCCCCAGCGCATCGAGGAGACATAGGTAGGGGACCACTATATCCCGACTCTTCGGACTCTGATACCACTGGTTTGCACTGCATCCAGAGGATGATGAGTCATCAGTGGCAGGTTTGGAGGAAGGTCCTTCCTCCTTCTGGGCATCCTCCGCCTGATTTCCGAGTCTACGGAATGCCCTGGAGCCTATCCAAAGAGAATAGCCCTTATGAGATCCTCAAAAGGAGGATACTCCAGCGGAGCCTTAACAGTGGCGAAGCCATTGTTGGCCCGCCCTTGAGATATGGCAGTGCCTGCCTCCTGTCCAGCCCTCCGTCTGCCGCATGGCCCCATAGTACATAGTACCCATAGGGTCCCTGCGGGTTTACAGAGCATCCCTTGGCTGAAAGCCTTGTGACTGCTTCTGTGTTCAGACGCACTGGTAGCTCAGCAGACACTGACCGCCCTCCGGACAAGGAGTCCATGAATATGGACCATTCTGCCCGGAAGGTCTGTGTGGCCTCATCCTTAGGCCTTCACCAGGCCAGCTCGGCTGTGATCATGGCACACTTCTCTCATGCCCTCATAGGGTCATTAGATGAAGTCCTCCCTCATCTCCCAGCGGACATGCAGACCACAGTGAAGCAAGTCCGTGACCAGGCTGATGCTGTTCTTGAACAGCAGCTCCAGATGGCCCTGGACATCAGAGATTCCTGTGCCCGCTCCTTAGCTGCAGTAGCCACTAGCTCGCAGGGCATGGCTGAGGTTATCCTCCTTTCCAGCGGATTCTCAGCACAAGTTGGCTGACATGCCCTTCCTAGGCGCCGATCTCTTCGGTCCGGGAGTGGCTGGTCACCTCCAGCATATAGAAGAGTCCAGTGCCACCTTGGATGCCACCTCTGCAAAGGGTTCTTCGGGCAGGAACCAGCAGAAGCGCAAGAAGAAGCTTTTTCGGCACTCTTCCCCTGTGCTTAGGCAGCCCTCCTTTCAAGGCGGCCAGCAGCAGCTGGCTCAAGCTTGGCACCCCAGGCCCAAGCAGGGTCCCCAACAGCTCCGTAAAGGAGGCTGAGGTGCTAGTCCAGGAGCCTCCTCCTCCTCCTCTAAGCCTGCTCAGTGACGGGTTGGGGATTGCCTCCCCTACACCTGTCTCACCAGCTCTGGGTCCTCCCGTGGGGGGTCAGCTCTGCCACTTCCTTTCCGCTTGGTCCGATATCACTTCGGACAGGTGGGTTCTTGAAGTGGTCGGTCAGGGACTGCCTCTGGAATTCAAGCAGTACCCTCCCAGCCGAGCCCGCGCCCCTAGGGAGGAAATGGTCTCAACTTACACTCAGTCGGCCCTCCGGGATGACATTGCTCAGCTTCTCCGCAAGGAGGCGATAGCTCCAGTGCCGGATCCTCCTTCAGACCCAGGCTTCGCGTCCAGGTATTTCCTGGTGCCCAAACGGATGTGGGGGGTTGGTGCCCCATCCTAGATCTCCACGACCTGAATCAATATCTCAGGTCTCGCACCTTCTGGATGGTAACTCTGAACCAGATCATACCATCTCTGGAGCAAAACATGTGGTTCTGTTCACTACATCTACAGGACGTGTTCTTTCATGTCCCAATCCGTCCGTCTCACCAGCGGTTCCTCGCTTCAGGGTGGAAGTGACCCTGTATGAGTTCAGCCATACTGTTAGCCTGTCATAGCCCAGGGTCTTCAGGAAGTGCATTGCAGTGGTGGCAGCCCATCTTGGTGCCGGGAGTTGGTTACCCTTATCTCGATGACTGGCTCTTGGCAGATTCCTCCCTTCAGGAGGTGGAGAGGTCCAGGGATCTGGCCCTCCGAACCTGCTCCCAGCTCAGCCTCCTTAACAACGAAGCCAAGTCAGAACTTGTGCCCTCTCAGGTGATGGGCTTCATCTGGACAGAGCTCGACTCTTGTCAAGCCAGAGCTTGGCTTCCGGCAGACAGGGCAAAGGTTCTTTCCTTCTTTGCCTGATCATTTCTGGTTGGGCACTTGTGCCCTGCCTGGGACTTTCTGCGCCTTCTGGGTTACATGGCGGCCTGCACCTCCATGGTCCGTTGGGCCAGGTGGCACATGCGCCCCCTCCAGTGGGAGTTGGTTGCCCAGTGGACTCCGCGCCAGGGTCAATTCGACCAGCTGATCACTATAACCCAGAAGATGTGGGATGCTCCCCAATGGTGGACCGCCCCAGAACAGTTGCAGGAAGGGATCCCGTCTGTCTGCCAAGAGCCAACAGTCGTTCTTACGACCGGTGCCTCTCTCATGGGCTGGGGAGTCCACATGGGGGACCACAGGGCCCATGGGTGCTGGACCTCTGAGGAGTTCCGATGCCACATCAACCTGTTGGAGCTCAGAGCAGTCAGACTGGCACTGTCAGCTTTCGCTCTTCAGCTCCAAGGTCAAGTGGTTCAAGTCTAGATGGACAATACCATGACCATGTACTACCTCAACAAACAGGGCGGCATGCACTCTCGTCTGCTATGCAAGGAGGCGCTCCGAATCTGGTTCCTCGTCACCCAGTTGAAGGCAGATCTCCTAGCCATCCATGTGGCAGGAGTCTTGAACCAACTGGCGGATGGTCTCAGCCGCTTAGGCCAGACATCCCACGAGCGGTCTCTCCATCCAGAGATAGCTTACTATCTGTTCTCCCGTTGGGGCAAGCCGTTGGTGGACCTGTTTGCCTCCAGAGAAAACACCAAGCTGAGTCTGTACCATGCCCACCACCCTCAGCAGGGCTCGCTGCAAGGGGATGCCTTCTCAAGGCCGTGGACCCCAGGCCTCCCCTCCATTTCCCTTGATCCACAAGGTGTTACTCAAGGTGAGGAGGGACAAGGCAAAGGTGATCCTGGTAGCCCCAGATTGGCCCCACCAGTTCTGGTATCCAGATCTCCTTAGCCTCAGCTGCAGGGCCTCGGAGCGGCTTTGTGCACGCCCAGACCTGATATCATTGAACCAGGGGAAGGTATTCCATCCGGACCTTCAATCCCTGCACCTCACAGCCTGGTACCTGAGTCGCTAGAGTTCCAGGCTCTGGGTCTTTCCGAGGATGTCTACACTGTGGTTGAGGCATCTCTTAAGAAATTGACCAGGAAGTGTTATGCCTTTAAATGGAAAAGGTTTTCCGTTTGGTATCAGGATAAGAGTCTGGACCCCTTATCCTGCTCTGTAGCTAACATTCTAGACTACCTTTAGTCTCTCTCCAAAGGGGATCTGTGGTCATCGACACTTAGGGTGCACCTGGTAGCCATTTCTGCTTACTGGGCGCGGGCCAGTCAGCCGACTTTAGCTCAGGAGACAGTGGTCGGGCGCTTCTTCAAAGGCCTGGATCACATATCCCCTCCGGTGTGTAAACCTCCACCTCCGTGGGATCTCTTGCTGGTTTTGGGAAAGCTCATGGGCATGACATTCAAACCCATGCACAAGTGTGAGCTCTCACACTTGTCATGGAAGACGGCCTTCCTGGTGGCTATCGCGTCAGCCAGAAGGACAGGGGAACTCCAGGTGCTTTTGGTGGACTCCCCTTATCTGGTCTTCCACAGGGACAAAGTTGTCCTGCGCCCCCACCCGAAATTCCTTCTGAAGGTGGTTTCAGAGTTTCATCTTAATCAGGTGTTGACTCTGCCAGTATACTACCCTAACTACACCTTGGAAGCCGAGTACAGGCTCCATACTCTGGACCTGAGACGTGCTGTCTCCTATTTTAAGGAGAGGACTGCAGATATTTGGGGAGAGGTTCGCCAGCTGTTTGTCACCTATGCTGAAGCCACTTCTGGCAGACCTGCAGCCAAACAGACCATTGCAAGATGGATTACATCTTGCATAGGTCTATGCTATGAGTTGGCGGGCAAGGAGCCTCCCAGAGGGATAAGAGCTCATTCTGCCCACCATACTGCAGCATCGGTGGCTGCTTCCTGGGACATCCCTATTCAGGAGATCTGTCGGCTGCTACCTGAAGTCAAAAACATATGCATTACCCACTACCACATCGACCTTGAGTTACACGGGATGCTGGTTTTGGGGCCTCGGCTCTTCAGTGTCTGTTTCCAAATAGGGGTGTGTGCACTTGCTTCACCCTCCTCCCAGAGAACTGCTTTGAGTCTGCCAGAGAGTGAGGATGAACAACATATCCACGCTCCTAGAAGAACAGGTTACTCACCTGTAACAGTAGTTTTAGGAGTGGTATATGTTGTTCATCACACGCACCCACCGACCTCCCTGGCTTTAGGCACATCACCTTGCTTCCAGTGAGCAAAGATCTCATGGCCATGGGCTGGAGAGCTGAGGAGTATTACCACCCGGGTGGGTGGGAGGAGCCAGCTTGAAGACTTTCCGCCGAGATTTAAAGGGTAAAGGGACATGCCAGAGAGTGTGGATGAACAACATATACCACTCCTAGAACTACTGTTACAGATGAGTAACCTGTTCTTCTGCTCCCTGGACCTCCAGGATGCGTTGTTCCAGATTCTTATCCGTTGATGCCACCACCGGTAACTCTGGTTCTGTGTGGAAGGGGTCCTATACCAGTTCCGGATCATGCCCTTTGGCCTCTCCTTAGCACCCAGGGTCTTCACCAAATGCATGACAGTGGTGGCGACCCACTTGCGGAACATAGGGGTCATAGTGTACCCCTACCTGGATGACTGGCTGTTGGCCGGTCCCTCCAGAGAGGCCGTGGAGAGATCCACAAATCTGGTTCACAATACTTGTTGAGTCTTGGGCCTGCCGGTCAACCCAGACAAGTCCGAACTGGTTCTGAATGAGATGATCAAGTTCATTGGGGCAGAACTCAACTCCCTGCAGGCCAAGGCCCACTTCCCTGTGAACCAGACACTGGCTTTTAACTCCTTTGCCCGATTATTGGGCTCTCATGCCCTGCCCGGATTTCCTGTGGCTGCTGGGGTACATGGCATTCTGCTCTAGGAAGGAGTTGACTCGCATATGCTATGCCTTCAAATGGAAGATATTTTCCATTTGGTGTCTGATCAAGGGGCTGGATCACGTTGCTTGTCCTATGGCTAGCATCCTGAACTGCCTTTGGTCCCTTTCCCAGCTGGGACTGTGGGCAGTGACTCTTACGGTGCACCTGGCAGTCATCACTGCTTATTGGGTGTGGGCTGGTAAGCCATTGGTGGCCCAGGAGAAGGTAGTCTGGTGCTTTTTCAAGGGCCTGGGCCACTTATCCCATTTGGTGCATGTGCCACCTCCACCTTGACACATGCTGCTGGTTCCGGCAGTGCTCATGGGCAAGCTTTTCAAGTCAGAGCACAAGTGTGAGATGGCCTTCCTGGTGGCCATCACATCAGCCAGAAGGATTAGGGAACTCCAGGTGCTATCAGTGGAGTCTCCCTGCCTAGTTTTCCACAGGGAAAAATTTGTGCTTCGCCCAACCCAAAGTTCTTCCAGAAGGTGGTATTGGAGTTTTGCATTAACTTGGTGATTAACTTGCCAGGGTATTTCAACAGCCTGCCTTTGAAGGTTGACTGCATTCTCTATACCCTGGATCTTCAGAGCGCACCCTTGTATTATGTGGAGCACACAGCTGAGATTGAAAACAGGCTAGCGAGCTGTTTGTCACCTACTGAAATCGCTCCTGTCAGCAAAGCAGACGATTGCAAGGCGGATTACTTCTTGCATAGACCCTGCCATAAGCTGGCTGGTAGGAAGCCCTTTCATATGGCTTAGGGTTCATTCTTACCAGACATACCACTGTCTCACCGGACCATCCCGTTTCCTCCTGCCCTGAGTGCCAGACCTTTAACAAGGCCACAAAAAAGAGGAGACAGCAGGCTTTGGAGGCCCATCTGCTGAAAATCCGCATGGCTTCCCTCGAGAAGAAGATGGATCGGCTTAGACATGCTTCATCTGAAAAGGCTTTTCCTTCTGAAAAACATAAGGAGAAATCTAGGGAGTGGAAGAACTCTGCCGATGACGCCAGGCCCTCGACGAGCAAGGCCCAGCCGCTGCCCAGCAAGGACGGTAAGTCTGGTAAATCTACGGCGGGTCAGTTGGCCATTGGCTCCTTCGACCGCACCGGCCGATAAGTCGGCCCCCAGCTCCTCCAGGGACTGCGCAGCGGCCAGGAAGATGACCAGTCAGTAAGTCGGCCGGGGGCTCCTCCCCCACGCGCCCAATTCCACCCGATAAGTCAGCCATCCCGGGCGACCGCACGGGTGCAGTTCCCCCATTGGGGCCTGACGGCACCTCACCTGACATCCAGCAGAACCAGAGGAAGAAAGCCCCTCTCCCTCCTCCTCCTTCCTCACCCGTACCCTCCAATTCTCCGGTGGGTACCTCTGGCGATGACAACTGAGAGCCCCTCAACTCTGTCGATGCCTCGAGATCTGCTCCGCTTTCCCCTCTCAAGGAGAAGGAGACTCCTTTTCGGCCATCCGGCGTTACTATAGAGACCCCTCCTCCACCTTCCAGCGGGCTCCCGGCACCTTCGATGCCGGTTGTCCCGACAGTCCCGCAGCCGGGACCGGTTGTCCAGTCTCTACCTGTGGCCCTGACGCCAGATCAGGTCCCACCGCCAGGGCCCCTTTGTCCGGATCCGACGCTGGCCCCTTTGATGCCAGACCCCCTTCCTGCACCGGATTGGGTGGTGCCGGTTTGGATGTCAGTTCCCCTCACATGGACTGTCCCAATTCCGGACCTTCTACCGATTTATACAACGGCAGGTCCAATGTGGGTACCCCCGACGCCAGATCTAACAGTGGGATTTATACCAGAACCAGAACTGTCCACATTACCGCAAGGGTATCCTGGGGGCTACTACCCGGGGGCCTACCTAGACTGGAAAATTTTGGGCAATTTACCCTGGATCCAATCCCTACTTGAACTTTCAGGGATTCCAGGTTATTACCCTCCACCGTTCCTGCTCTCCTCCTCCTCCCCTCAGTTTCTGCCTACTCCACCACCCTCCTCCTCCTCCGGTCTCCCAGATTTTAAGTCTTTAATTCAGTCTTGGTGGCGGGGGCATGGTCGGAGTTGGTCTTGGACCTGGAGACTAGGCTCCTACAACCGTGATCTCCCAGTTCTCTTTCCCTGAGCAGTTCTTCCATTACCACTGCCCATATCTCGGGGAAGACTCGGCAGGACGTTTCCCTCCCGGATACCAGATGTCATCCTGTCAAGGAGGTGGATGACGATAGTTCAGAGGGGGCGGACGATTCTTCAGAGGAGGTTCCGGAGGACCCCGAAGACACGAAAGGCAAGGAGTCCCCGAAGTCTCCACCAGAGGACCCTGCCTTTTCAGATCTGTTGAGGTCCATGAAGGATTACTTCGACTGGGAGTAGGAGGAACAGGACCCCATGAGACAGAGACTTGCAGAGCATCTCGACCTAGAATCTCTGTCTCCGGTCCCCATTCCTCCCTGGATGGCACCTCACCCAGACCTCACCACTACCATCTGGCAGATGTCATACCCTTCCGGCTGTCCCAAAGGGGCGGACAGGCTACCGCCCTTGAAGGATGCCCCATTCTTGAAGGTTCATCCCAAGACTGACTCTGTGGTCATCTCTGTGGCTCATGATCGCTTCTCAACACCAAAGCACATGAGCACCTCTCCTCCTGACAAAGAGTCGAGGCAGATGGACCAGTCCAGAAAAAAGATATACTTGTTGGTCACATGCGCCCTTCGGTCCCTCAATTACATGGCCCACATGGTGTCCCATCAAAAGGCTACCTTGGCCAGGCTAGAAGCATGAGTCCAGTCCATGGACCCCACACCTTTGAAGGAGGAACTTGCCAAGGATCTCCACCTCTCCAAAGTTTCATGTAGGCATGCCTTACGCGCCACCTGTGACTCAGTCGACTCAGTGGCTCATACCTTGGCAACTGCCGTTGCTCTTGAGACGGGCATTCCTGGCTTTGCCTTTCTGGACTCACCAACAAAGTCCAGTCGGCAATTCAGGCGCCCCTTTAGGGGCTCGGTACTTTTGGTGGGGACACCAAAGACATTATCACAGACCTACAGGACAAGGGCATTGCACTTGGGTCTGTGAGGTCAATCTACCGATCGGGCTCCCAAAAACAGCAGCAGCCCTTTCAGAAAAGGACCTGGAGGCAGAGAAAGAATGCTCAGGTGCATCAGAGGAAGCGTAGGGCCCGGTGCAGCCACCCCTCCTGCCTCCAAAAATCAGGAGCGTTCAGGGAGGCCCTCCCTGAGCGTCCTGCCACTCTTGACTCCCTGGCCCCAATGCCTCCTCAGTCATGGGCGGAAGCAGCTGGGAGTTCGCCTCGCCACACACAGGGTGGAGGCGATCACCTCCGATGAATGGGTCCTGCAACCAGTGTCCGTCGGACACACCATAGAATTTCTAGAAATCCCCCTGGAAACTCTACCACAGAAGTCCTCCTGTTCTCGGGAACAGGCGCTCCTAGTTTGCAAGGAGGTAAACTCACTCCTGCTCAAAGAAGCAATCGAGCGGGCCCCCTTCGGGCAAAGGGGAAAGGGATTTTACTCCCACTTTTTTCTGGTTCCAAAAAAGACTGGGGATTTCAGACCCATACTCGACCTAAGTCAACTAAATCAGTTTGTCGAGTACAAAAGATTTCGAATGCTGACACTCCAGAGCCTCCTCCCTCTCCTAATGGAGAACCACTGGCTCTGCACACTGGATATGCAGGATGCTTACCTGCACATCCCCATCTTCCCCAGCCACAGCCAATTCTTGTCCTTTCGCTTCCAAGGAACACTTCCAGTTCTGAGCACTCCTTTTGGTCTGTGTTCGGCCACAGGTTTTACCAAGTGCCTGGCAGTGGTCCGACATGCCTCGCCGCAGGGGTATTGCGGTTTTACCTTACCTGGATGATTAGTTGATTTCAGCCCTGTCCAGGGATTCTGGGTTGGGGCTCTTACCTTACCCTGGACCTTTTCAGCAGACTAGGAATCACAGTCAGTTTTGTCAAGTCATCCTTATCCCTGCCCAGAGACTTCAATTCATTGGGGCAGTCCTGGATACGGTCCAGTGCAGAGCCCTCCTGCCTCCAGACAGGGTGGAGACCCTTATCTGTCAGGCCTCCAAAGTGGCTTCTCGCAGAACCATCCCAGCTCGGGAGGTCCTATGCCTTCTGGGCCTGATGGCGGCCGCCCTCACAATCATTCCCCTAGCAAGACTTCACATGAGGGTCACTCAGTGGTCTTTGCGGGTGCAGTGGGATCAGCTCCTGGACAGCCTGGACCATCCAGTTCTGGTCTCCTGTGCGGTTCAGAAAGAATTGCAGTGGTGGATGGATTCTCGCAGTCTTTCTGTGGGACTTCCCTTTCGGAGCCCTGCACCACTAGCTACCCTCACCACAGATACCTTGAATATGGGGTGCAGAGCTCATCTTGAGGAGCACCAAGCCCATGGACTATGGTCTGGCGTGGAGACTTCTTTGCACATCAGTGTTCTGGAGTTGAGGGCGGTCCGGTACGCCTTACAGGCCTTTCAGACCCTACTTCCAAAGGGATCACTGCTAATCCAAACGGACAACATGTCGGTAGGTTGGTATATCAACAAACAAGGAGGAACTTGGTCGTACCCCCTGTGCAGGGAGGTGATATGGGTGTGGAACTGGGCAGTCCAGCACCATCTGGTCCTCGTGGCCATGCACATTCCAGGTGTTTTAAACGTCCTGGCGGACAGTCTCAGCAGATCTCGAACCCTAGCTTACGAGTGGGAACTGCATCAGGAAGTGGCGGAATCCATCTTCCAATGTTTGGGAACGTCCAGAAATCAACCTGTTTGCCTCCGAATCCAACGCAAAGCTTCCCAGCGTTTGCTCACTCGTTCCAGGGCATGATGCTTTGTGAAAAGACGCATTGTCTCTATCTTGGACAGGGAAATTTTTGTATGCCTGCCCTCCGTTTCCCATTCTGCAGAGGGTTCTTCTCAAGCTCCAAGTGGAGAAGGCAAGGATGATCCTCATCGCTCCTCTGTGGCCGAGACAGATCTGGTTCCCGCTGCTGCAGCAGCTTTCCAGGGAACCACCGGTTGCACTTCCAGTGACTCATGACCTCCTGACCCAGGATCAAGGTCGACTGTTGCACCCGGGGCTCAGGACCCTGCATCTCCATGCGTGGCTCCTACAGACATAGCAATCTCCCATTTCAGGGTTTCCTCCTGGGTTGCTCAAGTCCTCATTGAGGCTAGAAATCCCTCTACCTGTTCCACTTATGCCATGAAGTGGCGGTTTCCATTTGGGCGACTGCTAAGGGTTGGAACCAATTCTCTTGCTTAGCCCCACAGGTCATGGAATACCTCCTTCACTTATCAGTCTCCGGTCTGTCATACTCTTGTTGAAGGTCCATATCTCAGCGTACCCACGAGCTAGTGGATGGTAAACCCTTGGCTCAGTTGCAGGTCTCAGAAACCTTTCTGAAAGTTTTCCATCTGAAACCCCCATCCATAGCCCAACTCCGTCTTGGGACTTGAACTTCGTGCTGGGAAGCTCACCCTTCCTCCTTTCAAAGCGGCTATTAGCTGTGTTTGTGCTTCCTGTCTTGGAAGGCGCTTTTTCTTGTGGCTATCACGTCAGCCTGAAAGTTTTCGGAGCTTCACACTCTAGTCTGCAAGGAGCCCTATCTGATTTTGCATAGGGACCGGGCGGTCCTCAGAACACATCCGAAGTTTCTTCCCGAGGTGGTGTCAGAAGCCACGCTGAATCAATCAGTAGAGCTTTCAGTGTATTATCCGTCCCCCTGTAACAGAGGTGAGGCACTTCTCTATACAGTGACGCTCATCAGATTCTCTGGTGTTACACCCACCAGACCAAAGAGTTCTGCTCTTGTGACCAGTTGGTTTTCTTCCACGAGATCGAAGGGCAAACCAGTTTCTAAGTAGGGCCTGTCCAAGTGGTTAGGCAGCTGCATTCAGGGTGTAGCCAGCTATTTCAGATTTGTACACCAACCTGCCACACTGCTATCCACTTCCCCACTGTTGTTCATGCCTGCCCCCCCATAACTCAAGTACAAAGTTCATGGCTCCAATCAGATGATTGCCACACTAGACCTGCTGTCTGCGCTGCTAGTATGGTGCTTGGCTCCTGCTGCCCACTGGTAAATGCCACTGACTGCACCAGGAGTCCAAGACCATGGCAGAAATTTCTTCTCTCTCCTCACAGGTAGGCAGATTCACTCCACTTGCCACTCCACATGAAGTCTTCATTCTTTTAGATGGCTCCGAGTCTATTCTTCTGTCTGTTCTTCTGTCTGCTGCTCCTCAGTTCTTTGATTTTTTTCCTCTTACTCCCAGTACAATTGAACTAATGGTATGGCTTCTAACTTTGCTGGGGCATTTAAACTAGCCACCTCAGACTTGCCACACCCCCTACCAGATGCCGCAGCCAATCACTATGCAGGCAGATCATATGGACCTAGTTGAGACCTTCAGTGTCAGCATCCATGGTCCACTCTGCCACCCCCCAAAACAAAACTGAAAGAAAAGAAAAAGCCTGCAAAGCCAAACAAAGGACTTTAAACGTGATGGACTAAAGAGGGCAGAGCAATACTGGCCAGCTTGTTTGCTACCCCCTGCTACTAAACTTGGTACGCCATGGCTTACTTGGAGTATCAGTAGCTACACCCTTGGCTGCATTAGATTCTGTTACCAGAAGTACGAAAAGCCTCTGCCGGGTTCTATCAGAGGTTATTCTACTAGGGGCATGGCTGCCTCCATGGCCTTCCTACGGAATATTTCAGCGGCCAACATCTGTGCTGCTGCTACTTGGAGTTCTGTCCATACCGTTACCAAACATTACGGTCTGGACATTGCTTCTAGATGGAGAGCTGGCTTTGGCCTAGCCGTCCTGCAGGGCCTTCTGTCCTAGACTGGGTCCATTCTAGATTCCAGTTTTTTCCGTTGGAGTTAGTTTTCCTCCTCCCTAGTTTCTCTCGGTCTCTCCTTGGAGGGACCGCTTGGGACTCTGTCCTATATGTGATGACCTACTGAAGGAACCTCTCGAAGTAAGATAGTACAGTTACATAGGAACTTACTGTAACAGTAGATATTCGAGAAAGGTTCCTTCAGTAGGTCATATTTTTCCCTCCCTCCTTCCCCTCAGTTTCTGTTCTTACAGGGACTCCAAATCCTGTTCGCTTCTGCTGTCAGGCCTCTTCCTGGCTCTTGGGAAGAACTGGAGTCCGGGCATGGGGACTGGCCACTATATACAGTCACGCTTGATGTCTGTCACGTGACTGCGGGTGGGCGGTCTCCTGTCAGGTATTGCTAAAAAAGTCTGCCTTGCGGCCCGACGCCAGGTGGCACCTGTCCTATATGTGATAACCTACTGAAGGAACCTTTCTCGAAGATCTACTGTTACGATAAGTTCCTCCATAACTGTACTTTCTAAGAGTGGTATATGGCTCATATCCACACAACCCACCCAGCCACCCCTGGCATGTAGCATACAGATCTTGCTTCCAGTGTGTAAAATCTAACATCATGGGGCGGAGTCAGGGGATATACCACCCAGGTGGTGGGAGGAGCTTAGCTTAAAAACATATGGCCAATAACATAGTTCCACTGGAACTGCCAGAGTGTAGATGTGAACCATATGATTACAGGTGAGTAGCCTAGTCTTCTTTGCGATTTTGTTAAGCAGCACATATAGGTCCTGCTGCTTTTCTTGTAGGAAGCTAAGAATTCCCTTTAAGCTGCATTTGGCTGTCATTTCAGCATATCATGCTGAGGCAGGGGTGTTGATCAAGGTGCAGGGCAAAATGGTCAGTCTGTTCTTTAATGGACTAGATCACCTGTCCCCTCCTGTGGACCCCCCCTCCCCCAAAACTGTTGGACTTACTGCTGTGCCATTTTGCCTAATTGGTAAACCATTCAAGCCAGTGTACACTTGTGACTTATCACATGTCATGGAAGACCACTTTTTTGGTTGCCATCACCTTAGCCATATGGGTGAATGAGCTGTCCATATCTGGTCTTCACCAAGGGCAGAGTTATTCAATGCCCCAATGCGAAGTTCCTGCAAAAGGTAGTTTCTAGGGACATGGATATGTTGTTCATCCACACTATCTGGCAGGTTCCTTGCCGCTTTAAATCTTGCTGGAAGGTCTTCAAGCTGGCTCCTCCCACCCACCCGGGTGGTAAAACTCTCGGCTCCGCCCCATGACTCCAGATCTTCCTTACCGCTTGGAAGCTCAGGTTCCCTCCTTAGCGCTCTGCGTTTTCGACTGGTTCCTGATTCTTTCTTTTCGGTTTTCCGAATTTAGTTGGAAGTTTTCTAAAACTTCGGTCTTCTCCCTCACTGCTGCGATGGATGATTCGTTTCCCGGCTCCAGGAGGCGCCCGGTTAATTCCTCCAGGAAGGACCTGCACTCCACGTGCGTTTACTGCCTCGACTTGGACGCGATCCGCAAGTTTCGCGATTTTGCCATGCCTTTTCGACCAAGCGCCCTGGAGGATCGCCGCGGCCCGTTTGGGGCTCGGAGTCTAAATCTTTTCCGCGCCGGAAAAATCCTTGAGACTCATCGCGGTGGTGTCCGCCGGATCTTCTTTCTTCCAAGGAGGCGGCTACCAGTCGGTCTCTCCCCCCGGGTCACAGCGCCATCCCGCCTCCTCTTGAGTTCTCCTCATTCAGCTTCGCTCAAGGAGCTTCGCCAGTCCCTTTCCCTCAAGGGAGAGGGACCTTCGACCTGCCTCGGCCCAGGCCAAAGGAGTCGCAGACTAAGTCCCATCGCTGGTGCTGGCGGAGCGGAGTTTCCCCTCCCATGTCGGCTGACTTTCGACTTGGTCGAGGTGTGGCTCAGGCCGCAGGCTTCACGGTGTCCCCGTCAGGTCAGCCGGCCATGACTCCCGTCGGCGTTGTCGAGTCTCGACTCCGATCACCGGGCTGTCTTCTGCAGGAACCCGTCAACCCTTCGCCCGGTTTCCCGGCGGAGGCGGGATACCTGTTGTTTAGGGGTGACAGGCCTCGGTCTTTTCATCGAGCCGAGGAAGGCGGGTCCCCACTCCTTCCCAGGCCCACCTCGGTTCCCCGGTTTGGGTCTCGGTCCTCTTCTCGGTCAAGCCGCTCCCACCGACCGGCGTTCTCGGTCAGGGCACCGAGTTAAGTGGCGTTACCGTTCTTCCTCGTCTCCCTCCTCGGATGAGGAGTGGCTTCGATGCAGATGGCGTCGACGTTGCGAGGAGTTTATGTGGCAGCAGTTGTTTGTCTGGGAATCAATCGACTCTGATTCATTCCCCGTCCAGCAAACAGCTGCCACCCGAGCCCGACACACCGCTCGCTGCAGTCGGTGCCCACTTCAGGGCGGTTGTTGAGTCGAACCTTGCTGCCCACTGTCTTTGGTGGAACCTCGGTCCGGTCCGCGCAGGTTGTCCGTCCCCTCACTCCGCCCGCCCTCGGTGGTAAAAAGTGACTCAGGCCTGAGGCAGCTCTTTGCAGACGCCGAGTCGGCGTCGACTCCTCCATGTCCTCAGTCGGGAGGACCTGGGGTCCTCTCCGGAACGTTCCGCGGACGATAGCCCATCGTCCTTTATGGGTCTGCTCCAGCTCATCTCGGAGTTCACTGGGATGCAGCTTGAACCCGTGTCCAAACGGGTCTCTTATCCCCTGACGGAGATTCTGGACCGAGGAAGTTCACCCTTGGAGGCCTTCCCGGTGGTCGAGGCCTTTGTCGGCCCGGCCTAGGAGCTTTGGCAGCGGCCTACTTCCTGTCCTGCACCCTTGGCCAAGGTGGCCAGGAAGTACTCTGTCCCTGTCGGTTCTTTGCCCAGTTTCTAGGAGCACCCCTCGGCTGTGGGGTTAGTTACCGATAATGTCTTCCAGTGTTCTGCGAACGCTCGGGATGTGGACAGGCCTCCCGACAAAGAGTTCAAAAGGATGGACTATGTCGGGCGCAAGGTTTATGCTGCGTCCTCCCTAGGTCTCTGGCAGGCCAGCTCGGCCGCACTGATGGCACATTTTTCCCACGCCCTTTTGGGCTCCCTGGACAAGGTGCTCCCTCATCTCCCTGCTGACCTGCAGACCACGGTCCGGTGGGTGCGGGACCGGGGTAGGGCGGTGGCGAAGCAGCAGCTTCAGACTGCTATGGACTTAGGTGATTCCTGTGCCAGGTCGGTGGCAGCCGCAGTGGCCTTGCGCCGCAGGGCGTGGCTGAGGTTATCCTCCTTCTCATCGGAGACCCAGCACAAGTTGGCGGACATCCCCTTCTTGGGGACTGACCTTTTCAGCCCTGGAGTGGAGGGACACTTCCAGGGGACCGAGAAGTCCGATGCCACTCTGGACTCGGTCACCCCCGCCCGGAGGGACAAGGGCCGCCGGCAGCCATAAGCCCCTTTGTCCCTCGGCCCCTGCGGCTCGACCGGCCCATCAACTCCAGCATGTGGGCCAGCAGGCTTGCGCTGCGCGTCCTGACCCCAAGCCAGCGGCTTCCTCTAAAGGGAAGCAGGGAGGTAAAGGCCCAGGAGCTCCCTCGGCCAGTCCCTCCTCCAAGCCTGCCCAGTGACGGGCTGAGGGGCGCTGTCCCCGGCCCCGTCACCCCTACCTGGGTTCCCCCGTGGGGAGACGGCTCCGCCCCTCCTCCACCTGGTCTGCTTTCCCAGACCTCTGGGTGTCGGAGGTGCTAGGGGAAGGTCCTGCCTCGGGTTTGCAAGCAGGCCCACCCCTTCGAGCTGTTGCCCCTCTGGGGCCATGCGGTCCGCTGCCTCGTTGTCGACCCTCCGAGCCGACTTGCCTGGCCCCTCGGGATAGAGGTGATCAGGAAGGTTGCGGATCCTCCTCCACACCCTGGGTTCATGTCCATTTTTTCCTGGTCCCTAATGGACGGGGGGCTTGCGCCCCATTCTTGATCCGCACGACGGGACGGTCTCTGTCTCAGATATCCCATCCTCAGATCGAGGCGTGTGGCTCTTTCCTGGACCTCCAGGACGTACTTACACTCTGTTCTGTCCGTTTCTTGAGAGACCCCTCCGTTTTCTTAAGCGGGGGATCTCTTTTCGAGTTCCAGGCCAGGCCCTTGGTCTCTGCTCAGCAGCATTCCTGCGGCACTGGGGGTCGGGCGTAACCCCACCGGATGGTGGCCTGACTGCAACCCCTCCAGGTGGAGGGACGGTCCAGAGTTCTGGCCCTCAAGGTTGCTCTCAGACTGGTCTCCTTTATTGGAGCCATGTTGGAACTTCGTGTGTCTTAGCGGTGACCCTTCTTTGAGACGGGCTCGACTCTTGAGTCCGAGCTCGACTCCTGGCGGACAGGGCCGAGGTTTCTTCCTCTCTTCCTAGTCAGGTCTGACTGGGCAATTGCGCCCTGACCGGGACTTCCTGCACCTCCTGAGCCTCGCGGCAGCCTGCACCAACGTGGTCTATTTGGACCCACCGGTTCATGCGTCCCCCTAATGGGGGCTGGCCAGCCAGCGGTCACAGTGCTGCGTTCCTTTGGACCAGTCCATGACAACAGTCCAGGGGTTGGGGAACGCTCTCCTTCGGACCGTTCCAGCTCTTTTGCAGGAGAACTTCCCGTTCGTCCGCCCCGAGTCGACGGTCTTCTCCGACCGATGCATCTCGGATGGATGGGGGTGCCCATCAAGGGGAATACAGAGTGCACTGCCTCTGTTCCTCTCGGGAGTCCCGAGTCTTCCTACCCGCTGGAGCTCCAGGCGGTCTGCTTAGCTTGCACCGCTCGCTCCGTCTGTGTGGGGTCTAGTGGTTAGGTCCAGGTGGACATCACCACGACCACGTGCTACCTATCCCGCCAGGATCGGATGAGTCCCTTGCCTCCGTGTAAGGAGGTTCTCCGCATTGGGTCTTTCGCGCAGCCGGGAGGCGATTTCCTAGCCTTTTCAATGGCAGGAGCCTCCTTCACCCTGGCCGATGCCCTAAGCCGGATAAGGGCTGCGCCTCACGAGTGGTTTCCTGCCGGAGGTAGCACAAGATCTTTCTCCACCTAGGTCACACCTCGGTGGACCTTTGTTTTTCCCTCCAGGGAGAATTTGAGGCCGAGACTGGTCTCATGCCTGCCCCCTCAGCACGGCTTGCTGTAGGGGATGCCTTTGAGACTGTGGACCCCGGGCCTCTTCTTCGCCTCTCCCCCATTTCCCTTGACCCTCAGGCAAGGCGAGGAGGGACTAGGCGCAGGTGATTCTGCTAGCCCCAGACTGGTTTTGCCAGCTCTGGTATCCAGCTCTCCTCAGTCTCAGCCCCAGGCTCCCAAGGCGGCTTCCAGCCCGCCCGGTCCTGATCTCTGTTGTTAGGGGAAGGTACTCCATCCGACCTTCAATCCCTGCACCTGACGGCCTGGCCCCTGTGTGGCTAGAGGCCAGGCCTTGGGTCTTCCGGCAAGGTCCTCCACGTTTTCGAGGCGTCCTGCCAGGAGTCGACCAGATCTGCTCGCCTTCAAATGGAGGAGATCTCCATTTGGTGTTAGGATAGGGCATGGGCCCTCTCCTGTTCCTCGTGAGCATTCCGGACTATCTGTGCTCTGTTCTTTCTTGAACTAGGGCTTGGTCAATGACCCTCAAGGTGCTCCTGTTAGCCACTCCTGTCTTCCCGCGCTGGCCGGAAGGTAGTCGATGAAGCAGGAAAGGTGGTCTGGTGCTTTCAAGGCCTTGATCACACCTCCCCTCTGGGGAGTATCCCATATCTGGGGATCTTTCGCTGGTATGGGCTTAGCTCACGGGCAAGCCATTTGAACCTTTGCACAGGTGGAGTTCCCCACCTGTTGTGGAAGAACACCTTCTTGGGGCTACCATGCCAACCAGAAGGACAGGAGAGTTCCAGGCGCTCCTTGATCTCCCTATTTGGTCTTCCACAGGGACAAGGTTGTCCTACTTCCACCGAAGTTCCTTCCGTGGGCTGAGGGTCCTTTCCTAACTGGGTATTGTCTCTGCCGGGTTCAACCCCATTCAGCCTGCGTCCGTATAGGATCCATTGGGACCCTATTTAACGCTTGCCTTCCCAGGGAGCGAGGCTGAGTTCGGGAGAGGTTCGCCAGCTGTTTGTCATCTCACGCTGAAGCTGCACCTGGCAGACCTGCACCCAAGCCGGACTACGAGCGGGTGGGTCACCTCCTGCATAGATCTCCGCTATAGGTGGCGGGCATGGAGCCTCCCAGAGGATAAGTGCTCATTTACCCGCCCTTCCGCTGCATCGTGGCTGCTTCGAGATACCCCTGTCCAGGATATCCGTGGGAGCTCCTACCCGACGAGGCATATACGGTCCCCTTCCACATCGACCTTGGGTCACGCCCGGGATGTTGATCGGGCCTCGGTTCTCCAGTCTTATACCTAAGTAGGGTGTGCGCCTGCCTCCTCCTCGGAGAACTGCTAGAGTCTGCCAGACAGTGTGGATGAACAACATATCCATGTCCCTAGAATACATGTTACTCACCTGTAACAGCAGTTCTAGGAATGGTATATGTTGTTCATCCACACAACCCACCCAGCCTCCCCGGCTTCGACGCACAGCCTGGCTTCCAGCGGGCTAGATCTGGCGTCATGGGGCGGAGCTGAGAGTTTTACCACCCGGGTGGGTGGGAGGAGCCAGCTTGAAGACCTTCCGGCAAGATTTAAAGCGGCAAGGAACCTGCCAGATAGTGTGGATGAACAACATATACCATTCCTAGAACTGCTGTTACAGGTGAGTAACCTGTATTTCTGAGTTCCAACTTAATCAGGTGTTCATTCTACTGATCTTCTTTCCAAAGGTGCACATGATGGAGCCCGAGTGAACATTCCACTTGCTAGGTATTCTAGAGGCATTTCTTTTCTACCAGAGTTGCAAGGAAGGGATTTGCAGTGAGGCTTACCACCTGTTTTCCATGTACGCTGAATCTGCCCAAAGCAAACCAGAAGCCAAGCCTCCTGCATCAATCTGTGTTACAGGTTGGCTGGGCAGGGTTGCCCACAGGACTGAAGGCTCACTCCCCCAGACGTACTGCTGCCTCTGTTGCTGCTGCTAGGTATATCCCCATTTCTTAGATATTTAGAGCTCCTACATGGTTCAGTATGCACACATTTCTATCCTGTTAGAGAATCAACTTGCTTGCTGGCACTGCCTTGTCTCGTAAAGTAAGTGACACAACCATGTTTGAACAGTGTGTGCAGATATTAAAGTAGTAATGTCAACCCTTTGTCGTGTGATTGTTCATACCCCGAGGAGCACCACACCACTGAGAGTCTAAGGTTCCAAAGACTCTGAACCCCAGTTTTTCATTTCCATTTGTACACTTTGTATTTTAACTCTAATAGATGCATTAACATAGATTTTTGCCATTAACATTACTTTGTATACAGAATATCGTGTGTGTGTGTGTGTATGTATGTATGTATAGAGGACTGTCTCCAAGATAGTTGACAGAAACAGTACTGAGACAGCTTTTCACAATAATTATTACAGGTGCATCCAGATGGAACCACATTTCAGTACCAGTATAGAGCACCCTCTCCCGATCTTAGCGCAAAAGTGCAATCTGTAAGGTAAGTCAGCTTGTTACTGTGGATGTTATCTGTTTTTATGCCAGTCTCACACACACTCACAGTAGAGCTGAGTGAATGCATACAAACATGCCAGCAGATAAAGGCCTTACAGTCTATCCTGTCTGCTTGATAGTGTTGTTCCCCATTTCCCTCTTAACCACCCTCATCTATCCCACCTGTATCTTTCCCCTTCACCCTGTCCCATCCCTCTTGAAGCGGTCCAGCATATTGGGGATACCACCTCCTCTGGCAGTTCATTCCATCTGGCCACCAGCTTCTCAGTGAGCAAGTGCCTCCTTACCTCTCCCCCTGAACTTCCCCCCACCAGCTTTAGACTGTGTCCACTAGTGATTGTATTCCCAGTAAGACTGAGGAGGCCTTCTGTGCTCACCCTGTTCATACCTTTAAGGTACTTGAAGATCTCGATCATGTCCCCCCCCCTTCTTTCCTCAAGAGAGTACATGTTAAGCCCCCAAGCCTCTCCTCATAGGTGTTGCCCTGCTGACCCTGGATCATCTTGACTGCCCTTCTCTGGACCGTTTCCAGCAAGTTGATATCCTCCTTAATGTAAGGGCACCAATATTACACTCATGGTGCAGTCTCACCAGAAACCTGTACAGCAGCAGAATGACCTCCACCTTCATGCTAGTAATTCCTCTGGCTATGTAGCCCAGCATCTGATTTGCTTTGGCTGCTGCTGCTGTCCTGCAGTGTGCCAAGTGTTTCAGGTCATACATGATGATTACTCTCAGATACTTTTCTTCCTCTGACCTGGTTACCTGCACACCACCCAACCAGTATCTGGTCCCTGGATTCTTCGCCCCAGGTGCATAACTTAACATTTTTTTAGTGTTGAACCCTAGTTGCTAAATACCAGGCCACTTCTCTAGGTTAGCCAGGTCTTCCTTGTGTTCCTGTCTGCCCTCCTCCATGTCCAGCCTCCCACAGAGCTTAGTGTTGTCCACAAACAGGCACATTTTACCCTTGATCTCATTCTCAGTGTCCCTTATGAAGATGTTAAAACACCGGCCCAAGCACCAAGACTTATGGGACACCACTGGTCACAGGCATAGCTTCTGACATTCCACCTTGACTACAACCTTTTGCCTTCTGTCCAGGAACTAGCTACTGACCCATCCTCCAGACTTAGCCCCCACCCCCAGGTCATCCAGCCTCCTGACCAGTCTTCTGTGAGGCACAGATTTGAAGGTTTTCCTGAAGTTCAGGTACAGTACATCAAACGCTTGGCCCTTGTCCACTGTCCTAGTGAGGCACAGAGTTTAAGGCTTTGCTGAAGTTCAGACACAGTACATCGAATGCTTGGCCCTTGTCAATTGGCCTAGTGTCCCTGTTGAAGAAGTCAATTAAGTTACTATGGCAGGACCTTCCCAGCACAAACTCATGCTGCCTCTCATCATGGAGCCCGTTTTCCTCCAGAAAGCCCACCACTCTCCTTCAGGATGGGCTTCATCAGCTTACCCACTGTTGAGGTCAGCCTGACTGGCCTGTAGCTCCATGTCTCATCCCTTGGCCCATTTTTATGGAGAGGCACCACATGTGCAGTTCTGGGGCACATTCCCCAACTCCAGAGAGGTGTTAAAACAGGTCTGCCAGAGGACCTACCAGAACTTTCCCCAATTCTCTTAGGACTCTCAGGTGCATGCCATCTAGCCCTGGAGACCTGTCCACCTTTAGGGCCCTTAGAAGTACCTTGTCAGCTTGTATTATGCCATCCGTGACACACACATACACATGCACTCCCTTGTGGCACAGGTCCATGCTTCTCCCTAGTGAAGACTGACCATACGAACATACAAAAAACACCAGCAGATATAGGCCCCAAGTTCTGTTGAGTCTAGGCAAGTGTGCAGCTATCAGATTTTACTTTGTAGCTGCCTCCCTCCCTTTCCAGTAGTAACCTTCCCCTTGATCCTGTCCCACCCCCTCATAAACTGCCCACCGACTTCAACGATACCACCTCCTCCAGCAGTGCATTCCACCCAGCCACCACCCTCTCCGTGAAGTAGTCTTCTCATCTCCCTCTTGAACCTGTCCCTCTCCAGTTTCAAACTGTGCTTCCTAGTGTCCCTGTCTCCTTTTAATCTAAACATCCCCTCTGTGCGGACCCTGTTTATGCCCTTCATATATTTAAAGGTTTTGATCGTAGCCCCTCTTTCCCTTCTTTCCTCTAGGGAGTACATTTTGAGCTCCCTTAGTCTGTCCTCGTGGGTTTTTTCCTCCATGCCTGTGATCATTCTGGTTGCTCTGTGCTGGACTCCCTCCAGCAGCTTGACATCTTTCTTTAAGTAGGGGCACCAGAACTGCACGCAGTACTCCAGGTTCTGTCTGACTAGTGACCTGTCCACTGGCAAGATAACCTTCTTTCTCCTTGACATACCCCTGGCAATACACCCCAGCATCTTGTTAGCTTTAGCTGCTGCCTTCCTGCACTGCACTAAATGGTTCATTCGCCCTGTGATTATTACCCCAAGATCTTTTTCCTCCTCTGTCCCCCACCGTCTGTAGCAAAACTTGTGGTTCCTGGCACCCAAGTGCATAACTTTGCACTCTTTTCCGTTGAAACCCAGCTGCCATGTGTCTGACCAGTGTTAGGATTTATCCAAGTCTTCCTTTGGTCCTAGCCAGCCCTCTGTGTTGTCCACCACTGCACCAATCGTGTGTCATCTGCAAACAGGTTGATCTTATTGTTTACCCCAACTGCTATGTCAGCAATAAGGACCCAGCACTGAGCCCTGTGGAACCCTGCTTGTCACAGCCTTGGAGATGAGGAGTCTTCCTTACCACACAAATCTCTGCTGCCTTTCACCCAACCAGTTTTTGACCCACTCCACCATCCTCCCACCCCAGGTTCCCAGCTTGCTTACCAACCTCCCATGTGGCACGATTAAAAGGCCTTGCTTAAGTCCAAGTACAGGACATCCATTGCCCCTGGCCCCTGTCGGTTGCCCTTGTTACCCAGTGGTCATAGAAGTCCACCATGTTTGTCTGGCACGATCTACCACAGACAAACCTGTGCTGTCTGTTGTCCTGTTTTTAACGATCTCTGCTTTTTCTTAACTACCCTGTGCCCAGCCCTCCCCCTTTTCTTTGACTAACAGTCTAATCCTTTATGTTCCATTTTTCCTTGTATATTGGAAAAAAGGCCTTCTCACCTGCTCTTACCACCTGTGCTAGCTGTACTTCTCTTGAAGCCTTTGCCACTCTTATCATTCTGCTCACCTCCGTGGATTTAGCGGAGTAATCTTCCCTATCCTCCTCCTTTTGAGTATGTTTGTACTTTCTGAGGGCTGCCCTATTGTCCCCTACTGCTTTTGCCACCTTCTTGCTGAACCAGCTGGGCTTTTGGCCTTAGCTTTCTTACTTTTGTTTTTGGCACACCACTAGTGGCCTCCATCAGTCCATCTTTATTATGGTCCATTTCTGCTCCACATCCATCCTCTCCATTCTGATCCCAGTAAGGTGTCCTACCAGAACTTACCCCATCCTCCCAGTCAGTTCTCCTAAAGTCCTAGACCGTCGTTTTGGTCCTAACTATCTCTCTGCTCATGTCCAGGTGGAACCACACTGTGTGGTGGTCTCAACCTGCAAGTAGCACTGCCACCTTCATATCCTGAACATGTGCACAATTGGACAGGGCCAGGTCCAGTACAGCCCTCTCCTTAGTGGGCTCCATGACACTTTGTGTCAGGAAACCACTCTGGAGTTCATCCAGCTGTACTTGCTCCCTGGGGTTTAGTGCCACTTACTCATTCATGGAGCTCTGCCAGAATAAAAAGCGTTAATGGAATTGAAATTTTCAGTTTGAGTTTTACTTCCTTAGAGTGTGGCTTTTTTGTGCTCTTCGGTGTGACAAATGGCATTCCCTATGTTCATGTAGTCTCTGTGTTCTTTTGGCATATTTACATTTAGCCGGCACCCTCACAATTGGAGTCTATGCACAGGGTACCTGTGTTTGTTCAGAGACATGACATTCCACCTTGACTCATAACCCCCACCCACCACCCTTACTCTTGACCCGCCCCTACCACTCCTCCCTTGGACCCTCCTTTCTCTCTCCACCCCTCCCACTCTAGCTCCTCTTCATGCTGTCTCGATTAGGGGAGGCCTCACCAGCCTCCTCCATCAGGTGACTAAGGGTGCTGTTCATCCTGTTGCCTCCTCCTTCAGTTTAAATTAAGGTTCTAGGGACATGGACATGGTGCACTTATCCACACTATGGCAGCCTTCCTTTCCCTTTAATTCCAGCCAGAATGTCTTCAAGCTAAGCTGCTCCCACCCACCCAGGTGATATCCTCTTCGGCTCCACCCCATGATGTTAGATTTTCTTTTCCGGTGGAAGAGTCAGGTCTCCTCCTTCGCAGCTCCCTGCACACGGTGTAGGCCAATTTCTACTTGGTCTTCAGGTGATTTTCTTTCTTCACTGTTGATGTTTTTTTCTTAATTATGGAACATGATGACCCTAAGACTGGCCCATGGTTCAAGCAGTGCGCTGTGTACAACCAAAAGATGTGTACTGACCCGCACATCTCATACGTTTACTATCTTGGAGTTGAACTGATCCCAGCGCTGCAGCCTATTTGATCCCTGCACCCTCGTTGCTCGAGGCTGGTATCTCACCTCCTCCTAGGCCACCAGGATGAAAGGAATCTTCCTGTCTCACCAAAGGACACTTGCAGGGCCATTTTGATGGCAGCGGGATCAATGTTTCAGCTTGCCATGCTTGAAGTGGCAGTAGCCCAGACCGCGGAGGTCTCCTCGTTTGCATTGCTCCTGGTGGATGCCAACATGGGGGTCTCATTTACAGGCACTTTCCGGGACATGTGCCAGTTCCTTCAAACCCTTCCCAAGGGGACAAGTCTAAGAAGTCCAAATGGACCTGCAGTGGGTCGTGGGTCAGGGAATGGGCTCGCTCTTCTGCTTCTTTGACTGTTGCCTGCTCGACAGCTGTCAAGCAGTTGGCCTCTGCCGATCCTTCTAGGGTCCAAGGGCAGGTCACTAGATCTTCAAGTATCCCCATCGGGCTTGTTGACTGAGATGTGGAGCGAACAGCCATCCGAGATGTTTCTCGACCTGGTCAGCCCTTTGTCGGAAGAGGTCGAGGACGACTCGGACTCTTGTCCTTTTGACTTTTTCCTAGAGAGGCGGATAAGCCAGCCAACCGTACTGTCTCCCTCTGGGTTCCTGAGCGGACCCGGTCCTTGCCGAGCATGCACTTCAGTCTCCTCACCACAGCACATTCATCATCATCAGTCAGAGGTTCAGGTTAGAACCTGGGCTCACTTGTGATCATGGTCTCGGGAATCTCAGCATTCCCCGCTGTCAGCCTTGACCAGGAAGCATCATCTATGCCTCTTCTTCCTTGTTTTCAGATGACAAGAGGCTCTGCCACAAGTTGTGACAGTGCTCGAGGAGCTGATGTGGCAGCAGTGGATCCTCAGCCACGGTCGAAGCTACTCCTCAACCCCGGAGCTCCCCTGGTCTCTGCTGACACAACCCATTTTGATCCTTCCGCTTCTGTCTGAGCCTACGCCAGCTTCCCCGACAGTCCTGGTGGAACCCCCACCTAAACAGCCCTTTGCATGGTCCCCATCTAAGACTGCTTACCCTGCCACTGGTTTTCCCAGATGGCTGGCCATTTAGATCACCCACTTGGATGAGTCCAGGGTGGTCCTGGGGAGTGAGGGCTGAAGGCGGTGTTCGAGGAGCCATCAGATTCCAAAAGGGTCCTCATGCACTCATCTAGGACTCCAGGCTTCAATTGCGAGTCAACCGAATAGCTCACAACAGACCATGTGCCACTGTCCTTTGGGGCCTTGTTCTGTCTCATCTCTGAGTTCTTGGAAATTCCCCTGGAGCCGATCCAGAAGCATGCCAAATAACCTCTCACAGACATCCTCAACAAAGATGATTCCCCGCGGGGGTTGCCCTCCCAGTGGCAGAAGCTATCCTGGGTCCCGCCTTGGAGCTTTGGTAATATCCAGCTTCGTGCCCAGTGCCATCCGCCCGTATGGTCTGCAGGTACACAATCCCGACCAAGTCTTTTCCTGGGTTCTCACATCATCCCTCGGCCAAGGGGCTGATGGTGGATTCTGTCTTATGCAGGATGTGCAACGTTGGGGACATCGATAAGCCGCCCGACGAGGAGTCCAAGAAGCCAAACCATATAGCAAAAAAGTTTACACTGCTTCTTCCCTAGGTCTCCGGTAGGTGAGCTCCGCCACCCTGATGGCCAGTTTTGGTCATGCCCTGATGGGGGGTTCTGGACCATGTCCTTCCCCACCTTTCTGTGGACTTACAGTTGGCAGTTAATATGGTCCAAGACCAGGGACGATCTGTTGCCAAGTAACAGCTTCAGACGGCCTTGGATATAGGTGACTCCTGCACCCACAGTGTCAGTCATGTGCCGAGGCGGAATGAGGATTTCCACCTTTATGGCAGATACCCAGCATAAGCTGGTGGATGTTCCCTTCTTGGGTACCGGTTTGGGACGGGGGTTGATGGACACCTCACCAAGACTTAAGAAGTCCAGTGCCACCCTGGATTTAGTTACGTCCTCTCTGAAGGACCTCAAGGGCCCAAAGCCAAAGAAGAAGCCCTTCCAGGTTCAGCCCTTTTCGTCATAGCAGCCCCAGTTGTGACAGTCTCAGGCTTGGTGACCTAAATCTAAGCCTGTCATCTCAGGCTCCAAGAAGCCTGGAAGTCAGGGTGGCAGCTCTCCTCCGACAGCCAGTGTCGGAGCCTCTTCTAGGCCTGCCCAGTGATGGATCGGGAGATGTCTCCATTCCTCCTGTCATATCCCTGTCTCAGCTTTCTATGGGGGGCAGCTTTGCCATTTCTGGCATGCCTGGTCCATCATCACTACAGACAAATGGGTGCTGGACGTGGTGGGCTGGGGTCTGCCTCTCGACTTTGAGGCTCTCCCGCCCTACTGAGGCCATGTGCCATGGGAGTCCATGTTGTCTCAGGACATGCTGTCCACCCTCAGGTAGGATATTGCTCAGCTCCTAGAGTAAGGAACTGTAGCCCATGTCCTGGAGACCACGGCCAGCCAGGGCTTTGTGTCCAGATGTATCCTGGTCCCCAAACGAATGGGGGTTGGCGACCCATACCTGATCTTCATGATCTAAACCAGTTCTTGAGGAGGCCAAGTTCAGGATGGTCACACTGAATCAGATAATGCCATCTCTGGAGTAGGGTATGTAGTTCTGCTCCTGGACATCCAGGACACTTCTTTCACATCTAGTTTATCCATCCCACTGGTGGTACCTTCGGTTCTGCACAAGATGGGGTGCTCCTCGATTCTGAGTCATGCCTTTCAGACTCTCCTCAGCCACCAGGGCCCTTACCAAGTGCATCGCAGTGGTGGCAGCATTCCTGTGGTGCCGAGGGGTTTGGGTGTATCTGTACCTGGACAAATTGCTGATTGCTGGTGCCCAGAGGAAGTGGGAGTGATCCAGGGACCTAGCCTTCCAGATCTGCTTGGCCTGAGTCTTCTCATCAGCCTGGCCAAGTTGGAACTCCACCCTCACAGGTCACCCACTTCATCGGGGCAGAGCTCGTCTCTCTTCGTGCCATGGCATGAGTCCCAGCTGACCGGGCATTGGATCTTACCCCCTTTCTCCGTTCATTTCAGGTTAGGCACTCGCGCCCTGCCCGGGACTTCCCGGGGATGCTGGGGAATGTGGCGTCCTGCACCATCATGGTTTGGTGGGCCCGCTGGCAGATACCTCCCCTGCAGTGGGAACTGGCCCATCAGTGGCGTCAGTGCCTCGGTCACCTGGACCAGCAGGTAATGGTGACACAGCTGATGTGGGATGCCATCTAATGGTGGCTCTTCCCAGAACACCTAGAGGAGGGAGTCTCATTCATCCGCCCAGAGCCAACTGTCACTCTCACGACCGATGTGTCTCTGGGAGGATAGGGAGCCCAATTTGGGGGCCCACAGGCTCTGGACCTCCAAGGAGTCCTGGTACCGCATCAGCCTGCTGGAGCTCCGTGCAGTATGTCTTTCTCTGATGGCATTCACACCATCTGTCCAGGGTCAGGTTGTACAGGTCCAGACGGATAACACCATGACCATCTACTACCTTAACAGGCACGGTGGAATGCATTCCCTCCAGTTTTGTTGGGAAGCCCTCCAAACCTGGACTGTCATATGCAGCCTGGGTGCTGATCTCCTGGCGAGTCATGTAGCCGAAGCCTCCAACCAGCTGGCAGGTGCTCTCAGCTGAGTGGGGGAGGCATCTCACAAATTGTCCTTTCATCAGAAAGTAGTGGATCACCTGTTCTCCTAGTGGGGCACTTCCCTGGTTGATATGTTCGTCTCCTGGGAGAATACCAAGCTGAAGCTGTTCTGTGCCCACCCCCCACAGTGCAGGACTCTGATGGGGATGCCTTCACAAGGCCTTGGAACCCAGGCCTCCTTTAGGCTTTCCCTCTCTTTCCCCTGATCCACAAGGTGGTGGGTCAAAGTGAGGAGGGACAAGGTGAAGATGATCCTGGTAGCCGCAGACTAGCTGCACCAGTTCTGGTACCCATATCTCCTTAGCCTCAGCAGCAGGCCTCCTTGGTGCTCGCCTCAATACCTGGATCTGCTCTCTTGTCACAAGGGGAAGGTCTTGCACCGGACCTTCATTCCCTGTGCCTGACAGCCTAGTTCCTGAGCAGCTAGAGTTCCAGGCTTTGGGTCTGTACAGTGAGGTTCTCCATTTTGTGGAAGCCTCTTGAAAAGAGTCAACCAGTGAATGCTATGCCTTCAAATGGAAGCGTTTTTCCATTTGGTGCCAGGGCAAGGAGCTAGACCTCTGTTCTTCCCTGTGGCTAGCATTGTGAACTACCCGTAGTTCCTGTCTCAGTCAGGCAGATGGTTGATGGTCCTCAAGGTGCATCTAGCAACCATCTGTGCATATCGGGCATATGGGCTGATATGCCAGTGGTGGTGCATGAGAAGGTGGTCAGGTGCTTCTTTAAGGGCCTTGATCACCTGTCCCCGCCGGTGTGTGAACCACCACCACCCTGGGAATTTTTGCTGGTGCTGGCAGTGTTCATAGGCAAGCCATTTGAACAGATGCAGAGATGTGCCATCTCTCACCTGTCATGGAATACCGCCTTCTTGGTGGCTATCACCTCTGCCAGAAGGATCAGTGAGCTGCAGGCGCTCTCCGTTGGGACTCCATACTTGATGTTTCACAGGGACAAGGTTGTCCTCGCCCCCCCCAACCCGAAGTTCCTCCCGAAGGTTGTTTCGGAGTTTCACCTTAACCAGGTGGTTAACTTCTAGGTGTACTTCACTAATTCAGCCTCAGGCCAAGCACAGGTTCCATACATTGGACCTGCAGAGCGCTTGCTTACTATACGGAGCACACTGCTGGAGTTCGAGGAGAGATTCTCCAGCTCTTTATCCCCTGCGCTGAAGCCATACCTGGCAGACAGGCAGCTAAGCGGACAGTTGGCAGGTGGATTGTATCCTGCATCGACCTCTGCTATAGGCTGGCCAGTGAGGGAGCCTCCCGTGAGGTAAGGCTCATCTACTAGACATTACTGCTGCCTCTCACGGCTGCTTCCAGAACAGCCCTATCCAGGAGACCTTCAGGGCTGCTGCCTTGAAGTCAGCACACACCTTTATTTCCCACTGCTACATCAACCTTGAGTCATGCAGGGATGCTGGTTTGAGGCCTCAGTTCTCCGCACCCAGTTCCTGCAACTAGGGTGTTCGCCTTTCCCCCTCCTTCCAGAGAACTGCTAGGAGTCTTCTGCAGTGTGAATAAGTGCACCATATCCATGTTCCTAAAATGAGGTTGCTCACCTTAACTGCAGTTCTAGGAGTGGTATGTGGTGCACATCCACATGACCCACCCGACCTCCCCTGGCAAGTGGCACACAGATCCCTGCTTCCAGCATGCAAGATCTGCTGTCACGGGACGGAGCTGAGGAGGATATTGTCCAAGTTGGTGGGAGGAGCTTAGCTTGAAGACTTTCCAGCTGGGTTTAAAGGGACAGGAAGACTGCCACAGTGTGGCTGTGCACCATATATCACTCCTAGAACTGTGGTCACGGGTGAGTAGCCCTCATATTTTAACGATGAAGTCCTCTAGGTTACCCTTCAGGACTCTTGTGCCCTTCTTACTTGGGTGAAACCTTTCCAATGCATATAGATCTTTGTTATCCCAGAACCTTCTCCAGCCACCAGTGAACCCATACTCTTCTGGTTAGCACCACCCTCTAAGCCATCCATTAAATTCTTCAGATTTTCTTTGAGGATATCTTTTTCGTCAGACCACACCTTTGGAACTGTACCTATATCAGTGCTAGGACCACGCAGACATTTTTGCAAGCCAGGGGCCACCCATGACGACGTCATGCACCAGCGTCTATATAAATGTGGGTGGCCCCATCTCAGTTCTTTTCCTGCCATCGATCATATTCATTGGACATGCCACGGAAATGTCAACTGTAATTCAGTGATTTTCAGCACTTATATATGCCGCCGAAAGAACCTTCGAAGTTATTGCGAGTGCGGAGAAAAAATTTACAGTGACAACACACACGAGGTGTTTGTCTGCTGCTTAGGCCTCTCTCACAATGTTAAAGCTTGAGATTTGCAGGGCTTCAACTCCACTACCAGGCGACATTGGAAAGAAGCACTGGGAAAGTTCACCTGAAGAGAACTTTAGCAGCTATGGAGAAGCAAATGCAGTAAAAATCTGCATCGCCTGCCCTATTGACCCAATAGCGGACATCGAAATCGAAGAAAAGTTATCGCCGGGAAGCCACAGACATAGGCACAGTGACAAGAAAAGGCCACCCCAACCAGGTTGCTGCTGTAGTCATCATTTAATCTACCTCGTCATCATCCACTTTGGCAGTGGTGACAACAGCTGCCCCCCGACCGTCAACCAGACACCAAGGTTCAAGCCATTGACTTGAACAGTCACGATCCCTAATACAGGCGTTACTTTCAGAAATCATACGATATTTACTACCTTGCTTACTTGAGCAGTCTGTTGTGCCACTGACGGGAATTCCTGCTTTCCGGACCCTGACAACTCCTCAAACCAGCACACTGCAGAAGAGATGTCCTCAACTTCAGCCAGCATTTCCAGTGCAGTCTTCTATTCCATCACTGAGGGAGATGATAGATTGAATACAATCAGGACCTCATATTGGAGAAGGATTATGAGGATGGGGAATGATATGGTGAAGACCAGTATGTACCTGGCACCAGCTCCACCTATTCTTCCTGTAGTGAGGACTCTATAGTGAACACTCCAAGGTCATTCTTTCCATTCTCTCCTTGTTTTCTCCACCCCAGTATTGACTCAGCCCTTACCCATTTCATCAACACCTTCAAATATGGAACATCCATACCCCCCAAAAAAAGTTAGAGTTAAACATCTCCACCATCCATAGAGCACCCCTGACCTTCTGTCACTTTGCAAATTCCACAACCGTGTCTGGACACATTTCAAAGTCGCCCAGTCCCTATCTGATCTTCAACACTACAGGGCTCTTTGGAATAGCTGCATTAATGCAGTCTGCCTGGCCAAAGCAAACTATTTCAAGGCACGCCTACAGTCATCTACTCGCTCAATCTTCTCTTTCTGGAATGATCTTTGCTCACCCCCGAGCTCCCTTTGCCTACCCTTCAAGAGGCAGTTCTGCTGTCTGAATCATCATCAGTTGCTGACATCCTAAATACATTTTTCACTACTTGTGTGCTCCCTAATTACCTTCCTAGTACCCAAACTGATAGCTCCCACCCCCAGCCCGATTGTTTCCGCTTCCCCCTGTCTCCCCACTAGAACTCTATTGGGCAATTATGTCCTTAAACCCAACCAAGTCTAGCCCCGATGTCCTTCACCCGAGACTTCTCAGACTCTCTACCCCCTAATTTGTAATCCCCTAATGCACCCACTTAACCTCTCTTTCTCCTCATCCACAGTTCCGTTGGTCTGGAAATACGCCAACGTTATTCCCCTCCACAAGGGTAGTGACCCATCCTACCTGGGCAATTACCGGCCTATCTCCCCACTCCCTTCCTTAGCCAGGATCCAAGACTCCATTGTCCATATAAGACTCAATGACTTCTCACATCAAATACCCTCTCACCCATCCAATCAGGGTTCAGAAAATCCTCCACACTTTGCTTCACTGACTCCATACTCTCCGTTATAGACTTGGGTCACATTACTTCTGCAATATTCAACAACCCGGTGAAAGTCTTTGATTCTGTCTCTCACCCCCTCTTCATAAACAAACTCCATGCTGCTGGACTGTCTGCTCCAGCTGTAAACTGGTTTAACTCATACCTTACTAGCAGGCAACAGGCCATGCAGGTCGGTAATGTCCTTTCTTTCCCTTCCTCATCCCTTCTCGAGTTCCCAGGGCTCCATACTTGGACCCTTCCTCTTTCCTCTTTATAAATGACCTCCGCTCTGTCTATTCCTGCTCCCACATGCACATGTACAGTATGCTGCTGACACTGTCGTATACCTATCCGGCCTCTGTGTTTCTGACGTCTAGATCCCCCTTCGACGTGACTTTCATGTGGTGACAAACTGGATCTTACTTCGAGAAACATCTCTTGCAGCAGGTTACACCATTAGGACTGAAGCCGGCAGGCACCAGGACCCCACAGAAATTTTCTAGCTAGCAGTATTCAGGGGGAACCGCCTCCGACGCCAGTCCCGCCTCTGACGCCAGGCATAGTACATAAGAAGGCGTCCCCAAGAATCCCAATTTTTCTCACCGCTGACTCGCCAGCATCAGCTCTCGGTCTTTCTCTAGCGCACAAGAACTTCTCATAGTAGTTTTACTAAACTAATGTCGGCTTCTCCAATTCCTTCTTCTGAGGACACCCTTCCAAGTGTGCCTGTGGAAAACAGATCCCTTTCAATGATCCTCATTCATCCTGCATGCGGTGCTTAGGCCCGGACCACGACATCAAGGCCTGCTCTTTCTGTCAGGGGTTCAACAGCCGCACCAGGATCCGCCGTCAGAAGGTACTTCAGGGGGTACCTTTTGGAAGAAAAACTTAGCAGAATGGATAAGGAACCTTCCTCCAGAGGCGAATCTTCCTCTAAAGCCCACAAGCACCGGGAGAAGGCAAGGTCCAGATCCCCGAACTGGGCCTCAGACTCGCATAGCTCAGGCTCCACATGATCCGACCGCTCTCCCTCCAGGGCTCGTTCTCAGCCTCCTCCGGTTAAGGTCAAGGCTACAGGTGGTGCTTCGGCTTCGCTTCAACCCATAAAGACTTCCAGGCCTTCGGTTTCCTCAACTCCCTCCCGTTCCTCTTCTAAGTCTTCTGACCGTCACAAGTCTTCCTCTCCTGTCCAACATCGGGACCCGACTCCAGATCGGTCTCCCAGCCTCCCAGGGTCCAGATCCTCCACCCAGGGAGACAAAACCTGATGTCCCTTAAGGAATGGACCCGACGCCGGCCAGCACCGTCAGCCAGGCATTCGTCGGGGCCGAGGACATCGCCAAACACCGACGAGGCCAGGCATTCGCCGAGCTGAGGCCGATTGGCTACAACACCAGACGTTGGCCAAGCTGCCTCAGCTGGGACCTGTAGACGCTGGCCAAGCATCCGACGCCGGCCTCACACTGCCAGAGCCAAGACTGCCCCCCAGTCACCGTGGACACCAGTCGAGGGATTCCCACGCTGAGGAGGACACGATATTGCCTGAGGACCAGGCAGGCGACACAGAGGATGCCGGGCTTCCAAGGAACCTTCGCCCACCCCGAGACACTCATGACCCGACGCCCGACCCCAGCAACAGACCAGCGGCACCAGGCCCGTCGTCAGGCATGAACATTCAAGAGGTCAAGGATCTCTTCACTTTCTGGTGGGACACTATCCGAAAGATGTGATCCTGTAAAACTTCCTCCTCCTCCTGCTCCTTCACCTTCTCGCCCTCCTCCACCAGGAGGGGCCAGCAGGACGACCACCAACTCCTAAGCATACTCCACCTCCTAGGGTAGATCTAAGGATCTGACAAGGTCTCCTTCAAGATCTCCTCAGGGTCTCCCAGCCCCAAGTGACCCAGACCTGCGGCTGCACTCCGCCAGGGAGGACTCTTGATTGACACCTCTGAAATCTCCAGATCTCCTTCTCCACTCAGCATCCCATCGCCTGACCCACAGGACCTACCCAGGTCACCTCCGATGATCCCTCCTTCTCTGAGATTATAAGGCACATCCAGGAGAACATGGGATGGGATTCTGAAGACCTTGACCCCAAGAGACAGCGCCTTGCCTCTTGGTGGACACCTTCGCGGACGTCACCAAGGCTGCGTGGAAGCATCCGCACTCCACCTCCGCTGTAACGAAGAAAGCTGACTGCCTGTACAAGGCCCGGAAAGAGGACCAGTATTTGGCATAACAACCTCTGGCTGATTCCCTGGTCATTACGGACTCTCATGACCGGACCCAATGACCGCATCATATGAGCACACAGCTACCAGACCAGGAATCCAAACAGTTGGATGCCCTGGTGAGGCGCATGTATGCTGCTGCTACGTGCTCCATCAGGTCCCTGAACTACCTATCACACATGGTTCAGTTTCAGAATGCCCTGGGGAACAGGGCCAGTACCTTGTCGATAAATTACCGGATGGCGATCAGAAGGCGGAGCTCTCAAATCCTCCCGCACAGGGTCTGATGATGGAGATTCTCATGGACTGCCTGCTGAGCTGTAGCCAAGCGCCTGTCTCTGGAGACATTCTTGGCTCTGTGTCTCCAGCTTACCCCAGACATACAGAAGAACATTCTTGACATCCCATACAATGGCGAAGTCCTATTTGATGAACACTCGGAGAAGGTTATCACCAAGCTCCAGGATGCCGGGAAGGCAGTTAGATCCATACAAGCCATGTACAGATCAAGGCCTGGTTCCTTTCATAGGAACCAGAACCATTTTCACAGCAGGCAGCAGCAGCAGCAGCCACATTCCAGCCAGCAACAAAGGGGCACCCTTCATCGTAAAGCCCAGACTAAGTCTTCCCCAGGCAGAGGCCAGCATTACACCAAACCAACCCAGCCTGCAGGAACCAATGCTGCCACAGCATGACTTCTTCCCGGTCCCTGTCCCTCCTCTGGATCAATGGGCACAAAAGGTTGGGGGTCGCATTGCTCACCACTTTTCAGGGTGGCAGTCGATTACGGCCGACCAGTGGGTTCTCCAAATGATCAAGAAAGGTCACTTCATTGAATTTCTCAACCACCCACCGTCAAGACCTCCCCTGCTTTTCCGTTATTCGGCCAGCACGCCCTGCCCATACAGCGGAGGTGCTTGGCGCTGGCCTCAAAAGAAGCTATAAAGAGCACGCATCTGCGGAACCAAAGAGGTGCAGGTTATTATTCTCACTTCTTTCTGGTTCCCAAGAAGACGGGGACCTCTGTCCGATACTGGATCTCAGCGACCTCAACGCTTCGGTCCTATACAAACGCTTCCACATGGTGACCCTCCCAGGTCTGATACCCATGCTCAAGCAGGCGCTTTTCTAGCGTCCTTGGACATGCAGGATGCTTACCTGCATATACCCATCGCCAAGTGCACAGCAGGGTTTTATTTAACTCTAAAATTGATTAGCGTTTGTTATAAAAGTGCTAAAACATTGTGAAAATGCATAGCACTTGCCTCACTGTGTTTAACAAAGATAACACTTCTAGAAAACCTATATAAATACTTTCTGTACAGTTAGTATTGTCCTAAGAAAAAAACTGCTAATCAATTATTTAAAACCCTGCACAGGAAGTTTTTGCACTTCGAGTTTCAGGGTCACCATTTTCAGTTCCGAGCACTCCCCTTCAGACTGTCATCGGCACCTCGGTGTTCACGCAGCAGTGCATGGCATGTCGGCAGCTCTGAGGAGACAAAGCCATGTTACATGTTCCCTACCTGGACAACTGGCTTCATGGCACTCTCTCAGGAGGCCCTGATGTCCCGCTCATTGTATTCAGTCTGTGTTCGAGACCTTGGGCATCATTATCAATCAAGAGAAGTCACGCCTAGTTCCATCGCAGATTCTGCAGTTCATAGGTGCAGTTCTGGACACCGTCCAGGGGAAAGCTCTTCTACCCCGGGAATGAGCGGAACACATCAGATCCCTCATCAGGGACTTTTCGGCAAAGAGGACCGTCCCAGCCAGACAGGTTCTTTGCCTGCTCGGACATATGGCTGCGGTCATTGCAACAGTCCCAGTATCCCGTCTCCACATGCAGGTGACCCAGTGGATGTTACAGGTCCAATGGGATCAAAAGCAAGACCATCTGCAGCTCCCAATTCAGATCACGAAGGCTGTAATCCGGGATTGGCAATGGTGGCTAGATTCAAAGAATCTATTAGTGGGGTTCCCCTTCATTGCGCCGTCTCCAATTGTGATGCTTTCCACAGATGCCTAAGGGCTCGGATGGGGAGCACACCTCAATGGTGTCCGGTCTCGGGGCCTGTGGACAGCCCAAGAGACTCATCTCCACATAAATATCCTGGAAATGAGAGCAGTTCTTTACACCCTGCAGGCTTTCTAGTTGGAGATTCCACCGGGTACTCTTCTGTTACAAACAGACAATTCCGTGGTGATGTATTACCTTAACAAACAAGGAAGCAACTATTCCTACCCACTTTGCAGAGAGACCATGAGGGTGTGGGATTGGGTTCTACAATACGGCGCAAACCTCACTGCTGTTCATGTCCCAGGGGTGGACAGCATCATCGCAGATGGCCTGAGATGCTCTCAGTCCAGAGTCCACGAGTGGGAACTACTCCAGGAGGTAGTAGAGGATCTTTTTCACAGATGGAGTACACCAGAGTTAGACCTTTTCGCATCCCCATGCAACACAAAACTGCCCAATTTCTGCTCGCTAGATCCATGGCCTGGTGTTTTCTGGCGAGATGCGTTGTCCCTCTCCTGGGCAGGCAGATTCCTCTATGCCTTCCCTCCCTTTCCGTTGATCCAGAGGGTCCTTTTGAAACTTCGCAGAGAGCAAGCGATGCTGATACTTATCGTGCCATTTTGGCCCAGGCGGATCTGGTTTCCTCTATTACATCAGCTGTCCCGGGAACCTCCAGTGCCTCTGCCAATCAGCTCTCACTTACTGTCTCAGGAGGCGGGCTCCTTGGTCCATCTGGACCTTCGTTCACTGAACCTGCACACCTGGCTCCTAGAGACATAGCCATTATGCGATACGGGGTCTCGCAAGAGGTAGCAGACGTTCTAGCGGCTGCTAGAAAACCGGCCACTCATGCTACTTACACCTTGAAATGGTGCAGATTTTGCCACTGGGCTCAAGCGTGGGGGTTTCACCAATGGATTGTCCAGAAAGGTCGGTCTTGGACTACCTCCTTTCTCTTTTTCAGACAGGCTTGGCCTACTTCCCGATAAAAGTACACCTTGTGCCATCTCAGCCTATCACACTCCTGTAGGCCAACCTCCCATATCCCATTTGAACATGGCACGAGCCTTCCTGAGAGGTGCCATTCACCTTAGACCTCCGATTAAGGATCCTATTCCACCTTGGGATTTACCCTTGTCCTTAAGCAGCTTATGCTGCCACCTTTTGTGCCAGCCACGTGATTATGAGCCACGCTCCTTACATGGAAGACGTTGTTTTTAGTTGCCGTTACTCCGGCCAGAAGAATTTCTGAATCATGCACTGATGTGCAAAGAATCTTATTTGGTTTTCCACCAGGACAGGGTATCCATGCGGACTAATCCGAAGTTTCTGCCTAAGGGGTCTCAGCTGTCACTCTTAATCAGGATATCGATCTGCCAGTATACTTCTCTAAATATTCTAATCGAGGAGAGGCCCTGTTGCACACTTTAGATGTGCATAGTTGTCTTCGATGCTACCTGACCAGAACCAAACACCACCGAAAATCTGATCAGCTTTTTGTCTCCTTCGCCCACAGGATGATGGGAGCTCCATTTCCAAACAGTTGCTGTCCAGGTGGCTCATACATTGTATCACGTTCTGTTACCAGAAGCGTAACAAACCCTAACCGGGTATGGTTAAGGGTCATTCCACAAGGGGGTGGCTACCTCCTTTGCGGCCTTAAAGAACATGTCCACCTTAGCCATCTGTGCAGCAGCCACTTGGAACACTGTGCACACCTTCATCGGGCATTATAGCCTGGACGTTGCATTGAGGTGAAGAGCAGGTTTTGGTCTAGCAGTCCTTCAAGGACTTCTGTCCTAGGCTTCGGTTCTACTAGTGATTTCTACCTTCCCTCCTCCCTGTGGTGAGGGATTTCCAGTATTGCATGGGAATCAGTCCTAATGGTGTAACCTGCTGCAAGAGCTGTTTCTCCAAGTAAGATAGTACAGTTACATCAGAACTTACCGTAACAGTAAATCTTCGAGAACAGCTCTACAGCAGGTACTCCCCCCACCATCCCCGCTTGGAGGTAGAATTTTGTTCCGATATCCTTCTCCTAGGATAAGGTGTTCTCAACACTACTCTGATTGTCACTTGATGGTGGATCCTCAGTCTCTCTTCTGATGTCATCCAGTGGCCAGGAGTCTCCGGCGGAGAACTGGGGATTCTGGGGGACCGCCTCCTTATGTACTATGCCTGACGTCGGGGGCGGGACCAACGTCGGAGGCGGTCCCCACCGAATACTGCTAGCTAGAAAATTCTCATGGGGTCCTGGCACCTGACGGCTTCAGTCCTAATGGTGTAACCTGCTGCAAGAGCTGTCCTCGAAGATTTACTGTTACGGTAAGTTCTTACATAACTGTACTTTCCAGGATCATCGCCTTAAATGAACACCAAAAAACTCGCCATGACCTTTGCCTCAAGGCTAAAATTAGCCTGGCTGTCACCTTCTCCAGTCTTCATTATGCTAACTGGCACACACACATACACACTCCCTACGTGGTTCCTGCCTACAAATACTCTGAGTCTGGCTTGACCAATCTCTGGCTTCTCATCCCACCTTGCTGCTTTGCACTCAAAACTTCACCTTGAACTGGGTCTGCTCTATGGCACAAGGACAGTGTGTCCCTCCCAGTCCATCGTAACTGAATAACTAGATGGAGTCTCCCAGTTATTGACTATGCTGACATCATCTGTGGCTCAGCGCCCATCTCCTCCCTTCCTAAACTTGATGTGCTTCTCAGTGCTTTCTGTCGTTTCACCTCCAGCTCCCCTCCACTGACTCACCCTTGTGACCAGTACTCCATTCTCTTTCTTCCCTTCCTTCAGCAGAGATAATTGGCTCACGGCCTAACTTTCATCTCTAAATACTGGTTTGATCCCTCCTGTCTTAATCTCCTCTCTCCTGCCCCTCCGCTCCTGTTTTCCTGTACTTTCTCCCATGTCCGAGCCCACACTTTGGCCAGCCAACAAGCCTTCTTTCATTTCCTCTTCTGGAACAAACTTCCTCTTCTAGTCATCTTAGCCCTCATTTCTGGCCTTAAAGCACCTGCTTAGCCGGCCTCCAGTAACCTCCTACTACTGCTCATGAGCTCCTAATCATTTAAGTCAGCCCTTCTGACCTCTCCTCACCTCACCTGACTTTCTCAGCTATTTATTAATTTAAAGGTCATTTTGTTGGTTGTAATTCACCTTAATCTTTCGAACACTGCGCTGTTGCATTGTAATTGTTTTTTTGCACCATTGAGTCATTTTGCTAATCAAAAATCATCACTTTGTATTCTGTACTTATTTCTGTGTAAACTGAACGTCATCCTTTCACCTCTGTGTAAACTGAAAGTCATGATTATGAATTGTCTATTTATCATTATGTATTTTGTAAATTTGAAAGTTATGACTATTGTAACCCCTAGATGGCGCTATCCCAGGGGCTACTACCCCTGCCTGATTTGCCACTAACAGGTTGAGGGGCCTGGATCCAATGGCGGGTGCCTCCACCCAGAGGTCAGGGTATACAATAGTTAAACTAACTGGTCACAGCCCTCTGGGACACTGCAACCCCCTTTCTTCCACTAGTGGCCCACACAATATATCAGAATTACCTTACAGTATACACTTACCCCCAGGACTGGTTCCGCACTGGGACTTCCTGTGAAATAAGATACAATGCAACAATCACAGTACAGTACTTTAACATAGACAAATACTCAGGCAGTATAACTTTGCTGAAACAAGCAGATCTGATTTATTTAGGGGATATAACAAGGACAGGGAAATCAGGTTAATTAGCTTATCACTTCTACTCATCTACCTATGGCTCTGTGCACAGGCCTATCCCTATCAGTTACTGTCCCTGGGTACCCAAGCCTAGTGGCTAGTGCAAACCGTGCAGCTGGAAGGGCCCTTTCACACAGAAAATTAGTTAAACAGTCAGCAGTACAGTAATTCCATTTGGCAATTCAACAGGGAGCGACCCTGAATTAGTACTCACGACCTCCAAACAAGATAGGGTCCTTCAATGTCAGCAGGGCTACTCTTGAGCTCCAAGAGACTCCTCACACATTTATATGGTAAACAGTCACAGGCAAAAGTCACTTAATGGCAGCAGGATTCACTTGAGGTACACAAGCCTCTTCACACATTTATATGGTAAAACAGAAAGTACTATACCAGGCAGGCTGCTTCTCTATCCCGATCGCAATTACTGCACAATACCCGGGAGAACACACAGCAGATTCAGTTCCTGACAGACCGAGTGCAATTCAGCTATTTCTCCAGTCTTCTACAGGTGAGCCTGGTTTCTACTCTTCAGATATCCTTTGATTCTCTCACAGGACGGATTCAGTCCAACAATCAGTTAACAAGCTGCAGACCGAACTCTGGGCCTTACACACGCTTCCGACTAAAACTGCACACTGAAAAGCACAGGGCTCCTTCCTTCTTCACTGTCAGAGCTCAACTGAAAAACTTCAACAGACAAAACCGGCACTTCCTTTGAGTTCCTCCCAGTTCTTGACTGGATTGGCTGTCACTCACAATAGACTGCTGCTGTTGGTCCAAAAGGCAAGTCTAAACTACATCTCCCAGAGTCACTGCCCATACAATCCTCTTGTGGCTGGTTCAGATTATGAGTCCAAGTTCTGATTCGTCCAAGGCACCATTTTAGAGCTAGCTTACCCCACACTGATTGGTCCAGTTCAGCAGTTCAAAACCAGAATGGGAACTAGGCAGACACAGTTCTGACTGCAAAGAAAGCAGGTTAGACAAACTGTAATTTCATTATTACTCTAAATGGTTTCTGGCAAACAGTTACATCTTTCAGATAGGTTCTCTTTGCAATCCTAGTGACTGCAAAATGGAGTGAATTGGCAGCAGTTTGAGTGGTACTCAATCAAAGAAACACACAGTCCCCACATGCAATTAATTATGTCTGCAAGCAGACAGCTCTTAAAGAGACAGTACCAGAGGTTCTAAAAACACTCACTGATAAATGGCTTAAACGCCAAACAACACCATTCAGGCTTGGAGCATTCAAGCAAGCTCCTGGAGTCTTTTGGGAACCCCATTTGCAGGGGTTACACCATGAATTGTGTATTTATCATTATGTATTTTGTATCATGTGTAATTATCACCCTGCCTTATTATTTTATTCCTGCTTCCCAATCCTCCCCATGTCACACCTGGAAATGAGCCTCAGCTTAGTGTGCCTTTCCCGGTTACCAATGTTTAATTAAAATACATTCCCAGAAGATCCCTCTTTCTAGTCCATGATGTAGCAGATGCAGTCTGCCATGGGCTTTGCTTTGGAGGAAGGAGACTATACAGAGAAAATTTAATGGAGTTGTTGGAGGTGCCAGACACTTCATCCATTGTCATTCCTCCATTATACCCACATCTGGAGGATACTACCTATGCAACCTGGTACAGACCAAATGCCATACCAGCTGTACCTAGAAGGCTGACAAGATGTACCCTGCACTATCTAATATGCCTCACTATGCAAATCAGCCAGAAACTGATTCTGTGGTGATCACAGCTGCCCATGATAGATCCAGAGCGCCTAAACACAAGCTCCCTCCCACCTGACAAGGAATCCAGGAGACTGATTGTCATGGGAACACATTTATGCCTCTGCCTCACTAGGCCTGTGTATTGCAAACTACCAGGCCCACATGATTAAGTAACAAAATACCCTGTAGAGGAGTGCCAAGGCTGCAGCACAGACATTACCTGAGGGTAATGCCAACATTGTGTCACTTAAAGGGAAACAGTGGAAGAGACACAGCTTTCTCCAGACACTACAAAAACTCTCAATTAGTGCTTTCAGACAGTAACAACTTTTTTTAATGATTTAAACAGCTACCCACAACTTCAGCTTCATATTGCTGGCAGCAACCATCTCATGAGCAGCAGTGAGCTTCCCTAGCTCACTTTATGTTACTATGTCTGGCCGACCTCTGCTATTGGTCGGCAGGATATATTAGCATAAAGTGAGCTAGGCAAATCTCACTGCTGCTCATGAGATACTGGTTGTCAGCAATAGAAAGTGGAAGTTGAGGGACACTGTTTAAATAATTAAAAAAGCATTCTGAGGTGATTTAAAAAAGAATTGTTACTGTCTGAAAGCACTAATCATTTTGTAGCAACTGGGAAAAGCTGTGCCTTTTCCACTGTTTTCCTTTAACACCCTGACTGGATAGGGTGAGGTGGGTAAACATTTAATCTGCTCAGCCTCTGATGTTTCAGATGCCTCTTCCAGGGCAGATGCCTTGGCATTTGCATGAGGTGCTATTCTTGGCTCATTGTAGCAGGGTTTGCAAATTATATGTAGCAAGCAGTTTTAAATGCCTCTTTTAGAAGCACCAAGCTGTTTGGATATGAGGTTAAATAGGCGGTAAGAAGCCTTCAGTCATCTAAGATAATACTGAGGTCAGTAAAATCCCTATATTGCACACCATGCAGAGAGTAGGGACAGGGTCAGTTTTGTCAATCATTGCCAGAGTTGGCAGATAGGCATACAGACAGCAAAGAAGAGGTAAGAGTGTTGAGTATTGCTGGCCCCCCCACCCCCCAGTGCCCATTCAAAAGCACCTAAAGGCAGTGGAGATGGTGGACTTGGCCCCACCGGTTCAGCCTGACTTGCAGCAATGCACCCAACCACTGTTGCCCCCAGGGTGGTTGTAGAGGATCGCCCTTCTCTTCATCTGAGTTAGTTGAAGGAGATCAATACAGACAAATGGGTACTGGAAATTATTGTGAAAGGTCATGCTTTGAAGCTTCTGGATTCCATTCGAGATCATCCACTGCCTGTCTCAATCTATCCCTGTGACACATGTCCCTGTTGAGAGAAGAGGTGCAAGCCTTACTCCACAAACTGCCATAGAACTTGTTCCTTCCAGACAGAAGAACCAAGGATTCTACTCACATACTTCCTAGCCCCCAAGTGGACAGGGGATCTGAGGCCTGTACTAGACCTGAGAGACCTCAGCTTCTACATGGAGTACAAGAAGATCATCTTGAGGATATCTCATTCATCAGGCCACAATTTGGAACTGTAGCCACCAGGCACTAGGATCACATGGAAACTTTCTGCAAGCAGTCCACTAGGGGCTGGCCAACAACATGTGCATTTCTCATGTAACGTGAGTTACCCTTCCCTACTGATTCTTCTCCCACCATCAACCATACTCACTGGACCCTCCATGGAGACGCTGCACAATCGACTGCTAGTTAGTGTTTTTCAATATTTCTATCTAGTTCGCTATTACATTTTAAAAGTGATCATCATCATGTATGTCAGCTAAAGAACCCGCTAGACTGTTTAGATACTGCAAATGCGGTGAAAAGATTTACTCTGGCAGCCTGCACATTGTTTACATGTGCTGCTTCGGCACGACCCATAACATCAAGGCCTGCAAACTTTCCTGAAGTTTAATACAGCTACCCAGTGATGCAGGAAGAATGCCCTGGAAATCCACCTTCCGAAACAGCAGGTAGCCAGGATGGGCAGAGAGCTCCGCTGCATCGCCAGCCTGCTCTTCAGGCTCCCATTAATCAGAGTCCCAGGGGAAAACTACTGGGCAACATAAGCATAAGCACCAGGAGAGAGAGAGAGGAGCAAGGATAAATCTTTCCTGGTACATCTAGGGTCGCCTTCAAACCAGCGCAACCACCTCAGCACCGGGCTAACCACCCTCGCAAGATGCCACTGGCTGCCCAGACCTCTAATTCCTCCAGATTGGGACAGGCTGTGAGTACTGTGAGTTAGCAAGGAGATCATGGAAAAGGTAAGGAGGAAAAGAGCTGCCTTTAGGAAGTACAAGAAAACAGGGAGGGGGGAGGACAGGGAGGAGTACTTGACAAAATCGAAGGAGGTGACAAGGGCAGTAAGGGGAGCCAACGCATCTACAGAACTCAGGCTGGCACAAGGCATTAAGAAGGGGGAGAAGGACTTCTTTAAGTACATCAGGGAGAAAAGGAGCTGTAAGGACCACATAGTAAGGATTAGGAAGGAGGGGTTGGGTGGAAGTCGGGTGCTATACGTGAAGCACTAAATGAGTACTTCTGCCAGTATTTACTAAAGAGAAGAGGGGGTGACACCTAAGGTGGAGAAATGGCAGAAGCAGGGTGAAAGTGGTGACAGATGGGGAAATCATGAGAGCAGAGTTCTACAGGGTTTGAAGGCACTGAGGGTGGACAAGGCGCCAGGCCCAGATGGCATCCACCCAGGGTACTGAAGGAGTTGGCAGAGGTCCTTGCAGGACCTTTGGCAGACCTATTTAATGCCTCACTACATTCGGTGTGTACCTCAGGACTGGAGGATGGCTCATGTGGTGCCCCTCCACAAGAGTGGCCCCAAGGATGAACCAGGAAACTACAGACCAGTGAGCCTCACATCCATCGTGGGTAAGCTAATGGAGACTATCCTGAAGGAGAGGCTGGTGGCCCTCCCAGAGACCAAAGGACTACAGGACAGCAGACAGCATGGCTTCACACGTGGCAGATCCTGCCAAACCAACCTGGTCGAGTTGTATGACTGAGTAACTAGGCAACTGGACAGGGGCCATGCAGTGGATGTCCTGTATCTGGACTTCAGTAAGGCATTCGACTCAGTGCCATGGAAGGCTGAAAGGAAGTTAGTAGGCACAGGGCGGGTGCAAAGCTGGTGAAATGGGTAGGAAACTGGCTGCAGGGAACAGAGGTGGTGGTGGGTGGGGAGCTCTCACACCAAGGGCAGTGACGAGCCTGTGTTCCACAGGGCTCAGTGTTGGGACCAGTGTTGTTTGGGATATTCATTGCAGACATATCATGGGACATCAAGAGCAAGATCAGTCTGTTTGCTGATGATACCAAGGTAGGTGTGGTGGTGGATGACCTAGGGGATGGCAGGGGTTGCAGGATGATCTGGCAAAGCATGAAACCTGGTCAGACACTGGCAACTGGGCTTTAATGCCAAAAAGTGCAAGGTGCTGCATTTTGGGATGAAGAACCCAAGGAGGAGTTACAGCTAGGGGAGTGCAGCTAGCCCAGACAGAGGAGGAGAAGATCTGAGTGTGCTAATTACAGGGTCAATGAACAACTCGCACAATGTAGGAAGGCAGGTAAAGGCTACAACAAAATGCTGGGTTGTATTGCAAGGGGTATATCCTCGAGGAAGGAGGAGGTGATTCTGCCACTGTATAGGTCATTAGTTAGACCACACCTGAGTACTCGTAGCAGTACTGGCCATCCGATCCTGAAGAGGGACATTAAGTTACTGAGGGGGGTGTGCAGAGCCGACAAAGATGATCAAGGGGCTGGGGATTTATCATACGAGGAGGTTGAAGGAGTTGAACATGTACTCACTGGAGGAGAGGAGAGACAGGGGTGACATGATTGAAACCTTTAAATACATGAAAGGAATAAACGAGATGGGTACAGAGGGGCTGTTCAAAGTAAGGGAGGGGAGGGCCACCAGGGGCCATGATATGAGACTGGAGCAAGGAAGATTCAGGAGGGAGATGAGGAGACACTTTTTTACAGAGAGGGTGGTGGCTGGGTGGAATGCGTTACCTGCTGAAGTGGTATGCAGTAGAACAGTGGACTGCTTAAAACGAGGATGGGATGGGATGGGACAGGACAAGGGGGAGGGTTAATGAAGGGGAAGGGTGGAAGGAAGGGGCAGCTGCAGAATAAGGGTGCTAGCTGCACATTCGAGTAGACTTGATAGACCTCTAGGCCTTTATCTGCTGGCAAATTTCAGATGTCTGTATGTCTGGCGTAGGGCAATCAACATCGGAGACAGTGACTTCCTGTCAACATCCCCAAGCACATCTGTAGTACAGGCAAGTGCCGACGTGCAGGCAGTGCTCTTGTCCTTTGGGACATGCTGCAGCACCTGCTACCTCCTCCTCTCCTCCTCCTGCCACAGGAGCAGCATTGACAGGGCACTCCAGGCAAGCCCCACCACCGATGCCTGTTTGGTCAATGCCATCAGTTGCTTTCCAGGGCCAACAACCTCTTCTATTCCTTCCTTGAGGCCTACAGAAGTCGACGACAAGGATCAGGAATATAACCCTGACTCAGAAAGAATATGTTTAGTTTAGTTTAGTTTATTAGTCTAGGAATTAATACCTTTGAGCCAGGGCTCTTTTACAAAGGTTCCACGTCACAAAGAATATTTAACAAAGCACGATACACATTACAGGTAAAACCAGACAGGAAAGTTACATCATAAATTTGCTATTAACAGTTTAAGGCAGTAACGTTTTTAAGTTTCATAGAAAACAAGCTATAACAGGTTCAAGCGAGTAGACAATTTCGAGGTTAAGGAAACTTCCAGGGAGAGGGTGATCATTAGGCGCCAAAAGGAGGCTAGAGAGGAGGGAAAGGTGGTGAGCGGGAGAGTAAGTGAGAGGGGACAGGAAAAAAGGGGGGGAGTGAGTTTGGGTGGGAGACAGGAAGTAGTAGAGGTACCAGAGAGGTGGAGAGCTCTTATGAGAGGTTAGCTCCACCATCTCAACAGGGAGTGTGAACTCTAATGTGTACACCACGAGGTGGCCCCCTGAAGACCCTTCATTTTATCTCCATGATGCAGCAGATCCAGTCTGCCACTGGGTTTGAATATGAGGAGAAAGACATCACCAAAAGGAATTTGGTGGAATTTTTAGAACTGCCTGTTTCCTAACCTGTTGTGATTCCTTCTCTATTGCTTGCCCTAGAAGATACCACTCTGGCTGCCTGGCATAAGCCTAATATGATTCCTGCCATTCCTAGGAAGGCAGATAATCAGTATCAGGCCCCCTCAGGAAAGTCCTTTTTTGCAGGCCAACTTGAGGCTGACTCAGTTGTGATAAATGCAGCCCATGATAGGTCTATAGCACCTAAACACCTCAGTTCTCTCCCTCCTGACAGAGACTCCATGAGACTAGATGTCCAGCAGAAGAGGATGTTTGCTTCTGCTATGTTTGGCTTGAGAACTGCAGATTATCAGGCCTGTATGGCAAAATATCCTCTGGTGGAAGGCCAAGGCAATGACCCAAACCTTACCAGAGGGCACTCCAAAGCAGAAGCTGCTAAAGGTCCTCCAGGTGAGGCAGATATGACATTTCTGATGTTTCTACTTGAGTAGCAGCTTCTGGTGTCTGCTTGAGGAGGCACTCTTTATTGAGGGTGGCAGGATTTGCAGCAATCCATCCTAAACGCCCCACTCAGAGGATACAAGGTGTTGGGAGCAGACTTTCAGGATAACCTCTCAAACCTACAGGCTTTGGGCAGAACTTTAAAATTAGTACACTCCCTCTTACATATACAACCAACAAGTAGGAAGAGGGTGCCCTGTTTGTCTGGCTAGCAAAAGACACCTTTCTAGAGCCAGACAACAAAGTAAAGGTAGAGGAGGATCAGCTCTGCCTGCCCCAGTACCCACCCCAGGTGGACTCTCAAGAGCCCCTAGAGGTGGAAATGTATCTAAGCCACAGGATCTGCTTCTGCATGACTCATTCTTAGACCCCACCCCCCAGTACCTTCAGAGGTGGAAGTAGGGGGTCACCTTTCCCTCCACCTGGACCAGTGGAGGAAGGTCACATCAGATGCATGGGTTCTGCAGATACTAGAACAGGGCCATGCTCAAGAGCTTCTGGAGCTACCTCCAGACCATCCACCAACTCCTTCAGACTATCCTCCAGAATGCATACTGGTGCTGCTAGAGGAAGTACACACCCTAATGCAAAAAAGGACTATAGAGCCAGTCCTTGGGAACAAAGAAATAAGGGATCTTACTTCGAGAAACAGCTCTTGCAGCAGGTTACACCATGAGAACTGAAGCCGGCAGGCGCCAGGACCCCACGGAAAAATTCCAGCTAGCAATATCCAGCGGGGGACCACCCCCAACGTCTGGCATCATATAAAAGGGGCTGTCCTCCAGCATCCCTCAGTTCATTTCCCACTGTCTACTCGCCACCTTCGGCCTCATGGAAGCCTCTAGCAAACTAACAATGCTCGAACTTCTATTTTTCTTTGAAAATCACCCGCATGTCTTCTTCTCCAACTCCTTCTATTGAAGGACAGCCCTCAAAGTTTGCTTGCGGAAAGCAGATCCCATTTAAGGACTGGCACACGGCTTGTGTCCAGTGTCTAGGCCTGGAGCACGACATCAAGGCCTGCCCCATCTGCCAGCAATTTAACAGCAGGTCCAGGATCCGCCACCAAAAGCACTTCAGGATTTCTTCTCAAGAAAAATGAAAGCCATGGAAAAGACCCTTCCTCAAAGGGAATCTTCCCACCATGAATCAGGGAAATGCCCCAAAAAGGACAGGGATAGGGACAGATCCCTAAGTCAGGTCTCAGACTCCAGGGCCAGCTTCAGCTCCACGAGGTCTGAGAGATCCCCCTCCCGGGTTCGGTCTCAGTCCCCTCCGGTGAAGGTACACTCTTCGAGAGGCTCTAGCACAGTCTCCCTTCAGCCTCTTAAGGCTAAATCCAAGGAGCGTCAGTCCTCTGGCTCGGCAGCCAGGCCTCAGGCCTCGGACCGGCATAAGTCTAAACCAGCCCGGAAGGTGGGAGCCAACGATTAGACCAGTGCTGGGACACTGACCACTGGTAGGTCTCCCACCTCCAGAGGGCGGAAGCCCCTCCGAGGAAGACCACAGAGCTGATGTCCCTTACGGACCTCAGAGCCTAAGCGGGTGCCCGACCTACATCTACAAAATGGACAAAGGGACCTGACGTCACCTCCACCACCTCTGCCTGCTGACACCGGTCACCGGGGTCTTCGGAAGAGGGCGTCGGAGCTCTCCCTCCCTGCGATCAGGTGGGCGACATAGAGGATGTCGGACTACCTCGGGATCCGATGCCCGACCCAGCTACGCCCCAAGGTTCGACGCCCCGACGCCAGGCCCTTCGTCCAGTCTGAATCTTCAAGAGGTGAAAGACTTCTTTAACTTCTGGTGGGACACCATTAAAAAGGATGTGGTGCCTACCAAACCTCCTCAGGGGGTTCCTCCAAAGGAACCTGACAACAGGGCACCCCCTGAACCAAAGGAGCCTACTCCACTTCCTAGGGGCAGATCAAGAGAAAGAAAGAGAGTACACCCCTCCAGGACTCCTTCCATGTCCCCCAGTGACCATCCACCCAAGCGTCCCAGACGGAGATCCTGCACTCCATCGGGATGACTCACGTCCAGATTCCTCGACTCCTCAAGGTCGCCTCTCTTACAGATACATAGACAGTGTCGGCAGATAAGGGCCTATGGCCCACCCAGTCTGCCCATTTGAGCCTCGTAGTTCAGTTTATGTTTTCCTAGAAGTCTGTTGCCCCTCTTCCCTGACCTCCAGAATTCCTTTGTGTCTATCCCATGCATTCTTAAATCCCGTGATTGTTTCAGCCTCACTACTTCTCTGACAGGGTGTTCCACTTGTCCACCACCTGTTCTGTGAAGAAATTCTTCCTCATGTTTCCTCTGAATCGCCTCTCTCCAACTTAATCCCATGCCTCTAGTCCTGGAAACATCTTTTCGCTTAAAATAGAGTATTCCTGCACCCTGTTCCTCCCTGTAAGATACTTGTATGTTTCTATCATATCTCCTCTCTCCCTCCTCTCCTCCAGGAGTACATGTTCAGTTCCTTCAACCTGTCTTCATAGGACTTGTGATGCAATCCATGCACCATCTTTTGTTGCCCTCCTCTGAACCTTCTCTACCCGTCTATGTCCCTTACGTAGGTATGGTCTCCAGAACTGTACACTGTACTCCAGGTGAGGAACCTCACTAGTGTCTTGTATAGTGGAATTATAACCTCCTTTCCTGCTGGTGATGCCCCTGCCTATACATCCCAGCATCCTATTTGCTTTACCTGCTGCCTTGTCACACTGTTTCCCTACTCTTGAGTCATCAGAGATGATAACCCCAAGATCCCTTCCCTGCTTGGTGCATGCTATATCCTCCACCCAACTGATATATTGTGCCAGGGTTTTGTGCCCCATATGCATTATCTTGCACTTCCTTGCATTGAATTTCAACTGCCAAACCCCTGACCATTCTTCAAGTTTCTGCAGGTCCCTTCTCATTCTGTCTACACCCTCTGGTGTGTCTACTCTGTTACAGAGCTTTGTGTCATCAGCGAACAGTGAAATTCTGCCTTCTAGGTCCCTACATAATGTCAGTGATGAAGATGTTAAATGAGGCGGTCCCAGCACTGATTCCTGTGGTACCCCACTGGTCACTCTTCCCTCTGTGGAGTGACAGCCATATACCACCACCCTCTGTGTCCTGCCACCCAGCCAGTCACCTACCCACCACACTACTGTCCTGCCCACACCCATATTCCCCAGTTTGTGTAATAGTCTTCTATGTGGCACAGTGTCAAAGGCCTTGCTGAAGTCCAGATAGGCCATGTCCACTGCCCTCCCTGATCCACCTCCCTAGTCACCCAGTCAAAAATTCAGTGAGGTTGGTCTGACATGACCTCCTTCGGTGAAACCATGCTGCCTTGGGTCCTATAGTCCATTGACAACCAGATGTTCCACCAATCTCTCCTTCAGTAGTGCTTCCATGATCTTCCCCACAAAAATCGCGACCTGTATTAATAAGTGCCAGTGCTTTAGACTTCCACATGTACATACACCAGAGATTGCCAGGAGGGACCATTTCAACAGTGCAGTATCCCTTCAGTGTTGGGTATTGGCTTAAGTTTCTGGTGTGGGACGAGAACCCATGACCTTGTGATCTTCCAGCCCTAGAGGAAAGAGTATAGCACACTGAGCCACTCACATCACAAGTTCAATTAGCTCGTCATCACTCTTCAATTAGCTTCCCGTCACCAGACCCACAAGACCTGACCAGGTCATCACCGGATGATCCCTCTTTCTCTGATATCATGTGGCACATCCAAGAGAACATGGGGTGGGAGACGGAGGATTTAGATCCCGAAAGACAGCACCTCTCATGATACCTCAGGCAGAAAGATCCTAAGCCTGTGGTAATCCCACCACTGGTGGACACCTTCATGGACATCACCAAAGCAGCATGAAAATGCCCGCATTCCACTCAGGCAGTATCCAAGAAGGCCAACTGCCTTTATAAGGCACCCATGGAGGACCCTTATTTGGCACAACAGCCCTTGGCTGACTCTCTGGTCATTACGGCCTCACATGACCGGTCTCAAAGACCTCAGCGCCTGAGCACTCACCCACCGGACCAGGAATCTAAACAGCTAGATTCGCTGAGGAGACGCATGTACACGGCTACTACATGCCCTATCAGGTCTGTCAGTTACCTCACACACATGGTGCAGTTTCAGAATGCCCTGTTGGAACAGGGCCAGGACCTCCTCATTTCCCAGAGGGCGAGAAGAAGGAGGAGGAGCTACTGAACCTTGTCTGCACTGGCTCTGACATGGGGACCCAAGTCCTTTGAGCCTCTTACAATTCAGCAGAATCGGCAGCCAGAGACGCTGCTACAGGCATTTGTCTCTGGAGACACTCCTGGCTAAGGGTCTCCGGATTTACCCCGGACGTTCAGAAGAGTATCCTGGACATCCCTAATAAAGGCTCGGTCCTGTTCAGTGAAGATTCAGAAAGAGTCATCACCAAGTTACAGGACGCCGGGAAGGCAGTAAGGACTGTACAAGCCATGTACAGATCTAAGTCTGGTTGCTTTCGTAGGAACCAGAATCGTTTCGGTGGCTGGCAACAAGAAAACAGCCACATTCTGACCACAGGCAAACCAAGGGCAACTTTAACAGAAAGAGCCAATACAGATTCCCACAGGCCAGGGCCAGAAACACCAAATATCTGCCCAGCCCACGGAACAAACACTACCACAGCATGACTCCTTTCCTGCCCCTGCCCTACCTCTGGATCCCAGGGAAGGAAGGGTTGAGAGTCGCATCTCTCACCACCTATCAGGGTGGCTGAGGATAACCTACAACTGGTGGGTTCTTGAACTAGTAAGTTGAGGACACTCTATCGAGTTCCTCAACCGCCCACTATCAAGGCCTCCTTTGCTCTCCTGTTATTCGGGTCAGCACGCCTTGCTCATACAGCACGAGATCTTGGCACTCCTGGACAAGGATGCCATAGAACCAGTGCCACAGAATTAGAGAGGAGACAGATATTTACACTTCTTCCTGGTTCCAAAAAAGACAGGGGGACTTACGCCTGATCCTGGACCTCAGCACCTTCGTGTTGTATGAACGCTTCTGCGTGGTCACCCTTCCGGGTCTCATCCCCATGTTCAAGCAGGGTGCATGGCTCACATCACTGGACATGCAGGACCCGTATCTCCATCTCCCCATCAGTCGAGCACATCGGGAATTCCTGTGCTTCAAGTTCTTGGGCGCAATATCAGTTCAAGCACTCCCATTCGGACTGTCCTCGGCACCTCACATGTTTACAAAATGCTTGGCAGTCATGGCTGCGGCCTTCAGGAGACAAGGCCACTATGTATTCCCATACCTGGACAACTGGCTCTTCATGGCACCCTCTCGGGAGGCTTTTGATAGCAGCGATTCAAGACACATGCTCCTTTTTCAAGTCGAAGGCATTACGACCAACCAGGAGAAGTCGGCCTTGTCCCTTCACAGAGTTACAGTTTATCAGTGCAGTTCTCAACACCGGTCAAGGGAAGGCATTCCTGCCCCAGGACAGGGTGGAGCGCATCTGATCCCTCATAAGGGACATCATGGAAGAAGTTGGTCCTAGCCAGGACCATTCTTTGCTTGCTCGGAAACATGGCAGTAGCCATTGCAACGGTTCCCCTGGCACGGCTTCATATGAGGATTACCCATCAGATGCTACGAGCCCAATGGGACCAAAAGCAGGATCAACTGCATCAGCTAGTCCAGATCACGAGTGCCGTCATCCAGGGCTGGCAATGGTGGCTCGTCCCAGAGTATCTTTCCAGAGGAGTCCCCTTCTTAGTGCCTGCTCCAACTCTGACTCTCTCCACAGACGCTTCAGGGTCCGGTTAGGGAGCCCACCTGGAAGGAGTCCAGACCCAGGGATCTTGGTCAACCCTGGAGTCTCACCTCCACATCAACATCCTTGAAATGAGGGCAGTCCTGTATGCTGTACAGGCCTTTCAGTCGGAGATCACACCAGGCCTCTTGCTGTTACGAATGGACAATACCTCGGTGATGTACTATATCAACAAGCAAGGAGGCACTCACTCCTACCCTCTTTGCAGGGAGGCAAAGAGGGTGTGGGATTAGGTATTGCAGCACAGTGCACGGTTCAGAGATCACTGCAGTGCATGTTCCTGGTGAGGACAACACCATCGCAGATTGCCTGAGCCGGTTGCAGGCCAAGGCTCATGAATGGGAGCTGCTGCAAGAAGTATTAGAGGATTTGTTCAGCGGATGGGGGACACCAGACTTAGACCTCCTCACATCCCCATACAACGCAAAACTGCCCAATTTCTGCTCACTAGGTCCAGGGCCTGGTGTTTTCTGGCGAGATGCGTGGTCCCTCTCCTGGACGGGCAGGTTCCTCTACTCTTTCCCACCCTTCCCTTTGATCCAGAGGGTTCTACTGAAGCTCCACGAGGAGGGAGCATCAATGATCCTAGTGGCTTCCTTTTGGCCCAGGCAAATTTGGTTCCCACTCCTGCACCAGCTGGCCCAGGAACCCCCGTTTCCTTTGCTGGTCAGCTCACACCTGTTGTCCCAGGAAGCCGGCCGTCTCGTCCACCCAAACCTCAGGTCACTGAATCTGCACACCTGGCTCCTAAGGACATAGCGGTCCTTAGACACGGGGTTTCGTAGGAGGTTGGACGGGACAGTTGCAGCACGAAAACCCTCCACTGTACACATACGCCATGAAATGGCAGGTTCTGTCTTTGGACTCAGGCCCGTGGCTTAGCCCCACTTGACTGTCCTGAAAAGTCAGTGCTGGCCTACCCCTATCCCTGTATGAATCAGGGCTAGCGTATTCCTCCATAAATGTACACCTCTGTGCCATTTTGGCATACCATTCCCCGGTAGGTCAGAGGTCACTAGCACAGCTAGAGGCCTCCTGCGATTTCCTGCGCAGCATCTTGCATTTGAGACCTCCTGTCAAGGATCCGATTCCCCCTTGGGATCTTCTTTTCATCCTAGAGCAGCTCATGCTGCCCCCATTTGAACCAGCCACGGATTGCGAGCTACATCTACTCACTTGGAAGACACTATTTTTAGTTGCGGTTACTTCCGCTAGAAGAATTTCTGAGCTTCATGCACTTGTGTGTAAAGAACCTTACTTGGTTTTTCACAAGGATAGAGTATCCTTACGGACAAATCCTAAGTTTCTTCCCAAGGTGGTATCGACCTTAACTCTCAATCAGGTTATTGACCTTCTGGTGTACTGTCACAACCACTCCAACTGAGGGGAAGCTCTCCTGCTCACATTAGACATGCATACTATCTAACCAGAACCAAATCCCATCACCAGTCAGGTCAGCTTGTCCTGTCATTTGCTCACAGGATGCAAGGATCACCTGTATCAAAGTAAACTCTCTCCAAGTGGCTGGTTAAATGCATCACATTCTGTTACCAAAAGTGCAACAAGCCTTTACTGGGATCGGTGAAAGAACATTCCACGAGGGTGGTGGCTACCTCTTTCGCGGCACTTAAGAACGTCCCTACATCAGCCATTTGCGCAGCCGCTACTTGGAGCACTGTACATATTTTTTCAGGCATTACAGTTTGGACATTGCTTCTAGGCGTAGAGCTGGTTTCGGCCTTGCAGTCTTTCAAGGACTTTTGTCCTAACTAAGGTTCAATCTAGAATCCCTCCTGTCCTCCTCCTCCTGAAGAGGGTATTTTTTTCCCTTACTGCTTGGGAATCTGTCCTTCTGGTGTAACCTGCTGCAAGAGCTGTTTCTAAGTAAGATAGTACAGTTACATAAGAACTTACCGTAACAGTAGATCTTCAAGTGCACCACGGGTCTTTACCAAATGCTTAGCAGTAGTGGCAGCATCCGTCAGGAGAGAGGGAGTGTATGTATTGGCTGCTCAAAGTTCATTTCAAAGAGCATCTGTACCAGACTCTAGCATGCACCAGGCAGTTGTTCGATACCCTAAGAATCACAGTCATTGTGTCGAAATTAGTCCTGACCCCTTTTCAGTGCCTGCAGTGCATTGAGGCAATCCTGGACACAGCCCAAGGCTTAGCCTTCCTGTCTCAGGACAGGGCCGAACGCCTGATTGCACAGGCCCAGATGGTATACAACAAGTATGTCACAGCCAGGACATTCCTGAGACTGTTGGGTCTGATGGCAGCAGCCATTGATCTTACTTCGAGAAAGGCTCTTGCAGCAGGCCAATACCGGTGGGACTAAGCCACCAGGACCACATGGAAAACTTTCTAGCTAGCAGTCTACCACGGGGGACTGCCGACGTCCACCTGTCCTATAAAGGCGAGCGGTCCCCCACACCCTCCTCAGTTCTTTTCCCATCGACCCGTGCATGTTGCACCTTAGCAGACGCCACAGCTACAGTCGACCACCATTATTTGCACTTGCCACGCTTTTTATTTTCCTTTTCTTTAAATTGTATAACATCAGATTTTCGTGTTTGAGTCGTCTTCTCAAAATCTGGTGGAAGCATAAGCTCTGGGACTGGGACCAGTCTGCCTCCCGCTTGCAGTCGCTTCCACAAACCCTCGGCCGTGTCTGAGTCATCCTCCCGCGGGAGTTCGGCTCCCTCAGCCCCTCCAGCCCTATTCTCTACCGGGCTACCTGTGGCACAGCCACCCAGCCTCATTGCCATTACAGGCAGTGATTCCTTAGGGCAGGGGACTTAGTCCTCTGTCTCCCAGCCTCGAATGCTCTGGCCCAGTTCTTCCACGGGTCTCAGCCAGGAGGCTTGGCCAGTGTGTTGGTCTCTGCATCAGTTCCTCATTGTTAATGGTACCACTGGCCAGACTGCATATGCAGATTCCCCAGTGGACATTGAGTCCAATGTAACCAACATATCAACGATCTAGAACAGAAGGTTTTAGTAACATCTCCTGTCCGGAAGGTGCTTCAGTGGTGGCTGGAACCTGACCATTTGCTGAAGGAAGTTCTTTCCTGATCCCTCCTCATCAGATCCTTACAACAGATGCCTTGGGGATGGGCTGTGGAGGCTCATCTGGGGCTTCATCAGACACAGGGCACATGGACAAAAGTGGAGAGTACCCTCCACATAAACATCCTAGAAATGCAAGCTGTTCTGTATCGTTTATCTGTATGGTCTATAATCCTTCCAGACCCATCTGTGCCCAGGACATGTGCTGGTGCAAACAGACATCAATGTGGTGCACTACATACACAAGCAAGGAGGAAGTCACTCCTACCCCCTATGCAGGGAAGCAATGAGGGTTTGGTATCGGGGTCGAGAACACAGTCTATTACTGTCGGCAGTTCATGTTCAGGGTGTCCAAAACATCTTGGCAGACAGACTAAGCAGATTGCAGTCCAGAATGCATGAGTGGGAACTGCTGACCTCAGTACCAAAAGACCCGTTTGATAGTTGGGGTTGTCCAGAGTTGGAGTTTTTGCATCCCCACACAGCCAAAAGTGCTGCTTTTCTGCTCACTCGTTCCAGGGCCTGGAATTTTCTGGTGAGATGCGTTGTCCCTCTTTTGGAAGGGGAGGTTTCTTTACACCTTTTCTCCCTTCTGTCTGATCCAGAGGGTGTTAAGCTCCAAATGGAAGGAGCAACTCTAATGCTCATTGCTCCCTTTTGGCCTCCTCAGATCTGGTTCCCCTTACTGCAGCAGTTGGCAGTGGATCCGCCAGTACTTCTGCCCCTGTGCAGGGGTTTGCTATCACAGGAACAGAAAACCCTGGTCCACCCAGGCCTTAAGACACTTCATCTCCATGCATGGCTCCTGGATGTCTCAGAAGGTGGCTGATGCTCTGATGGCTGCCAGAAAACCTTCCACTGGAGCCACTTATTCCATGAAGTGGAAGCAGTTTGCTTTGTGGGCGCCTCTTGTCAGCTGGATCTTTTTACATGTCTGGTAAACCAGGTTCTAGAGTATTTGCTGTCCTTATCAGATGCAGGATTGTAATACTGTCCTATTAAAGTGCCCTTGGCGGCCATCTCAGCTTTCCATGTGCCTATTGATGGTTGTAGGGTTGCTCAGCGGGAGGTGTTCCATACATTCTTGAGAAGCATTCTGCTTTTGAAGTCTCCTGTCTGCAGTCCAGTCCCATCTTGGGACCTGAATTTTGTGTAGGAAAAGTTTACTCTAGCTCCTGTTGAGCCAGCCACAACTTGTGGCCTACACTTTCTCTCTTGGAAAGCATTATTTCTAGTTGCTATTACTTCTGATCAAAGGATTTCGGAGCTTCAGGCTCTAATGTGTGAGCCTCCTTATTTGATTTTACATAAAGACAGGGTGTTTTTACGTATCAATCCTAAGTTTCTTCCTAAGGTGGTGTCTGAATTTATTCTAAATTATTCTGTCCCCCTGCCAGTTTATTTTTCTGAGCATGCCAATCCAGGGGAAGCATTGCTACATACTTTAGATGTACATAGAATACTCGGGTTCTATATACAGCACACAAAGGACTGCAGGAAGTCCTCACAGCTTTTTGTTTCCTTTGCTCCTGGGAAAGAGGGTGTACCAGTTTCTAAACAGTGCATTACTAGATATGAAGGATGCTTATATTCATATGAAAATCAGGGAGCATCACAGAAAATATCTGAGATTTATGCTGGAAGGGGCATTACCAGTTCGAGTATCCCTTTGGCTTATCTTCTGCACCACGGGCCTTTGCCAAATGCTTGCAGTGGTAGCAGCAGCCCTCCACCGGGAAGGCCTTCTGGGACTTATGGTAGCAGCAATTGTCACTGTGCCACTGGTCCAACTGCATATGCGGATCCCACAAGCGAGCTTAAGAGTCTAGTGGGAACAGCTGACAATGACCTAGACAGATGCTAGTCACATCTCCCTCACAAAAAGCAATGATGTGGTGAGTGGACTGCAGCAACTTACCAACGGGTGTTCAATTGCTGATTCTAGCTCCAGTACACATTACTTCAGATGCCTCATGATCCAGGTGGGGAGCACACCTAGGACCCTATCTGAGACAAAGTATTGAGACCCAGGTGCAGACAAGATTGCATGTAAATGTCCTGGAGATGAGCTGTCTTGTACAGTTTCCAGGAATTTCAGGAGCATCTAACTCTAAGTCCTCTTTCAATACAGACGGACAAGGTCAGTGTGCTACATTACATCAACAAACGGAGGGTTGGGGGGACTGATTTATAGCTACTGTGTGGGGAAGCAGTGAGAGTATGGTATTGGGCTCTGAAACACATCCTAGAACTATTAGCTGTGTATCTTTCAGGTGTCCAGAACATCTTAGCAGACAAGTTAAGCATGTCACAGTCCAGCGTGCACAAATGGGAGCTGCTAACCTCAGTAGTGGACGACCGCTTGACAAGTTGGGATCACCCAGAGTTGCACCTTTTTGCATTCCCACACAGCGGAAACTACTCCATTTCTGCTAGCTCGCTCCAGGGCCTGGAGTCTTCTGGCAAAACATGTTGTCCTTCTGTTGGAAGGGGAGGTTTCTGTGTGCCTTCCTCCTTTTGCTCTAACACAGAGAATATTACTCAAACTGAAGATAGAAGAGGCAACCTTTATCCTTATTACTCCACCTTGGCCTCGGCAGATATGGTATCCATGGCTAAAACAGTTGGCAGTGGAACCCCAATACCTCTACCTGTGTGCAGGGGCCTGTTGTCACAGGACAAGGGGGTTTCTGGTCCATCCAGACCTGAAGTCCTCACATCTGCATGCCTGGCTTCTGAAGACATAGCCATGGCATGGCTTCGAGTATCACCTAAATGGCAGATGTCCGTGGCTGCCAAAACCCTCCACCAGACATACCTGTTCTTTGAAGTGGAAGCGGTTCACGTTGTGGGCTGCTTCAAAACAATTAGATCCATTTACCTGTCCAGTCAGTGCAGTAGTGGAGTACTTGCTGTCCCTATCAGACTCCGGTCTTCAGTATTCCTCACTCATGGTGCAGTTGGACACTATTTCAGCTTTTCATGCCCCTGTGGATGGCCATACGGTTGCCCAGTTAGAGAGAGATCATAATTTTCTGAGAGGTATATTACATAAGAAACTTCCCATCAGAAATCCAGTTCTGGCTTGGGACCAGAAGGTTGTGTTAGGGAAGCTTGCTTTGGCTCCTTCTGAATCAGCTGTGAGCTATGGCTTGCACTTCTTTTCATGGAAAGCATTATTTTTAGATGCAGTCACTTCTGCTCAAAGGATTTCAGAACTACAGGCTCTCATGGTGTGAGCCTCTCTATTTGATTTTCCATAAAAACAGTCTTCCTTTAAATACCAGTCCTAAGTTCTTACCAAAGTTGGTGTCTGAATTTACTTTGAATCCAACCATCCACCTCCTAGTATATTACCCGGAGCATGCCAGTCCAGGGGAAGCATTACACCACACTTTGGATGTACATTGGAATCTCAGATATTATGTCAGTCGCACCAAGGCCTGCAGAAAGTCCTCTCAGCTTTTTGTTTTGCTCACCACAGGAAATAGGGTGCCCCTGTTGCAGTGGTTTGTGTTCATTCCACAACAGGCATGGCCACTTCTGTTGCTTGTTTTTGAATTTTATCTGTTGTTGAGATTTGTGCAGCTGCCACATGGAGCACTGTCCATACCTTCACTAAGCATTACAATCTGGATATTGTGTCTCACAGACAAGCAGGATTTAGCCTGGCTGTATTACAGGGCCTGCTATAATGAACGTATATGTACCAGCCACCCAGACCATTAGCTTTGGTACTCCTTGGGACTCGTTCCAGAGGTGTGGCCTAATGAATGAGATGTCCTCAAAGAAGATAGAACAGTTATATGTTTGCTGTAACAGTAGATCTTTGAGAGAATCTCTTTCATCATGCCGTCCCACCCTCCTTCACCTTAGGGATATGACACTGGATTTCCTGCCTTGCTTCATTCTATAGCTGCCTTTTCCTGCACCCATTGTTGCTTGGTATGCTGGGTGCTAGCATTATCTCCTGGTTCCCCACAGAGAGGTCCTCCAAGTAAACTCTGACAGGGAACTGAGGAGAGATGGGACCACCCATGTTTATGTAGATGCTGGCACATGATGTCATCGTGGGTGTCCCCTGACTTATCCATGTCCTAACACTGACGCTGGTATAGTTCCAAAGGTATAGCCTGATGAGATTCTCTCAAAAATCTACTGTTACAGTAGGTACGTAACTGTTCTTTATTACCTTCTAACCCCATGAACCACTCACTTAATGTTTACACTTTATGCAGTCTTCTTGGCTGAGATTGATGCCCTGAAGATAGAACCTATGAAGATTATTAGAATTTGGAATGTAGGTTCAAAACTCTGCATCCACTCTGGCCCGCTTCTCTGCCTGAAGAGAGCAGTTGCCCCGTAGTGAACTCCGGTAACAGCTGGTTCTCTAGTCAAGATATTTATTTTGTAGCTTATTTAAGCGTCATCTAGTTAATTTTTCGATTACTCTGTGTTACCTAGGGTTTTTTAATTTATAGTTTCTCTAGTTCCCAATCGATTCCCAGGAACCGGAGAATAACCTAGCTGGTTACCGTTTTACTTTTTTCTATTTTTTGCTAATGGAGCACATTTTATTTAAATCAGCAGTTGTTTAATATTTCTTGACTATACAAATTGCAGAAAACAGAGCACTTCTGTTTGTGTCTGTGCCCTTTCACCTAAAAAATTGTGACCACTCAAAGTGAAAGGCACAGCCACTTCAGCACAAAAGAACTGTACCCAGTGTTTAGTACAAGAGCTGTTTTTACTTTTAGACTCCAGTGCTGCATTGTTTTTGAGAATAGTTTTCTGTAAATTTAAGGTACTCTCAGATTGGTATGTCAGAGAGACGTTGTGGATCTTCAGTTTCAAAAAACCATAAAAATTGTTTCCAGCTCCTGGCAAGGGCAGACTGTCACAAGCTTTCTTTAAATTATGTAGGTCCATAGCATGACTTCAAAGATTATAGGTGCTGTCATATGTTTGCCCAAAAACCTCATTAAAAAGGGCAAAGGAGTTAAACACAATCTGCCCCTGTCTCTCCTAAAAATAATAAAAGGCTCTGAGAGAGTTCCCAACAGTGGTGGAAAGCATGTATATGAAGGGTCCATCTCCTCACATACAGCAGTAGCGAATAATTTGAAAGGTGACAAGAAAAAGGGTAAAGCTGCTCAGCCATCAGAAAAGCTTAGTAAAGGTGGTTCAGACAGCAGGATGTCCGAAAGGAGGAACCCTGAATCCAGTGATGGCAAAAATAAAAGAGCCTTACAGCAGACACTGGAGATGGTGTCTGCCCCCCCAAAAAAAAATTCAAAGAAAAGAATGTCACTACCACTCCGCCTGAACAGAGAAAGGAGCAGGCAGATGGCACAGGATAAAATGCCCTCATCAGAGGACAAATCAAAAATATATCAATTTGTACAGGCAGTCCAGGCCATGGGCACTTTGAACAAGATACCTGCCACCACTACCTCCACTCAGGTTTCAAGCTAGCTTACTACTTATACTATGTGCAGATGGAGGAAGGTGACCCCATAGAATTGGAGGCTGCACCTGAACAAGATTTCAAACCTCCTCCAAGGGATAAGGAGGACTACTCATCTTTTTCCTCGTTTGTCAGACATGGTTGATACCCTCAACATCCCCCCCACTAGAAACAGAGGAAGATGAAGAGGATGCTGATTTTATGGGCATGTTGGGAGTAGCTCCGACAAGAAGAATGGTACTTACTATAAAGAAATCCATTAAGAAGGCCATATCAAAAATCATGTCTGCACCCACCTTAGCTGCAGCCATCAAGAAGAAAATTGACAGAAAATTTGAGGTGGACAAACAGGGAGTGGAATACCTGTATGCCCACCCTGATCAAAATGAAGTTTAGTCCAGGCTGCTCCTTGTAAGAGAGCAAAAATCACTCTATCTGCATAGTCCCCTGAAAAGGACGCTAAAAAATTGGATACTATGGCCAACAGCTTCCCTGCTCATCAGACAGGCAACATATTCAGCACATATAGCACTGTATCAGAAAACACTTTAGAATACAATTCTGGCAGTGGCAGAAAGAGCAGATGATAAATAGGTACAGGACCTGATTGCCATAGTAAGATCAGCCCTTGATGCCACAAAATATAATTCCTTTGGTGACACTAATGACACTGCTGCTAGAGTTTTGGATCATGCAGTGACCTTAAAGAGCAGGTCTCACCCTTTTGATTTTTCGGTCCACCAAACATAAATGGTACCTCACCTGGCCCAGAGTTGATTGGTATAATAATAATAATACTTCATTTATAACGTCCTTCTAAAAATCAAAGCGCCTTGACAAGATAAAATGAAGTAAAATACGATGCAGTAAAAACAGTTAAATACATTCTTTCATAAAATTCAAGATACAGATACCGTCCTTACAGAATAGGCTTGATGCCACAAATGGGTGTTTATGGCCTGTTTAAATCCCTCCACAGTCGCACACTCCCAAAGCTTAAAGGGTAGAGAATTCCAAGGGCTGGGGCACATAAAATGCACGGGCCCCTCAAGATTTTAAGGAAACGCTACATTCTAGCAGCCCCTCGTAGCCGAGTGGAGCGATCGCGGGCAAACGGAACCAGAAGCTCTTTCAGGTAGTCCGGCCCAGTCCATGTAGAGCTTTATAAGTCAGAAGTCCGACTTTAAGGTGATACACCACTGCACCGCAGCCAGTGCAATCGCGACAGCATCGGGAGATGTGACAAGTCCGGGAGTTCACATCAATAACCGGGCTGCAGCATTCTGCACCAGCTACAAGTGGCAGATAGCAACCCCAGGTAGCCCTAGATAAAGGGAGTTGCAATAATCAAGGCGCAAGGTCACAAAGGCGTGAACCAACGTAGGCAGATCACTGGACGGAACTAGGTGCTTAACCCTGGAGATGTTCTTCAGATAATAGAAGGAAGATTTGACAACTGCTGACACCTGTGATCGCAGTGTCAGCCTGTCATCCAAAATTACCCCCAGGTTTTGCACCTATTCAGAGGTAGGAAGCTGGGAGCCTCCAAGAAAAAGTCCCAAAGGCAGACCCGCTCCCGACTCCTCTGTCTGATGACCCGGGTCCACAACCAGCACCTCAGTCTTCCCCAATTTCAACCTCAGCCAGCTGGAATTCATCCAACCCTGAATTTCAGTGAGGCAGTTGTTAAATACGGAGAGCTCTATCTTGGTTGGGTGGAAAGATAGGTAGAGCTGGGTATCATCAGCATAGCAGTGAAACCTCAGCCCATACATTCTTACAGTGTCTCTGAGGGTAGCATGTACATCTGCAACAACATGGGGGACAACACTGAACCTTGAGGTACTCCACATGACAGAGAGACTGGGTTGGAGGAATAAATCCCCGACACCACCCTCTGAGTTCTGCCAGTGATGAAAGATTTAAACCACCTGAGGATTGTACTAGACAGGCCACAGATGAACCTCAGGCGTTCGAGAAGAACCCCATGGTCCACAGTGTCAGATGCTGATGAGAGATCCAGAAGAACCAAGATGGAATGGCTCTTCCAGCTCTCGCCATCAGGAGATCATTGAGCACCAACCAGCACAGTCTCGTACTATGCTTCTTTTCGGAAACCGGATTGGAGAGGTTCATAGATGTCATGGATGGTCAAATGATTCTCAGTTGTAGGGCCACTACTTTTCAATCACCTCCCACAAAGGGAAGGTTAGAGATTGGTCTGTAGTTGGCAGGGCAGTCTGGGTCCAGAGGAGCTTTCTTCAGGAGGTGTGTTACCACTGTCTCCTTCAGGGAGCCAGGAACACACCATCTCAGGGAGCACCAGACTATCCGTGCTAGGACCGGGCCAGTGGTATCACAACAATTAGGTAATTAGGGTAGTTGGGCCCAGATCCAAACTGCAGCACGTAGGGCACATACCCTGGACAATCCGCATGACATCGATGAACTCCAGCCGATCAAAGGTACTCCAGGAAAACTGAAGGATGGTGACCGAGTGCCGATCCATAGCATCTCCCATAGAGTGTGCTGGTTGGAGCTCCACCCTGATGTCAGCCACCAAGAATCGAACGAGCTCTTCACACTCCACTTGTGAAAAGGCTCTTCGAACCTGCAGGCTGGGTTGCACAGCCTGTCTACAGTTTGAAACCGCTAAGCCGGTTGGTTCTGAGCAGCCATAATCTCCCCGGACAGGAACTCTGCCTTCTTATGGGTGATTGCAGATTGATAGACTTGGTAATGTTCCATCAATCTAAGGGTGGATTTCCGCCAGCAACGCTCTAATCTTTGTGCTTGTCGCCACATCTCCCTCAAGGTCCCATCAATCCAGGGGGACTGAGGGCGAAGGGAGAGAGGATGAACATGGACGGGAGCAATGGCATCCAGAGCTGTAGAAATGACCTTATTATAAGACAAAATCAAGGCATCTGGGTCTTTGATTGCTCCAGGAAGCACCGATAGGTTGAGTGCTGCCGCCAGGCCTTCAGAGCTTATATCTTGCAAAGGGTGGTACCTGACCATCTCCACAGGGGTAGGCCTACGAAGGGGGGTTGCGAAAACTGAATCCCACAGTGTAATGATCGGATCATCCGACAGGTTCCACCCCCAAATCGAAGGTTTCGATCCCCAGGGGGAAGACTAGGTCAAGAGAGTGACCGTGTTTGTGAGTGGCAGAAGTAACAACTTGTGTAAGGCCCAGAGATGTCATCTACTGGAAGAAGTGCTGTCCAAACTGCGAGAGAGTTAAGTGCCATAGACCCAGGCACTGAAGTGGCCCAGGACCATCAGCCTGGGCGACTCAAACACCATGTCGACTAAGAAGTCTGCTACTTTCTGAAGGAAATGCTTCTCATCCCCTGGTGGATGGTAGATGAGAGCGATCCTACAGCCTACACCTGCCACTACAGTACACTCGAATGACCCAGCCTCCTCAACTGGTACAGTCATGAGGCCCAGTTCAGTCTTGAAACAGACTGCAACCCACCCTCCCTGCGATCCTGTCTCGAGCGGTGTAACACAGAGTACCCGGCTGGAATAGCGACCTCTAGTGTGGGGCCAGCATTCTCATCCAGCCAGGTCTTGGTGATGCACGCCAGATCGACTGCACCCAAGAAGATCTCGTAATTGCAGTCTTATTTTTAATGGATCTGGTGTTGCATAACATCGCCGAGTTGGACAGGCTTGGGGTCGCCTAAGCTGCCTGCCCACCAATATTGGTGGTGCCCATGGGAATGGAAGCTAGGCATGGCGACCATGGTCCAGGTTCCATTTTTTCCAGGGTGTCTTCTGGGTTTTACTACCCGATGTGATGGCCACACTCATTTGTCCTCCACGTTCACACCCCAGACCCCACCCCCTGAATAGTGCCCAGGCGCTTGCAGCTGGTGAGTGAAACTGCAATGGGGGGGATAAAAGGGCAGAGGGCACAAAGGGTGAGGACAATAGCACACGCACTATGGTGGTAGGCCTCCTACATGTATTAATAAGCCCAATCAGAAACAAAAACACCCAGCCCACACAAAAAACAGAGAACCCAACTAATTAACTAACCTAAACTAAAAATAATAAAATACAATAAATAAAATGCTCCTTCAACTCTCACTTGAGGAAGAGAAATGACAAAGATGTTCTTTATCACCGTGCCCTTCGGTTCATCACTAGCTCCCCTTACCGAACCCACCACTGTGATCTTTACACAGCTGTTTGTTGGACCTCACTGGCCACCAGACGCCTGCTCCATGCTGGTATCTGGACCCTTAAGATACTCCTCCACAAACTACTGAGCTACTTAACGTCTGTTCTCCACATCACCAACAGTGCATACTCCTTAGGAAATCTGACTACATCCTGCAGCTGTCCCTAGGACCCATACTACCGTTGGTCAACGAGCTATTTCGTATGATCTGCCTACTATTTGAAATCATCTCCAATCCAGTATTGAAACTAACTCGCCTCGTCTCAGTTAACTTCTACAAACACTAGCAGCTTCTAAAATGAAAGATATTTGCAGCTGCCACTAAGCATACCCACTACTCCAAGACAGTCACATGTGTATCGAATGTGCTTGTCCTCTTCTTGCCAGGAACGAAGCCTAACCAGCATATGGCTTATATTTGCTAAATGTTAAGACCCCTTTTCACCTGCTCTCACTGCCCTTAGCCCCAAGTTCTTCTACCTATATCGTACTCCCACCCACTCTTCCCAACCCCTCAGCCTTCCTTGCCTGATAATCCTCTACCCTACCCTTCTTTTATGTATTCTCACTTGTCCTTGCATTTTATCCATATTTATTTTCCATATCTGTGCTATGTGTAAAATCCGTGCCTTGTTTTAGCTTTGACAGAAGAAACAATGTCTTAACTGGACCTAGCGCTGCTAGGTTGTACCTAAACATAGAAACATAGAATTTGACGGCAGATAAGGACCGCTTGGCCCACCCAGTCTGCCCATTTCCCTACCTACTGGATAAGCTGCAGATCCTAGTTAACCAGCAGCCTACTTCTTCCTACCCCAACCCCCCCAGAACTGCCTTATGACTATCCCATGCATGCTTGAATTCCACCACTGATTTTGACTCCACAACCTCCTCCGGAAGGCCGCTCCATGCATCCACAACCTCTCTGTGAAAAATACTTCCTTAAATTACCTCTGAGCCGCCCCCATCTTCAAATTGTGCCCTCTTGTTCTTGCACACCTCTTTTTGAAAGATGCTACCCTCTTGGACTTTGTTGATTCCCTTTGAGGTACTTGAAAGTTTCTATCATGTCCCCTCTCCCTCCTTTCCTCGAGGCTATACATATTAAGCTCCTTAAGTCTCTCTTCATATGTCTTCCAGTGCAGACCCTGCACCATTTTAGTTGCCCTCCTCTGGACAGCTTCCATCCTGTCTATGTCTTTCTATGGAGATTGGGTCTCCAGAACTGCACACAGTACTCCAGATGAGGTCTACCAGCTGTCTGTACAGAGGATAATAACTTCCTGTTTTCTACTGGTGATGCCTCTCCCTATGCATCCCAGTATCCCCCAGCCCTCCTTGCTGTGAATGATGTCTATTCACAAATCTGACTGTCATGTACGGTATGGGCTGTAAGCTCATTGGCTGTAGCTCTGCACCAATCGGTGCGGGAGTCTACCGGACAGTCAGTCGGCGGGCGGCGGGCGGCAGGCGGGTGGATGCTGTCGCGTCACCGCCGCGGGGAGCGGGTGAGGGGCTTCGGGTGGGGGGGACACTAGACACCAGGGAGATGTTTGGGAGCGGGTTTGTGATGATTCTGCCCGCGATCGGCTTTACGGTCCACTGGACCACCAGGGAGATATTTGGGTTGAGGGGTTACATTCTGCCCGCGATCGGGCACTGGGGGTTCATAATCGCTGTGCCCGCGATCGGCTTCGGGCACGGTGGGGGTGTTACATGTACCTGTAATGCCCGGCATCGGGTTGCATGTAAGCGTCGGTCCCGATGGCTGCTGCCTGGCAGGGTGGCCAGGCGCAAGTCCTCGGGATCGGGCGCACTCTACATGTAATGGATGCAAATGGGGCTATAAATAGATGCAAATGGCCTCTGCGTCTTGCATAAATTATGGCCCCATTTGCATGTCACCTTTTGAATATCGGAAATTTGCGATGGCGCAATGGTACTTGCGCCACCGCCAGTTTAATGCTCATCTCTGGCAACTGCGGTGGCGCCAAGTTCCACTGCGCCATCTTGTAAGTGTGTGAGGGAGTGATATCAAAGAGTTGCGTAACAGCACAACCTTTGAATATCACCCCGGCCACACCTCTGCGCAACTATTTTGAGCAGCGCAAGGGCTTGCGCCTCGGAATGGCGCAGTTTGAATATCCAGGCCATAGTATTTTACATGCTTTCCTTAATATTTCACCAGTGCAATAAGTTTTGTATCTCTGTAGTTCTCCACTGTGTTCTGTGTAATGATGTCACATTGGGGTTATTTAAATCCCCATGAATGTACTCTTAACCATGCCTCCAGGAGCAGGAGCTATGTAGGGGTGGTTACCCATGTACATGAACAAAATTTCACTTGGCTTGAGGTGTGTGCACTTTATTTATTATTTTGGTCAAGTATTGCTGGTTCCCCAGTTTTAAGTGGCACCTTCGGGAGCGGTTGGTGTGCATAGCTTTCTAGTACAGTTTTTCCTCACAAGAGGTCAATGATTACAGCTCCCATGTAGCCTTACACCCTTCCATAGCCCTTAGCTGTGTATATAAGCAGTGGTTTAGCTAGGAAAACAACATTTGCAAGCCAGAACCCTTTTGTGCCTCTTTGCCACCCCTCTTCCTCTTGTAGATATGCCTGTACTTGTTACCCCAGACCCTTTGCACACACCTTATTGTACTTCAGAAAGTGCATAATAAAAACAAATAAAAATACAGTAATACTTAGTTTTATGCATTTAACATTATTTTTATGTAGGGCATAACCTAACCCCCCAAGTGGCAGGGTATTTGAGAGCCCTCCATTTTGGTTGGGGGTCACGCAGGATTTCAAGATACATTTTGTTTGTTTTTATTTTTAACCAAGAGGTGAACTGGGCACATCCCTTTTTCAGTCATGCCTGACATATAAAGACACCATGAATACATTTTATAAAACAAATACATACAGATTAAACACACGTATATAATTCAGTTATTGCAAGAACAGTGAGTCAGTTTACCATAATGAGAATCCAGTATTGTTTTAAAGTGCTTCATGCTATTAGCTTTTTGAATTAACATTGATAACTTATTTAGTAATACAGGACCATAGCAAGTGAATGAACGTTTGGTCATGGACAATTTTAGTGAATTTGGGTAAAAAAAAGAGTATCCTCACTATTTATTGTTAAATATGGACCAGTTTGTTGTATGAATTTCCTAGAAAGACAGCCAGGAGATGAATGATAGAATACAGTAACTGCAAGAACAACAGCATCATGTTCTGTTCTCTGTTTAGGAGATAAAATGTTCATTTTTATGTTGCTAGTATGCATGTGCAAGAAATATAGTGCCATCATCTGAGTTTTCGGAGGTGTGGTAGCCCCCTTCCAATTCAGTCCATGTGTTTGCAGGTGCGGCTGCAGTTCTCCAATCAACACTGCAGCTGTCTATGACAGCAGTTGAAAATGCAGTGGCCGTACAGTTGAAAGGGAGAGCTACGCTCCAGTGAGCAGCGATAAGATCACGTGCTCATGTGCGCTCCCCTCACACACACACGCATACTGCGTGCTCATGCTTCACCCCCACGCACACACTGTATAGCTGACAGGGGTGCCCAATCCCCTGTCGGCTGTACTGCGCTCCCCCCCCACAGAGTTCCAGATGCCACACTGGGAGTCCACCCCAGCATGGCAGCAGTCTGTATGGCCAACGGGGGTGTCCAATCCCCCGTCGGCTCTACTGTTCCTTCCCCGAGACTATCGGGTGCCACGCTAGGAGCCCACCCCAGCGTGGCAATAGGTCCTGTGGCCGACGGGGGTGCCCAATCCCTGGTTGGCTCCACTGCCCCCAACCCCCAAACAGCTTTCCAGCTGCCATGCTGGGAGTCCACCCCAGCATGGCACAAGTCCAGCGTCGTCCAAGTAAAAGAAAAAAACCTTCCCTCGCAGACTGTCCTGACCCTCCCCACCCGCACTCACTCACATCCCCACCTCACCCCATACTTACCTCCGGAGTCCGCAATGATCTTCGGTGGACCCGGAACACGCCTGCACTTTTCAAAGCTGACCTTGAACTGAGGAAATGTTGGTAAGCTGTATAATGGAATAAATAGTTGTTGTTTTTAACTATACTGCATATCTCGGCATTTTGGGGAATTGTTTCACCAAATTTTTCAACATAGAACTTTGGACCCCCCTCTAATTCTGTCCTGTCATGGTGTCGGCCCCGACCGGTGATTTTCGCGGTCACCGCGCGAACCACCTTTCGGACCGATGCATAAAATGACAGTGACTGAGGTAGGCCCCCAAAACCCTATGCTGAAAAGCTGGTGAAAGAATTCCCAAAAATAACTGTTTTACGAGCGTGCATTGCGCTGTTCCTACGCACGCTTGTAAGTTCACGAATTTTCAATATGTTCACTCCAGATTTTCAATGTTGCCATTTTACCATGCCTTCTTATGAGCAGTACAGCTGTCATTTCTCACATCTTGCCCAAAATGTGTTTCTGCACATGTAGTGCACAATGGCACAGTCGGTGTGCGAACTCAATGTTTGGGACAGATTATGAAAATCACAGTGATGCTGTTCATGAGCAGAGGTCTTAAAATGGCCATGTTAAAAATTTGGTGAAAAAATTCCTAAAAATGACTGTTTTACGAGCATGCGTTGTGCTGTTCTTACGCACGCTTGTAATTTCGTGAATTTTCAATATTTTCACTCCAGATTTTCAGCATTGCCATTTTACCACACCTCCCTATGAGCAGTACAGCTGTCATTTCTCACATCTTGCCCAAAATGTGTTTCTGCCCATGTAGCGCACAATGGCGCAGTCAGTGTACGAACTCAATGTATGGGACACATAAAGAAAATCACAGTGACACTGTTCATTAGTAGAGGTCATAACATGGCTATGTTGAAAATTTGGTGAAAAAATTACCTTCAGCTGTTCTGCAATGTTACTAATGAAGACATTGGAACAGGACTGGACCGAGGACTGATCCCTGCAGCACCCCACTGGTCACTCCCTCTCCCTAGACTGCACCCCATTTACCACCACTCTCTGCCTCCTGTCTGTTAGCCATTTTCTAACCCAGTTTACCACCCTTTCCCCCATGCCCAGCCTACCCAGCTAGTTTATCAGCCTCCTATGTGGGATGGTGTCAAAGGCTTTGCTGAAATCAAGGTAAGCGTTACATAGGTTACATAGGTTACATAGGTTAGACAGAGCTGAAAAGACCGTAGTCCATAATGCTCGCCAATAATTAATTATAACCACCTATACAATTTTGTTTTAAGTATATGTCCAACTGATTTTTAAAAACATCAATATTAATAACATCAATATTAGTTGTCCACTGCCCCACCCTGATTCACTTCCTTTGTCACTCAGTCAAAGAAATCAACCAGATTTGTCTGACATGATGTCTCCACTGTGAATCCATGTTGTCTATGGTCCTGGGCTCTGATGGCTTCTAGATGCTCCACTATCCTTTCTTTAAGCAATGTCTCCATGATCTTCCCCACTACTCAGGTGAGGCTGAATGGCCTATTGTTCCCCGCCTCCTCCCTGCTGCCGGGCTTGTGTAGAGGGACCACATGTGCCCTCCTCCAATTCACTCGTGTTGAATGACTCCGTGAACATGGCTGCCAGAGGTACTGCTATCTCCCTTTGCAGTTCTCTTAATATCCTTTGGTGTATGCCATCTGGTTCCATCTCTTTGTCCACCTTCAATTTAGTGAGCTCCTGCAGAACTCTTTTGCCTTTGAATGGACTATTGTCCACCTGTTCACCCCCTTGGCAACTGCTGTACTGCTGTGGCCCTTGCCCCCCCACTCTTCTGTGAATGCTGAATGGAAAGACACAGTGCATGTCTTGGGAGGAAGGCATGGAACTATCACTTCCAAATACCTAAACAGCACATAAAGCAAGCAACATTCGGCATTGACAAATGCTTGTTTCATATAGGAGACAATGGTGAGTCCTTATCGGGGCCCTTAACACAAATTGACATATGTTATTAAGAATCAGTTGATATTTTAACAGGAATGAACTTCCTTAACTGAAGAACAAGGGTGCACCATAGTCCAATATTGGCAACAAAATTTGCTTAGCTATAAGCATCCTTGCCTCATCAGTCAGGGCATTTATATTTCTATACAAAAAAAACAGCTTTTGCTGTATTTTTTTTTACCAGTAATGTCCAGGTGTTCTATAAAGCACAAAGTGGGATCCAAGTGGATACCTACAGTACATACTTAAAGGACACTACTCTAGATATCTGCACTTCATTACTACCCTTGATGCAAAAGTCTTCCCCACCTCGGCCCAATCTCTGAGCCGTCCCAAACAACATTACTTTTGTTTTTGTTTCATTCAATTTTAATTTATTCTAGGACAGCCAATTTGTTAACTTTAAATAATCCTCTTTGTAAGGTCTCTTGTATTTCACTAACAGAGGGGCCTGAGGTGAGGAAGACCATGTCATCAGCATATAGTACACATTCTGTTCTACAAAACTCTCTGGGCATATCATTCACAAAAATAGAAAATAATAATGGCCCTAGTACTGATCCCTGAGGAACCCCTGCCCGTACTTCAATTGGTTTTGATAAAGAGGCTCCTATCCTAACCTTTGTATTTAGGAACTTAAATAGCTCTTAAACCATCCCAGACTTAGTCAGATACTGCACAGGATTGCAGTCTCAAAAGCATTATGTCATTATTTACCATATCGAATGCCCTGGTCGGGTGACAAACACCACACCCAACATCAACCCCTTATCACAAGCATCAAGTACGGTGCTCATCAACCCAACCAGAGCAGGCATCGTGCTGAAACCCCTTCTGTATCCATGTTGCTTTTCAGCCAAAATTACTTTTCAATCTAAGTGCGATACTAACTGCCCAAACACACATTTTTCCAGAAGTTTACCCAAGATTGGCAGCAATAAAATTGGCCTATAGTTCGTTACATTCGTTCTGTCCCCCTATTTAAATATTGGTACCACAATATATTCTTTCCAAACTGAAGGGATAACCCATGTGATATTGGACTGGAGCTGGAGGATAAGAAGGGGCACCTTTTTGACACAGTCACTAGTAAATAATTAGAGTGTCTGTTCCAAAGGCAGTGTCAATTAGTAGGTACATTTATTTCTTGAAAAATCCATTTAATATCTTCCTTTCCTCAGAGCATCAAATCCAATTTACAGTATCGACATACTCAGATCCTATCTTTTATCCTAACTTCATATGTATAACTCCTCTTTCTATTTCTTAAATGGTCCTGTGCTGGATTGAGATCCACTGGCAGAGAAGCCTGGTGGACACGCAAATGTTGTAGGTTCGACGGTACTCCGATTTCTGTGTCCCAACTTACTGGCTGCAGCATTTTTGTTTTGGTGCGGTGTCTCACAAGGGGAAGACCACTTTCTGTGACAGAACGTATAGAAAGACATTGGGGTGCCAGAATATAGGGAAAAGTGGAGGTGCCAATGGTCAAAAGGGCAGTTTTTGCTTTAGAAGGGCAATTTGTCCTCAAATCAATGATATACATAAATATGCTAATTGATAATTTCCTATGAAAAAAGTTAGAAAAGGATACTGTATGTTAATACTGTTTTCGGATGTTTAATAAACATTTTATGAATTTAAGTTTTTTATTTTTTTTTTTTTTAGTTAATCTGTTTACTCCTCCTCCATGGCTGATGCAGGCTATTCTTCTCACACACACACACACACAGCCCCATCACCCGGCATCTCGGGGACTTACCTCAGTTCTGGTGTTTCCCTCATAGCTTGCCCCCGTGGCAGTGGTCGGCTGCATATCACCGAAGAAATGGATCTGGTTCCAGAAGAGGGCCCTGTAGCCTGGTGTGGAGCCTGCAAGGGATCATTGTCATCCTGTGCTACACCTGACCATTTTCTTACACTTTTTCTCCCCTGGAGGGACTGACATGCAATGTTGTCCAGATGTACCCACGCATGCTCCCATGTGTGGGACATCACTGGCTGTCATTCCTCCATTCTCCAAGTTGCTGTCCCTGGCTGTCTGTACCCCTAGCTTCCACTAGAGGTCAGACCCATGCTGGGATCTGCATCCCTTCCTCCCCAGAGGAGGAGAGCAGTCTGATGGATGCTCAGTCCTCCTCTCCCCGGCCAACTGCCAGGGACCCAAGTCTGTTCCCAAACGCGGGTCGCTGGTGTGGCAGCAGGTGAGGCACAGTGTCTCCATTCTCCACACCACTGGGGTGGCAGGAGAGTTTAAGTTGTTAAAAATTTGCACAACCGGCAGTGTATGCATGCATGATGACAGCAAAAATTATGTCTAGTGAATATGGTTTCTGTAATGTACACATGTGTTTGGAGTTTTCAGGCCCACTGACTTCATAATAGAAATTAGCAGTTAAGCTAACTACCAACAACAGTATAAGTTCTAAGGCTGGGTAAGTAATGGCAATATGCCATTCTGCTGAACGATGGTAGCAAACCCTGCTACATCTGGCTTTCAGACTTTGGTACGTAAAAAACTAAGGTAAAAAATATATGAGCAAATGCTGCACTCACCCACAGGCGAGGTTACTTAAAACAACGGGCCCCTGTCGGTGCTTACCCTACCATGGTGCCAGCGATCACATGGCAGGTCTCCACTCTTCTTGCTGCAGTGGGCTCCGGCTCTCAACTGCACCGACAAGCCCTGAACTTCTGCTCCACTGCTTCCCCATTCTACTGCCCGAACTATCGCTTCTTTCACAACGCAGGTCTTTCAGGGAGGAGGGCCAGAGTGGCAAGCGGTCCACCCCAGCCCTGCCATGGCCCTCTGGCCGAACTTGTGGGCCAAACCCCCAAACTCTGCTCTCTTTTCCTTTCCCCCGGGGTATCCCCTAAATAACACCAAAACCCTCTGTTTTATACCCTTTGGTGATGGGGCCCCCTGCCAGCAGCAAACCGGCCCACACCCCAGACCTACCAGCACCAATGTTCTGTCTCTCTGCCTAGCTGCGGAAATTTAACTAGTAAGCTCCCAGTGGGTGCTTACACTTCCCCCCCACTGAAAATGTTCACCTCCTGGTGAATGCCAACCAAGCTGCACTACTGACCCCCCCCCCAGAGGAGAGAGAGATGTGCATGCTCCCTCCTGCCCAAGAGTCAGGGTACTAAGTTGGCTACACTGCTGAAAAGGTGAACATTTTACACTGTACTGAGGACCTTCACTCAACTTACTCTACAGCATCTTACTAGGGCTAATTGGTGCCCCATCTTTGGTTCTCATGCTCAAATTGCCGGGTACTGCAGCAGTGGCATCCCTCCCCCTCTATCACTATAACCTTTTTACACTAAGCTTAATTTTCTCAGAGATAGAAAAGTGCTGCCGCCAGGAATAGGAAAGATGCAGTTTCCCCATTTTGAAAGACATCAATGGAACATTGTAACATTAGCTACATAGCAACATGTATCTCTTTTCATGCTAAATCTAACAACACTTTGTAACATGGCTAAACTAACAGGAGTAGAAGGAAGGAAAATGATTGGTTCAAAAGCATCAGGTAACAGTAGCTCAACACGGCATTATTGTACGAATAATGCCGTGTTGACGGTAAAGTACTGAACCAAACCACGGAGTAAAAAAAGAGCAGTGTTTGAAAATGGCAATGGTGTAACACCGGTCGTGACACTCCGTGAGATACCTGTAGATGCTGTATCTGGAGACAGAGAAGTGCTTCCGGAGGAGCTAGACGAACGTGTCGCGAAACAGGAACAAATGCTCAATCCGTGTAATTTCCAGTGATTCACAGTTCACGGAACCGTAAATTTCAATTATTATTTATTTTATTTATTTATTTATTGAATTTTGATGACTGGGTAGGCACACTGGGCCCCAAGGTCCCTTTTTCAGGGGCGACCTGGGAATAACAGTACATGAAATTATAGACAGTGACACATATACAGGTCATGGGTATACGGTATTCGGCAGTTTACACATAGCAGTATTTTCTATAGGTTTCATATATCTAATTAGTAAGTTGTTGTTCATTTAATCCTACGTCAGTCATACACAGGAGAGAGAGACAGTACTGTAGATTCTTTAGGTAACATAGTTCTAAGAGCCGTAGGATAGGTTCTGTGAGGGGGAGGAGGAGGAGGAGTTAGTGCTACCTGTTTCCGGGGTAGGACATTTTAGTTTGGTAAGTGAACTAACAGGGTCATTGTTGTAGTGTCAGGTACAGTGGCATTGGCATTTGCTCGTTGACAGCAGATGGGGTCTTGAGTCTTGTGCGGAAGCACGGTACCGATGGGGTTTCTCGTATCTCCAAAGGGAGGTTGTTCCACAAGGAAGGGGCAGCATGTGAGAAGGATTTGTAGCCTGCCTTAGTCCTGACCTTAGGGACCTCTAGTAGTGTTAGGCCTGAGGACCTGAGGTTGCGCAGGTTTCTTTTAACTGTTAGGAGTCCTGGGTCCGGTAATTCCAAGCATCAGAACAAGTAACTTCTTGTATGGATAGAAACAGTGGCAACAAAGTCAGTAGACAAAAACTGCAGTGTAAAGCCGACTGAAAATCCTCACATAAGAAAGGAACTGAAGGTCAGATGTTATGCAAATTATGTAGACAGTTAGATGCCGATACACAAAAAGCAATATATCGCAGTCCTCCTAAGCAGGGTGTAAGAATAACAGCCGCGTGGAAGACAAAAAAAAAAAAACAGAACTGTACTTTAATAAAACGTTTGTGTTTGTCTATGCAAAACTTGTAAACCGGCACATGTGTATCTAAAAAAGGACTGGCTGCATGCTTGAAAAGTGCAGTAAACATTTGATTATAAATGACATTGCATCAGTAAATCATTTATTAACAAACCACAGAATAATGTATGACACTGATACTTATTACCACAACATTTTACAAGCGCATTAAGCCACTCCGAAAGTGGCATCTAATGGAAAATTAATGCATGGTTGGGCCATTGTAGGCACTTGGCCTTCGGCCTCGTACCACAATGGTCCCAACCATGCATAAATCCCGCATTAGATGCCACCTTCGGAATGGCTTAATGCTTACATAGCTCATTTCCTTTCACACATAACAAATGAAAACATTTTATTAAGCTTCAAGGCAATTGCTAACCATTCACACCCATTCTGTCACGGAATCCCACATGGAATCTCACTTTCTTTCACCCCAGCGACACCAGCCGTGCACACCTCATCACAACAATACAATTTGGAGGGGAATATTCCAGTCCAGCCTCTTTTGAGTAAACATTTCTTTTTAAACAGTAAACATTATTCGTCAGAAAATTAAGCAACACAATAACAGTTATCTAAAGTACTGGGGAGTCAACCCTGAGTAATTTTAAACATTATAACCGTAACAAAAGGGGTTGATCTCATCCAGCATCCAGTGGTGGGAGTCCGTGACAGTCTTGCCCCAGGGGACCCAAACCGACTCACAGATAGAAAATTACAATCTGGGGTACATTGCAACTCTGGGAATCACCTAGGGTTAGTAAAACATAGGGTCCAGCTTGGTGATCTTCTCACCCATAGAGTCTTTGGAAATGATGTAATGCTTGACCCATTGACCATCCTCTTCCTGAACCAAGGCAAACATCTTAAAAAGGGTGACTTCAGTCCCCAAATAGAAAAATCACACATTCCTCTTGCTTGCCGCATGGCTCTCCTACGCACAATCAGTGGGATGTCATTTACGGGCCCCAAATAGGTTAAGATGTGGTCCAACACCTCTTGATACATCCAAGCCTCCCAATGCTCATTGACAGTATTCCAAAGCCACTCTGACATATAAGGGTACTCCACGCCAGGGTGCTTCTTCTGAATGCGCACCCTCATCCAAAGTTCGGCACTAGACCACTTAAACAGGCTGGATGCATTGACTTCTGCTGTGGTACCTTTCTGCAGCCAGCAACCAAAGAGACAGTCCACCACTTTTGTGTCTTTGGGGTTTAGTGCTCCCATTAGGTGCCGTTTTGTTTTACACCGTTCAGACAGGCACAAAGGAGCTAGTGCCATGCTGCTCTATGGTAGGTGGTATGGCCTTGGAATGTCCCCCCAAGACAGGGATCAGTGAACTCCAATGATATTGGGCTGGGTTCAGGGGCAGAGGCCATGGCATCTTCATCTGAACTGGCAGTGCACACCTTTAGTGAATCTGCCACCTCTGCCGAAAGGAGGTCCTGGGGTGGGGGAACAGCCATGGATACCTTCAGATGCGGTGCCTTTGACTTCACTGCCGAGGAGGGCTGCCTGGGCAAGCTACCTCTGGACTTACTAAAAGTTGGAGCCCTCCAGGGCCCCTCCCACTGCCACTGGGAGTGGTGGAATCAACCTGTGGGGAAAAGCTGGGAAGACATCTAGCGCCTTCTCCCACCGGCTCACCAGCTACTTTCCCTGGAGCCTGCCTCATCTCTTCCCAGGCCTTGGCATTAGATAATGCCCCAAAGCTATCCACATGAATAGGGGCATCATGCCAACCCCGGCTCTCCAAACAGGGCAGAAGGGATTCACTTGGGTAGGGCACCATTCTGTTGAAACATCCAATACACATTGGCAACCGAACTAACTGCTCTTCAAAGGTATGACACACCACACAGCAGCCCATGGTGGAGCACTTCTCCATCATATCCCAAGTCCAGGATAGCAGGGACATAGAGATGATCACTCTACACTCTTTCAGTGCTCCTTGCATGGCACAGATCTCTTGCAGCTTAAAAAACACACTCCCCCAAAAACCCTTCTCAAAATGGAGCCTGCTTCTTGCTGTCGTGCACCAGTATCCCACTCAGAGCCAGCCAATCAGAGCAGAGCATTCACATACCAAAGATTTCAGTCACATGCAGATCCATGTGCTGCCAGCTTAGGGAGCAAGACAGCAGTTCAAACAAAAGGTGGCACCCTCTGGTAGTGTGCACTTAGTGAGCCTGAAGATTTAATTCTGTATTCCCCCTGCAGCTCCCAAACATTAATCCAGGTACAAAATATGCCCCGAGTATTTCTTCAAATCCCAGATGAACCCCCACACTCCATGTCTAGGGGTATCCAGGTGGTAAGTTTGTGGGAGGGGGTGCTGTATCAGCCAGAAAACACAGTCCAAAGAAAATAGACATAAGCTCATTACCTGGTTCTTCTGATGGTTGCGAGATGGCTTCACTAGTTGGAGAGCAGGTGCTCTTCTTTGCTGTCAAGGCCTGAGCTGCGGGGGCAATGTTTGTTAGCAGGCACACATGCTCAGCTTAAATTGATAAAGTTCATTGTCCACACCAAAATCAAAAGTGCAAAAATGGATTTAATGAACAAGAAAGTTGATGAACCACTCCATGGAGCATGGGTGTAATGGTCACGGTGGGTGCTTGACAGACCAGAGCCTGACATTCTTTCTGCAATAATCTCTTTAGACCACAGATTGATTTACTGCAGGGAGTTATTCCCTTTAACCGAGGAGGCTACATTCCTGGCAGTAGCTATGCAGGCTGAGGGGTCCTCACTGAAAGCACTTCAACTTAGCAGCACTCTAATGTCGTATCTCTTCACCTTTTATCTCTTCATCCCGCTCTGAACTCTCTAGGCACTTTAATACTTTGTTCTCTGAGTCTCCGTACACTCTAACTGAGGTAGCAATTGTACCAGCATGAGATGTTTCTACTGTCCCAATCCCATTTCATTCTTTGCCTTTCCTTAAGCTTTCTTCTTCAGGGGACATTACACATAAATGGAGCATTATTTTACTTTCCAGTCTTATACATTTTGATAGGTGTTCCTTTTAGCAAGAATCAAACCACTGAAGACATTCCGGATACTCAATCACTGATGCCAAGCACCAACTGTTCTCCTTTTCAGAGTGCTGCACATTCCCGGAACTACAGAGACCAAGGTCTTCCCTGCAGAATGCCACACACTCCTGGACCTACAGAGACCCAGAGGCACTATCCGCTGATGCAGCAATTTCAATTTCTGGACTGCCTTCACCCAGGGGACTGCTTACTGTGCCACATGGAGCACCTGGATGGATTGCCACCCTGCTGGGGTCCCAACCAACCATTCCTCACATGGACCTTTCCCTGCCTCCATAGGCTGCACACCCCTGGGAGCCCAAACACTGTAGTGGCCTACGGCCAGGGGAAAAGGGGTATAGCTGCCACCACTACATCTCAACAGTCCAGGCTGCCACTTCTGAATCGTGCCCCAGGCCCACTCTGCCATAGCTGGCCCACCCACGGAACACATATCGGCCCCAGCTTGCACTTGACCACAGGTGAGATTACTTAAAATAACAGGTCCCTATCGGTGCTTACCCTACCATGATGCCAGCTATCACATGGTGGGCCTCCACTCTTCTTGCTCTAATGGGCTCCAGCTCCCAACTGCACCAACAGGCCCCAAACTTCTGCTCTACTGCTCCCCCATTCTACTGCCTAAACCGTCACTTCTTTCAAAATGCAGGTCTTTGAGGGAGGAGGGCCGGGGTGGCAAGCAGCCTACACGACCCTCTGGCCAAACTTGCAGGCTGAACCCCCCCCCCCAGCTCTGCTCTGCTCTCCTTTCCTTTCTCCCCAGGGAATCCCCCAAATGGTGCCAAAACCCTGTCTTTTATACCCTCTGGTGATGGGGCCCCCTGCCGGCAGCAAACAGGCCCACACCCCAGACCTATTGGCACCAATGTTCTCTCTCTCTCTTTCTCTCCCCCCCCCCCGCTTAGCTACAGAAATTTAACTAGTAAGCTCCCAGAGGGTATTTACATACATATGACTTAAAGAGCTGAAAACACAACTTTGTATCAAAGTTATACTAGTATACAGTATTTAATTTTGACACTTGCATTACATATACATTCCAGTACAGTTCGTAAAACTAAACCTTTGTGTGCATTCCTTATGATGTTTGTGCATGGGTGTGGGCTAATATGACAAGTTATAAATTAACCCAAGATGAACACTACAGTCTGCACCTGTTTTACTGTAGATGAGCTGGCTTTGGCCTTGCTAGCCACCAAGACCTCCTCATTTAAGGGACTGAATATCCCTACTGTCTGGCCTTACTTCTGCTCTACAATTTTGCAGTGCTTGGGAATCATTCCAAAGGTGTGACTCTACAGAGGCCGATGTCCTTGAAGAAGATAGATCAGTTACTTACCAACTAACAGTGGATCATCAAGAAAATCTCTGTCATAGAGCCACAGCTCAGCCTCCCACGTACACCAGCCACTATTTTAGGTAGCGTACTCTGGAAGACATTCCTGTTACTGCACACCTTAGTTTTCTCCATTTTGGGGCCCTTCCAAATGGGCTTTTTCCTGCTGGAACTGCCTCCTCTTGTGTCAGCCTGGTTGGAGTTCTAATCTTTTGTTCTTGTCAGTATAATATAACTCCAAGCTTGTCTTCAGTGGGAAACTGAGGAGGTAAGGGGTCAACCTCATTACATAGGTGGTCATGTGCTGGGATGCATCAACGTGGTTGACCACAGCTTGTCAAAAGATCTAAATGGCCTTGATGCTGACAGATTACAGTTCCAAGGGTGTGGCTTTATGAAGAAATTCTATAAAAATTTACAGTTACTGGCAAGTAACTAATCTTTCCTTGCCTAGTTCCTTCAGGATTTTTGGGTGCATTCCAGCAGGCCCCATCACCTTGTTTTTGTTTACCATCTTCAGCATTCCTTCAGCCCCTGTACGTGTCATGCATACATCCTGCTCCTCCTCCCCTGTGAACAACCTTTTACTGGCAGCACAAACTAAATGTACCTTGGGTCTTTTCTGCCCTATCTTTCAATGTTTCAATCAAGTATTATTCCATCACTTTCTTCTGTGAATGCTGATGCAAAATACTCATCAAAACATTCAGTGATCTGATCCCCTTTGGTTGTCATGTCACCACTTTTCTAATCATTAAGTGGTTCTGCAGTTGTCCGTGTTTCCTCTTCTCATTAACATATCTGAAAAATGTTTTTAACTTTAGTTGCTGTCTGTTCTTCTGCCCTTTATTTTACACCACTGATTCTATATTTGCACTCTCTGAATTTGTCTCTGTAGGTTTGTATGTTTTTGCTAATGTCTTGCAATGTAATCATGTTGTATGTCTCCTTTTTATGTTCGTCATACGCGCAAGTGCAAGTGAACGTGTTGATATGAGAGTCACTAGACAGGGGTGTGAGGGGTGCGAGTTCAATGGAGAGTGGTGCTGTAGGGGCTGTTCTGTGGCAGGCGAATCAGCAGACAGTGTCCCAATGACACTGGTTTTCTGAGGGGGCTGGTCTGGTCATGCACTTCAAGGGATAGAGCCGACACATTAGCAGCATGGCTTGGTCCTTTGAAGCAGAGGTGGACTGATCAGTCGGGCAAGTGTGCCGTTTTTTTAGTCCTGCCTTACTCCTGTGACCTGTCCCGTCCCATCCATGTGATGCAGTGTGGGTCTTAGATGCTACAATTAAAAAACAGCAATCAGATACCAGTCAAAGTTTGCAAGTTGTGAGCTGGGAATCGGAACTGGGAACTGCAGGACAATCTAAGCCGCTGTACTGATTAAACCACAGATGACATTGTGTTTCAGCATTTTTAATGAAAATGATCACGCAGAGTTGCATAGTACTAAGCTGGTATTTCTAGCTTTTGTACAGTGTATCATTTCAGTGCAAGCTGACATGGAAATCTAGCGTAGACAAGCAAATACCATTCATATTATTGAGCTAAATCATGAATACCACAGACTGTTATTCATGATGATTTAGCTCAATAATATGAAAGTATTTACTTGTCTGTGCTGGATTTCCATGTTGGCTTGCATTCAAATGATATACAAAAGCTAGAAATTATGGCTTAGTTCTGTGCAAGTCTGCGTGATCATTTTTGTTAAAAATGCCAGCGTGGTCAGCCTGGAATGCGTGGACTGTGTGCTTGCAACAAAGAAAACCGTCTATCAAAGTCTGTTGCTGATGGCCCTAACTGTCCCCCAACATGACCCTCCCTGTCAGCGCTCCCCCTCAGACAGACAGGCACACACACACATATATATATATATATATATATATATATACACAGTAGTGACATTGGGGGTGCTCAATCCCCCTGTGTCTTTCCGTAAAATAAAGAAAACTGTCCCTCATCCTGTTTGAAAACCGTCCATCGATATCTGTTGCCACCCCCCCCAAACATAATATAGTGACACTGGGGATGCCCAGTCCTCCAGTGTTCTTAACATAAGTGTCCCTGATTAAAAGAAAACTGTCCCTCATCATTTTTTCCCCTGACAAAAAGAATCCAGTCCATCAGCATCTGTTGCGGCAACCCCTCCAAACATTACTCAATGACACTGGGGGTACCCAATCCCCCAGTGTCCTCAAATGTTTAAACAGTGTCCCTCCCAGTGTCATTGGGGGTGCCCAATCCCCCAGTGTCCTCCATTAAAATGAAACTGTCCCTGAAATAAACAAAACTGTCACTCTTTTTTTTTTTTACCTGAAAAAAAGAAAACCATCCATTGTAGTCTGCTGCACCATTAACCACCCCCACCCTCCCACTCAGGACCCATCACCCCACCCCCATACTTGCCACCAGAGGTCTGTGCACATACTTTTCTCTGGACTGCAGACACGTCTTCACTCTTCAAAGCCCAACCATGAACTGAGGTAAGTGCTTCAATGTATTTCAATGGGGTTTTCAGTTTCAATGTACAGTATTTCAATGGGGGATTTCAACTTAGTGGCATAACTCGGCCACTTTTTAATATTTTTGGCTCAAATTTTCAACATACCTTTTTGGGGACCTCACTTCATGAACAATTAAGTTACATAATGCAATTCTGTCCCAAAAGGTGATTTCACAGCTGCTGCATGAAATAACCTTTCAGGCAGGAGTTGAAAATTTTCTCTACTTTTGTTCATGAGGTGGGGTCATAAGAAGTCTCAACCCCATCCCTGACTCTCTTCCTTGCAATCCTACCTCCTCACTTTCTCCACCCCTGCCCTGCCCCTCTCCTTCCAGCTCCTCTCCTACTTCTCTTCTCTCCTCTCCTCCAGCCCTCCTTGCCACCGCCCCCGTGGGCTGTCGACAAAGCCACCTGCCTTTGGCTGCTCTCCACCATCTCTTCATCCCCTACTCCCCCATCATGGGCTTCCTCCCAATTTCCTGCTCGATTGGGGCACACTGTGGGAGGACCCTCTGCACCACAACTAAACTATAGACAATCAAACATCCACTGATGCTACCACTGCAAGATTCAATGACAATGTAGAGTTCATTTTTTTTTTTTTGTAATTTGCTAAGTGTTCGTTGATTGCTTCCCATGTTGTATTGTTTCTGTGTCTGTTTCACTGTTAAATGATGTGGAACCTTTGTAAAAGAGCCTCAGCTTAAAGGTTTTTTCTGAATAAATAAAATGTTAAAATGTTAAAAATTTGCTGTAAACATTTTAAAAAACTTGTGAACGCAAGCTCGTAACATTGGTCATTTTCAATATTTTACATAGATACATACATAGATATATAGACAGTGTCATCAGATAAGGGCCTATGGCCCACCCAGTCTGCCCATTTAAGTTTGTAAGTTCAGTTTATGTTTTCCAGGAAGTCTGTTGCCCCTTACCCCTGACCTCCAGAATTCCTTTATGTCTATCCCATGCATTCTTAAATCCATTGATTGTTTCAGCCCCCACCACTTCCTCTGGAGGGTGTTCCACTTGTCCACCACCGTTCTGTGAAGAAATTCTTCCTCACGTTTCCTCTAGATCGTCCTCCCTCCAACTTCATCCCATGCCCTCTAGTCCTGGAACATCTTTTCATTTAAAAATAGTGCATTCCTGCACCCTGTTCCTCCCTGTAAGATACTTGTATGTCTCTATCATATCCCCTCTCTCCCTCCTCTCCTCCAGGGAGTACATGTTCAGTGCCTTCAACCTGTCCTCATAGGACTTGTGATGCAATCCATGCACCATCTTTGTTGCCCTCCTCTGAACCTTCTCTACCCTGTCTATGTCCTTACGTAGGTAAGGTCTCCAGAACTGCACAGTGTACTCCAGGTGCGGCCTCACTAGTGTCTTGTATAGTGGAATTATGACCTCCCTTTTCCTGCTGGTGATGCCCCTGCCTATGCATCCCAGCATCCTATTTGCTTTACCTGCTGCCTTGTCACACTGTTTCAACCTCTGTTTCCCCTGTTTCAATTTTGACCCCTAATTTTCAACATAGCCATTTCTTCACAGCACCTCATGAATGTGATAGCTGTCATTTTTCAGATCCTGGTCAAAATGTTTTGTTTGTATCCCGAAAGGTGATTTTGTAGTCGCTGTGCGAAATCACCTTCCGGGCAGGAGTTGACATTTTTTTCTGTACTTGTTCATCAGGTGGGGGTCATAAGAAGGCTATGTTGAAAATCTGGGGCAAAAAAAGTAGCAAACAATAAAGTTATGAGCCTAGGTTGAAATGTGTGAACGCAGACTTGTAACTTCAGTAATTTTCAAAATTTTGGCCCCAAATTTTCAACATTACCATTTCTTCACAGCACCTCATGAATGTGACAGCTGTCATTTTTTAGATTCTGGCTAAAACATGTTTTTGCATCCTGAAAGGTGATTTCACTGACGCTGCACAAAATTACTTTTCAGGCAGCAGTTGAAATTTTCTCCACCTTTGTTCATGAGGTGGGGTCATAAGAAGGCTATGTTGAAAATTTGGTGTAAAAATATTAAAACCACAAAGGTATGAGCCTGCATTGAAATTTGCGAATGTAGGCTCATACCGTTGGTAATTTTTAATATTTTGACCCCACATTTTCAATATTGCCATTTTTTCATAGCACCTCATGAATGTGACAGCTGTCATTTTGAAGATACTAGCCAAAATGTGTTTTTGCATCCCAAAAGGTGATTCCACATTCTCTGCGTAAAATCATCTTTCAGCAAGGAGTTGCACATTTTCTCTGCATTTGTTCATGAGATGAGGTCATAAGAATGATGTGTTGAAAATTTGGGGCACACATATTACCAAACAAGACAGTTATGCTGACCAACATCATTATTTCTACTTTGTATTCTTAAATGTTAGTAATATGATTCCTTCACTGAAGCAATTTTCAAACACATACCCCCCATGATACCAGTGTACAAAGCAAACATTCGGCATTGACAAATGCTTGTTATGTTTGCCATGCCTACAGCAAGCAAACATCTTCCTATGATGGTGACTTTAGAGGGGCGTGATACTGTCCCTCCAATGCAGAGCAGTGTTTAATGGGTAAGTCTGTAGCACACCAATTATCAGCCAGTCTAATTATGACAGAGTTTTAGCTTGATGGGTGGAAACTGCATGGACTTCAAAACAAAAAAGCCAATCCAGTTGTGGGTTTGTTGTTCCTTTGATGTAGCTGCATAGTATGCTGGCCTCTCCTTATCAGCCAGGCTTTTTCAGACACCAGCTGTTAAAAGTAATGTGTGTATGTATGTCTTTTTTTCTCTCTTTCTGTTTTGGAAAATGGTATTTACTCACCTGGTAAATATGATTATCCCTGCAACCTTTCTGTTTTTACATGCCTCAGTAACATCCATGCTATATATTTATATTTGTAACAGCATTTATACACTTTAAGTCGTAGGGGTCAGTTTTGTTTTTTGTTTTTTTGTTTTTTTACAATGGAGGTTTGAAGTGGACTGTTCATTTAAAACATATCCTGCTGTTAGATTTTCTTTTGGGATAGTCAAAAATCTTTTAAAGTAGCCATGAGGGCTTGTTCTACAAAAGGTAATATTTTACTAAATACATCGGCTGGGCCAGCAGAAATGTATGTGGGGCTAATGGATGTTTTGTTGTTTCCTGTTGTCAGCAGGGTACATCAGGTATGTACAATGATTTTTTTTTGTTCCTGTTAATTTTCTGAATTGTCGCTTACCAGACTGCCCCCATATACAAAGGCACCTACCTGCCAGCCAGTGTTCACCAAGGTTCCCCACCTCTATTGGGGCAGTCATGTTTCCCCAGCTTCCATCGGGTATGACTAAACAGAAGCTTGTGGAATTAGGGTGAGAATGTAGTAAAATCAAAATTGTGAAAACAGCAATTTCATAAGGACATGACTGATGCTCGTCACTTTTGTTGCATCACATGTTGTATGTACTTTTTGTGGTTGTTGGTTTTGCTTCTGTGTGTATTTTAACAGCATGTTTACTTCTTTTCCATCACCATTTTTTTGTTTATATTGGGGCTCCTACAATCATTGTGCTATCATGGACACAGCACAAGAATGTTTATGCTGCCGTGAGGTGAATGCTATATTGTCCAGATTTGCATACGAACATAAGAAACTGCCAGCAGAAAAAGGCCATAATGGTCTTTTGAGTCTGCTTGAGTGTGCAGCTCAGTTACTTCCATGGAGCTGACCCCCTCCTCAACTCCACTCGCAGTTATCTCTCACCTTCCCATACTGCTCTCCTAACCCCTTCCCAGTAGAGCCCCCTTCAGTCCTAATCCTCTTCATCACCCTATCCCACCCCCTCTTGAAATTGGCCACCGTCTTTGCTGCCACGACCTCCTCCCATAACTGATTTCACTTCTTCACCACCCTTTCAGTGAAAAAGTACCTCATTTCCTTCTTGAATCTACCCCCACCAATTTAAGGTTATGACCCTTGTTATATCCTCCTTTCTTGAGTTAAAAATGCCCTCTGCACCAAACCTGTTTATGCCCTTAAGATACTTGAAGGTTTTGATCATATCCTCCTCTCCCTTCTGTCTTCCAGGGTGTACATGTTCAGTTATCTCAGCCTCTCCTCACATGTTTGTTTACATACAAATCACCCTAGGTCAAGTAAAGAAACTTAACATAGGCTGTGTCTACCTTCCCCCTATTCCCCCATCCATTTCAATCCCCTGTTTTATTTCCTCTTTGTCTAGCCTCCCCCCCCCAACTTGGTGTTATGTGGCGATTTCAATATCAGTTGGTTGGGATCAGGAGCTGGTACCACTCACACCTCTGTATCTGAAGTCCACTTATCTCAATTAATAACAACCCACCAGGCTCAATATTAAATCTGGCAATCATTCCCTTTTAAACTCGGTCCTTACCAATAGCCCGCTAGGGGAGAATAAATAGAATAAAAAAAAATCCCATCTCATGCTGATCTATGCAGGGGTTTAATTAAGTTTTGTATCTACTAGCCAGCAGGGTAGTGACTTGCAAAATCCACGAGCCTGACAGACTTTTCTACTGGGCCAGCTGATCTACTTATTAAAATATTACCTTTTGCAGTACAAGCCCTCCTGGCTACTTAAAAAGATTTTTGACTATCCCAAAAGAAAATCTAACAGCATTTGGCTAGTGGACTGGTACCACTTTCGACCCAGTCCATGAACATCCACATGTGATCACACAGTTGACAGTATAGGAATGGACAGCCAGGACCACCCTCCCCATACATACACACACACACACACACACACACATGGCAAACATTCAGCATTGACAAATGCTTGTTCCCTGATTATTTTGAGTACCTTGTATGCCATCCACATAGGTTTGCATCTTTTACTACTGTACTGTCTCTTTTGCAGGATACAATGTTTCAACCTGTCTAATGGGTTTTCGTGTCAGCTTCTATGGTCTGGAATTATATGGGCATTTTCCATCCTGAGCAAGGAGATAAGATGAACACTAAAGAGCTTTCAGGTACCTTTCATATGCGCCTCAGTCTTCTGCTCATCTCTTAGCTGAAGAGATACCCTGCATAAGCAGGGAATTCTTTTAATTTCATCAATTTTTCACAATTTACAGCAGTTTTTTTCTTCAGTGAGGAGGAAAGCTTCACCATCTACTGCTGAGATATGATCCCCACCATTAGTCAAAAGCAGAATCGGGGAAGTGTATTTTGTGAGCCTGGTGTGTGGCTTTCAGGACTTCACATGAGCACTGCAAGACTCAATAATGGCTAAACATGTTTGCAGGAGGGGAGGAGGAGGATAGTTCTGTTCTGAGGTGCCAAAATGTAAGAACTTCAAACAAAAATAGCAGAACACCATTACAGGTTCTTTTTGCTATATCTGTGACAGGGACCCTAGGGAAACAGCTGCTGACAAGCCCAACCACTGCATGTGAGCCACTACAGCATGGGAAAGACCAGCTGTAAGCAGAGGTGGCAGGCACTATACTGTACAACTTAGGCCCTGAACACACTGGGGAACTTAAAACAGTTTGAGTGCCTTATAACAGTTTCAATCTCCCTAGCACTGTTTGCAGACAGACTACAAGCCCCTTAAAACGTTTTAATAAAAGTGTTTTTAAACCCTGAGAGATACCTAGTCTTAAAACCATTTTTTAAAACGTTTTGAAGCTAGCATGGTTTTACTTACAGGTCTGTCCAGGAGTAAAAGTGTTTTAAGATGTAATGGTTTAACTAAAACAGTTCTAGCTGCAGTGTGTCCAGGCAAGCACAGTTCTGTGTGTTGGACTTAACACAAAATAGTTACAAGGAAAATAGGTTTTACACTAGCAGTGTGGCCACACTAAACCATTTTCAAAAATGGTTACTGAGTAGTGTGGCTGCACTGAAATGGTTTAGCTAAACTGGTTTTAAAAAGGGTTTTCAAAAACAGTTCTGTAGTGTGTCCAGGGCCTAAGTTGTGCTCCAGAGACACCTCCCTAGATCATGTCAATACCCACAAATTGATGCACAGATCATTCAGTGCAGCACAGACTGCCGATCTCCTTCAGAATCCAGACACCCAGGATCAGAGGAGCTGTCATCCTTTCAGCTTATCATCTCCCAACTGCTCCAGGTGATGGACACCCTTACTAGAGAGCGCGGTTCCACAGCAGGGAGCTCCATGGTCCCTCAGGGGTACAAAAACAGAGTGGCAGCAGTCAGTTTCTGTACCTTTTCTGCCTGCTATGCCCTCCTCCAGTGACCTCACTTGACCAGTCAGGGACTTTCCAGGCAGTGGATCCTTGGCCATGGGGGACAGCTTAATGCACCCCAATCCCTAAGGTAGGGAAAACATGGGCTTGATTCATCAGTGCTATACAGCTGCCATGAGGTCCACAGACTTGAGCTCAAGGTCCAACTCTGCATTAAAAGGCAAGTGCTCAGCCTCAAACCACAAGGATGACAGGCAGAGGGTATCTTCCCCCTCGACAGCCTTCAGTTCTTGATTAAATTATTTTGCCTCATCCTCAAACTAGAAAAACCCAAGAAAGAGGGCAAGAAGAAACTAAACTCACTTCTGGTCTCAGCAAGGACCCTAAAGCCTTCCCATTGTGCAAGTCAGTACAGAATTTAATAAAGAGGAATGGGCCTAGACTGTCCGAGTCCTACTGTGATTTGGCCTGTCCGTGACTGAGCTAGCACAGCTTCTAGGAGTAAGGCTCACTTTCTTTGCTGAACTGTTGCCAGAGTCGCTGCTGGGTTCTACAAGTTATGTCATCAGGATGTGCCAGAGAGTTTCAATCTCTTCCACAGAGAGACCTGTTTGTCTGATCATCTCTTTTTGTTATAGGATTCTGAAAGGTATCCAGTAAGTTCTAACCAGAGCGTAAATGACAGACGTAAAACACCGTAGCAAAACAAAAGGTTTATTAGAAGTAAGTCCAAGAGGATAGCACATACAAAATATATGTACCAGAAGTACAAAACTCTCTACACTGCAACATAGACTTCTTTGTATCACTAAGACAGTAGACAGGGGCCAAGCAGTAGACATCCTCTGTCTTGATTTCAGCAAGGCCTTTGACTCTGTGCCCCACAAAAGGTTGATCAGGAAGTTGGTGGATCTTGGAGTTGGGGAAAAGATGGTCAGTTGGGTGGAAAACTGGCTGACGGACAGAACCCAGAGTCTGGTGGTAGGGGAAGAGTTATCTGGCACCAGAGAGGTAACCAGTGGGGTCCCACAGGGCTCCGTGCTGGGGCCTATGTTGTTCAGTGTCTTCATCAATGAACATTGGGGATGGCATTAAAGGCAAAATGTGCCTATTCAGAGATAACACCAAGCTCTGTGGGAGAGTGGACACAGCTGAAGGGATATGGGACCTTCAGGAAGATCTGGAAAAGCTGGGGATGTGGTCCAGGATCTGGCAGCTTGGCTTCAATGCCAAGACATGCAGAGTTATGCATATTGGAGCCAAGAATCCCAGGACAGAGTATTACCTGGGTGGAGTTCAAGTATCTGCATCAGAGGAGGAGAAGGACCTGTGAGTGATGATCACTAGTGACCTGAAGCACTCCACGCAGTGCCAGAAAGCAGTAGTAAAGACAAACAAGATGTTGGGATGCATAGTTACGGGGATCAATAGTAGGAGAGAGGAGGTTATATTGCCCTTGTACAGGTCACTGGTAAGGCCACATCTAGAGGATGGAGTTCAGTACTAGTGCCCACACCTCAAAAAGGACATTAACCTGCGGTAGAAGGTACAGAGGAAAGCTACAAAGATAATAGCCAGTCAGCAAGGCAAGGCATACGAGGAGAGGTTGAGGGCACTGAACATGTACTCCCTGGAAGACAGGAGAGAGAGAGGAGATATGATTGGGACATTCAAGTACTTGAAAGGGATAAATAAGATTGATAAGGAGAGTCTCTTTAAGCTGAGTGGCAATCATATCACAAGGGGGCACAGTCTTAAGCTGGAGGGTGGGAGGTTTAGGAAGGAGGTCAGGAAGCACTTCTTCACAGAGAGGGGGTGGACACTTGAAATGCGCTGCTGGAAGAGGTAATCTCATTGAATACAGTGGGCAGCTTTAAGACTGGCTGAGATAGACTTAGGGGAAGGTAAGAATGATGGGTAGGGAGAATGGAAGCAGTGGGGGGGGGCAGGGACATTAGCTCAAGCTGCGGACCATGCAATACGAGCAGACTTGATAGACCAAATGGCCTTCTTCTGCTGGCTTCTTCGTATGTTTGTATATACAGGAAATCTGCATTCTCAGTGATTTTTACAATAAACAATCATACTTATACCCTGATAAGATCAAGTCCTGTTGCCATAGCAACGGCTCAAGTATGCACAGACTGCGTATTCTACATTACCCTGATTAGTCAGTGTTGTGGGTGGCACACTGTTATCTAACTTGGCTTTTCGGCTGCAAAGTACAAAATGTTACCATAGGTAAAATGACATACTTGTATCTCTTAGAACAATAGTCTACTTAGGAAATAGCTGAACAGTCAATATAAAAATGCTAAATCAGGGTGTGTGCACTTGGTCAGTAGAGAATGCTCTAGGATTACAAATATATCACAAGCCTTATATAGTATTATACTCTTTGGCAGAAATATACTAATAATTATGTTAATATTCTTATAGCAGCAGCTGGCACTATAGAATAAAATTAAAACATGATTAGCTATAGTATTCTCTGGTTCAGTTAGACAGAAATCAGTACTGACTGACAGTATATTTCTTATAGGAAAACAGTTTTATAGCATTTCAGTAAATCATATCTAAGTAATAAGGCAAGAAGAAAATGTACCTAATATAATGCATTCTACTTATTCTAACCTATCCTAACCATACATAATACAGTACATCCTAACTATTCTTCCTAAACATACACCAGTTGCTAACTGACATTATGAACTGGGGATCGTAAATACGAGAAGCTGATTGGCTGAGACGTTTTTGAAGCCGTGATGATATCGGGCTACATCATCACTGCTTCAAAAAACCTCTGACCACCAGCCTTCTCACTCCTAGCACAACATTCTCTATGTCCCCACAGGTGAAGCAAGTCAGACCTCCACTCAGACGCTATTAAAAAAAAAAAAAAAAAAATTCCTCACAACTGCCCCCCCTTACATGTCGCCCAAAGCACACACTCAGCAAAGAGAAAAAAATCTCTCTTCTTCCTTTGACCAGCGACAAGTGCTTCCTTTAGGCGCCAAGTACTGCTCACCCCCTGCTGCGTCGTGCTCACGCCAAACAGCAAAATTTACAACCCGCCTCAACAATACTAGGCTTGACCTTTACCTTCTCGCTTCCTCAGAAGCACGGCACGACTCGAGTACTGCAGGCAAAATGCATAAGATCCGACAGATCTTAGGACACGTCATAAAAAAAAACAAAAAACTTCACCCACCTTGCAGAGCCGCAGTGCACACTGGTAGGCACTTTATTGTCCACCTGGCTATCTCCCTTTTCACATCATGATTTCGGCAGAAACAAACGAAAAACAAAAACATCTTCACCTCCTCAAACAAAAAAAGGCAAAAAATATCAACGTGGTCGAGTAAACTAAACTTCCGGAGGCAGCAATACTATAACAATTAAGACTTGTAACAAATCCTCATGCAACAGCACCACAGCACCACCTACTGCCCAAAACATGACACACAAACTTTTAAAAATGTCTACCTACACTCATATAAAAACACTATTAAAATATTTTAAAACTTTATTTTTTTACATTAAATGCATAAAATATCAATTGATCCAGTTCATAATAGCAATAAGGCACTCCAGAGTGTGGTATATCATGGGATATTGTCACTTCTCGGACGGTTGGATGCACTCTGCTTGCGGCCTCGTGCCCAACCACCCAAGGCGTGATGATATCCCACGATATACCGCACCCTGTTGTGTCTTATTGCTTAATTATGAACTGGGGATCGTAAGTACATGAAGTTGATTGGCCGAGAGGTTTTTGAAGCCGTGATGATATCGGGCTACATCATCACGGCTTCAGAAAACCTCCGGTCACCAGCCTTCTCACCGGCAGAAAAAAAATAATTCCGATGGCAACAGGCAGCCACGCTGAACTTACAGTTGGCAGCAGCAATAGCTCCTCACGTACTCCCGCTTGCAACATTCTTTTACTCAAAAATTCCCCTGCAGTCAGCTGCTCCTGTTCGTCTCCGGCAGTGCCGTCTTACAATCTGGACATAAAAATAAACTACTGAATTCACGCTGATGTAAAAAAATATTTAATTACTCAAAGTAATGTTTTTTTTTTTTACCTGGTAACTGCCTTTCGAAAGCTGAACACGAGACTCCGATCATGCGTATCAGCATCTGTGGCGGACGCTGATGCGCTTCCTCAGAATCATGGCTTTAGTTTTCAAAAGCATTTCTCAACTAAAATAACACTCATTTTAAGCACTGCTCTAGTATTTTGACATCAGGGTGAACTTATGAATTAATTTCTATGTTCAGAAAATACACGTCAAAAAAAGTGATTTTGCGTCATGGGTTGCCTTCGCCATTATTGCTCGGGAATTCAGAACCTTGTCACCCGCTGAACAAGCAACTACAAATTAAAAAAAATGAATTCAATTCACAACCTAGTTCTTCCTCATTCTAACAAAGCATTACAATAAGGCCACCTACTGCCCACATCAAAAACTAAATGGACTATATTATTTCAGTGTATCCCTGCGCATTAAAGAATGCATTACTAAAACATTTTAGAAGCTTTTTGTAAAATATTTTATTGATACATATATGCAATCCAGTTCATAATAGCAATATGTCACTCCAGGGTGTGGTATATCATGGGATATCGTCACTTCTCGGACAGTTGGACGCATTCGGCCTGCAGCCTCGTGCCCAACCACCTGAGGCGTGACGATATCCCCTGATATACCACACCCTGTCTGTTAGCGGTGGCATAACGTGAGCCATTGTGAATTGAAATAAGGCACTCCAAGGTGTGTGTTGTCGTGTAATAACGTCACTCCTGGGGTGGTGGAAGCACTCGACTTTGCCTTGTGCTTCAACCCACCCCAGGAGTGACGTTATTACATGATAACACACACCTTGCCATGCCTTATTGCTTAAGTAACTAATGACATCACAATGGTTCATAAGAGGGACTGTAGGTCAGGCAGGGCTACATATATACCATATGCTGCTAAGCATAGGAATATGGGGGATGGCCTGGGCCAACACTACCAACACCCTAAAATGATTAGCAATACAGGAAGCAATCAGCAATCTGTTATGCTTACAAGCAGTGGTACCACTACCAACATACCAAAGAAATTCAGGTCTCTACTCAGTGTTCTTCAGACTTCCCAAAAAGATGGGATGTTTCTGGGTGGTTTTGGATCTCAAGAGGCTCATCCAGAAGGTGCATACTGTTTATTTCAAGATGGAAACCCTGCAGTCTACCAAAGTGGCCACCCAGCTTGGATACTACCTAAGGTCTGTAGACTGTACACCTCAGGGACTCCTATCTACATGTCCCCATTCTTCCAGCACATCGTCAACCAACATTATCAGTACTGGACGCTTCCCTTCAGGCTGGCATCAGCACCCAGGGTGTTTAGCAAGGTGATGGCAGTTGTGGCAGCAGCTCTCAGCTCAGAGGGTCTGTATGTGCATCCTATAATAGAAACATAGAAACATAGAATTTGACGGCAGATAAGGACTGCTTGGCCCACCCAGTCTGCCCATTTCCCTACCTACTGAATAAACTCCAGATCCTAACTGATCTACAGCTTACCTTCTCCATCCTACCACTAGGGTTGCTTTCTGTCTATCTCACGTATTCTTGAATTAACCTGTTGTTTTTTCCCCCATAACCTTCACATCCACCACCCTTTCTGTGAAAAAATACTTCCTCATGTTGCCCCCGAGTCTCCTCCCCAGCCTCATATCGTGACCCCTTGTTCTTGCACATCTCTTTTTCTGAAAGATGCTGCCCTCTGGAACTTTGTTTATCCTCTTGAAGTACTTGACTGTCTATCATATCCCCCTCTCCATCCTTTCCTCCAAGGTATACAAATTGAGGTCTTTCATTCTCTCCTCATATGGTTTCTGATGTAGTTCTTGCACCATTTTTGTTTCCCTCCTCTGAACTGCCTCTGCTTTATGTCCTTACAGAGATGTGGTCTCCAGAACTGAACACAGTACTCTAGGTGGGGGTCTCACCAATTGTCTGTACAGTGGCATCACCACCTCCTGTTTTCTACTGGTGATACCTCTCCCTATGTACTCCAGCATCCCTCCGGCATTCCTCACTGCCTTCTCACATTGCTTCGCTACCTTTAGGTCATCTGTTATGACTACCCCAGGTCCCTCTCCTGTATGGTTGATGTCAGTACCCCCCCCCCATCATATATTCCTCTTCTCAGTTTTTGTGCCCCAAGTGCATGATTTTGCACTTCTTGGCATTGAATCTAAGCTGCCACACTCTTGATTACTCCTCCAACTTGCCTAGGCCTCTTCTCACTCCTGCCCCGGAGTGTCAACCCTATTGCAGATCTTAGTGTCATCCACAGAGGGTCATACCTTCCCTTCCCTTCTAGCCTCTCCGCAATGTCACTTATGAAGATGTTAAAGATGACAGGCCCCAGCACTTAACCTTATGGTACCCCGCTGATAACCTCCCCCTCTTTGGATTGAACTCCGTTTACCACCACCCTCTGTGTCCTGTTGCTCAGCCAGTTTCTGACCCAGTTTACCACCTTGGAACCCACTCCCAGACTGCCCAACTTGTTTACTAACCTCGTGTGTGGGACGGTGTCAAATGCCTTGCTAAAATCTAGGTAGGCCACGTCTGCCACCCCTCCCTGATCAACTACCCCGGTCATGCTGTCAAATCTATTAGATTTGTTTGACAAGACCTTCCTACTGTGAAGCTACGTTGCCTCAGGTCTTGTGCCCTGCTGACCTCAAGATATACCACAGTCCTTTCCTTTAACAATGATTCCATTATTTTCCCCACCACTGAGGTCAAACTGACCGGCCTGTAATTTCCAGCCTCCACCTTGCTCCCACTTTTGTTGAGGGTGTATCACATTCGCCCACCTGCAGTCCTCCGGTACCACTCCCTCCTTCATCAGTTTGTTGAATAGGGCTGTCAGTGGTGTCACTAGCACCTCTCTGAGTTTTTTTTAATATGCTGGGATGTACCCCATCCAGCCCCATTGCCTTGTCCACTTTCAGTTTCAAGAGTTCCTTTAGGACTCTCTCCTCTGTGAATGGACTGGTATCCACCTCTCTTCCTTGCTTGTTCCTACCACCTAATTGTGGTCCTCTCCTTCCCCTTCTTTTGTGAATACTGAGCAGAAGTATTCATTCAAGTTCAGCTTTTCTAGGTCCCCCTCTGTCTGTCTCCCCACACACCTTATTTGCCTCCAATCCCTCCCTTGGCCCTTTGTCTTTCACTAATATACCTGAAGAAGGTTTTTCTCCCTCTTTTACTGTCTGGGCTGTTCTTTCCTCTGTTTGCACCTTTGCACTCCTGACTGCTTTTCCCACTGCCTTCTGCTTTGCTTGATACAGTTCCCTGTCTTCTTCTCTCTGTGCTTGCTTGTACTTCCTGTATGCCAGTTTTTCTCTCTAACTATCCCTGCCACTTCTTTTGAAAACTATAGTGTTTTTTCTTTCTTTTTGCTTTGCTAACTAGCATCACACAAAGGCTTGTTTCCTCTGCTATGGCTGACTTTAAGGTTCTCCCACTGTTACTCTACCCCCTCCTTCCTGCTTTGCCAGGGTTTTCTTGAGGTATTCCATCATTTTTGCAAAGTCAACCCTCGATTCTTCACAGATAAGATTGCCAACATCAGATCGGGCATCCATCCTGCTCTCTCTTTAAGGAGCTGTGGTGATCGGCGAGAGGAAGCAATCCCTTGTGTCTCCTGGTCTGACTTTAGTAGGCCGGCATTCATGGATGTTGTGAGAATTATCCATACTGTACGACCAATCAGCTGTAGTTTGGATCCGGGCCCTACACCACTGTTATTAAGTTGTGTAGATACTATCTGCCCGATCCTTGCTGAAATTGTCTGGAAATCTTTGGAGCAAGGGGTTTTCCCTGCCCCCTTAAAGGAGGCGGTTGTTCAACCAGTCCTTAAAAAACCTTCACTGAATCTAGACGTCCCAGCTAACTACAGACCTATCTCTAACCTGCCTTTTGTGGGTAAGGTTATTGAAAAGGTGGTTGCGATATAGTTGGATGACCATCTTATGAATCACAACATCTATGAAGCTCTTCGGTCGGGGTTTAGGAAGAGACATAGTACAGAGACTGCCCTTGTCCGGGTCTTAAATGATCTTCTAATTGTGAGAGATCGGAAGGCTTGTACTATTCTAGTCCTTCTTGATCTCTCTGCAGCATTTAATACTGAGGACCATGGTGTGCTGTTGGAGCACCTGCGCTTTCTTTGTGCACTGTCTGGTACAGTTCTACATTGGTTTCGATCTTTCCTCACGGGGTGGACTCAGAGGATTACTATGGGGATTTATTCCTCTGATACCATCTCTCTGTCCTGTGGGGTACTGCAGGGCTCCATCTTGGCGCCCATGTTGTTCGCAGTCTGTATGCTGCCATTAGGAAATATCATTAGATGTTACAGTCTGGGTTTTCACTGCTGTACAGATGATACCCAGCTGTATTTGTCCTTTACTCCTGGTCAGGATGATGCAGTCCCTCTGCTTAACAGCTGTCTAGCCGAAATCAATGACTGGATGAGCACCAGCTGGCTGAGGCTAAACCCAGATAAGACCGAGGTGTTGGTTGTGGACCCCGGTCGCCTTGAGGTGGGTCATAGGGCTGAAGTACCATCAGGTCTTTGGCTTGGTGCTGCCCAGCTCTTGACCTCAGGCCAGGTACGTAACCTGTCCGTTATTGTTGACAGCGGTTTGACTCTGAAATCACAGGTGTCAGCCATTGTTAAGTCCTCTTTTTTCCATCTGAGGAATATCGCGCGGGTGAAACACCTGGTTCTTCCAGCTGACCTTCCTACTCTGGTCCATGCCTTTGTGACCACTCGCCTTGATTACTGCAATTCCCTTTACCTGGGGCTACCGGGGGTTGAAATTCGCTGCCTGCAGCTAGTGCAGAATGCAGTTGCCAGGCTTTTGACTGGAACATCTAGATATAGTCATATCACGCCTGTGCTGCACGAGTTGCACTGGCTGCCGGTACAATGGCGAATCACCTTCAAGGTCGGGTTACTGACCTATAAAGCCCTACATGAACAAGGGACCGCAGTATCTGAAAGATCTCCTTACTCCCTACTGCCCCTCTCGCTCACTCCGATCTGCCAATGAGGGATTGCTAGAGATTCCCAGGGTTCATTTGAAAACATCTGGAGCCCGTGCGTTTTCTTATGCAGCTCCTGCCCTGTGGAATTCTCTACCTCGTCAGATATGTAGCTGCCTGACCGTTGAGAGTTTTAAAACAGAGTTGAAAACTTTTTTATTGGTAAAAGCTTATGGCCCATGATTTTATATTGTTAATATTATATTTGTTTGTTTATTGTTACCTGTAAAGTGCTTTGATCTATGGAAAAGCAGTTTTAAATACATTTTTCCTTACTTACTCTTGAAGTCCGGGACCCTTGCTTTTGTGTGGCTTGACTCTTCTACTGTCTTTACCTTGAACCACACTATAAGGTGATTGCTGGACCCCAGATGGCTGCCCACCAATTATATCTGCTATTCTGTCACCATTAGTGAGCACCAGGTCCAATATCGCGCCCTCACGGGTGAGCTCCACCACTAGGTGTCTGGGGCATGCCCCCTGCAGGGCATCCAGGATGTCTCTGCTCCTGGTTGTGGATGCAGCATAGGTGTTCCAGTTAACATCTGGCATATTTAGATCCCCTACCAGCAACACTTCCCTTTTCTCTGTCATTTTGTGGATGGTTTCCACTAATACCCTATTTCCTCTGCCTTCGCTGGAGCTCTGTAGATAATTCCTGTGCGGATTTTGGTGCCATTTCCTGTCTCCAAGGTGACTCACAGTGCCACCTCCCCTCTCTGCTTTCCTTTTGTCTCAGTTACTTTGATCCCCTCTCTGATGTAGATAGCTACCCCTCCTCACTTTTTGCCTTCCCTGTCTTCCTGAGGACTGTGTACCCTGATATGGTAACATCCCAAGTCATGGTTTCCCTGTACCATGTTTCCATGACTGCGACAATGTCCAGATCTTCCTCTGCCATCAAGGCCCCTAGGTCCAGGATCTTGTTACCCAGGCTATGGGCATTTGTACACATGGCCTTCCATGTTTTGATGCCTTTGTCCCTAATAGCACCCCTTCTATCCCTATGCCTCCCCTCTATGCCTCCCCTGACTTTATCCTCAATTTCAGTCCCTTTTCTTCATTCCTCATCCTTAGGATCCTCTTTTATGACTACCCTGACCTTTGGGGGGGGAAGGGCAGTTGGATTTTCCCTTCTTACTTCTGCCACCTCCCCTTGGCTAGTTTAAATGCTTGCCAATGAAACATTTAAATCTCTCACTCAGGATCCTGGTTCCCTCCTGGATAGATGCAGACCATCCCTCATATACAAGACTGCATCCCTCCAGGTAGGCCCCCAGTCCCAATGAAACCAAATCCTTCAGCTCTGCACCAGTTCTTCAGCCATTCATTGAATCTCTTAGTGCTGAGCTCCGTGGCCTCTCCCATGCCATAGTAAGTAACACTTCTAAGAAGGTTACCATGCATGCCACCTGTCTAAGACCCCTCCCCAACTCTGTGAACTCCCTCTGCACTGCCCTAACCTCATCCCCAGCCAGATCATTTGTCCCCAAGTGGACAATGACGTCTAGCTCACCCTCCTGTCCTGCTGCTCCAGCAATCCTTTGGATTTGCCTCCCATCCCCTCCAAGCTGAGGTGCCGGATAGGCATTTGACCAACCTCTCTCCCTCCTTTCCCGCTCCCAAGTCTATTCCCTAATAATAGAGTCCCCTACTAGGAATTGCTTCCTTCTCTAGGGTCCTGTACCACCACCCCCGGGGTCTCTACTGCAGAGGTTCCCCACATCCACCTTGTCCACCACTGTGGGTGCCACCATGGGACAGTTCTGCCCTGCCAGAACAGCATAGGAGTTGTAGAGTGGCACCATAGGTGGTGTGCACCTCTGCCCAACCTCCCTCACCCTCCCCAAGCCCACTGTCATCCAACCATCCCTCCTTTCTGACATCCTCTGATGCAGCAGGGGTGGACTTGTTGGTCCCTGAGTGGGGGAGGAGGTCTCCTGAACCCTAGCCAGCTCGGCATGGAGGCAAGCAACCTCCACCCTCAACCAAGAGAGGTGCATGCAGATGGGGTAGCACCGTAGCCTCCAGAACGTCTCCCTGAAAACTACCACCCCACAGCCACTGCATTGCATCACTCCCATCATGTCTGTTTTCTACCTACTCCTTGATGAGGGGGGTGCAGGATGCTACCAGCACCTGCGCAAGAGTAAGACAAAAATGCGGTAGGGCCTGAAAACCCTGCTGGTGGACCAGTGAGGTTCAGGAGGTGGTGAGAGGAAAGAAGGCGGCCTATAGGCAATTCAAGTGCTCAAAAAGTGAAAGGGACAGAGGGGAGTATGAGCTGATGGCCAGAAGGGCCACTAGGGTGGTGAGGGTGGCTAAGGCAAGGAAGGAGCAGAACCTGGCCAGGGAAATTAGGACAGGGAACAAGGGGTTCCTTAGATACATTGGGCAAAAATGAAGGGTGAAGGGGCAGATTAGCAGGATTAAAACAGGGGAAGGATGGGCACAAGACCCGGGGGAGCAGGCTGAGGTACTAAATGAGTACTTTGCCTCAGTTTTCACCAAGAAAAATGTGGGGGCTGCATCATACATGGGAGGAGATGGTGAAACTGAGGAGGAGGGACCCTTACCGATCGGCAGGTCTGGGGGGGGCATCACTGGCAGGTGGGGAGAAGGCAAAGCAGGGGGTCGAGGTAGCAGAGGTGGAAATCATGGCAGAGAGAGTGAGGGAAGCCCTCAGGTCCCTTAAGATGGAGAAAGCACCAGGCCCAGATAAATTACATCCCAGAGTGCTGAAGGAACTGGCGGATGTCCTGGAGAAACCCCCGACGGAGCTCTTCAGCATCTCTCTGAGGACAGGGTAGGTGCCCCAGGACTGCAAGGTGTCACATGTAGTGCCTATCCACAAGTGGGGATCAAGAGAGGTGGCAGGGAACTACATCCCGTCAGCCTGACATCGGTGGTGTGCAAGGTGATGGAGGGCATTGTCAAGGAGAGACTAGGGGGGGACCTGGAAAAGTTGGGGTGCCTGGACGATAGACAGCATGGATTCATCCCGGGGAAATCGTGTCAGACAAACCTTGTAGAGTTCTATGACTGGGTGATGAGTGCCTTGGACCTGGGTAGACCAGTGCACGTCCTCTTTCTTGACTTCAGCAAGGCGTTTGACTCTGTTCCTCACAGGGGCCTGTTGGATAAGCTGGGAGAAATGGTGGTGGGGAGCCAGATGATCAGATGGATAGGAAATTGGCTCCAGAACCGGACCCAAAGGGTCGTGGTTGGCGGGATAGTCTCATCCCCAAGGAGGGTCATTAGTGGAGTCCCTCAGGGATTGGTCCTTGGGCCCCTCCTGTTCAACGCCTATGTTTCTGACATAAGGAAGGGTATCAGGAGTGAGATGGGTCTCTTCGTGGATGACTCAAAATTGGGGGTGGTGGTGGTGGATGGGGAGGAGGGGAAGGTGGCCCTTCAGGGGGACCTGGAGGCTCTGGAAAGGTGGACTAGAAAGCGGAAGATGAGGTTCAATGCAGGGAAATGCAAGGTAGTGCATCTAGGAGCCAGAAACTTGGGCCAAGTGTACACTCTGGGGGAATGCTACAAGTCTCGATGACTGAGAGGGACCTGGTGGTGCTGGTGGTGGTGAATGTCAAGATGAACAACTCGGAGACTTGTAGGAGGGCAGCGGCAAAGGCCAACAGGATGCTTGGATGCATTGCTAGGGGGCTCACCTCCAGAAGGAGGGAAATCATACTCCCACTGTATAATTGCTTGGCGAGGCTGCACTTTGAATACTGTGTGCAGTTTTGGAGGCCACATTTAAAGAGGGACATTGAACTTCTGGAGAGGGTCCAGAGGAGGGCAACCAAAATGATTTGGGGCTTGGGGGATAGGACCTATGGGGAGAGGCTCGAAGAGATAAATATGTACACATTGGAAGAGTGAAGGGACCGGGAGGACATGATAGAGGTCTTCAGGTACATGAAGGGGATAAATAGGGGAGGAGCAGTCAGGGTTCTCCAAAGGAAGGGGGGGCAACTAGAGGGCATGGGTGGAAGCTGGAGGGGGGAGATTCAGGGAAGAAAGGAGGAGGTGCTACTTCACTGAGAGGGTGGTGGAGCCATGGAATGCGCTGCCCAGGAAGCTGGTGGAGGTAGAAACGGTGGAGGGGTTCAAGAGGGGGTGGGGCAGGTACAGTGGAAGGGTTCTTGAAGCAAAAACCAGTGCAGCAAGAATATCCAGGAGTGGGAAGGGAGAAGCCAGAGAGGGAGAGGGAGGCAGCAAGGTCAGCTCCCGGGGTGGAGGCTGACAAAATGAGCAGACAGGAAAGACCATTAGGCCTATTCTGCTGGCATTTTAGTATGTTAGTATGAGTTTTAGTCACACAATCAGTACCTTATTTTAAAAAGCAAACAGCTATATTAGAAAATACACAGAAAACCCTTTTTCACTCAGTATATCAGTGACCTTTAGTCACATTGGTGACTCATCAAGGGCAACTAACTGTACAGGGCACAGATTACAGTCAGCAAGGTGATCACCACACTGCAGGATCACGGGTGGATCATCAGTCAAAAAAAGAGCTCCCACCTTCACAGAGACAAGATCATTGGAGAGCAGTGTTTTGACACATCCAAAAGTATTGAAACATTGGCTCCACAAGGAGTTCAGGCCATAATTAGGGCCTGTTCGTCCATTAGTGGCAAGCAGATGCTATCAGCCTTGTCCAAAATGCACATGCTAGGCTTTATAGTGACATGCATCTATCTGGTGCAATGGGACAGACTCAGATTTCAGCAGCTATAACTGCATTTCCTCTGCCACCTAAACCCTCAGTCCATGCCACCCTCTCACATGCTCTACATTTCCCCGAAGTTACGGTCCAGCCTTGTCTAGTGGACCCACGTGGGACACGTTAATCAATGAGTATCTTTGCAGCTAACTGAGATAGTCACAGTCACCACAAATGACAGTCTGAGAGGTGGGGTGTCATCCTAGGCATGCCCACAACTCAAGGGACATGGTATACTGGAACATAAACTTCTGATCAATATCCATGAGAGAGAGATACAGGTGGTGTTCAGATGTCCTTATCAGATTAAACGATGTTGTGAAAGTGACATATTTCAGAAATGGTGGCACAGAAAGTAGTCCCACAATATGGAAAGCATACAAGGTAGTATTCTGGATAGAAAGATATTTATGTTCCTAATCAGTGATCTACCTTGGAGGTACTAACAGGTGGAAGGACTTCTGCCAGTACCTCAGCCCAGAGGAATGGGAGCAACATCCAGACATAGTTCTTCTGCTATGCAGAAATGGGGAATGACATTCAGCAACCTAATGGCCATGGAGACAAATGCAGAAGTCTCCAGGTTTTTCAGTCAGTTCAGAGAACAAAAATCATTAGGAATCAATTGCATCTCTCTGCAGTGGCCAAATGCACTGGCATTTACTTTTCCATCCTGGCCAAAGATTACCAATAACTTGTTCAAGCTCAGATAGGAACAGACCACATTAAGCATGGTGACTCCCAAGTAGCTAAGAACCTGATATTCAGACTTAGTAGCACTGTCCCCGGATGGCCCAATCCCTCTTTCTCTAAGGCTGGACATTCTCAGGCTGGGTCCTCTTCTGCACCCCGATCCTCAGAGATTACAGCTCATGGCGTGGATCCTGACAGCAAATGGCTAAAAATAGGCTACTCCAGCAAGTGGTAGGCCTAGCCTGCAAACCCTCCACATATAAGGCCTATTATCCACCCAAAGGGCAATTAGATCACTAACCTGCACTCATGCTCATTTGCTGGACTTCCTTCTTGAGAGGTTGAATAAAGGTCTACCAGTGAGCTCCAGTGGGGGTTCAGGTGCAAGCTCTTTGGGCAGTGAAAAAGAAAATTATTTGCCTGTTCATAGAGCAGTACCCAGATGTCACCCATTTTATCAATGCTTGTGACAAAATCCGACCAAAGATCAAATCCACAGATCCTCCTTGGTGGCGTATTGTAGTCCTGGAGGCCCACATGGGCCCACAATTTTGAGCCACTCAAGTAGGGTTCCCTGCTGTTCTCATCCTTAAGGTCCTTTGTCTTGTTGCCATTTGTTGAGTCAGTAGGATGGGGGAGATCCAAGCTCTCTCACCTTGAACCATTCCTGATATTCCACAAGGACAAGGTGGTCCTCTGGACTGTGCCTGCCTTCACCCAAAGATCTTGTGTGATTTTCACAGGAACCAGAAAATTGCTTTCTCTTCTCAGTATTTCTCTCTCCAGCTAATGCCGCAAAGTAATGCCTCCACATGGTTGATGTCTGTAAAGCTCTTAAAATTTACCTGCATCATACAGTGGATATCCATAAGATGAACATGCTGTTCATGGGAAAATGGTTTTGGCTCCCTCCAAATGCACCCCAGCCAGATGACAACTTACAGGTATCAGAGAGGCTTACCTTGTTGAAGGCCTCTTCCTTCTGGCAGTGGTTTGGGCAGAGTGGTATCTTGTGTAAAGAGGGTCAGAGCTTCTCTACAGGATATTTGTAAGGCTGCCATAGGGCCATCCCCTCATACCTTCATTTAACACTGCCTTTGAGATGTATTCAGCTCTTTTGATACTGGTTTTGGTAAGCAGATTCTGAGCGCAGTAGTTCAGCACTGCTCTCACCCTCACACAGTCTGCTTCTTAAAGCTCATTTACTCCCAAACCATAGGAGCTGACATACAGTATAAAGGTGAATGATATTCCTTACCAGCCATTTCTCTTGTGTCAGGGCTTTGTACATGATCTGGGACACCCCATCCAAGATTCTGTTTGTGCTGCAGATTAGTGAGGCCCACTACTATCTCCTTTGGAATATACATATCTAGACAAGGTTTTCAGATCTAATGTTTATATTTGTATCTCAGTATCCATAGCTTAGTTTTCCAGGTTCGAGCTTATTTATTCTGGGACTTTGGTATTACATGTTTAAAGAGGCACTGTAAACTCCCTTAGGCCTCAAAGTGTCTTTAGTTTAAAAAAAAACCAAAAAACATGGTATTATTGGTCACATTCTGTAGAGACTGCTGATGTAGCCTGTAGTTTGTTTCTGATTTCTTTTTTTCTAAAAAAAAAAAAAAACTGCACACCACACTGGTGTCACCACACAAACAAGCATTTGTCAATGCCGAACGTTCGCTTGCAGGTATGTGCATTGGTGTTTGCATTTATGCACCCCCCCCCAGTTGTATCCATGTTCATTCAACATCCATATCCCAACAGAGTACCTCTCTGCAACTCCTCTTGCATCTGAGTAACATTTCACCCTCATACTTCTTAAGTATCTGTAGTAGGAACCCTAACGCCCTGGTTGTGCTCAAGGGTACGAGCCTGTGTGGAAACTGTGCAACCCACGCTCCTAACACAGTCATTCAGTGGAATTATTTCACCAAAGTTTCAACATAGGCATTTTGTCACCTCTAGTCATGAACAGTGTCACTATGATTTTCTTACTGTGCACCGAACACTGATTTCCCACAGCGACTGTGTTATTCTGTGCCAGAAGTGTGAAAACACTTTTTGGCCAGGATGTGAAAAATAACAGCTGTACTGCTCATAAGGAGGTGTGTAGAAATGCAAATGTTGAAAATCTGGAGTGAAAATATTACAAATTTGCAAAGTTAGGAATGCGCGTGTAAACTGTGCAACGCATGCTCGTTAAACTCATTTTTGGGGAATTTTTGCACCATATTTTCAACATAAGCATTTTTGGACAACTCCTCATGAACAGTGTCACTGTGTTTTTCTTACTCTGTACCAAACATGATTTTCCACAGCGACCGCGCTATTCTACACCAGAAGTGTGAAAACACATTTCGGTCAGGATGTGAAAAATGACAGCTGTACTGCTCATAAGGAGATGTGGGAAAATGCCAATGTGGAGAATCTGGAGTGAAAATATTACAAATTCACGTACTTATGAGTATGCATAGAAACTGAGCAACGCACACTCGTAACACAGCCACTTTATGGACTTTTGTCACCACATTTTCAAAATAGGCATTTTAGGACCTCTGCTCATGAACAGTGTCACTGCAATTATCTTACTCTGTAGAAAACACTGATTTCCAGCAGGAACCATGCTATTTTGCGCTGGAAGAGCGAAAACACATTTCAACTAGGATGTGAAACATGACAGCTGCACTGTTCATAAGGAGGTGTGGAAATATGCCTATGTTGAAAATCTGGAGTGAAAATATTACAAATTCACGAACATACGAGTGTATGTGGAAACTGCGTAATGTACACTCATAGCACAGTCATTTTTTGGAATTTTTTCACCAAATTTGCAACATAGGCTTTTTGAGAGGCCACCTCATGAATGCTGGCACTGTCGTTTCATTAATCACACCCAAAAGGTGATTCCTTGTAGTGACTGCAAAATCACCTTTCGGGACTGAATAACGTCATGACAGTGACTGAATTCATGAAAAGGGGTGTCAAGAACTTCATGTTAAAAATTTGGTGTCAGAAGTCAAAAAAATGTGCGAGATATCCACCTAAGTTGGGAAAACCCTATTTTTGCCATTATACAGCTTACCGGCATTTCCACAGTTTGCAGTCAGCTTTGAAGAGTGCAGACATGTTCCCAGTCCACCGAAGATCATCGCACCAGGTTCCAGAGGTAAGTATGGGGTGAAGGGGGGGGTGGTGAGGTGGGTGCACAGAGGGTGGGTGCGGGTTGGCGTGGAGGGAGGGACTCACTGAGGGACCGTTCTCTTCTTTCACAGGGAATTAAAAAAAAAAAAAAGAAACGGATGCTTTTGGCATGCTCGGGTGGGCTCCCAGAGTGCCACCTACATGTTTGTTGGGGTGGGGGGGGGCTGGAGCCAGCAGAGATTGGGCACCCCCACCTGCCATACAGTGTGAACAGGAAATTGGTGAAAAAAGAAAGAAACAGACACTTTTGGCACGCTGGGGTGGGCTCCCAGCATGCCACCTTCGTGTTGTTGGTGTGGGGGGCTGGAGCTGGCAGGAAGTGGGCACCCCTGCTGGCCATACGGTGTGCGTGGGGGGGGCATTAGCATGCTGGGGTGGGCTCCCAGCATGCCAACTGGTTGTTTGTTGGGGAGCTGCAGCCGAGGGGGGGGATTGGGCACCCCTTTTGGCCACACAGTGTGCTGGGGGGTGCATAAGCCGAGGGGGATTGGGCACCCCCCTCGGCACACAAGGTGGGGGCCGAGGAGATCAGTAATGAGGGAAGGGGAGGACATTAGCAGAAGGAGGAAGTGGGTGGGATTTCATGCCGAGCTGTGCAGGACAGCAGTTTTGCTGAGGTAAGTATGCTAATTGCATACACACTACCACCGCTGATTGCAGCAGACGTTTTGTTAGAAGTGAAGACCAGCACAGCCGAACTGCTGTCATACTCATCTCGGCATGTATTGGTCCCCTAAGGTTGCGCCTGCTACACTGAGCACTACATTGGTGAGGAGGGTCACACACCTCCAAAAGTAGTACTGTTGCAAAACATTCCTTGCACGTGCGTGCAAGCGAGCGTAAGAGTGTGTTTGTTTGCAGTTCTTGATCAACTTCCTCTGCATCTTTCTTGTACTTGCAAACACCTCCAATAAAGTCTAGCCAGTCATGATGCAATGAGAGGAGTGGAGACTATTGTATCATCAGTGGCTACACTGTTTGTATTATTCATGATGTTCAGGAAGTATGCAGTTAGGGCAGATCAAGGATTTGAAACAAATCGAGGTTGGGCATAATTACACTTTTAGCATGCATTTCAGTTCTAAGAAAGAAAACAGATAAAACAACCAGCAATATCAATTAATTGAAGAAAGGTAAGCAGCAGTCATAAAATGCGGGGTTTCAGCAAGAACTAATTTGATGCAAACATGGTTGATAGTGTGCATTTACGTTTTAAGCATTCCTTGTGTATACTCTATAATTTAAGTGTGTTCCAGATGTTGTGCAAGACTTGCCAACAAGAGGCACGGGAAAGGAGGTAGTCCCTGGATGCTCTTTAGTGTTCCACTCACTTTCCTGCTCAGGATGGGACATGTCCACTACTCCCAGAAAATGTGCGGAGCCTTACAACCAGAGTTTACTGTTAAGGAATGTAGTTTTCCTTTTTAGGGTGGCCCATTGTTGCTCCATGAGTTTGATTTTCCAGGGTACATGTGCTGTGAGCTCCTTTGTTTTTTCTAAAAACACCTTCTGCAGATGCAAGGTGTATCCCCCTTCCTTTGTTTCCCCTTGTTCTTTCAAATGGCGAGTCTAATGATTCTGTGGTTACTGTTCCGTAGTATTTCTCCAATGTAAGTAATGAATAAAAGGTGTTCTGATGTTTTGGATAGGAATGATAAGGTTGTAATATACTATCATGGTTTTTCCTGCTTTATAAATAGCTCAAACTGAAATGATATGTGGTACAATACTTTCATTTACCATCCCATATTTTGTTATTTATGACTTCAGTACCTGAAAAATTTGGCACAAAAACCAAAATTAAATCTATGAGAAGACTACAGACAAGACAGACATTGAGTACAGCACATAAAAACTGTGTCCCATCTCTTAGAGGTCCAAAAAAATAGTCTGGTTCATTATTTGAATATTTAAATTGACAGGACCCCACTGTACATTCTGTACACCAGTGAGTTTTCCTCATCACACACAATCGGACAAAGAACACATTTACATAGTTATTTAAAGTCAGGTAGGACTCCAGGTTTATCATGTCCACTCACTTGTTTCATTGGCGGGTATGGATAAACATGCTGTGTAAACATGGGGGTGTTTTATTCCATACCCATGCTATTACCCAGGGTATCCAGTGATTCCCTTGGTAAACCTTCTTAAAAAATCTCTGAGTCAAGGACAGAGGTACAGTATTTCAGTTAAGTTGAATTGTTATTGATAGACTGATTAACTGATTGAGCAATCAGTTAATTTACCTCAGTGGAAGTGACAGTATCCTTTCATTTATTTCAGCAACCAGAACGGTATATATATATATATATATATATATATATAATATGCGCTGTGGATAATATTGAAACACAGAAGGTGACAGCAGGTAAGGACCATGTGGCCTCACCTAGTCGGCCCCTTTACTCTACCTAATGTAATACCACAGACCCTAGTTGATCTGCAACTTACCCTCTCTCCCCTGTTGTGAGCACTCTTATGTCTATCCCATGCATTCTTGAATTCCTCTACCATTTTTGGCCCCATCTCCTCCACGGAGAGGCTGTTCCAAGCATCCACTACTCTTTCTGTGAAAAAGTACTTCCTCATGTTGTCCTGAGCCTACCCCCTCTATCCTCATATCATGCCCCCTTGTCCTTGTACACCTTTTCTGAAAGATGCGGTCCTCCTGTACCTTGTTTATACCTCTGATGTACATAAATGTTTCTATCATACCCCCGGGAATACATATTGAGGTCCCCTAGTCTATCCTCATATGACTTTTGGTGCAGACCTTACACCATTTTTGTTGCCTTTCTCTGAACTGCCTCTACTTTGTCTATGTCCTTCCGGAGATGCACCCTCCATAACTGGACACAGTATTCCAGATGAGGTCTCACTAGTGATCTGTACAATGGCATAACCACCTCCTCTTTTTCTGTTGGTGATACCTCTCCCTGTGCACCCTAGCATCCCACTGGCTCTCCTCACAGCCTTCTCACATTGTTTGGTCACCTTTAGGTCATCAGATATGATTACCCCAGGTCCCTTTCTTGATAGGTAGCCGTCAGTACGTCTCCCCCATCTTGTACTCCTCCCTTGGATTTCTGTGCCCCAAATGCATGATTTTGCACTTCTTTGCTTTGAATCTTAGCTGCCACACTCTTGACCACTACTCAAGCATATTTAGGTCCTTTCTCATTTTTTCCAACCCCCCCAAGTGTTAACCCTTTTGCATATCGTAGTGTCATCTGCAAAGAGGCATACCTTCCCGTTCAGCCCTTCTGCAGTGTCACTTAAGACATTAAAGAGGACTGTCCCTAGCATAGATCCCTGTGGCACCCCGGTGGTCACCCCCCCTTGGATCGAATGCCATTTATCACCACTCTCTGTGTCCTGTCACTCAACCAGTTTCTGACCCAGTTTACCACCTTGGAACCCACTCCCAGGCTGCCCAACTTATTTACCAACCTCCTATGTGAAACGGTATCGAAGGTCTTGCTGAAATCTAGGTAGGCCACATCCACAGCCCCTCCTCTGATCTACCTCCCAGGTCACCCAGTCAAAGAAATCCATCAGATTTGTTTGACAAGACCTTCCTGCTGTGAATCTGTGCTGTCTCAGATCCTGTGCTATGCTGTATTCGAGAAATATCACAATTCTTTCCATTAGCGGTGACTCCATTAATTTCCCAACCACTGAGGTCAGGCTGACTGACCTGTAGTTGACAACATCCTCCCTGTTCCCACTTTTGTGAAGAGAGACTATATTCACCCTCCTCCAGTCCCCTGAAACCACCCTGTCTCTATTTTTTGAATAGGGCTGTTAGTTATGCTGCCAGAACCTCTTTAAGTTCTTTTAATATTCTGGGATGTATCTCATCCGGCCCAATAGCCTTGTCCCCCTTCAGATTCTTAATTTCCTTTAGGACTCTTTCTTCCATAAATGGGCTGGTGTCCACCTCTCTCCCATTGGTGCTTGTATCGCCCAGTAGTGATTCTTCTCCTTCCCTTTCTTCTGTGAATACTGAACAAAAATATTTGTTCAGGATTGTTGCCTTTTATAGGTCCCCTGCACCCCTTTTAACCTTACAATCCCACCCTGGTTTCTTTCTTTCACTACTTTACCTGAAAAAGGTCTTGTCTCCTTTCTTAATTGTATGAGCTATTTTACCTCCATTTGTGGAGTAAAGCTGTGAAACGCTGTATCTTGTGGTTTTGTGGATTTCATGAACTGCTCAAATTGTACTGTTGGATGATGTCAGCATGACCCTTAAGGAAGTTTTCCAGAGTATGTAATCCTCTTTAAAGGAAAACATTGGAAATGGCACAGCTTTCCCCAGTCGCTGCAAAAATGACTGATTAGTGCTTTCAGACAGTAAATTTTTTTTTAATTACCTCTAAATGCTTTTTTAATTATCTAAACAGTGACCCTCAACTCCCACTTTCTGTTGCTGGCAGGCACCATCTCATGAGCAGCAGTGAGCTTCCCTAGCTCACTTTATGCTAATATGTCCCGCTGACCAATAGCAGAGGTCGGACGGATATATTAGCATAAAGTGAGCTAGGGAAACTCATTGCTGCTCATGAGAGGGCAGCTGCCAACAACAGAAAGTGGAAGTTGTGGGAAGCTGTTTAAATCATTAAAAAAAAAAAAAAAAACAAAAGGTGGTTACCATCTGAAAGCACTATTCAAGAGTTTTTGTACTGTCTGGGGAAAGCTGCGTCCTTTCCAGTGTTTTTTTCTTTAACATTTTTACCTCAGATTTTAATTTGCCACATCTGCAGTGTATCATGCAGAATCAGTATATTACTGAAGAGGGCAGCAAAGACCATATTGTGGTGAAAAACCTACCATAGGAAAAACAAGGAAGTTCTGTGAAATGCATCAGTCATCCTTCTTCTCTCTGACAGTCTGCATTACTTTGACGTACCTAAAGTGAGCACTGACTATGGGCTGCTGTAGATTTTCCATTAATCAAATCTTTATTTTATCAGGTGGAACACCATTGAGATTAACTCATTTTTGAGGTGGATCTGGAAGAAGTTCACAAGATGCAACATGATACATTCAAGGAGCTTCATTGTCAGACAGCATACAGATACATACAATAAGGTACAGGGCATAGAAGGTATCCATGTCAGCATACAAGTTTATGCATTATACAGCCAGGTTGATTTACAATATAGTCAGATGCGATCTATATAGAAAATACATAGAATATACACAGTATATATGCAGGATCTTCACTATGTGTAGGTAATAATATAAAAGCGGTAAGAAGGGAAGAAGGCCAGCGGAAGGGTATGAACATCAATTACTGGAGCAGTAAGTTAAAACAAGACAGAGGTGAATCCTTTAGAAAATTAGGGAAGGGACCGGGGGCTTATAGGTGAAAATGAGGGGATGACTGGGATAGGCAGCGCCAGAAATTTGGGGGTCATTGGCAGAAGCAGTTGCATGTCTCTTTAAAAGACCGCAAAAACAAGTTTTGAAGAAGGACAGCGACACTGGGGTAGTGGGCTGAAGCGTTTTTTGTGTGTTATTCCAAAGAACAGGGAGGGCGTGGCTTATTGCCGCTTGGCCGGAACGTGTTCTAGCTTTAGGAATCAAAAGAGAAATATAAGAGACTTCTTAAAAGGTAGTTACCAGGATTACAAACAGGCAGGCAGTCCTTAATGTATTGTGGCAGCTTGTTATTGATGGCTCTATATGTCCAGAACACTGCATTTCTTTGTCTCCTAAGACTAAGTGAGCTCCATCCTATAGTAGTGTAGAGGGTACAGTGATGGGTAGAATAGGGAGCATCAGTAACAAATCTCAGCACCTGATGATATAGGGAGTCAAGTTTGGAAAGGGCCACATTCTAGCCTTGCCCATACAAGAAGTCGACATAGTCTAGGAGAGGTATGGACGTAATTTGTACTAACCTATTTTTTCCCCTCCTGAGTTAGAAAATGCCTAATTCTAAAGAAAATTCTAAGCCTTTGTTTTAGTTTTTTTTGGAGATTTATTCTATGTGGACTTTGAATGATAGTTTAAAGTGTATCCAAACTCCCAGGTGTTTAAAGAATTCCACATAATCCAGAGGCTCACCAAGAAGAGTGAGGATTTGAGGGGCCATCCCTGGGGTGCAGAGTTTGGAGGCGTTAACTGATGGAGTGAAAAGCATAACCTTCATTTTCTTAGCATTTAAGAGGAGCTTTGAATGCAAAAGATTTTTTTGTAAAAGATTAAATTCAATTTAGAGGTTATTGCATGCAAGCTCCAGGGTGGACCTGGCTTTGTATAACACTGTATCGTCAGCAAATAGGTGAATATTTGATGACTTGATTCCGGTGTTTGTTATTTATGTAAATGGCAAATAAAACTGGACCAAGAATGGACCCCTGGAGCACACCTCTTGGGAGGGTTTTCAAAGTGGAGAAGTCACCCCCTGCCTTGACCTGTTGATAGCGGTCAGTGAGGTAGCTGGAAAACCATTTTAGGGCCAGATTGTTAACACCAATATTCCTTAGAGTGGCCAAAAGCAGAGTGTGATCCACCATATCAAAGGCTTTGCTAAGGTCAAGAAATAGGGCACATACTTAGTATCTGGCATCCAAGGCATTCAGCCAGTCATTTGTGACCTTAGCCAGCGCAGAGATAATGCTATGACGGGGCTGAAAACCAGACTGGGCTGGGTTTAGCAGGTCAGAGTCCTCTAGGTACTTTCTAAGCTGGGAATTAACCACCTTTTTGAGTAACTTAGATAGAATAGGAAGCAGGAATATTGGATGGTAGTTGTTTAGGTTGCTAAAGTTGTCCGATTTAAAAAGCGGTATAATATGGTCTGTTTTCTATATGTCAGGGAGGGTACACTGGGCAAGGGACATATCAAAAATTGATTGATTGGGGGGACAGGACATAGTAGCCAAGTTTAAGGTAGCACGGCTCAATAAGATCTGCATCTGCACTCTTCCTAGTGTCCAGTTGAAGTAGGTGGTCCTTAACCTGCTTCACAGTGACAAGGCCAAATGAGAAGGCTTTGCCTTGGATGGATGAGGCTAGGTCAGGGCCATCAGGGCTCAGGTTACACAATTGTACCCGGAGGCTGCTGGTCGGTGAGGTGTAGAAGGCTAAGCCTGCTGTAGCAAAATGGTTGTTAAAGAGCTATTGATGCCTCAAAGAAAACTTTAAAAAGCATAATAATTAGGTGCAATTCTGCCTGCATTCCAATTTATATTTTATATATTTCTCCTTCCCATTTATTACTAAGGACATTTGCATGAATATATGATCTTTATCCATTAGAATTTCTTTAGAGTCCATCTACCTTTATAGCCTACTCCCTACTTCAGGTCATAGTCCTCTGTTGTGACATCACAATCTGTTGCCATGGAAGTAACTGTGATGTCACAAGCAGTGTGTTATGACCTCAGGTAGGGAGAAAGCAGTAGGAATAGATGAACTCTTCAGGAGCAGAGATGACCTCAGTAATAAATAATGGGGAGTAGGAATACAGCACTAATGGGAAATACAAGCTGGACTGCATCTAAATATTAAGTTTTGTTAAAGTTCTCCTGAACATGTCGCCAGCTCTTTAAAGAGGTCAAGGATTTCCTGTTTGTCAGTGGTGGAGGGCCACCAGTCAAGATTTTTGGTGGGGAACGGGCTAGATGAGCCATGTCCTTGTAGTTCCTTTAAAGTTTTCCAGAATTTAGATGTGCAATTGGATGAGGATTCAAGTTCAGAGCAGTAATAAATAGAGTTCTTGGCCCTAGTTAATCTCGTGCACCCGGTTTCTAGCAGCTCTGAAGGCTGCCCAGTCAGCAGGCTGTTTGGTTTTTCTTGCCCTTTTCCAGAGAGAGTTCCTGTGTAACAGCTCTGCTTTCAAGCTAGCATTGAACCATGGACATGATTTCTTCTTAGTGCAGGTTTTAACTAGAGGTGCATGTTTATTAGTACGAACATATGAAATTGGCCAGCAGATAAAGGCCTAGAGGTCTATCAAGTCTGCTCAAATGTGCAGCTAGCATCCCTTATCCTGCAGCTGCCCCTTCCTTCAACCCTTCCCCTCCATTGACCTTCCCCTTTGTCCTGTCCCATCCCCTTTTGAACTAGTCCACTGTTCTATTAAATACCACTTCTGCAGGTAACGCATTCCACCAAGCTACCACCCTCTCTGTAAAAAAGAGTCTCCTCATCTCCCTCCTGAACCTTCCTCCCTCCAGTCTCATATCATGGCCCCTGGTGTCCCTCCCTTCCCTTACTTTAAACAGCCCCTCTGTACCTGTCTCTTATTTATTCCTTTCATGTACTTAAAGGTTTCAGTCATGTCCCCCCGTCCCACCTCTCCTCCAGTGTGTACATGTTCAACTCCCTCAGCCTCCTCTCATATGATAAGTCCCCCAGCCCCTTGATCATCTTTGTTACCCTGCGCTGCACCCCCTCCAGTAATTTAATGTCCCTCCTCAGATACGGGCGGCCAGTACTACACGCAGTACTCCAGGTGCAGTCTAACTAATAACCTATGCAGCTGTCTTTCTACATTGTGCCAAGTTGTTCATTGATCCAGTAATGAGCATCCCCAGATCCTTCTCCTCCTCCTCTGTCTGGCTAGCTGCATTCCCCCAAGCTGGTAACTCATCCTTGGGTTCTTCATCCCAAAATGCAGCACCTTGCACTTTTTGGCATTAAACCCCAGTTGCCAGGTGTCTGATCAGGTTTCAAGCTTTGCCAGATCATCCTGCAACCCCCTGCCATCCCCCTAGGTCGTCCACCACCATTCCCATCTTGGTATCATCAGCAAACAGACCGATCTTGCTTTTGATGTCCAATGCTATGTCTGCAATGAGTATCCCAAACACTGGTCCCAACACCAAGCCCCGTGGAACACTGCTCGTCACTACCCTTGGGTGTGAGAGCTCCGCACCCACCACCACCCTCTGTTGCCTTCCCTGAAGCCAGTTCCCTACCCATCTCACCAACTTTGCTCCCACTCTTGTGCCTTCTAACTTACTTCCCAGCCTCCCATGCGGCACACAGAGTTGAATGCCTTACTGAAGTCCAGATATGGGACATCCACTGCATGGCCCCTGTCTAGTTGCCTAGTTACCCAGTCATAGAACTCCACCAGGTTGGTTTGGCAGGATCTGCCACGTATGAAGCCATGCTGTCTGCTGTTCTGTAGACCTTTGGCCTCTAGGAGAGCCACCAGCCTCTCCTTCAGGATAGTCTCCATCAGCTTACCCACAATGGATGTGAGGCTCACTGGTCTGTAGTTCCCCGGTTCATCCTCGGGGCCACTCTTGTGGAGGGGCACCACATAAGCCACCCTCCAATCCTGAGGTACACACCCTGAGTGTAGTGAGGCTTTAAATAGGTCTGCCAAAGGTCCCACAAGGACCTCTGCCAGCTCCTTAAGTACCCTGGGGTGGATGCCATCTGGGCCTGACGCCTTGTCCACCCTCAGTGCTTTCAAACCCTTCCCAAAACTGCCCTCCATGATTTCCCCATCTGTCCTCCCCTCCATCCCTCCCTATTTCTGCCATTCCTCCCTACTTGGGTATCACCCCCTTCTCCTTAGTAAATACCAAGCAGAAGTAATCATTTAGCGCTTCTGCCTTATCATACCCTGCTTCCACCCAACCCCCTCCTTCCTAATCCTTTTTTTAATTTAATATACTTAATTAACATTTTCCAAACAATCAGTACATCACATTATAGCATTAAACATGTCAAACTGTAAACTCATAAAGTCCCCTTCAACCTCCCCCTACTCCTATATGCCACATATTCCTCCACCCATTCTCCTCATCCACCATGAGTATTAATACATGGTCAGAAAGTCCTCGCTCAACTATTAACCCCCTACTCCCCCCCTTTTATACCTACTCTATATCACTAGCTAAGTACAGATTGTAATGACATATTTAAAGCTAGTCTATCCATACTGTCTCTTTTATGGGAGTTGGACAGTTGGTATCCTAAATACCCTTAGACCTCTCAGCTAGAAAATGAGAAAACTGATCCTGTCTCCTATTAAAACTATTTAACATATGGAATTGTGAGGCTATCAGCCGTTCTGCATAAAAGGCTGTATGTAGTTACTGTAACCATTCTCTAAAGGGGGATGGTATGCCTTTAGTCCAGTACCTCATAATAAGAAGCAAAGCCACTGTGGAGGTAAGCGCTATATAGTACTTATGTGTTTGCGAGGATATAGCTGAGAGGTTGCCAAGTACACATTTCAATATTAAAGTTATACGTCCCTTCAAATAAGGGGTTAAAAATGTTTTGATTTGTTGCCAAAAATTTTGGATTTGGGGGCAGGACCATATCAGGTGCATAAGAGAACCAGGCTCTTGATGACACCTCTGACACACCCCACTTTGTATCTTACCCATAAGCTGGAGCTTAATTGGTATGTAATACAAATTATGAAGGATATTAAATCTAATCAAGCGGAATCTGTCTTGCTTTAAAAGTCTGTAAGTATTTCTCCAAATCAATTTCCAGGTAGTGGTATCATAAGAAAGGTCTGCAGCATGTTGCCAATGAAAAGCTGTCAGAGAATAATTTGCCCCGGCCCTACTAGGCAGCTGCTTATGTACCTGAGAAATGGGTTTAGATTGGGTGGCTAATTGGAATAGCATCTTAAAAAAGGTAGAGGTCTGTGAGAACCAAGGAGGAGGAGGTCCTAGAATAGATTGGGCACATTGCTTGACTTGCAGATATTTAAAGAGGGGAAGTTCTGACAGATGGAAAATTTGTTGAAGTTCCCTAGGTGTAACTATCTTATTGTCTAAAACCAGGTCTGGCAAAGTAGCATCCTTCAGATCTTTCCAAAAGGAAGAGAAAATGGTCTTGTTTCCTAATTGTAAATTCAAATTATTAAAGAGAGGCTGACCCAAATCTTGCCTATTGTCGAGTTTGAAATATGCACATAACTAAGTATGGGCATTCAATGCTCATGCTATAGGAGTATGTTTCCAAAGTTGAGGTAACTTATTAAGAGGGGTGTAAAGTAATGAAATGAAGATATATGCTGGGCAAGGGCCATCTGTCTCTCCATTTTAAGCCATGCCAACTTCGGTAGGAGACATTCCAGTGGGGTCAACCAACAGAGATATTTACAGCTCTGGAAAGCTAAATAATAGAGGAAGAGGTGAGGGATGCCAAGCCCCCCCCTGTCCTTCACCGCAGTCAGTTTATTTATAGATCATCTGGGTCTTTTGTCCTTCTACAAAAAAGCTGACCAAATGGAATCTATTTTTTTAAACCATGATCTTGGAAGAGGTAGGTTCAACATAGAAAGGGGGTACATTAATCTAGGGAAAATAACCATCTTAATTATATTAACTCTTCCCCAGAGGGATAAAGGCAGGCATTGCCATCTCTTTAGATCTTGCTGCATCTGTATGACTATGGGATCTATATTAAGTGTTTTTAATTTACTGAAATCTGAAGTAAGTTTAATTCCTAGGAAGGTAATAGAGTTTGAAGTCCATCTCAGACCTAACTCCTCCACCTCTCTCCTGGTGCAAGACAGTGTCATAGGTAAACAGTTATTTTATGTCTATTTAACTTATAACCAGACAGTAAACTAAAATCCTCTATTATTCTCAACACTGTTTGTAATGAATCTTGCAAGGAAGAGAGGTGCAGGAGGATGTCATCCGCTAACATTGCAATTTGAAAACTATCTAGGCCTAATGTTATTCCTCTGACCTCATCTACTACATTAATTTTCCGAGCCAAGGGTTCAATATATAAATTAAAAAGCATGGGTGATGGAGGACAGCCCTACCTGGTACCTCTTGTCAACACACAACTATTATAAGTAACTCCATTACAGGATACTCTTGCAGAGGGGACTGCATATAATATTGCAATCCATTGAATATATTCTGAAGGTAATCCATATCTTGGTAAGAGATCAAATAAATAGATCCAACTAACTCTATCAAACGCTTTTTCTGCGTCAAAGGAGACCAGAACCTTATCAGCATTGGCCTGCCCCGGCGCGGAAAGCAAATGACAGATCTTTCTAAAATGATTGCTAAAATGTCTCCCTGAGATGAATCCCACTTGGTCAGGAACTATAAGATTGTCCCATACCCTTTTAAGGCGAAAAGTCAATATGCTTGCCAATAATTTTATGTCATTGTTCAATAATGATATCGGTCTATAGCTGTCCGGACTGGACAAGTCTTTCCCCGGCTTGGGTAATACCACAAGTCTAGCTTCAAACAATGCCAGCTCCCTAATAGAAAATGAATACAGATAATTAAGTAACATTTTCAAATGGGGGCGAGCTACTCCTTAAAAACGTTATAGAAGACTGGAGGATATCCATCAGGGCCAGGTGCATTGTCTGCTGGCAACCTATCGATTGCCTCCCTGATTTCTTGAATATTAATTTCCCCGACCTACTCCAATTGTTGAGATGCCGTGAGCTTCAGGAGCTCTATATCACCCGGAAATTGTTCTAAATTTTTACTATATTCAGGGTCTGAAGGGGGGGCTGTATACAAGTGTGCATAATATTCTCTGAAATTATTTTCAATGCCCTTGGAATCTGAAATTAGTTTCCCTGTAGTACTATCCTGCAGGGCAGTTACCCGCCTGGCCTCCTTCTGTTTTTTCAATCTATTGGCAAGCAACTTCCCTGCCTTTTCCCCTTGCCCAATATAAGTGGCTTTCCATTTTGCCGTTGTCCTCAAGGTAAGATTTAGACTGTGAGCTGCATATTTAGCTCTTAATGAATGCAATTCCCCCTACATGTGTTCATCAGGTATTTGGTTCAAATGAGTCTCCAAATACCTTATCTGTGTCAATCATTCTTCCACCTCCTCAGACTGTTTACATTTCCTAATGGTAGCAAGTCTAATAAACTCACCTCTCCATTTAGCCTTAAGGGCGCCCCATAAAATAACCCTTTGCCTGAATAGAATTTGGATTGGAATTCCATGACTCTGTATTGAATGATCTCATATGTTCCACTGTTTACTCCTCGGACAACAATTGGGTATTAAGGGACCACAAACTCGAGACTCTTTGGGAAGATGAAAATCTCAGTTTAAGCCAAATTGGTGAATGGTCAGATAACACTCTGGGATACATTCCCAGTATCCTCAACCCCATGTAAAGCTGATGTACTGAGGAGCAAAAAGTAAATTCGAGAATAAACCTTGTGTGTAGGTGAGTAGAATGTATAATCTATCACTTGAGGATAAAGAACTCTCCATGGATCAATAAGACTGGAGTCTTTCATCAATTCCCGTAATACCCGTTGTGCAGGGGAAGAGTCCCACTCTCTTACTATAAAATCTGTCTAGGTCATTTGTATATACCAAATTCCAATCCCCCACCAGAAGGCATGGAATATTAGGGACCGAGGTAATGATAGTAGCCAAGGGAGGGAAGAAGGAAGGTGTATCTGTATCTGGGCCATATATAGAACTAAGGAGAACTTCTACACTTGCCAAGTTCCCATGAACAAGAATATATCTCCCCCCTCTAAATCGTACCAAGATTTTATTTCTTGGAAGGGTACATTTTTTTTATAAGAATAGCAACTCCCCCTCGCCTACCACTTATGCCCGCCCCAAACACTTGGCCCACCCAAAGCTTACGTAGTCTCAACAGTTGGTCCATAGTAATATGAGTCTCTTGAATCATAACAATATGAGGATGGTATCTATTGAGATGCCGTAAAACAGTGTACTTTTTGGAATGATCTTTACCACCTTTAATATTCCATGAGATTATATTACAGCTTCCCATAAAACCCTAATGTCTTTAGCCAAATATAGGAATGTCCCACATGATACATATTGCCCTATTTGTGTGATATGACCTAATAAAATTACCCCCATCTTCCCCCTTCCCCAACTATCCAATCCCATACTAGTCCCCCTCCACCCTCTCCTGTACCCCACATTCCCACTTCCCAAAGCCGGATGCCTCCTCCAAAACATTCTGGTTGCCATGCCCTCTTAAGAGCAGCCTCTGCAATGTTAGTTAAATATCCCAAGGGGATATACATAATCCACCCATCAATTCCTAAATCAATACAGTATTTTCACCGGCCCCATAATGCTATATGCGCTGGGAAGAGCCTTCACAAAGGTTCATCAAAAACATACAATCTGCAAAAAATCTAAAGGCAACCCCCTCCATTAACATTTTCCTTCACCTTATCATCATAGATTAAAATAAATGTCTCTCACCAAGATTAGTTTCAAAATACCCATAAAAGTAATTCCTTTAATATTCTTCCCCTGACGCTTACAATTTAGTTGAAACCAACAGTAACAATGCATCTTGATAACAGTTGTACATTCCATTTGGTAGCATAAAGAAAATACAAAAAAAATCAAAAATCGTATAGTAATATCTTCACTAATCCTTAAGAGTCCATATGTTCTTTAAACAATGAATTAAGGAAGTAAAACGTTGAGGTAAAACGTTAAGGTAGAAAACTCTAGGGCTTTATAAGTCAATCCACTGGAAGAGTCCATACTTAAGTATTACTCTAGATGGTGCTCACATCATTTTCCATGCCACAAATACCACGGCCCTGGCAGGCCTGTATAACCAAGGTTTTCCTCACGGGAGAAGAAAAATGAAAACAAGCCCCTCAAATTAAACCTCCAAAACGTAGTTGATCCTCAAATCGAGTTTCTGCAGCACCCGATGATCCCCTGACGTCTTCTGAGAATTCAAGAAGCAAATTCGGCACATAGCAAAACCAAATAGACCCATACTTGAGGGTAGCATCACAAGTAAGTCTTCCTTTATATTATGCTTACTTCAGATACTGTGGAGTAAACACCCAGAATATTTATCAGGAAAGTTCAACCGTCCTTCCCAAATAACTCTGGAAGTCTTATTTTTAAGTCAGCAGCAGCCTGAGTTGCAGAGTCGTAACGCTGTGTTCCAGTTGGCAAAGATACTTCCAGTCTTGCAGGAAAAAGCATTTTATGTTTTATTTTAGCAGCCCATAATTTAGACTGGAGTGGTCGGTAAGTGGCCCTTTCTTGTCTGACCTTAAATGTGAGATCAGGAACTATTCTCAGCTTCTTGCCTTCCCAATCTATTCTCTCCATATTTCTGATGACTCTCAGAATGTGGTCCCTGTCAAGATAATTTAATGTTTTAAATATGATAGGGCGAGGAGGTTGGTCCGATGGGGGTTTCAGCCTAATCGATCTGTGGACCCGCTCTACAACATAAGTAGGGCCATTTGGAGAGGGACCCGCAATGCGCACACAGAGCTTTTGAACAAAGGCCACTGTATTAGTCCCTTCATCTCCCTCTGGAAGTCCCAGCAAAACGAAATTATTGCGCCTGGATCTTCCTTCAAGGTCATCAACTTTGTCTTCTAACTTCCTGATTACCTTCTTTAAATCTGTATTCTCCTTCTCCATTTTGTCTATGCAGTCTTCCGTTGACGAAATGCGAACCTCCATGTCGGACACCCTTACAGCCAGTCCCGATACGCATGTCTTTCACTCTCTAAATTCAGAAATAAGGAAAATAAGGCTGTTTTAATAGTGGAAATGTCCTCTTGAAGTTGCTCAGATGCAGTATTTGTAGCGGTCGCATCAGGATCTTCATTCGGAGTTGAGCTCCTGTGGGGCCTTTTCGCATCCAGCCCCACTGCATCCTTTTTACTCTCATCTTCAGAAGCACTGCGACTCATCTCTCTTGACGACTCCATGGCAGTTGTCTGCTAGAATTCAGAAATCCTATGAAAGGTAGGAAGTGATGAAAGGACTTCAATTCAGGTAGAAATTAAAAGTTATTGGCAGATGAGATAGCAGAGCTGCACCAGCGTGCTGCTTACTCCACCAAGGGCATCACTTGACTGCCCTCCTTCCTAATCCTTACTATGTGGTCCTTACAGCTCCTTTTCTCCCTGATGTACCTAAAGAAGTCCTTCTCTCCCTTCTTAATGCCTTGTGCCAGCCTGAGCTCCATTGATGCCTTGACTCCCTTTACTGCTCTTGTCACCTCCTCTGATTCCGTCAGGTACTCCTCCCTGTCCTCCCCCCTCCCTGTTTTTTTATACCTCCTAAAGGCAGCTCTTTTCCTTCTTACCTTTTCCATGATCTCATTGCTCAACCAGCTTGGTTTCTTAGCCCTAGCCTTCTTGCTCTGGGACTTGCAGCAGGTTTTGGTTGCCTCCACTAACCCCAGCATTATGAGCTCCCACTTCTGGTTAGTGCCCATACTAGGTTGAATTCTGGTTAGGTACCCTTTTACCACCTTCCCCATCCTACCAAAGTTGGCCCTCCTGAAGTCCAGCACTCTTGTGCCAGATTCCACTCCTTCTTTGCCCATTTCCAATATGAGCCATACTAAGTGGTGATCACTCCCTGACAGCGGTTCTTCCACTGTAAGTTCTCTCACAAACTCCCCATTTGCCAGCTCAAGGTCAAGGGTATTCCCTAACCTGGTTGGTTCACTGACTATTTGCCGCAGGAAGCTGTCCTAGAAGGCATCCAGCAGCACCTGCTCCCTTCTATTCCTGGTTGTTGGGGTACTCCAGTCCACTCCTGGCATGTTGAAGTCCCTCACAATCATCATACTACCCTTCTCGCAGGTCCCTCTGATCTGTCCCACTAGTTCCTGTCTAACTCCTTCGTCTGAGAGGGCGGCCTGTACACCACTCCCATTCTGAGAATCCTATTCTTGAAATCCTGTGTATTTGCATCCAAAATGACTCCGTACTACCCTCCTCCCTTTTCTACCTTACACACTTCAGTTCTTCCTTCACATATAGTGCCACCCCCCCTTTCCCAATCACCCTGTCCCTACGAAATAACCTGTACCCTGGTACAGACAGGTCCCAGTCATTGTATTGGGTGGCTCATGTTTCTGTGATGGCTGCAATGTCCACCTCTCCCCCTGCTATGAGCACCTGTAACTCTGCAGTTTTCCTCCTAAGGCTCCTAGCATTAAGGGTAACCACCTTCCACCCTTTCCTCCCCCTCCCATCCTGCCCTCCTTAATAGTGCCAAGGACGATATTATGGAAGGGGTTGGCTACCAAAAGGGTCAAGCAGAAGTCCTGACAGTTATCATATTGGAGGGCAGATAGGCAAGCGTTGGGATCAAAGTTCTGTTGGATTCTTTTAAGGATATAATTAGAGGAGGAGACAGCCTTGGAGGAAGTCCGCATGCGGGCTATAACACAGTGATCACTAAGACCATTGAAGAATACACCTAAGTGTGAATAAAGATGGGGTTTGTTGACCAAAATGATGTCAAGCAAGATGCTATGGTTTGGTTTTTTTAAGTTGGGATGGGTAGCTTCTGTTATAGGTTGTGACAGCCCAAAGTTATCGAAAAGCTCTTTTAGGGGTATGGTTGAAGTGGAGAACCAATCCATATTAAGATCACCTGTGATGATTGTCACAGATTCACTCAGCAGGTCAGGCCCTCTACTCCCAAAGTGCTAACCTCTGAGTGCAGTGTTGTGAACAATGTAGCAGACAAGGTAACCCTCTTGTCTGTTTTTGTGAGTTCGGATCAACCTTTTGTCTCAGTTCTGGAGGGATTCAAACTATAACCTCTTGCTAGCATACCCAATGTACAGGCTCAGATATATCTGTCTTCAGGGGGCCAGATATCTTTGCCTACGGGCACATAATCAGGTATTCAGAGATGAACCCTTAAAACTTAATTAAGACCTCAGATTTAAAATGCTTCTGTTTCCAGTTTGGTACGACCATACAAGCTATATGTCTGCTGAACCATAAATATTTCTTAGCAAAAGAAAGCAGTTCAAAGACAGATCAGGTTTGCTCTAAAATTAGAGTTTTTACTAAAATATATAATATGTCAAACATACAATACAGAACTCATATCAAAAGACATACAAATCTTTAAAACAAAACAAGGTTTAAAACAGTGCAGTTCCTACAACTATATTTAGATTTTGTCTAACTTTCTAAATACCTATTTTCAGTGCTAGATGTTTCCTTAGTTAGTGTCAGATACAAATGCAACTCTATAGTGAAAGAGAATAATCTTTTCAAGCAGTATTGGCCAAACCCTTTTTGATGAAGTCATCTAGCCCCTCCTCTGGTCAAATAGCTAACAAAAATATATTTTTATACAACCACATGATGTAATTTTATTAATCTATACTATACAGCTATACAGGATGTATTAATTCTGCAACCTTAGCATAACTCAAGTTTCAGTGACACCTCTTTTGATCTCATGCTGTACCCTCTTCACACAGGCTTCATAAGGTCATTTACAACCTTTCACCGCTATCTAACATCCTAGCTTCCCTTATTTTAACGTCATAAACCTAGTTTATGATTTCTCTCAACAAAATTAACTTAACAACTCTGTAATTAGCTCAGAGAAACAGGATCCTTAATCAAAGTCTTCCAGTAACACATTGTCTCTAAAAAGACTGAGTGTGTGATACAATGCTGTCAGCAGTTCTCTTGGCCTGCATCTGTCAATCTGTCAGCTAAAATCTGGGAGGGGGGGTGAGAGAGGTCATTCCTAGAGCATTTGATTTTCAGCAGAGACAGTCATAATACATTTTATATAAAAAAATATTATCCAGCCCTCAGAACTGGCTGTCTACGTCACAATGATAACCTCAGAGGATATGGAGCCTAGGACATTAGATAAAGTGTTGCAGCAACTTGTTCCCTGCAGAAGGGGGACTATAGCATCCAATGATGTAAATGGGAATTGTCAGGGATAGTTGCAACTTTTGAGTAGTGCGTTCAAATTCCAGAGATACCGAGGTGGAATCAACTACAGTGGCAGTTAATTTATCCCAAACATAAATAGCTACACCCCCACCCCTTGATAACCTGTCTGTCCTATGGACATTGTATGAAGGAATGTTTATCTCACAGTCCAGGGTAGAAGGCCTCAACCAAGATTACGTCACCACTACAATGTCAGGAGTAGTAAGGCTGAACCAAGTCTCTATAGTGTCAAGTTTCTTTAGCAAACTACATGCATTTACATGGATTAGGCTTGGCCCCTTTATCTGGGGTAGGGCAGAGGGAGCAGGGATAGGGAGGAGAGGATCGGGGTTAGGCTCGATGTTGTCTGCACAAATAAGCAGCAATAGGAGAAGTTTTATGAGTGCATTTAAAAAAAGCCTAAACAGACAGGATCCAGCCCTTTAGCAGGGGATCGAGTCAGTGAAAGTAGGTGGTGGGAAATACGTGGTACAGGGGCACAAGGATGCATACGAAAGAGTCATAGTAGAAGGGGCACATATAAAGGATGGGAAGAGAAAGAACCCGAATTGCCTTCCACAGCTGGTGCAATGGAAGGCAGTGGGGCAGCTAGGCATGTAGGACAGAGTAATAAGTGCTGAATTAAGTAATAGGATGAATATAGGAGATAACGGTCAGGAATTATGTAACCAAGGACTATAAGAGGGGGATGAAGAAACAGGTTCAGAATGTGGGTCAAAAGTGAAGTGGAGCAAGCCCGTTAGACACCCCAACCAGAGAAGTAGAGAACTCTTTATAGAGGCTGTAGCACAGCACGCACTAACAAAGTGTGCAGAGTAACAGATTTATGATTTTCCAACAAAAGCTGAAGCACACACATAACTTAGTAATAATCGGAGCCAAAACTTCTCTTATATATTTATTTACCAGCAGCACACTACGCCGGTAAATAAATGTATAAGAGAAGTTTTGGCTCCGATTATTACTAAGGTATGTGTGTGCTTCAGCTTTTGTTGGAAAAAAGTAATTTTGAGCTGAGAGCACCACAGTAACCTTGTGCATGGTTCGCTTGTGGATAACAGATTTATGACTAGCACGGTGGAGCAAGGGATACAGTTGTTAGGACAAGGAAGAAGTACAAGTAGTTAAAAGAACGTAGGAAAAGTTTTTGTGAAGTCAAAAACACCATCTTCCTTCATGCTTTTGTTTTTCTGTCTGTGCCATGCCCTGCCATTGGGGTCACCAAGGCTGCACCTTGACTTCCGACTATAAGGTTTGGCAGGTGCATAACTGCCTCTGCAACCAATTCCATTATAGTATATGGTATGGGCTTGTAGTGTATGGAATTCAGAGGCTCTCTGAAAGCTGTTGTAGGACAGTCCAAAGGTCATGAAAAGTTATTGTACCACCATCCTGACATCAGAAAAACACTATGACAGCTTTCCACCTTTGAAGCTCGTGACTGCCTACTGTTCTATAGAAACATAGAAGTTGTCAGCAGATGGGGACTGTATGATCCATCAGGTCTGCCCTTGGCTTCCTACCCCCCTACTTAGCTGCCTGCTTGTGTATCTCACAGTGTCTGTCCCATGCCTGCTTGAGTTCCCCCACTGTCTTGGCTCCCACCACCCCCTCCGGCAAGCTATTCCATGGTTCCACAACATGCTCCATGAAGAAGAATTTCCTCATATTGCTTCTGAACTTTCCTCCCTTAAGTTGAAGGTTGTGCCCTCTAGTCCTGCCGTGGTCCTTTACTTGAAAGAGGTTCTGCACGTGCACCCCGTTGTTGCTTTAAGGTATTTGAATATTTCTATCATGTTCTTATGATTCCTGTGTTGTTCTAGGGAGTGTAATTTAAGGTCATCCAGTCTTGCCTCGTATGATTTCTGATGCGAGCCCTGCACCATCCTTGTTGCTCTTCTCTGTGCAGTCTCCAGTCTATCTATGTCCTTCCTGAGGTGTGGTCTCCAGAAATGGACACAGTACTCCAGGTGAGGCCTGACCAGGGACCGATACAGGGGCATGATTACTTCATGCCTTCTGCTTGTGATGCCCCTCCCTATGCATCCCAGGATACCACTATCCTTTAGTGCTGCCTTTTCACATTGTCTACTGACCTTGAGGTCATCTGATATGATCACCCCTAGGTCTCGCTCCTGCCTGGTAGCCACCAACTGCTCCCATTAAGTACAGTTTCTCAGGGTTATGCTTTCCCAGGTGCATGACCTTGCATTTTTTGGTGTTGAATTTCAATTGCCAGGTGTTGGAACACTCCTCCAGTTTTCAGAAATCAGATTCCATGCTTTGCTCTCCCTCTGTTGTGTCTACCCTGTTGCCGATTTTGGTGTCATCTGCAAAAAGGCACACCTTTCCCACCAGTTCATCCTCAATGTCACCGATGAATATGTTGAAGAGGATTGGCCCCAGAACTGAGCCCTGCGGGACCCCGGTAGTCCCCCTTCCCTCCACAGACAGAATGACATTTACTAATACTCTCTGAGTTCTCCCATGTAACCAATTTCTGACCCAGTTTGTAACCTCTGGCCCAATTCCCATGTTCTCCAGTTTTTTGACTAGTCTCCTGTGCAGAAAGGAGACAAAAGCTTTGCTGAACTCCAGGTAAACCACATCCACTGCCCCACCCTGATCCACTGTTGTGGTGACCCAATTGAAAAAATTAACCAGGTTTATCTGGCAGGTACTCCCTGCCGTGAAACAGTGTTGATTTTTGTTGAGCTGACCAGTTTGCTCCAAAAAAGCTAGGATTCTTTCCTTCAGCAGGAACTCCATCAGTTTTCCCACAACTGACGTTAGACTAACCGGATGGTAGTTACCTGGCTGTTCCTTGCTTCCACTCTTGTGGAGTGGTACTACAGTTGCACTCTTCCAGTCCTCCAGCACCTCCCCGCTTCATAATGATTTGTTGAGGAGTGCTACAAAGGGGGCTGCCAGTTCCCTCCCTAGTTCTTTCAGTATTCTTGGGTGTATCCCATCTGGCCCCATAGCTTTATCTACCTTTAACTTGTTTATTTCCTCCAGGACCCTTTCCTCTGTGAAGGGACCCATGTCTGTTCCTTCAATTGGACACTTCTTTATGCCTATTGTTGTTCCGTTACCATCTGTTTCCTGTGTGAAGACTGAGCAGAAGTACTCATTGAGTGCCTCTACTTTCTCCCCGTCTTGCTCTGTGGGTTGTCCGTCTTTTTTTGTGATTCTAACAATGCTCCTTCTATTTATTTATTTTATTGATTTATTTAGGTCTAGGATTACAAATACCTTTTAGCTAAGAGCTCTTTTACAAAGGTTCCATGTCATAATACAAAATAAACAGAACAATTCAACGAAAAAACAGGACACACGCATGACATTTAGTCAGTTAAAAGCACAAGATAATGCATACGGTAAACTAAGATCAGCCATGAGGCATTGTCAAGACACGCAGGGTAAGGAGGGAAGAAGGGAGGGTGGCAGAGAAGGGCAGGAGAGGAGAGAGGGAGGGTTGGAAGGGAGGACAAGAGGAAAGGTAGGGAGGGGGATGGGAGGCGGACAAGAGGAAAGGTAGAGAGGAGGGAGGGGGAAGGGGATAAAAGGGGTGATAGTGGGGGACATAGGGGATGGGTAATAGCAGAAGTGCTAAGTTGCTAGGATTAAGGGCAAGTGATGAGTCCAGGTATTGGAGAGAGGTTTAAGTGGGACAGTCACATGTGCTAGAGGCTGAGAGTAGCAGTCTGAGCTTGGATTTGAACAGACCAAGCTTAGGTTTGGAGGTAATGTCACTGCTGAGAGCATTCAACCAGAGTGGAGCCCTATGGGTGAATGATCTTTGTCCCTGAGAGGTTCGGCAGTGAGGGACCTGAAGAAGTTGAGATTCAGAGCCTTGGGTACAGTGAGAATTACTAGTGGGGATAGAAGAACTTGAACTCCAGGAGGTAGCAGGCCTAAGGTTATTTTCTTGGCCATTAGGCACGTTTGATATTTGATGCGGTTTGTGAGGTGTAACCAGCCAGTTTGGGTGTAGAGGTCGCACATGTGAGTAAGACGGTGGGCTCCTGTGATGAGATGACATGCTTTGTTAAGAGCAGTGGAAATGCGCCAGAGGGCAGTAATAGTGGCGGAGCCTTAGATGATCAAGCCGTAGTCTATTAAGGAGATAACAGAGCTCTGCACAGCTACCCTTAAGGTTTCTGAAGTTAGATATTGCCTGTGTCTGTAGAGAAGACCAATATGAGTATTTACCACTTTGGCGACATTGTCAATGTGCACACCATATGATAAGTTGCTGTCTACTGTGATTCCCAGGTATTTAAAGAATTGTACCTGTTCAAAGGCAGTTCCAAGACAGTTAGTAATAGACAAAGGATGTTGCCTGCTTATTGTGGGAGCTGCTGACAACCATAAGCTTAGTTTTTTTATAGTTTAGTAACAGCTTGTGTTTACTGAAATATTTCTCTACTGAGGCAAATCCGAGTTGAAGCTGGCTTTACAGGGGTAAGGGGTCCTTGTGGGTTGTGAAAATAATGGCATCATCAGTGTAGAGCAGGATTTCTTCTGGGCAGTATAGTGGAAGACTGTTTAGAATGAGACTGAATAGTAAAGGGCCCAAGATGGATCCTTGAGGGACTTCTGAGCGAACAGGTCTTGAGTCAGAGAGGACGTCTGCAAATTTGACTCTCTGAGAACAGTTTTCCAGATAGCTTTTAAACCAGGCAGAGGAGTCAGGGGAGAGCCTGGCATTTAGGAGCTGTTGTAGTAGAAGTAGGTGGTGGAAAGTGTTAAATGCTTTCGTCAAGTTGACAAAGATGGCACCGACTAAGTGACCCTGGTCCAGGGAACTGTGGATAGCACCAGTGAATTCCAGAAGGGCAGAGGTGGTACTATGCCCTTGTCTGAACCCATGTTGCTGTGAACATAGGATCTTATGTTTGTCCAGATATTCAATAAGTTGGTCAGCTACAACCTGTTCAATGGCCTTGGAGAGAGGAGGTAATATGGAGATGGGCTGGTAGTTCATATGGAGTGCCTTATCCCCATTTTTGAAGACTGGGGTAACCATAGCTGATTTCCATCTATCTGAAAACTGGCAGAGGGTGAGAGAGAGGTTAAGGATCCTGGTTAAGGGTGCTAACAATTCCTCTAGGGTGAGGGACAACAGTTTAAGGTCAAGGGAGTCCCCGCTATGTCTGGTTTTACTAATTGTATTAAGGAAAATTATAAGGGATAGAAATAAGGTTTGGAATAAGTTTAGGAAGCATAAGACAATTGGTTTGCAGCATGAATATAAGAGACTACGTAATTTATGTAAGGCAAAGGTAAGGAAAGCGAAAAGGATTACTTGGTAAATAAATTGGGTAAGGGGTTGTGTGATACTAAGGCCCTTTGAAAGTTTTGAATGATTTAATGGAAAGAGCAAGGATTTGGATAATATTACACTGCAATTAGACGGACAATTGGTTAGTGATCCAATTAAAGTAGTTAATGGGTTTAATGCACATTTTACTGATTTGAAAGGTTTAATATTCAAGGACGTGTTACAAGTTTAGAATTAGAGGAGCTATTAGAGGAAAATTATGTGGATGGGGGGGTGTCTAAATTTCATTTTCAGGAGCTTACTGAAAATGAGGTTTTGATGTATATTTTGAAGACTGATCCTAGGCCATATTTGGGGGCTGATGGAATTGATTATAGAATTTTTAAAAAAGTTGGGTCAATAATTGTTCCAATGTTGACAAAAGTTTTTAATTTTTCCCTTATTAATAATGTATACCCTTTAAAGTGAAAATGTGTGTTGTAAGGCCAATTTATAAAACAGGAAATAAAGTTAATGTTAACAATTACAGACCCATAACACTATTGGCTCCTTTATCCAAATTATTAGAGAGTATTGTTTCTGATCAGGTTAAAGTTTATTTGGATCAAAATTTTCTCTGGTCTCCTTCGCAGCATGGATTTCGGCAGGATTTAGTACAGAAACTGCCTTGGTGAGGTTCACGGGCAGGTGTATAAGGCCTTAGATGAGGGAAAATAGTAGCTGCTGGCTTTGGGACCTCACCAAGGCGTTGATTTGGTGGATCATAGGAAGTTGTTAATGAGTTTGTTAGAGGTTAATTTTTCAAAGGAAGTGATATTATGGATTAATGATTATTTAACTGGTAGGGTGCAGAAAACTATGGTGAATGGTGTATTGTCTGATGAGGGCATTTTGATGTGTGAGTTCCCAAGGGTCTGTATTAGGTCCTTTGTTGTTTACTTTATTTTTAAATTCTTTGCCCAAAGTATGTAAAGAAACAGAGCTTATTTTGTTTGCAGATGATGCAGTTTTATTATGTATTGGTAATACTTTACAGGTTGTACAGCAACAGTTACAGGATGATTTTAGTTTAATGCATGGTTGGTTAATAGAGCAAAACTTAGTGTTAAATCATGTAAAAACAAAATGTATGGTATTTAATAATACAAGATCTAATGTGAATTCTGAGCTAATTTTAAAAGATAATTATGGAAATAATATAGAAAGGGTTTCTGAAATTTGTTACCTGGGCTGGTTATTGATTGTAATTTATCATTTGAATTATATATTCAGAAGTTAATAGGTAAGTTGCATCAAGATTAGGAATGCTTTATCGATTGAAAAGTACTTAACAGATGAGGTTAGAATAATTTTGGTTAATAGTTTATTGTTTTCAGTCATTGATTATGGTTTAATTATATATTTTTTACATCAGTTAGAATGCGACTAAGTTAGTATCTACTTATCATAATATTATTAGATTTGCTACAGGTCAGAAGTAAAGAACTTACCATTGTTTACTCTATAGTTCTATGGGGTGTTTGTCATTAGTTGATAGGTTTAGATTACGTGTTTTAGTATTTCTTCAAAATTAAATTAGAAATTTTTCTGGTGTTATTTGTGATATGTTTCTAAATTGATTAATGGTGTAAGAACTAGGTCACAGGTTAACCTTAACTTTAATTTTCGATTCCTATTATAAAAGTGTGTTTGCTCAGAATTCCCTTCAATTTTATGCAGTGAAATTGTATAATGAATTACCCTCTTATATTATGCAATGTGTTACAATTTTGTCATTTAAGAGGGTTTTAAAGAAATTCTTGGTTGCTGATTCAAAGTGTTGTTGTTTTAAATAATGTATTTTTTTATATGTTTGTATATTATTTATGTATGTTTTATGTTGTGACTGGGCATCAGTGAAAATGGGCATTTTGCTCACTGATTATACAGAATAAAAATAAACAGACAAACAAACAAACAAAGTATTACAGATATATTTACAGGCTTTGGTCTTCCTTTTTTCACATATGTACCTGTAGAAGGTTTTGTTGCCCTTTTTTTTTTTATTTCCTGAGCTATCTTAACCTCTGTTTGAGCCTTTGCATTTCTTATCACTTTCTCTGTCTCTTTTAGTTTCTGTTTATATTCTATTTTGTCTGCCTTGTTCCCCGACTCCTTGTACTTTCTGAAGGCTATGCGCTTTTCTCTCACCATGGTTGCTACCTCCTTGAAAAATCATAGTGGAAGTTTCCTCCTTTTGTTCTTACTAACCTGATGGGCACACTGTGATATGACCATGGTTATTGCATCCTTCAACCTTGTCCAATATTCCTCAATGCTCCCTTCTGTCAAGTTACTAAGGTTGTCTCTTAGGCAGGCCTTCATGCTTGTGAAGTCTGCCCTCCTGAAATCAAGGACCTTCAGTTTGGAGTGTGTGGAGTCTACAGTCCTTTTTACCCTGAACCATACCGTGTTGTGATCACTGTTGCCCAGGTGGTTCCCTGCTTTGACACCCGTAACTCTAGCGCTATTTGTGAATATCGAGTCTAGAACCACATTACCCCTTATGGGTGATTTCACTAGTTGACTTAGGCCTGCTTCCTGTAGTGTGACTAGGAATTCCCTGCTCTTCTGTGATGCTGCTGTGTGGTTATTCCACTCTATGTCCAGCAGATTGAAATCCCCCACCAGCAGCATGTCCCCTTTGCCTGACATCTGGAGGATGGTTTCCAAGATTTCCTTATCCCTGGCTTCCTCCTGATTTGGGGGTCTGTAGATTATTCCTACCCGAATGGGTTTCCAGCTTCCGGCACCAATTCTGATCCATAGATCCTTTGTTTCCCCTAGTACCTGCTGCATTTCTGTAGCATTTATGGTGTCCTTAACATAAATAGCTACCCCCTCCCTTTTTCCCAGTCCTATCTCTCCTAAACAAGCTGTACCCCAGGATAGTCACCTCCCAACCATGATTATTTGTGAACCATGTTTCAGTCACGGCCACCCAGTCTAGTTCTGCCTCAGCTATTGTGGCAGTGAGGTCAGTCATCTTGTTAGCCAGACTCTGTGCATTGAGGCATAGTGCTAACCTCTCTTGCTGTATTGCTTTGTTTGTCATGCCTCCCTTGATCTTATTGTTCATCCCTTTGTAGTTTTCCCTGTTTATGGTTGCTCCCTTTCCATTGTGATGGTCAACGCCAGAGTCGGAAAGGGTTTTATGTTCCCGGCTATCTGCTTTTGCTATCCTGGATTATGTAGATTTGGTGCTAGCTGAATGGGGAGAGACAACAGGCTCTATATGTGCTTCTCCTAGAACTACCGTCATCTCCCCTCCTGCCAGTTTAAATGTCCTACGTGGATGTCAAATTTCTTTCCCAGTGCTCTGACTCCCTCTTTAGTCAGGTGGAGTCCATCAGATTTGAAGAACTCCCTTTCCCAGAAGTTGCCCCAGTTTCCAACAAAGTGGTGCCCCTTTTTGTGGCACCAGTCCTTGAGCCATGCATTGAGCTCACTTATCTCTTTTTATCTGATTTTCTGCCTGTTCTTCCCCTTTTCCCAAACAGGCAGCATCACAGAGAGTGCAATGCTGGACGAAAATGAAACCAATTTCTCGCCGAGCTATGCAATGTGCTCCTTAACCTCCTCAGCCAACCAGCTAGCAAGGTCATTGGTCCCTAGGTGGACCAGGATGTTTGAGCCCTCTTCTTCCTTTTTAACTATGTTGACTATTCGGTCAGTGTCCCTCCAAGTGGATGCTCCTGGGAGACATCTGACCTTCACATCTGCACGTTTTGTCTCAGGTGAGGGTCCACACTGCGAATCATGGAGTCCCCTATGATTATGATTTTTTTCCTGTTGAGATTTTGTTTAAGATGTTGTTTTGCTATTCTGTTGCATTTGGCATTCCTTTTGCTCGAGACATCCTCCGTCGTTACGGATGGTATGGGTGCAAGAAGTGTGTACCTGTTTGCTGTGTTTAGAGTGCTTTGTTGGTTTGGGAGAGTTGCCTGAGCTCTGCCCCTTTTCCTGCAACCAGTTGCCATCCTCCAGGCCTGGTCGTTCTCAGGGGGAGAGGTGTGCTGGTTTGGTATCGACGATGTGGAGGTGTAGTCCTCAAAAAAAATGTTTCCCTGTAGGTGGTTACGCAGGATGCTGATCTCATCCCATGCCTCCTGCAGCTAAGCCCCGAGGTGACATATCTCCAAGCATATGGGATAGCGGCTCTCTCTTCAGACAACGTGACCATTGAAGAGTGTCCTACAGTTTTGGCATCCAATGATATCCATGTGTGTGCCAGCAGAAGGAAAGAAAGAGTACATAATTATTCAGATTTAGAGGAATACAATCTGTTCCAGGTAGACAAAAAAGAAACAGGCCTTTTTTTTTGTTTTGCCTTCTAGTCATGTCAGGCAGGAAGTGGGCGGTGACATGCAGAACCTATATAGAAAGAGGACCCGGGGGTGGGTGGGATTGGGGTAGAACCTTTGTTACTCCTTTCTGCTGGAAAAAACAATCAGTTTGTTAAGGTCTGTCACTTAGTTGCACAACTAGAAACTGGAGGAGAGAAGGTCTCTTTCCCAGTCAGTAAATCTAGGGGCTGGACCGCACTTGGCGTATGCCTCCTAGGGTTGCCCTTTGTGTCTGAGCTGTTGCTGCTGGTTGTTGCTGTCTGAGAGCTTTATATTAGCCGACCACTATTTCAGTGGTGGGTACAGAAAACAGTAAGGCTAGGAGCCGGACCGCTCTAGGGGTATGCCTCCTAGGGGTGCCCTTTGTGTCTGAGCTGTTGCTTCCAGCTGAGAGCTTTCTATTAGTTGACCACTATTTCAGTAGTAGTACAGCAGTACAAATGCCGATTTACATTCAGCAGCTAGGAATTCTGGGTAACTGTTTCAACTGCTTCTTATGCTGAGAGAGCAGCTGCTGGCTGGGTCTGCCTTCCCTCTGTGATTGGTCTCTCTCCCAGTTGGTGAAAATCAGAGAAGCTCAGCAGAAGACAGCAGCCACTGGCTGGGTCTGAGCTGAGCGATCGAGGAGAGAAATCGCTTCAGCGGAGACAGGAGCCTGGACTGTGCACTCCAAGGGAGATTCAGCCAGGTAGAACTGCTGTCAAGGAATCCTTGCTCCTGCACCTGTCGGAGTCTGCCTTCCCTCCGCGATTGGTCTATCTCCCAGTCCATGAAAACCAGTGAAGCTCAGTAGACAGTAAGGCTAGGGGCTGGACTGCACTTGGCGTATGCCTCCTAGGGTTGCCCTTTGTGTCTGAGCTGTTCTCATGCTTTTTAAATGAACTCACCCTGGCACTGCTTAAACCATGATGAAATAGTGAATGTAAACAAAAAAAAGAGGTTTCTTATATCTGAGTTGGTTTTCTGACCTAGTTTGATCACTAGCTATTTAATGTTTTTTGCTGTCTGTGTTGGTCAGCATTACAGCATGCATAGCTCGACATCATCTCTGTTCAGCCACTTGCCTGCAGCTCCTGTGTCTTTATGTACTCGGTGCCCACTCCTCCTACCGAATCTTAGTTTGCTTTCAGTCTCTCTTTTTTCTTTACTCTTTCCCGCTCTCTGCTGTTCTCCCTCACTGTTGCCTCTGCTTCCTAAAATGCACATTTTTCAAAGTAAGTCAGCTTTGTGCATTTATGTGTGTGTTTGTGTGTGGGGGGGTTCAGTGGTCACAAACAGTAGTGTGTGGAACTGTCACGCTGCCACACCGAAAAGCCATTTTCTCCCTGTCTCAACTCGAAACATGGATCAGCGATGAACATGACGAGGAGCTGTAATATTTTTTACAATGACACAGGTTTTAGTCTAAAACAGTTTACAAAAGAGTTGTATTCTTTCTCTGTTGTTGTCCTCTTTATGTACGACATTATACAAGACCCTGCTCTTCTGGTGGAACTAGATATTGAATTCAAACCAGGACATATGAAGATCAGAGGACATCTACTCCAAATAAGAGGGAAACAGTTTAGATCTAACAAAATAATGTGTTTTTTGCACTTCTAGAGTGGTTAATGTGTGGAATTCACTTCCTATGGAGGTAGTTGTGAGCAAAACAAAGTTTTAAAAAAGGCTGGATAACTATATTTGGTCAGGAGGAACTTTAAAGTGTTTTTTATGGAGCTACTATTGGAACAAATATGGGCTAGTGCCTTTAAGCTCCTTGAACTTCCTAGTATGCCTAGTATGAGTATCCTAGTATGACTTGTTTAAATGAAATGTATAAAGCAGGTTTTAGCTGGCTAAATCTGGAGTTTTGAGGATGTGTTTCTTTTTTTTTCTAACCCTGCATTTTTTGAACCATATACTATATAAAACAGTTATGGACAACCATACACAGCAAAGCGTGTGTTTCCATCTTGGGGTTGAGATGACATTAGAGACCTCTCAAGTTTTGTTCTCAAGGTCCCCTATGATGTCATCTCAATCCTTCTATAGAAGCACAGCTTTATTGTGCATCGTTGCCAATACACTAGTCTGTATGTTGCTTTATAATCTGAAGGCAAAAGTGTGCATGAATGCTGAGTGGCCCTGCCCTTTGTTTTTCTCTCTTTCCTCTACCATGGCATCACAGCTATACATTAACCTGCATCTTGACCTCCTATTGGGAGGGTGGGCATGTAACTGCCTTCACAACCAATAATTGTGTTGCTTTGTAGTCAGATGGCAGCGGTGTGTGTGCATGCTGAGTGGGCCCCCCCCCCCATCCTTTATTGTTTTTGTTTTGTGTCTCTCACCATGACATTGGATGGGGGGGTCACCACTGCTGCAACTGATATCTAACTGGGAGGGCCAGTGTGTAACTGCCTTCACAACCAGTGATAATGTTTTATAGTCTGACAGCAAGGGTATGTTTGAATACTGAGTGGCCCTCACCCATTGCTTTTCTCTTTGTCCCCCACTCTGAGACTGGGGTCATCATGGCTGCACCTTGACCTCTACTAGGGGCAGGCATGTGACTGCCATCACAACAAATACCAATGTTGCTATGTAGTTAGATGGCAGGGTTATGTACAGTTGAAGAGTGGCCCTCACCCTTTGTTGCTCTCTCAGTCTACCTCCCCTGACACGGGGGTCACCACAGCTGTCCCTTGACCTCTGACTGGCAGGGCAGGCAGGTACATAACTGCTTTCACAACCAATACCAAAGCTGCTTTGTAATCAGATGGCATGGGTATGTGCAGTTGTGGAATGGTCCTCCCTCTTTTTGTTCTCTTGGTCCCCTACCTTGGCATTGTGATCACCATTACTGCCCCATGGCCTCCAACTGGGATGGTGGATGGACACATATCTGCCTTTGCAACCATTGCCAGTGTTGCTTTATAGTCAGATGGCTGGGATGTGTGTAGATGCCGAGTGTCCCCACCCTCTAGTGCTTCAACACTGCAACTCACCCGGGCCCTTGCTGGTTCTAGGTGGGGCTATCTGATTCTGTACACAAACCCAGGCCTGCTGGGTGATGGTGCAGAGTGCTACTGCTCCACTACAAGCAAGCCCATTTTCTTCCAAATATTTTGTAGACAGGCCAGTAACTATAAAGCAGTCTAATCAGAAATATGATAGGTTAAATATAAAATGATGAGATTACTTGGTATATAACCCGTGTGTTCCTTCAGGTCACTTTCGTATTGAGGCTTTTTTCCCTATTTTTTGACCCAATGTTTCACTTGTGTCCAACTCTGACAACTGCAGTTGCCATGATTGCATCTTTCCTTCAACTGGGAGTACAGTGAGCAGCTACCTTTATACTAACTAAGGTTCATACTAAGGCCTTCTAGGTGGCAGTACTGTAGGTAATGCAGCCCATCGTGATCTTCCGCTTCACTTCTTAATGGTAGTAATCTGTGAGATCTCCCTCCCACATGTACATGTCTAGTGCTTTTAAACCATGCATTTGAGATACTGTCCATCACAGATTGTGGACGTTCATTCCATACCCCAGTTACCCTTTGCATGGTTTCTTCTAACACTTTTAAATGGGTTTTGGCAGAGCTGTTTGGTGTGCCCTCTGGTTCCTAATTTACCAACTTTTTATGTTTTATTTAAATCCCTCATAAGTATTGGGTATTTTAGGAAATCAGAGCAGTAACTTAGTCCCCCCCCCAATCCTCTTACCTCTTTGGACTAAAAACCCAGCTATAGCTAGTCTTTCCTTGTATATCCCATCCCTATCCCCCAAACCATACTTGTTGCCCTCCTCTTCACTCTCTTCAACCTGTCCACATCCTTCCCGTGACATTGTGCACAGAACCGTACACAGTAGTCGACATGTGTTCATATATAGGTTCTATATAGGGCATAGAAAACTTTCTCTTTCCTAGTTTGATACTGCATTTGATACTTCCCAAGACTTTATGGCCTATGTTTGCTACCTGCTCACATTGGCTTGCATGTTTTAATTTATTTGTAATTATAACTCCTAGATCTTGTTTCCTGTGAGGTATTTTTCAGCTTGTATTTTTTTTCATAAAATAATTTGACTCATGATTTTCCATTCACAGATGCATCACTGCACATTTCTTACTGCAGACTGCACAGCTGATTGCCAATGGTGCTACTTGGCTGGCCAGCAAAGGGCACATGAACTCCTAGTGGCCTAAGCCCTCCTATGCTGACAGCTGAATGTTTTGCCTTTAAGAGGTTCTTGACACAGCTGTCAGCAGTGTGGGATTCTAGGGCTCACATTCAAACCCTGTTCACCCATGCCACTGGGCCAGCGTACAAATGCAACTTGGACTTTCTCCTTCAGTACTTCTTAAATATAGTTATAAACTGCCTTATTACTTCCCTATATGTGTAGCACATTTATCTTTTGATGTCATCTTTACAGAAATGTGTATTCACTATTACATGATTCTGAAACTCCAGACCAGAACATTATTAGGAACCAAGTGCATTCAAGATAGAGTAAGATACAGCAATAAGGTAATTGGTATTGCTTGGTGTCATTTAAAAACCAAACAACAAAAAAAAAAAAAAAACAAATACAGCATGTTTTGACCTTCTTCATTTTTGTGAGACTATTCACTGACCATCTCCAGCTCCAACTCCTGAAGCAGTGTTCTGCATGACAAGATTGAATGCTTATGACTCACAACCGATGTGGTTTATGGTGGAGGTGGAAAGTCCTGTGAAGGGGTCAAAGAAGGCCTTAAAGAAATTCAGGGTGAATCAAAATGAGTGGGACAGAGATGCCTACCTAGTTAAACTAAAGAAGGCCCCCAGAATGGTGAGAAGCGCAGCCCAGATATGAAACTAAAAATAGCAAGTGTTAGGGAAGGGAATAAGGTCTTCTTTCATTATATCAGGGAGGAGAGATACACGAAGGAAGGCACTGGCAAACTGAAACTAGATGGGGGTCTTTAGAGGATAATAAGGGTAAGGCAGAAACAGCAAACAAATACTGTACTTTTGTTCAGTATTGACAAAGGAGAAGGTGGGGCCACTGCCATAGGGAAAGGTTGACAAGGATCTCATGGAGTGGCCAAAGCTGGGTATGCCACCCTAACAGCGACATTTCTACAGTGACATGCGTTAATATTGACAACAGCGCCATGCCGATGTAGAAGTGCCCCTGGAAGGGGGCAACCACATCCCTGACCTGCACCCCTCATTGAACTAACTCCGACCTGGAGTTAGAATCCTTTAGTTTGGGGGGTGTGGGGGTTCGAGGGCAAAGCTCCTCAGGTGTAAAAAAGTAGAGAGCCAAACTGTCGGCTCCATGCCATTTTGCAACTTGAGGGTCGACATGGAGCCCATCGCTGTAATGCTGGTCCTGATCATTTTTGTTGCGCCAGCATGGTAGAGCCCCAAAGCTGCATGTAGAACCCATTGCAAAGAAAGGAGTTCTCAAGGACTCTTAGCTCTAAATGTTACTAGATCTCCAGACCCAGGTGGGTTACACAATAGGTTGCTGAGGGAAATGGCACAGATACTAGCCGAACCCTTGACAGACATTTGAAACTGCTCATTAGAATCAGGAGCAGTGCCTAAGGACTGTAGAACAGTGGATGTAGTACCCTTACACAAGAGTGGGTCAAGTGATGAGCTTGGGAGCTACAGGCCAGTTAGTTTGACATCCGTGACTGGATGTTTAATTATCTTGATGCACAGTATTTCTGATGCACCTTTTGCTCCTTGATCGTGTATTGTATTGCAAAGCTTCTGCTCATGTTTTGTATTGTGAAACTATAATATTTCTAATGTCATTATTTCTTTACTGTATGTAAGCCCCACTCCCCGTCTAGGGGTATCCAGATGGTAAAAAGGTGGGAGGGGGGCACTGTGCAACTTAAGCAACCACAGTCCAAGGAAGTAGAAACAGAAATATCTTATTACCTGGTTCGATGATGGCAGTAGCTGGGAGTCACAGTAACAGGGGAACCAAGTCTGCTGCTGGGGGTTCCAGGAGGCTGCAGGGGGACTATTGGTTAGCAGGCATGCATGCACATTCACATTAAGTTTATTGTCCACGCTGAAATCAAAAGAGCAAAACAATTTAATTTGCTTTGAAACAGTAACAACCACTCCATGGAGCATGGGGGGCATTTCATTTGGTGGGTTTCCTTCCACAAACATAGCTGGAAAATCTACTGCAATAGTCTCTTGAGCTAACAGACTGAGTCATTTCATGCAGCCCTCCCTTAAAGGGACACTGTCAACCTCTTTTGCACCATGTTATTTTTAGGTAAAAACACACGTTTTATGATTGCTTACCTTCTCTAAAATTCATTGATGTTGTTGGTTGTTTAATCAGCCTCCTTGCTTATTAGAACTGAAATGCATGGGAATGTACAGTTATACACAGCATTGTTTCACTCCAAATTGTTTACCTATGCTTACTGCATACTTTCTGAACATTAGAAACACCCTCAAACAGTGCAGTCACTCATGATACAATAGTCTCATCTACTCCCACTGCATAATGAGTTGCTAGATAGTGTTGGGGGTGTTCCTGAGCCCAGGAAAGTTGCACTTGTAGTTGGTCAAGAAATGTAAACAAACATGCTTTGATGTGGTAACACCAGTATGGCTGACACTCAGTTTTTTACATTTTAAAAGGAAAAAGGAGTCTGAATCAAACAACCAGCTACATCAACAGTCTCTATAGAATGAGAATAATGATAAACTGTGTTTTTTTAAACTAGGGACACTTTGAGACTAGATGGGGTTCACAGTGTCCCCTTAAGCCATAAAGACTAAATTCCTGGCAGCACTACCACGGCAGGCCAAAACAGGGCCACACTTAAGCACCACTTTTAGTATCAAGCAGCATAGAAACATAGAAGTTGATGGCAGATAAGGACCGCAAGGCCCATCCAGTCTGCCTATTTCTTTTTCTACCTTATAAATGTGCCATCGGCCTTTGCTCTGTCAGTGGCCTATCTATTCATAGTCATTTGTATTGATCCCTTATGCCTATCCCATGCCTGTTTGAAGCCCTGCACTGTATTCATAGCCACAACTTCTTGTGGTAAGCCATTCCATGCATCCACCCCCTTTCTGTGAAAAGAATTTCTCACATTCCCCTTAATCGCCCCTCTAATCTCATGCTGTGTCCTCTTGTCCTGCTATTTTTCTTATATTTAAACATGTTAGACTCTTTCACCTTGTTAATGCCCTTAAGGTGTTTGAATGCCTCGATCATAGCTCCTCTCTCCCTCCTTTGCTCAAGGGTATACATACTGAGCTCTGTTAATCTGTCCTCATATGTCTTCTGATGCAGTTCCTGCACCATTTTGGTTGCCCTTCTCTGGACTGCCTCAAATTGGTTAATGTCCTTGTGAAGGTGTGGCCTCCAATACTGCACGCAGTACTCCAGATGGGGCCTAACCAGTGTCTTGTAAAGAGGGATTATTACCTCCCTCTTACGACTTGTGATACCCCTACTAATACATCCTAACACCCCTAGCCTTACCTACTGCTTTAGAGGTCTGCTTGATGATTTCAGGTCATCAGTGATGATGATGCCCAAGTCTCTTTCTTCCTTTGTGACTGCTAGCAACTCCCTCCCAGCCTATAGGTGGCTTCAGGTTTCTCTTCCCTATGTGCATGATTTTGCATTTCTTTGCATTAAATCCCAGTTGCCACTCTTCTGACCATTTTGCTATTTTATCCAGATCTCTTCTCATTCTGCCCACCCCATCTGGATCATCTACTCTGTTGCAGATCTTGGTGTCATCTGCAAACAGACAAGCCTTACCCTCTAGTCCATCTGCAAGGTCACTAATGAAGATGTTGAAGAGGACTGGCCCCAGGACTGATCCCTGAGGTACCCCACTGGTGACTTGCATCTCTTCTGACTGTATACCATTTACCACCACTCTCTGTTTTCTGCCCGTCAACCAGTTTGCCACCCAGTTGATCAACTTCTGACCCACCCCAAGCCTACCCAGCTTGTTTATCAATCTTCTATGTGGAACAGTGTCAAAAGCTTTGCTGAAGTCAAGGTCGGCCACATCAACTGCTCCCCTTGGTCCACCACTCTGGTTACCCAGTCAAAGAAATCTATGAGATTAGTTTGACAGGACATTCCTTTTGTAAACCCATGCTGTCTTGGATCCTGTGCCCCTATGGATTCCAGGTGTTGCACTATCCTTTCCTTAAGGAGTGCCTCCATAATCTTGCCCACTACTGAGGTAAGACTGACTGGTCTGTAGTTCCCGCCTCCTCCTGCTACCACGCTTGTGGGCGGGATCACATGAGCCCTTCTCCAGTCTTCTGGGACCTCTCCTGTGCTCAGAGACTCACTAAACAGTTCTGCTAATGGCTCTGCTAGTTCCACCTTTAGCTCCTTAAGTACCCTGGGATGTATGCCATCAGGTCCCATTGCCTTATCCACCTGAGCTTAGCAAGCTCTTGTAGGACCCTTTCTTTTGTGAAGGGAGTAGTGCTCACCTCCCTCCCCCCTGTGTCCATGATGCTGAGCTGTGGGCCCTGCCCTACCTTCTCTTCAGTAAATACTGAGCAAAAGTATCTATTTAGGATAGATGCCTTTACAGGGTCCTCCTCCTCACATGCTCCCTTTTCTCCATTAAGCTTAGCAATACCCCCTCTGGACTTTCTCCTTTCACTAATGTATCTATAGAAAGTCTTGTCACCTTCTTTTACTGTTCGTGCTAGTGTTTCCTCAGTTTTCTCAGCATCTTAATTTCATTACTTCTCCCTTCCTCAAATTTTCTCAGGCATGTTTTCTCTTTCCAGACTTTGACCTTATTTTTTTTTTTTCCGAACTCTGTTTATGCTCCCCTTACCACTGACCTCTCTCCAGTGTGGTCTCTCAACATGCTGGCTCTACCCGTCTGGTCTGAAGCTCCAACCATCCATACTTCGGCTGAGGACCCCCCCACTCCATGCACAGCTAGCCCTAACCCCTCAGCTCTGAGTCCTCCGAGGTAGGACCGCCATGACTCCTACCGGTGCTCTATCTATAGTGCTGGAGGGCTGCTGCAGGAGGAGGAACTGGAGCAGATGGCTTGACGCCCGGCATGGGACGTGGGGCTGCTGCCACTAGACCCACCTTTGCAAACAGTGGAGGGGGGTCCTTTCCTCTCCGCCCCTTGATTGTGGGATGTGCAGTGTCATTCCAGCACGCTATGTGAGCACTCCCACACATGTCTGGAGGATGGCCGCCCTACATTCCCCCTGTTCCTGCGTGGTCCATTCATCTGTAGTGCACCCGGTCTCCACCAGGTGCCGCTAACTGGGTGGGACAAAATCCCCCCTCCCTCCCAGGAGAGGAGAGCAGTCCTACAGATGCTCCATCCTTTCCTCCCCGGCCAAGCCCCGGTGTCCTGGGCTCGTTCCTGAACCCAGGTCGCCGGCGCGGTGTGAGGTATGGTGGATGCCTCAATACTCAGCGCCACCGGGCTGCCAGACTTTGACCTTATAACAGTCACTTTCCATAGGGAGCATGAAAGCACAAGATGTTTCTACTGTCCTGATCCCTTTACTCTTACTGCCCTTTCAGTATTCTGAACTTCCCCAGGGGGTTGCCTTCCAATCTGGAGCTTATTTCTTTACTTCAAGATCTTAACTTTATCAAAACTTTATTCGATGTTCCCAGTGTTGGAATTATACTTCCAGAACTACCAAGGCTGTAAAAAAGTTTGGATCATGGACCATCTGTGGCTGTTTTAAATCTGTGTGTAATGCACGCTAACGGGTCTGATGGAAGGCACTCTGCACTAAACAGTACTCATTAGTTTGTGTGGCCCTTTTTTTCTTAGTAAAAATAAGCATACAATGCAAAACCTTGTGTTACATGTTTATGAATGTATTTTCTAAAAACTATATATTTGAGCATGGCATGTTATTTATTTGTAGACTAATGTCTGACTAATAATCTTGTGGAGCCAATGCAAAGTGGGTACCACTTTCTGAACTTGACCAGTGCAAACAAAAAAGTTAAGCATGAATCTTGTTAAACCCCTCCCCAAAAAATGCACAATAAAGCTGGAAGTAATTATATGTGGCCTATAAAATGGGTAGAAAAAATCTGAGCTACTGATACCTCAGATAGGCTAACACTAGGGCATTTATCTTAGCATCTGCATAGCATAATGCCATCTGAGGAAAATGTACCAGTGCCAGCCTGTCCCTGGCTCATCACCTCAGATATCACACAGCCAGTATAAAATCCACATTTTCAAAAAGATGGTTTGTCCCCTGTTAGCAAACCAAGGTGAAGACAACTTGTCTACCACTGTTCATTCACCAAGATTTAATCAAATTTCTTATCATATTACTAAATTTTCTATGGGTGTCTGTGCTGTGCGTGTGATACTGTAGCAGAAAAACATGATCCAGTGCACCCCTGCCCCCACTGCTCTAAAGTACCTACCTTTCACGCATTTTATAAATGCAAGAAAACACGACAGGGTGTCCCATGTGCTGAGATAACCACCCTTCCAGGGCATGTAAGGCCTTCTGCCTTCAGCACTGGGTCTTAAAACTCCCCTAGGCAGCCAGTTGGCCAGTTATCTCTGCATAAGGCCCACCACCATTCTGTCATGTATTATTGCATGATGAATCATGAAAGACCCATTCTGTACCAGCTCAACAAAACCTTTTCCCCTTATTTCATAACTTTTGAATTCTCTCCCATCACCCTATGTTTTAGACAGGATAAAAAAATCCAAAGTCAAGTACACCACTTCCCATACTTTATTGTATACTTGAGTGGTTTATTAATGAGTTAATAGAGCCCCTGTGGTGTTTCTTTTGGTACAAGACAATCAGACTCCTCTCTTGAGGTTTGGACAGCAGCCAGAACCTCTCTACTACGCTTTGCGCTCCTCTCACCCAAACCTCATGATCGGAGCCTCTTCTACCATAAGAGACACACCACGGAGGCCCAAATATTTACAGAATTCAAATCATCATGTTTTGCAATTTCAGTTTTGTAACTCATTTTAAACAGCAGTGTAATGAAGGGAGGGGCCAGCCTGTAAGACAGTACAAGTATTTGTTTTTTTTTTGTAACTGGGCAAGGTCCACTAGACACAAGTGCCTATTTTCAGAGGCAACCTGGAAGCACTGGGGAGGTTAAGTGACTTGCTCAGTCACATAGTAGGCAAGTGGAGGTTGTGGGAATCGAACCCAGCTGAGCTGGATTTACCAAGCTCATTTACAACTCATTGATCTAACCTCTAGGCTGGGCTATACTGCCACATTGTAAAAATCTAATTACACAATGGGGTCCAAAAATGCCATTGTCTGGTTGGTTAGTTGGCACCTCTTGCCCGTTGTAAATCCTCCACAGTACCAATGGGAAGAGGTGCCAGCTAGCCTCATGTAGTTCCCAGTGAGTATCACTCTGACCCCATCCACATCAAAAGTACTTGCCGCTTTCTTTGATCTCACCCCCGAAAATAAACTTGTGCAGTACTACCTTGTTCAATCCTAGGGTTACCACCTTTTAAGAAGCCCAAAGTGGGACATTTCTTATTAAAACTGGATTTTTCGCAGGACAATATGTCATCTCAACCAATGCAACAGACATGTTTCTCTAAATAATCAGAATTAAGACTACGTGTTGTAGTTCTTCAGTTGTTTCTTGTGCTTTTCATTATTTTAAGGTATTTTAGTTAAGGTATTATAGTTTTTTGCAACATTTAGAGGAAAATCAGAAAATATTTTTCTCTACAATAATGTCAGGACATTTAGCATTTTTCATGTTTTTCTGCAGGACACAGCTGCCCAAATCAGGACTGTCCTGCAAAAATAGGGACAGGTGGTAACCCTATTCAATCCCTACTAAACAACTACCGGAAGAACAGTAACACAAATAATGAAAAACACCTGAACGCTGCTAAAATCCATATTGAGTGCAAAAAACAGTGCTTCTGTTTGCCATGTTCGACTCCGCTCCATAGCGACGTTTCCCAAAGCAGCAAAACTCTGAACTCAAACACCACAGTCATTCACCATAAAGTACCCAATCTCATTACCAAAGAAAAAAGAACGCTTCGTTTTTCATTCAAAATAAAAAAAAAAGGAACTACTACCTCAACAGGCATCACACCCAGAACCAGTCCATCATTTACTACATGCTGTTGGTGCTTGCAGCAGCGCTCAGTTGGTAAACCACGCGCAGCTCACTCCTATATCAGAAACTCACTCCTGCTGCTTCACATTGCCGGTCCCAGTACACAACTGCCTTACTTAAAAAAATTAAAAATAAATATACCATCACCAAAACGGAAAAACAAAATAAAGTCCCAGTACACTGCAGCTATACAAACACAAAACACTGCCGAAGTGTGCATGTCTCTGTATTTCCGCCTAGTAACAGGGTACTGTTTTATACACAGAGGAAGGATATCCTACAGAAAATTATTAAAAAAATCAATTTCTTTTGAGCGGAAAAAATACATTAATATGGAAAAAAATCTGTAATTACTAGCCATTGTATAATAGCAATTTACCATGACAATGGTGTGAGTCATCCTAGTATTTACGATGCCTGGTGTGTTTTTCTCACTCGGCCTATCGGCCTCATGACCAAACAACACACCAGGCATTGTAAATCCTAATGTAACCCACATCGTTGTTATGGCAAATTGCTTAAATATAGTAAGTTACTAAAGAGTTAACAAACATTTTTTTTTTAAATACGACAAGTCTTGCTGAACTCAAGTTTCATAGGTTTTTTCAGAGCTTTTTAAAGACCAAAGTCCATTATAGCTCGCACAAATACTAGTGGTACCCAGTAATGCTATTACTTATCAGATAGGAGTCTAAGGAATGCTTGAAGGTTTCCATGGTACTACTCGCAACCACCTCCATGGGGAGTTTGTTCCAAGTCTTGACAACTCTCACTGAGAACCAGAACTTCCTTAACTGGGTATTATACCTCTCACTTATTAACTGTAAGGAGTGGGCTCTAGTGTTATATTTCTGATCTCTCAATGTAAGCTCCAACTGTTTCCATAGATGTGAATCCGTTAGTGCTCTGAAAATCAAGCACATGTCTCCCCTTAATCTGTGGTTTTCCAGTGAATATAACTCCAGGTTTTGCAACCTTACTGCATAGTCTTGACACCTAACCTCTTTGATTCTTCTTGTAGCCCTTCTTTGAACTGTTTCTAGGGCTTTTATATTTCCCTTATGCCCGGTCTATATCCTGCTGTTAGGAAAATACGACCAACAGATAACCTTATTCCCAGAGGAAAAAAAACTGAAAGTAGGCAGAATTACCTAGCCCTCGTTTCATACAGACAAAGAATTGGTTGGCAGATAAGGACTGTTTGGCCCACCTACTCTGCCCATTTGAGTTCCTGCCCATATTGTTACCACACACCCTACCTGATCTCAGACTCCTCCCCCCGCCAACTGCCACCCCCCCACATGGTTGAAGCCACCACTTTCCCAGTCAAGCAAAACTACATTAAAAAAAAACTAGCTTTGGCTCAGTGAGTGTTACTTAGTTACCACCAGCTCTAATGAACATAATAAATACATAGTGATGGGACAGACTACAGTATCTAGCAACTCATTCATTCCATTGCTGCTTAATCCATAACCAAATAGATATCAACCTAAAATTTTTCACCTTTTTACTGTATATGCAGGCCCTCTCCCTCCCCCCCACACTTGCTAATTAGGACCAATGCATGCTGCTCAACATTTGGATTTAAACCTAACCCAGACCCTATATATACTTACTGAAGCCCTCCACTGACTGGTGTGTGGTTGGCTTCAGAAAGCAGACCATTACCTTACTTTACTGCCATAACTGGGTCACGTGGTTGTTGCGGTTACTACCCATGCCTTGAGGGCTCAAACAAGGTTGGGGCCTGGGTTTGTATTTTCCTGATTGGGGGGTCGAATCCGAGTATTTTAAGTTTAGTGCAGTGCCTACACCCAGAGTAAAATTTAAGTGGGCCTGGTGTCAGAGCAGTACAACTGTCTGGGATGTAGTACCTCCCCACCTCCCCACAGTGCCCCCCTACACATGGAAAATCACAGTGCAACCTTAAATTCAAGAAAACTGCAATTAGTAACTTAACCCCTAATAACATCCTCGTGAGACAAAATGTAAATTATCAGTAAACTATTATTAGGAAATATTCACAAGGGATTGGGGGATGCAGAGCAAAATGTTTTTTTTTGCAGAAACTTGTTCACTCTGGTTGCAGGACTGAACTTAAGTGCCTGACTAAGCTCTGCCAGTTAAGTGCTTTAAAACAGCAGTACGTGTAGCAGTGACCATAACAGTGACAGTTGCAGTAATAGTGATGGTAACAGTGACAATAACAGTAACAGTGCTGTGCCCACTCCCCACCAGGCAAGACCATACAGTAGCAAATAACACTGCAAACCTTTTAGTATTACCAGTCCACCTGTACTGGGAGCACTACCCACTGGTACCAGTTTAACCTTTAAACCTTTAAGGGAGCTCGGTGTGCTTCACTGGGTAGCCAGCCGTAGGAACGTTGCAGGCCCAGTGACGTTGCAGCTGGCTGGCTGACTTTAAAACAAACAGAACAATCAAACCCAAAAAATCCACAGGCCATGCAATTGCTTAAATGGCCAACCTCCAAATGAGGTATCTGTAGCTCCTGACCCATTGGCCAAATCTATATATTTGGTAGCTAAACTGTACAAATATTCCCAGTTGCAGGGCATGCCCTGAGAGCACTCACATTTCTGATGTACTAGCTCCCTTGTCAACTAGGGCTCCTTCTTTTCATTTCTGCAACTGGAGGTCATCTCAGGCTTAGGATTCAGTTGTGCAGTTGGGGAGGGGTGCAGCTAGAAGGTGAAGGTCTCGGGTACCTCTGTATGGGGTAGATCAGGCTCTCTGTGTTCACAGTCATCTGGAACTCTCTGCTTCTTTTCTTTCCCTTTTCCGCAGGACAGATCAATCTAAAGAGCAGGGGCCCCTCACCACACAAACATGTGTAGGCTTCTGGATCCTGGTGTGGTATGTAAGTTAGTACCTGGCAATAGTACTAACCAACTATTCTCCCAGAATGTCTGCAGGATTAATGCAGGTATTTCTTTCACCGTTGTCTCAGTGTAGGCTTTCTCACACAGTCTCTGCTGCCCACAGGCTGATAGCTAGAGCACACTTACTAGATCAGCAATCTTTTACCTCCTTTAACAGGGCAATCCAGTTCAAAGAGCCCTCATTGTCTCTTCCTGCTGCCCCTCTTCCTGGGACCAAAAGCAACACCAAGCAGCATGATGTCATTTTCCAGTCAGATAGTACTGAAAATATGTCCTCTCAATTAACAGCACCTGTGACGTCCCTCCCTCTAAATAATGCATTTTCTCCTGTGTGTTCTCAGACAAAGAGAGTGCCTGACTTATCTCTGGTCTTGGTGCCAGCAAGAGAAGAAGAACATAATTCTTTGCAGGACTTAAAAACAACTAGTGTTTCAATTGCTTGATGCTGCATTTAACTGTTTTTGGGACCCTAACGCATTAATATCTTGCTTCCCACTGCAGTGATAGCCTTGCATGGATCTCTTTCTCAAAAGTGTCTCTTTCTTAGGTGTGAAGGCTTAACATGTGAGTTCCCAGTGAAGGAACAGCTGCCGAGCCTATGATACCAGCCCTACTGAAGAGATTTATTTTTTGTAGCTACCAGGGCTCCTTGGAGAGCTACCAGGGTTCAGCCACGGCAGGCCCCGGTGTAATTCCAACAGTGGATGATTCGTTAGCAAGAACTGAACCACCAGAACCCTTTCAGACATCCAATCACTGATGCCAGTGCACGGCAGCTGGGCCCTATTCCGGGCAGTTGTGGGTACCCCTGGCCTTTTCCCAGTAACTCCTGGCATTTTACACTCATAAAGCAATTCCAATCTCTGAACTGACTGATCAGGAGGACTTCTGCCAGTGCCACACCGGAGCGCCCGATGGGCTGCCACCCACTGGGGTCTCAAACATAACTCCCCCAAATGGACTTTCCCCACCTCCACAGGCTGCTCAACTAAGGAGTCCCAACTCTGTAGCAGCCACCAGCTTGGGGAATAGGGATAGTGCTGCCACCATCACACCCCCAACTGCTTGGGCTGCCACATCCAAGCTGTGCCCTAGGCTCCTATGCCATAGTGGACCCACTCACAGAAAACCTTCTGACTCACTGCTGAACTCACCCATGGGCACAGTTTCTTTCAGCTACAGGCCCCATTGGTGATTACCCTACCAAGGTGCCGAAGTTCACTTGCCAGGCCTCCATTTATCTTTCTTCTCTCTGGGCTCTGGCTCCCATTTGCACCGACAGGCCCCATTCATTGCTCAGGTGCTCCCTTTTACTTCATACCTGAACCATCACTTTCCAGATCATGGGTCTTTGAGGGTGGAGGGCCGGTGTGGCAAGCAACCCACCCTGGCCCTGCCACGGCCCCCCGGCCTAACTTGCAGGCCGACACCCTCCACTTCTTTTCTTGGGGCTCACCCCCCGGATTCCTTCTAGCACCAAACACACTTCCCTTTTATATCCCAAGGGAGGGGCTCCCTGCTGGCAGCAAGCAGGTCCTACATCCCAGACTCACAGGCACCACAGCTTCCAGTTCCTCTCTGATTGCATTTAGCACTCAGAAATTTAACTACTAAGTGCCAGAGGGTGCTTACATGTATTTGTACTCCATTGTGCATGTAACTGCACTCTTCCTTCCCCAGGTCATGTTAGGGGTGGAGTTCCTCAAAGATCTGTGTTGGGACCTGTAATCTTACAAATCTCCATTTCAGATATGAATAAAGGGATATACAATTGGTGTACAAAATACGCTGATGATACAAAAATTGGAGGGTCGTGTAACACTTTATGGCAAGTTAAAGAAATCCAACAAGACCACGACCAAGTCACAAACTGTACACAAAACTGGTAGATGCTATTTAATTTGGAAAAATGCTGTGTTATGCACCTAGGAAACAAAAATGATATACATTGTTATATTGTTTTAAAAACAACAACCTGTGAGAAAGATCTCAGGGTAACCATTTCTACCACATTAGACCATGGTAAACAATGCAGTGGTGCTATATCAAAGCAAGTAAAGCCTTATGGGTTATAAGAAGACACTTTTATAGCAAAACCAAAGAAGTAAAAGCACCATTTTATAGGGCTTATGTTTGCCCCCACTTGGACTGTGCTAGTTAATTGTAGTGCCCCCATAAAAAACAAGATATAAGTAACACTGAAAAGGTACAAAGAAGGGCAAGAAAAAATAATTTCCAGTTATCAAGACCAAATATACGAATCAAGACTGATCATTTTAAATGTTATGCCGCTATATACACATAGGGTCAAAGGGTGACCTATTACTTATGTGAGATAGTTTGAATGGTCCAGAACTCATGTGTGATTTTAATTTAGAATTAAAACAAAATGCAAAGTAATAACAGGTCAGCTGCTACAGTAAAAATGGTCAAAAATCCAATACAAACTAAAGGAAATATTTCTATATTCATAGAATTGTAACCCCTTGGAACTCCATATCAGCAGAAATTATTAAAAGTGAAAAAAAAAACAAAAACAAAAAAAAGAACTTAAACAGAAGCTTGATGATTACATACCAAAGGGAGGCAATCGGAAATACTTCCACTGATTAAGTGGCGAGGCTCCCAATGGACTTGCACCTTCTTAGCTGCTACTTAACCTTAGTATGAACCTTTGACTGGGTGACAGAGGCTGTGAATCAAGGTCAGGCAGTAGATATGGGGGAAGAGATTTTCAAAGCCCCTGATGCAGATGCAGGTGCAAGATCCACCTGTGTCTGCATTGAAGGGAGTGCGCCCACCGCCTGCCACTATTTTCAAAGCAGCGCTTATGGGTTATGACAATGAAATGGCTTTTGGTACACTGCGTCAACAAATGATGCAAAACGAGCTTTGTTGTCCCTTACATCATTTATTGATTCAAGTGTCAGAATATTCATGGCCGACGACTAGACATGTGTAGACCAGCTAACTGCTGATCAACTTGTGTGAAGAAAGTTTTAACTGAAGAGAGGAGGGTGGGTAGATCTGTGATGGATCTGCTTTGAAAGTCTCCCCTTCCTCCAACCCCCCCACTCTATGTGGAATTTTGCTGGCACCAAGAACAAAATCTGCTTTTTTTTGCAGACAGTAGCAAGCTCTGTGGCAGGGTTGTCTGCAAGGAAGGGATACGGGACATGAGGGAGGACCTGGAGAGGCTTGACAGAGGGTTTTTTTTTTTATCTGGGAATTGGGCCTTGGTGCCAAAAAATGCAAGGTCTTGCATTTTGGAAACAAAATTCCAGGTGCTGAGTACAAACTGAGGGGAGTGGGAGTCATGGTAATCAAGGAGGAAAGGGATCTGAGGTGATGATTCAAACAACCTGAAAGCATCAGCGTAGTGCAGTAAGGTAGTGGGGAAGATGAACAAAATGCTGGGTTGCATAGGCAGGGGGTTTCATTAGCAGGAGGAAAGAGGTGATCTTATGCCAGTACAGTACCCTGGTAAGACTACATCTGGAATACTATGTGCAATTTTGAAACCCTCATCTAAAGAAGAACATTAATAGATTGGAATTGGTGTAGAGGAGGAGGGCCAACAGTGGAAGATATGAAAGCTGAGACTAAAGAACCACAACATGTACTCTCTAGAGACCTCTAGAGGAGAGGCGTGATTGAAACATTTAAATATAAGGTAGGATCACGTGAACTATTCAAGATCTGTAACAATAAGACTACCGAGGAACAACAGCAAACTGGTGGTGGGGGCTAAATTCAGAAAGGACGCCAGTAAGTACTTTTGTATGGAAAGGGAGGTGGAGGGGGAAACAAACATTCAAATGTGCTTATCAGCTCAAGGACTGTTTGAGATATGGTAGGGCAGACATAAGGGGCTGTTGAAGTGAGCAGGGGAAGGAGGGTGGATAGACATGAACCTCTAGAGGGCATGTGCCACCACAGAGAGCAGACTGGATAAATCATCTTCTTCCGGCACATTTCTATGTTTCTATGATGAGTACAAGTCTTCTGAAGTAGGATGAATGACTTGTGAAATCAAAGCTTCCACTGCTGTATGTGATACAGCAAGCCCCACCCATGAGATGTGAGACTAAGACTGCCTAATGTTACCTGGGCACAGTCCATAAGGCCTTTGATTAGCTAGTGTCTGTGTTCACTTTGTTTGGCAGGAAATGGAAAGTGGCACGGTGACCTCAGCCAATGGGTATATTTAGACAGATTGCTACCATGGTGCTGCCCTACAGTAAATGAATGCAACCCCTACCGTTAGTGACAAGGAACCTGAATGAATGTATACAAACTCCCAATTTATACTCTTAAGTATGCAAAATGAACTAACACAATAATGTCAAAGTACACAATAAACTGCAGTTGAAAAGGATGTTTAGTGGAGGACAGGAATAGGCTCCGGAGGGAGGAAGGAATAGGTTGAATGCAAACAAAACAACAATTCACAGATATCCCCAAATCACTCCCAACACCCTCTGGTGAGTACTCACACAGTCTTTGCTTTCCTCCCTCACTGGTGCACCACCACCCTGAAGTCCCTTGGGACCTCCCAAACAGTCCTTAAGAGTGCACACAGTGGGTAGTTGCAGGCCTAATGTTGAATCACAGTACAGTACCAAGTGGAAGCTGATGGTTGGATATCTCAAAGAAATGCACTGTAACAGAGATGCGAGTTGCTCCTGGCTGTAGCAGTTCTGGAATGGGCTTTGACCTAAATCATGCTGGAATACCCAATCATTAGTTAACTGGTACTAACTTGCCAAAGAATTGGTGTATTATTGACCCAGTACTCACAGCCTCAAGCAGTCTCTGTGGTTGCTGACTGCACTGGGACATCTCTCTCCTGGTTGCAGATGCAGTTGATTTTACAGGTGCGGCAGATCAAGTGCATTTCTTGATGGCAGTTGTGGGCCATGCTGGTCTTTGATGTCCTCTTCGCCCCACAGGGGGAATTCATCCACCCCAAGGGGTAGGCAATCAGTCAGGGCCTCAAGTAACTTAAGCCCTTTGTCAGGACAAGTTCTTATAGCACACAAAGACTTGAACAGGTGCTTTGGTGTTGTTCCAGACTGGAACAGAAAAATTTTTTTGCAAAGACATTTAAATAACATTTATCAACCCAATAGCTGACTGCTGAAATCACTCTTGGGTCAAACTTCTTTCTGCCTAGCTGCACCTGTCAGAAGAATAATTTTTTGCTCTACGCCTACACAAAACCCTTACAAGTAATAAGGTTACACAGCACATTTTTTGCATAGGTTACACAGCACGTTTATTGCATGCTGTCGTAGCAAAGAATTGTGTTGTGTATAGCATTACAATTGATGCCACAGTGTACATCACATTGTCCCTACGAGTAACTGACTCCATCTGTATCAACATGCAGCAGAGTACTTTGCACACAAACTGACTGACAGCATAGTGCTGTAACAAAATACAGCAGTAATCTCTACAATATACAATATAATTTGTAAAAAAAAACCTGTGTTAATGCACCAGTTAGGGTAACTTAACTCCACAAAAGTAGGGAAATGTGGCATTAGGGTTTCCCATCCTAACACCCCTCCCACCTCCCCAAGCAGCAAAAGGAAAAAACATTAGGGTTTGGGGTCTCCAGAGTCTTGGCGAATCAGTGGTGGGGTCTTCCTTGGGGGTTGTCAACCCTAATGCCCACACCATTCCATGGGCAAACAATGCCACACATGATCTCCTTTCTTCACGCAGGGCCATGGGGGAAGGGAGTGAGCATTATGGTTGAACAACCCCTAAGGCAGACCCTCCCACCACTGATTCATGAAGACTCTGATGACCCCAAACCCTACATTTTTTCCTTTTGCTGGTGGGGGAAGGGGGCATTAGGGTGGGAAACCCTAAAGCCACATTTCCCTACTTTTGTGGCGTTAAGTTACTGGTGCATTAATGCAAATTTTTTCAGATTATTTCCTTACTTTTTTAGGTAGTATAATTGAATTCTCACTTGCCTGTGGAAGCAGGGCCCAGAGGGCCCTGCACTCCCATCCCTTTATAGATGCATACAAATATGTTGCCATGGAAGCACAGGGCCTGCACTTGCATTTCAGACAAAACAGCAACCAGATTGTCAACATAGCCTTATTATTACCCCACCTCATGAATGTTGTGCTAAGAATTTTCAGATCCCTGCCGAAACATAATTCCGCACCACCACAATGTCATCCTGTGCTACAGGTATGAAAACACATTTTGGCTAGGATTTGAAAAATGACAGCTGTCACACTCATGAGGTGATGTGAAAAATAGCTATGTTGATCATTTGGGGTAATAATATTTAAAATTACCAAAGTTACGAGCAAGTGTAGTAAAATGTCAACACAAGTGCCTAACTTTGCCATTTTTACATATTTTGACCCAACATTTTCAACATAGATTTCTTATGACCCCACCTCATGAACAAGAGCAGTGAAAATGTTCAGCCCCTGCCTGAAAAGTGATTTTGCCAACTGACCATAAAATTGCCTTTCATGCCAGATTTGTGGAATTCCACTGACGTGTTTCATGAAGTGGGGTCCACAAAAGGCCATGTTGAAAATTTGGTGCCAAAATATGCAAAAATTGAAAAGTTATGCATTAAAGTTGAAAACCCCATTGAAATACATTGAACCGCATTTACCTTAGTTTCTCATATAGTAGTCACTGGTTCCAGCAGCAAGATGTGTCTTCGATCGGGGAGTAATTCTTCACCCTGGGACCTGTTCAGGTGAGCGAGGGTGTGTGTGGGGTATGGGGGTGTGGCGTGGTGGGTGCTCAGTGGGAAGTCGGGGTAGGGTTGGATCTGTGAGGAACTGTTTTCTTTTTTGCAGGTTTAAAAAAAACATTGAGGGACCATTTTCTTTATTTCAGAGCAGGATTACAGTATGGGACAGCAATTGAAGGGGGTACCACTAGGCAGGGAAAAAAAATGTATGGGACAGTGATTAAAAGATGGGGATTCCACAAGACACCAGAAACCAAACAATTATGACAGGGACCGCGATCGGGGGCACTAGATACCAGGGAAAGCAAACAATATTCCAGGGAGGGCCATCGGAGGGGGGGGTGCCACTAAACACCTGGGAAACAAAATATTATGGGGACTGTGATCGGGGGAGGGGCGCTAAACACCAGGGAAACAAAATATTACAGTGACTGAGTCTGCTCATTATGAAGCTGACACTTTCTGTAACAAGAAATCCCAGAATCATCTTCATCTGTCATGACAGCGGTGCTGCAAAACTGGAATATTCAATAGCATGCGGCGACTGTCTCCATAGTAGAACAACCTGATCACAAAACAAAGGAGCATAGATTGTTAAAACTTTAACGTGCACTGAATGCTATAGAATCTCCTACTGCTGCAGCCTTGGTTTTATGTTCACCAAGGATGATTCAAGGATTTCTTGTAAATGAAAATGTCAGTTTTGAAAGCAGTAGATTCAGCATGATACAAGACACAGTACTTCATTTGGCAGCAATTACAGAAACACTGTTTTTGCACACGAACTTCAAATGTGAACCACAGCAATAACTGGTTTGGGGCTATCACTGTTAACTATTCACTGTACTGGTACATGGAGTTCTAGATGGACCGGTGCCATGTGCACCCTGCTGTTACACATTCTTTGCCTGCTGTCAGCTTTATGATCCCTGTGACACTTGTTAATATTCAGTGATGTCATAGTCACACACATCCTCTCAATCCAAGCACAATCCACTACAGATTCCCATCCTGCATACAGGTTTAACCATACTTTGTGTGCATTGATTCTGTCCAAGCACCTCGTCCAAGCAATGTTCTGTAGAAATAACCTTTCCTGGTGCTGTTTTGCAACAAATCCCATCAAATCCTCTCATTGTGATTGAAATAGACACCCATCCTCAGATGCCAGCTTATAATGACAACGAACAAATATCATCTGCCACTGACTGTACCAGTATGCTAATTAACCTATGTTCAATGAAGGCTGGAGGGATACTGGGATGCATAGGGAGAGGCATCAACAGTAGAAAACAGAAAGTTGTTATCCCTCTGTACAGAGAGTTGGTGAGACCCCATCTGGAGTACTGTGTACAGTTCTGGAGACCCCATCTCCGCAAAGACATAGAGTGGAGGCTGTCCAGAGGAGGGCAACCAAAATGGTGCAGAGTCTGCACCAGAAGACATACGAAGAGAGACTAAAGGAGCTTAATATGTATACCCTTGAGGAAACAAGGGAGTGGGGGGACATGATAGAAACTTTCAAGTATCTCAAGGGAATCAAAAAAGTCCAAGAGGGTAGCATCTTTCAGAAAAAGAGGTGTGCAAGGAGGCACAATTTGAAGATAGAGGGGGGATGGCTCAGAGGTAATGTGAGGAAGTATTTTTCATGGAGAGGGTTGTGGATGATGTGAACAGCCTTCCTGAGGAAGTCGTGAGTTAAGAACAGTGGGGAAATTCAAGAATGCATGGGACAGACATAAGGCAATTCTAGTGGGGGGTAGGAGGAAGTAGGCTGTTGGTTAACTAGGATCTGCAGCTTATCCGTTAGGTAGGAAAATGGGCAGACTAGGTGGGCCACGCGGTCCTTGTCTGCCATCAAATTCTATGTTCCTAACCACCCTTGACCCCAGCTTCTACTGTTAGCTGGACTTTACATTAAGAATCACCGTTTGCCGGCATCCATTATAGTCAAAGATAATTTAGTTTTCCATCAGCATTATTAGCTGTTTATGATTAATGAAGCTAGTTATTATGTTTTTTTTTTTTTATTTTTATTTAAACATTTGGTAACCGGGAAAGGCACACTGAACCATGCTCGTCTCCAGGTGTGACCCAGAGAGAGGAACATGGGATACCATATAGAGAAATGCAAGTACACGAAACAAAATAATGCAAGTACATGAAACAAAATAATGTAGAATACATTAGAAACAGTATACAGGCTACAGTAATAGCGTTAATATAAACTTTAGGTAATAGCTTCAAAAATAAAATTGAGGTAAGGGTACAAAGTGATATCAGCAGTGGTTACAGTACAATAGTAGACAGTATAAACAAGTGAAACATACTATAAGGTGTTATGATATCAGCAGTGATTACAGAACAGATAGTATACAGTACAAGCAGGTGAATGTACTGTAAGATGTTGTGTGCAGGTGAGGATGGGCAGCAGGTGCAGCTGAGATTTGACTGTGGTAAAGGAGAGGGCGTTATGCAGGAGAGGAGTTTGAGAGTTCCAAAGAGAAGGGAGTCGATAGGTGTAGGCGGATTTGGCCATGTTTTTGGATGGTTTGGGAAGGGAGAAGGAATGAGAGTCCCTAGAAAGTAGGGAGTAGGCAGAAGAGAGAGTGGGGGAGAGGTGGGCAGAGAGGTAGGAGGGGAGGGGAGTAGGTTGAACCAGTATTTGGAGATAAAGGAGATAGAGTGGATGAGGCACTGATGACAAAGGAGGGGAGCTCAAGTGAAGAGAGAAGAGCGCAGTGGTGGGTTCTATAGGGAGAGTTTGAGGCAAAATGACAGAAAGCACAGAAGAGGGAGTCAAGCCTAGCCAGTGAGGAGGAGGGCGCAGTGCAGTATACCATGTCAGCATAGTCTAAGATAGATGTTATCATTTTGTATAGAAGCTCCCGTCGAACAGGGAGAGGCTGAGATTCTCTAGTTAAGTAAAGGATGCCAAGCTTAGGGCAAAGTTTTGACGATATGTAGTTGATGCGAATTGAGAAGTTTAGTAGTGGGTCCATCCAGACACCTAGATACTTATTTATTTTTTTTCTATTTTTCCTTTATTTGGGTGGTCCTCCATCAATTTCTGCCCTGGTCATGACTCCCAGAGCTTCCACCAACTGCCTATGCCTGCAATCTCCCGGTTACCCCCGGCTTACACCCCGGAGGGTGGGGCTGCGGCCCCGGTTCTCCCAATTCCTGGCTGCGGGCATAGTATCTGGTTGGGATGCGGCAGCAGTGGTCGTGTGAAGCCCAGGGAGGGCTTCATGGAGATGGAGGCTCTCCCCTCTATTTTCTTTTGATTTTCCTCTGGGAGGTGGGGACGTGCAATGACGTCCAGCGTCTGCCCCGCCTCCATTAGTTATGAGCGCCAGTAGCTGTGAGGCCCCTGGCCTCCACCAGGGGTCTGTCTTGTGCTGGACACTGTCCCCACCTCCCCAGAGAAGGAGAGTAGTCCATAGGACGCTCTATCCTTCTCCCCTGGCCGGCCCTCTGGCAATCCTGGGTCCGTTCCCGAACTCGGGTCACTGGCATCGCAAGCGGAAATCTGACCGCTGCGCCGGCGGGCCGGCATCACCTAGATACTTATAGGAAGAGACTTCACTGAGCTGAGTGCCGTCCAGAGAAATGATAGGTGGGGAGAGCTTTGGCTATTCTTTGAGGGGTTCCGAAGGTCATGTAGATGTTTTTTTAAGTTTTTCAGTCTGTGGCATAACTACCGTTATTAAAAGTTTACAAGAATCCCCAACAGTACCGCAGCTGTGTTAATAGCAATGGATGATCTGTGTGACACATAAACATGGAATACTGCAAAAACATTTGATTAGTATTGTACACATAATGGCACAATACAAATGGGGGTTCTACCCACAGCGGTTTGCTGTCATCATGTAAATCATCTGTAAGCGTTAGAAACAACTATTTATATCCATTTTAAAGTTGTCATAAACTACTTACCATATTATAAAACTGTAATATAACACCTGTAGTGGTTTCTAATATTATGAAAAACTGTTTTTGAAAAATGCAGTTTTCCATATAGTAACATTTATCATAATGTGACATGCAGACCATAATATGTGAGCTTACTTTTTGTGTCTGTGGTGTTGTATATGCTGGCCCAGATATTCAAAAGGGTTGCGCCATGCACAATAGGGTTGCGCCTGCACAAGTCCAAAATTGTGCCATTCTGCGATATTCAGCAGGAGGCAGTTGTGCCACTGAAAACATGCTGAGCAACAGCGCAATGCAAATGAATGCATGCTGAACTGGAGGCGGAGGAACCATGCATAAACTCCACAGCCCGATATTCAGCCGGGCTGTGCAGAGTTGTGCAGGCGCAACCCCCAACCTGCGCCTGCACAACTTTGAGCCAAAAAAAGGACCAAGTCGAGGGCCACCCACAGGTGAGCTGCCGCATTGCAGGGCGCAACACAGCAACTGCCACCTGTGACTGGCCCTCAACCTACTCCCTGTGACCCCCTGCAGCCCGATCGCGGACAAAAGTGTAAAGTCCCCCCACCCCACCCCACTGGCCTGATCGCGGGCAAAGCAGAAAAGTCCCCCCTCCCGACTGGCCCGATCGCAGGCATAAGCTTAGAATCACCCCCAACAGCCCGATCGCTGGCAGCAAGTGTCCCCCAACATATCCCTGGTGGTCCAGTGGACCGATAAGCCCGATCATTCATTTACAATTCATTCACAAATCTGGACTGCCTTATACGGTATGGGCTGCGCATGCCCATTGGCTCTTCTTTCTGCGCAATGGATCACCCTTACCCGGCAAGCCGGTCGGCAGACGGGTGGATGCTGCCACCCGCCGCCGCGGGGAGCGGGGTGGTGGGGCTTCGTGGTGGTGGGGTGGGGACACTAGATCACCAGGGATGTGTTCTTGGGGGTCAAGAATAATGCAGCCCGCAATCGGGCTTATTGTCCACTGACCACCAGGGTTATGTCTGGGACACTTTGCTTGCCCATGATCGGGCTGCTGGGGGTTATTTCAGCTTTTGACCCGATCGGGCCAGTCGGGGAGGGGAGTTTAATGCTTTTTCCCGCGATCAGGCCAGTGGGGGTGGGGTGGGGGGAGTTTTTACTCTTTTGCCCATGATCGGGCTGCAGGGGGCATCGGTCCCCGATCGCTGCTGCCTGGCAGGGCGCCAGGCGCAAGTCCTCGGGGATCGGCGCACCTGCATGCTAATGGCATGCAAATGGGGACATAAACAGATGCAAATGGCTGCCCCTGTGCCTTGCATGACTTATGGCCCCATTTGCATGTCACCTTTTGAATATCGGAAATTTGCACATGGCACAATGGTACTGCACCACCGCAAGTTGAATGCCCACTCTGACCACTTGCGGTGGCGCAAGTTCCATCAGCGCCATGCACAGTGGGTGTTGTAGAGTGATATTCAAAGGAGTTGCTCAATAGCGCAACTCCTTTGAATATTGCTCCGGCCACACCCCTGCGCAACTATTTTGTGCAGCACAAGGGCTTGCGCCACAAAATAGAGCAGTTTGAATATCCGGCCTGCTGTGTCTTTCTGTATTTTCTTTTATAGTAATGGCTTATTTACACATGAAGTCACTACTGTCTTAATGCTTAATCACTACTTTTGTACCTATACGAATACATTACATACTTTACAGCATGCAGCATATTCAAAATTGTTTATATAAAATACTGTTGTCTTTTACTTTACATCCCTGTGATCAGTGACCGATGCACCAATGAACAGTATGTGACAATTTGTTTTATAACCAGAACAGAACTGTTTCTCATGAAAACTATAACATTACATGAATTTATTGTTGGTTCTTTAAAAAAAATTTAACAACTTGGCAAATGAGCCAACGTTAAATGCAACCTACAGTAATGTTTGTACTACTTCATGGGATAGCCACCAGCAGGAGATAACCAATGAGCAGTCTAAAAATGTTTACAGAAAGTACTAAGTCAGTCAAATGCTATATTCTCTCCCAGTACTGCAAACAATGAATGATAACACTCCAGTCCGGAATGTGATTTTCTAGTTTAGTCTGCTGTATTGTAACCAATGCACTGCTAAGCAAGCTCTCAGTGCCACTCACTGTTAGGAGGGTGGTAGTCAATTGCTATCACTGACATCTTGCATGTTACGGAGTGAGAGAAAGGATATTGCTGGATACCATGGTGTTACATGACTGGCTGTGGTAAGCGAATGTGATATTACCGGGTGTTAGTGTTTTATTAGTATATGAAAGGTTGAGAGAGGCAGACAGCCTCACATTTGTGTCTTATTTGCATATGAGGTGCATACGACAGGTCCAGACTGTTCTGGCTTATGCTAGTTAAACAGATTTATTCCTTCCATCAGCTTAAGCTTGCAGAATAAATGACATGCAGTGAAGAGGCAATGTCTTGTGTCTAGAATGTATATTTTGCTGCAAAACAGTCATTTCAAGGCCATTTTAAACCTTTAACATAAAACCACATTTTAATGAGTATTCTATTCACTGTTCACACTAGCAGTTGTGCTGTATACTTGTTGAGGCACCTGATGTATTCAAGCCCGGGTCCTTCTACCACCAGTGGTGTATGTCCTCCATCTGAGTGAGGGTGTGTGGGGGGTGTGGGAGAGTGCTGGGTGGTGGGTGCTCAGTGGAAAGTTGCAGTGGGGGGGCAGATCTGCGAGGGACTGTTTTCCTTTTTGCAGGTTTAAAGAAAAAACATTGAGGGACAGTTTTCTTTATTTCAGAGCAGGATTACAGTACAGGGACAGCAGTCGGGGGTGGAGGGGGTGCCACTAGCTACCAGAGAAAGCAAATAATATTCCAGGGAGGGTGATTGGGGGGCACTAGACAACAGGGAAACAAAATATTATGGGGCCACAATTGGAATTATGTGGACCACGATCGGGGAACTATCAGCACCAGGGAAAGCAAACAAAATTCTGTGGTGGAAAATCGAAGCTCGGGGTGCAACTAGACACCAGGGAAACAAAATATTACAGGGACCGCGATCGGAGGGGGGTGCCACTAGACTTCAGGGAAACAAAATATTATGGGGACCATGATTGGGGGGGGAGGGTGCCGCTAGACACCAGGGAAAACAAACAATATTCTAGGGATGGCGATGGGGATTCCCTGCTATTCTGGGATGGTGATGGGGGGCACCACTAGACACCAGGGAAACGGGGGCTCACTGCTTTCAGTGCAGCATGCAGCATGAGTTCCAGCTGCAGCTGCAGAAGTCAAGAATGCCTTGCTGTTCTTATACGGAGAACGCGAGTGAAAGGCACCTCTCGCTAAGCTGGACACCCTGGATTTTGGGTGCCCAGAAAAGGTATTTCAGGGCCATGTTTTTAAAAATATACATCATAATCTAGCTAAAAGGGGCCCTTTTAGCTAGGTTCTGATGTTTTTTTAAATGCCAGCATTTTTATGCAGTTTCCACATTTGTTAGTTTGTGGAAAAAAATCAACAACATGGTGGTTGTCACACACAAAAAAATGTTTGGTGCCATGTCAAGCAGTGGTTAGAAATCTACAAGGGCATCTTCTCAGAAGAAGCCAGAAGGGGAAGGAAGGAAACATATTCAATTCAGTGCTTTAGAGTAACTGGTAATTGCTATTTTTCTTTTAAACTTAGATTGTGGGCTTTTAGTGACACTGTACTTTCTTTGTTGTCTTTACTTAGAATTGTTTTTGGGTTGTTGAAAATTTAAAACGTAGTGGTGGTGTAATTCTGTGCTGTCTTTAATTGCTGCAAGTTTTGCCCCCTCCTTCCCCCAACTCTTAATTATATGCCCTGTTAAATCTGATTGACAGGAGCTAAACACAGGGTATAGTAAGGGGTGTGAAGTAGGAGGGGCATAAGGGGGAAGAAGCCCACCCTCAGCACGACAAGTGTTTTGACTCATTTATTTATTTATTGGTTTCTTTTCTTTTTTTTTTTTTTAAAGAAAATTTTCTGAGGATCAGTGGCAGGATTTTTAGGACAGTAAATTAATAAAAAGGGAACTAGGAGAGCTTCAGTAGCAGACAAGTAGTGGAATAGCAGTATAAATGCAGTGGCTGTGGGGCAGCCATATTCAGGCAGACCTTCTGGACACTGAGGTGCTGCCCTATATGCATGCATCTCTCTGGACTGTGGGATGAGGTAGCCAGACTCAGAGCAGAAGTAAACTGGGTCAGGAGTACCATCACCCCTATCCAGAGACCACCCAGTCCAATGCAACTGCCTCAAAGGATGCCAAGAACGAGGAGCACCTGGATGACAGTGGGCTCAGGGAAGGTTAGAGCTGTCAGGCAGAGGCACATCCCAGATCCTATTCCACTCAAGAACTTATATGCCACACTGGCAAATGAGGACAACCAAATAGAGGTACCCAGAGAAGTGGAAGGAAAAGATGGGAGGTTAGCCAAGGAGGTAACCTCAGTGGGAAAGCAGTGGACCCCAGAGGAGGAGGAAGCAAATCCTGGTGGGGATTCCATCATAAGAGGGATCCAGCTAGGAACACAGGAGGGGAGGACAGGGAGGTGAGGTGTCACCAGGTGCCACGGCATGGAGGGATGGGAGGAAGATCCTGGGGATCACTGGGAAGGCAAGACAGGAGGGTGAGCTGATGTCATTATCCACCTAGGTACTAATGACCTGGCAAATGGGGAGCCAAAGGAAGTTCAGGAAGAGTTTAGGAAATTGGGGAGGGGTCTCAAGCAAGTAGCTACTTCTGTCACTTTCTCAGAAGTACTACCTGTGAGAGGCAAGGGAGAGCATAGGAGTGCATGCACCAGGAACTTTAACTCATGGTTGAAGAACTGGTGCTGTGAGGAAGGGCTTGGATTCATTGGTGACTGGGGACCCACCTGGAGGGATGGAGGTTTGTTCAAGCCTGATGGCCTGCATCCATCCTGGAGGGGAATCCAAGCACTCAATGATAAGTTTAAATGCTACATTGACAAGCATTTAAACTACCAAAGGTGGGTGGCAGGCCAGCAAGGAGGGTACCTACTTGCTCACTCCCCACAGCTAGCAGTGGAACCAGTGAACCAGAGGAGTGGCTATCTCTGCAAAGCAGTGTGCAAAAGATGGAGATTAGTGCCCAAGAGGTGGATAGACAGAAAAGGGGCAAAATTCAGTAGAAGGGCAGACAGCAAGGAGAACCAGGGATAAATGACAACCACGGAAAGGGCTGGAGTAGAACAGCGAAACAGTCTAGGGAGGTCAAATCATGATAAGCCATGTGTGCAAATGCCAGGAGCCTTAGCAACAAGATGGAAGATCTGGAGGCTGTCATGGTGCAGTCAGACCTGGACATTGTGGCCATCACTGAAACCTGGTGTAATGATAACCATGACTGGGAGATGGCCATACCTGGCTACAACATATTCAGAAGAGACAGAGCAGGCAGGAAGGGGAGGAGTGCACTGTAGTGAAAATGACATAAGGGCCACAGAGATCCAGGAGGAACAAAATGGGGGAGATACTGTGGGTTAAGCTGGAAAGGAAAATGGGGACAGCTATCCGCACAGGTGTGGTCTATAGACCACCAGCCCAGGAGAAAGAAACAGATAGGAGTTGATGCTAGCCATCCAAAGGATGGCAGACAAGGTGAGGTAGTACTGGTTGGAGACTTCAGTATTCCAGACGTGGACTGGAGCATCCCAGCAGCAGCATCAACTAGGAGCAGATTTATCCTGACTCTCTTCAGGGTGCCTTCTCAAGCAACTGGTCATGGAACCAACTCGGCAGAAGGCAATACTGGACCTTGTGCTCACAAACAGGGACAGTGTGATGGGGGAACAGTGGGGGGCACTGGGAACAGTGACCACCAGTCATTGTGGTTTGAAATCACAGAAAGAGCAGAAGCAAAACCACACAAAACACGTATCCTGGATTTTGGGGGCAGACTTTGGGAAAATGGGAGATACTTGAAAGAGGCATTAAGGGAATGGACAGGAATCAGGGGTTGAGGAACAGTGGGCAGTATTTAAAATGGGATTACAAGAACAACAGAATTATGCATTAAGCAGGTTAGCAAGAGGAAAAGGAAGAGAGACCATTATGGTTTTCCAAAGAGGTAGCAAAGAAAGTGAAAGCCAAAAAGATTGCATCAGGCAATACAAAAAGACACAGGCAGAAGGGATAGGGAGAAGTACCAGGAGAAGCAAAGGGAGGCAGGGAGGTCGGTAAGGAAGCCAAAGCTCAGACAGAAGAACTCATTGCAAAATCAGTGGGTAGAGGGACAAACCTTTACAGGTACATAAGTGAAAAAAGAAAGACAAAGGGAGGGATAGTAAGACTGAAGGGGAAGGATGGGTGCCACGTGGAGGATGACAACAGTAAAGCTGACATACTGAACAGGTATTTCTGCTCAGTCTTTACTGAGGAAGAGGAGGGTAATGGGTCTGAAGGGAGTACAAGGGGTGAGAATGGTGCAGAAATGGACACAAGTCTCTTTACACGAGAAAGGGTCCTGAAGGAACTGAAAGTAATAAGAGTTGATAAAGCAATGGGGCCAGATGGGGTGCACCCCAGGGTCCTTAAAGAACTAAGAGAGGTGGTGGCTGAAACCTCTGGCTATTCTGTTTAGCCGATCACTGGAAACAGGGGAGGTACCCAAAGACTGGAGGACAGCAGATGTAGTCCCCTTATACAAAAGTGGGAACAAAGAGGAAGCAGGGAACTACAGACCAGTCAGCCCTCACCTCTGTAGTGGGGAAGATCATGGAAGCACACTGAAGGAGAGATTTGTGGAACATCTGGTTGTCAATGGACTACAGGACCCAAGGCAGCATGGTTTCACCAGGGGAGGTCATGTCAGACCAACCTCATTGAATTTTTGACTGGGTGACTAGGGAGGTGGATCAGGGAGGGCAGTGGACATGGCCTATCTGGACTTCAGCAAGGCCTTTGACACTGTGCCTCATAGAAGACTATTACACAAACTGGGGAATATGGGTGTGGGCAGGACAGTAGTGTGGTGGTGGTAGGTAACTGGCTGGGTGGCAGGACACAGAAGGTGGTGGTAAATGGCTGTCACTCCACAGAGGGAAGAGTGACCAGTGGGGTACCACAGGGATCAGTGCTGGGACCGGTCCTATTCAACATCTTCATCAGTGACATTGCGCACGACCTAGAAGGCAGAATTTCACTGTTCGCTGATGACACAAAGCTCTGAAACAGAGTAGACACACCAGAGGGTGTAGACAGAATGAGAAGGGACCTGCAGAAACTTGAAGAATGGTCAAGGGTTTGGCAGCTGAAATTCAATGCAAGGAAGTGCAAGATAATGCATATGGGGCACAAAAACCCTGGCACAACATATCAGTTGGGGGGTGAGGATATAGCATGCACCAAACAGGAAAGGAATGTTGGGGTTATCATCTCTGATGACCTCAAGGTAGGAAAACAGTGTGACAAGGCAGCAGGTAAAGCCAATAGGATGCTGGGATGTATAGGCAGGGGCATCACCAGCAGGAAAAGGGAGGTCATAATTCTGCTATACAAGACACTAGTGATGCCCCACCTGGAGTACAGTGTACAGTTCTGGAGACCATACCTACATAAGGACATAGACAGGGTAGAGAAGGTTCAGAGGAGGGCAACAAAGATGGTGCATGGATTGCATCACAAGTCCTATGAAGACAGGTTGAAGGAACTGAACATGTACTCCCTGGAGGAGAGGAGAGAGAGAGAGGGATATGATAGAGACATACAAGTATCTTACAGGGAGGAACAGGGTGCAGGAATACACTATTTTTAAGCGAAAAAGATGTCCCAGGACTAGAGGGCATGGGATGAAGTTGGAGGGAGGACGATTCAGAGGAAACATGAGGAAGAATTTCTTCACAGAACGGGTGGTGGACAAGTGGAACACCCTGCCAGAGGAAGTGGTGGTGGCTGAAACAATCATGGGATTTAAGAATGCATGGGATAGACATAAAGAAATTCTGGAGGTCAGGGGTAAGGGGCAACAGACTTCTAGGAAAACATAAACTGAACTTACAAGCTCAAATGGGCAGACTGGGTGGGCCAAAGGCCCTTATCTGCCGACACTGTCTATGTATCTGTGTATCACATTTTTCATTTTGCACCAATATGTCCATTAAAGCCACTTATTCGCAAATGGACTAAGCTGCTTCTTTTCAAAGTTCTGGTAAAAGGAATCATAAAGATTCTCCTCCTGTCATTACTCTGTTCAGGTAATGTAGAACTGAACCCAGGGCCTTTCACACATATTTCTGCACCAGCTGACTTAGCACAGCTGAAAGGTATCAGCTTCCTGCACATCAATGCATGCAGTCTACTGAAAAAAATTGACCTAGTGCAGGCCTGGGTGCAACATGCATCGCCAGATGTATTGGTTGTCTGAATCCTGGCTGAAGGTTTCCACCCCAGACCAGAATATTAATATCCCATCTTACAATATTTTTAGGGCTGACAGATACACCAGAGGAGGTGGAGTCACAATATATGTATCAGACACGTTCACGGATGATAATCCCCCTCGGCTCTTGCCCCCCCCTTTGTTGTTTGCCGGCAGGGGTGCCCAGTCCCTGTCGGCCACAGCACCTCCCAAACATTAGGTGGCACGCTGGGAGCCCACCCAGCATGCCAAACTTCTGAAAAGAAAACCGCCCCACATTTTTAAATTTTTTTACCCCTGTGAAAGAAAACGGTCCCTCGTGGTCTCCCTGCCCTCCCACAACCCGCTCCCATCCTCTGGCACCCTGCCTCCCACCCCCCTCACCCCATACTTTCCTCCGGAGTATGGCGTGATGATCTTTGGTGGTCCGGGAACAAGCTGTATAATGGCATAAATAGAGTTTTTTCAACTTTGGTGCATATCTCCACCATTGTTTGGAATTTTTGCCCCAAATTTTCAACATGGGGTTATTGGGACCCCTCCTCATGAATTCAGTCCCTGTCATGGCGCTATTCAGTCCCAAACGGTGATTTTGCTGTCACTGCATGAAATCACCTTTTGGGACCGAGTAACGAAACGACAGTGCCACTGTTCATGAGGGGGTCTCTCAAAAAGCCTATGTTGCAAATTTGGTGAAAAAATCAAAATATGTCTGTTTATGTGTGCGTTGCGCTGTTTCACACACTGTAATCGTGAATTTGTAATATATTTACCCAGATTTTCAAAATTGGCATTTTCCACACTCCTATGAACAGTATAGCTGTCATTTTACATATCCTGGGCCAAATGTGTTTTCGCCCATCCAGCGAGAATAGCGGGTCGCCAGCGAAATCAGTTTTCGAACAGTTTGAGAAAATGACGGTGACACTGTTCATGAGCAGAGGTCCTAAAATGCCTATGTTGAAAAATTTGGTGCGAAAGTCCATAAAATGACTGTGTTACAAGCGTAGCGCTGGCGCAGTTTCCATGCACCTTGTAATCTTCAAGAATTTGAATATTTTCATGCCAGATTTTCAACACTGACATTTTTTCACACCTCCTTATCAACAGTACAGCTGTCATTTTCACAGCCTGCCCAAAATGTGTTTCCGCACCTATAGAGCACAATGGCGTGGTCGCTGTGGGAAATCAACTTTTGGGACTGATTAAGAAAATCACAGCGCCACTGTTCATGAGGGAAGGTCCCAAAATGCCTATGTTGAAAATGTGGCTAGAAAACGCCCAAAAATAATTGGGTTATGGACATGTGTTGCGCAGTTTCTATGCAAGCTCATGACTTCACCACTGTTTCATATTTTCACTCCAGATTTTCAACGTTGCCATTTTTTTACGCCTCCTCATGAACAATACAGATGTCACTTTCCACAGCCTGCCTAAAATGTGTTTTTGTCCCTGTGTCGCCAAATGGCATAGCCGCTGTGCAAAGCCAACTTTTAGCTAACGAACTGATAGTGCCGCTTTTCATGAGGTGGGCTCACAAACAGCCCATGTTGAAAATTTGGAGTGAAAATACCAACACATGCCTATGGTGTTAGGGTTTACAACTGTAACACCCCACCTTGTAGAGACTGACAGGCATCAGGGATGTAACTTGGGATCATCTGCTGTAATGCTCAAGCCATTCCACCCCCACCCCTGCAGCCAGTGACAGCCATTGTGGTGTGCCTTGCACTGTTCAGCCACAAAGTTCACCCCATTCTTCTATACTGCACCCACCTCAGTGTATTTCCTTATGGAATTGGGTAAGTATAATGCCCAAAGATCCCAAAGCAGACCACGACACTTATCAGTGTCTACAGGGTAGGGTGAGGTACAATGGCATGAGCGTTATACCTGATGACCCAAAGGCACACCCCAATGCCTGTCGGTCTGTACAGGGTGGAGGTGGGGTTGGCATCACTTCAATACTTCACTGCCATTCCTATTATGCATCTCTAACTCCAGCACTACCAGTGCCAACGCCAGCGAGACAACATTCAGCATTGACAAACACTTGTTAACTTTACGCCCATCACACTGAAACAGGTTGAAGACCTTCTATATCCACCTTGGACACCAAAAAAAATGCAGGGGCAGACCAACTTGATCCCTCCTTTCTAAAACTGGGTTATTATTACCTAGCCCCACCAATTACACATCTCTTTAACATGTCCCTCCTCGAAGGTGTACTCCCAACTATATGGAAAACGGTCCATGTCATCCCACTACTTAAATCAGGAGATCCAAGTGATCTGAACAATTACAGACCCATTTCTCTTCAACCTATATTGTCAAAACTTCTTGAGAAACTGGTAAACTCTCAACTAGGAGGCTTCTTGGAACAATACAATCTCCTAAACCCCCTGCAGTCTGGTTTTAGACAAAACCACAGTACTGTCTCTGCACTTGCCAAAGTCACTAACGGATGGCAAACTGCTCTTGATGCCAAACACCACATAGCTATGCTATTTCTAGACTTAAGCAAAGCATTTGATATTGTTGACCATGATTTACTAATGCTCTTACTATGAAACCTTGGACTAGGTGACGCTGCCATCAATTGGTTCTTGTGTTACCTCACAGGCAGGTACCAACAGGTGAAAGCGCATGGCCACCTCTCTCACCGGAAAGTACTCCTGAGAGGTGTACCCCAGGGTTCAATTTTAGGCCCATTATTATTTGCCATATATAGCAACAATATTGACCACAATATTAACTCTGCCAGTGTTCACCTATTTGCAGATGACACTGTACTTTACGTTGCTCGGCCCACCATTGAATCCACTTGCATGGACCTTCAGCAAGAATTTAACACTTTACAACAAAATCTGTTGCAACTGAAACTCTTACTGAATGCAGAAAAAAATATAAAAATAATTACTCTCTCCATTCAATGCATTAAATACCGTAAGCGCCCAGCCAGTCAACACCCATATAACAACTATGATGGGTGAAATTCTGGAAAAAGTGGATAAATTCAAATATCTAGGTTTCTGGCTAGATTGTAAACTCCCTTGTGTCTACCATGTCGAAGAGCTTTCCAAAATGCTAAAACAAAGGCTGGGCTTATTTTATCGCATTAAACGATTACTTACCTATGAAGTGAAATTACAACTAGTTCAAACAACGTTCCTACCACTTTTAGACAATGCTGAATTTCTCCATAGTCATTGCCCCAAAATTCTCCTTAGAAAGCTGGATACCTTGTACCATAGGGCTCTAAAATTTGTGACAAATTACCCCTTCAAAATCCACCACTGCTCGCTTTACAACCAATTAGGCTGGACCTCGTTATCCACCAGAAGGTGGCGAAATGCATCTATATGGACATTTAAAGCCCTCATCCACAAAGGTCACACCATGTATGTACTCCCTCAGGAAATATACTTACATCCTTCTGGATACCCCTAGGCCCAGGTCCCGCTTTTGCACCTCCTCTGTTAGCCACACCCTGCCTGCACTGTGGAACACACTCCAAAGTACCCTAAAACTAACCCACCTTGTTAGCTTATCCTCCTTTAAGACGCTACTAAAACCCCTTATGAAGGAAAATTGTCAGTGCTACATCTAGTCCCTCCCAATAAGGGGTTCTACAACTGCACTTACCCTATCACCTTCTGTCTGGTCCTCCTTGTTTTTCCCTCCCTATATTCCCATGACCTCCTCCTTTTCTCACGTTCTGCCTTTCATTAGCCTATATACCCTGTCTCCCTCCGCATCCATCCTTATACCACTCCCCATCCTCTACATCTTTATGCCCATTTGTCTCCTCCCTTACTACCTCCTCTACTTTCCACTAAAATTCCAATTTATTTGTCTGTCAACTAAGAAAGTACTTGATCCCTGTGTATTCTAAATTGTCAAATTCATTGTGTATTCCCACTCTGTTCCTGTAACTGTTACTTGCATATTTACCAACTCTGTATCGTACTATGTACTGACCATGTTTTATGTCTGTATCGTATTTATCCAGTTGTAAGTTGTCAATCCTTTATGTCCTTCCAGGATCACCTGGTAAATGAGTATCTCAATAGTGTATTTCCTGGTTAAAAATAAAATTGAATTGAATTGAATGTTATCTCAAAAATCCTACTGTACATGTGCAGAATGGAAAAACCTAAACTTTAAAGCCTTATAGCTCTGAAACCATTTAATATTTTTTCACCAGACCTATCAAAGGTACTACTTTAGAACATGACACATGTCCCCTGCAAGTTTGGGGGAAATATTCTATTCCATGCCAATCAGTTTGCGTCCTGCTACTTCGGCACCCGCCACCCCACCTTCTCCCCCTTCCCTCAACTGCCAGTCCCGTGAGTTTCCCTAACAGTCACTACTAATGCAGGCTGCCTGACCATGCCCCCTCACACCCACCATTTACTCTAGCATGTCTTCTCCACTCAGACTCCCCTCACCCCCCCATTTCTCCCTATACCTTATTGCCCTTCTTCCCCCACCCTTCACCTCCAGCGCAGTACATACCTCTCTCTTGTACCTCCTTTCTTCACCCCACTGCCAGCTATCCCCATCCCTCTGAACTACTGACAAGGCACTTTGTGGCTGCGTATTCCCCCTCCACCCTCATAAAGTGTTTTTCTTGTCATTTTAACTTCTACCTATGTTTTAAGCTATTCTGTAAGTTCTGAATCCAAGTTGTATTGTTCATTGTGATGTACCTTTGCTTTCTCCTATTGTACTTTGTTTTGCAATCTATGACGTGAAACCTTTGTGAAAGAGCTTGCGCGCAAAGGTCTTTTCCGAATCACTAAATAAATAAAATAAATAAATAAATGTAGGCTGTAGGTGAAAGCAAAAAAAAAAAAAAACATGTTAAGTATAGGAAAATGGTTAGAATTGATTAGAAATTAACATATGCAGATCTCACAAACCACATAAGCTGCTGTCACAAAACTTTCCACAGATCAAGACCCTGCATACTACACTATACATGCACAATTTCAGCTAATTTCATTGAACAGTGCCAAATATATTAATGTACAAAGTTTGGGGTTTAACATTGAACAGGCTACTCAACCCTAACTATAGTGGCGCTGTTGCACCACTATAATACTAAAACTTTGAACTGACACCATCTGTGTCAGTGTGCAGCAGCGCACCTTGCACACAGACTGGCTAGCAACACAGTACCAAAACAGAATGCAGCAATAATCTTAACTATACACAATGTACTAAAATGTCAATGAACATAACCTTTTAGTGCTCTCTCCCGAGGCGGTCAAAAAACCAGAGCTAAAACACGGTCGTGCCAAAAACTCAGGAAAATTCCATTCTAGCCCAGTTGCAATTGAGCAGTGCTCCAAGAGTACCTGCTTCACACAAAAACATTGAAACCAGGAAAAATTTGGCCCAGCTGCTGAGAATGCTGACCTTGGCTAAAGAAAGGCCTGCTCAAACTCTGCCTTTGAGGGCTTTGGTCCCACCCTTTGTCCTTACTAGGTCTCCATGCTGCAAAACATTTTAAATTTCTGCTTAGCTGCACCCATCAGAAAAATAATGTTTTGTTCTACTCCTACACAAAATCCATACAAGTAAATAGGTTACACAGCACATTTATTGCACACCAGAAGAGAAGGAGTGGCAGGCACTGGAGACCAAGGCTTCTGGACACTGCCAGAACATCTGCTGGGAGTCATCTTGCAAAAAGTACAAGTCACAAACTGGAAACATTCCAAAAAATCTTTATTTGCGAAAAGCAACCTGCACTTAGCACCAGATACTAACAGGTGCCCCAATGCTTCCGTCCCAGAGCTTCATTGGGGCAGGCTCCATAACCGAGTGACAGCCATTTTAACCAGTAGCAGCTGACGACGTCACTATCGGCTGAGTGTGATTTGTTACATGCAATGACAGCTACTGGATACTCGTTAGATTCAGAAATCTGTTGTAATCAGCATTTTACATATTACTACTTGCTTTACCTTTTTAGTAAACCAACATCACCATAATGTGCACAATTCATGTATGTGTAAGCCAATTATTACCTTTAGAAAAATGTGTTGGGGGGGAATACAAACAAGTATTTGTCAATGTCGAATGTTGTCTTGCTGGCATTGGCATTGGTAGTGCAGGAGTTAGAAAGCTGCACAATAGGAATGGCAGTGAAGTAGTGAACTGAGGCTAACTCCACCCCTACTCTGCAGAGACTGACAGGCAGTGGGGTGTGGCTTTGGGTCGTTGGCCATAACGCTCATGCCATTTCATCTCACCCTACCCTGCAAACACTGACAAGTGTTGCGGTGTGCCTTGGGATCTTCGGGCCTTACGCTCACCCCATTTCATAAGGAAATACACTGAGATGGGTGCAGTATAGAAGAATAGGGTGAGCTTTGGGGATGAAGACTCCAAGGCACACCTTGATGCCTGTCACTGGCTGCAGGGTGGGGGTTGGGGTGGAATGGCGTGAGCATTACAGCCGACAGTCCCAAGTCACACCCCTGACACCTGTCAGTCTCTACAGGGTGGTGCGTTATGGTAGGAAACCCTAACGCCCTCGGTGTTTGTTGGTATTTTCACTCCAAATTTTCAATGTGGGCTTTTTGTGACCCCACCTCATGAACAGTGGCACTATCAGTTCATTAGCCGAAAGGTAATTTTGCACAGCGACTGTGCCACTTGGCGCCAAAACACATTTCGGGCAGAATGTGAAAAATGACAGCTGTACTCTTCATGAGGAGGTGTAAAAAAATGACAATGTTGAAATTCTGAAGTGAAAATATTAAAAATTGGAAAGTCACATGCGTGCATAGAAACTGCGCAATGCACGCCCGTAACGCAATTAGTTTTCGTGATTATTTCAACCAGATTTTCAACATAGGCATTTTGGGACCTCCGTTCATGAACAGTGTCACTGTGATTTTGCTAATCTGTCCCGAACATTGATTTCCCACAGTGACAGCGCCATTGTGCCCACACATGTGTGAAAACACATTTCAGGCAGGATGTAAAAATGCCAGCTGTACTGTTCATAAGAAGGTGTGAAAAAATGGCAATGTTGAAAATATGGAATGAAAATATTAAAAATTATCATGAGTTATGGCGCGCGTGGAAACCACACAATCCACTGTAACATAGTCATTTTTGTGATTTCCACCAAATTTGCAACATAGGCTTTTTGGGAAACCACCTCATGAACAGTGGCACTGTCATTTCATTCATCGGTCCCAAAAGGTGATTGCGCACAGTGACCATGAAATTACCTTTCAGGACCGAATAACGAGATGACAGTGCATATGTTCATAAGGTGGAGTCCCAAGAACCCCATGTTGAAAATTTGGAGCCAAAATTTAAAAAAAAAAGGCGGAGATGTCCACCTAAGTTGAACCCCTCCCAGTTATGCCATATGCAGCTTACCGGCATTTCTTCAGTTTGTGGTCGGCTTTGAAGACTCCAGATGTGTTCCCGCTCCACCAAATATCGCAGCACCGGCCCTCCAGAGGTAAGTATGGGGTGAGGTGGGTGTGTGGGGAGCGCAGAGGGTGGGTTCGGGTTGGGGTAGAGGCGGTGCTGCGGACAACGGACCGCTTTCTTTTTCAGGTACAAAACAAAACAAAAGGACACTGCACCACGGGATGTTTTCTTTACAGTTTAAATAAAACAGATGTCGGGCACACTGGGGTGGGCTCCCAGTGTGCCCCATGTCATTCAGGGGGTGATTTTGGCCACACTGGGTGGGCTCCCAGTGTGCCACACAATGAGAGTGGGGCAGGAACATGCCAACGTGGTCAGCTTTCTGTTAAAAGGAGGCACACTGGGGTGGGCTCCTAGTGTGCCACACAATCTGTGTGTGTGTGGGGGGGTGGTGGACATGCCGACAAGGAGATTGGGCACCCCTGAAGTCGGCTTTCTTTTGGTATTGTGTGGCAGATGGCAGGTGCTGCCACCATGTTTATTTGAAATGTTTCACCAGGCAAGGCACATAGGAGAGGCGTGTCATCTGTGCCACTGCATGACGAGCTTGTCTCAGATTACAGTGACACATTTCTTTCAAGTTGGTGGTGTCACAAATGCACTCAGCAGGTCAGGCCCTCTGCTCCCACAGTGCCAACCTCAGAGCGCAATAGTGTGAATAGGTAACAGACAGGGTAACCCTCCTGTCTGCTTTTGGGTCTGAATCACCTTTAGTCTCAAGTTCTGGGGGGGATTCAAACTGTGAACCTTATGCTAGCATACCCAATGAACAGGCTCAGATACATACCCTCTTTGGGGATTGCGGTACAGTCTTTCTCCAGGGGCAACCGGCCAGGCTTCCAAAATGAACCCTTTTAACTCTATAAGAGACCTTGGGTATATTCTTACCTTTTCCCAGTTTAGTAACACTATCAAGTCCTTCAAACAGCTGTCAGACTTAACCACGTATACATCACATGCAAAAAGAACTTGGAAGACACACCCAGGCAGTATCTTAAGAAAATGTACTTTACTAAAAGATGATAAAAATATGGAAAATGTAAACAGAACAATATATCAAAGAGCTCACAATCACATAAAAGAACAATGGAAAATTACAAAGCAAAACTCCTACCACAATACATTTAGATGTTTGCTATCTAAGGTATTACCTCTGGAAGTGCATTTTAAAGTTAGATCAGAGAGCTGTGTCTCTGAAGAGTCCCAAGATGATATAACAACATTTCGGACACAAGTATCAGTTTAAACTCTGTGTCTCCACACCCCTTCTGTGAGTCATCTAGCTCCTCCTTTTAGAATGTAAAATTACAAAAAATGATTTCCTATCAGGAGATATTTTAAATAAGGTGCCATCAGAAGAAAAAATACATTTCCTATATATAACTCCTTAATTACACGTTTCCTTTGAACTTAGCAATCCCACACTGGCACCAATGTGTTAAAAAGAAACCAACAGGAATCAGCCTAATGATGCCGTTTCTGAAGTCATAAGGTCATATTTGATTTCCACTTCAAAAACATGAGGTCATAAAAAAGCCATAAAATGCAATTTCTCAAGGAAGTTAATTACATTACAGCGATCTCCTGGTCAGTGTAATACATCCTGTGATTTCAGCTGCTGACACCTTGTAATTTAAAAGGGCCAAATCTCACAGACTGACATTTCATACACTGGCCATTTAGTTATACTACCAATATCATACAATAATCATAACCAGCTGGCCAAGTGTCACAATCCTCCCCACCTAGACTGAATTTGGGGGCTCTACCCCCTGCATGGGATGAGCTCCCTAAGTCGGTTCACTACTCATATAGACTCGACAAGCCATCTGCATCCTGTTTGGTCGCTCCAGCCCTATGTAAGATCGTCATTTCAAACAACATGAAGTCTTGCTATATTATGACAATTGCAGTGAGTCCCCATCTTCGAACTGCTCCCAGTGAGTCCCCATCTTCGAACTGCTCCGGAGGTGAAATAGTTAACTTTCCATGCAGGCATGGAACTTAGAGCGCGAGCTCGGTTGAAAACTCTGTCTGTTGTTCTTCAAACGCAAACTATCAGATTCTTTACTCCGCCCCACTGAACAATCGCTCCGGAGATTTCTCCTTCTGCTCGGTTCATTTTGTCGGTTTAAAAGTATTATTTTGTTGGTTTTCAACGAAATTAACCCATAACCGGTCAGTTCAAGCTCTGTCTGTGGTAATGGAAGTAATAGATAGGTTTTACATTTAGTTTTTCTGTGTGGAACTTGTAATTCATTATCGGTTCGGTTTGAACCGATCAGGTTGTCTTTAAATCTACTAGTCCTTTTTAGAGTGCGGTTCCTGGTTCTATCGGTTCTAAAACGATTTCATTACGGTTTTTTCCACCTATCTGTGACACACGGTTGGGAACCATAAGGGTGTCTTGTTGGTGGGATTGCCATAAACAGGCAAGCTGGTTAGGCTGGCATTATGTCTGAGAAACCCAAAGAAAACTGGACCCACTGGGTTTCAACACTGTAGTGTTTGTGGGAAGCTTTGCTAAGGCTGACCCACCGCGTGTATATTGTCTGGGGTTTGACCACCTCAATTCAGACTGCCAGATTTGTCAGAATTTCCCTGCTGCCACCATAGATAGAGAGTTGGTAGGCTCAGGAAAGGGAGAAACCAAAAGTCCGCTGATCCGGATTGGCCAGCCGGTTCGGTACCAACCGAACCGGAGGGAGTACCCTCTGACCAGGGCGATACTTCCTCGGGCAAACGAAGAGCTGATTCTGAGGAGCCGGTTCCAGCAAAAAGGACTAGAAAGTCAACTAGCGTAGATCTCCCCAACTGCTGAAGAAATAGCTAAAGCAATTCAAATTGTCCAGTCTCTCTCCCCGGTTCCGACCGAACCGACACCATCAGGGAGGCGTTCGGTTCGGCCGGTTCCACCGGTTCAAGATTATGATTTTGAGGATTTTTATGAACCGGAGGGGGGGAGGAGGAATATGAGGAGAGTGAATATGGTTTTGAAGATCTGGATGTGCCCATTGAACCGGACATCTCTCCAGATAGACCCTTAGGGGTTTCTCCTCCAAGGCCTCTGAGTCCCCTTCTCATTTCATGTTTTATAAAAAAGTTGCTGAAACTCTCCAGCTACCTGTGAGGAAGCTGTTGATGACCAAGAGGAGCTGGACTATGTAGAAATGATGGATATTCCAGAGTCTAGGAGACTGTCTATTCCTTTGCATAAATCGTTTCGGAAACAGACAGTAAAAGTTTTAAAAACTCCTCACAGTATACCTCCTGTGGATAAAAGGATGGACAAGAGGTATACCTTATCAGGCTCCGACACTGATTTCCTCACTCAACAATGCAGCCATGTGGGGGTAGTGCAGGCTGCAGCCTGTGACAAGGCTAATATTCCCCTAGCTACACCCCTGAGGAAGGACTCAGGAAGATTGATGCTATGGAAAAAACAGTACATGGCAACATCTTTGGGACTCAGACAGGCAAATTATATGGCTTATGCTGCTAGGTACCAGAAATCCAGATGGGATACTGTGCTGGCCCTAGCAAAACAAGTCCCTGACCAGCTTGCCAGGGAGCTGGAACAGGTGGCTATGGATGATTGAGGCATCCAAGGTGCAATTTCATGCTGCAGTGGACTCTAATGATGTTTCATCAAGGTCATGGCTACATCTGTGGCACTTAGCAGGATGGCTTGGCTCAGATGTACTACCCTGTCTCAGGATACCCAGTCTAAGGCCATGGATTTTCCTGTTGTGGGCAATTCTCTGTTTGGAGCAAACAGAGAATTACATGAAGAAAATGGATGAATATAGGACCACCTATAGGAGTGCACAGGCCAAGGAAAGGCAGGCCACTCCTCAAAAGCAGCTTCCTAGAGGCAGGGGCAGGCCTTTTCATAGGCCTTTTTACCAAACCCAAGCTTCCTCCTCCACCTATGCTCAGAGGGGGTTCATTAGAGGGAGAGGCAGACGGGGTACAAGCAGGCCTGCTTCCACCCCTCAGCCCAAAGCCCCTGCCAAGCAGGCACCCTGATGGGATTGCCAGGGCCGATTCTTCTCTATCTGTAGGGGGCAGGCTGGCTTACTTTGTCCAGGACTGGAAGTCTTTAACATCAGACAAGTGGGTCCTGGAAGTAGTAAGTCAGGGACTGGTTCTCAGCTTCAAAAAATTTCCAAAACTGAGAACCAGATCTTTTCCACCTGCAACTCCATCAGAGACACTCGCCCTAGAGGTAGAGGTCTCTACCCTCCTGGCTCTCAGAGCCATGGAAAGGGTTCCTCCCCTACACCAGGGCAAAGGTTTGTACTCCAGGTACTTCCTTACCCCAAAAAAGACAGGAGAATGGTGGCCCATCCTGGATCTCAGATACTTAAACAAGCACCTTTTAAAGCCAAAGTTCAAAATGGTGACTCAGAATTATCCTACCCTCTCTAAGGCCAAGGGACTGGCTAGCTTCCCTGGACCTCAAGGATGCCTACTTCCATATTCCCATCAGAAGCTCCCATCGAAAGTACCTCAGGTTTGAGTTGCCCTCAGGCCACTACCAGTTCAGAGCAATGCCCTTCGGCCTCACTTCTGCTCCAAGGGTATTCACCAAATGCCTGGCAGTAGCAGTTGCCTACCTAAGAAGGCAAAAGATTGCCATCTTTCCTTACCTGGACGATTGGCTCATAGTAGGCCAGTCCCCAGACCAGGTCAATTTATATCTTCAGATAAAACAGCAACTGCTTACCTCTCTAAGTTTCCTTCTGAATCTCTCAAAGTCAGTTCTAGAGCCTGTCCAGCTTCTTACCTTCATAGGCGCAGAACTGAACACACAGGAAGCCAGGGCCTTCCTTCCCCTGGACAGGGCAAAGACCCTAGTCTCCCTGGCCTCCTCATTCACCCTGCAGGTCTCCCGGCCAGCAAGGCATTTTCTGAAGCTCCTAGGACACATGGCTGCTTCCACAGCAGTTGTGCAGGGAGCAAGATTTCAGATGAGGGACATCCAGTTCCATTTGAGAGCTTTTTGGTCTCAAAGAAAGGCTCCTCTTTCCAAGTTGATCCCAGTAACTCGAACCCTGATCCAAGCCCTACAGTGGTGGCAGGATCAGAGCAACCTGAGACAAGGGGTTCCTTTTGTCACTCAGTCTCACTCTCTAATCCTTACTACAGATGCATTCCTCTTGGGCTGGGGAGCTCACATGGGCGACCTCACCACCCAGGGTCTGTGGTCTCCCCAGGAATCTCTGCTCCACATCAACCTGTTGGAGCTCAGAGCAGTTTTTCTAGCACTTCAAGCTTTTTCCAAATCTGTTCAGAACAAGATTATACAGGTTAGAACAGACAACACCACTACAATGTGGTACATCAACAAGCAAGGGGGCACTCGGTGTACGGCCCTGTGCACTGAAGCAATGAAGTTGTGGTCTCTGGCTTACTCCCTGAACACCTCCCTTACGGCAGCCCACCTCCCAGGCAAGGACAATGTCCTGGCAGATGCTCTCAGCAGGATTTCCCAGGCCCATCACGAATGGCCACTGGATCCCCTGGTCTTGGGAGTAGTATTTGCCAGATGGGGCACCCCGTAGAGAGATCTTTTTGCAGCCCCAGACAATCACCAACTTCCTCTTTTTTGCTGCAGGCCCCCAGTCTTGGGCTCACTCCCCCTGGATGCCTTAGCCCTCAGTTGGGAAGGGAAGTTCCTCTATGCCTTCCCTCCCTTTCATCTCCTGTTCAAAGTGCTAGTCAAAATCAGATCCCAATCCTGCAAAGTCATTCTGATTGCTCCAGATTGGGCCAGACAACCCTGGTATCCACTCCTACTGTCCTTAGCAGTCCATCCTCCCCTGTGCCTTCCCAGGAATCACAATCTGTTAACCTGTGCCCAGGGATGGGTTTGGTATCCGAATCTCAAATCTCTCAATCTCAAGGCTTGGTTCTTGCAGAGTTAGAGTTTGCTGATTTACACCTCTCCCAAGGTGTAATGGATATATTAGAGAGCCTCAAGGAAGCCTTCCACGGGGCTACTTACAATTCCAAATGGAAAAGGTTTTCCATATGGTGCTCGGAAAAGCATATTTCCCAGACTCTGCTGATCTACCCACAGTCCTGGATTATATGGTCCATCTGAATTCTTTGGGGCTGAGACCAGCTACCCTGAAGGTGCATTTGGCAGCTGTGTCTGCTTTTATTTCAGCAGGTAAATCCTCTTCTCTTTCAGCTCATCCTGTATTTTCCAAGTTTTTTAAGGGGTTGCTTCACACCAACCCTCCATTCAGGGATCCTGCTCCTGCCTGGGATCTTAATGTTTGCATTGCTCAGCTTATGCAACCCCCCTTCAAGCCCTTGTCTTCAGCTGAACTCAAGTACTTGACTTGGAAAACTGTGTTTCTGGTAGCCATCACCTCTGCCAGATGCATAAGTGAATTACAAGCGTTGTCAGTGGAGCAGGAGTTTATCTCCTTTCACAGAGATAAGGTGGTCCTCCGGACTAACAGAAAGTTCCTACCTAAGGTGTTTTCAGATTTCCACCTTAATCAATCTATTTCTCTTCCAGTGTACTTCACTGACCACTCTCCTCTGGTGAGAGGAGGCTGCACAGCCTAGATGTGAAGAGAGCCCTTAGTTACTACATAGAGCGTACCCAGGGTCATAGGTTTGACTCCCTCCAACTGTTCCTCACTTATGGCGAAGTTGGTAAAGGGAAGCCAGCCACTAAAAGATCCATTGCCAGGTGGATTGTCTCTTGTATCCAATTCTGCTATATGAAGTTGGGTAAAGTTCCCCCCTCAGGCTTGAGGGCTCACTCTACCAGAGGTACAGCTGCTTCTCTGGCTGCTGCCAGAGACATTCCTATTCTAGAAATATGTCAAGCAGCTACCTGGAAAACAGTTCACACTTTTACCAAGCACTACTCCTGGACATCCAGGCTAGGAGTGATGCTCGGTTTGGCACAGCCGTGCTTCAGAGCCTATTCCCTAAGTAGGTTCTGTCCCTCCTCCATGGAGATACTGCTGTGTAGTCTGCAATTGTCATAATATAGCAAGACTTCATGTTGTTTGAAGAAAAAATTACTCACCTTAGTAATGTTGTTTCGTCTAATGGAGTCTTGCTATATTATGACCTCCCTCCCTGCCTGCCCCTCTCAGAACCTCTGTTTTGGGATGTGGGTGTGCAGTACAGTGTTGGCACTTTTTTGATGCCCACCTTGTTGTTTTTCACCCTCCTTTTTGGGTGAATTGGTGTTGTGTTTTTGCATTTTTGGGTCTCCTGACTTGAGTCTTTGAGGCCAAAAAAATGAGTGTTTATGTTAGTAGCCAGTTGGCTAGTGTAGGTTTACAGCTTCCACACAGAGCCTTAATGAGTTTTAGCTCGTAAAGATCTGACAGTTTGCGTTTGAAGAACAACAGACAGAGTTTTCTACCGAGCTCGCGCTCTAAGTTCCATGCCTGCATGGAAAGTTAACTATTTCACCTCCGGAACAGTTCAAAGATGGGGACTCACTGGGAGCAGTTCGAAGATGGGGACTCACTGCAATTGTCATAATATAGCAAGACTCCATTAGAAGAAACAACATTACTAAGGTGAGTAATTTTTTCATCGTACCCTTGCAAGGCAAGACTCCATCTTAATAGCCTACCATTAGTTTTTCCCATTTGTGTCAGCCAAACCAGGGGGTTGTGGTCAGTTTGTACCTCAAAATGCTGCTCATATAAGTATGGCTCTAACTTCTTTAGGGCCCACACTATGGCAAGATACTCTTTTTCCACAATAGAGTAAGCCTGCTCCCTGGGAAGTAACTTTTTACTCAGGTACACTGCGGGGTGATCTTTCCCTTGGTTGGATGTCTGACTCAGTACTGCCCCAATACCCACGTCTGAGGCGTCAGTCTGTACTATAAATGGTCTGCTGTAGTCGGAACTTGTCAATACAGGAGCACTGCACAGTGCCTCCTTCAGTCTGGTAAAGGCTTTTTCACAGGCTGGTTCCCAGGTAATTTTCTTAGGTATCCCTTTTTGCACTAGGTCAGATGGGGAGCAGCCAGGGCATTGTAATTGGGTACAAATTTCCTATAGTACCCTGATGTCCCTAGAAAACTCTTGACCTGCTTCTGTGTTTCTGGTCTGGGCTATGCCTTGATCACCTCTGTTTTTACTTGGTTAAGATGGAGCTGTCCCCAGCCTACAACATGCCCGAGGTATGCCACTTCAGCCATGGCCACCTGGCACTTCTCAGCTTTGACAGTGAGCCCATCTCTCTCTGTATCCTGCCCAGCACTTCCCTAAGGTGGGATAGGTGTTCCTCCCAGCTGACACTAAAGATGGCAATGTCATCCAGGTACGCCACGACGTACTCCTCAGCACCATTTAACACCTGGTTCACCAACCTTTTGAAAGTGGCCGGGGCATTCTTCATTCCGGAAGGCATTACTTTAAATTCAAATAAGCCTATCGCAGTGATGAAGGCCGACCTCTCCCTAGCTCTGTCAGTTAACTCTACCTGCCAATACCCCATTGTGAGGTCAATAGTCGTAAGGTATGTCGCCACTCCCAACTTGTCCAGGATTTTGTCCGTCCAAGGCATTGGGTGAGCGTCTGACTTCATGACTGCATTCAGTCCATGATAGTCCACATAGAAACAAGTAGAGCCATCTGGCTTGGGCACAAGGACTACAGGAGAGGCCCAGGGGCTGTGGGATCTCTGGATTACCCCTAAATCCAGCATTTCCTCCACTTCCCTCCTAATGTCTTTTTGGAGACCCTCTGACATCCGATATGCTGTCCGCCGTATAGGCGTCTGTGTCCCTGTCTCCACATCGTGCATTGCTAAGGGGGTTAGTCCAGGCTTGGCGCTAAACAGTGGGGCAAAGTCTGCTAAAACCTCCCTTACTGGATCTTGTCCAGGGCCCGCTGAGGTGACAATTTAACTGTCTCCACAGAGGACTCCCACTTGCTTTCTTCCAGCAAGTCCAGAAGGGGGTCTCCTTCATCCGTCCCCTCCCCAGGACTACATACTGCAAACACCATGTCAGCCCTATTAGCATATGGCTTTATCATGTTGACATGGTACATTCTTTCTGTATGTCTTCTGTCAGCTAACTCTATGATATAGTTCATGTCATTTACCTTTCTAACTACTTTGTATGGTCCTGCCCACTCAGCCTGCAGCTCGTCTTTCTGGACCGGGATAAGGACCATGACTTCCTGACTCACCGTGTACAAGCGAGCTCTGGCTCTGCGGTTGTACCACACTTTTTGTTTCTGTTGGGCAGCTGCCAGGTGTCTCTGGGCTGTCCCCATAAGCTCCTTCAGCCTTTCCCTAAACCTAAGGATGTAATCCGCAGTGGGAGTGTCCTGGGTGGCATGCTTGCCTTCCCAGTCCTCCTGGATCAAGTCTAGGGGTCCATGTACCTGGCATCCATACAAGAGCTCAAAGAGGGAAAATCCTCTCTACTCTTGGGACATCTCCCTTTATGCAAACAACAGGTGAGGAAGGTATTCCTCCCAGTCCCTCCCATGCTGTTCAGCAAATGCTTGAAGCATTGACTTTAGGGTACCGTTAAATCTTTCCACAAGCCCATTGGTTTGCAGATGATAAGGTGTTGTGCACCTCTGCACCACCCCACACTTCTCCTACAAACATTTCATCAGGTTCCGACATGAAGGAACCCCCTCGATCGGCGATAACCTCCTGCAGAAACCCAACACAGGAGAAAATCCCAAGTAAGGCATCTACCACTTTGTCTGTCCTCAGTGAGGATAGGGTAACTGCCTCTGAATACAAGGTGGCGTAATCCACCACAGTCAGAATGAACCACTTCCCGGAGGAGCTGGGGGTATTTAAAGGCCCCACAATATCCATTCCCACCCTCTGGAATGGCTTCTCCACTATGGGCAATGGCATTAGGGCTGCTTGGGTTTTCTTACCTGCCTTCCCTATTTCTTGGCACCGGTGACAAGACCTGCAATACTCCTTCACCTGCTGGGTGAAGTTGGGCCAATATAAATTTGGGGCCAACCACTGTGTAGTGCACACGATTCTCAGATGACCAGACAAGGGAATATCCTGTGCAATCTTGAGCAGCTGCTCACGGTACTCCTGGGGAACGACAAGCTGCCTACCTATCACCGCTCCCTCTGTCTTAGCATCCTGAGTATACATCAGTCCATTTTCCCAATAAACTTTATGTTTTCCTTCACCTCCCTGTGCTCCGTCAGAGTCTGCCCAAGCTCTCAGCTTCTCTAGACTAGGGTCACTTTTCTGAGCAGCTGCAAACTCCTTGCATATTCCCAAGGCATGGGACAGGTCCCCTTCAGTCTCTAAACTAGGGTCCCTTGCACTAGCATCAGGGCACTCAGAATCACTGTCATCCCTAACCCTTTGACAATGGGTCACCCCTCCTTCTTCGGAGTATCCATCCGTAGCTGTGTTGTGGTTAACTGCTACTGGGGAAATTTCTACCCCCTTTTCATTAGTCTCCATATCAGGAGACACAAACTGGGGAACCAGCCTCCCAGTGGTTTCCACAATGGCTTCTATGGAGTCTTGGAAACTACAATTTCCCCTTCCTGCTTGGCTATGGGTAACTGCACACACCATCCCCTGTTTGAGACTGTTGCCAAGGATGATGTCAACTGCTAAGGTTTTGGCTACAGCCACCTGTTGCACAGTTCCCCCTGTTTCACCCCAGTCTAGGAGAACACTAGTGAGTGGCAAGGTTGTCTCCTCCCCAGTGAACCCTTGTACAGTTACAAATCTATTGGGTATAAGCTGACCAGGCTCTACCAGATGCCCTTTTACCAACGTCAGGGATGCCCCTGTGTCTCTTAACCCTTGTGTCTGTACACCATTCACAGTGACTGGGTGCATGTGTTCTCTCATGTTCACAGGCATGCTTCCAGGGACACACAAACAACCCACTTCTTTCCTAGCTCCATTTTGCGTATTGTTCATCCTTTTGGGACACTGTCTGGCAATATGCCCAGTTCCTTTACAAACCCAACATTCGTTTCTTTTCTCAGAGAAATCTTTTCTTTGAAACCTGGGGCTAACTGGTTTCGGTGGAGGCAGTGAGGGTTTTAGCTGCCCTGAAGATGCGCTTTTCCCTTTCTGCACTGCCACACCCACCCCATTCACTCTCAGAGCAGGTCTGCTCTTGGCATAGCGGTCCGAGAGTTCAGCAGCCTCTTGTACTATTTTGGGATCTTGGTCCTCCAGCCAGGTTTTCAGCTCTGCTGGGCATGCCCAAAAAAACTACTCTAACAATATAGTATTTTCAATTTTATCTACAGAGTTTGCTTCAATTCCTTTCCACCAACGTTTTAAATACTAATGCTGTTTCATGGCTAGCTCCTCATAGCTCATGTCAGGGCTTCTCCTGAGCTTATGGAATTTAGCTCTATATGCTTCTGCAGTTAAGTCAAACTTTTTTAAAAGTGCAGCTTTAAGTTTGCTGTAATCATTACTGTCCTCATTGTCCATTTGACCCAGTGCATCCCGAGCTTTCCCGGTAAGTAGCGGGGATAGCTGGAAGCTCCAGGACCCTCTAAAATTTTTGCCTTGAATACAAACTTTTTCAAAGGGATTTAAAAAGGCATCCATATCCTCCCCCTATTTAAATTCAGCTATCAATTTGGAATTTAATTTGTAACCCAGTCCTGTAGTTCCAGTGAAACCCAAGCCACTTACCTGCTCTGGTGCTGGTGGTTGGAGTCGTAGCTTCTCCAGTTCATGTTGCCTCTCATGCTCATGCTCCTCTTAGTCTGCTTCTCACTGTTCATGCTCAGCCTCCTGCCATTCTCATTCAGTTTCTCACTGTTCTCGCTCCCTCTTCTCCTCTGCTGCTCATTTCTCTCACTCTGTTTCTCACCGTTCTCACTCCGCCTCTAGCCATTCTCGTTCAGCCTCCCTCTGGAACTCCAGCTCCATTCTGCGCAACTCAGTCTGCAGCCTGATTGCTTCTGGCTCCAGAATGCTGGTGACCTTCCCCTACTGCTGTGGCCCTTGGCTTGCACTGGCCCTGCTGTCCTCCTCACTAGATCTGGACACTGCACTGGTCGCTGGCCTCTCCACGCCCAAGGTTTGGTCCTTTATAGTCACAGTCTGTGACTCAATGCTCTGGGCATCTGCTGCCATCAGGGCATCTATGAGGTTCTGCTTGTTGGCTTTCCCCTCTTACTGGACTCCTCTGTCCTGGCACAACTGACTCAGGTAGTCTGCAGTGTACCCACTGTAGTTGGAAGCCATCTTCTTCTCTAACTACGGCTACTCTAACTTGCACTTTAGAAAAAAATAAAACAGGTAGAAACTTTGACTGTAAGCAAAACAGTATAGTTCTGTTTCTTTTAAAAATAAATCACTGCCTTATTTTGCAACTGAGCTGTACAGTATTAAGCTGACACACTGAGCAGTTAAAGCTTGCATTACCAAATTTTTTCACACAGCTGCCAACCAAATCTGTCACAAATGCACTCAGCAGGTCAGGCCCTCTGCTCCCACAGTGCCAACCTCAGAGTGCAATAGTGTGAACAGGTAACAGACAGGGTAACCCTCCTGTCTGCTTTTGGGTCTGAATCACCTTTAGTCTCAAGTTCTGGGGGGGATTCAAACTGTGAATCTTATGCTAGCATACCCAATGAACAGGCTCAGATATGTACCCTCTTTGGGGATTGAGGTACAACCTTTCACCAGGGGCACCCAGCCAGGCTTCCAAAATGAACCCTTTTAACTCTATAAGAGACCTTAGATATAGTCTTACCTTTTTCCAGTTTAGTAACACCATCAAGCCCTTCAAACAGCTGTCAGATTTAACCACGTATACATCACATGCAAAAAGAACTTGGAAGACACACCCAGGCAGTATCTTAAGAAGATGTACTTTACTAAAAGATGATAAAAATATGAAAAATTTAAACACAGAACAATATATCAAAGAGCTCTCAATCACATAAAAGAACAAGGGAAAATTACAAAGCAAAACTCCTACTGCAGTACATTTAGATGTTTGCTATCTAAGGTATTACCTCTGAAAGTGTGTTTTAAAGTTAGATCAGAGAGCTGTGTCTCTGTAGAGTCCCACGATGATATGACAACATTTCAGACACAAGTATCAGTTTAAACTCTGTGTTTCCACACCCCTTCTGTGAGTCATCTAGCTCCTCCCTTTAGAATATAAAATTACAAAAAATGATTTCCTGTCAGGAGGTATTTTAAATAAGGTGCCATCAGAAGAAAAAATACATTTCCTATATATAACTCCTTAATTACACATGTTTCCTTTGAACTTAGCAATCCCACACTTGCACCAATGTGTTAAAAAAACAACAACAGGAATCAGCCTAATGATGCCCTGTTTCTGAAGTCATAAAGTCACATTTGATTTCTACTTCAAAAACATGAGGTCATTAAAAGGCCATAAAAATGCAATTTCTCAAGGAAGTTAATTACATTACAGAGATCTCCTGTTCACTGTAATACATCCTGTGATTTCAGCTGCTGACACACTTTAAAAGGGGCAAATCTCACAGACTGACATCTCCTACACAGACCATTTAGTTATACTACCAATATCATACAGTAATCATAACCAGCTGGCCAAGTGTCACAGATGGCACTTTACATAAACTTATGTCAGCGTTAGCATGCTGGCTTATTGGGGAATGAGGGACGCACCTTCTAAAGCGTGCCCTGCATTTGCCAACACTGACACACTTCTGCATTTCTCCTACTACCACAAGATGTTTCTTGCACATGCGCAAGACAACATAAAAAATGAAAGGGGGCTTGAAAATACCAAAAAATGTCAGGAACTCTTGTACAAAACCAAGTAGTGCACCATAGTATCTACTCAGAAAACATCAAAGAACTAAATTCATAAACTTAGAAGTACTGTGGTAAAATGGCATATCAAAACAACAGACTATTTTCATGCTCTCTGTTTCCTAAATGTGCAAAGGATACTAAAATTAATTTTTGGAGGTCAAAATCGTCTTTCAAAAAAAACACACTGCATTCTCCCAGTACTGTGACAGTCAGGCTCAGGGATCCGCAGTGCTCCCAGTACCATGAGTACATAGGAAAGTAAAATAAAAAAAAAAAGAAATGATCAGAATGCACCAAGACAAGTCCAGTCAGCCTCTCACTGAAATGCTGCCATGTTAGCAAACAACATGCCAGTAACGTATTGACTGAATTCGCTGTTTAGTGGGCACAACTTCCACCAAACCACAGCAACATTTCTCCAAACCAATTACGTATATAACACTTAAATAGAAGCCAGCAGGCGCAACCCCCTCTGCTGACTTGCATCACCCTCTGATACACATGTGGCACTTGCTTGTGGATAGCCAGAGCAGTGGAAACAGTACCCACTGACAGAGTACAGAACCCTAACCCCCCCAGACGAACTGCACTGCTGTGCCACTGACTTTCAAAGCCAGTAATCTGAAAGGCAACTCTCTGCCATCAAAAACCCTGCTGTGCCCCCCTACCTTTTGCGAACATACCCCTACCACTTGGCAGGACTCACCAGTCAGTAATATTCAAAGCTAGATGACCACCATCTGGACAAAGCACTGGCCAAAACCTTGCCACTGTCCATAAGACAACAACCAAAGTAGCCTTTGCACTGCACTTTGCAATATGTTGCAAATCTTTGATAACTGTTCACTGGTGGCACAACCCAGTTATTGTCATTTCCCCCAGTTTTGTGTAAAGGCATTTACTGCCTCAGACCTAAGCTGCAAGAACAAAGTATTAACTTGAGAACATTGCGTGTTATAGAAGCTTGCAAATCTATCCACCATGTGTGATCCCCAGATGGAATCCAACCAAAGAAAAATCTTGTTTCTCATGAACCAGTCTTCACTGTCTAGTAATTTGCTCAGTGACTCCGCTTTCATATTCATGTCTCGTGGTACTCACTTTAGAAAAATATGAATACTGTACTCCAGGCAAAACTGCCTGATATGGAGCACTATGCAATGCAGCTCCCTCACCATATTACCCTTCTTCACCACAAAAAAAACTTTCTTTTTGCCATAGAAGTTTTTATCATTCTCAGGTTGATGAGCAGCTCACCAGCCCCGTCTCCATCTCCATCTCCTGCAGCTGTCCATTACCACTGCTGGGTTACCAGTAACGGTCTCCTGTGGATTCCCTCCTGTAGTGGGGCTAGGAGAGGGAGGGCCATCCTCCCCCAGACAACAAAGCTAGAGGCTGCAGTCCATGGAATGGCAGAGGTGGGCAGGGCTTCATAGAGCCCGATCTTCCATTTTCCACTTTTCTTCCCCTCTCCAATGCTGGGGCACACATATAGGCACATGCATGTGGAGGCACGCACACTCAGTAGAAGTCCCACAGCACCTACCCCTTTGAGTTGCTCTTTGGCCATCCTACCACCAGGCCTCCATCTGGTGGCAGTCACAGCGGAGCTGGCAGCCACCCTCCTCTGGAAGAAGAGAGCAGTCTGTTGGAAGCTCAGTCCTGTCCCACCCTAGCTGACCCCCGGCGACCCGAGTTCATTCCCGAACCCAGGTCGTCCGCATGTGAAAAGGTAAGGTGCACACGTAGCACCTCAGCTCTGTTCACCACTGGGCTGGCTGGAAACCTCATTCTTATTGTCCATAAACCCTTTTACTTGCTTACCAGACAACTCATGAGGGATACATCTCAGTACATTCCCGATAGTCGAGAGTTCCCTCCAGGTTGAATTTTTGCCCACTTCTGTCTGGGACCATATACCATGTGACACTGAGCCTGCTACACTGACCACGAAACCTTCATAGCCCATCCCTGAGGCACTGGAGTAAACAGTGCTGTCAAATTGTAACTATTGATTCCAAACCATGTTGTTCAAGCTCGCTGCATTGTCTAACCAACATTTTATTTCCTTAACTGCCTCATTAGACACACATATTGGAAAACCAGTTTGTTTTGATTCTAGACAGCAATACATAAACCTTGTCCTAAGCTGTACCAGTGCCCCAAAACAATTTGCATAAAAACAGTCTTGCTAGCAAGTCTTACCAGGGTCCTCACAAGTATCTGATGAACCCCTGAACTGACCTACCTTAAAGAGGACAGGAAATGATTTCTAATTAGCAACCATTTACAATGTTCCTAGTTTCAGAAATTATATTCATACCCCTAAATCATCCATATGTATCTGTACCTAAATAAAAAGTGATGTGAAAAACTGTATTTTGCTTTGTTTTGTTTTTTTATGGGCAGCATTCTGTTACAGTCCTCTTCATGGAACCAGTGATCTGGAATTTTAACTATGTCCTGGTTTGAGTTCAGAACTCTAACCATAGTTCTGATAGGAAAATAGCTCATACTTAACATTCTGTACACAAACCATGACATAGCAAAAACTCCAAATAGCTAGTTCCATGAAGAGAACTGTAACAGAATTCTGTCTATAAACAGGAAACAATTGAAAACTCAGTTTTTCACAACAGTGGTTATTCAGTTGCAGTTAATTATGGATCATTTGGAAGTGTGAATTTGATTTCTGTAAACAGGAACAATACTCACTGCTGCCAGTTATCACACGTTTCCTGTCCCCTTTAAGCAATCTGTAGCTGAATCCTGCAGACTAACCCTCTTGGTCTCTGCTATGGAAATCAAACCTGTGGCTGTATTAAAAGGGACTCCCAACCAAGTCTGAACTTGTTAAGGACCCCAGTGATATTTCTCCTAGCTGGGGAGGAAACTAAATGCTAACAAGTCTGAAAGAATCTCTAAGTTGTGCCTGTCAGCCTCTTCCTGGGAAGTTCCCCCACCTATGCCATTGTCCAGATAGAAGGCGACCTTCTTACTGGAATTTAGCTTGAATTGTTGGGGTTCTAAAAAGTGGGTTTTTAGTTTCCAGCAGAACTCTCAGTACCTTGGTGACGAAGTGGCCTCGTGCGAGTTTTCTGCCACCCATGTTCACTATTCATCTGATATTTGTATGCTGAGCTCTATTGCCCATTTTTATCAGATATATAGGCAATATTTGTGGGGATCTGAGCCAAGAGTACTTGATATAATACAGAAATGAGACACTGTGGTTGTGGTCCAGTAATAGTTTGGTGTAGAAGAAGAAAAAGTTGTGGAAGGGGGGTGGGCTGCTGGGGTCCAGGAAAGAGTGATTGCAGATAGTGAAAAACCTGCAGGTAGTGAAAGTGGTCCACTGATGGTAAACTAAACCTCTGTTGAAGGGTTGCAAAAGGAAGCACTTGGCCAGCATCTAAAAATTGAAAGAAATGAATGAGGCCAAATCGAGCTTAGTGACAGTAGCTGGGGGGCCAAAATTATGATGTGTAAACTTTAGCAGAGAAATAGGTAAAGTATTGGGTGTTGTAGGGCTATGGTAGGTATGGTGCCAGTTGTCTAGTACAGTATAGTTATAAAGGTGATCCTACAGTGGGATCAGCAATGACCGTGGTGAGGCAAATAAGATGTTTTCCAAGGGCTGGATAACGTCTGTGTTAACGATATCCATCTCTTGGAAAACATCTTCTTTGCCTCACGGGGGCTGGATATCATTCTGTGTTAACTCTACCTGCTTCCAATGAGTGGTGTGAGCTGGGGATAACCGGTAAAATAGCGTACATAGTTGAACTGCTTGATACTATAACAAGAGGTTAGGGAGCGATAAGCCTCTTTTGTCTCTAGGAAGCAGAAGTAAAACTTATTGATATGGGGATACTGTATTTAACCTGCCTAAGAAAATGGGAAATAGATTTATCCCATTTAGAGACATATTTAGCCTCCAATGGAATTGGTAAGATTTGAAACAGATTTAAGAATTTTTAAGACTTTGATGCAAGGAGTCTTGTTTCTGTAGGTCTTGTTTAACTTGAGATGTGGGAGGATAACTGAGAGAGTATATAGCTCAAGGATCTGCTGATGTCTTAACACCTAGATATTTAAAGGAGGATAGGTCCCTACAAAACTGGTAGTAGCCAAGGAGCTATTAAGATGGGTAGAAATTAATTGCTAGAACTTCTGTTTTAGTCTTATTTAGATTATAACCAGTGACTTGACCAGTATGTCAGGCTTGTACAGATAGACCCACAGGCTTCCAGCTCAGCCAATTTAGCTAGTAAACTCCTCACATTCATATGTACTGTTTTTAGTCCATGTTTACTATACCATAAATTGTGACTGTGGGATGAGGGTTGCTTTCAGTGTCCCCAGAGAGAAGGAGGCACGAGGTGTGAAAATTGTATGGGAGGAGGGTGGAGGGAGACAGGACCCGGAGGGAGAGGCAAGAGAGGTGGAGGAAAAGACGATGCCGGTCATGAGAACTGATGAAGGCCAGTACAGCAGATGGGCAGTAATGAAGCAAGCTGCACACAGGTCTTGGCAGAATATGAGTAGGGAAAAGGTGGGTCAGGCATTCTTCAGGGCAATTTATTCTAAGGCTAAGACTGATGCATCACAGTCAAAGGCAAAGCAGAGAAAAAAAGTGTGCTGAGAGAGAGAGGAGCTGAGCTATATGGGAGGACATCATGGGAAGGTGGGTGGTGGAGATGACAAGTGATATTGTAGAGTGTGCCGGAGGTATCGGGGGGGGAGTATTCAAAAATGGAGTGTGTACCAGAGGGGAAAAAATATATAGTATATACTAGATGGCATCACCTGGTGCGTAGGACTGACAGAGAGGAGCCGTCCAGGAACAGAACATTGAACCGCATACCTGTTTCTTCAGTTTGCGGTCTGGCTTTCAAGAGTAAAGACGTGTCTGCGGTCCACAGAAGATGATGGCTTTGGACTCCCGGTAGGTAACTAAGGGCTTGGGGAGGTGTGGGGTGGTGGGTGCTGAGTGGGTGGGTTGGGTGGTCAGTAACTTCCGCAAAAGACATCGATGGACAGTTTTCTTTTCACAGGGCTTAAAAAAAAGCCTGAATGATGTGCTATTTTTTGTTTTCCTGATCGCGACACTGGGGGATTGGAAGTTCAGAATTTTCTGTGCCCTTGTTCATGAAGTGGGGTTATAAGAAGGCTAAGTTGAAAATTTGGTGTAAAAATATTAACAACAAAGTTATGAGCCTACATTAAATTTTGTGAACGCAGGCTTGTAACTTGGTCATTTTTAATATTTTTACCCCAAATTTACAACACCTCATGAATGTGACAGTTGCCAGTTTTTAAATCCTGGCCAAAAGGTGTTTTTAATCCCGAAAAGTGATTTTGCAGGCCCTGCGTGAAATCGCCTTTTCGACGGAGCTGAAAATTTTGTCTGCACTTGTTCATGAGGTTGGGTCAGAAACACAGCAAAGTTGACAATTTCGGGCAAAAATATTAAAATATAACAAATTTATGAGCCTGCATTCAAATTTACAAACACAGTCTCATAACTTTGGTAATGTATCCAGTACGCCAGGGCTTCTATACCAGTGGCAAACATCCGGCATGGACAAATGCTTGTTGTAGTTGAATACTATGCAGAGAGAGACCTACAAACCTGAAGCCGGTCCTCAACTGGATAATTGAGAGCAGCTGATACTGTAATTGGGAGCATGTACACACTGAGGAACTAAATAAAAAGAACCTACCTCATTGTTAAAGGGGTTTTTATTTTGGGCTGGAATCTACATGGAGGTAATTTCTGCAGAGGACAGAAGTGAAAGAGAGTGCTGAAGAACTTGTGACTGAATGTATAGGGAGAGAGTAACCGTACAAGCCAGAGACAGGTGGAGCTGGGAAAGTCTGCATGGAGGCCTGCTTGAAAGTACGGAGAGCTGATGAAAGTTTTGGGAAAGGAACAGTTCAGTGTAGGCTGGATTGGGGCTCCAGTGTTAGTGTCCAGAAAATCTAAGGAAAGCCTTTAGAGCGAGAACTGATTCAGTATAGGCTAAATTGGGAACCTAGAGTTAGTGGCCAGAGAGGATTAGGGAGAGGCAGTTTATTCCTGCGGTATAAAGGAGAAAAATTGCTGAAGAGAGTTTTTTTCTTAAATCTGGAAAATAAATCATTTAATTTTGTACTGTTCAAAATGGATGTAAAACAAAAGAGTTTAAGTGTCTGAACTTTGAAACTTGACTGACCTATCATTTTACATGTTCCTGAATAGCCTAGGCCACATGGTTACACACTACCTGTCATGCAGTTGGCTGACATGGTGGAATTTGGATGACCCTAGCAGTTTGGGTAAATAGTTAAGGAACATTTTTGGGATTTTTCCCCTGAGGTTAGGGAGTGTAGGTTCTAGCTGGCAAATACTCAGCAGGAAGAGGTTCAGCATTAAGGCACTGAGGCAGCCAGAAAAGACCGTGTGAGCAGCAGGTCCTGGGTTCCAGTGGAAGACCAGGACTTCTGTTTGGCACAAAAACTTCAGGGTCAGTTGGGGTACCTATAAGAGGTTGAATCCTAAATATTTATTTTGATAGTTCTATATGCAGTCTCTCTGAATTTGGTAAGAGCACATGGGCAGGAGAAATTTTTCTTGTGGTTGTGAAAAACAGTCTGCACTATGTGGTGTGCTGTTTTCCTTTTAGAGTTGCTCTTCTGCCCTGAGTGAGTAAAGCTGTACTCTGACCATGGTAAACCTGGTAACCCTTTTGGAGGCATGAAAAGGGAGCAGCTGGTGAAGTCCAGAGCAGAGAAGACATGGCTTGCGTCCACTCCCCAGAAAGAACTGAGTCAACCACCAGTGCTGCAAACTGCAATCCAGTGTAGTCCAAGGACATGTACAGAGGTCATTCCAAGCTGAGAAGCCACCACTTGGACACTGGCGAGTTAACCAAACGGTTGCGAGTACATTGTCTACATGTAGGGAAACTTAAAACTTTTAAATGTTTCTAGTGTGGGAAATTGGAGTGCATCCACAGTCTTTGTCCCATTCAGTAAGCTGACTATGCAGAATGCAACACTGTCACCTACAAAACCAGACCCCAGGTTATTAACCAAAAAATTGTCCCTGAGGTCCTCCAGTGGGAAAAGGGTAACAAAAGTGAAGTTAATGTCTATAAAAGGGGGAAAACGGATGAACATATTTACCCTGGTACTCCCAGGTGTGGAAGGAAGAACAGAAATGTGGGGATATACCTTGTTATGTCTGTGGTAAAAGCAGCATTGATGAACATGATTACACAGAAAGTGGTTATACAAAGAAGGCTGATACTGAAGGATATACCTGTAATAGAATCATAGTCATTAACGTGAACTACAGCAATAATACCCAAATGTAGGCTGAGGACCAAACAGTTAGGACCCTGCTAGATTTGCGGGGGGCAGACTTTGGTGAAAGAATCACCTATGGGCTCACAAATCTGTTCAGGGGACACTGAAACAAGGGATTCCTGTAATCAGGAGAACCCTTAATAATACCTTATTCCTCTTACAGTGAAAATATAGTGAGGAATGTGTAAGAGTGATTGGAAAAGTTTCACAGGGTTGTTGCCTTGAGAGCTGTGAAGTGTTAGACTAGCAGCTAGATGGGTCAAATTAAGCAATATACAGCAAGACGGTGTGGGTGATGGCAGGCTTTACCCATGCCTGGTGTGGTTCGAACATGAGGCTGTAGGCTGAGTGAGTAAACCACACAAGAAGTGGGTACATCCAGCCATCACCCACACCCTTGAGTGGTGTATTGTGATTATGCAATGTCCACTTTTTTTATATATATAGAAAAATAGTAAATAAAAAGTTTGTTTTCTCTTTTAATTTACTTTTTTGTATTAACCCCTAGGTGGTGCTATCCCAAGGGCTACTACCCCTGCCTGCTTGGCTAGTAGCAGGTTAAGAGGCCTGGGTAATGAAACGGGTGCTTCCACCCGGAGGTCAGGGTTGTTAGTGGTCAAGCTAACCTGGGCACAGCCCTCCGGGAGACTGTAACCCCACTCTTTCCTTTCTAGTGGCCTGAACAATATACAATAATAACTTTCACAATGACTCTTATTCACCAGGCAATTACCCACACTGTTTGCACTTACCACCAGGGCTGGTTCCTCCAGCTCGACCCCTGGGGACCCCCTGTAAAACAAGGTTATGCACAGCAAATAGCAACAGTACAGTACTCTTGGCACAAACTGGAACCACAGTCAGGTTAAATGCAAAAAGAGTTAGATCTGATTTATTCAGGGGACTTGAACAAGGGAGGGGCAAAATCAGCTTGAATTGCTTATATAGGCTGCCTCAATCAGACAGTTATGCATGCACTTCCAGAGTCCCTACACAGTCCTGCACTCTGTGTACCCAGGTAGGAAGGCGGTGGGCTAGCCAGGAATGTTGCCTGGGGTAGGCCGGCTCACAGCTGGTTGGGGCCCTGTGATTGAAGAAAGCAACATGCACAACAAACACTATTTGTAATCCGGAGCCGGAGGGCTGAGTTCATGACAGAAAAGACAACAAAGCAATCAGATGACAACACTTTAGATTTAACTGTTGTTGCAGGGAGCTACCCTGATGTTTACTCATGATACCCAATACAGGACTCAGGCAGGATGAAATCGAGACAGCAGGTTGTTGAACTGGAACACCAGGAGAAGCAGGGCCCACACGAATCACCAAGGTGTCATTCCTGTTCAAAGCGTGAGCGGGGGGCTGATCCCCAGGCAGGTCTCTCGTCAACAGCTTTCTCTGTACAGTGGATAGTCTGGCTGGGCCAGTGTGGCAAAGCCCAGGCCCAATGCAGATGAATACGGATTCAGTCCGTGGGAGCTGGATGCAGCCTCCAGCAAGCAGAACATAGTTCAATACACAGTGGGGAACCAAATCACGACCCACTAACAGCACACAGCACATTTACATGTAAGAAATTCTACTGTACCAGGCAGATTGCTATCCGGTCGCAATTACACAGTCTCTGCACAAACCGGGAGTTCAAATTTGGCTGGAAATCCTGACAGAGCGATCGCATTCAGCAAATCTTTGGTCTTCTTCAGGTTAAAGCCTGGTCACAGTTCTGTGGCTTAAATCATCCTCACAATTTGGATTTAGTCTGAATAAACTTCAGTTTCCCTCTCAGGGACAGCAGGCAGGCCAAAACTCAGCCCTTTCACAGTTCTCCCGCACGAATCTATACAGGATTACTGCTCAACTATCTCGAGCTGTTACTCCTTCACTCCCCAACTCAGATCTGACTGAAACTGCAAGCAGTCTGGGTCTTTCCCCAGGATCCAAAAGGTTCAGTTGGCTGATTCCTCTGTCAGTCACAACAAGAGCTCCCCCTTCAGGTTCATTTAGGCGCCCAAAGCCCAAAACTACAATTCCTACAGAATTGTGCTCCCACAAAGCCCCTTGGGACAACCTCCATTATAGAGTCCCCAAAGGTACTGATTGGCCCATTTCAGCAGTAAAGGACCAAGATGGTGGAAATAAACAGAAATGTCCATGCTGCAAAGAAGGCAGGTTAGACAAACTGCAATATTATTACTTTTCTAATAAATGATCAGCAAACAAGTACATCTTCTAAAAGAGCTCCCTCCCAGATTAATTATGACTGCAATCCAGGCAGCTCTTAAAGAGACAGTACACAGAGGCAATACAGGCGCTCTCTGGCAATACATTTAAACTGCTAAAATGCAGGACACCAGTCTGGCAGTGAGCATTTAGACAAGCTCAAGGAAGACTTTTCGGGAACCCCCATTTGTAGGGGGGTTATACCCTTCCCTGCCTGGAGAAAACATGGCATCCGCATCAAGTATTTATTTATTTATTTATTTAGCTTTTGTTGACCGGGTAAGTGCACTAGACAAATCCTGCCTATTTTCAGGCATGACCGGGAGGGAATACAGATGAATGCCAACTGACCTTGAACAGATTAAGCTGTTGGTAGTATTTTTAGTAGATATAGAAATTTAGCCAGGACACTGCAATTCCCTACTCTGGAGAGAGTACTGCTGGGTGATCAGGAGGGTTGCTCAGTAGGTTCTTGGTCAGAGCATGGAATCGGATGCTGTGTTGTCTGGCTCAGTGGAGCCTACTCGGAGCGGAGACCAGAGCAAAATCCTTACCTCGAGAACAGGAGAAGTGCTTAATATCCAGGAGAAGCCTCAGACTGAATCACGGTCTGAATCGGGAGCTGCAACTAATTTATTTCGATATCCAAGTTTTCTGTACCTGTGGAAATCGCCATGTCAACCCGGCCAGGTGACTGATTCAGTCGGAGCCTTTTTGCAGAGCACATGAGAGCATACAGGAAGGGACTCATTTTGAGCGCACCAGACATTGGAAGCTGCATTGGACCTAAGAATACACAGCTGGACCCTTGTTCTACACCTCTGGCCTCACAGATTCTAAAGCAACAATTTGGCTTGCATAATAGAAAATCATCCTACCCTACTATGGACTGGTCATGGAGGAGTTTTACAAGATGCTGGATGGACAAAATCACAAACAGGCATATGGATCCCAGACCCTACATGGGCGGACAGTTCTCAGTCTTCCACCATGCATGCCAAGCGTTTCTACAAACCTGAGCTCAGGTATGGACATTCAGACTTCTGGGGTGGAAACTATTAATGATAATCAGAGCTCTGAAACCCGTCCTTGACCATACCTGGGCGAGTTAGGGGTATAGGACTTTGTACAGGATTTAGCTCAGACAGGGGGCACAGGCTGGCTTGCAAAAACCAGAGCAGTAATGTCTGACTGTTTAAAAAAACAAATTAGAACAGGCACCTAGAAGAAACGCTGTCCGTTTACGTTATAGAGTGTGCCTTCAAACCCACCGGATAGATATTATATTGCTAACTTCGCTTTGAAAGGTTCCATGAATTTTCTTCCTGTTGATATTTTGCATTAATTCACATCTCAGGGGAGGATTCTTATGATATTAGTTTCAAATCCTTTAAGGGCTTAGAAATTTTGGGATAGATACTCCATTTTGAAAAATACCCCTTTGTAGGTTCCATTTTATGCTATCCCCTTACTAAACCAGTGTTTACGTTACATTACAATCATGTTTAGGAATGAAGGTGTCAGCGTAGGTAATATTTACCAATAGTTGCAAAAATAAATGTGAGGGTGATGGGACCCCCTAAGGCTATCTTGGACCTAGAAGGTATTTGGACAGAGCTGGAAATTTAAAGTGAAGTTACCCCAAATAAATGGTGAAATTATCCATTTGCAGACAACTTCTTTCTAGGGAAAGATAGGGGGTCTGTTTTTATAGTGGTCAGCCTCGGGCCTGTTATAAATGTGGAGCCAGTACTCATTTAAGTAGCTCCTGTGACCTTTAAAAATGTCCATTGTGTGGAGGGTTTGGGCATGTAGCAGAAAGATGTCAAAACATCTTTCAGTGTAATCTTCAATGGTGATAATGGCATGCCTTTCACCAATGCCTGAGGCCCCTCATAACAAAGCTGGGGCTGGGATTCTGATGCCCTAATTAACAAGGCTCACAGGGAAAACAGTGATTGATCCTGGATCCCTTCACACATCAGGTAGTCAGGCTGATCCTTCACCCCTCTTGGTGGACAGAAGCCTTCCTCCTCAGAGACTGAGGTGACTCCTTTGGTTGCAGATGATCTATTTCATCTTCTCCACCTGATATCCTCTGACTCTCAACAGGCCTCTTCTTCCCCCCCACCTTTGAGATGAGTGAAACCCATAGGTTTACGAGCTTCTAATAAAGCTTCCTCTACTACTCCACTCAGTGAAAGCTTTTTTTTTCCTTGCAACTGGAAGGTAGGGACCAGATTTAGAATCTGATACTTACACCTAGAATTGATTTGGAGAGAGATAGAAAGCCTGAGACGCAAAAAAAAAAAAAAAGGAAAGAAAGGGAAGAGAAAAAGCTGGCCAATTCCAGAAGTGTGGAACTTGGTACTATCTCTCTGCAACATGGCGACCCTGAAAATAACCTCCTATAATATGCAATTATAGAGCAGAAAGAGAGACTTCTGTCCTTTCCTTTCTTGTGCGCTAAAGCCAGACATTATTCTTTTACAGGAAACTAGGTTATCCTCCTGGCTGAAATCAAACAAACACAGAAAAGATGGGTCTGGGGCCTTTTTTGGACTTTTGGGCCTCAGCCAGCTGATGGGATTAAGGTTCTCTTTACTTCCACAGCCTTCAGAGTTCCTAAACTGAGTGACATCTGTCAGGGGTGCCCACTCCTAGATTTTCCTGGCATGACTTTGATTATAGATTAGTAAACATTTATGCCCCTCAAGTTAAAACTGCATTAAATTATTTGAGGATATTAAGCCTTTCTATATACTCAAAGGAACCGTTATCTGGGGAAGTTTTAACTGTGATATAGATACTAAATTTAAGGGAAGTCCAGAAAAAAAAATATAGTGATTCTTTAGCTTTAAAACAGATTATTAAATGCTGGACTATTGGAGTTTATAGGTCATTACATAGTACAGGTGGTTCTTCATATCACAGGAACATATTTTCTTCAATATTGACTATTTTTGTCTCTAGTTTCTAAAACCTCCCCTTACATATAATACACCAACTGAGTTCTCAGACCATCACTGCATATAATGGGGTTTTAGTCTAGCAGATATTCCCCTAAACTATATTCATGCTAGATGAAGTCTAAATGTCCTCCTTGGAAGTGATTATATTGGAATTACAAAAAACTATTTTTGCCCGTCATTCTACACTTTGTTGTTATAAGAACCTTTTTTCTGGTGGAGACACTAAAATAGAAATTAAATCCCTTTTAAGTTCAGAAACACAAGGCCAATTCAGTATCTTCAATACCTACATTATAGGGATCAATTTTACAAACTGATGTCACTACCATCAGTGAAAAACTCCTTGTTGTCTCAAATCACAGAATTAAAAACAGATGGTTGAATATCAGTACAGTAGAGCTATATCACTAGACATGGAATTTAGATTTGGGGTACAAGCAAGAACTAGATCCTATTTGGTGTAAGGCATGACCCGGACTGAAATGTCTAAATTAACCTCTTCGAAGGTAAAATAGTAACCTCGAAAGATATGATGTCTGATGTACAACCAATTTGTTTGGATACCTTCAGGAGAACCGAGCTTAGTGGGAATTTGCCTGGGACTTTTGCCTTATCTTCAGTGATGGACACCACATTTCAAGCTCAATTATTGAAACCCATTTCTCCATTGGAAGTGGAAAAAGTTATCCTATCCTTAAACTTAAAACATCCTAGTTTGGATGGCATTCAAATGAATTTTATAAAACCTTCATTTAAGTACATATGCTTTTCTCTCTACTGTTCAATTTTATCTTAACCTCCACCTCAGGTTTCCAAATTTAATGTGGATTATTGAAATTTATTTTAAAAAAGGGATTCCTCCTTACTAACTGGAGGCGATAAGTATCATAATAGTGACTATAGATCTTTGCTAAAATCCTCACAAAATAGAGTGTCCTTAATTTCAGGTCCATATTCATCCCTCAATCCCATGCAGTACCACATAGGAGATACAACATAGTTTATATTTGTTAGAGACTTATTTGACAAGGCAGAATTTTGCCTAGCTGGGGAATGGTATATATTTTTAAATAGTGTTTTGTGTTATAATAATCATGCTTCCTTGGTAAAAGTCTGGCGTTAAGACTAGAACTTGCAGTTGGTTCTCAGCTGAACTCAAGGCTGCATTACTAGCGAGATAAACTCTGTAAAAAAGCCCACAAATCAGAAACTGTCAAGGATTGGTGCCACTTCAGGAAGGCTAGGAACTCGTGCACCAAATTGGTTAGAGAGCCTAAGGCCAACTTCTACCATTCTGAGCTAGACTCTGCCTCAAGGTGCCCAGCTAAATTTTGGTCCACAATCAAAGAGCTGTCTGGTCACACAGCTGGAAATGTACTTCCCTCGAAAATCATCTCTGACAATGTTACTATCAACAACAGCAAGGAGATTCTAGAGGCCTTCAACAACCACTTTGCTATGGCAGGCCTAGCATTCAACAATTCACCAGCATCCGTGTTACATTCTCAGGTTAGTGCACAGATTCCTGAACCTAGCACCACTAATGCGGTCTTCTTATTCCTTCCTGCTTCGTTGAAAGAAGTCGAAAACCTCCTTCTACAGTTGGACACTAAGAAAAGCGCTGGTGCTGACTCTCTGTACCTTCTTCTTAAAGATTGCATACCACGTCCTAGCTGTACCAATCACACACCTATTTAACTTGTCCTCGTCCCAGGGACTCTTCCACACCTATGGAAAATTGCCACTGCCATTCCTCTGTTTAAATCTGGGGATCCCATGACTAAATAATTACAGGCTGATATCTCCTACCAATATTGTCTAAACTGCTGGAAAAAATTGTGAATGCTCAGTTGAGAACCTACCCAGATAACAAGAACCTTCTAAACCCTATGCAGTCTGGTTTCAGAGCCAAGCCAAGTACCATTACGGCTCTGGCCAAAGTGACTGATGACTGGCAACCAGAGGTGGAAAACAAAAAAATTGCATGTGCCTTGTTCCTGGACCATAGCAAGGCCTTCAAACTGCTAATCACTACCTGCTTCTTTCCACCTTAAAAGTGATAGGTCTGGACCTGACCTCTCTGTGCTGGTTCGATAATTACCTTATAGATAGGCTTCAGCAGGTCAAGGCCAAAGGGAGCTTCCTCCACTCAAACCACTACAAAGAGGCATTCCACAGGATCCATCCTGGGGCCTCTGTTGTTTGCCATTTATATAAACAATATTGATATTGGCATCAAGGAGGACAATAATCACTTTTTACTGATGATATGGTGTTGTACCTAGGCCGCCTAACTCGAAGCCGCTGGATTTACAAACAGAATTCAACTTGTTGCAGAATCAGCTCCTGAATAAAAAACTCTTACTCAATGCCAAAAAACACAAAAGCTATGCTGTTCTCTCTGGCTACTCATTTGGTGAACCCTGCTATCCCTGGCTCCTTACCTCCCATAAACACTTTACTAGGAGAGAGGCTGGAATTTGTTACGAAATTCAAGTACATAGGGGTCTGGATAGACCACAGACTCTCCTTCGTGGAGCATGTCGAGGATCTGCGAAAAAGTTGAGGCTAAGGCTTGGTCTCTTTCTTTAGAATAAACCGCCTCTGAACAAAGATGCCAAGATGCAGTTAGTTCAATCCACGCTATTATCCTTAATTGATTATGCCGATTTCATTTATAGTCCATGTAATGCCTCTGTCTTACTAAACTGGACACCTTATACCACTGAGCCTTGAGATTCATAACTGGCCTACTCTATCACCACTGCTCCTTATATGCAGCTGTGGGTGGACCTCCTTCAGTACAGAAGGAATAGAAATGCAGCTCTCTTGACTTACAGAGCTATTACCAACAAATTACCCCAATACATTTCCGACTGTTTGCCGTTAAACGTGGTAGGCAACTATGCACTGGGAAGCTATTCTCTGCTTCTACTGAAGGTACCTACGGCCAATACATGCTTTGGGAGAGCAGCCATAGGCTTTGTGTTGCCCTCACTCTGAAACAAACTACAGAAATCTATGAAACTGAGTCTCCCTGTTAGTCTTACCACCTTCAAGACCTTGTATGCCAAGGCTGTTAAGGAGCTATGCAGCTGTATCCCGCATGCTTAGCGTGCTACTGCTTATCTGCCCACTACATCTCCACCTAACCCAGCCCCTTGATTTTCTCCACCAATACCCCCCCCTTTTTTTCTGCTAATCCACTACCTTTCTTACTCTCAGACTCCAAACATATATGTCCCCAGCCCATCTACCATAGCACCCTCCTAGAACAGCTGCAGTCCTGTACCTCTCCTCTCCTCCATATCTGCCCTTAAGTTTGTATATGTCCTGACCAATGATATGCAGTGCTGTCTGAAAATGTCTTAATATGCTGGCTGTTTCAGAATGTTTAAATTCCCTTCTTATACCATTCTCCCTAACCTTGTTAACCCTACACCTGAAATACAGGTTACTCACCTGTAACAGGAGTTCTAGGAATGGTATATGTTCATCCACACTGTCTGGTAGATTCCTTGCCGGGTTTAAATCTTGCCGGAAGGTCTTCAGCTGGCTCCTCCCACCCACCTGGGTGGTAAAACTCCCGGCTCCACCCCATGATGCCAGATCTAGCCTGCTGGAAGCCAGGTTGTGTGTCAAAGCCGGGGAGGTCGGGTAGGTCGTGTGGATGAACAACATATACCATTCCTAGAACTCCTGTTACAGGTGAGTAACCTGTATTTCTAGGGACATGGATATATTGTTCATCCACACTGTCTGGCAGACTCCTAGCAGTTCTCTGGGAGGAGGGAGGCAAGGCGCACACCCCCTACTTGGGAAATAAAGACTGGAGAACTGAGGCCCCAAAACCAGCATCCCAGAGTGATTCACGGTCGATGTGGTAGTGGGTGATGAAGGTGTGTGCTGACTTCCAGGTAGCAGCCCTGAAGATTTCCTGGATAGGGACGTCCCTGGAAGCAGCCACCGATGCAGCGGTATGGCGGGTAGAATGAGCTCTTATCCCTCTGGGAGGCTCCATGCACGCCAACCTATAGCAGAGGTCTATGCAGGAGGTGACCCACCTGCCTATCGTCCACTTGGCTGCAGGTCTGCCAGGTGCGGCTTCAGTGTAGGTGACAAACAGCTGGCGAACCTCTCCATCAACTTCAGCCATCCGCTCCTTATAATAAGCAAGCGCTCTTCTAGGATCCAAAGTATGGAGCCTATATTCGGCCTCCGAGGTGTAACTGGGGTAGAACATCGGCAGAGTCAACACCTGGTTAAGGTGAAACTCCGACAGCACCTTTGGAAGGAATTTCGGGTGGGGGCACAGGACAACCTTGTCCCTGTGGAAGACCAGATAAGGAGACTTGATGGAAAGCGCCTGGAGCTCTCCCATCCTTCTGGCTGATGTGATAGCCACCAAGAAGGTGGTCTTCCACGACAGGTGAGAGATGTCACACCTGTGCATCGGTTCGAATGGCTTGCCCATGAGCTTAGCCAATACCAGCAGTAGATCCCACGGAGGTGAACGCTCTCGCACTGGAGGATATGTGATCAAGGCCTTTGAAAAGCGCCGACCACCTTCTCCTCGGCCACCGACTGCTTCCCAGCCTATGCCCAGTAAGCAGAGATGGCTGCCAGGTGCACCTTAAGGGTCATCGATTGAAGCCCTTGCTGAGAAAGGGACCACAGGTAGTCCAGAATGCTTGCCAAGGAACAGGAGGAAGGGTCCAGGCCCTTGCCCTGACACCAAATGGAGAATCTCTTCTATCTGAAGGCATAGCATTTTCTGGTCGACTCCTTACGGGACGCCTCAACGATGTTGAGGACCTCGTCGAAAGTCCCAAGGCCTGGAACTCTAGCCGCTCAGGAACCAGGAGGTCAGGTGCAGGGATTGAAGGTCCGATGATGATTGACTGAGATCAGGTCCGGCGGCTGGAAGCCACCTGGGAGCCTGGAGCTGAGACTGAGGAGATCTGGATACCAGAACTGGCAGGGCCAGTCTGGGGCTACCAGAATCACCTGCGCCTTGTCCCTCCTCGCCTTGAGAAGCACCTTGTGGATCAAGGGAAATGGGGGAAAGGCGCAGAAGAGGCCCGGGGTCCATACCTCGAGAAGGCATCCCCCTGCAGCGAGCCCTGCTGAGGGGGACGGGCATGAAACAGTCTCAGCTTCGCATTCTCCCTGGAGGCAAACAGGTCTGCCCGAGGCGTGCCCCAGTGGGAGAAGAGATCTTGTACTACCTCTGGCAGGAGAGATCACTCGTGAGACGCAGCCCCTATCTGGCTTAGGGCATCGGCCAGGGTGTTGGAGGCTCCTGCCACATGAATGGCGAGAAGATCCGCCTCCAGGCTGTGCACGAGTGACCAAATGGGGAGAGCTTCCCTGCACAGAGGCATGGAGCGCATCCCACCCTGGTGGTTTAGGTAGTACATGGTCGTGGTATTGTCCGTCTGGACCTGAACCACTTGACCCTGTAGAAGTGGAGCGAGGGCGGTGAGGGCTAGATGAACCGCTCGAAGCTCCAGCAGGTTGACATGGCATCGGGACTCCCGAGGGGACCAGAGGCCAGGCGCCTGTGCTCCCCAGATGGGCACCACAACCCACCAGAGAGGCATTGGTCGATAGCGAGACGGGTCGCTCGGGCGGACAAACTGATGCCCTCCTGCGGATGTACTGGAACGGTACACCACTGGAGAGCATTCCACATCCCCTGGTTCACTGTCACTAGCTGATCCAGCAGATCAAAGTGCTGTGACCATTAGCTGCCCAGCCCCCACTGAATGGGGCACATGTACCAGTGGGCCCAATGGACCACGCTGGTGCAGGCCGCCATGAGGCCCAGGAGGCGCAGGAAGTTCCGGGCAGGGCGCAATTGCCCAACCTGAAATGATTGGGCAAACGAGGAAAGAACCTTGGCCCTGTCCGCCGGGAGCCGTGCTCTGGCTCATAGAGAGTCCAGCTCTGCCCCGATGAATTGGATCACCTGCTTTGGCAGGAGTTCCGACTTTGCCTCGTTGATGAGGAAGCCAACCTGAGAGCAAACCTGGAGGGCCAGATCTCTGGACAGCTCCACCTCCGCTCTGGAGGGGGCTGCAATCAGCCAGTCGTCCAGGTAGGGGTACGGAATTCGTAAAAGGATCCCTCCGCTCTGAAACGGAGGAATCTCTGGTGGGACGGACAGACTGGGATGTGAAAGAACGCGTCCTGAAGGTCCAGAGAACAGAACCACACGCCTCTTTCCAAGGATGGGATTATCTGAGCCAGAGTGACCATCTTGAAGGTCCGAGACCTTAGGAACCTGTTCAGGTCATGCAGGTTGAGAATGGGGCGCCAGCCCCCCCGTCCGTTTTGGGACCAGGAAGTACCTGGACACAAACCCTGGGTCTGGAAGAGGATCCGCCACCATCCTGATCACCTCTTTTTTGAGGAGCAGGGCAATATCATCTCGGTGAGCCGACAGAGAGGCTGCGGACCCCGTAGCCCCCCGAGGCTCGGAAGGGCGGGGCCTGCTGGAACTCCAGGGGCAGGCCCTTTCCTACCACCTCCAAAACCCAGCAGTCCGTGGTGATAACGGACCAAGTGGGAAAGGAAGTGGGATGGAGCTGCCCCCCACAGGGGACCCGGGGGAGTGGACGAGGCTGGGGCGAGACCCCTACCCCGGCCACTGGGCAGGCTTAGAGGAGGGACTGGCTGAGGGACCTCCTGGGCCTTTACCTCCCTGCTTCCTGTTGGAGGAAGCCGAGGCTTGGGTTTGGAATGCCAAGCATGAGCCTGCTGGCCCTGGTGCTGGTGCTGGTGGGCTGATATGCCGCTGGCAGAAGGACGAAGGACTTGTGCTGCTGCTGTCGGTGGCCTTTGCTCTTCTGGGTGGAGGTGACAGAGTCCAGAGAGGCACTGGACTTTTCGATCTGCTGGAGGTGACCTTCCACTCCAGGGCCAAAGAGGTCGGTCCCCAAGAAGGGGACATCCGCCAGTCTGTGCTGGGTATCCACCGTGAATGTGGATATCCTCAGCCATGCTCTGTGGTGCATGGCCACCACGGCTGCAACTGATCTAGCACAGGAGTCTCCAATGTCCAGAGCTGTTTGGAGCTGCTACTTAGCCGCTGCCCTACCCTGGTCCTGTACCTGTCACACCGTGGTCTGCAGGTCGGCCGGGAGATGAGAGATCACGTCATCCAGGGAGCCCATGAGGGTGTGGGAGAAGTGTGCCATCAGCACGGCCGAGCTGGCCCGGTGGAGGCCAAGGAGGACGCAGCGCACACCTTTGTGCCCAGCATAGTCCAGCTTTTGGACTCCTTGTCGGGGCTTGTCCACATCTCTAGCGCTCCAGCAATGCCAGAAAACGCTGTCGGTGACCAACCCTCGGCAGAGGGGTGTTCCAAAACAGGCAAAGAGCTGATAGGGACCGTGATACTTCTGGCCATTCTGGCCGAAGGCACAGGACAGGAAGCAGGCCGCTGCCAGAGCTCCAAGGCTGGGCCAACAATGGCTTCAGCCACCGGAAAGGCCTCCGTGGGTGAATCTCCTCGGTCCAGTATCTCCGTCAGGGGATACTTGACCCGCTTGGATACGGGCTCGAGCTGCATCCCGGTGAACTCCGAGATGAGCCGAAGCAAACCCATGAAGGACGATGGGCTTTCGTCCATCGACTGGCCCCCAGAGGACTCCAGGTCAATGGGCCAGGAGAACAGGGAGGAGTCGTCATCTGACTCGGAGGAGTCCGTGAAGAGCTGCCTGGGGCCTGAGCCACCCTCCACCTGCCGAGGACGGTCGGGAGTGAGGGTGACCGACAACCTGGGGCAGGTACCGACCCGACCGAGAGTCCTTGGTCGGCGCCTAATTTCGGGTTGTGGAGGAGGAGGTTCCACCACAATCGGTAGAGCAGCTGGTTTCGCCTAACAACCGCCAAGCTTGGGCACCCCAGCTACAGTGAGGGGTTGTTTTGGCCGCTGGTGACAGTCATTTGATGGCTGGGGAGACGGCGCCAGCTTGTTCCCCGGACAGAAGTAACTGCTGCCACATCAGGTCCTCGGGCGTCGACGCAATTTGGACCGAAGCCTCTCCTCTTCTGAGGAGGAAGACGAGGACGAGCAGCAGCGCCGCTTACCTCAGTGCCGGACCGAGATGATGTCCGAGACCGAGATCCTCGGCGCTTCCGAGGATGGGTCTGGGAAGGACGGGGACACCCGCTCTTCCCCAGCTCGAAGCCTTAACTGGGACTGTGGCACCGAGGCAGGCAAGTCCTCGCTCCACCAGGGAACCGTGAAGAAGGGTTGTCGGCTTCACCAGTCGACAGCCCATCCGACAGGTCGAGAAAAATCTTGACCGCGTCGGCGGGTGTCTCGGCCGGCTGGCCTGACGGGGATGCCGTGAAGCCAGCGGCCTTAGCCGCAACCTCGACCGAGGCTGAATGTCCGGAGAAGGGGACCTCTCCCGCTCCCATGAACGCACACGATGGGACTTGCCCTTTGAGTCCTTCTTTTTGGACCGAGAGGAAATGTCCCGATGGCCCCTCTCCCTTCGTGGAAAGGGACTGGCAAAGCTCCTTGAAAGAAGCTGAATACAAGGTACCCAGTGAAAGCGGGATAAATGCCGCCACCGAGGAAGAGGATGATGCGGCCTGAGCTGCCTCCTCCATGAGGGCGATCATCTGCTAGAGTTGCTCAGCCGAGCCAGCTGCCGTGGTAACCGCCCAATGGGCCTCCTTCGACTTAACTGGCGGCAGCGCTTCAGGGCCCTAAGCTGCAACTGGGCAGCGTGGTCTTCTGGTGGTTACTGGCCAAAAACGAACGGTAACTCGCGTAGGCCTGCAGGTCATGTTCTAGGCCGAGGCAGTAGACGACATGAGTACGGGTCCGTCCTGGACATCTTCTGCTCAAAAGGGCACCGCCGAAATCCGGGAGTCGATTTGTCCATCGCAGTCGCAAGGCAGGAAGTTGACCGAAGTCTTGAAAATTTTAAAATAAGTTTCGGACGAACCGAAGAATTAGGATCCAGTCTACAAGCAGAGCGCTACTAGAGGAACCTGAGCTTCCAAGCGTGTAGGAAGATCTACGCTATGGGCGAGCCGAGTTTTACCACCAAGGTGGGAGGAGCCAGCTTGAAGACCTTCCGCAAGATTTAAAGCAGCAAGGAACCCATAGACATTTTGGATGAACAACATATCCATGTCCCTAGAAATACTTGTTATTGCTCTGTGAATTTTTTTTTATTTCTGTATAATGATGTCTATTATCTGTACATAAAAGTGTTATTCTTGACCCTGTGTAATGCAGATCCACCTTGTAAATGAGCCTGCTCAAAGGTGTTCGCCTGGATAAAGGCTTGATTGATTGATTGATGACACTTACCTGGATTTCAAGAAGGCATTTGACTCTGTGCCACACAGGAGACTGCTGTATAAGCTGTCATGCCTGGGGTTGGGGCAGAAGGTGGTTAAATGGACGGGAAATTAGCTGGGGGACAGGAGACAGAGGGTCATTATAAATGGGGTGGCATCTGGAGAGGGCATGGTCACAAGTGGGGTCCCTCAGGGGTCAGTGTTAGGGCCCCTACTGTTCAATCTATTTGTAGGGGACATCGTGGAGGGCCTTGAGGGGGGTGTGAGTCTGTTTGCAGATGATATTAAAGTTTGCAATAAGGTATACACACCGGAAGGGGTAGAAAGAATGCACAGAGATCTGGGGAGGCTCGAGGCATGGTCAGGGAGGTGGCAGCTTTCATTCAACATGGACAAGTGTAAGATCATGTATCTTGGATACAGGAACCAGAGAGCAGGGTACTGTATGGGGGGCTGAGACCTGGAAGTAACAGAACAAGAAAGGGACCTAGACATCACTATATCAAGGGACCTGAAGGTGGAAAGGCACTGCGAGGGCACAGTGGCTACAGGCAGCAGAATGCTGGGCTGCATCAGAAGGGGGATTTACCAGTACAAAAAGGGAGGTTACAGTATCCTTGTACACTCATCTAGTCAGGCCGCATTTGGAGTATGGGGTCCAGTTCTGGAGACCATACCTCAAAAGGATGTGGGGAGGCTGAAGCAAGTTCGGAGGAGGGCAACGAAGATGGTTAAGGAGCTCAGCCACCTGTCCAATGAAGAAAGGTTGGGAGAACTGAACATGTACTCCCTGGAATAGAGACGGTAGGGGGGGGGACATGATTGAGACCTTTGAGTACCTTAAGAGTATAAACCAGGTGACAGTGGAAATCATCTTCCAGCTAAAAGAGAATCAGAGGACAAGGGGGCATGGGTTACAGATTAAGTAGGGACAGTTCAAGGGTAACATTAGGAAGTACTATTTCATAGAGAGTGTGGTGGATATGTGGAATAGGCTGCTGGATTAGTTGGTTGGAGAAGCAACAGTGGAAGGCTTCAAAAGGGCATGGGACAGACACAGGGGATTGGGGGGGAGCATGTCCTAGCAGATAGCTAGACAAATGGACAGACCAGGTGGGCCTGTCGGTCCTTTTCTGCTGCCACACGTCTATGTTTCCTAGTGTTCTTTTCTGCCAACACATTTCTATGTTTCTATGTTATAGCACACAAGCAGCAGTGGTTGAAAATATCCTTAGGAAGAACTGGCACATTTTGGGTATTGAATCCAAATTGGCTTAGAAACATAGAAACTGACAATGACTGCAGAAAAAGACCAGAGGTCCATCCAGTCTGCTCAAGTTCCCTATAATCCCTGGAACCTACTGTTCCTCCAAGGTACTAACCCCACCCATCCTCTCTATTCTCCTCCTTGGTCCTGTCACCCCCAGTAACCACTATTCCCTTCATTATGTCCCAGCCCTGCTTGAATCCCCTGACTGTATTCGCACCCACCATTTCAACCAACAGACTGTTCCAAGGTTCCACCCTTTCTGTAAAGTAGTACATCCTCACATCTCTCCTGAACCTATCTCCTGTTAATTTCCATTCTTGTCCATGGAACCGTGAATTGGTATTCAGGCTTGGTTGGGTGGAACCACCACCTAGAATAGTTTTCAAAAGCCCAGCTCATCTGGCTGACAAACTGACCAACAGTCTACAGCCAGTCCCCCATCAACCAACCATCTGGCTCCCATCCTTGCCACTGGGTAGTCACAGGTGTGCAGGTGTAAATTTTGTGAGGTCATTACACCTACATATACCTTTCAAAATCCACACCCAAATGAGGTACACCACATTTCTAAATTCATCAACTGTGATGCTACACATGTGGTGTACCTCGTCACATGTAGTTGTTCATTTTGTGTGGGGGGCGACAAAAAAGAAAAGTTTAAGGAGAGGGTGGGGGACTATTTGGGAGCAATAGCACAAAAAAATGAAGAGTATTCCACAACAGCCAATACGCATGGGACTTCTGATCCAGCGTCCCATAAAATGGACCTATACTGGCATTGAGAAAGTCTCTTTGGGTCCAACGGGGGTGGGGATAATCTGGTCAAGCTCCTCTCAAGGAGAAAAGGATTTTGGATCTCTACACTGGGAGCCACATTGGGTGTGGGTCTGAATCATAAAATAGAACTTCTGTCATTTTGTAATGCTGCAGAACTGCTTAGCTGGAATTGATGTTGTTCCTGTGTAGCTGTGTGTTTGCCTCCTTACAGGTTTACCCTGATGCAATAAGAAGTATCTATCTGGTATCTACCAGTCTCCTATCACTTTAGCATCACCACTTTAAAGTTTTGTGTTTGGCAAACATGAATTTTGAAACTAACATGTTTCTACTTTGTTTTATCCTTAATTCTCCCCAGTCCCTTTATATGTACTTTATTTAAGACTAATTTGTGGTGCGAGGAATGGACCAGTGATCAAAGTAGGAGCTATGTGATACTATAGGCAGGAAAAATGGGCAGACTAGGTGGGCTATGGTCCTTATTTGCAAGCAAATTCCATGTTTCTGCTTTATGTTACAGGTTGTGAAGAATAATAAGGCTTGCAATAGTGCCTGGATATAGTTTATCAGCCTTCCTGGGAACTTCAGGCTGTTGAGTGATCTATGCCAGGCTGCCAAAGTTGCATCCTGGAGTACAGAATTCACAGCAGGAACAATCACTGTTGGAGAGGCAGAAACCTCCAAGAACTTGTAAAGATTTATCCTGGAGGAATCCTGCTCTTCTGCTTGAAACCCCAATTTAGCATGAACCTGTTTAAGGAAGGCTTGAAAAGAAGCATCTTCAGGAGATCTTAGTTTGTTTACCACACACACTACATTTATCACCTCTTCTTCTCTCGCTTCTGGCCTCCTCCTCCTCCATGTATTCTGGATTATACTCCAGTTCATCATCAGTGTTGACCACTATTGTCAGAGGATTGACGGGCTAAAGAGATAAATGAAGAGAAGCTGAGGACTAGGAATCCCCTGAGTGCAGCTGCTCCAAGCTTGGCAATGTAGCAGGGATTAAGAACAGGAGCACTGACAGTAGTGTCGACCACTGATCAGCTGGAGGCATCGACAAAGCAGCGCCAATGGGGCAACACAGGATGAAACAGCTGCCTGTAATTTGACAGTGCCTAAGGGGTTGATGATGGCTGAGCCATCAACGGGACAGTGCCCAGAGGTTGACAATGGCTGAGCTGGCCAACGGGACAGTGTCCAATGGCAGAATAGGCTGCGAGTCCCCAAGCAGGGAAGATGAGCCAATGCTGGACCCTGACCTTGGTGTCTGAGAGACAGTTGGGGAGGGGACCCATGGCTGGGCTGGGGACCTGTCTTTGTCAGTGGATTTACCCATTTTGAAAGGGTAAACAGTCAGGAGAAGTAGCTTTGCCCTTCCGCTGCTTATCCTTGTCAGAACTGTAGTGTTTCTCTGCTGATTTCAAAAACGTATCCTTTTTCTTCGTTGAGTCAGAGACAGCCGTCATTGACTGCAAGGATCAACGGGCCGACGGTCAAGCTAGCTGATGATGGTGAAGCCACCTTAGCCGCAACTTGTTTCTCCATTTCCTGATGCTTAAGAGAAATCTCTAAAGCCTTACAGCGACATCTCCTGGTTGCCTGGTTAAAGTTATGGCAAACTGAGCATGTTTTAACGTTGTGGTTTCTACCGAGGCAACAAATACAAACAGAGTGGTCATCTTTGTAAATCTTAATGTCACCATTAATGTCAATAATGGAACAATGGTTCCTTGTCTTTCAGAAGTAGCATAAAGAAAGTTTAAAATAAACTTCAAGAAGTAGCACTGTCAGCTAATACTTGCAAAAGTTCAACGGCATTCTTCAGCAGTGGTGGACCAACGAAGCAGTTGATAGAGAGAGCCGAGGCATGCTGGTGATAATCACATTAGACAGGCACAGACGACATGCATGGACATGGGCAGCCCAAGCCTGCAAAACAATTCCAGGTGGTCCAGACACCGATGGCTTACAGTTCCATGATGTGGCACAATGGAGGAGATATCCTCTTCCTCACCAGGAAGAGGACCCTTTCTGAGCTGCATTTAGGCCACAAGGCAATCAGGACTCAGTTGATATGACCCAAAGGACTACTGTGAGGGTTCAACCAGAGCCTCTGATTGGGCAGATTTAATTAAAGTTTTCTGGCAAAACTATACTCAAATATGCTCCCATTGCAACATACATAAAACGAGTGTTGTAGAAGTGAGATTTGGCACCAGTTCTAATTTTTCTTTAAGTCTTTATTTTTGTGGGTCTTGTACAGTACTCAGTTTTCGGCATACCACGAAATACAAATGACACTCCGCAGTGCCGTGTAGGGAGGTAGCAAAGGCACCTGTGAAAGAGAAAGTAATTATGTCAATCCCGCTACTGCCCAGAAAGCAAAGCAGTAGCTAGTATAAACAATGGTTTTACTTGTGCAAAAGGAAGTACTGTTGTTAAAAATAAAACCTGCAGCAATGTTTGACCTAAATGCTGTTGTAAGTTTCAATTTTAACACCAACCTCGTTAAAATAAGCAAAACTCTAGTTTAAAACAAGCTGCTGATGTTACATTCAGGGCTGCAGTGGGGTCGATGTATAAATGTATGGTGACCCCGTTATTGATTTTCTTGGCTAAGTGCCGTCGGTTTCCACATATCACATAAAAGAAATTTACATAGATGCATCCACAGATTATGTTGGCAGATGAGGACCACCCGGCCCATCTACTCTGCCCACTTACCCTATTACCCCATTACTTCATACTTAATGAAATTCCTTTTCTGTTAACTCCAAAATTGTTCAAGGGGAAGTCATAACTACTGGTTATAGTGCACACCTACCAGGAGAACGGTACAGCCCAAGTTTAAGAATGTTGGACATATGAGGATTCCAAGCAGCAGCAACTCCCCAGTCACTAATGACTTCACAGTGCCTCACTAACTACCATAATGTCCATTTAATAAGAGACAAAAATTATATTGAATACATAAATATAATCTCCTTTTTAATTGCTACTAGAAACTGCCTTACCTTGTTGGTAGATTCTGAAAGAAGGTGCCCTCACATCTGACACTAGGTTTGGTCGAACTGATCCTCTTTCTGAAAAGGCGGTAGCTAAACTGGCTTGTCCTGCACCAGCAAATTTTACAACTTAGAAGTTTCAAACAAACGCAATGATTAACTCTGGCAAGCAAAACTCTATGCCGTGAAAACTACCTGCAACAAGAAAAACACCCATAGTGAGTTACAACTGAACCTAAGATGTGTGATCGCAGCCAGACTGAAAAATCTTTATTTTTCATTTTTTGGAAAAACAGCAGCAGATTAAAATAGAGGGATACCCAAAAAGTTATCCTAGGGTTTTAATTAAACAATGGACATTCCCCACTGCCATACCAGGTAATATTCTCCTATAGAAGCAGGCTCCTGGATGGTCCCATTGACAATGTTGGAGCTAACAGAAAAGGAAATTACAGTAAGAATGACATATATTTCTTCTTTCTGTAGCGCTCCACATTGTCAATGGGAAGTCTTAACTACTGGGTTCTAAGAAGCAGTACCCAGAACAACAGGGAAGTGGGGAGGAGAATATAATTCCATATGTCAGAAAAGAATACTGTAAGGGATTACCTACGAACTGCTGCCTGCAGTACTCTTCAACCAAAGGCTACATCAGCAGAGCTCTGAACATCCAATTTGTAGTGTTTGGTGAAAGTGTGGACGGAAGACCATGTAGCTGCCTTGCATAGCTCTAAAACAGAGGCTTCATCCCTCTCCACCCAGGAAGTAGCCATAGCCCTGGTGGAGTGAGCTTTGATAAGGGCTGAGGCCTCTTCTTTCCTGCGACATAAGCCTTAGCAATGCAGGCCTTCACCCACCTAGCTAGGGTGGCCTTCAAGGCTTTTTGACCATGCTTGGCTGCCCCAAAAGAGAACAAACAGGCTATCCGATTTCTGGAACTCAGTTGTCCATATGTCCTAACAGCCCATCGCAATTCTAACTTGTGCAACTCCATCTCCTTTCGGCGAGATGGTTGTGGACAAAAAGATGGAAGATATATTTTCTGGTTCACATGGAAAGCCATGGGCACTTTTGGGATGAAAGACAGGACAGTTCTGAGTACCACTGTGTCCTTATGCATGATACAGTAAGGTTCTCTGTGGGACGAGGCCTGGAGCTCACCAACCCTCCTGGCTGAGCACACAGCAATCAAGAAACATGTCTTGTAAGACAACACATCCAGCGGAACAGATGACAGTGGTTCGATAGGCTCCTTACAAAGAGCATTCAAAACAGGAAGAATTTAAGGGGAAAAAAAGTGGTATTCTTGGCAGATTACCAGAGGCTGAATTTTGGTATTATTTAAAAATGTGGTATTCTACCCAACTTCCATAGATTTTCATATTCTTAAAGGTAGAACATTTAAAATACACTTAATTTTTTATTAACACCCAAAATAAACACATTTCTTCCTTAAATTCTACCCGATTCCTGTTCTTCTCTTTTCCAGGCAGGCTGCAGCTGCATTTTACTCTGAGTCCTGCTCTGCTGCTCCCCTCTGGACAACACCTACCCTGCCCCCATACCTAACTTGTCTCAGTCAGTGACTGAGTGATTAATGATTCACTGACTGACCAGCCACCACCTGGCCTTTCCTCTGAAATTTGAGTCTGTCTGCTAGCCTGCCCACAGCTGACACCAGCGATCTTCTGCTGCCCTGCCCCAGTCTCGAGCCCTTGCCAAGTGAGTCTTCACCTCTAGGCCTCTGATTTCCTCTCCTCTCCTCTCTTCCCAGCAGGCTGCAGCTATTCTTTGCTCAAGTCTTACAACACCTTGCCACCTTCCCTAACTTGTCTCAGTCAGTGACTGAAGTGCATTGTCAGATTGACTGACCCACCACTCTAGCATTCCATTCCTGGCTTCTGTCCCAAATTTGAGCCCTGTCTCCCTTCTGCTGCCTTGCCCGCTGGCTCACCTGAGCCCTCTGCTCACCAGCCAGGACTGCCCAGATGAACTGTTGCCATCTGCTGCCTCTCTTGGTTCTCTCTCTTCTATCACAAACTCTGTTTCTTACCTGTGAGCTGCTGTGACCCTCACCATCCTGACTTATTTTGTCTCGCCACTGGATGCTGACCTGCTAGAGAAACACAAGGAGGGAGATCCCAGATTGTCATCTTGATTGTGATGCTGAGCTGATAACTGAGTTCAGCTGCCCACCTGGCCTGCCAGCCTGTGCTCGGTAATTTAAAATGGCCCAGTGACTGAAGACATGACCATAATGGCTCTCTACTCTGATGAGGGTGATCAATGATAGTGATCAGAGAAGTTGGACCTCTGACCCCAACTATGCACTGCCTCTGCAGAGTCTTACACTGGCCCGATTACAATGTAAATGACTATTCAGCCGATCCATGTCCTGAACAGATTGACTGTTGCTGCCTCACCATGCTGCCTGCTCTACACCAGTGATCACCCGGCCCTACCACACTGATCTGTTGGGACTTGCTCTCTCTCTCTCTCCACTCAGCTTCTCCTATGCTGCATTCAAGTCTGCTGACAACTGTCTAAATGGTGTTTGGCGCCAAGATCACGAGTGTGAGACCCCACCTCCCCAAAATTATGACAGCTGAAACACAGGGCCTGCAGCACAGGCCAGGATGCAACTAGCATTCCAGGCACCCAGGGCCAGTCCACGCCTAAATTATTTTATTTATTATCTTCTGTGGGCTCACTGTTTATTAACAATCAGCAGGCTACGATAGTCATATCATTACTGAAAGTGCAACAATTAGGACACAGCCTGCAAGTGCTGAGTAACGGGCAGATGATGTGTGGAAGTCGGGATTAAGGCTAGCGCGAAGGCAATACACTCGGGTCTGGCTTTATACCCAATTGCAGGTCCATACCTGTAAAAAAAAGAAATATACTATACCTCCATTTTTCATCAGGAAACTGGATCGATCAATCCATCCATCGGCTGATGGTCTTGCTCTTTGCTTGGCATACTTATTAATTTATTTAAAAGCTGTTAACCGTGAAAAGCAACATGAGCTGAAGCTCTTTCCAGATGTGACCAGGAACAGGAACAAGGGAAGCAAATATACAATGGGCAAACCTATACACAAAAATACAGAACATAAGTCATGGGTCAGGATCACAGGACCTGCTACAAAGAGAGCCAGCAGCAACATGACAGTAAAAGCACTGCACAAACAAAGGTCTAGTAACATAAGGAATCAGCAAATAAATGAGGGCTGGCTATAAGCCTCAAAAAAAAAACAAAAAAAAACACATAGGCGGTTTAGGCCAGGTAATGGGAAACCCAGGCAGGGGGACCAAAAGGAAGATGGTCCGGGTTGGGGACATGGGGAGCAAAGCTGATGGGGGAGAAGTCTGAGCAGTCTTTTGAGAGAGGAGGGGGAAAAGCATGAGGGGATCTCAGAGGGTAGTTTGTTCCAGAGAGAGGGGAGGCGGAAGGAAACAGCAGATACTCCAGAGGCAGAGTGGGGGTGAGGGTACACTCTTCTACTCTCTCCTGCCATTCAGTGCTCTCCAACAGTCTTCCTTGACTCTACATGTAAATCTAATCCAGACATCCAACTGCCTCCGAAAAGATGAATGTGCCAGCAAGTATGCTACAGTGGGAGGGAAATCCTGTTACTGACCAACTGGCGACTGACTAGTATTTCATTTAAAAAAACATTCCTGGTGTCTGGTGAAGTGTGCACATAATGCAGCTCACAAGGCTACATTCACAGAGCCAGAAGCTCTATATTTGATAAACATTGTGCACATTTTGGAGTAAGAAAAGCACCACCACATGGTCAGGAGCTGGTACTGCATGCAGCTAGCGAGGAAAAAAATTGTATTTTCAGCAGATTTGAGAGAAGGTAGATAGTTGCTTCCCCTGTGAATGGCATAACTGAACTGGGGAGTTGCTGATACTTGGAATCCTCATATGCCTAACATTCTAAAAGCTTGGGCTGTGCCACTCTGGTAGGGTGCACCATACCCAGTAGTTATGACTTCCCATTGACAGTGTGGAGCGCTACAGAAATTACTAATCCGAGCTTGCTGGGGCCGAGTAACGCTGTACCAGGCTATCACTTCCAAGAGGAATTTGAAGTTAAAGCAGGAGGCAACTGGACAAATAAATAACAAGCATGATTTAAAGGGACACTGTCAGCCATCAGTTGGTATATATTTTTTTAATGAAATCAAATTAGATCTCATTCAAACTGTGTCTGTCTGTAAATATTTTACTGTGGAGAACTCTTTTTTTTTTAAAACATTCACAGAAAATTTGTTTTATTGAAATCCTTATTAGGAACGGACCGCCAGTAATCCTTTCTGACCTGCTTAGATGATGCACATTCGCAGTGCAGTTGCGCTGACAGTGATGGCGCAGTTTGTGGTATGAATGAGCATGCTAAGGATAAGCATGCTAGTGATGCCTCACATGGACATCCTGCTGCTGTCACTGTTGCATGAGCTAGCTGTCAGTCTACTACACGGCATCTTTCTGTGCCACCATGGCTAGCTATAGGTCTGAGGTGAGGGCATTGTGTAAATTAGTTTAAAAATGTTTTTTTTTAATTCCTTGTTACACTGTTTAACATCTGAGCAATTTAATAATCCATCCCTCAAAACAGTGCTGCAATATCGGTTTGGAGCATAGATAATGCAAGAGTCATCTGTGCCAGGTGTTAGTCGCGATTTATTTAGTTGTAAATCAGACTGTTGCCCAGTGTGTGTGCTACATCCTGTCATTATTTTAAATTCTATTTGTTTTCCCCTTTATCATCATTTAGTTGTTGGCTACCTATGTGCATGCTGTCTCCTTTTCTTACATGAAAGAAAGTAACAAAAGAACTGTATTAACGATATTCATCATCATTTTATTAATATTTCAGTCAAGAAATCCTCAATTTTATATATTTTTTTCCCAATAACTTTATTTTGAGGGTGCCCTCCTTCTTCACCATACTCCTGGAATGTAACAGGAGATGCTGACGTGGTGCAGCAACTGCTATCACTACAGGGGCTCCAGCCTCCAGAGTCACCTGTTGTTATCCAGGTGGTGATGCAGTTGGGCATTCCCTCTCATCCTGCCCAGTGAGGACTAGAACAACCAGATGAGTAGGATTGTGGTGGTTGGTGTGTGTGTGTTCCGGTTTATTTTTTTTTTTTTTTGGGGGGGGGGGGTTACAAATGATTTGAGGTCATTTTATAGATAAAGAAATTGAATTCACATTTGCTGGCCAGCTTGGCAGCAGCACTGTGCAATAAAGTAATCCTAGCACACTGTGGTTTTAGCAAACCTATTGCACACAGATGCCAATCGATGCAGTTTCTTATGGTGGAGACTCAGGTGGATACAGAGTCTAACACCAGCATTTCATAGATGAGTACATTAATTCAATTAAACACACCTACCATAAGATAATCAGCTGTTTTACCTGGTGTAAGCTTGATGTTTTGCAGATCTACCTTGTGCAGACAATGTGTTTAAAAAAATACTCAGAACAGTTTTACTCTGTGTTACCATACACACGCATTCTGCCACAAATAGTGTGCATCATAATACAATGAGATCACACCAGTTATTGTAAAGTACTTTCTGACTAGCACTAGCTTAATCTGTTAATCAATCCATATGTAAGAGCCCTGAAACAGACATTTTTCTTACAGGATGTACAATGCCACCACCTATAATCAGCCACTGTAGCACCGCTACATTACAAATTTTAAAACAAAATCAACAGCTGATCTTTGATTGCTGAAACCATCTGAAAGTTAAACAGAGGACGTTTCACTTATAGCTACAAGTATCCCTGTTACAATTCAGTAAACGTGGTATCTTCATTTATGTGACACCTGGCAATGTAACTAATTCATTCTCACATACACGCTGTCTTGTGGATGCAGTCTTTCAACTATGTCATTGTACCTTCCCGACTTGCAGCTGGGAGATGAAATGGCTACTCAGTTTCAGAAAGCTTATTTTGTCTGTACCTACCCCACCACACACACACACACACACACACACACACACACACACTCACACAAACCATTTTCCCCACACACGAACTAACTCCCTCACATCTCTCAGGGTCCTTGTGTTCATGGTCATATCTCCAGATGTGCTTAGCGTCTGCACCACATATCTTGTAACTTTTGCACTGCAGACCAATCATGGCTTCATGTGAATTACAATCAAGTGTGAACCTCTATTTAAGAGGAGCACACCTCACTAAATCCTTAAGGCTAATACTGCATTCAAATATACTGGTTCACTAAGGTGCTCAAACAATAATTCCTGTGTATATAGTTCAAGCAACATTAAAATGAATATTTCACCAATCCCCCACCCACACACACACACACAGGGCCCAAGTCTCAAGGCCCTACGTCTGACGTAAGGTGCACCTTGCATCCAGGGCTGCCTCCATGTGATTCTAAAGGTGGCCTGCATCGACCGCAGACCGCCTGCCCAAAAAGGGCTTGCGCCAGCCCTGCCCCCTTCAATGCGCTGCGACACAGCGCTAGGTGGACTGCGGCCAACGCAGTCTCAGACAGCACTCGGTGGAAGATAGTCTAAGTGCCCTTAGACCAGCCAGGGCTGGCGTATGGGGACTTAGATTATGTCCCACTGGGGCAGTCATCCTACGTGCCAGTGTATGCTGATGTATCCACTTTGTTCGCCGATGGTGCCCTGTCTCGCCAGGTACTGTCTCCCATCCCCGATGCAGCCATAGAGGACCTATGCCACCACCCCCTCCCTGATGTTGCCCACCGGTATGTAGCATGGGTATGTGTCCCCGATCACTGCAATGCACAATACCTGGTGGTCTAGTGGACCCCACCCCGCGGTGCCTGTCCAGCCACTGACTGTTGTCTGCATCAGCGCGTACTGTATATATGCCCTCAGTGTCTAAGACTGTCAGTCACTGTGCACATGTGTATAGTACAGACCGTTTCCTGTGCCACACCGGGCTTGTGACAGACACTTCCCATGCGCCAGGTGTTTGCTGCTTGGGAAGGGTTGCTGCATGTGTGGGGACTTGGGTACCAGAACCTCGCCCATACCTGAACTGGGTGCAGGGTCCCTGGCACATAGGGCTTCGATACAAGCTGCTGTCCGGCGCAGCTTGCGTCGTTCTAAGCTTTCTTTGAGAATCGGGCCCACATACTCCAGCATCAGTATGGGCTTTCACTGAATTCAGACCAGTTGCAGGTATGTCATGCCTGATAGATAAGGGTGATATTTATATTACTGTATTATTTACATACCAGGGCACATACGTTATGTGATGTTTCCATGGGCTCCCTTATTGAAATATGTATATATGTAAATCATGTTTCAGTTGTTCCAGCCCAGGATGCTACACTAGTGCTCACCGTAGTGTGACAGACATCAGCAGGTAGGTCAATAGCAGGGTTTTAAATAATTGATTAGCATTTTTTTCCTTGGGACAATACTAACTGTACAGAAAGTATTTATATAGGTTTTCTAGAAGTGTTATATTTGTTAAACACATTGAGGCAAGTGCTATGCATTTTTACAATGTTTTAACACTTTTATGACCAAAATGCTAATCAATTTTTAGAGTTAAATAAAACCCTGCAATAGTGTACTGTAGCACACCATTCTCATAACTCTGTGCAAATTCCCCCCATTCGTAAATCGCATAAAAAAATATACTTTTTTATTAGGGATAAACATGGTCCTATTGATAGCTACTACCATGAAATCATGCACAATAACTTGAGTCATTACAACAAGATCGCATGGAAATTCTCCAGATGTAAGAAGACAATGACTATGACCTCCTAAACTAACAAACATATCAAATGTGACATGGTGAAAAGAATAAACGGAATTGTCGATACTGATCAAAAATGGAGATTACACAAAAGCAGACTGAATCTCCTAACTTTAACAACATGTGGCAGTGCACAGAAGACATAAGAATGGCAGGGTCATCAGTGTTATGAAGAAGACATTAGTGGTATATTTTTATCCACATGTTAATTTCTAACTCGTAAGAATCTAATTGCAACAAAGTTTTGATAATGGTGTTCAGTTCTACACAGAAAAATAAATGAAATACCAAAATATTATTCAACTTAAGATTCGGGGTTCTTAATGTATTCAAGGCGGGAGCATGGCACAGCACAGTGCTACAAGCAGACCAAAAACACAGATTGTAATTATATTGTTGGTGGTAGGACTATCCGTTTTGTCCGAATGGCACAGATATCACAACAATGTCAAACAGCAGCAAATGCAACCAAGAAGCCATTAAAAAAGTAAAACATACACAAGATGAACATTCAGCAGGGATCAATTTCCATACTCCGTCCAGCCCCATCGGTTGACAGTACCACTAACAAGCAACCCCACCCCTCAACCCCCTCAAAAAATGCACACATCTAGGCAGAGAATATTGTACTATGGTCGTGATGTGAACAGTCACTAGAGCAAGTTGAGAACTGTATCCTTTATAAGTCTCCATCACGGATGACAGAATCTGGCATACATTGACCAAGTACTGTCCACCAAAACTGGGGAGTCCGTGAAACAAATGTGATGGCCTACAGCAGGGATGCTAGTATAGCGTTACTAGTAAAATCAGTTCAGAGACCCGTTTCACATTACAGACCGGTCACAGGCAAGTGAGAGATGGGAGGTGTATAATTACAGGCAGGCAGATTGGAAATTACGAGGGAAGAGGGGATTTTCTGCATGGGGAGAGGTGAATTTCATTTCAATAGAGGCGCTAGATAAAGTGATGTTTGGGTAATACTCGGCTATGGTAAGGTGATTTTACGCATTATAGAAAGCAAATGAGGGGGGAGAGGAGTTACTGGATGATAATTATCAATGGGAGGGGACATCATATGGATGTATGATTGATACCACTGTTGAATGGTGAATGGGTGGATTCCAGGAAGAATAGGGACGTTTACTTTCTAAATTGCGACTCCAAGCCAGAAAGAGCACAGTTTGGTTAATGAAGCTAAATACCAGAGTTCCGTAACTTACTTTTTTATGTAAGCAACAACGTCAGCATCTGTACAGGTATTAGAACATCAGATGACTGGAAAAATGGCAAAAACCAAGGGTATATTAAATGATGACAGTGTGTTAGGTACACTATAGCCACTGCCCAATTACAAAATAAAATGCATTACGATGAACATACGGTATGTGTGTTGGTTGGGGAACACAGAGGATGAGTGGAACGGGGATGGGGTAGAGGGATGGATATGCATTGGGAAAATGGTAGAACATCATAATGAAATAAAAAAAAACATGACACAGAAGAAAAATGCTACAGGCATAGCTAAATACAAACAAAATTTACAAAAGCTTTCAAAGCAGACACTCACTCTGCAGCAGTTACATCGAGACAATTGAGAACATAATCAGTTGGTGTCCAAATAAATGTTGAATCTGTGTGGAGACTGAAAAAAGTACTCTTCCTTGTTTATGTCAAAAAATGCATCTAAAATATGATGAAAAACCATGATGTGTGCATACAATTAATTTACATTTAACACACGCAAAGGAGAATTAATTGGAAAGTCCGCCACACTCTGCTGTCAGATTTCACAGCACTAACTGATGCACACAACAGACACTGCATTCAAACACCGTAATGAATTATTGATTGAATGAGCGAAAGGTATAACAAACCGAGTAATAAACGGGACGGTTCATCAGGGCAGAGAGCTGGAGGAGATGGAGCAAGAAAGGGACCTAGGCATCATTATATCCGGGGACCTGACGGTGGAAAGGCAGTGCGGGAGGGAGGGCAGTGGCCAGGGGGAGTGGAATACTGGGATGCATCGGAAGGGGGATCACCAGTAGGAACAGGGAGGTCACAGTACCCTTGTACACCCATTTAGTTAGATCACACATGGAGTACAGAGTCCAGTTCTGGAGGCCAGACCTCAGGAAGGATGTGGGGAGGACAGAGAGGGTTCAGAGGAGAGCGACAAAAATGGTAAAAGGGTTAAGCCACCTATCCTATGAAGAAAGGTTGAGAGATTTGAACATGTGCTTCCTGGAGCACAGCAGGGAAAGGGGGGACATGATTGAGACCTTCAAGTACCTTAAGGGTATAAACAGGGTGCCAGGGGGGAGCATCTTCAAGATGAAAGGAAGTCAGAGGATGAGGGGGCGTGGCCTGCAGGTGGAGGGAGGACAGTTCAGGGGTAACATTAGAAAATACCGTTACTCAGAGAGAGTCGTAAAAAAGTGGAACAGACTCCCAGAAGCAGTTGTTGGAGAGGAAACAGTGGAGGGATTCAAAAGGGCATGGGACAACCACATGGAAGTGTTAAAGAGGGGAGGCACAGGTCCAAGCAGATAGCTGGGCAAATGGGCAGACCTGGTGGGCCTAGTTCTGTCCTTTTCTGCCGTCATACTTCTATGAATCAGCTAAAGATGTATACTCTATCTACAGTTCCACACCTATTTATCAAATCTAAACGATCCCACAGAAAAATGCCATGTAGTAGACTGACAGCCAGCTCGTGCTACAGTGACAGCAGCAACGCATTCATGTAAGGCATCAGCATGCTTGTTCATGCCACAAACTGCCGCCATCACTGTCAGCACCCCTGCAATGCGAACGCTCATCACCTATTCAGGTCGGAAAGGATTACTGGCAGTCTGCTCTGAATAAGGATTTCAATAAAAAATACGTTTTCTGTGAACGTCTTAAAAAAAAAATGAGTTCTCCACAGTAACATATTTACAGACAGACACAGTTTGATCTCATTTTAGTTCATTAAAAAAAAAAAACTACTGGCTGATAGTGACCCTTTAAATTTAGCAATGCCTTCTGTAAAACAAAAAGGATTCTCTGCTGAGAGTTACTACAGCGGGGAAAAAACAACAAAGGTTTCAAATAAGGGCTGCCCAATGACCTAGTGGAAGTGCCACGTGCTTCAATGCTGGCACTCTGGGTTCGGAAGTGGACTCAGGGAGCCAGGTCAGGCGGCTTGGAGGCTGGGACTGTGCTTGGAAAGAGGTGCTCTGGATGTGACACAGTAGCAACTTCGATGGTGGGCCAAAGCTCGTCTACAGACTGCTGCTATGTGTGTTTGAGGGACGTGCGCGGGACCTGTGCCAAGCATAATAGAGGGGGGACAAGGAAGAAAAATACCAAAAATAATCTATGTGCACTGGGCGTCGAATTTGACAGCACCGGTTCCCTCGAGTCCCTCCCATACAGATCCCCGCCAGCGTGATAGTGAGGGGAGTAGCAGATGCGGCTGGGGGACTGAAATAGCTTGAAGCAGGTGTGGGGGCAATAGGGGCCAAAAAGCTCTATTACAAAAAACCTACAAAGGAAGTTTTGAAGAAAGTCTTCAATCAGAAGAGCTCCTAGTTGACACACTACACTAAGAGTGAAGATTCTACGCTAACTGACTCAGAATGGGATGGAGCCAGGGATTCTGTGATGATGTTACAGCTTTGGAGTGTACTGGCCCCTAGTAGGTGAGGAGCATGTGTATCCCAACAGTAAATGAATACCCACTGACAATGTTTGAATGAACAGGAATCTGGAATTCTTTCAATTCAGAGTAAGATGACAGACTAATTTTCCTACGAATCTATTTAATAATGAATGGATATAAGTATTGTGTTACGATGTATGGCAATTCACCATTGTTTGTATATGTAATTTTAAAAAATCAGAGCAAGCTTCTGCTGAACTTTGGAATTTACATTATGCTGCAGAAGCCATAATACAGACTTGCTGTGAAAGTCCATAAAAACATTTAGGTTATGACTTTTAAAAACACTTCTGACTGACTAAAGACAGGGAAGCCAAGCAATTTAAGATCTCACAGTACAAAAGTGGCAGTAGTGGAACTGTTATTAGTTTATTACTCAGCTACACGATCTCCCCACAGGGAAAGAAGGAACCATTTTCTGAATTAAATATGGATTCACGTCCCCATTTTTGTTTAAAAAAGAAGTAATTGCACGTTTGAAGCCCGACCACTGTAACGATCGAGGCTTCACTCCTCCTATCCCCCCTTCAGGCAGCGTATAAAATAAAAGGTTTAGTTACCTCAATGCTCGTACAATGTAGTTAAGCCCCCGGTGCAGCCGGCATTTTCAAACATAACGCTCCTCACCTGGTCTGATCGTGTTAGTACTAACACGAGATGATGACGCTCCACTGCCCCTTCCTTACTGTTGCCCTCATGTACGGAGATATACTAATTTTTGTATCTCAGATGCCCATCCGTATTTTTACAGTCTTTGTCTACATGCCATGTGTATGCCTGGCATACACACGGTATTTAGGCAAAGTCTGTAAGAGGAAAGGAGATACGTCTATCCTTTCCTCCGACATAAGCTGAGGACATGCAGGTCCTCACCCGCAAGGCTAGGTTGGCCTGGGTGTTCTGACCCTGTTTGACTTTTTCAAAGAAACAGGTTATCTAATTTTCTGAACTCAGCTATCCTAGTAAGGTATATCCTAATAGCTCACCAAATTCAACTTATGAAACTCCTTCCAATTTGGGAGAGATTCCTATCCACTTTGCCTCCACTTTTACAGGGGAGCGTCATTGGTACTTCTATCAAGGTGTTGAATCAATGCTGGCATTTTTTCAATCTCTCTCCCAGGAAAGACACTTCCCAACCTCTTACCCTTAATTTAATATTAGGATGGGGGTCTCCCGCTTTCTCTAGACTGGCTTCCTCAGCTGAGATATTGCTGTGTCGACGATTTATTCCTTAATAACTCTCTTCTACCCTCCGGGGAGATTCTGACCAAGTATAATATTCCTCAGAAGCACATTTTTAAAGTTTGTCAGTTACAACACCTAGTGGCTTCCAGCTTCGGCTCCAATCCCACACAGTCTCAAATTAAACCCTTCCTAAACCAGATACAGGAACAGGCAACTAAGGCACATAGCATTTCTAAGCTTTATTCTTTCCTACTGGACACTAAATTCCCAGACTCCCTGACTGGTTCCAAATGCTGGTCTTCTCTTCTCTTCTGCCAGATACCCTTCTAGACTGGGAACAAATTTGGGTAGATACATATTGGTATCTCTCTCAAGACGGACATAGACTCACTTAATACCATATACTGAACAACATGTATTATACCCCAGGTAAACTGGTTAAATTAAATAGATTATCTTCAACTCTATGCACAAGGTGTGGCACAGTGGAAGGGAACCTGGTACACATTTTCTGGTATTGTGAGAAGGTGGCTCCCTTATGGCAGTCCATCCAATCTAACTTAGACCCTCTTTTGGGCCTTGATGATTTATTCACTATAGAAGTTTGTATCCTAGGGATGCTTTCCAATATACAAGTGATGAAGCGTAGATTCCACATGGCTCTAATCTCGATAGTCATCAAAAGATTGGTCCTTAGGCATTGGATGGACCAATTGGTTATCTTGTATGCAGAATGGATCAGTGAAATTTCTCTCTGCTTTCGGAATGAAAGGTTAATAGCAAGTTCTCGGGATTATCTGGTTTCGTTTGAGCAGAAATAGGGCAAATTATATGCTCTTTATTTGAATTAATGTCCTGTTGGGTACACCTCTAGCTACCTTGGCAGCTGATATACCTTTATGCATCTCATATGTATCAGGATCAGCTCCCTTCCTTCCTTTTTCTTCTCCTTTGTAGAAGGCACATCCTGAGGGAGGGGATGGGGATCTGGGTGAGGGGTGGGGGGTATTGCTCATTGTTTTTCCAGATTCAGGGATTTCTGTAAAATGTTGTATATTGTCACTCTGCAGCTGCTATACAGTTTATGTCATTGGTCATAATGTGCAATCCCTGTACTGTTCTCTCAGGTATATTACCTTTATATAAAATAATAAAGAAATATGATTTCAACTTGGGAGAGATTGTTGCAGGCGGAAAGAGGAAGGCAGACCTCACAGTTATGTTGTGCACATTTTGGAGTAGGGCTAACCTGTTCTGCGCACCATCTTATCTTTAAGCATAACAGGGTACACTTCCTGTGGGACAGATAGAGGAGCTTACCAATCCTCTTGGCTGAGCCACAGGCAAGCAAAAAACACCCTTGTAAGACCTCACATCCAGCAAAGAAAGGATGACAGCGGTTCAAAAGGTACCCAACAAGGTATTCAGAACTAGATTTTGATCCCAAGAAGGAAGCGGTGATCAGAAACAGGGTGGTTCCTGCTACCCGCACACAGAAAAATGAATAACCTCTCTATTTGCCCTAAGAGAAAGCCAAAATTGTGGAATTGAAGCCTTGGGATGTCTAAGATCCTTCCTACTGGCCCAGGTCGAGACAGTGTTCCACTCATGGTATAAACCTTGCTAACTGCACATTGCAGAAAAAAAGTTTCCTCTTTTTTTGGTAGTCAGCAAAGTATCCACCACTTTTATAAGAAGCCTAATTTGAAAACTCATCCTTTTCAGGGGCCTGGTTGCGAGCTGCATAGCTCTTGGACTGGGAGCCAAAAGGGACCCTGAAACATAAGGTCTCCTTGCACTAAAAGAGAAAAGATGCTGGCTGAGCTAAACCCAGTAAGGTCGCAACCACGAAGTTCTTGGCCACTGAGGAGCCACTAAAAGAAGCTTCCTTGAGAATCTCATTTTAGCTGAATTCCAAGAGGAAAAAGAGCAGTGGAAAACAAAAACAGAAACTCCGTGATGACCCATTCCTAAGAAAGAGTAGCCACTGCTTCCACCTATGTAAACTGAAAACGGCTGAAAATCTGGAATCTGAGCATTGTGACTGGAGGCAAACAGACTAATATGATGCCGATCTGACTGTTGTAATGAAGCTCGAACAACTCCACATCAACCTTCACTCACCAGTGAAAACAATTTCATGGCTTAGCCACACTGCACAAACGTTCAATTCTTCTATTAAGTGTACAACTGACAGGAGAATATTTTCTTTTATTTTTATTTTTTTTTTTTATCTGTAGCAGACTGAGCTGAATGAGAACTAGACGAAACCCACTGATTTCCTGAACATTATATGGAGACGCTGTTCCTGAAAAGACCAGGTCCCCTGACTGGGTAGGTGGTTCATGACTGCTCGAAAACATGCAGAGTGGCATCTGTTGTAGAAACAATACTGGAAGGGGTTTCAAAAGGAAGTTATACACTTTCACTCACCAACTCCAGGATTGTCGTGGCTGAGGGAAAAGGAAGATTGTGGTTTAGATAATCCTCCAACGTCGGATGCCAGGTTGACCGTCATCCCAATTATAAGGCTGCATGTGAGGCAATTTCACGGAACTAGATCCATCGGTGCTGCCACGCGGCATACCTGCACAGCAGTCTGAAAAACTGAGGCTGATGACTGAGCTCTGAGTCACTGGACTTTCATGAATACATGAATAGGGCATATTGTCTGAAGACGAGAAGGAGACCTTCCCTAGTTTTGTGTTAAGGACTGCCTCCAGGCAATCCAAGGTCTGTGATGGTTCAAGAGAGCTCTCCTCTGAGGTCACCACTCAGTTGTGGTACTCTAGCATCACCAGAGTTCTGCCCCGTGGAGGCAACCCTGGATGCAGTAGCAAGCCCAAAGTAAAGTGCCTTGTACTGGAATGCCAGACCAGTATCAAGAACCTGATATACTTCTGGTGAGACTGATGGATGGGATATTCAACTTCCTACCAATATGAAGTTGGGCATCTGTCAGAACTACTGGAGCTCTGAAATCCCTCAGCTGAACTGCTCTGGGGATTAACCTGAGGACTCCGCCCGAACATTGCAGGATGCACAAGCTTACTGAGATGCTCCCAAGCCAACACAGGTTTGAAAAAACCTCTTGACTTTTTTTTTTTTTTTTTAATACAAGTTACCTTGCAAAAGAACCCTGACCTAGCTCGCTTGGCGAGAAAGGCACTACCGCGCCCCAGATCTGAATTAAGTGTGTCAGGAAGTCTGACACCACCTGAGTGACTGCAGCATGTCTGGAGATTGGGAACGACATAAGACGTCCCTTTGAGATGACCGTTGAAATTCCATTTCCTAGCCCAGGACTAGGATTTCCAAAATCCCAAACGTCCGGTGCTGTTTTGGGCCCATTTTGGAAAGAAATTCCTGTGGACTTCCATTCAGGGAAAAGAAAAAAGGAAAGGGATTGGCCCTCACTGTGAGACACTGGGCTTTTGGCTGGTGCTGTTGCATAGTGTCTGACCAGGGCCCCTCTGGGATGTTGTAACTTTGACAAGAAGGAGCCCTTCTTAATCCTGGAGCCCTTAAAATAGCATGTAGGCCAAACCGAGCAACAGAGAAACCAGCTTAGATTCGAAGCCTGACAACGGCACAATGTCCAAGCCATACGACCCGTATAGCTGGCACAACATAATAGAATGAATGAGCTAACATACACAAAATCTCCACTGTAAAATCACCTAGAAGTGGAGACCATGGCCACTAACTGCAACATGCTCACTGCTCCCGTGAGCAGGGAAGAAAAAATTACTCACCTTAGTAATTGCTTTTCTTCTCATGGAGTCTTGCTATATTAGGACTTATTGCAGTTAGCCACTGCACTTGAACTGCCCCGGAGAGGAAAGAGTTAACTCCAGAGAATCTGGAGTTCTAAAGTGCGAGGGCCCTATACCAAAGCTCTATCTGGGCAGTTTCAAATGAAACTGTCAGATCTTTACGAAGCTAACACTAAGCAACAAGTCTGTGTGGAAAGCTCTACACTAGCCAAATGGCTACCTACTAGTAGTAATAACAACAATATAAACAACAATAGGAACAACAATAACAATAATAAGAATGAATAATGGTATTATTAGTTTTCCCCCCTGACAAGCACTATTAGGACCCCCCTTCCCCAAAGACTCAAGTCCAGGAAGGGGGCCAACAAATCACTCAACACAGAAAACCCTAGTTCCCTAACCCTAAATAAAAGAGGGTGAAGGGAAGAACTACAATGGCATGACACAGTGCTTGCACTAATTTGCCACCCCCACCCCAGTAGAAGTTCTGAGAGGGGCAGGTTGGGGGGGTGGTCCTAATATAGCAAGACTCCATGAGAAGAAAAGCAATTACTAAGGTGAGTAATTTTTCTTCAAACACCATGAAGTCTTGCTATATTAGGGACTTATTGCAGATTACACAGCAGTACCTCCATGGAGGAGGGTCAGAACCTACTTAGGAAATAGGCTCTGAAGCACAGCTGTGCCAAAAACGAGCATCTCTCCTGGACAGAAATCCAGGGAATAATACTTGGTAAAAGTGTGAACTGTCTTCCAAGTAACAGCTCGACAGATTTCCAGAATGGGAATATCTCTAGCAGCCGCTAGATATGCAGCTGTACACTTGGTGGAGTGAACCTCAGTCCTGAGGGGGCTCTCCTACCTAGTCTTTGATAACAAAATGGATACAAGAGACAATCCACCTTGCAATTGTCCTCTTAGTGGCAGGTTCCTTGCCAACCTCGCCTCTAGGTAAGGAAGAGTTGAGGATTCGAACTGTGACCCTTGTGCGCAAATAGTAGCATAAGGCTCTTTTGATCGCCCAAGCTGTGCAGTCTCCTCTCACCTGAGGAAGAATGCTCAGTGAAAAATCCTGGGAGAGATGGGTTGGTTCAGGTGGAAACCTGAAACCACTTAGGGACAAACCCTGTGTTAGTCCTAGGGACTGTCTTATCCCTGTGGGGAGAGAAAATCTTCTTCTACTGCCAGGGCCTGTAGTTCACTTTTAGTCTGGCAGAAGTGAAACCACCAGAAAACCATTTTCCAAGTGAGAAGCTTGAGCTCTGCTGGGGACAGAGGTCCAAAGGGGTTTGCATTAACTGAGCAATGCAAACATTCAGGCTCCATGCAGGAGCTGGTTCCTCAAAAAGGAGGGTTGGTGTGAAGCAACCCTCAAAAACTTGGAAAACACAGGTTGAGAAGAAAAGGAAGCAGGCTTCCTGCTTGCAGAAAAAAGAGACAGCTGCCAGAGGAACCCTTAAGGTAGCTGGCCCAAGACCTAAGGAATTTAAAATGGACCAAAAAGTCCAGAAAATGGGCAGATAAGCAGACTGTGGTAAAATCTGCTTCTCAGCGCACCAGACTGAAAACCTGTTCCACTTAGAATTGTAAGTGGCCCCAGTGAAAAAGCTTCCTTGAAGCCTTTAAAATATCCGCGACACCTTGAAAAAGGTGTAAATCAGCAAATTCTAACTCCTCAAGAGCTGCCTTGAGAAGGAGGAATTTGAGGTTCGGATACCACACTCTCCCTTGTGCAAAGGCCAGTAAGTCGTGGACTCTGGGCAAGCTCAGGGTAGGGTGGACTGTCAAGGACAGAGACAATGGGTACCAGGGCTGTCTGGCCCAGTTTGGAACAATCAGAATCGCTTTGCAGGGCTGAGATCTGATTTTACTAGTACCCTGAAAGAAAGGGAAAAGGAGGAAGGTGTACAGAAACTTCCTTTCCAATCCAAGTGAAAAGCGTCCAGGGGGGCTGATCCCAGCACTGGAGGCCTCAACAAAACAGAGAAAGTTAGTGGTTATCTGGGGCTGCGAAAAGATCTATCTGAAAATGAGCCCCATCTCCCAAGGACTGAACCCAGCACCTGAGGATTCAGAGCCCAATCGTGATGGCCCTGAGAATCCTGCTGAGGGCATCTGCCGGGACATTGTCCTTCCCTGGGAGGTGAACTGCTATCAGGGAGGTGTTCAGGGAGTAAGCCAGAGACCACCACTTCATTGCTTCGGTGCACAAGGCTGATGACCGAGTGCCCCTGCCTGTTGATGTACCACATTATTGTGGTGTTGTCTGTCCTGACTTGAACTACCTTGTTCTGGACAGAAGCTGAAAACCCCTAAGAGCTAGAAGACAGCTCTGAGTTCCAAAATTGATGGGAGCAGAGATTCCTAGGAGACCACACTCCTCGTGGACAGGTCACCTAAGCGAGCTCCTCACCCTAACACAGGAGCATCCGTGGTGAGGGAATGAGGAGGACCCCTAGTTTTAGATTGCTTTGATCCTGCCACCAGTGTAAGGCCAGGATCAGGGATTGGGTCACTAGAACCAATTTGGAAAGGGAATACCTCCTTTGGGACCAATAGGCCCTCAGATGGAACTAAATGTCCCTCATCTGGAATCTTGCTCCCTGCACTACAGCTGTGGAAGCAGCCATGTGCCCTAGTAGTTGTAGCAAATGCTATGCTGGTCAAGAGACTCACAGAGTAATGGAAGATGCCAGGGCAAAGAGACTGCCTACCCTTTCAGAGGGAGAAATGCCCTGGCTAACTTTGTGTTCAACTCTGCCCTATGAAAGTTAGTACCTGAACTGGTTCGAGAACTGACTTTGGTAAATTCAGCAGGAATCCCAGAAGGTGAGAAGCTGCTGGGTGACTTGCAAGTGGATTTTACTTGATCTGGAGACTGACCCACTAAGAGCCAGTCATCCAGGAAAGGAAACAAAGCAATCCCTTGCCTTCTTAAAAGAGCCACTACCACAGCTAGAATTTCAATACCCTTGCATGCAGAGGTAAGGCGCAGGGCATTGCCTGAACTGGTAGTGGCCTGAGGGTAACCTGAGGTACTTTCGAGAGAAGGCCTGATCAAAACATGAAAAATAGGCATCCTTGAGGTCCAGGAAAGCTAGCCAGTCCCTGGCCTCAGCCAGAGTTAACATTTTTAACTTTGTTTTCAAAAGATGCTTGTTCAGGTACCTTACATCTGAGATGGGCCGCCAATCTCCTGCCTTCTATAGGGTAAGAAAGTATCATGAGTACAGCCCTTGCCCGTGGCAAGGAGGGACCTTCTACTGCTTTGCAGTTCAGAGGAGAAGAAACCTCTGCTCCCAAAGCAAGGGAATCCAAGGATATGCAGGTGGACCTGTCTGGTCTCATCTTTGGAAACTGTTTGAAGCTGAGAACCAGACCTATTACTTCCAGAACCCACTTGTCCAAGTTAGGAACACCCAATTCTGGCTGAAATAAAACCAACCTGCCCACTGGTATAGGAGAATCGGCCCTGGGCACCCCATCAGGGTGCCTGCTTGGCAATAGTCTTAGGCTAAGGGAGGGGGACGTTTACTTGTGCCCGTCTATCTCTGCCTCTGAAGAGACCCTCTGGCGAAAGCAGAGGAGGCCTGAGCCTCTACCTGGGCACTTTTGTAGGTAATCATCCCTGTTTTTCATATAGCTTTCTGTTTGTTCCTCAAACAGAGAATTACCCACAACAAGAAACAAATCCATAGACTTTGACAGAGTATCTTGGGACAGATTAGTGCATCTGAGCCATGCCAACCTACGGAAAGCTACAGAAGTGGTCATGACCCTAGAGAAAACAAGATTAACACCAACAGCAGTATGAACTTGAACTTAGAGGCTTCAGTGCCATTAGCAGCCACCTGTTCCAACCCGCTAGCCAGCTGGCCATGGGCCTGCTTGGCTAACTGCAATACTGCGTCCCACCTAGATTTCCGAAATCTAGCCACATAAGCCAAACAACTTGCCTGTCTGAGTCCCACAGAAGCTGCCATATACTGTTTTCTTGTCATGGCATCAATCCTCCTGGAATCCTATTCAGGAGGATGTGAGGCCAGGGGAACTAGCCTTGACACAGGCTGCAGCTTGTACCACACCTACATGACTACACTGCTCAGTGAGGAAGTCTGTAACAGAGCCTGACGAAATACACCTTCTGTCCATTTTTTATCTTACAGGAGGGACAGAAGAGAATCTTATAAAATCTTTGTTGTTTACTTCCTAAATGACTTATGCAAAGGAAAGACAACCTCCTAGCCCATCATTCCTACATAATCAGGCTCCCTTTACTCATCCATAGCCTCCTCTAAAGGAAGCTGGGGGATTCTGCAAGCTTTTGTAAAACATAAACTGAGAAAAGGACTCAGACAGAAAAGGAGGAGATTTTAAAAGTCTGTCTGGAGAAAATGTCCGCTAAGTGGGCACGCCCAGACCCTACCAGCCACACATGTATTGATCAAATTTCCTCCTCCCACTCCTGTGGTTCATAACAATTCCTCAACATCATAAACCTGAACCACTGGAACTGAACGAGCCACCTTTTACCAACTGTAGATGGTTCGACAGGACCTAGAAACAGTGACTGGACAATCTGTATGGCTTAACTACTTCTGCAGCAGTTGGAGAGACAATCTTGGACTCCAAACCTACTGATTTCTCTGTCATATTCATTTTTTTTTTTTAAACTGGTTCCTCTGAACCATCCTTTTGCCCGAGGAAGTCTAGCCCTGGTCAGAGGGCACTCCCTCTGGTCCAGTGGGTACTGGACCGGGCTGGCCATCCGGGTCAGCGGACTTTTGGCCAATAGTTCCCTGAGCCGGCCCTATCTCTTTTCAGGGTGGCTGCAGAGAAATTTTAAACACCTGGCAGTCTGACAGGAGGTGGTCAGCCCCAGACAATAAACACAAGGTGTGTGGGTCAGCTTGGCAAAGGCTTCCCACAGCATCACAGTGTTGAAACCCAGTGGGCCCGGTTTTTCTTTTTGGGTTTCTCAGACATAATGCCAGCCTAACCAAAAACTTGCCCTTTTTATGGCCGTGCCAGGCAAGACACCCTTATCGGTTCCTAACCGTTTCACTGGTATTTGAAAAAACCCTATTTAAAATCAAGGTTTTTTTAGAACCAATAAGAACCGGGTACCGCACTCTAAAAGCCCAAAACTTTAAAACGTTAAAATAAGCAAACCGATCGGTTCAAAACCGAACCGATAACTAAATTTCCACACAGACTTTACATTTTGTACTACGGTTTACCAGATAGAGCTTTAACCAATGCGGTAAAATAATTATTTTTGCCGTTCAAATGAACTAAAATACTCGCTTGAACCGAGAAATGAACCGAGCTGAAGGAGCTGATCTCGGAGCGACTGTTCAGTGAAGCGGAGTAAAGAATCTGACAGTTTCATTTGAAACTGCCCAGATAGAGCTTTGGTATAGAGCCCTTGCGCTTTAGAACTCCAGATTCTCTGGAGTTAACTCTTTCCTCTCCGGGGCAGTTCAAGTGCAGTGGCTAACTGCAATAAGTCCTAATATAGCAAGACTTCATGGTGTTTGAATGAAGCTGCCTGAGAAGTGACCCACAAGTTAAAAAAGGCCCTGGTAACTATAAAAAAGGCTTAGAAAATGCACAGGTTGTGCCAATAAAAGCAAAACCCTCTGACATGCGTCATCCACTCATTTGGCGCATGAATCTGTAAACACCGGAGGCCCCAAGAGGAATATCGGTAGTTGACTGAAGTATGGAAAGCCTTGTCTGCCAGCGACAAGAACCTCTTTTTTCCCCAAAGGAAAAAAGGCTGTTGTCTTCAGATCTGCAACGTACTTTCTCTGATCCACACTGGCTCATTCTGCTGAATAAATGGGTCACTTGAATAACAAGAGAGATATCCACTGTCTCCCCGCACTGAGTCTCCTTGAGCTGTAAGGAACTACAAGCTACAGCAATTAAAAGACAAGGACCACTTGTCAGTCGGGAGAGGAACTGGATTCTTCACTGGGCTCTGTCCACTCTCCTTCCTATTTTTCCCCACAGACGGGACACCCTCTTTTTATAGAGCAACTCTTTTGATATCTTATTTTATTTTTGATTTAATAAAGGTTAGGAGCTTCCCCAAAGATCCGTGAAATTCTCATCCTGACCTTCCAACAGTCAGGGGCAGGATCTGCCTGCACATCTGTCTCTGCAGCCTCAGCTGCGACGCACCTGGACGTGCCTGTGTGCCCCCCCCCCCGAACTGAGGGGCCTGGTATGGAGTCAGGTGTGACTGTTGTGATGCTCTGCAGGACATCGGAGCTCAAAGCTCGCTAAGAAGCAACAAAAATGATAAGTTTCGCAATTCTGCTTGCCACTGCCAACTGAAGATCCAGGTGCCCCCCTTCCCAACTCGGAGGATCGGCTGGGGGGAACCGTTAAGAAAATTGTGCTGGCCAACACAAGAGGTAATATGAACCCACGTGGGAGAGCCTCATCACCCTTTGCAGGATATAAATATAGCTATATATGTATACATATACATATATATATATATATATATACACACACACTGCAAAAAGTTTGTTAATGCACCATTTGGGTGGAAGCCTAAAGAGTAGGGAAATAACATTTTAGGGTTCCCAAGTCTAAGACCCCACCCCTACCCTTGACATCCAACTGACCCACCCCACTCTCCCTGCCCAACCCGAGGCCCCACCACACTGCATGCAGTAATAGGTGAGGTGTGCTTGGGGTTAGGAACACTAATGCTCATCCCATTCTTTTATTATGTAGCCATGTTAGGTAATTTAACTATTTATATGGGGTGAGCATTAGGTTGGCACCCCGAGGCACACCCTTCACACATCATATTCCTGCATGCCGGGTGTAGGTGGGGCCTCAGGCTGGTAGCCGAGAGGTGGGTGCTGAGTTGAAGTTAAGGGTGGGGTGGGGTCTTAGGCTTGAGAACTCCAAGATGTAATTTCCCTACAGTGAAAATAATAAAAATGAGCAAAGTTACACATGTGTGCAGAAAAAAATGTCAACGAATGCTCGTAACTCGGCCATTTTCAGGATTTTTTTTAAACCAAATTTTCAACACTGGCTTTTTGGGAGACCACCTCATGAACAGTGGTGCTGTAATTTCGTTAATCTGTCCTAAAGGGCGATTTTGCCACAGGTGCGAAAAAACATTTTGGGGAGGATATGAGAAATTACAGCTGTACTATTCATGAGATGGTGTGAAAAAATGGTTATGTTGAAAATCTGGAGTCAAAATTTTGTAAATTACCAAAGTTAGTGCCTGCGTAGAAACTGCGTAATGTATGCTCGTAACATGGGCAATTTCAGGAATTTTTTCACCAAATTTTCCAACATGGGCTTTTTGGGACCCCACCACATAAACACTAGCACTGACATTTTGTTAAACGGCCCCAAAGGGCGATTCTGCACTTCGACTGCGAAATCACCTTATGGGTCTGATTAACAAAATGACAGTGACAGTGTTCATGAAGTGGGGTCCCAAGAACTCCATGTTGAAAATTTGAGGCCAAAATTCCTAAAATGGTTGAGATATCAACATAAGATGAAAACCCCCAACTGCCTTTATACGGCGCTTACCTTTGATTCTTTAGTTTGCGGTTCAGCTTTGAAGAGTACAGATGTGTCTCAGTCCAGAGAAAATGACAGTGGCATCCTCCGTAGGTAAGAATGGGGTGGGGGGTTGTGTGGAGGTGGTGCTCAGTGGGAGGGTGGGGATGGGGAGGGGGACCGGGACATGACGAGGACCATTTTATTTTTATAGGTAAAAAAATAAAAATTGTCGGGATGGTTTCTTTATTTCACAGGTAACGAAACAAAATGCATCTGGGCACACTGAGGTGGGCTCCCAGTGTGCCACAATAGTTGGGGAGATACATGCTGACACTGGATGGGCATCCCGGTGTCGAAAAGAACCCATTTTATTTCGCACACTGGGGTGGGCTCCTGCGTGTCGAATAAGTGGGCCACAACAGTGGGGATATGCCAACACTGGGAGGGCATCCCAGTGTCGGGAAAATAAAACAATGTTATTTTGGCACACTGCGTAGGCTCACAGTGTGCAACAGTAGTGGGGGTACATGCCGACTCGGACTGGGCACCCCATGTCGGCAATGGATTTTACGGGCTGGGGGCATCCAACACCGTCCAGTGGGCATCTCGCTTTTGGAAAAATAAATAAAAAACTAAAATATTTTGGCACACTTGGGTGGGCTTCTAGTGTCCCACATTAGTGGGGTGGGGATTCAAGCTCACATGGGGATTAGGCATCCTGCTGTTGGAATTGGAGAAACATTTTTTTTTTTCACTTAGAGTGGGCTCCCAGTGTGAAAGTGCAGCGGGGAGGGGTTCACAGCGCCAACAGCAGGATTGGGCATTCGCTGTTGGCAACGAAAAAAAAAAACTTGGAAGTTTGCACTCAACTATTCAGTGACAGGCACTAAAGTTGCAACTTGCGCAAGATACTGTTGTATTTTGTGTAAATTACCTAATTTGAGCCTATAATTTGTGCAAATTACAACAGTATCTTGCGCAAATTGTAATTTTGATGCCTGACATATAAATCTTCCCATAGGAAATAATGGTAATTTAAAACTTTAATAACTTTTGAACAGGTTAATATCTTTTCACCAAACCTTCAAAAGGCACATCTGCGACCCAAAGGCTTTCTACCCTGAAAATTTCAGAGCAAAACCTAAAACCGTTTCTGAGACACAGGTGGACAAAAAATGTAAAAGGTACATTTAGGATGATTTGACACTCCGTATCTCAAAAAAAACACATAACCGATTCACACGAAAGTTGGAACGTCAAGAGACCTACCCCTAGAGATTATGCATGCCACATTTTGTGCAAATCCATTGAACGGTTCCAGAGATATTAAGGTTCAAAATTTCAGGCTTAACATAGATGTTTGCACTCAACCCTAATATACTGGCGCTACTGCACCAGTATAATACATATACAGTGTGTGTGTGTGTGTGTGTGTGTGTGTGTGTGTGTGTGTATATATATATATATTCTAATTAATAGTTTTCGATAAGTCATGGTGCCAATACGACAGTCCTGCTTATAATTATTATAGTACAGTGATATGACTTGAAAAACAACTAGTTTGCTTGTGAGGAGATATTCTATGCGACGTTGGCACGCTAAGCACACGTGTACATGCGCTTGCATGCATGGGAGCACAACTCTAACAGAAAAATAGGAGTGTGCATCAAAAATGCACTTGCTTGAGTTTACCACACAACTTATGTGCACTGTCATGCAGTTGCAACAATTTTAACATGCAGTATTAAGAATGGGAGTGTGCGCAAAAAGTGCACTTGAGAGTTTGTTGAATACACAACTTGCGTGCACTCTCATGCAGTTGCAACAATATTTAGATGCAGTTTGCGTGCCTGCTGTAGTGCATGAGAAACAAGCATGTGAAAACTAAACAGAGAACAGGCGCGCACCCAACCGCCGAAAACCGGCCTGACGGTGGCAGCGCGAATATTCAGAGAGCTAAGGAGAAGGGAGGTACTCCAAGCCCTCTGAACACCACAATAGTAAAACAACACTGACTGAAATACAAAACAGAAATTTATTTTTTGGTTTTTAAACATCAACACAACCTGACAGCTGGGGGAGGGGGGGAACTGACACAAAAGCTAAAGGAACTCCCCCAGGAGACCTACCGTACCACAGAATAAAGACAAAAAAAAAGGTACCTACCCGTAGCACTTTTTTTTTTTTTTTAAAGAAAAACAGAGACCATTAAAACACCCTAGAAGGCATATGTGGCTCCCAGTCATGAATAGAGATGGGTGAAACAGGTTAGTCAATTGGAAAGTCACAGTTTAACAGGCACAATTTTAATTTAGGTGTGCTCCCTGAAACCAGGCAGCCCCAACCTGCAGTACAGAATTGTAGCCCCAACAGAAATATTGAAAGAAGATAAAGTAGCTCTGTCCCCTTCAAATGGCACAGCTAAACTGGGGAGTTGCTGCTGCTTGGAATCCTCATGTGCCCAGAATTCTAAAGCTTGGGCTATGCCATTTCTCCTGGTAGGGTGCACTATGCCCAGTTGTAATGACTTCCAATTGACAATGTGGAGCGCTACAGAAACTGCTTCAGAACTGACTGTATTTCAGAGAAATACTCCCCTGTAGTACGCTTAACAACGAAAATCTCAGACAGCAGCTCAGCAGATTTCTGCCATTCAAAACTAACGGAATGACCTTCAGATGTCTGAGTAAGGGGTCAAAGTGACCAATGTTTCACCAGTACCAATGAAAGCTCTGTTTTACATGAAAGGTCTATGAAAATGGATTCATTTCTGCTGGTGTTTAGGTGGATGTCTGGATCTTTGAATGTGCTTAACAACAGAGTAGAAAACTCACACAGCAATGGCCACTCACCTCCTGAGGATGATGCGATGCTGAGACAAACTGACTGGAATGTGTTCCAGGGATTAACCACAGAAGTAGACTTATTTTCGTCCACAGGAGTTCCATGTGAGAATAGAAAGGAAGGACATGGCTGCATTTCTTCCAGTTCAGCTACCCAACCAGAAAAAGAAGATTAAAATCCATAAGTTTTAAGTTATCACAAAGTGCTGGCTATTCAAGTCAACTAGAAAATGGAGAGGCAGTCAGCCACCCTGGAACACCGGGATGGTTCTACTTACGGTGTTGAATACCCAGGTTCAGGAGTGGAACTCAGAGCACTGGGTGCCGGCTGGGGGAAGAAGGGTTGCACGCCCAACAGAATGCTTACCTCTTTTGGGGCTGCAATGATGTGAGTTCCACCTAGAAAAGGCTAGGCTGTAACACAGTAAGGGCCTCCTGGAAAGATGGGGATGCCCCCAAACACCGGCAGACTTGCACATTAGTGTAATGTACACAATAATGCACAGCTGGTGTCCCCGAGGCATAAGAAAATGACAAATCAACCTGGTCCGCTAATGGTTGATGCCAACACCCACCAAAGTCCCACACATGATTTACGTGGCAGGCCACCAGCTACCAAAAGTGGTGCCACACATCATTTTTCAGTTAAAACATGCAACTAATTCCCCCCTTTCTAACTAAGGTAAGAACTAGAAAAATCAGAAAAGAGAGTTTAAATATGCAGGCCTTATCAGGACAACACAACACATGTTGGGTGTGGGGGGGTGCTGGATTTTGACTTAACTGTATCTATGGTAGAATAGGACAAAGAAAACATTATGCAGTGCCAGTGCTATAATGGTATGAAACACTGGTGGGTGAATCAGAAGCACATACGGTTTACTAAGAGGCCAGTGAAGATGGAATAACAACAGAATTGGACCCCATATTTATTAAAACACATTATACAGTACAAAAGAGGTTTTGTGCAGTTTCCCTTTAAAGACGAAGAATGGCTTTCTGCAGGATGTTGATGAACAAGGCGTATGCAACCTTTGGTGATTTTTAGAGAGGCAGTCCAGGCAAAATTTCTGGCATCACTAAATTCAGAATTTGGATCAGCATATCCCCAGTTATCCTCATGTAAAAAATGAGCTCTCTGAATTACTTTGTTCAAAAGTTACAAATCATTTTGTAACCCTAAATTCACTGCCTGTTAAAAAAATCCAGTTTCAATGAAGAGCTGATATGATGTCGCAGCCAGAACTTGCAGCCTAGTCCTCCCTGCAAGCTACCTTATATGACTTATTTTTCCTATGTTGCATGAAACTGCAGTTGTTGTAGTAAACATCTGAAAAAGGAAAACTGACATTGTGTGGGTCCATGCATTTCCATAATATGCAGATGAAAGGTACAGGAATGTGATGGGGGATTGGAATGCAGCGGCAAACATGGCTTTAGAATGACAAAATCGTGTGCAGTTTTTAGACTACTACAGGGATGAGATTTCAAAATGCCACCAGGCTGCAATTGTGGAATGCAGTAATGATACAATTTCAGAAAGCAGGAGGGATGCACAATTTCAGAATGTGGCAGTGACACTCAATTTTGGAATGTGGTGGTGACAATTTCAGAACGTGGCAGTGGCACACAATTTAGGAATGAGGTTATGATGCACAGTTTCAGAATGTGGTGGCGATGCACAATTTCGGAATGTGGCAGTGACCTAATTTCAGAACGTGAAGATAATGTACAATTTCACAATGTGGTGGTGATGCTCAAATTCAGAATGCGGCCGAGACGCACAACTGTGGAATGTGACAGTGGTGCACAATTGCAGAATGTGGTGGTGGTGCACAATTATGGAATGTGGTGGTGACGCACAATTTTGGAATTTATTTATTTATTTGGAAATGTTTCACTAGGAAAGACAACATGTGCTGTAAACAGCTCGTTTCCAGAAGTGCCCGGGGGGGGGGGGGTTATAAGAGCTGAGAGAACAAGCACACACATAGCAATACAAGAGTATTACAGGTACTATTACTAAAAACATAAAAGTGTAGTACAAGTACAGAGCAGAATAACCCAGACCAAACGGCCTGGGTAAACAAAACCATATTTAGATATAACATAAACCGCAACGACCCAAGAGCAGGTGATCCGGTAGGATATAGGTTAGAGGATGGCTGACACAGTTGAAGAACTAGCGATAGTAGGCTGAGCATAAGATGGGAAGTGCTAATGTATACCCAAGAAGGGCAGTTATAAGACAAGTGGGGAAGATGGCGGGTGAATGGGTAGAGGGTGGGAGGGTTAGGAAGAGGAAGAGAAGAGGGGTAGTGAAGATCTATACCCCTTCATGCTGCTGAGAACCCTGCAAGGGGGACAGGACCAGGTAGAAAGGAAGGGGAGAGAAAGGAGGCGGGGAAGTAGAGAAGAAGGGGCAGGAGAACAGGAGGGCGGGCGGGCGAAGGATTAGAAAAATAGGGGGAGAGGAAGAGGAGAGAGCTAAGCTAAACCCCTTCAGGATGCAAAGAACCCTGCAAGGGGGTCAGGATTAAAAAGTGGGGAAAGGAAGAGGGGTGGGGAGAGAGACAGTCTAACCCTTCAGGATGCAGAGAACTCTGCAAGGGGACAAGAATAGGCAGAAAAGGAGGGAGGAAAGGGAGGCATGGAGTAGGAGAGGAATGTGGCGGGTGACCGGAGTGGAGGAGAGGCATAAGGAATAGAGGGGATGGAGAAAATGGGGGTAGTACTAGGAATGGAAAAGGGGGAAACAGTGGGGGAGAAAGGGGGTACTGGGGAGCGGACGGCTGTAGAGTTGTGAAATGTCACAGTAGGTTGTGGACGGCAGTAGAGTGTCGAAATGACACACAAGGTTGGGTAAGGGGTGAGAGGAGGAGGGGTTATAATAGGCATGGCCCCGAGTTTTCCATGATTCCACGGGTGCGGCAAACCGCGGAATTTACTGTCACCCGCAGAATTCGCGGCCACCCACAGAACAAACGTGCCCCCTCTGAAATATTAGTATGCTCCCAGAGTGGCAAATGCTTCATTTGCCGACGGGATGCCCAACTTGGCCGGCTTCACTGCCCCCCAAATGTTTCTGTGCCATGCTGGGAGCCCACCCAGCGTGAGTCAAAATCTTCCTTGCCAACGGGGTGCCCAACTCGTCGGCTTCAATCCGACTTCCCAAGCTGCCTGGTGCCACGCTGGGAGCCCACCCCAGTGGCAAAAGTCCTCCCTGTGTGAAGTTTCCAAACACCCTGAAAAACCTCCATCGTGATTCTTTTGCCCCTCCCCCAACCCGCACTCACCCTCTGCGCACTCCACCTCACCCCACCTAACCCATACTTACCTCCGGAGCCCAGCACGATGATCCTGTGGACCGGGAACACGTCTGCACTTTCAAAGCCGTACCGCGAACTGAAGAAATGCCAGTAAGCTGTATAACGGCATAAATGGATTTTTTTTTTTTTTTTTAACTTTAGTGCATATCTCAGCTATTTCTGAGATTTTACCATCCAAACATGGGTTTTGTTCTTACTTATGAACTGTGACTCTGTTATTTCATTAATCGTCCCAAAAGGTAGTTCCGCAGTCACCGCGCAGAACCACCTTTCTGGAATGATTAACGCAAATGACAGTGTCACAGTTCATGAGGTAGGTTCCTAAAAACCCTATGTTGAAAATTTGTGAAATTATTCCCAAAACGATTGTTTTACTTAGCCAGCAGCGTTGCACAGTTCACGACGCCGTAGAATCGAGCATTTTATTATTTTTCACCCAGATTTTCAGTATTGCTATTTTACCACACCTTCTCAATAACAGATACAACTGGCATTTCACATTTCACCCAAATGTGTTTTCACACATGTAGCGACAATGGCGCCGGTCGGTGTGAAATCAATGTTCTGGACAGAGTAACAAAATCACAGTGATACTGTTCATGAGCAGAGGTCTTAAACTGGCATATTGTGAAAATTTGGTGACAAACGCCTTAAAATGACTGTTATGAGCGTGCATTGTGTCGGATTGGGCAAAAAAAAAAAAGGAAAAAATTTAAGGGCAAATAAAGTCATAGAATTGCAGCAGAAGTTCTACGCAAATGAGAACTTGCTGCAGAACTTTGTTCTGATATGCCACAGAAAAATCGGGCCCTGATAATAGGTGGAAGCACTGGAGGTAGAAACAGAGGAAGGGTTCAATTTAGGAGCATAGGAGATAAGTGGGGGATAGTGCTCAAGGGTAGGGAGGGTTGAGAAGTGGGGGGGCTAGGAACATGTATGACTATCAGCCTCCACAGAGCCCTCTGTATCTTCTGGCTGTGCTGTAGGAATGCAAAGTGAAACCACTGTTAGCCAATCTGTCTAACTACCAGTAACTGTTTAATATGTTGTAATGTTTCCTGTAACCTGTATCGTCAAGTTCGCTCCATGTGCCTGTATGTATGACGTGGAACCTTTGTAAATGAGTCCCTGACTCAAAGGTCTTTCTGAATATTACAATAAATAAATAAATAAAATGTACAGTGAGCAGTATAGGAGGAAAGGAGAGCTAAACGAATTGTGCACCAGGATGGGGAGGGTTGAGGGGGGGCTAAAAACAAGTACAGTTAGGGGAAGAGAAATTGTGTGGGGCTAAAGAGACTTGAAGATGGAATGTGGCAGTGATGCACAATTTCGTAATATGATGGTGATGCACAATTTTGGAATGTGGCGGAGACACACATATCGAATGTAGACATATCAAGACAATTTCAGAATGTGGGTGGTGATGCACAATTTCAGAATGTGGCGTGGTGCATACTTCAGAATGTGGTGGTGACACACTTCAGAATTCAAAATTGCCAGTCACCACCAAATTCCTCGATGTGTGTCCTTGTTGCATTCAGAGATTGACTGTCCCACCACATTTCGAGATGGCATCACTGACAGATTCTGAGATTTCATGCCCCCGAACATTCTAAAATTGTGCAACACCTTGAAATTCTATATCTTGGTGCAGCGCTGCCTTCCAAAAACCACCTCCTGACACATTCTAAAGTGCAGTACCATGCATTTGAACATTCTGGAAATGCAAGCATTGCAGCCAACCCTATGCTAGTGTTTTTTTTCTTTTAATGACTGCTACAGCTACAGTTTCTTAAATTTTGGAGAAATAGGCCCTATAATGTTGCTGATAGAGAGGACTAGGCTGTGAGTTCTGGTTATGAAATCATCAGTGGCTCTTAATTGAAACAGACTTTTTTTGAACAGTGAGTGAAATAAGGGTTACAGAATAACTCATATCTTTAAAACGAAGTAACGTAGAAACCTAATTTTTGGTATAAGACCTATTGGGGGTTGCTGATACTAATTCTGCAATGTAGTACCTTTAGCCAGACTCCCTCTTTAAATTTAGAGGCAGATGAGCAGACACAGTGAAAGTGTAATCTTCAGGAGATTAAATTTAAGATTTGAAGAGTTGTACAGCAAGTTCTGGGCTTATTATTTTACAAATCTGTTCCTCAAAACAGTTAGACAATTTTTTTATACTGCTTTTTCGCTACTGCTCGCCCGGTCCTCAGGCCTTGGGGCATACCACTGTGGTAGCATCTCCAGACCCATCCACAACTTACACCATTACTCCAACCAGAAAGGATCTATGCAGCAGTGTCCAAAGACAAAGCTGGCCATCATCTCAACAATGACAGCATTTTGTTTTTACCTTGCTTTCCCCATCCCCCACCGCCAATGTCGGCCATGCCGTCAGGAGCCTCAGTCTTCAGAGTGCATGCTGGACTGACTCAACCCCTCACAAGAGAGAGAGAGAGAGCGGGCTCCCCAACCCACTGTGAGGGGCCTCTGTGATGCTGTAGCCCAAACGTCTCAAAACCTGGGATGGCGCATGGTGCAGTCAGCCACACTCCCAACTGGGCTGCTTTAATCACAGCTTCCTAAGCTTTCTCCTGAACCCGGTTGCCAGCAAGGCAGCATGACATGCTTCTGCTGGGCCATCAGGCAGCCCTAGTTCAATGATTTCTTAAAAAACCAAAATAATATACGTAAGAATCTACCATAAGTGTAGATCTTTGAGGGAATCTCTGTCATCAGGTCACACCTATGAAACTTCGCCATCAGGCTCCCACGGAAGCCTTTTTCTGCAGCAGTCTATTAGGGGCTGCCCATGCTGACGTCAGGCTCCAACATCACTCACCCTATAGAAGTGTGGCCAGCTCCGCTCCCTCCTCTGTTCCTTCCCTAGCTGAAGGCCATGAGAGACAGGAGTCCCACCAGGGAACCAAGGAGAGGGTAAGGTGCCCAGCTAGCAGAAAGGCTGAAGCAACAGGACAGTCGAGCTGTTGAGAGACGGGGAGACGGAGAGAAAGGGGGATGGAGGGAGGGAGGGACGGCATGACTTGATGACAGAGATTCCTTCGAAGAGCTACTGTTACGGTAAGTTCTTACGAAACTGTTCTATCATCTTCTGGGATACCTCTGTCTTCAGGTCACACCTATGGAGCGAGTCCCATGCAGTGCTGAGAGCAAGGGCAGTCTGGGTGGCAGGGAGGCCAAAGGCCTAAGAAAGAAGGCCCTGAAGCACAGCTATGCAAAGCCTGCCCTTCGTCTGGAAGCAATGTCCAGACTAAGTGCCTGGTGAAAGTGTAGACAGTACTCCAAGTCGCAGCAGTGCAAATCTCAGCTGCAGACATACAACTGACGTGGCCATGCCCTGTTGGATTAGTCCGTGACAACCCCAGGAAATTCCTTACCGTAATTTCTGTAACAAAAAACAATTACAGTTGGCGAACCATTTGGACAAGCACTGTTTGAGTGCCCTCTTTGTAGGGGCGAAAGAACCAAACAACTGTTTGGACTTCCTGCAGTTCTTTGTATGTATAATGGTGTGTATAGTAACACAAAATTCTATGCACATCTAAAGCGTGGAGCAATGCCTCCCCTCGACTGGCATGCTCTGAATAATAAAGTGGATGGGCTGATTTAGGGTAAACTCAGACACCACCTTAGGAAGAAACTTAGGGTTAGTACACAAAGAGACCCTGTCTTTGTGGAAAATCAAACAAGGCTGCTCACACGACAGCCTGCAGCTCTGAAATTCTTTGAGCAGAAGAAATGGCAACTAAAAATAATGCTTTTCATGACAGAAAGTCTAGCTCACAAGACATGGCTGGCTCAAAACAAGGCAGGTTCAAGCTTCTCAAAACAAAATTTAGGTCCCAAGCTATAACTAGGTGATGGATAGGAGACTTCAATTGGAGGATGCCTCTCAAAAAAGTGTGGGCCACATCCAGCTGTGCCACAGTACACCCATCAATTGGTGCATGAAAGGCTGAAATGGCAAACAGGTGCACTTTAACGGAGGAGTATTTGAGTCCCGCATCAGACAAGGTCAGGAGATACTCCAAAATCTGGTACACCAGACAGGCGAAAGGGTCCAGGTTATGAGAAGCAGCCCAGATAGCAAACTGCTTCCGTTTCATAGAGTAAGTGGCCCTGGTGGGAGGTCTTCTGGCAGCTACCAGGACATCGGCCACCTTCTGAGACACCCCAAACCTAGCTATGGCTATGTTCTCAGGAGACATGCATACAGGTGAAGGGATTTGAGGCCTGGATGGACCAGGGTCCACTGGGCCTGAGTCAGCAGGTCCCGGCAGAGGGGTAGGGGAACTGGAGGTTCCACAGCCAATTGCTGCAGTAATGAAAACCTTATCTGCCATGGCCAAAATGGGGCCACAAGAATTATGGTGGCACCCTCCATCTGTAGCTTGATGAGAACCCTCTGAATCAGAGGGAATGAGTAAAGAAACCTCCCTTTCCAGGAGAGGGACAATGCAGCTCACCAGAAAACTCCAGGCCCTGGATCTAGTGAGTAAAAACGCGGCAGTTTTGTGTTGAGTGGGGACACAAAAAGGTCCAACTCTGGATGACCCTACCTGTCTAACAGGTCTACTGGAACTGAAGTCAGCAGCTCCCACTTGTGCACTTTGGACTGTGACTAGCTGAGGCTGTCCATGGAGGTGTTCTGGGCACCTGGCACATGGACAGCTGACAGTTCTAAACTGTGGTCTAGAGCTCGGTACCCGACCCTCACTGCTTCCCTGTACAGAGGGTAGGAATGAGTCCCCCCTTGGTTTGCTGATGTAACAGACCACACTGAGACTGTCCAACTGCATCCAACAGAGAGCCCAGAGAGAGAGAATTCTAGAAGGCCTTTAAGGCCTGTAATATCACCAATAGCTTAATCTGGCAAATGTCAATTGGCATCCATCTGTATCCCCCTCCCCCGGGACGAGGCTGAAAACAGTCAGAATTGTCTAGTCCTCCTTTCCTGGTCACCAAAAACTAACTACATAAATAAACTGCCCTCATTTCTAAGATGTTTATGTGGAGGTGAGTCCCCAGTGGGACCAGAGACCCTGGGCCTGATAAGGGCCTAGATGGGCTCCCCAACCCTGAACCAAAGCATCTGTGGTTAGGATTTGGAGAGGAGTGGGGATAAGAGGGGGAACCCCTTTTAAGAGACTGACCAGGTCAATCCACCAGTGAAGCACTCTGCGAACTGGCGAGGAGACAAGGAACAGCTTGATCTAGATCGTCTGAGCACCGATCCCACCGAACCCTGAGTTTCCACTGCTGAATCATCATGTGCAACCTGGTCAGAGGGACCGTAACAACGGCCGCGGCCATGAGGCCTAGTAGCCTGAGGAACGTTCTGGCTGAACACGCCGGTTCTAAGCCACCTTCTGGGCCTGGACAATAAGGCAGTCTGCTCTGTCTTGAGGTAGGAAGGCCGTGCCCTGAATAGAGTCCAGGACTGCCCCTATGTATGGCAGTCTCTGAGAAGGGGTCAGTACAGACTTGGCCCGACTGACAGTGATATCCAAGAATTGGAATAACTGCAGGGTGCATTCCAGAGTCAACAACAGGAGCTCCCTGGACTAGGCTTTCAGGAACCTGTCGTCCAGATATGAGAACACATAGAGGCCTTTGTGCCGAAGGGCTGCCGCTGCCAAGCACTTGATAAATGCCTGTGGCGCAGAGGATAAGCCAAAGGGCTATACTCCAAACTGGTAATGCTCCCCTGGAACAGGTAATTACAGTTATGTATGAACTTACCGTAACAGTATATCTTCTTGAGAGGTTCCTGCAGTAGGTCTTCACATACAGGACTGCAACCTCCGGGATCAGGACCACACAGCAAACTTCTAGCTAGCAATACATAGTGGGGGCTACTCCTCCACGCCACATGACGGGACGCCAGTGGACAGTAGAACGGGGCAGTCCCATACCTGCCTCCTCCAGTTCTCCTCCGCTGAAGACTCCGTAGAGGAAAATGAGAAAGGAGAAAAACTCGAGTCCGAGCTAATGAAAACAAAGCCTGGGAAAGGAAAGGAGAGAAAACCAGAGCTGGGGGAGGGTGGAGGGAATGATCTACTGCAGGAACCTCTCTCAAGATCTACTGTTACGGTAAGTTCTTACTTAACTGTAATATCTTACTTCAAGAGGGTTCCTGCAGTAGGTCTTCACATATAGGACTGAATACCAAGCAGTCAAAAAAAAGAAGTTGGGAGACATACTGTAGTTCAGGGAGGAGGAAACATCTGCCAACTAATAAGCTGAGTGGGACAAGAGGCCTTGCAGAACAGCAAGACTAAACCTAGCCCTATGCCTGGAGGTGATGTCCAGACTGTAATGCTTGGTGAAAGTATGGACGGAAGACCAAGTGGCCATAGCGCAAATATCCAAGGCAGACACATTCTGCAAGAAGGCCGACGAGGCAGCCATACCACGGGTCGAATGGCCTTTCACTTACCCTGGAAGGGGCTTCTCAAACTTTTGATAAATGTACGAGATGCAATTTGCCAACCATTTAGACAAACCCTGTTTTGAAATTGCCATACCGTGTCGTCTAGGTGCGAAAGCCACAAACAACTGGTCAGATTTACACGCCTCCTTGGTCCGAGAGATACTGTATCTCAAAATCCTGTGCACGTCCAATGTGTGCAAACAATATTTCCCCCTGCTGGAACACTCTGGTTAATAATCCGGCAATTGAACATCTTGGTTCAAAATAAATTCCGAGACTACTTTCGGAAGAAAGAAAGAGTTGGGTCGCAGAACCACCTAGCCTCTGTGGAAAATCAAATAAGGCTCCTTGCAAACGAGGGCCTGAAGCTCTGAAAACCTTCGAGCTGAAGTGATAACGACTAAAAAGAGCATTTTCCAAGACAAATAGAGCATGTCGCAACTTGCTGCCAGCTCAAAACGGGGCAAAGTAAGTTTCTCTAAAATGAAATTGAAATCCCAGGGGGAACTGAATTATGGACCAAAGGCTTAAGGTGGAGGATCCGCTTGAGAAAAGTTTTGGAGACCTCCAACTGTGCGAGGATTTTGCCCTCCACTGGAAGGTGGTAAGTAGAAACCGCAGAAAGGTGGACCTTCAGAGAAGAATAACTGAGGCCCAAATCCGATAGGTGCAAGAGGTACTTAAGGACCTGGGGTGCAATGCAAGAGAATGGGTCCAAGCCCCAGGCCGTGGCCCAGATGGAGAATCTCTTCCACTTCATGGCATATGTAGATCTAGTGGAAGGCTTCCTAGCCTCCACTAGAACCTGGGTGACTCAAGAAGAGACACTGAACCTTGAGACAACTATGTCCAAAGGTGTCACACATGCAGGTGAAGAGACCTGAGGCTCGGATGCACCAGGCTGCCCTGCTCCTGAGACAGAAGGTCGTGGGAGAGAGGAAATGGTACCGAGGGTTCTAATGCCAACTGCTGCAGCACAGGGAACCAAATCTGCCGAGGCCAGAGAGAAGCTATCAGAATCATGTGAGCGCCCTTTGCCTGAAGCTTTAGCAAAACCTTCTGAAGAACTGAAGAGGGAGGGAAAGCGTACAGAAATCTCTCTGTCCAGGATAGAGACAGCAAGTCTCGCCAAAAAACACCACTCCCGGGAACGGGAGCAAAAGCTGGGTAGTTTCGTGTTGGATGGGGAGGCAAAGAGGTCTATCTCTGGTCGACCCCACTGATCAAAGAGATCTTCCATTACTTCCTACTTTAGCTCCCACTCATGAGCCTGTGCGACAGTGTGGCTGAGACTGTCCGCCAGGACGTTGCGAACTCCCAGAACATGGACTGCTATCAAAGACAGGCCGTGCTGGACTGCCCAGTACCACACCCGCACTGCCTCCCTGCAGAGTGGGTACGACTGGGTGCCTCCCTTTTTGTTGATGTACCAGACTGTGGCTGTGTTGTCGGTCTGGATTAGGAGTGTTCCTGGTAGGAAGAGGGATTGGAAGACTTGGAGAAAGTAGAGCACAGCTCTCATCTCCAAAATTTTTATATGTAGATGCTCCTCTTGTGGAGACCATCTCCCCCGAGTCCGATGGTCTGCCAGGTGGGCTCCCCAACCTTGACCTGAAGTATCCATCGTGAGGGTCATGGAAGGGGACAGGGGATGAAAAGGAATCCCCAAGGAGAAGTTGGAGAGTTCCTGCCACTAGAGGAGATCCCTCTTCATGCTGCTGGAGACTAAGACCCTGTGGTCCAAGTCATCCGATCTCTGGTCCCATTGGATCCTGAGGGTCCACTGGGTCACCCTCATATGCAGTCTGGCCAATGGAACTGTGGGGATGGCAGCTGCCATGAGACCTAACAGGCGAAGGATGGAGCGCAGTGTGGTCCAACAGGAGCTGGACACCAATGCAGCTTGATGAATTAGAATCTCCACCCTGTCCGTAGAAGAAAAGCCCTGTCCTGGATCGTATCCAGCACCGCTCCAATGAACTGTAAGCACTGAGAGGGTGAGAGTTGAGACTTGGGATAATTCACAGTGATGGCAAGTCCGGAAAAGAGGTCCAGGGTGGTGGAAAGAGATTCCAACAGACTGTCCTGAGATGGTGCCGACAACAACCAGTCATCCAGGTAAGGGAACATGTAAATCCCCTTGCGGTGCAAGGCCGCAGTTACCACCACCAGGCACTTGGTAAACACTTGAGATGCCAAGGAAAGGCCAAAAGAGAAGGCCTTGAACTGATAATGGTTCTCCTGAAAGGGGAACCTCAGGAAACTGCAGTGGGCCTGGATGATAGGAATGTGCAGGTAAGCATCCTGCATGTCCAGCGAGCACAGCCATTGGTTCTTCTGCAGCATGGGCAGGAGTTCCTGGAGAGTTAGCATGTGGAACCTCTTGTATTCCACGAAGAGGCTGTGCAGGCTGAGATCTAGAATGGGTCTCAGATCTCCCATCTTTTTGGGCACTAGGAAGAAGTGGGAGTAATATCCCCTTCCTATCTGCCCTGGAGGAACCCTCTCTATGGCTAACTTTTCTAATATAGACTGGATTTCCTGCTGAATGAGGCATTAATGGCATGACGGGTAGTGAGACCTGCCTGCAGGATTGGCTGGGGTTCTGTCAAGGAACTTGATTGAGTGCCCTCTTGCAATGAGCTGGAGTACCCTAGCATCTGTGGTTATCGCCTTCCACCCTTCTAAGTGGAGGGTGAACCTTCCCCCCACTTATTTCTCTTGAAGCACTGGAGGAGGTGGAGTGGATTCCCTCAAGTCACGATGCAGAGGGGAGTGCCACTTTGCCGCCTCCAGTGGCCTTTTGCCTGGGGAGTCTGGGCACCAGAATCAGTAGCACGTCGCTTACCCCGACATCTGCCCTGGTTCTGCCTGCTCCACCTTTTCTGAGGGCAATGAAAAGGCTGCTTGGGTTTCTGGTCCGAGTGATACATGGACTGGACATCCTTGAGTGACCTGCCGCTCTCTTGTAGCTCTGTAATGATGTCTTTAGCGTCGCCTCCAAAAAGGACGGAACCCCTGAAGGGGGCATCGAGAAGAGTGCTTTGGACATCTTGCACCAGTCCCGCAAGCCGGAGAACAAGCCAGATGCCTCAAGCAAATGCCCGAAGTAGTGCATCGGGTCACTGAATCGACTGAATCATAGGTGGCCCTCAAAGCACGGAGGCAGGAAGACTTGTTAAGTCTTACATTTTCCAGAAGCTTATTTCTGAGGTCCTCATCCAGAATAGCTTGTAGTTCATTTTCCAAGTCAGATAAAGCTGGCAGTATAGCCTAGAGGTTAGAGTAACGAGCTGTGAATGAGCTTGGTACATCCAGCAGACCATACCTGGATTCGATTCTCACAACCTCCACTTGCATACTGTGAGACTCTGAGCAAGTCACTTAACTGCCCAGTGCTCCCAGGTCACCCCTGAAAACAGGCACTTGTGCCTAGTGGGCCTTACCTGGTTACCAAAGACTAAAATAATGAAAAAGAATAAATAAATAAAAGCCAACTTCTGGAAGGATATCATGTGGGCCACATAAGTAAGAGACTGAAGGGCAAAGGTGGAGGAAGCATAGACCTTTCAGACTGGACTCTTTTTGTCCGGTGGAGAGGCACTCAGGTGCTTCGGCTGAGCTGATCAATCATGGGCCACAGTGATAACGACAGAGTTGGCCTTAGGTTGACTTGTCAGATGGCATGCCCCTTTCAGGGGGTGATACATTCTATCGGCCTTCTTTGAGACCGCAGGAATGGAGGATGGTTGTTGCCATATTGTCAACATTAAGTCCTCGTGTGGCCTCATCCATGGTGGGATGGGGAAGGGGTCTGTATTAGTTAGGTCAAGATGCTCCAAGAGCCATTTCCTTTTGGGGTCCATCTCCCAAGATGCCTAGCCGCAGGCTTGCTGGATGGACTTGAGGAGTTCCGCAAAGAACGGGTCCTCCGACGGAGACTTAGGAGACTCCTTCGGTTGTGGCTCCAAAAGACCGACAGAGTCAGAGTCCGAGTTGGAAGACTCCAGTTTTCTCAGTAAGGAGGTCACATCAGGTACCACCTGCATGGCCTTAGTCCCTGTCTGACAACCGATGGTCAATTGGGGATGGGCTCCTCGTCACTGCCCTGTGGGTCGAGGTGGCTGCCACGAGCAGGTGGGGTTGTCCCAGCTCCTGCAGGAGTTGGGATCTGTCATACTCCCACCAGGCTGGAATTGTCCCCTGCAGTTCAGGCTGAGGAAGAAGAGGTGGAGGAGGTGGTGGAGGTGGTTGAGGATGGTAGCCTATGTACCCCGTGGTAGACTAAGGAGGGTTGCCAGGAGTCTGATATCAGTTGGAGTAAGGTTGGTACCCCTGATACATGTGGCCCAGTGTCGGGTACCCTGCTGTTGGCACCTGCAATGGGTAACCTGGTGACGGCCCTCCAGGCATCAGGTAATGTGGGAACTGTGGCGGTGGGTAGCTGGGATAGTTGCCAGAGGGGCCCGACGTGGAGGAGCTAAAGGACCACTGGGAGCAAGAGGGTCCATCGGCCAGCCTGGGGTCTCTACAGAGATCCCTGATGGACCAGGTGGGGGCTCCGGCGTCTGAGTGAAAAGTCCCAAGTCCACCCCCAAATCAGTGGGTACTTGGACCAGAGACAGGGCCGGGCTCGAAAGACTTCCGACGTCTGATCAGAGATTGGTGAGTGAGGTAAGGTAATCGATACCCCTGTCGACAAGTCCACTGGGGAAGCAGGAATCTTGGCAGGAAGGCCCGACGCAGAAGCGGTCTCCTGGACAGCAGAACTTGAGTCCCGGGGGTCCAAGAAAAATAAGTGGTCGGGCTGAGTCAGTGAGGCCCAGGAAGAAGAACCCTAGTGGGATGCAGGGGAGCCTAGAAGCTGGCTCTACGCGATGTTGGGAACCAAGGAAGAATCTGACAGGAGAGCTTCAGCCAAGTGGTCGTCGGACAAGCTGGAGACCGACTGATGGGCTTTGACCAGGCAGGTGTTGGAGGAGCCGACGTCCGACTTAACAGTTGTGGTCTGCAGACAACAGAGGAGTTGGAGTCCGGCTTACCAAATGAGGCCATGCACCCAGCAGCAGAGCTGGAGGGAGACTTATCGGCCGAGCTGTCAACAGGCCCCGAAGGCAAAACCTCTGGAGAAGAACCCCTTGCTGCCCACTGACCGAGGCGGGGGGGGGGAGAGGGCATACGATCCGCCGGGGCGGATGGAGACCTAGGAGGAGGAGTACTCACTGATGTGGAGGCCCCACCTGAAGTGGCATCGACTGTCTGGCGACGTTGGGTGGAGGGAGACCGTTCCCGGCACTTCTCCTTCTGTTTCTTTTTCTCTGAGGTGGGTGAAGAGGAACATTCTTGCAGCTCCTGAAGCTCCTTTTTCATTGATGCAAGACGTTGTTTTACAAGATAGGCATCAAGGGCCTACTGGCACCAAGAGCGTGTGGCCTGGTTAAAGGACTGGCAGATCTCGCAATCTGCCACCCGGTGTTTGAGGCCCAGGCAGAGGATGCAGTGGGAGTAACTGTCCCTGTGCAGGATCTGCGCGCCGCACTATAAGCAGTTCTTTTTAATTTTGTGCTAAGACATGCAACAAAATTTTTAAAAAAGGACAGAAAATTTAGGAAATACTTATGGAAAATGGTGGTCGACTGAAGCAGAATTCACCGCGCGGTCCGACGAGTTCAGGCCAACGGTGGGAAAGAACCGGAGGGTGGGCGTGGAGACCGCCCCCTTTATATCGTTACACCAATGTCGCATCATGTGACGCTAGGGGCAGTCCCCTGCTATGTATTGCTAGCTAGAAGTTTGCTGTGTGGTCCTGACGCCAGGGGGCGCAGTCTTATATGTGAAGACCTAGTGAAGGAACCCTCTCGAAGTAAGAGCCACAGATACCTCCTGTGAGGGAGGCAAACCATGATATGCAAGTAGGTATCTTGCATATCAAGGGGGCATAGCCAGTTGCCCTACTTGAGCAGAGTGAAGAGACCCTGCAATGTGACCATCCAGAATTTTTTGTACTGGATAAAGAGGTTCAACTCCTTGAGGTCTAGAATAGTCCTCAAGTCACCTGTTCTTTTGGGAACCAGGAAGAACCTGGAGTAGAACCCCTTGTTCTTTTGCTACCTGGGCACTGGTTCTATGGTCTGTTTGCGCAGCAAGTAAGGACCTCCTCCATAAGCACCTCTGTGTGATCTGGAGGGTAAAACATGGGGAATGAGGGAACATCTAGAGGCTGCTCTAGAAGCTCTAGACCATGGCCCTGTTCGATTATCTGCAGGATCCAAGCATCTGTTATGATAGTTCTCCACTGGGATAAACAGAGGGAGAACCAGCCTCTGACCACCGCCTCCTTCCTTTGGGAAAGAGGACGGGAGTCTATTAAGGAGTCAGGCAGAATCTGAACCAGTGGCCAAGGCTGCACCCCTCCTCTGGATTGTTTGGCAGAGGGGCCAGCTGAGGAAGAGGGAGAAGGCAAGGCTAAGCTGGATCTGTTTGCCCTGAAGCTTAGCTCCAGGACCCGACCCAGAAACACAGAAGTTGTTGGCAGAAAAAAAAACCCTTTGGCCCATCCAGGCTGCCCATTTTCCCTGCCTACTGTGCCACCGCAGCACTTGTACAATCTCTGGTTGTCCCCACCCCTTGTGTTCCTTCCAAGGTCCTCTTGTATCTGTCTCATGCACGCTTGTATCCTGCAACTGTTTTGGCACTTACCACCTGCACTAGGAGGCCGTTCCAGGCTTCCACCACACTCTCTGGGAAGAAATATTTCCTCACATCCCCTCTGAGCCTCCCCACCCCTCAGCTTTATAGCGTGACCCCTTGTCCTTGAGTCTGTCTTTCTGCAGAAAATGTTCCCTTCCTGTACCTTATTAATACCTGTTATGTATCTGAATGTTTCTATCATAAACCCCCCTTTCACTCATTTCCTCCAGCAAGTGCATAGTGATTTCTCTCAAGGCACTTTTACATGCCGGTGTCCTGAACCACTGTAACGTTACCTCCTCGAACTGGTCAGTACATTCCATTTTGTACTTCTATTTACATGTGGCCCCTATTTCGGCAAATCTGCCTCTTTCATTTTTACTTTTTTATTCAGCTGTCCCCATAGAAGTGCGATCCATAACTGATTTTCCCAGAAGATAATGGAACCTCCTGATTACATGGCGGGGTGTAATAGCACACATTAGGGCGAACCGTGGAAAACAGAGAACACGTTTTGGATGAACATTTGCTGTGGTAGCAGAAGAGATCCGCTTTACACACGAACGGAGGTAACGTTACACTGGTTCTGTAACGGTCTTTCCACTACAGACACCAGTGTGTAAAGGTGCCCTTAGTCTCCTCGTAGGGCTTTTGGTGCAGTTCCTGCACCATTTTGGTTGCCTGCCTCTGTTCTGCCTCCACCCTATCAATGTTCTTCCGGAGGTGGGGCCTCCAGTACTGGACACAGTACTTGAGGTGTGGTCTTACCAATGACCTACACAGGGGCACTCTGCTTGGCTACCTTCAGGTCATCAGAAATGATTACCCCCAGGTCCCTTTACTGTTTGGTGGTTTCCAGAACCTCCCCAGCCAATTGGTACATAGCCCTCTGGTTTCTGTGCCCCAAGTACATGATTCTGCACTTTTTAGCACTGAAACTCAGCTGCCAAACACTTGTCCATTCTTCTAACTTCCGTAAATCATTCCTCATTTTTTTCCACCACCCCTGATGTGTCCCATCCTGTTGCAGATTTCTGTGTCATCCGCAAACAGATACTTTTCCTTCAAGCTCTTCTGCAATGTCACTGATAGACACTGAAGAGGACTGGGCCTAGTACTGACCCCTGAGGTACCCCACTTGTCACACTGCCTTCTCCCGAGTGGCCTCCATTTACCACCGCCTTCTGACTTCTGCTGTTCAACCAACTTCTTACCCAGTTTACTACTTTCTGTCCCACTCCTGGACAGGCCAGCTTGTTCACCAGTCTTTTGGGTAAAACCGTGTTGAAGGCCTTCCTGAAATCCAGGTATGCCACATCTACTGCTCCAACCTGATCTACTTCCCTGGTCACCCAGTTGAAGAACTCGATCAGGCTTGTCTGGCAAGACTTCCCCACTGTGAAACCATGTTGCCTTTCATCCTGCAATCCACTTTTTTTCAAGGTAATCCACTATCCTTTCCGTCAATAGTGATTCCATAACCTTGCCCACTACCGAAGTCAGGCTGACAGTTTATAATTTTCTGCCTCTCCCTATTTCCACTTTTGTAAAGTGGGACCACATCCGCCCTTCTCCAGTCCCTCAAAACTACCCAGTATTCTGCGATAAGTTGAACAAAACTGCCAGTGGTTCTGGCAGCATCGTATCCTAGGGTGAACGCCATCGAGTCCCACTGCCTTGTCAACTTTTGAGTTTGCTAGTATTCTGAGGACTTCCTCCTCTGTGAAAGGACTAGTGTCCACCTCCCTATCAAGTCTGCCCCTGTTCATTATCTTTGGCCCGTCACCTACCCCTTCCACTGTAAATACTGAACAAAACTATCTGTTCAATATGTTCGCCTTCCCTTGGTCCCCTTCCTCAAAGACCCGCCCTTCGTACTTTATCCTTGTTATCCCCCCGTTGATCTTTCTCTTCTCGCTAATATATCTAAAGAAGGTTTTATCCCCTTTTTTATTGACTGGGCAATATTCTCCTCTGTTTGTGCCTTTGCTCTCCTCACTGCCTTCCTTGCCTCCCTTTGTTTCTCCTGGTAAATTAACCTATCCTTTTTTTTTTTTTTTTTAAATGCTAGTTTTTTTGCTCCGTTTCCACTAGCTCTCTTAGAGAACCACAGTGGTCTTCTTTTCCTCCTGCCCTTGCAGACCTGCTTGACACAGAGATTCATAGCTATTTCAATGCCCTCTTTAATTTTTGCCCACTGGTCCTCGACTTCACCTAGCATCTCTATTCCTGCCAGGGCATCCCTGAATCATTCTTCCATTGTCTTGAAATCGGCCGTCCTGAAGTTATGACACTCGTCCTTGTACGGTTCAGAGCAAACTCAGTTTTTATGCTGAACCACTTTGTACGATGGTCACTGGTCCCCCACTTTGAAGTCAGCAACACTGTTCTCATTCATCAGCACTAGGCCCAGTATTGCTCCCTCACGAGTGGGTTTCACTACCAGTTGCCTGAGGAATGCCGCCTGAAAGGGGTCTAGGATGTCCCTGCTCCTGGAATTTGCTGCTGCTGGGAGTCTCCAATCCATGTCAAGTAGGTTGAAGTCTCCCATTAGTAACAACTCTACCTTACGAGCCAGCCTTTGGATTGTTTCCAGCATTTCCCTCCTCCACTTCTTCCGTCTGTGTTGGAGGTCGGTATATCACTCGTGACTTGCGAGAGGCCTTCCGAAAGGAAGACCTCGGTCTACTCTTAGGCTGAGTATGAAACAAAGAGTTGACAGACTGAATGGCCCTACCAAAAGCCTGCAGTTCGTTGATAATATCTTGCACATATGGACAAAAGAATTTGTGACTCACAAAAGAGGCATTTAACACCTTTGCTGGAAATCATTAGCAAAGCCAAAAACCTGCAGGCAGGAGTGACGTCTGAGGCAAATGCCAGAGGCAGCTGCCCTGGCTGTAGTGCCTACCATGTCATAGGTGGCTCCGAGGAGATGCTTACTAACATCCCTAGAGGCCTGGAGTATCTTAAGAAGCTCCTGTTTGTGGGAACCCTCAGAGAGGGCCTGGGCAACCACTTGGCCCTTCCTCCAGAGGGTGTTTTGGTACTTAATAAGATTATCTAAATAACTGGCAATCCTATGGCCAAGGGTGGCCGAGGCGAAAGTCCTCCTACCCCAGAGGTCTAACCTCCTGGATTCACGGTCAGGGGCAGGGAACTAAGGTGCTTAGGGACCTTACTCTGTCACGAGTAGCTTTGATGACCACAGAGTTGGTCTCAGGCTGGGCTGCATAAAAGGGCAATCCCTGAGGCAACTGGTAAAGCTTGTTGGCCTTCATGGGCATGGCTGGTACCATACTGGGCTGGCACCAGGCTGCAGTAGCGGCATCATTTAAGGCTGGCAGCAGGGGAGGGATAACCTTTGGTGAAGACTCAGGGATCTCCAGGAAGTTCACCAGATTCCTCTCTGTTTCATCCTCCACCTCTGTTTGAAAACCCATATTGGATGAGAGCTGCTTCATGGTGTTAAGAAAGGAGTGGTCCTCCGGGGAGGGGGGGTGCTTGACAGACTCCTCCCTCAACTTTATTCTCCTCCTCCTTTTCCTCAGGGAGGATAAGTAGTAGTAGTAAAAATTTATTTATACAGAGAAATTTGCCATTAGGGTTCAGAAAGTCCCTATTTACAAGGCAATCCTGTGTCGTAAAAAATATTAAATAATCACAAAATATACAAAAAACATATAATTCGAAATATACATAACACTCAATACACATTACATCAAGGATACAAGACATAAATCAAACCTCTTATACATGTAACTACCTATTACACAAACATCTAAAACATAATTTGTGTTTTATTGCAGTTTTATATTCTAAAAAAGACAAGTCTGGGTCTCTAAGATAAGGGGGAAGTCTGTTCCAACTTGTTGAAACTTTATATTGGAAGGCCATATTACCAAAAACATTTTTTATTTTTGGGACCAAAAAATCTCTAGCACCTTGTTTCCGCAGGTTTAATCCATGATCAGGTTTTATTAATGTTAAGATCAGGATGGTATTCCTCCTTGACACTGGTCTGCTCTAAAGCACGGAATGCCATGCTGACAGTTCTGTTGAAGGAGCAGGGTATGCGGGTCGAACAGACGTCGATGCCAAAACTGCCGATGGTGGGGGCGGTGACGGCCCGGGCCATGAAGCTAGCTGCTGGAAGAGAGAAGTAGTAATGTAGGTAAGTTTGGTATTGAGGTTGATGACAGGAATGGGAATCATTGTGGACAGAGGGGGTGCAAGGTCCTGGTCCGAGGACCAACTGCTAACTGAAGAGGTAGCAGGGAGACCCTGCGCCAATGGACCTCGAGGCTTGAGAGGTCTCCACGGTGGGGCAGGGGCCGACAACCCAGGGGCCCAACGGCTCTTCCCAGCCTTGGGATGGCTGGGAAGAAAAAATTACTTACCTTAGTAATGTTGTTTCTTCTAATGGAGTCTTGCTATATTCTGACATATGCAGTGAGTCCCAACCTTCGCACTGCTCTGGAGGTGAAAGACTTAACTTTCCATGCCAAGCATGAAACGCTGAGTTCGAGCTCAGTTGAAACTCTGTCTGTTGTTCTTCAAACTCAAACCGTCAGATCTTTACGAGCTAAACTCACTGAGGTCCTGTGTGGAAGCTGTAAACCTACACTAGCCAACTGGCTACTAAACATAAGAACACATTTTTGGTCCCAAAACAAAGACTCAAGTCAGAAGACCCAAAAAATGAAAAACATGACACCAAGTCACCCCAAGGAAGGAAAGGTGAAAAACAACAAGGTGGGCACCTACTAAGTGCCAACACTGCACTGCCCACCCACATCCCAAAAACAGAGGTTCTGAGAGGGGCAGGGGGAGGTCAGAATATAGCAAGACTCCATTAGAAGAAACAACATTACTAAGGTGAGTAATTTTTTCCTCAAACAACATGAAGTCTTGCTATATTCTGACATATGCAGGCTACAAATCAGTACCTCCATGGAGGAGGGATAGAACCTACTTAGGAAATAGGCTCTGAAGCACAGCTGTGCCAAACCGAGCATCACTCCTAGCCTGGATGTCCAGGGAGTAATGCTTGGTAAAAGTGTGAACTGTTTTCCAGGTAGCTGCTTGACATATCTCTAGAATAGGGATGTCCCTGGCAGCAGCCAGGGAAGCAGCTGTAACTCTGGTAGAGTGAGCCCTCAGACCTGAGGGAGGAACTTTACCCAGTTTTTCATAGCAAAATTGGATACAAGAGACAATCCACCTGGCAATGGATCTTTAGTGGCAGGTTTCTTTACCAACCTCACCATAAGTGAGGAACAGTTGAGGGAGTCAAACCTGTGACCCTTGGTACGCCTATGTAGTAACTAAGGGCCTCTTCACATCCAAGTTGTGCAGCCTCCTCTTGCCAGAGGAGGAATGGTCAGTGAAGTACACTGGAAGAGATATAGACTGATTAAGGTGGAAACCGAAACCACCTTAGGCAAGAACTTCCTGTTAGTCCTGAGGACCACCTTATCTCTATGAAAGGAGATAAAATTAGGCTCCACTGACAAAGCTTGTAATTCACTTATGGCCTGGCAGAAGTGATGGCTACCAGAAACACAGTCTTCCAAGTCAAGTACTTAAGCTCTGCTGAAGACAAAGGCTCAAAGGGCTGTATAAGCTGAGCAATGCAAACAATAAGGTCCCAGGCGGGCAGGGTCCCTGAATGGAGGGTTGGTGGAAGCAACCCTGAAAACTTGGAGAATACAGGGTGAGCTGAAAGAGAAGAGGACTTACCTGCTGAAATAAAAGCAGACACAGCTGCCAGATGCACTTTTAGGGTAGCTGGCCTCAGCCCCAAGGTACTTAAGTGGACCATATAATCCAGGACTGTGGGTAAATCAGCAGACTCTGGGGAAATATGCTTTCCAGAGCACCATATGGAAAATCTCTTCCATTTGGAATTATAAGTAGCCCTGGTGGAAGGTTTTCTAGAAGCCTTCAGAATATCTATTACACCTTGGGAGAGGTGTAAATCAGCAAACTCTAACTCTTCAAGAGCAAGGCCTTGAGATTGAGAGATTTGAGGTTCGGGTACCAAACCCTCCCCTGAGCACAGGTTAACAGGTTGTAATTCCTGGGGAGACACAGGGGAAGATGGACTGCTAAGGACAGTAGAAGTGGATACCAGGGTTGTCTGGCCCAATCTGGAGCAATCAGGATCATCTTGCAGGGTTGAGATCTGATTTTGACTAACACTTTGAACAGGAGAAGGAAAGGGGGAAAAGCATAGAGAAACTTCCCTTCCCAACTGAGAACTAAGGCATCCAGAGGGACTGAGCCCAATACTGGGGGCCTGCAGCAAAAAAGAGGACGTTAGTGATTGTCTGGGGCTGCAAAAAGATCTATCTGCGGGGTGCCCTATCTGGAAAATATCACCCCCAAGACCAGGGGGTCCAGTGACCATTCGTGATGGCCCTGGGAAATCCTGCTGAGAGCATCTGCCAGGACATTGTCCTTGCCTGGGAGGTGAACTGCTGTAAGGGAGGTGTTCAGAGAGTAAACCAGAGACCACAACTTCATTGCTTCGGTGCACAAGGCCATAGACTGAGTGCCCCCTTGCTTGTTGATGTACCACATTGTGGTGGTGTTGTCTGTTCTGACCTGTACAACTTTGTTCTGAACAGATTTGGAAAAAGCTTGAAGTGCTAGAAAAACTGCTCTGAGTTCCAACAGATTGATGTGGAGCAGAGATTCCTGAGGGGACCACAACCCCTGGGAGGTGAGGTCGCCCATGTGAGCTCCCCACCCCAAGAGAGATGCATCTGTAGTAAGGATTAAGGAGTGAGACTGAGTGACAAAAGGAACCCCTTGTCTCAGATTGCTCTGATCCTGCCACCACTGTAGGGCCTGAATCAGGGTTTGAGTCACCGGGATCAATTTGGTTAGAGGGTCTTTCCTTTGAGACCAAAAGGCTCTCAAATGGAACTGAATGTCCCTCATCTGAAATCTTGCTCCCTGCACTACTGCTGTAGAGGCAGCCATGTGCCCCAGGAACTGTAGAAAATGCCTTGCTGGTCGAGACACCTGCAGGGTAAATGAGGAGGCCAGAGAGACTAGGGTCCTTGCCCTGTCCAAAGGAAGGAAAGCTCTAGCTTTCTCTGTGTTCAGCTCTGCGCCTATGAAGGTGAGGAGCTGGACAGACTCTAGAACTGACTTTGAAAGATTCAGAAGGAAACCTAGAGAGGTGAGCAGTTGCTGAGTTATCTGTAGGTGTAACTTGACTTGGTCTGGGGACTGGCCTACTATGAGCCAATCGTCCAGATAAGGGAAGATGGCAATTCTTTGCCTTCTTAGAGAAGCAACTGCTACTGCCAGGCATTTTGTGAATACCCTTGGAGCAGAGGTGAGGCCAAAGGGCATTGCTCTGAACTGGTAATGGCCTGAGGCAGCTCAACCTGAAGTACTTTCGTGGGAGCTTCTGATGAGAATATGGAAGTAGGTATCCTTGAGGTCCAGGGACACTAGCCAGTCCCCTGGCCTTAGAGAGGGTAGAATAATTCCCAGAGTCACCATTTTGAATTTTGGTTTTAAAAGCTGCTTGTTTAAGTATCTGAGATCCAGGATGAGCCGCCATTCTCCTGTCTTTTTTGTGGTAAGGAAGTACCTGGAATACAATCCTTTGCCCTGGTGTAGGGGTGGAACCCTTTCCACAGCTCTGAGAGCAAGGGGGGAAGAGACCTCTGCCTCTAAGGCAAGAGCCTCTGATGGATTTGCAGGTGGAAAGGACCTGGTTCTCATCTTTGGAAACTTTTTGAAGCTGAGAACCAGTCCCTGGCTTACTACCTCCAGGACCCATTTGTCTGATGTTAGAGACTCCCAGTCCTGGACAAAGTAAGCTAGCCTGCCCCCTACAGATAGCTGAGAATCGGCCCTGGCAACCCCATCAGGGTGCCTGCTTGGCAGAGGCTTTGGGCTGAGGGGTGGAAGCAGGCCTGCTTGTACCCCTGGCCTGCCTCTCCTCTAAAGAACCCCTCTGACATAAGCAGAAGGGGAGGCCTGACTTGGTAAAAGGCCTATGAAAAGGCCTGCCCCTGCCCCGGGAAGCTGCCTTTCCTTGGCCTTAGCACTCCTATAGGTGGTCGTATATTCATCCATTTTCTTCATGTAATTCTCTGTCTGCTCCCCAAACAGGGAATTACCCACAACAGGAAAATCCATGGCCTTAGTCTGGGTACCCTGTGACAGGCTAGTACATCTGAGCCAAGCCATTCTGCGAAGTGCCACAGATGTAGCCATGGCTCTCGATGACACATCATTTGAGTCCACTGCAGCATGGAATTGTACCTTGGATGCCTCAATACCATCAGCAGCCACCTGCTCCAGCTCCTTGGCAAGCTGGCCAGGGACCTGTTTTGCTAGAGCCATGACAGTATCCCATCTGGATTTCTGATATCTAGCAACATAAGCCATATAATTTGCCTGTCTGAGTCCCAAGGATGCTGCCATGTACTGTTTCTTTGCCATGGCATCAATCCTCCTGGAGTCCTTGTCCGGAGGGTGTGAAGCCAAGGGAGTATTTGCCTCTTCACAGGCTGCAGCCTGCACAACCCCAACATAGCTGCATTGTTGTGTAAGGAACTCCGTATCAGAGCCTGACAATGTGTACCTCTTGTCCATTCTCTTATCCACAGGAGGTATAGTGTGAGGAGTTTTTAGAATTTTAAATGTCTGTTTCCCAAAAGATTTATGCAAGGGAATAGACAGTCTCCTAGACTCTGGGATGTCCATCATTCCACGTAGTCAGGCTCCTCTTGATCATCCACAGCTTCCTCCATAGGGAGCTGGAGGGTTTCAGCCACTTTTTTATAAAACATAAAATGAGAAGGGGACTAAGAAAGCCTAGGAGGAGACACTCCTGAAGGTTTGTCTGGGGAGATGTCCGGGTCAATGGGCACATCCAGACTTTCAAATCCACATTCACTCTCCTCATACTCCTCTTCCCCCTCCTCCGGTTCATAATATTCCTCTAAATCATACTCTTGAACCGGAGGAACCGGGCGCTTACCTGACGGTGTCGGTTTGGTCGGAACCAGGGAAAGCGACTGGACAATTTTGATCGCTTTGGTTATTTCTTCAGTGGTTGGAGAGGAAAGTTTTGGCTCCACACCAGCTGATTTCCTAGTCCTTTTTGCTGGAACCGACTTCTCAGAGTCGGATCTCCTTTTGCCCGAAGAAGTCTCGCCCTGGTCAGAGGGTACTCCTCCTGGTTCGGTTGGAACCGAACCGGGCTGGCCATTCGGTTCAGCGGACTTTTTGGCCTCCCTTTCCCTGAGCCTACCAACTCTCTTTTCCAGGGTAGCTGCAGGAATATCTTTACAAATCTGGCAGTCTGCATTGAGGTGGTCAAACCCCAGACAATAAACACAGGTGGTGTGGGGGTCAGCCTTGGCAAAGACTTCCCCACACACACTGCAGTGTTGAAACCCAGTGGGCCCAGCTTTTCTTTTGGGTTTCTCAGACATAGTGCCAGTCCTATCCAAACTTACCCGTTTATGGCAATCCGCCAGGTAAGACCCTCTTATCGGTTCCCAACCGTGTCACGGGTCGTGGTAAAATCCGTTTTTTTTAGAGCCGATAAGAACCGGTAACCACACTCTAAATCGCAGATTAAGCTATTTTAAACAACCTGATCGGTTCAAACCGAACCGATAAACCGTTTACAAGTTCCACACAGAATAGAATTAATGTAAAACCTATCTAGTACTCACAAATACCACAGACAGAGCCTGAACCGACCGGTTGCAGTTTAAATTCGGTCGAAAACCGAGAAAAACAATACTTTAACTGACAAAATGAACCAAGCAGAAGGAGAAATCTCTGGAGCGACTGTTCAGTGAGGCGGAGTAAAGAATCTGACGGTTTGAGTTTGAAGAACAACAGACAGAGTTTCAACTGAGCTCGAGCTCAGCGTTCCATGCCTGGTATGGAAAGTTAACTCTTTCACCTCCGGAGCAGTTCGAAGGTTGGGACTCACTGCATACGTCAGAATATAGCAAGACTTCATGTTGTTTGAAAGGAATCCACTGTGGGAGGCCTGAAAGAAGCAAAGGCCTGCATGGGGCCGGGCACCGATCCCGAAGCAGATGATGGAGCGATTCAAAGAGAAAAAGAGGAAAAATCCAGCAGGGACCAGGATCGCTGATGGGAGGAACGGTCCTTAGGCCATTCCTTATCTCACTGAGAATGCTTTCCCAAGGATTTGTCCTGGGCCTTGGCAGCCTGCACGGCCAAAGACGCTGGTGACTGGGAGGGGGGGAGCCAGAAGACCCCTGCTCTCTGCTGGCGGCCTGTTGCTCTATAAGGAACTTCTGCAGGGCTTTCTTGCGTTAGCGCCGCGTGGTAAGGTTGAATTTTTTGCAGAACTCACAGGCGAGGATATTATGGCTGGGCCCAAGACTGTAGACACAGAGCTGGTGATCGTCAGTGAAGGAGATCTTCTTTCCGCAGCAACAGTGATGGAAAAGATCCGGCGAAGGAGTCATTCTTGACAAACAAGAGAAGGGAATCACTTTACATAGAAGTGATTCAATGACAAATAAAATAAAAGGTAAGTAAAATTGGTGGTCGAACTGAGTGCTGTAGCTGCTGCGGAGTCCATGCATGAATGGTTTACAGCGGGAAAGAACTGAGGAGGGAGTGGGGCCACCTGTGCCTTTAAAGGGTGAGTGACGCTGGAGCCTGATGTCGGCGTGGGGTGGCCCCTAATAGACTGCTGCAGAAAAAGGCTTCCGTGGGATCCTGATGGGGAAGTTCCACAGGTGCTATCCATAGGTGTGACCTGATGACAGAGATATCCCCGAAGATCCCCTGCTACCTCATAGAACATCCTTGGGTATAAGCTGTCAGGTCCCATAGATTTATCTACTTTTAACCCTGCTAGCTTTATCCAATGCCCATTTCGCCATTACCTGGAACTTTGTTGTAGCATTTTTGCTCCCTCCCTTCCTAACCCCACAATCTGGCAGTGCCCCATCCTTCTCCTCAGTTAAAACTGAGCAAAAATAATTGCTCAGTATCTCTGCCTTCCTCTTGTCCCCCTCCCACCCCTCACTGCTCCTAACTCTCACTATACCACCTCTGAACTTTTGCTTCTCCTTGATGTACTAGAAGAATGCCTTATACCCTTTCTTCACCCCCAATGCCAGCCAAAGCTCTGTCTCTGCTTTGGCCTCCCTCACCTTTCTGCTGGTTTCTGGTGTTGCTTCCAGATACTTTTTTTTTTTAATTCAATTGTTTAACCAGGAGTAGCACACTAAGCTGAACGCTCGTTTACAGGTGTGACCAGGGAGCACAGGGAAGTTAAGTGACTTGCTCAGGGTCACACAATATGCAAGTGGGGGCTGTGGGATTCAAACCCAGGTCTCCAAATTTGCAGCTCAGAGCCTTAAACCACTGCACTATACTGCCTCCCACTATACTTCACCCCATCTTTCTTCCTTTGATTACCCTTATACTTGGAAAGCAACTCCCTTCGGTTCTTACTGCCACCTTTACATCTGCTGTGAACCACACTGGACCCCTAGCCTTTTTACTACTGAATACCTTTGGAATGGAGCTATCTGCAGCTTCTATAAGATCACCCTTTTTCAATCCTGCCAACTTTTCTTCTGCACTCCCTGCCTTCACTATGTCCTTCATGCTATTCTCGAATTTTTCCTTACCTTGCCGAAGTCCTTTTTGTTAAAATCCCATACCCTTATTCCTTTTGCCCTCTCCACCCCCCGGACTTTCAATGCTACTGATTTAAGACAGCTACAAATGCAATCGAAAATGTTATTATTTAAAGAAAAAATGGTCATAAACAGGGGTTCAGACAGTCATTTCATAGTATGTCAAAAACTTTCACGGGTCCAGATGTGGAAGTCATTTTGATTTCTGGAAGTCAAAATACTTCCCTGATCCCAAATGTGGGAAAATACCCTTTTTGCATACAAATTTATCATTATTCACTTGCATGCCACCCAAACTGGAAGTTAATGAATTTTCTTTTCTTTTTTTTTTTTTTCCATTTTAGAAGTCAAATATTTCCTCCCCTTAACCCTTAGACTGCCGACAGAATTAGAACGTACCAGAGTTCTGGACTGATACATCCGTCCGTGGCCCTGCAAGTGTTCATTGTGGAAGTGTATGCCTTATTTTAGGAGTCAAATACAATACTTTCAAAACGCAGTCAATCCTTTGCTAACTAAAATTCTTGTCAGAACATAGGGCAGACATTAAAAGGAAAACACAAGGGCATCCAAAGGTATAAAAAACAGTTTCCTATCAATTCACTTTTTACCTTGCCATCAAACATCCTGTCTCCTGTAGAAGGAAAACTGAATTCCACATAAAATGAACTTGCCCTAGAAATCAGAAGAATGAGAATACTTACGTGATGGTTTCTCTGTTCTTTCTTGATCCTCCAGGATGGATTCCAAGTCTCCAGAACCACTATACACAGCATCGTTCCTCCATTCTAAAACAACAGTGGCTCATACTGGTCAAGTGAGTCTCACAGCATATGAATTCAGTCATAAACTGACTTTACAGGATGGCTATCTATACCATTTTTAAGCTGGTAGGAGTAAAATGTGACTAAAAAAGGAGCTTATGCCCATCACTGTCCTTCAATAGCAGTCCTCTTACTTCTACCCTTCTCTAGCAAACTGCCATGTGTACAGATGAAATGTGCCAGAAGAGCTCTGTTTTAAGGTAAAGACTCATGATACTGCCCACTGCTACACTGGGGTAGCCACAATTATGAAATTCAGTAGGCAACACATTTGTTTTATTCACTGTGTGTTTTCTTTTCTTTTTTTTTTTTTGTTAAACTTACTCCCCTTTTTCTCTCCTTCCCCCCAGGACCCCCCCCAATCGGCCAGACATCCCCCTTCCCCGGGTCCAACCCCATCACCTGCCTTCTCCAGGACATACCATCTCCTGCTTGTTCCATCCTGACTTATCCCCAGGTGAGGCTGGCAGGGATACCCGTTGCCTCCGGTGGTTCTCTATTTTAGTTGACAGATAGTGCCGTGGTCGGTGGTGCTGGCCTGTGGCAAACGAGGTAGGTGTCAGGGTCCTGGTGTGTTTTTCCTGTCTTCCTCATCCCACCCCCAATGACGTGCTGTGGGAGCTGAGCGCATCACTGCGCACACCCCTCCAGTGGACCTCCCAGGGGCACAGTACTGGCAACACAGTTCCCCCCTCTGCTGAAGTGGACAGCGTCCCAAAGGACACTCAGAATCACCTCCCCTCGGCTGGCCTTCCAACATCTCAGGTATATCCTCGAACCCAAGGCACTGGTATCATGAGCGACAGAACTACCACTGCGTCGGGAGGTAGGCCCATCACTGTGCCATTTAAAAAGTGTCATTCATTCGGTTGATCCAGACCCCCCCCCATTTCACAGTGCCAGACAGCTATCCCAGAATCCTGTGTGGCTGACATCAGGAAGAGGCTGCAGGTGCGTGTGATTTGATTACTTTAAATGTTTTCAAGAAGTTTTTAATCTACAATCTACCGGTTGCCTATCCTGCTGTACTCTCCATGCTAAGTACACGGTCAAGAGATCTGCAGGTATAGGAACATGGAAAATAGGAAGTACATACAGGAGGGAGTTGATGTTCATCTAGCCTGCCTGCAGCTTGTTCCATGGAAAGTAAAGTATCATTTAAACCCTCCCTTTTAAGACAACTATCTAGTCCGTTCTTAAATGTATTCAGAGTACCACTGTTTACTACCGACTCTGATAGTGAATTCCAAGATTGTATCACTCTCTGTGAAAACCACTCTCCTTTTTGCTGTTCCAAAATGTTTTCCAGCTAGCTGGAATTGCTGTCTTCTTATATCCCTAACATTCAGTTTAAATTCCAAACTTAAACATGTCCTTAGATCATGATTCAATGCTGATCTGTATACAGAGATTAAGTCACCTCTCATCCTCTCCATCTCCAGGGAGAACAGGCCCAAATTCTCCAGTCTTTCTCCATAATCTTTGTCCTCTAAATATTTATTATTTTTGATGATGATCTCTGGACTCTTTCTAACCTGGCAATATCTCCCGCATTTTGTGGTGATGAAAATTGGACACAACACTCCGTATGTGGTCTGACGGGAGAGTTCTACAGTATGTACAGGAAGTATTACACTTCTGCAGGTTATGTTCCTTTTAACACATCCCATTATCCTATTACAATTCTTAATTGCCTCATTACGCAGTTGTGAGAATTTCAGGTCACTGGACACTACAACTCCAAGATCTTGTGTGTTCCATGATGTAGTGAGAATGTGGTCACCCAGTCTATAGAATACATTAATATCTCTGGCCCTACAGTGCATTACAGTGCACTTTTCTTGATTAAATCTCGTTTTGTGCCTGCAGGTCCACTCGCTCATCTCATTTAGTTCTTTCAGTAATTGACATGCTTGTTCTTTATTTTCTTCTCTATGGCCTAGCTTTACGTGGTCAGCAAACTTACTGATCCACCCACCTGTGGTAGTGTTCATACTGGTTACACAGATGTTGAATAAAATGGGTCCCCACACTGTCCCCGGAGTACCCCATTGATCACTTCTGTCTCTTTTGAATCTATTCCATTTATTCTTACTTTCTGAGATCTATGGGTCAACCATTTTTTAATCCAGATTATGATTTTACTGTATCTTACACTGTTCCAGGCACTTAATCAATTCAGCACAAGGCACAGTGTCAGATGCCTTGCTGAAGTCGAGATACACTATGTCTACTAGTTTCCCTACATCAAGAGCTCAGATGACTTGCTCAAAAAAGGCAGATAAGATCTTCCTGACGTAATCTTCCTTTTCTGAAGCCCTGTTGGTTTTGGTTCCACAGCCACTTGTTACTTAGTTGTTGTTCTAACTGGTTCAAGATGGTGTCCATAATCTTCCCGACCACTGATGTCAAGACTAACTAACTTTTAGTTTTCTTTCATGGCCCTAATTCCTTTCTTATATTATTTCAGTTCTAGGGGATGGGGGTAGAAAGAAGTAGGCTGTTGGTTAACTAGGATCTGCAGCTTATCCATTAAGTAGGGAAATGGGCAGACTGGGTGGGCCAAGCGGTCCTTATCTGCCATCAAATTCTAGGTTTGTATATGTAAGCACCACAACTGCCGTCCTCCAGCTGTGTAGTGATCTACTGAAAATAGCTGTTAATGGGCCGGCTAGTTCAAAAGCCATTTCTTTTAATAGTATTGGGGGTAGTACAGCTGGACCCTGAGATTTATTTGTCTAGTAATGTTAATGTCTCATATACCGTCCCTCTGTTAATCACTAGTGGAATATCAGTGTCATTGATTTTGACGGTCTCCCAATGAGAATCCTGGTACACTGATCCCAAATATTTCTTGAGAATATTAGTTGCATCTTTATCATTAGTGATCGTGGTTGATCCCTCCATGAGTGGTCTCACTGCCCTTCCAACACCCTCTTTACTTCTCACGTAACCCCAGAACATTTTGGGGTTTTCACAGGATTTTCTGGCTATGTCATCTTCTTTATCCTTTTTAACCCTTCTGATTAGTAATTTACACTCCCTTTCTTTGAAAAATATTGCTCCCAGCTTTCCTTGGTTCCACTGTCCTTAGCCCAACTATAAAGTCTCCCTTTTGGATTGTATTATATCCAGGACCTTATTATCCAATCAAGATGGTTTACTCCCATTTATAAAATGGGTCGGAAGTTTTCTACCTGCTGATTGGCTGAGAGGTACCATTGGCCGTGTCCTTATCAGGGCATATTGAGCCAACCGGTACCTCTTCAGTCAAGCAGGACGCAGTGCAGGCTCAGATCCATGCCTCAGAGAAACGTTTTAAAAGAGATTTCTGTCTGCAGCCTGCTTATAGTCATCGGATACCCCCCGTTCTGGTGCAATACAACCAAGCTCGCAGAAGGAAACAGTAAGCACTGCCATTGCATTGAAAGAGGCCCAATGTAAAGTTTCATATTGTTAATACAACAAACTGACCTTTCATTACGTTTGTGCTGATAAATGTTTGTGGCACCCGCTGATCCGCAGCTCTCCCACGGAGTTTTGCTCCTGCAGCTATGTTCCTGGCTTTGTTCCTTTGCTCCGCCTTCCTGCAGTTTTTCTCTATTCCCTGCTGTGTTCCTCACCCCTCGACAACCATGACCTAAACTTCGGCTCCAAACCCGGGTAAAGACAGCTTTACCCTCCTAACTACCAGCTTCCCACTACACGCGTTACAAACATTCCTCTTTCCATTACAAAAGACGTGCTCACTCTGACAGATGCACAGAAAGAAAAAGCATCTCTGAGCTACAGTGGCTTCAAAGGGATATGCTCGCTAGTAGCTCACTCCTTATAAAATCAAGACAACAAGAGGAAAAGTAAAAAAAAAAAATCCACTGTAACAAAAAACAAACAAAAAAAACCCCAGTATATGTCTGTGTATTTGCTGTGTGTGTGTGTGTGTGTGTACACCTTGAGCAATCTCTGTATGGTGGAGACCCAAAAGCCCCTCTGAACTACAACGGCAAAGGAGCATGCTCGATAGTAGCTCACTCCGTGCAAAAGCAAGACAACCATAGAAAAAGTAAACAATTGACTGAAAAATAAAATAGTGTATGTCTGTGTATTTGTTGAGGGGGGTGTAACCTGAGCACTCTGTGTATGGGAGAAACCTGTATGGGAACTACTTTTTGCATTTTGCCAATAAAAACCTTTTTTGCCCCATTTGTAACCTTTTTGGTCTTTTTGCTCTCTTAAATATTTAGTTCAGACACCCATTTTATAAGCAGAATAAGACACTCTGAGGTGTGGTTTATGGGCTCATAAGAGCACTTCCCAGGTGCGCTTACTTCCAGTATACCTGTTCCTAATCAGTAGCAGTGTCAGTGGCTCAGTAGGTAGCGCACTCGGCTCTGAGGCCGAGAGACCAGAGGGCTGCGGGTTCAGTTCTCACATCTGGCACTTGGGTTAATATCCTAGTACTGACACTGTAGTGCAGCATGAGAGGGGTGCTGCACTTCTGAGGTGCCATCTTTCGGATGAGATGTTAAACCGAGGTTCCATCTGCCTGGATTGGTGGTAGTTCAGGTGGATGTTAAAGATCCCATGGCACTTATCGAAAAGAGTAGGGGAATTTTATTGAGAAAAAGTTGGACTTCATTACAAAAGAAAGAATAACCTATACAACAAACATTCTAAATCAAAAGAAAGAACAATAGAAACATACAAATAAGACACAGAAATGAATAAGCAAAAAGAACTTCCCTTAATTGACTGTAAAGAGATCACAATTACACCATAAATGAAAAAACTGAGGCCCCGCAAAACGTTTGAAATCCTGCAATTTAACAACACGAATAGCAGTTCTAATATTTTCTATTACTTCTGGTACCAGAATCATTTTTTGATGCAAAACCAGCATACATCTGGCCTGCCATAAATAATAACGAATCTAAGCAAAAACAATAAATAAAGTATCTTCATGATATTTTTGGCACAAAACACCCTGCACACAAAACATAAGCTGTACATAAGATAAATGTAATAGCATAGGTTCAGACCACAAGCCAGCTAACATAGTCCAAAAAGTAAAAGCAAAGGGACACTCCAAAAAAAGATGTTGCTGGGTTTCAAGAATAACCAAACAACCCACCCTAGGGTAGAATCAAGCATCTAAAGCTTTGTGTTTATGATTACCTTTAACACTCAGACGACCGTAGTTACCCAACCAAACTATATCCCACAAATAGAGGGGCAAACAGGGATTGCTGAGTTGCTGAAGAATCCAATCAACATAATTTGGAGGACAAAAAGGGAAAACCACCTTATCCTGTGCTTCCCTCCTCCAAATGGTATCATAGAGCAGTACTCTAGATAATACACAAAAATCCTGTGGACGTGAATCCCAAGATAGAGCCACTTTAAGTGCTTCTTTCCCATATAGTAGAACATCGATAAATCGAAAAACCCACCCTTCCCCCTCAAAGTCCCAACTGGGAAGGCAAGGCAATAACCAGTGCAACAAAAAGGGTTTCCATACCACCAGCCCAGGTCTAAGCACTTTTCCAAAATTAGTATTGAAAAATAAACTATAGAAAAAGGCCACAGGTTTGATCATCCCAACCCCTCCCTCCTTATATGGTCTATACGTGATACTCCTCTTTACAGGGTTCAATCGAGACCCCAAAAACCCTTGAAAAAAATCCTATATAATCTGGAAAAGCAACCCATGGGTGGAGGAAATACATAACAAAGATATAAAAAAATTGGAAGCACCAAAGTTTTAAGCAACATAACACATTTTTTCTTTCCAATCTGATACTGTTTCCATCCAGAAATCAACCCCTCCACCTTCCCCAAGGCCAAATGCCAATTGTAACTGCTCACATCATCTGTCTCCCCAAAAAATACCCAAGTACTTAAAAGGGCAAGTATTAATAGGTATCCCTGCATACTTTCCCAACTGTGGAAGATCCAGGTGTCCAATAGACACCCCAATACTTTTGCTAAAATTAATACTGGATCCCGAAACTGAGGAATATGTATCAAGAACTTGTAACACAGCTGTTTCCTCAGTACCGATATCCACGGTCAAAACCAAATCATCTGCGTAAGCTAAGATTTTAACAGAATCCACTAAAGGGGCCACCCCCAACCCCAAAATATGAGAACAAAGGGAAATTGCCCGAATCAACGTATCTATACAAAAATTGTAAAGGAGAGTGCTTAGGGGGCATCCTTGTCGGACCCCCCTAACCATAGTTACTGGTTTACCCAACCAACCATTCACGTTCTGAATGATAGTAGCCTCAGTATAAAGAGCTTTAATCCACAAGAGAAACTGACCAGGAATCCCAAAAGCTCGCAACACCGCAAATAGGAAATCCTGCGAGACCCTGTCGAAGGCCTTCTCTTGGTCTAACCCCAATACCCAACCAGCGACCCTACCTTTCTCACCCAGGGCAAATAATTCTCGTAACAAAATTAAATTATCATTTTGACTTCTACCGGGAATATCACAAGTCTGAGCCGCACCAAGACGTGTAGCAATTTTTAAAAGTCTAGCCAACAAACTTTTCGCCAAAATTTTGTAATCAACATTTAATAAACTCAATGGCCTCCAATTTTGTAAATCAGCACGATCACCCTTTTTAAAACTTAGAACCAAAACGGCTTCCTTCATGGACTTAGTTACAGAGGCTGTGGTCAACATGTCATTGAATAATAAAGTCAGAGAAGGAACCAAGTCCTCTTTAAAAGTTTGAAAAAAATGAGCAGTAAGGCCATCTGATCCAGGTGCGGAATTAGTATTTAAACTGTCAATGGCCTGAGACACTTCTGGGGCCAAAATATCACATGACAACATACCCTGCTCCTCTAAAGAAAGCAATGGAAGGTGTAGAGAGTCTAAAAAGGGTTTAGCAGATTCACAACTTGGAGAATTACCCAACATAGAAAGGACATGTTGTTCCACCACCTGAACCAATACCTCCGGTTCCGATACCAGTACACCAAGTGGCGACCGTAGTTCCTGAACAAACTCAGAGTCCACCCGTCCTTTACAGTCTTTAAATGCATCTAACCCTCCTTTGGTCACCCGTGTACCAAATCGTGCCTCCTGCCCCAATGAACTAGCTCTATCATATTGCAGGGATTTCATTTGTGAACAGATCACTGCAATCTGAGCACTATAATCGTGAACAGCAGTATCTGATAAGGAAATCAGATGCTGTAATTGTTGCCGCAATGCTAAATATGATAAGTATTGCGCTGTATGTTTTGCAGCAGCCTACCCCTGAAAAATCTGCCGCCATCTGGTTTTAGAGTCACCCCACCACTCACAAGGGTCTTCATAAATATCTGCCACCGAAAATCGGGCTGCCCATTTCCTCCTCCTCCACAGTTTTTGAAGGTGATGATCCTCCAACAGGGAATCATTAAGCGTCCACCTATTTTTTTTTTTTTTTTTACACCTTGGAGTATTCTGCCATGAGCATGTTACCTTAACTGCTGCATGATCAGAAAACTCCACACCCAGAGTCCTACAGGAAAGAATCCATAACACTTTAGATACAAAAATGAAATCAATATGAGTCTGTAAGGGACCTTTGAAATAAGTAAATCCCCCAGACTCATGGCAAAATCTATACGCATCCACCAGCTGAGCAGTGGTAACCACCTCCTTTAAGGCAACAGAGTTGCAGAATAATTTTGAGGTTTGTAACCCTCTATCCTTCTGGTGCAACCCACAATTAAAGTCACCATCACACAAAATTAATCTAGAAGTATACAAAAAAAGACCGAATTAAATGAAAAAGAGATGCCCTTTGTGCTTTTGACTGAGGGGCATAAACGCAAACTATCCTGAATCTCTCACCAGAATAGGAGAAATACAACAATAAAGCTCAACCAGGCAGAATGTCCACCAACCGTGATACCCGGAAATCAGAGTTAGAGAATAAAATCCCAATACCGTCACATTTGTCAGTACCTGAAAACCAAAAAGATGGACCAAGGGTCCATGCCCGGGATGCTTGTTGAAGTTCCTGGTTGGATTTTAATCTAGTATCCACGAGGCAGACTATATCACAGTTAAAGTCTTGTAAAGTTAAAAAAAACCAAAAAACACCAAGCTTTCTAGGGCCTTTAATACTATTAACATTTAATGTACACACCGATAAAGAATCCATCCTAACTGCCTATGGGTGACTTACTTCTATGACTTTGTCTAGTTCACTTTGCAATTGGGTCCAAATCCCCCCCCTCCCTCAGTGTCCATACAAGATCGGATAGAAGAGCTGTCTGTATCCTCCCCCCAGACTCTTTATCAGAGATAACTGTAGCTAAAACTGCAAATTTATTGCCAGACCTCCACGTACCACCTCTCACATCTTTACCCCGACCTAACACCGCCAAACCTTTCCTTGTTCATTTATGGGTATTTGAATAAACCCAGCCACCTCTGTACTCAGACGCCGTAACGGGGATATCAACCACCACTGTACTTTCAGAAACAACAGGAACCTCAGTGACAGAAGTCCCAATACCTCCCTCAGTCTGATCTACTGCCAAAGTTGGAGAAGAGACCCTTGCTTCCTGAACACTAGTATCCTCAGACCCTTCAGCGAACTCCCCAGATCTAGAGCTAGACTTGCTTTGATTCATGACCCGAGCTGCACCAAGTTTAACCTGAGCCTGTTGAGCCAGAGAAATTAATCCAACATGAGAAGGATAATCATCCCTGTTATGGGATGCCTAAGGGCACACAAATTACATTTAAAAAGGTTAAGACAGGCACTAAAAGCATGGCAAAAATTGAAACAATGGCTACATTTTACTGTGTCACAGGCTGAATTGAAATGAGCTCTGGAGCCACATTTAAAACAAGATGTAGGCTGCCCAGCGTAGAAAATGAGACCTTTGTCTTTTCCCAGATCAAAAAAACTAGGTAGATGACTAGGCCCAGTATTAGTGGAATACAATTTTACTTGAACTCTCCAGCCTCCATCCCATATTTGTTCACAATCTAATGTGGGTGTAGGTTTACTGAGTACCTCACATTGTTGTCGCTACCAAAATAAAATATCCTCAACATGTTCCCCTTCATTTTTAAACATTACAGTAATGTTCCTAACTGCAGGCTTTGTTAAGGGAATTGCTTGAAAGGGAGACCAGGTAGGAGAGGCCTGACAAGCAGCATATTGAGCCCAAAATCTATCTAAACTGGAAACCTGTTTGAAACTAATACCAAAATTATGGTTCCCCAAACTAATAAGGGCAAATATCTCAGAAGAAAGGAATTTCATAGATCCTTTTAGTAAAGTTTTCACCCCAAAAATCCGATTGGGTGGCTCCACTAACCCACCTTTATATTATAAGCGAACCACATTCCTTCGAGGAGCTGGTTTGCCCTTGGAAGAAAACAAATCGGACAGTTTAAAACCGACAGACCTAACAGGATCAGCATCCTGAGAGTCTAACAACTGAGGGGCAGGTCCCATCCTAAGAGGACCCTCCATTTCTAAGGGCACAGAAGGAGCAACAACAGGGGAACCAAGCACATCATGATTTTCATGTAAAGTAGTAGAGAAATTCTCAACCTGAGCAGGCAAAACTGGAGGCAATACATTTTCCCCAATAGCAGTCTCTTGGTTAATACAATTAGAAATAACCCCCTGAAAATCGTTGGAGCTCATAACTTTGGTGGTGGCCACAGATTCCACAGCCTTGTGCAACATGTTCAAATAGGTGGGGTCCTGAGAGTCAGGAGTCCAGACCCCTCCATCACCCTGTTCCCAACCAGCCTCCTTCAAAACTTTTTCAGGAGACCTATAAACCCCCTGACCACAAGCAAAAGTCGAGGTATCTTTAGGAGCCTTAGAAAATCGCCCTCTCAACAGTCCAGAAGTACTATGTTTACTCCACCCAGGAGTTTGTGATTGTGGAAAGAAAAATACCTCTGGTTCCCAATTCCCTTTTGAAAACGCCTCTCTCTTCGTTCCGGGAAGCACACCCCAATCTGGAGCAGTGCTGAAGCCACTCTTAGACTGTCGTTGTACTGCAAAGTCTGACAAATCACGCTGGGGCTGTAGGCACTCCGAGGAGCCACTCGGCAAACTGCCAGCCCCAGCACCACCTTCCGGAATCGGTGAGTCGCATGCGAGTGATGCCGAACCGAAAGTATCACGCTGGGTCTTACCAAACCATGGAAGACCATCCTTTGGAAGCCCAATAACTGCCTAAGGAAGCTCAGCAATCTCCAAATCCACCACGGAAAGTTCTTTCAACAAAGCCGACCGCTTTGCTTTCAACACTGTTTGCAAGGTACTCTTTATTTCAGTAACAACCTCCGTTTGCAGAACGGCCTGAACCACCTCCATGCATTCCTCAAATTCAATTATAATCGCCATTGCGACTTCAGCAATAACACACTCTTCCTCCACGGCCCCTGAAAGTTGAAGCACAGGGGAGGAGGCCCTCTCCCCTGCACTCAAGACATCCAACTCTGACTCCTGCATACCGACAGCAGCCAGTAGGGGAATTTCCCTGGTGTCCTGGCCAAATTTCCCTCGTTCACTAAAAATACCACCAACAGCTTAATCTGGTTCAAGGTCAGTTGGCATTCATCTGTATCCCCCTCCCCAGGTCATGCCTGAAAATAGGCAGGATTTGTCTAGTGCACTTACCCGGTCAACAAAAAAGAAATAATCGGGACAAACTTGTTTTCACGATTCTTAACTTTGTCCACTAGGATGCCCCACATTTCATTTACCTCCTTGATAACAAAATCCTTTTCCCACTTCCAAATCATCAATTCATTCGTTATCAGCCCAAAATTGACTTCATAATAATAATAATAATTAAATCTAGTGGCACTCCTGTTCTTATTTATTCATCTATCAGTGTTGACAGTGACATTCAAGTGATCACTGCCACCCACCCAGTGTCTCTCTTGTACTGCAATTCTGAATTAACGCTCAGTTTCACTCAAGATGACATCAAGTGTATTGCTGCCCCTTGTCACAGTTTTAATGAACTGTTCAAAATTAAAATTGTTAATGTTGTTGGCCAACCTGTTGTCCTGAGCACTTCCACCTTCACCTGTCTCCCAATTTACTTTGGGCAAATTTATGTCCCCCATCACCAGAACATTTCTCACCACTAACGGGTGTTCTGTGTCCTTAACTAGGTGAAGGTCTACTTATTCAGACCGATTTGGTGGCCTATAGCATAATCCTAATATTAGGTAATCAAGTTTACTGACATCCACCCAGATCCAAGCCGTTTCATTTTTGTTAATGCTCTTAGTACTTACTTCCTCAGTCCAAACACAGTTGCTTATATAAACTGCCACATCCTTTCTTTTGAGACAATCACATTATAACATTCTCATTCATTACACACTCTCTGCCATCATATTCTATCGTTAATTAATAAATACAAGGAAACAACTCTCTTTAAAGCTAAAACATATAATTACTAAACAGCATTACTATCCATTGCTTTTTCTAAGGTTCCCATATTAAATCATATAGTTTATTATTTTCTATGGTCCTGTAATGTGTTTTTTTTTTTCTATTACCATACAATCTAGCAAAACAGTTTTACATAAAGCGTAAGCCAGTGGCGCTGGATCTTTCCAAAGCCATGTAATGCATCTTTTGGCATTAATTACTGCCAAGTCTAATAATTTATTTTTTGGCCCTTTACATAAAATTTGATGAGACTTCCCCAATAGGCATAGTTGCCATTCAATCACAAATTTAGTGTTTAAAATTATATTTATGATAAAAATATCTGTTGCCAAAAAATACCGAGCTGTTTACATTCCACCATTACATGGGATAAATTCCCTAGTTCCTAACTACATCAATGACATAATGGTGATATGGTTGTATTAAATTTATTTAACAAATATGGAATATAGTAAATCATATGCAGTGCGCACCACCTCCATTTCTGAGCTTTTTTACTTGAGAACCTTTTGATGACAATGAAGCCGGTTGGCGATCTGAAAAAAGCTCATCTTTTGGCAACCCTTTTCTTTTGTGTTTGACAGCAAAACTATTTGCATAAATCAAAATTTCTATAATCGTGGTTAGGACCCAAACAATTAAAATACATCTTGTGGCAGTCTGCTTTTGCCAGAAGCTGGTGATAGGATTAACAATTTTTATCTCCTGTGGGCCCTGTTCTCTTTTTAGGTTTCTCAAATGTATTGCCAATGCCAATTTATTGAAAACACCTACCAAACTGTGTATTCGTTCCACAAATATAATAAATTAAAACAACTAAAAAAGTGCTTAATTTTAAAATGCTTTTCTGTTTTTTTTCTTTGCCTTTTTTTTTTACTAGAAAACACTTGGTTTCTCACTAGGTAGAAACCATACTGAATTGCGATTTCTCCAGTTACTGGAACCGAAATGGAACCGGGAAAAACATGAATTATACATAAAAAAATAATAACACTACCCTAGACTAACAGAGCACAATAAACTAAAATAATACTTAAAAACAAATAAAGAAGTTTAACTGTAATAACATACACACATTTGACCCATAGGACTAGAACAGGACTCTAGGCAACTGTACTCCTCAGTGGAGAAACACTAGAACAGCATAGGGAGAGTGACTGCAGTGCTGGGTTTGACAGAATTCTAAATTCTGTTAACATCCAGTTCTATCGCCTGGGCAACCCCTCTGGATGGAGATAATGCCATTTTTTATTACATCATTGTTGGATCAATATTGTTGGAAGCACGGCACTCTCAGCCTGCAACCAGCCACAGTATGGGAGTTAGAAGCAAAATCAAACTATTTGGGGTAGACAATGTCACTTAAATTGTCTTTTTGTTCTTCCTCAATGTCATTTTATTCAACTTTTTTTTTTAATTTACTAAAGTATCATTTATTCTGTTACTGTCCACTAGGGATCCTAGTGAAAACAACTTGCAAGTTTCAACAGATCTAGCAAGACAAAAAAATAAGTAATAAAAAAAAGTGACATGGTTGACCTGTTACCCTCTGATTTAGTTAAAATTAGTAACTTGTTACCCACATTATCACATACTATTATTCTCAGAACAGACTATAAACAATGGTTGACACATCCACATTACTGCATGCAAAACAACAACACACACACACAGAAAAATTAACTTGGAAAGATTCAAGAAAGAATGAATGACAGGAAGGAAGGGAAGAAAAAAATACAGCTAAAAAAATGACAATGAACCTACTACATAATTTCTTCAGGAAATAAAAACAACTAGAGAAATCTACTATACCAGTGCCATACACAATTATTTCTAATCTATCCCCATTCCAACTTCAAATGTGCACACACATATTTCTTTGAGTCAAACACTAAGCACTAACCAAGTGAAAACCTCTAACTGTATAGCATACCCGACCTTGAGCAATCCCTCAATAAAGACACACACTGGCAGTTTTCAAGTGAACTGTTATAAACTTAGAAAACTTACATACTTGTTTACAGATTTCAGACAAGCTTCCTTCGAGCTTGCTAGCACAGGAGCACAGAAATTCTGGACCAGAAACAACATTAAACATGGAAGTAACTGTACCTAATGCTTTAGGTAAAAAAATGAACAGGATTCTGTTAAACAACATGTCTACTATTGCACATTACACTAATTACCTGCATTCAGTATTCTAAATACATTTCCGTTTAACCTTGTAATATAATTCACTAAGTGTGGTTGCCTGTGCTCAGCACTCAATGGTAATTTTAATTGAGTGAAGCTGTGGGATAACGCTGCTCGATGAAATTACGACTTTTTTCTTCACAGGCACCGATGCCAGAAGAGGTAACCTCACTGAAGACAGTGGGCAGCTTTAAGAGCGGCTGGGGCAGGTATAGGGGAGGGTAAGGGTCATGGGTAGGAAGGTTGGGAGGAGTGGGGAGAGGGGGCAGGGACAGTAGCTCAGGCTGTGAACCCTGCAACAAGAGCAGACTTGATAGACTAAATGGCCTGCTTCTGACGTCTTCTTCGTATGTTCGTATGATGCATTATCCCCTATACTGCTATATATTTATGCACTTAAAGGAGACCTGCACTGAACTTTTCTTGTAGAATTTTTTTTTTTTTTTTTTTTTAATACTAGTTACAGTCCAATAACTGTTTCATCTGTCATGGCCTTTAGGTAAGTGTTACTAATTTAGATACTGATGACTAGGGCCATTTTATAACTCTTTGATGTAGTTTTGTCTTTCATAAGCTCTTCATTTTTGTTACAATGTATCTGTGTTCTACTACAGAACTTTGTGGGTGGGAGGGACATACAGTAAGCTGCATCACACAGTTCTAAAACAGTTCTCACCACTAGTAAGTCAGAAACACCTACTGAGTCTGCTAAATGGCCAGTAAAGATGAAATAATAACCATATTGGAACCAATATTTAGAAAAAAAACAAATTCTACAGGGAAAAAAGGCATGAAGGTTGAATACAGTTCTCCTTTAAGGTAGTTTATCTTGTAGAAAGGCTCCCAGCAGAAGATTCACTAGTAAATTGCCAATTTCTGTTCCTAAATCCTCCACACATCTTCCAACAGCTCCTCTCTGTACCCCTTGACCGAAATAAGTGCAATTGTTTGGACAGCATTTCTCTTCCATCAGTGTTAACTTTTTTACGGGATAATGCTCCATTAAAAATGATTAATGCAGTAAAACTGACCTGCAATGTTTGCGAGAACTTCTTCTTGCTCAGAAGGGATTATAAGCCAACTTGCTGGAACAGAAAAAACATTGCCACCTGTCTGGAAAAACAAGTAGTAGTTGTGTGACTTGTGTACGCTGGCATTTGGATAAATAACATTCAGAACTCCACTTCAAAGAGCATGGTTCAATCTGTTGTCTAAAAATGGACTGAATCTAGTAAAGCAATAATACACAACCGGGTGTGGTACAGTATATGCAAGCTGTAACCACAACAGGGCAAGGGTGTATTAAGCACATTAATGCATGCGCTGGGTACGTTCTGAGGAACAGGACCGAAGGGGGAGTGCATTAATCCCCACTACGCTCTTGTCCTGAAGTGGGTTACAGCACTCATAAAATGGGTAAACACATATTAATTTAATAAAAGAGACAGAAACGCATTGAAATTTGAGAAAACTGAAGTATGAATATTCATCCACTCGGTTAAATAGCACATGGTAGTATCAGTAATAGTAGCACAGCAGTACAGAGGGTTTACTTTTTTCTTATATTTTGTTGAAATATGTCAGAACAACATTACATTTTTTTTTCTTTTTAACATCTTTTTATCCTCTGTGGCAGGCCACTGCTATCCTCCACCACCATACCAGACTCAGGGTCTTTTGGGAACTTACCTGCGCTATGCGCAGCCCAGCGGAACTCCCGAGCCGGACCAGAGGCTTCATAGTGCAGTGTCCCCTGATTTTTTCCACCATTTTCTCCCTCCTAACTACCCGGGGCCCTGGAAGTGGAGACGCATGCGCGCCGTAGCTCCAGACTACAGCCCCTTCCACCCTCCCCTGGCCTTGCACCCGGGCTATCTGAGGCGACACTGCCACCCAACCTTCACTGGGAGAGGGCAGCTAAGCACCGAGACACCCTCCTGATCCCTCCCAAGGTGGAGAGCTGCCAGCTGGCAGCTACCCAATGTCCTCTCTTTCTCACCCCCCCCCACGACCCAAGCCCATTCCCGAACCTGGGTTGCAGGCATGGTGTGAGGTGTGGCATCCAGCACCTCAGTCCTCTGCACCACTGGGCTGGCTCAACATTACATCTCTGAATACAGATTAAGTCAACCTACATACAAACATCAGGGTTGTTAGATAAAACAGGAAAACCATTACGTACCAGCTTTTATGGAAACAAGAAACTATCAAATAAAATAAACAAAAAGGGTCCATAATCCCAGTAAATAGAACTGGTAAACTTACACATAGTGAAATAAAATCAAGAGAATAAAAATAAAAGTACAAGGCAGTCTGGTTTTAGAGCACCTAATTCATACAACATAGTTAAAAAACTTGAAAGATGGTGCAGAGTAAAATTGGATTCTGTATAATTCTTTTATAAGTGTTTAAGAGAATGGTAGTGGATAAATAAATAAATAAATAAGCAACTTTACTCCACTAACATCATTCCTCTTACACACTGTGTTGGTAAAGGTCCCAGAGAGTCCAATGGTTAGCGAACTGGGAGGCTCTATTCTGTAGGCCAAATTATATTCTTTCAGAATTCTGTATACTAACATACTAGACGCCAGCAGAGTAGGCCTATTGGTCTATCAAGTCTGCTCGTGCTTCAGCACCCTGACTGGGTACCGTAGCGCTCTATCTGTCTCCTTCCACTCTTGCTCCATCCCCCTATCCTGCCCTCTCACCCCCCCCGGGCAAACCAGCCTCTGCTTCACCCCTTGCCTATACCTGTCCCACCCTCTCTTGAATCCTTCCACTGTAGCTGCCTGTACCAGCTCCCCAGGCAGCGCATCCACGGTTCCACCACTCTCTCGGTGAAGTACCTCATCCTCCTCCTCCCCCCCCAATCTACCACCCTCAATCTTCCAACTGCGTCCTCTGGTGATTCCACCCTCCTTCAGTCAAAAGATCCCATCTCTGCTTACCTTATTTACTCCCCTGAGGTACATGAAGACCTCAATCATGTCCCCCCGGTCCCTCCTTTCCTCCAGCGAGGACCATCTGAGCACCCCTAATCGTTACTCATATGTCATATCCCCCAGGCCCCTGACCATTCTGGTTGCTCTCCTCTGAACCCTCTCCAGGAGTTGGATGTCCTTCCTTAGGTGCGGCCTCCAGAACTGCACACAGTACTCAAGATGAGGTCTAACCAGGCTGTTGTACAGTGGCAAAATCACCTCCCTGTTCCTTGAGGTAATCCCCCTAGCGATGCATCCCAGCATCTTATCTGCACTAACTGCAGCCCTCCTGCACTGCTCTGAATTATTCATGTTAACATCCATCAAGACTTCTAGGTCTCTTTCCCCTGCCGTGGCCTGCAACTCACCCCCCCCCCCGGGTGTACACATAGTTGGTGTTTTCCTGCCCTAGGTGTAGCACTTTGCACTTGGAGGAGTTAAATTTAAATTTCCAGGTGCAGGACCACCTATCCAGAGTATCCAAGTCCTCTTGCACGGCCAATCTCCCCTACTCCCCCTCGACCACCGCCCCCAGCTTAGAGTCATCTGCAAAGAGACTCACTTCACTCCCGATACCTTCCCTGATATTGGAGATGTAGGCATTAAACAAGAGTGGCCCCAGGACTGATCCCTGTGGGACCCCACTTATTACCTCCCTAGGAGACAAGACCTTCCCTCCGACCACTACCTGCTGAGTGTGACCCTAAAGCCAATTTCTAATCCACCTGTCAATGGGCCTACCCCCATCCCCCCCAGCTTCTCCCTTCGGCCAATGTGAGGGACTGAATCAAATGCCTTGCTGAAGTCCAGGAACAGTACATCCACTGGTCCCCCCCTGTCGAGTGCTGATGTCACCCACTCATAGAACTCTACAAGGTTTGTCTGACACGATCTACCTGGCACAAATCCATGCTGCCGGTTATCCAGGTAACCCATCTCCTTCAAGAAACCTCCCAGCCTTTCCTTAAGTATGCTCTCCATTACCTTCCCCACCACCAACGTCAAACAGATGGGTCTATAGTTTCCTGGCTCCTCTCTCGATCCCCCTTTATGGATGGGCACAACATTCGCCTGCTTCCAATCCCTTAGCATCCTCCCTGTCTGGAGCGACAAGTTAAAGAGATCCGCCAATGGCGCAGCCAAAACATCCGCCAACTCCCTCAGTACTCTGGGATGAATAGCATCAGACCCCAGAGATTTATTCTTTTTTATGGACTGGAGGGCTTCCCACACCTGACCGATAGGAATATCAGCATCTGTCCCCCAAATTCAGCAGAACCAGCCTGATTTCCCACCCATGGTCTACTTCTCCCAGCAGCTTGCTCTTCAGCAGGTACCCCAATAGTCAGGTTTGCTGCGCCTTCTGTGTCCTTCAACCCCTTTTTTGGAAGTTCCCAACCTCCTCCCTAGTGAACACTGAGGCAAAGTACTCATTCAATACCTCTGCCTGCTCTCCAGCCCCTTCCACCCACCCTCCCCCACTGTCCTCAACCTACTGAGCTAGCCCTTGACCTTCCACCGCTCACCAATATACCAAAAGAAACCCTTTTCCCACCCCATATCCCCTGCACCAGCCTTTGCTCTTTTCAGGCCTTTGCTCCACTCACCACTCTGGTGATTTTCCTGGTTGTAAGGCGATAGTTTTCTCTATCCCTCTCTCATCTCCTTTCTTTGTACCTATTGTAGGCAGCCTTCTTCTCCCTTACTGCCTCCTGGACCTCCTTGGTCCACCAGCATGGTTTGCTAGACCTACCACCCTTGCGCTTCACTCTTGCACAGGTCCTGGTGGCCTCCAGTAGCCCCAGCTTTATGATCTCCTACCTACCTTCCACATCCAAACCTGGTTTTATCTCTTGCAATGCCCCTTGAGAATTCCCCCCATGTTTTGAAAGTCCACCCCCCTAAAATCAACTATCATTGTCCTTGAATGTACCCCTCCCCCAGTTTAAGCCGAAACCAGACTGTGTTGTGGTCGCTCCTAGTCAGGGGTTCTTCCACAACCAGATCTCGTACAAGATCCCCATCTACTAAAACCACATCCAGGATATGACCCTCCCTCGTTGGGTCCATCACCTGCTGACTGAGGAACGTGTCCAGGAAGCCATCCAGAAGCTTCTGCTCCCTGGTTTCAGAGGATGTCATAGTACCCCAATCAGTAGCTGGCATATTAAGGTCCCCTATCAACACCACTCCTTCCCCTTCCAGTCCACACTACCCCTTAATGTTAGCCAACAGGCAATCCTCCAGGTCCTCTGCTAGTCCTGGGGGCCTATATACCAACCCTAACTTGATCTTCCCTCCCAAAGGGGTTCGCAAGGTGACCCATAGGTCCTCCACGTTGCCCTCTGCTTCCTCCACTCTCATAATCTCGATGTTATCCCTAATGAACATTGCTACTCCTTTCCCTCTGCCCACCTTTCTGTCCTTCCTTAGTACAAGGTACCCACTCAGATTAAGGTCCCAGGGGTGACCTAAGTTTCAGTGACTGCTGCTACATCCACCCCACCCTCAAACAGCGTGGGCTGGAACTCGCATTTTATTCCCTAGGCTCCTGGCATTTATTAGACACCCCCTCCAACCCTTGTCCCTACCCCTCTTTACCATATCCTCCCCAAATCTTTCATACGTCTGTCCACACTTCTCCTCTAGGGTATCATCACTCCCCCCATGGGGTTGCAGACCAGTCCTACCTGCGTTATGGATGGCCAGATCAGCCCGGCAGTGCCCCCTCCCCCCCTTCACAAGTTTAAACTCCATCTAGCCTGAATGAAATCCATCATCCCCCATTTGAGAACTTCCTTCCCTACCGGTTTCAGGTGAAGCCTGTCTTGGGAATTCAGTCCTTTGTCTTCCCAAACCTCCCCCCCCCAGTCTCCCAACACCCCAATCCCCTGTGCTTCGCCCCACCACCCGAGCCAGTCATTAATCTCCCTGATCTTCTGTTTGTTCTCCACAGTGGCCGTTGGCACTGGCAGGATTTCTGAGGAGACTGTACATCCATTGCCATGACAGACCCTGGCCAGTTCTCTGAACCTTGCCTAAATTTCCAGCACACTATTCCCCTCAATATCATTTGTTCCCAGATGCATCAGGAAGTTCAGTGATCATAGAAACATAGAATTTGACGGCAGATAAGGACCGCTTGGCCCACCCAGTCTGCCCATTTCCCTAACTACTGGATAAGCTGCAGATCCTAGTTAACCAGCAGCCTACTTCTTCCTACCCCCACCCCCTAGAATGGCCTTAGGACTGTCCCATGCATGCTTGAATTCCACCACTGATTTTGACTCCACAACCTCCTCCGGAAGGCTGTTCCATGCATCCACAACCCTCTCTGTGAAAAAATACTTCCTTAAATTACCTCTGAGCCGTCCCCCCATCCTCAAATTGTGCCCTCTTGTTCTTGCACACCTCTTTTTTTGAAAGATGCTACCCTCTTGGACTTTGTTGATTCCCTTGAGGTACTTGAACGTTTCTATCATGTCCCCCCTCTCCCTCCTTTCCTCGAGGCTATACATATTAAGCTCCTTTCGTCTCTCTTCATATGTCTTCCGGTGCAGACCCTGCACCATTTTAGTTGCCCTCCTCTGGACAGCTTCCATCCTGTCTGTGTCTTTGCGGAGATTGGGTCTCCAGAATTGCACACATTACTCCAGATGGGGTCTCACGAGCTGTCTGTACAGAGGGATAACAACTTCCTGTTTTCTACTGGTGATGCCTCTCCCTATGCATCCCAGTATCCCCCCAGCCCTCCTTGCTGCCCACCTTTAGGTCATCTGATATGACTACCCCCAGGTCCCTTTCCATTTCTGTTGTTGTTAGTATCTCACCCCCCATTGTGTACTCTTCCCCTGGGTTTTTGTTTCCCAGGTGCATTACCTTGCATTTCTTAGCATTGCCCCTCGCCAGCTCATACACCATGAACTTCGCCCTATGCACGGTCAGACCGGAAATACCCACTACCTTAATTGGACTGGATTTTCCCTCACCCTGCCCTGCCCAATGAATACCCCTGATCAGGGAGTCCCCCAGCAGGAGAACCTCAGTGTCTCCCTTGATCTTTTGTGCACCTCCATTTTGGACTCCCCCGCCAGCCCCCCCGTCACCTCCCCCATTCCTCAAGACCACTTCCCCTTGGCTTCTCTCCGGACCCTCTACAAGAGAACCACTAGAAACCCTACCTCTCTTGTCATGCCTTTTTTAACTGAGTTCCCCTACTCCCCTCAGTTTAGCTTCCACCCCCCTCCCCACCCCAGTCGAGCCTTTGTCTCCAACCTCCTCCCCCCCCTTTCCATCTCCCACCTCTCCAGTCCCCCCAACACGGCATTCCCATCACCATCATCCCCTCCTACCTCCTCCACTTTCCTTTTGCCCCCTTCCATGCCCACCTGCAGGTCTCTCTTACCTTTCAGCCTTTCTCTGTTATGATCCTCCCCCCTCGTCTCAATCTCTCCTCCTTTCTCACCGAGTTGACTCACAGCCTGCACACCTTCCCTCTGCTGGTTCCCCCTTCCCTTCTTTGACACTTGATTTGCCCCCTCCCCTGCTAGCATACTTATTTGAATTACCGATGCCCACCTTCATCCGATTCACCGTATCCCTCTCTCCTCCTCTACCCCCTTCACCATGTCCTCTCCAACCAACTTACTCAATGGCTCAAATTTATTATAGCACTCAAATCTCATCTTTTTTCATCCTGATTTCTTGCTATCCACTCCTCCAGTAGGCTCCCTGTCAGTCCCAACCCACCTGTCCCCCCCCCCCCAACTCCTATGATTTAGCCTGTTTCCTCTACTGGTTACCTCCCAGGTAGCTACCCCCTTTGCTACTAGCCCACACCCAATAGGTTCTCCACTCTTGCCTGATAAAACGGATCCAGGTCACACTCAATCACTGCCCTCGTGCTCCCCACAGGCCCTCCCAGACATGTTTATCCCCCAAACAACTCCAGTTTCCTCCATAGCCAGTCAAGCTCCCCCCTGATCTGCAATAACTACCTACAGACTGGGCAACCTTCCTCCCTCCAGGCCCAGTTTACGACCATGGCTGCCCCGCAGCCAGTGCACCTACAATCCTGTCAAAGATGCCTGCCCTGGTGGCCACCCCCAGAGGCCCTTTCCAAACAATCTTGGATGCTCACATTTAACCAGGTCCCCACCCCCAGGAAGACCTACCCGCAACCCTCTACAGCCAGTCATACTGGGCGATGTAGCCTGTGAAATTAAAAACAGCTCTCAGACCAAGCTACTAAGCAGAATAAAAGAGCATGAACAGAGTTACATCCCCTAAAAGTTCCAAGAATACTCAGAGTCACGACTGGAGAAAACCCCAGTACAGCAACCCAACCAATCAGTGACCTACCTCCACCTGGCCCCTCCTCTGAGCATTTAATAAAGGTTGAGGTTGGGGCTGGGGGGATGGTGGCAAACTGTCATCTCAAGAGCAGCTGGGCTTGTCCCTAAAAGGCCCAGCCACGAGTCCCAAAATGGCACCCTGGTATATGATGAATAATTGCCTTCCCATTCTTCTACTGTGGGTGAATCTTTCTGTAACAAACGCATAGTATTCAATTTGTAAGCTGCCCCCAAAAGGACAGCACACAAATATAAAGCCTCTTTACCATATAGACCTCTAGGGGGTAAACCCAGTAGCAGGTGTGGAGATAGTGGAGATTACTGGACCACCAACGGACCTATGCTATTAGCGTGGGATCAAGTTAAGCTACTTTCTCAATCAGTCTTTGAGTTATTTTTTAGTAGTTAGTTTGAGTTGGTGTGTTTCACCCCCATTTAAAAAAAAGGGGGGGTTGTGAGGGGGCAAAGCCCCCCAACTCAAACAAACTGACACAACCAACATTAACAGGAAGCATAAGCAGGCGCTATATTCATGAAAGAGTTACGCTACTTGCGTAGCGCTGGTTCGATAACTTCCACTATTGACGTAGGTGTAAAGGAGTAAGTTGCTCAGAAATACCAAAAAGAGAGGCTATATGTTGGGAAACCTCCCTCCAAAAGGCAGTCAGGCGTGGGCAAAGAAGAAAAATATGTGCATGGGTGACGGAAGTTGCGCCACAGTGTCTCCAGCATATGGCCGGTGTGCCTGGAAACCTCTTAGCCAGCAGGGCAGGGACTAGGAAAAAACGAGCCCTAACTTTCCAAGTAAACTTCCTCCATAAAGGTGAGGATGTAGTAGACCAAGTACCATGCCAGGTCTTGGGCTAAGTATCTTCCCGCAAACCCATTTGTAAACCCAATTCCCATTTTAACTTCAAACTATCTGTATTATAGGATTGCAGTTGGGGCAAGGCTCTAAATAAAAGTGATATCGCCGTTTCCCCTGCAGTGGAAGTCCATATTACACTAAAGGGAAGAACGTCTCCAGAGATTTGAAATTGGGGGTTCACCATCTGAGACAAGAGTTGTAATATAGTCTCTAATTTGGTAGTAATGTATTCTGTCCTTTTCTTGCCACCCAAACCTCCCTCTGGCTTGTTTAAAAGGGATAACTGTATCCTGGCAGAGAATCCGCCATGGTGCAAGGAAAACAGGGATCATGGTGGGAAGGGGGAAAGGATGGGTTGTCGAGAAACCAGGCATATTTCCAAAGTAACTGCCTCAGGGTCTTACTGTATATTCCACGCCGCCATCCTTCCAAAATCACCAGTTTCTCTGGGAAGAAGGGGCTGAATATTTTAAGTTGAGACACATTGAAAAGAAGTGCCGGAAGTGTGGTGGGGAGGGGTCTGGAGAGATCAATCATCTTCCAATGGGTAGAGCAGGAAAAGTTGCCTCAAAGAAGGGATAATCTCATCTGGGTGGCTGCCCAATAAAGAGGAAGGTATGGTAGGGCCAGGCATCCCAATTTATTGGGAAGGATTAAAAGTTGGTGTCTAATACGTGACTTTTTATTTTGCCAGACAAAGAGGAAAAAAGGTTTTTGCCAACTCAAAAGCTCCTTAACAGAAATCACACAGGGCACACACTGAAAATAATACAGCAGCCTAGGTAAGGCATTCATTTTAAAGGCTTGAACTCTGCTGTACAAGGAAAGTGGAAGAATGTTCCAGCGTTGTATATCATGTTTGATATGGGAGATAAGCAGTGTATAGTTTAGCTTGAATAGCTGGGATAGGGTAACTGGTATTTTAATTCCAAGGTATTTCAAAAAGGGTAGGTTCAACTTCACCGGAAAAGTTTGGCAGATGTAAGGGGTGGCTGTATAGTTGAAAGTAAGGACCTCACTTTTCTGAGAGTTAAGGTAGTATCTGGAAAGATGGGAGAAGGTAGATAATTTTTGAAATAAGACAGGGAGAGAGCTCTCGGTTTTTTCACAAGTAGACCAGGACATCATCAGAAAAGAGTGCTAGTTTGTGTTCAGTGCCCGCAAGAGAGATGCCTGAGATATCTGGGGAAGAGCTGTATGAGCTGTGCCAGCAGTTCAATATAAAAAGCAGATAATAAGGGAGAAAGTGGGCAACCCTGACGGGTGCCCCTTTGTAAGGAGAAGCTATCTGAAATATGTCCGCTGAGTCTTATAAAGCCTTGGGGTTGTTCACAGAACTTAAATATAATATCTACAAAAATAAAGGGGACGCTAAAGCCAGCAATGAACCCCCGAAGAAAACACCACAACATTCTATTAAATGCCTTTTCGGCATCTAGACTTAACAACATAGCTGGGTGGCCAGGTTTTTGAATTTGGTCATTCAAATAGATACTCCTCCATACACTGTCTTGGGCTTGTTGGCCGGCTATAAAGTCACATTGATCTTGATGGACTAGTAGGGAAGATAGATAGGTATTTCTGATAGCATACCAGAATGGCTGCCAGTATTTTATAATCTGTACTTAAAACTGAAATAGGACGGTAAGAAGAGCACTGGGTGGAGTCTTTGCCTGGCTTCAGTATAACAGAAATAACTGCGTAATTCCAGGATGGTGGGATCATTCCCTATTGGGAAAAAATATAGGAAAAAACACGTTACAGAAAAAGGGATATCTCCAATTTGAGGGATTTATAATAGTCTCCGGGAAGGCCGTCGGAGACAGGACATTTCCCTGTTTTCAAGGCACTGATTTCGTTTTCTATTTTCTGAAAAGAAATAAGAGAGATTAAGGAAGAGGCTTGGGTTTGAGAAAGGAGGGGAGGTCTAGGGTTGACAGAAAAGACAGTATCTCTTCCTGGGGAACAGAGGGTGGGGCTGAGTATGACCAGGTGTAGAATTCTAGAAATGCTTTGGAAATGGCTGGGATAGAATGCTGTGGGGTTTGGGAGATGGGGTCCCTTAAAGTGACTATGGTTGTTTTTGTCTTTTTGTACATGTAATCTCCCTGCAAGGAGTTTTAGAGCCCTAGGGCCACCGTCGTAGTACCTCTGTCTGAGGAATAATAACTTTTGTTCGACATAATAGTCTAAAAGGTTATTTAGCTCTCTTTTAAGAGATTTTGATTTTTGGGCTCTCGATTTACAAATTTTAAGCTTCTGCTGCTCCTCCAAGGCCTGGATATGAGTGGATACAAGCAGTAAGGGTCTCCCTGCACTGTTCTATCAATTTTTTCTTTCTGGTTGAAATTTCTATAAATTTTCCCTGCACCAGGGCTTTCAGAGTATCCTGAAGTATAGCTGGGCTTATATCAAGGAAGTCGTTCTCCGCCACTGCCTGCTTAAGAGTATCTTTGATCAGTTGTAGTGTATATGGGTCTTTCAATAGGGACAAATTGAGTCTCCAAAAGGTTATTTTTTTTTAATAGTCACTAATTTTAATTTTCAGAAAAACAGGGGCGTGGTCGGACAGAACAAAGTCCCCAATCCAAGATTTAATTGCCATGCCCATATTCTCCTGGGACACAAGTAGGTAGTCAAGCTTGGAGTAGCAAGAGTGGATTGGGAGTAAAAGGTGTAGTCTTTCATAGTACCTTTTAAAAACCTCCAGGTGTCAAGGTAGCCTAGCTCTTAATGGTTGGGACACCTCTCTAGCAAGTTTACTATTCCTTCTAGGGGTCTGTGAGGTACTGTCTACCCTAAAGTCGAGAGCCAGATTAAAGTCCCCACCACAAAGAATTTGCCCTTCTCCCCATTGGGCTAGTAACATAAAAATAGATTGATAAGTTTCAAAATCCGTATTAGGTGGAAAATAAACAGATGCAATGGTAGTTAGAGAACCATGAAGCCTTCCTTTCAGTATGGCACATCTGCCCTCCTTATCAACTAATCTGCCAAGATATTCAAAGGGTACTCTAAAGGGAATCTGTATGGCAGCTCCCCTATGTCACCCTCCCTTACTGGAAGCTGCCACTACCTGAGAAAAGCCCATTCTTGCCAGCTTCTTATGCTCTAGAGACGGTAAGTGTGTCTCCCGTAAAAGTGAGACATCCACCCAGAGCGACTAAGAAAAGACAATACCTTGCTGTGTTTTATAGGACTAGACAGCCCATTCGCATTATAGGTGCAAATAATAAGTCCCACAGACATCTTTAAAAAAGCAGCGGTACAACACTTTCGTATAGGAGCATTGTAAATACAGTGCTAAATAGCGTAGGAACCAGACCATAATGTGTAAGCAGTATAGCAACTGAGACATATATCGGGGCCCAAAAGTAAAACATACAAACTTTGCCCAAAGGGCATAGCTTAGAACTAGGATCAATAACTTCCAAGGTAGGAGGTCAAATACACATATTAACCTCTGTACCCACCCAAGTAGTGAAGGTAGGCAGAAGAGGGGAATAAATGCCCCCAAAGTAGGGAGCCCTCTTCTGAAGCCAAAAATACTGGCTCTGTAGCAGGCATGCCAATCTAGGCATGAGTCACGGGTCATGCAGGAGCTCGTCATCACAGGTCCTCCATCCCAGAACCAGCTGGAACCGGAAATGTAATGTTCTGGGAGGGCAGGATAAAGTGATACTCCAATCTAGGAAGTAGCCCCTCAAAAGTAAACTGTATAATCTCACAGACATATAAAAATGCTGAAGCATGCTAACGTGGACAAACAGGCATTATGTAACACAACATTAGGCAAGGTATGAGTAACCAGCACATATAGTCCAGAGCACGATTAGTCCCAACTAACAGCAGTAAAATTCTACTGTACCATAGTAAAGCCAAAGCCCCCAAAATAAAAAGACTGAAGACTGGGGGGGGGGGGCATTCATTGAGTTGCAGACACCATATGTCCAGAGGTAGCAACAGACATTAAAGTTTAGAGGCACTCAGACAGCCTAGTATCAGGCAAATAACTCTTAAAACAGTACTCCCATTCAATCAATCTTGTAGTAGTATTATTAGATAGCGGGGCAGATGGCATGACAAGTCTGTGCATCTTTGGCAACTATATATACAGTATATATATCCAAGATGGTTCATGGCACAGAGTAAAATAAGTCAAGTAAAGTCACTTGTGGTATATATTTCTGAGAATGTATAATAAAGTTGAAGGACAGTCTGCATGTCTCACGCTAGACCTCCAGACAAAACATGGAGAAAATTAAAGAGAGGGTGCATAGGGTTGAGATGGAGGGGGTCAAAGCGCACAGCAGAGATCACCTGGAGTCATCACTGAGGAGAGTAGAAACACATCCCCACCAAGCAGAGGCCCACAGTACGATGGTGTGTGTGTGAACCTGAAACTTAGAGGCAATAAGTACCTGAGGAGCTGTAAAATAAGCACTGCAATTAGCTTGATATTCCGGACAGCAGCATAGGCTCAAGATGTCGCTCCAGTCAATCTGGGACTCTTTTCAAGAAGATGCTGAATCTGAAGCAGCACATCTGTGGGTGTCAGTACTTTTTTTATTTATTTCAGTTTGGGATTAATACCTTTGAGTCAAGGACTTGTTTTCAAAGGTTCCACGTCAATTGTTAAAAACAGACATAACAGTATAAAATACAGATTTGACAGTAAAAGGAACATTCAACCATATGCACAACCAGTAATATAACAAGTCTGAGGTTTTACACATCAATTTAGTACTTAATTACACAAGCTTGATTCAAGGAAACAGAAGGAGGTGGGGGTCAGCCAAAGGTGGCATCATCGAGAGTGTTCAGCCATAAGGAGACATCATTAGTTACAAGCAGATAGGGTAAGGGGTTCCTGGGAAGGTGATATTCAATGGAGTTATAGCTGAGGAAAGGGGTAGGTACTGGGAGACTGTCAGCTGAGTTATTGACACATTAGCACTGGCAGGTACAGGTAATTTTTGAGTCAAGGAAGGCTCTGAGCCCAGTTTTAAAAGTACTAATCTTGGGTGTCTCAAAGAGGTCAGCGGGGAGTTCATTGTACCACTTCGGTCCCTGATACAGGATGGAGTTTTGGGCGTTTCGTCCTTTTGAAGGGAATCATCATTGTGTCAGTGGCTGTACTTCAGCTCAATTTTGTAAGGGCAGCCAGCCTAAAGTGGCCTACCAGTGTGGAAGACGACACACCCAGCAGCACCTTTTTTAGAAGCAGAAAGGTTTGCTATTGCCCTCGAAGGCTGAGTGGGAGCCACCCAGTGTCTTTGTAGAGCATGCAGGTATGGGTGTCAATGGCAGCCCCCAGAGTGAGGCGGCAGGCTTTATTGAGGAGTGTGCTGATCCTGTTTAGGGCTGTTTTTGTGCCCGCCCCATAAACAGGCAATCCATAGTCTATGGTAAACAGTACTGAACTACTAGTGGCTAGTTTGAGAGCATCAGGAGTCATTGAGTGTCTATGATGGTAAAGCATGCCCAGCTTTGCATTTGTGGTCTTGATAACTGAGTCTATGTGGCTTGAGAAGGTGAGGGTGTCATCAGACGTGATGCTGAGATATTTAAACTTGGTGACTTGGTCTACAAACTCACCCTTCTGGTTATGTATCAGCAGTGGCAGGTATTTCTTTTTGCTTTGGGAAGTGGTGAAGACATACTCTTAGTTTTTTTTTTGACGTTTAACAGCAGTTTTTTTTTTTTGTGAACCACGATTCAAGTTTAAGGAAGCTGCTTTGGAGATCTATTGTGATGGACTGGAGGTCTTTACCACCGACTGATACTACTGTGTCATCAGCATGGAGAACTGTGCTTGCTGAGCATGCTGTAGGGGCGGAGTTGATGAAAATGCTAAAGAGTAGAGGACCAAGGATTGACCCTGCAGGACTCCAAGGGTCCCCTCATTAGCTACAGATAGGGTATCACCTATTTTGACTCATTGTGTCCTGTTGGCGAGGTAGCTGCCAAACCAATTTACCGTCTCACAGGACAGACCTGTGAATTGAAGACAGCTTAGGAGGAGGCTGTGATTTACAGAGTCAAAGGCCTTCGTAAGGTCGATGAAGACCGAGCCAAATGCATGCCCATTGTCCAATGCATTGTATAAGTGGGATGAGTAGTCCACTAGTGCAGTGAGTGTGGAGTGCTTTTTTCAGAAGCCATGCCGCTGTGCGCAGAGTAGATTATGTTTATCTAGGTATTCCGTAAGTTGCTTTGAGACCATTCTTTCGAGTACTTTAGACAGGGGAAGGAGGATGGAGATGGGTCTGTAGTTGGATATTTGTGTCTCGTCTCCTGCTTTAAAGACAAGTATGATGTTTGCTGACGTCCATAAATCTGGGAACACTCCCGATTTAAGAGAGGCACTGAAAACCATGGTAAGAGGACCAGAGAGTTCATTGAGGAGAAGACCAACCAGCTTCATGTCAAGCATATCCACTCCCATCCTGGTCTTGCCAAGGGCCCCTTTAGGGTGTTTAATTGTTTCAGCCTTGGTGACACATTTAAAGTGAAATGGTGGTGCCTCTTTTCGTAATGGATCGTGAGGGGCAGTTTGTCCCTGTCGTGCTTGCGTACCCATGAAACAGTCACTGGGGAGTACACTTGAGAGGTCTGTGATGGCGCTGTTGAGCTCATTGGCAATATCGATGGGTTTCTGCAAGGGCTCCTTTGTGGTAACAAGGTCAAGGGGAGCCTTAGTGGCCTTGCCCGTCAGGGATTTCAAGGCCCCCCAAAAGTCTCTGCCAGAGACCCATGTTTTAAGTAGACCCTTGTGGTAAGAGGCTTTGGCCTGCCAGATGAGTTTGGTGCAAGCATTTCTGGCTGCCTTGTAGGTGTTTTTTGCCGCAGGTGTTCCAGTTGCCTTTGCTATATGCCAAAGATAGTCTCTGTTCTGCATCAGTCCAATTAGGGCTTTGGAAAACCAAGGATTAGTGGTTCCCCTAATTGTTTTAATTCTACACAGTGCAAACAAATCGCAAGCTTGATTGAAGATCATTATGAAGTAGTTAAGAGCCTCACTACCATCAATATCCCCTGCCAACTTTACCTCTGGTGCGCTTCCTGTTCTGAACTGGCTGCCACCCCCCTGGTCCTGCACCCCACGTCGAAAGTTCCACTCCTCCAGGGTTTGGAGTCCTCTGGCTTTCATTGCAATGGCTGCTTCCTCAACCATGGAATATATTTTAGCCTCATCGTAGCAGAAGATGCGAAGCCTAGCAGGATACGGCATCTGGAAGCGGATGGCTTTCTCTCTTAGTACTTTCAGCAGGGGTAAGTACTGGAGCCTCTGAAGCCGAACCTCTTTGGAATAACTGTGGTCTAGGAAGAGCCTGTTATTTAAGTATCAAAGCTCTTTCTTCGGCGAAGCTCAGCGGAGATCTTCTTTCATGCTAAAAGTGGCTAGCTTAAAAACAATGGAACATGCGTGGGTGGTAGTACCACAGGGCTTCGGCTGGAGAGAGCAATCAGCTCACTCAACTTGCAACTCGTAATTAGGTGGAAGGTCCAGAATGTCTTTTATAAGGTTCTCAATAAAGGAAGTCATAGGCTGAGTTTCGAGATCTTCTGGCATGCTGCAGAGTTGCAGGTTTTCTTGATGAGAGCGCCTCTCCAGATCCAAACATTCTGCTTGTAGTTCGCTGGTGTGGACCAATAAGGCCTCCAATACTTTGTAATTTGTGCGGTGCAGTCTTCAGTGGCTGAAACCCGATCCTCGATGTGAGTCAGGTGGGTTTCCATAACAGTGAGCTTTTGCTGGAGAGATTTGAATTATTTTTTATTTTCACTCCAGGATTATTTTAATTTCCCTCAGGAGTGTCTCAAATCAGCTAAGAGACAGTTGTTCGACCTTGCCGTCAGTATCTTAGTCTGGCAATTGTGAGCTGGCTCGAAAGAAGAATCTGCTACGGCTGAAAACATCTTGAGAGAATCCTTGACCATTCTTGCCCTGGGAGTGACCTCTGGCTTTATTTTTGGACTTGCTCTCATCTCTCCTGTCTACTCCAGGCATTTTGCAGAAAGTGACATGAAACTGCTAGTTTTGGAGGAGAAATTGTGGTCTAGAACTGAGGAGTTATGCACTAAAGCTGCTGCTGGCTCCGTGACATCACTGGAAGTCTGTTTACTTTTTATTTCATTTTTTTCCTGCATGTGTAGTGGTGGCGAAGTCACGCTGGCCTATCAGGGCAACTGAGAGACCATCAGAGCAGCAGCACAAAAACAGTCACGTTATCAATGAACTTTGTTTTGAGTCATCTCCTAGCTTCTGGCATCACACATGCATACAATAAAGAGGTACTGCTGTAAAGGAGTTTATGACAATCAGGAGAGTGTGAGGTAGATAAGGGTCTTTGCCAAGTATGATTGCTGAACACTGTTACCAACCATGAATTTACTAGGGATTAAATGATGGTCAGGTGATGTGTTTAGACCATTCAAGATTGTATTATTCATAGACTTTTTACAACCCATTTTATAGCATTAGATATACTCCAGTCACAAAGATGCCATCTATCTGGAAGTCTTCTCAGACTGGATGTTCTCACTAAGTCTTTTTTGTTTTTCCTACCATACTGTTTCTCGCTCTGGTCCTCCCCGCAGTACCCCCATGGCCCCAACACTGGCCTTTTCATGGTCTTATCAATTAACCACCACTTACTCAGGACCACAATGTGGTAAGTGGCCAGCTGTGCTAGTCATGCGAGAGCCTGCAAGGGGTGTTGGCTTGGACAGCAAGCATTTTCCTGCTCCTCCTGATTCTCTCCCCTGGGGTGCCAGTGTGCAATGATGCGGTCGTACATAGGTGCGGTGCTGCGCAAGAATGACAGGTGTCCAGCGGCAATCCTTTACCTCTGGTGTTTCCGACTGTGCTGCCGACAGTCTCCACCAGATGGTAGTCACACAGCAGAAACAGCGTCCCCACCCTCCCCAAGGGAGGACAGCAGTCCCTGGGATGCTCAATCATTCCTCTCCTGACCACCTGCGCTCACTCCTAAATGCGGGTCGCTGGCACTGCAAGCAGTGGTGCTATAGGTTTGACTCAGAACATGCCTTACATTATTTCCCCTTCCTCCCTTCCTACCATGAGACTGTGCTCAAAATGAGACTCCTTTCATGATTATAGGGATGAGGTTTATAGTGCTGCTTCCAAGTTCACCCCGGCCAGACTGGGCCCCTATCACTTTTTCTGTCCCTTTGCCTTAAACTGCACCCCCACTCATCACTGCTACTACCCATACTCTAACCTATCCCTCACCTTTAAAATATGGTTAGGTGCCCTCCCCTGTTGAATATCCTGCCTCCTCACAACCCCTTCCCCCAATCCAGCTACACTCTCAGAAGCACGGGCACATGGTGCTTCCTAACACTCTGCATTAAGCACTCCACTGGGCAAGGATTCACCTCCTACAGACCCCCAAAATACCCTCCCCATTTCTCCCCTTGATACTTCACTATGAAAGCTCAGCTCTGTGAGCTCAAGACTAACGCCTGCATGTAATCCTTTACCAGCCCCCTTGAGCCCACTCAGCATCTTACCTAACTACAGCTTGATCACGAATGCAGCCTGTTCCTAATCTACCCGTGTGCACATTACTCATATGATTCTACCACCAATAACTATCAAGCTGTCATGTCACTGCAAATTATTAACTACTAAAATGTACATCCTGCTCTCTATTTAAGGAATAAGACATGACAGGGTAACCATTATACTATAATAACGTGCAGAGTGACGAGTTTACTGCCCAAGTCTGACAAATCTTTTTTTTTTTAGAATTCAAAGTTTAAGTTTATACCATACATGAACACAAAGGATTGTCAACCAACCATATTAAAGAGACATAACAGCAATGGTAAACAAACAGAATGCAAATCAAAAAGAATACAAAACAACCCCTCACCCAACTTCCCCAGAGCATAGCCTTAAACAGAAACCCCATCCAAAGACAGGGGGAGCATAGTATGAAAAAGACAAATTATTCAGGCAACCTATGAATAAAGAGGAGATTATGGAACTGCTCCCATCTATGTAAATAGAGGTCCAGACGCTGATGAAGTCTGGCGATTTGTTTCTCCACAGCTAGCGCCTGCAGCATCTCATCATACCATTCCTTGTACAGTGGGATACTAACATCCCGCCAGTGGTGAAGGATGACTGCCTTAGACACTACAGAGATTATAGCCATGTGCACTTTGCAGTGGCCAAACAAGGAAGACGGATAGTCCCCAACCAAGCAGATCTCAGAAGTGAAGGTGTCATCCAATCTCAGCAAAGTGTTAAGGGAGGCCTTAATATGAGACCAGAAGAGGGCCACCTTAGGACATTCCCATAACATATGGTACAGGTGACCATCTGCTGTTCCACACCAAATACAGGCGGGCGTGTCTGATCACCCCATTTTGAATAGAACGAAGGGGGTGTAATAAAGATTATGCAAAATACGAAACTGAGTCCAACGATACCAGTCTCTCTTAAGAAATTTGAACAAGTTGCGTCAGACACTCCTCCAGCGTCCTGGATCAGCTGGCCACTGGAAAATCTGCTGCCAATAAAAGCAGATACCTGACAGGGCATTGGGTACAAGTGACTGCAGACAAGAATACACCCCAGATACAGAGTGATGCTGACCAGTCAGTGGTAATAGACGGGAGAGAGGATCTGCCACGAGGGAGGCCTCCAGGGAGCGCCCAAAAATTGAAGTAAGGGAAGCCACTAGTTGACAGTATTTAAAAACATGGAAAGTGGGGATTGCAAAAAGCACTTGAAGCAGAGAGTGAGATATAAACTTCCTGTCATCCACCAGAGAGGAGATGGGAACATTCGCTAACTGAGGACAAAAGGCGACCGGTATCCAATGGCCCCTATCCTGATATTAGGATTGGGCAGGATAGGTTGGGATAGGTATCAAGACCAGTCCTTCCTCAGGAAGCGTTCCAGCTGTAACCTGGCTTTGACAGACCAGAGAAGTGGAGGGGAGCGAACTGCAGCTGGTAAATGGGAGATCTTAACATGCAAAAGACTAGCACAGGAGACACCAGCTGACCAGCACAGCCAGGACTCAATACGGTGCCAGTGGGGAAGGTAATCTCCGTCCCCATGTTCTACTGAGGGTGTTCCCCAATGCAGGAATTTGGCTGAATGGAGTGCTAAATAGTAAAGACAGAAATGAGAAAGATGCAGGACGCCCAGGTTCCTGGAAAACACAAGTTTAATGTAAGCCCGTCTGACATCTCCACCCTTCTAGAGGAAGTGATTCAAGAGTCTCTGCAAGGGCATAAATCAATCCTTAGGGAAATGGACTCCAAGCATCCGCATCGGATAGAGCAGCCAGGAAGAATATTTATCTTAAGAATGTGGAAGCGACCCCAAAAAGTCATCAGGAGAGATGACCACCAAGAGAAGTCATCTTTAATCACCTGAAGCAGGGGCGGGATGTTCAAGGGACCAAATTGGAGAGGAGGCGAGGCAAGAAAATCCCCCGATATCTGAGAGCCTTAGGCTCCCATGTGAGGCCCAAATCCACAATGTCTTGCTTGAGAACAAAAGTGTTGAGGGGCATGACCTGGGTTTTATCAAGGTTCAGCGTATACCCCGCTAACCTGGAAAAGGCAGCGATTTCAGCAAGAGCAGCGGGAATGGAAGTTGCTGTATCGTCTACATGGAGCAGCAGATTATCCACATGTGTGGATAATTTGTAATGCTCCTCTCCAACCAGTATATCTTGGATAGAGGGAGAGGCGTGAAGGCATTGAAGCAGGGGTTCAAGGTAAAGATTAAACAAAAAAGGAGAAAGAGGACAGCCCTGCCTCATGCCCTGGCCTAGGGGAAAAAGACACAGAGGACAAGCCATTACACATGATTCTTGACGTAGGTTTAGTATACAGCACCCACAACCAGAAGCAGAAATTATGAGGGATGCCAAACCATTGTAGAACTTCAAAGAGAAAGGGCCAAGACACATGGTCAAAGGCCTTCTCCACATTGAGAGAGATCAGGGTTGCAGGGGACCTGCTCTCCCCAGACGCAGAGATCAAGTGTAGCAGCTATTGAACATGGTCAGTGGAATGACACTCCGCCATAAAACCCACCTGTTCTGGTGAAATAAGGGAAGCCCAAACTAACTGCAGTCTGTTAGCTAAAAATTGACAAGGATTTTTAGATCCGAATTAAGAAGAGAGATCAGTCTATAACTGGCCAGCAGTAAAGGAATAATCCTGCAGACCATCAACTAAGAAGGAGTTAAAAAGCCAGGTGAGTAAAAGGTCAATATCATCAGAGAAGGCCTTGTAAAAGTTGTTACAAAACCCATCGGGCTGGGTGCTTTATCCAAGAGGAGCTGACCAATAACTTCCTGGACCTCATTCAGCAGGATACGTCCCTCCAGTACTTCCTGCTGAGATGGGGATAGACATGGGAGTGTGATCCGGTTCAGGTAATCCGCAAATTGCCACCAGCTCATCAGGGGAAGGCACTGGAGCCTCGTGGAGGGCCTGATAAAAACCCCTAAAGGCATCTACAATGTCCCTCTAATTAGTGAGCGTAGCAGCCGTGGGGTCAGGCCGTAGATGGGGGACAACCCTTGACTCCTCCAACTGCCGAAGCCTCCATGCCAGGAGCCTGCTGGCCTGTTCCCCAGATTCTAAGTATCGGGACAGTCTGGAGAATAGCTAACTCTGCCTTTTCAGCCAGAAAATCTGCCTATTTAAGACGAGCCAACTCCAATCTTTGCCAAACTGCCACGGAGGTGGGAGATGACAGTTCCCGTTTCCAGCTCCAATTACGCCCCTGACCGGGCGCTCACCTTCCTGAACATGGCCGTGGCTGGAAGCCAGCTGGCCATCGCCCCTCCTCAGCCCGCCTCGGACCACAAAACTGGCTCTGATTCGCTGACGCGCGCTCACCTCCCTGAACACGGCCGCGGCTGGAGAAGCCAGCCGGTCCGTGGCGCACTCCTCAGCTCGCTTCACAGCACTGAAAAACCAGTTCGGGATTATGCCCCTGACTGGGCATTCACCTCCCTGAACACGGCCACGGCTGGAGAAGCCAGCCGGCCATGCACCACTCCTCAACCTGACTCAGAGCACTGAAAACGGGTTCCAATTACACCCCTGACCAGGCGCTCACCTCCCTGAACATGGCCATGGCTGGAGAAGCCAGCCGGCCATGCGCCACTCCTCAGCCCGCCTCGGAGCACTGAAAACCAGCTCTAATTAACACCCCTGACCAGGCGCTCACCTCCCTGAACAAGGCCGCGGCTGGAGAAGCCAGCTGGCCATGCGCCACTCCTCAGCCCACCTTGGAGTACTGAAAACCAGGTAAGCCTGTCCTCTACCACTGGGAAAAGCGCCAGAGCCCAACTGGGTAATTTAGACTGGGAATGCCACTCTATTGGCTGCTGCTTTTACGGCTCTGGCTGCAATTGGCCACATGAGGGAACTCCGCTTCCAAGGCCACTTTGGACTTTTTCTCTGCCCTCATTTACTGTGTGCTGTGAATTTATTGAATGTAATTGTTTCACCTATTATACTGCTTCGCTAAATCCCATCCTAAATACTTGTACTACTAAAATATCATAGTAATTGCTGTTATTGAGCTTTATAATATGGTCTGCTGCATCTTTTCGATGTATCCTCCTAACTGTCTCCCTCAGCTACCTATTCCTGACTTTCCACTTTCTTACATTCGCTACTCTCTTCACCCTCCCCCTCACCAAAACTTAATCCTTTCTCAGACCTCAACCGGGCAAGCGACACCGTTGATAATTGAGCAGCCGTTAATCTTTGCCTGCACCCCACCCTCCTCTATCTGCTCCTTTTTCTGCTAACCTAACACCCCCGCCCCCCAATCTAATCTTGTGCGTCCCCTAAACCCTTTTGTCTCTCAGCACTATTTCTAATCTGCCTTCTCTGCTCCTTTTCAGCTCCGATTACGCCCCTGACCGGGCGCTCACCTCCCTGAACACGGCCGCGGCTGGAGAAGCCAGCCGGCCGTGCGTCACTCCTCAGCCCGCCTTGGAGCACTGAAAAACGGGTAAGCCTGTCCTCTACTACTGGGAAAAGCACTGAAGCCCGACTGTGTAATTTAGACTGGGAACGCCACTCTACTGGATGCCACTTTTACGGCTCTGGCTGCAATTGGCCACAAGAGGGAACCCCGCTCCCAAGGCCACTTTGGACTTGTTCTCTGCCCTCATTTACTGCGTGCTGTGAATTTTCTTCCTACACCACTCCGACCTCGGCCTCTATTAAGTGCTCTTCCATGAGCACTGTGCCCACCCCTTTTCACACCTATTGATTCGTACGCCTTTTACCATGCCCATCCCACTAGTTATCTACCCTGGCTTCTTCCTCTCTTGAAGAGACATACTTGATTTGATTACGGCGTGCAGGACGCTCATACCTAAAGTTAGCCTCTCTCTTAAAATGCCTCCTGCGGCATCAATTCTGCTTAGTTGCCTTTTATTTTTCACACTCGCCTCCTTTAATTTTCTGGCTACCAACTTAAATCAGGGCCATAACTTCCCATCTAAGGACCCTCAAGGGCTGCCCTTTCTCAGTTACACAGGGCATATCATAGCAGGCAGCACCTCCCTATGGCCATCCCCCTTCCAACACCACGAACTGATCAAAGTACTCATGCGCACGCCTTTGAATCTATCAGCCTTGACCATCACATATATAACATCTCTCGCAAAATTTTACAATGCCCATGTTAATGCCACCACTAAACGGACATCCGTCAGGCAACACAACAAGAGCGTACCTAGCAGACTAAGCCAGTACCTCAAGAAACTAATCCTGCTCCTTCTGTTGTGCTTTGGTAACACTGAATTAAACCCAGGCCCTCCTGCCCACCTTCCAGATCATAAAGGCATTAGTTTCCTTCACATCAACGTATGCAGTTTACTGAAGAAGATTGATCTTATTCTGGCCTGGGCCTTGCACGCATCTCCTGATTTCTTTCTGATTTCAGAATACTGGCTCACGTCCTCAACCCCTGACAAATCCATTAATATAACAGGCTACAATATTTACTACTGTGACAGACCGACTAGAGGAGGTGGTGTAGTAATTTAAGTCAAATGTAAATACGATGTCGCAGTTATAGACTGCACTTAGGTGTCAGCGTGGCTCAGTTGGTAGCACATCCGCCTCTGGGCCAGAAGGTCATGGGTTCTCGTCCCACACCGGGATTGGACTTGCACCTAAAAAATCACTGGCATCTGAGTGCAGTATTGGGGGGTGCTGTACTGCTGGGGTGTGCCGTCCTTCGGATGAGACGTTAAACCGAGGTCCCTTCTGCCCATCCTGGTGTTGTCCTGGTGGGTGTCCAGGTGGAAGTAAAAGAACCCAGGGCACTCTTCACAAAGAGTAAGGAACATTTCCAGTGTCCTGGCCAACATTCCCCTTCCCATAAACCGGTTCATGCAATTATCCAGGCTGTGTGTGGGTGATGATGTGCGATATGGCCGCCACCACACATTCAGTCACTTCATTACCAGTCTAGCATTGCTTGTAAAGCGCTTTGGATGAATGAAAAGAGCTATATAAATGCTGATTCTTCTTCTTCACTTCAAAGACCAAAGAATTTGAATGTTTGGCACTCAACTAGCTATCTCCATTGACAAAACCCTCCTTATTTCAGCTTGCTATCGACCTCCTTCCGGTGGCTTGGCCATCTTGCAGCACCTCCAAAAGCTGATCGATTCATCTAATTCCGAATGTATATTAATAGGGGACCTCAATCTTAATTGGAATGACGAAAGTTCCAAGATATTAAAGGACCTATGCGATACTCATGGTCTGTCCCAAATAATACAAGCACCTACTAGACCTAACAGAAAGCACCCTGAGCGTAGCTCCCTCTTGGACCTTATGTTAGTCAACAAGCCTCATGATTTCTCGCACAGCGGAGTATTCTTCAATTACATAAGTGACCACTGCTCTATAGCCAGCATTAGACACTCTCCCCAAATAAAACTGGCCCCCAAATTCTTACTAAAAAGATGCCTGAAGAATTTTCTGCGGAACGCCTTCTTGAAAGACCTAAGCAGTATCAGGTGGCAGGACTTCTACCTAGCCCCAACAATTAGTGAGGCTTTTAATATCTTCGACAAACAAGCCCCACTTCAACTGATTAGGTCAAAAAAGCGATCTCCAGGATGGTTCTCCCCCAGCCTGAAGAAAGTGCTCAGACAAAGGGACGCCTGTTGGAAAAGAGCGAGGAAATCTCAACAGGAGGATGACTGGCTTGCTTTCCGCATCTCCAGAAATGCCTGCACTAAATTAATTAGGTCCGAAAAAGCCAGATACTTCCAGGCAAAACTTGAAGTCAACAAAAACAACTCTGCCAAACTCTGGAGTATTCTCAAGGAAATTGAAGGTCAACAATTGGCTGCCTCTCTCCCAGCCAGAATCGTGATCAATGGAGTTACATATACAGACAGCTGTTATTTTAGAGCAGTTCAACGACCATTTCTCCACGGCAGGACTTGTCTTCGATACCTCATCCATTAGTAAGCTTAGCCATGCGGGTGATAGCTCAACTAACACAAATGCTATCCCTTATCCACACCAACCAAACCCTCCTGTATTCCACAATTTCATTTAAGCAAGTAAAGGACCTCCTTTTCGCACTGGACACAAAAAAGCATGCGGCGCAGATAACATCGCATCATTCTCCTTAAAGCTTGGCTACTTCTACCTGACCGCCCCATCACCCATTTATTTAACATCTCCTTGGATCAGGGTGAATTACATGCGACGTGGAAGACTGCCCATATTCTACCTCTCTTTAAGTCAGGGGACCCTTGTGACCTGAATAACTATTAGCCTATTTCTATACTCTCCACACTCTCAAAAATCCTGGAAAAGGCTATCAATGCTCAAATCGGAGACCACTTTGACCAGCACAATCTCCTAAACCCTGCCCAGTCTGGATTTCGGGCAAAACACAGCACCACTTCTGCTCTTCCAAAAGTAACTACCGACTGGCAAATTGTCTTAGATTCTAAAAAACACGTAGTTGTTCTATTTCTTGACCTCTGCAAGGCCTTCGGCACCGTGGATCACAACATCATGTTTACATCACTGAGAAATATCGGCCTAGACATCCCTGCCATCAACTGGTTCACTAGCTACCTTTCTAACAGATTGCAATAAGTTAAATCAGCAGGCCACATGTCTCCCCAGAAATCCCTATTGCGAGGGGTCCCACAAGGCTCCATTCTGGGACCTATTCTATTCGCTATTTATATCAACAACCTGGACTCTCACCTGCAAGTAGCAAACATGCATCTATTTGCCAATGACACGGTACTCTATGCCTCAAACTCCTCACTTCTCACGGCCTATGAAGACCTACATTGAGACTTTACCTCCTTACAACATAGTCTCATCAAGCATAAACTCCTTTTCAATGTCAAAAAGACTAAATCTATGATTCTCTCTCTCTCCCAAAGCAGCCCTTGGCACCTCACATATCCCAGCGTTATTAATGTTTATGGGTGAACCCCTGGACTCAGTAGATTCCTTTAAATACCTAGGGTTTTGGCTGGACAACAAACTTAACTTCCTATGCCACCTAAATGAAGTCTCGAAAAAGTTAAGACAGCGACTCGGCCTTTTCTATCGTATCAAACATCTGCTTACCACAGAATCTAGAAAGGGACTAGTACAAACCACTTCTCTACCCGTACTTGATTATGCTGATTTCCTCTACAAACACTGCCCTCTCACAGCACTAAATAAACTTGACACCCTATATCACCGAGCCCTAAGATTCATCTTTAACCTGCCTTTTCGCACCCATCATTGTCTTCTGTACCAAATGGCGGGCTGGCCATCACTGTCAACAAGGAGAAGAAGAAATACGCTCACTAGGTTCTATAGAGCTCTCACAGGCAAGCTCCCTGCATATATTTCTAGCCTGTTCAAACGTGCCCATGGCTCCTATTGTCTCAGATGTTATGCAACTCTATGTTTCCAAGTGCCTAGAACGAAAACTAACCTTGGACTGACCGCAATTACCTCCGCACTCCCTTCACTTTGGAACACTATGCAAAGCACACTCAAGCTCACCTCACTGCTCAGCCCTCTCTGCTTCAAATCTTTACTGATTGAGTATTTGCGGGAACCTGTTGCTGCTATAGGTAACCTGTCCCTTCAGCTTACTGGTGTCTCTGCTCTAATTAATTGTTAATATGTCACCGCCCATCGTCCACAGGGACTACCATTACACACACTCCCCCCCTTCAAGACTCTCACTCCCCCTTCCTGCCTTTACTTATCCACTTGCAGGCCCCAGGCTGTTTTACTTATCCACTTGCAGGCCCCAGTTTGTTTTCAAGTTTCCTACCTTACCTTTCCCCTATCTTACTTTATATTGTTTTTTCAGAAAAATACCTAAGTGGGAGTTCCCTTGACGGACTCAAGTATATTGCATCCAACTATGTACTGCACTCTGCTGTTATCACTATTTTTGTATTACTTTGTCTTTGTTTTGTATTGTTCACTGTCCAGGACCACTTTGAAAATGAGCTCGCTCAATGGTGTTGATGCCTGGTTAAATAAAGTTTGATTTGATTTGAAACTGCGCACTCACCTGGCAGTTTGTCACCCTCTAGCATACAGCTTTTCTGTCACTCAGAAGCTAGCTTAATACATTCTCCCCCAACCACGGCTTAGAAAGCCCCCCACAGCCAATCCACTCTCGCCACTGACCCCTCATTAGTCGAAAGGAACAAGCGAAAAAAATTCCTTAAGGTGTTGTATCACCATAGGATCCCGAAGAAGCTGGGTATTCAGATGCCAAATTCCATCCCGGGCCTCAGCAGGTGACAACATTTGGGAGAGCTCAACCAGGGCATGGTCTGACAGCACTCTGGGAAGTATCACGGAGGAAAACAAACCGTTCAAGGCACACCTACACCAGGAAGAAATATATTCTGGAGGACGAGACATGAACAGCCGAGACAAAAGTGTATTGCCGTTTGAGGGGATGCCAAACTTGCCAGGGGTCCACCAAACCCATACTGTCCAACAGGCCGGGCAACAGACCTCTACGAACAGACCCAGATCTGTCCAGATCATCTTGATAAACCAAGCTCCAATCACCGCCCAAGAGTACACAACAGCAAGGGAAGGAAGCTAGTTGATACTCGAGGGAAAAGAGGGCAGGAGAGTCTATATTGGGGCCATACACTGAACCCCAAATAACTTCAGTAATACCCAGACAGCCATGCAACAAAATGAACCGTGAAAACAGAAATGAAGGTGCATCTCAGGTGATTTCCCGGGTGCTGATACAATTAGGAAGGCAAATCCAAAAAAACTGACATGTACAAAAGCCTGTAGCACTCGAGGTTTCACTCGAACGTCAGGGTGAAATAAAGCAGACTATACAGCAGCAATCCACGTTCAAACAGCAGTTTAATGACTAAAGAAAAACTGCAACCCTAGAGCTTCGGCCCTACAATCAGGCCTTCAATTAGGGGGTACATCCATTACTTACAGGTGCTACCTTTATTCTGGTAGCTTAAATTGATACACACACACACATAGTATAAATAGCCTAATTTCTTTAAAATATTCATCACAAACTCTATCTATAATTAATGAGGGAACAAACTCATTTCTTACACAATGAATACAATATTCAATATTAAATGTTCCCTTATTAAAAGCTACATTTTTACATTATGTTTAGTGACAGAAAAATCACAAATCAGTTGTTTTACATTAAACTTTTTAAATATTCTATTATATTGCACTACTATAAATACTAGTATCATTTAACCAAAAAGTACTATTTGTGCCATTGTGTCTTAACTCACTTAAAGGGCTTGAAAGGAAAAAGAACAAAGATAAGAGAAGAAAAAGGAAAAGGGAGGAGGGGGGGAAGAGGAAAAGAAAAGAAAAAAGGAGGGAGAGGAAAAAAGAAGAAGAAAAGGAAGGGGGAAAGAAAAAAAGAAAAAAGGGGAGAGAGACACACATCCATATGGGGTACTGTCCTCAAAGCCTTAACATGGTACTTATTGTAGAGAATTACATGCTTTGCAACAGTGGACTTGTCATAATCCAATAATGACCTATATATTAAATCCCAAATAACTAAAATTATTTTCATTATTCCAAGACACAACAATACACAAATCTACAATAAGGTAAGGGGGGGAAGGATTTTTGAGGGGATGTGAGGACATGGGAAGGAGTTTAGAGAGGAAACTAAAAAACATAATAAAAACAAAGAAAAGACAAAAAAAAAATCACACAGGTGAGAAACATTCTCACCGATCTGATGAATTAATAATCTAGATAGAGATGGAACTTAATGATGCTCACTGGTTTTTTATATACAGGGTAAAATCAACCTCATCATAAAACCCTACTGGTTGTACAGAGTTCAAGGAAACTATCCAACTTGTCTCTTTTTGATTTAACACATTTAATCGATCACCTCCTCTTTCTAGGGGAGGTACATAGTCAAGGGCCATGAATTTTAAATACCCTGGATCAGAGTTATGGCATTCAGCAAAATGACTACCAAGTGGGCTATGATCACTCTGATTTATAACAGCCCTAATATGTTCCTGGACCCGCAATTTTAATGGCCTAACTGTTCTTCCAATATAATGTTTTATGCATGTGCACCATAAAATATACACTACAAAACCTGTAACACACGACAGAAAGTTATTTATAACTACCTCTCTACCATTAGTTTGATGAAGATATGAACTGCCTTCATTGGCATACCGACAAACATTACAGTGGCCACATTTAAAGAATACATTTGGTTTTGGTGCTAACCATGTTCGTACTCCTATTTTTCCCAGTTTTTAACGGCTCCTTACCATGAATCCTTGATATTCTTTGCTTTTTTTAAATATTATTCCTGGTCTCTCACCTATTTCAGTTTTCAAAATTTCATCTGTCAGCAAAACATGGCAATGATTCGTTATGATATTGCCAACCTGGCCTGCCATTTTATTGAACTTAGTTGAAAAAGTTATACTCTGATTATTTTTTTATTTTAGGTCTGAGTAAGGTCTTTCTTTCTACCTTATTGACGCTAGTAAAAGCTTCTAGCAGTACTTCTTCACAATAGCCTCTTTCTCTGAATCTATTTAGCATGTCTGTAGCCTGTTGTTCAAAATCATGCTGATTGCTACAATTCCTTTTAAGTCTTATTAACTGTCCATACGGGATCAAATTTACTAATTTCTGGGGGTGTGCACTACTAGCATGGAGAACAGCATTAGCTACAGTAGATTTCCTAAACCCTGTAGTCATAACATCTCCACTTTCTGAAGTTCCAACTTCAATATCTAGAAATGATACTTTTTGTTTATCAAAGTGACTTGTGAACTGAAAACACTCCGATGTACTGTTCAGATAATTCAGGAACTGGTTAAATTCCATTTCCAAACCACCCTACACACAAATGATGTCATCAATAAAGCGGTACCATAGTACCACCCCACTGATGAATTAATTCCTTTCGGTGTTCCAAACTCTTCTCCCCATTTGCCCAGTGTTAGATTGGCATAAGAGGGTGCCATTGAGGCCCCCACTGCAGTTTCACATCTTTGTCTGTAGTACGTATTTTTAAACACAAAATAATAGCATTCCAATATAAATTCCAAAGCTTGCAACAAAAATGTTTTTGGCACTGCATCTCCTGAAGCAGGTTTAGATAAATAATGTTGTCTCTTTCCCCCTTTTTTCTTTTTTCATTTTTCTTTCCCCCCTTTCTTTTCTTTTTTCCTCTCCCTCCTTTTTTCTTTTCCTTTCCCCTCTCTCTCTCCCCCCCTTTTCCTTCTCTTATCTCTGTTCTTTTTCCTTTCAAGCCCTTTAAGTGAGTTAAGACACAATGGCATAAATAGTGCTTTTTGGTTAAATTATACTAGTATTTATAGTAGTACAATATAACAGAATGTTTAAAAAGTTTAATGTAAAACAACTGATTTGTGTTTTTTCTGTCACTAAACATGATGTAACAATGTAGCTTTTAATAAGGGAACATTTAATATTGAATATTGTATTCACTGTGTAAGAAATAATGAGTTTGTTCCCTCATTAATTATAGATACAGTTTGTGATGAATATTTTATAGAAGTTAGGCTATTTATACTATGTGTGTGTGTATCTCTTTAAGCTACTGGAATAAAGGTAGCACCTGTAAGTAATGGATTTACCCCAATTGAAGGCCTGATTGTAGGGCCGAGGCTCTAGGGTTGCAGTTTTTCTTCAGTCATTAAACTGCTGTTTGAACTTGGATTGCTGCTGTATAGTCTGCTTTATTTCACCCTGAAGTTCGACTGAAACCGCGAGTGCTACAAGCTTTTGTACATAACGAAATGAACCATCCCTTGGGATCCGTAAACTCCCAAAGTTGGAACTGTGTGCCACGAGCAATTAAAATAGCTACGTCACCCCGGGAGGCAAACTTGACAAATCTGTACACAACCACAAGGCATATTATCTACTCTGAAATGTCTTACTCCACTTATCAACAGAAGTTTTATGGTAAATTTATCACAGTTTTTTAAAGGGGAAAATAAACCTTGCATTATTCCCAATCCATGTTTGGTTAGCTCATGTTCCGTCTCTGTACATCTCTTTTTTGCTTTCTGTTTCCCTCATTTTTATTTTATTTATTGTCTTGGATTACAACCTTTGAGTTAAAAGTCTCTTTTACAGAAGTTCCACACCACGAAGGAAAGACATAACAAAACACAGCAGTAGAGAGTTTGGGACGAAAACGTTTGGGAGTTTGGGATTTTAAATCCAGCACACTGTAGCCACCATACTGCGCCACTATAAAGTCTCTAACCAGTGACGTCATTGGTTAGAATCAGGCAGTGGCTTCTATGCTGAAACTGCTACTTGCATGGGCTGTTACTTTGATGCAAACAAGCACACTGAGGAGCTGATCCATTCTGATTAGTGTAACTGCCAATGCCAGTAGCAGTATCAGTGTCAGAAGCCACAGACTAATTCTCACGATGCAGTCACTGGTTGGAGCATTTATAATGGCACAACAGGGGGTTACATTTAGAACTGTTTTTAAAGGCAAGGGAAACAGAAAAAAGGGAACAAGGTGTAAGTAAACATAAATTGGGAATGTTACAGCGTTTCTGTTCCCTCTTTAAGAACAGCTTCTAAAAATACAGAGGTGTGGGGACCCGTCAATTTGAACTGGTCATTCCACTCTGTGACTACTTGCTCTGGGCTATGAGCTCCAGATTCAATCCTCTCCCTGTGCAATTCATTCCCATTTTGCACCCCCAGGAGTTTATTTTATTATATTTATGCAAGGGGGCAATTTGTTATGGGACAATTTGTATAGGAGCTCATTTTACGTCAGAGCTAATAGTTCAGAGCGACATGTCACAAACAACTGACTGGCGTAAATGGACGTGTAGCCCAGAGGTACTGCATGCTTGGCTTTAAGAACCTTTTAGAGTCCTTGCCTTTAATGAAAGGTGATTAAAGGTTGGGGTGCATCAGCTGACTTCCTCTCTTTTTTATCATATCACTATTTTTCCACCTGCAGCCACTGACCTGCCTCATATTCCAGCCACCGCTCCACCTCCACCACCGACCCCAGAGTTGCACGCCCAGTTGGCATATGCAGCTATACCTTCGAGAGGGGCACCCCCCAGTGCCCCTGCACCAGGCAAGGATCCAGTACCGGCAAGCGTCTGCCCAGGCATCGTTGGCTGATGGAGTAGTAGCCATCCAGCTGCCACGGTCTGTGCTGCCATTTTCCATGTTTTTGCCCCGGGAGTGCAAGCGTGCAATGCCATCGGGTACGTTATGCACCTACACCTGCCGCACTCCATACTTTGCTGCACCATCTCTAGCAGTGCCCCCCGGGTATCACCAGGGTCCGCTGCAGAGTGGTGGCACCCTGGATCCCACCACGGGATAGGAGAGCAGTCCTCTGGATGCTCAATCCTATCCCCCCACCCCCGCCGACCCACAGCCTTGCGGGCTTCACGCCCAAGCCTGGGTCGCCAGCGTGGAATAAGGTGTGGCGTCCAGCGCCTCAAGCATCAGCGCCACCGAGCCAGCCAGCTGACTTCCTCTGTGAGCCAGATTTATGCAATATAGGTATAAGTCAGTATACAGTGAGTATGCTTTGCTTGTAAAACTTTAAATTTGTGAAGTATCTAATGGCAACTCTTACTGTGTATGTTTTGTTCTCTGCATGCTTAGGCACTGTCTTATAGAAGTATGAGAAATGTAGTAGGTAGAAGAGGTTTTGGAGTACTCTGCAGTTACTTTCTGTGTTTGTTTTCTGATCTGTGCTTAGTGACAATTTTACAGGAGTGTGTGAAGTAAGGAGAAAAGTTCTGGATAATGCAGTTTTAGTGCTTACTTGTTTGCTTTCTATTTTTTTTTTTCGAGGGGGTGGCTTAGTTATTGCAATTTGTACTGTAGTTTTTTAATTTTCATTTTTGTTGCATTCCTTGGTGTGTAGTTGGTGCAAATTGCTTTTATGGTGTAGCTTTGTCTTTTGGGGTGGAAGGTATGGTGTTTATGATGTGACTGGATGTTGGTAGTTCTGTCATTTGAATATTGATGCATGATCTCAGAGTTATTCTTTTCAAGGAGTGTGTAACACCCTGTTTGTTCAGATACAACATGGTGGCAGTGTAGTTCATGTTAACCTGTATTACTCAACCTCTTATCATCAGTGCAAGCTCCACCAAAGCCAGGCGAATTGAGCAGAATTCTAGCAGAGTGATGTGAAGCAGAGTCTCACTCAGCAACCAGAACTCGTGCACTCTGCGGTGCAACAGATGGGCATCCCTGCCCTCCAGTGAAGGGTCTGTGGTCAAAATGATCAAAGCACCACACAGACAAACAGGATTCCCCCGAGAGGTTTTGAGGTAGACAACCACAAACGGATGGAGTCCAGCATTGTCTTGGTCACCAGGACTGGTTAGTTCAGTGCTGCCCACAATTTAGACCACTGGTCCCTCAAGTTCCACAAAATGGGCTGTATGTATCTGCAGACCAATGCACCATGGATGTGGTAACGGACATGACACCCTGAAGTCAGATGAAATCCCGGCCAGGGCGCAACTGCCCAACCCAAAATAACTGAGTGTCGGAGCTTCCACAGAGACCCATGCGATCGAGACAATGGTGGGAAAGAACTGAGGAGGGAGTGGGGCCACTCGTACCTTTATAGGGTTGATGACATTGATGGACGTTGACGGTGTGGGTAGCCCCAGCTGTACTGCTGAAAATATTCTGCGTGGATCCTCCTTAATCGACTGAAGTTCCTATGGTGTGACCTGATGACAGATACACCCCTGAAGATGATCAGGTCTTCCGCCCTGTCCAGAGGCAGACAAGCTTTGGCGTGGAGGTAGTCTAGCTCCACTCAAATGAAGAGGTTCATCTGCTTTGTGGGGATATCAGACTTGGCCTAAGGGACCATCAGGCTGAGATCCCAGAATGTTAGACAGTCATATATCTGGATTGCTCCACATCCCACAAGAAGCTCTTCATAGTAAGCCAGCTATCAAGGTATGGAAATACCTTGATGCCTCTGCACCTGAGAAAAGTCATCCTGACTATAGACACTTGGTGAACATCCTGGATGCCAACGACAGGTCGAACAGCACTGTTCTGAACCGATAAGGGTTCTAGTCACCTGAAAGTGGAGAAGCCGCCTGTGTGATAGCTGAATGGGGATGCTGATGCTGCTGTCTCTGCAAGTAGATGGTGCCTAGCTAGCAGGTTCACTAGTAAGCGTCTGGTGGTGGAACTCGGTGAGTGCCTGATGGGGGACGGGCTGGAGACCCCGCCAATGGTGGTTAAGTTGTCAGTCCCGTTCCATGAGGAAGCAGCTTTCAGTAGCAGACATGCTACTGAGGAGGAATCCCATAGTTAGCTGGCTGTAGGTAGCTACTGCATGGCGTCTGTGTCCTTTGTGGTGACCTGCCTATGCTGGTCATAGACAGGGGAGGGGGCGCAGGAGGGACTACACTGAGCAGAAACTCAGTTCCACCTCTGACACCTTTCTCTACTGAATAATACTGCAGAGTTCCACTTGCTAAGGATGACAGTTCCACCGCCTATAAATGTATACACGAGTGTTCCACCTCCTAAACATTTCTAATTTAACCACTAGATATGACACCCCCCTGGGCGCCGGGGAGGCCTGTTGCAGTCCAAAGCCCTTGCTGCGGACAACAAGGTTTTCTGGTGGCAGTGAGTGTAACCTCCCCAGGTTCCCCCATGGGTTACTAGAACCCTGTTTGCATTTTTTTTACAAAAGTAGCCTATGCAGCCAAGTGTTAAACTTCTAAGGCTCCTTTGACAGCTTCGGTCAGTCATTCTGGTTAGAGGTTCCAAGTGGGAGTGGCTTTCACAGCAGCAGCATAAGCCACAACAGAATCTTGCTGTGTCAGTCAGTTTCTGCCTCAGAGCAGTGCAGTTAAGCTTGGGGTGCAGACTGAGGAGAGCCCCAGGAGAGGTGCTACCTCTTTCCTGACCCTTTTGAGCCCCATGTCAGTTCACTGAGACCTGCATCAAGTCGTAGTGGCACCCTTCTCTTGTGTGGAGCCCGAGGTGGTGAAAACCCTGAATGTCAATGGGTCCTGTAACTGTAACTTATGGGATTAACCCCCATTTCTGAGAGACTTTTGACTGAAATGTGCTGCCCAGTTACTGGAATGGCCAGGGTTTTCCCTTCTTGAGGGAATTCCTGCCTACTGAGGGACAATTTTACCTCAGAACTGTCAGAAGACTGTTTAAATACTCAAATCGTGCCTTCACAATGATGAATTTTGTTTGGAAAAGAGCTGCCTCCCCTCTATCCAGAACTGGAACTACACTCACTTCTGTCTGGTACATGAGCAAAAACTTTTTCTCAGATTTGGAAATGTTACTGGAACTGTTTCTCACAGTTTGGAGAGCATGCCCCATCCAATAAAAGACTCTGTGGAGTATGGGACTTTGGTAAATGGAGGAGCTCACGCTGGGACATGTGAACCCAGAGTTGTTCCAATGTTTAAACTAGGAAAGGGGGAGTTTGTAGCTAGGGAACCTACTGGCTGCAGCATGGAAGATAGGAACTTAGCTGACACTCCCCCAGAAACACAGAACATCCTACTTCAAGCGGTAATCAAGTATAAGATACATAAGAAATCACAGGGGGACCATAAAAAGGACCAAGAAACCAAAAAGAGGCAGCAGAAACCAAAGAAAGGAAGAAAATGTGCTCCCGAGGATACCCGGAGGGGAGTGAGTTTCAATGCAAACAGCATGGGAAATAAAATGAGTGACCTACAGGCAATAATGACGGACTCCCAACTAGACTTGGTGGCAATAACAGAAACATGGGCTACAAACAACAATGATTGGGACCTCTCGATACCAGGCTACTTGCCCTTCAGAAGAGACAGGAAGGAAGCCGGGGGGGGAGGGGTAGCACTTTATGTACGGGAAGGATGTACGGGAAGGAAAGAGAGACACAACACTCAACATCTGTGAAAAGGAAGGGGTAGAATCTTTGTGGGTGCAAATCAGCTCTACAATGGGAAAAAAAGATCCTCCTCATGGTCGTATATAGGCCACCAGGGCAAACAGAGGACAGAGATGAGTTACTTCTGGAGATCAGGGGCATGGCACAGAAAGGGGAAACCATGATAGTACGTGATCTGCACATGCCTGACGTTGACTGGGGTATCCCATTGACTAGATCCTCTAAGAATCAAAAAGTAGCCCAGGCCTTATATGACAGCCTACTCACCCAACTAGTTAACACTCCTACTAGACTTGACACCATCCTCGATGTGGTCCTTGCCAACTCGAATGTGACTGGCACTGTTAAGGTTGGGGAGCTACTGGCTAATAGCGACCACAACTCCGTCTGGTTTGAGCGGTCTCTAGAAGATGTCAAATCTAAATCCAGGATGGAAGTCTTTAACTTTAAAGGAGCTAACTTCGAAAGAATGAGGCATCTAGTTGGGGAAAAACTGTTCGGGATCCATGAGGCAGTAGAGGTGGAAGACATCTGGGGACAGGTTAAACAAGCCACTCTAGAAGCCAAGCTGTGCATTAGAAAGAAAACACAAATTGCACATACCCCAATAATGCAAAGCATCATGGGAAGCATATGCAAATGCCCATGAATTAATTTGGACTGGCTCAAATTTAAGCAGAATTGCATGGTGCCAGAAGACCTCACAACACAATCAGCAAAGCCTGAGAACAGCAGAGACAGACACGTGTTTCGTCCTTATCTGGACTCATCAGTGTGTCATATCTGTACCTCAGCCCAGGGAGAGATAGCCAGCCACCCTATAGGGGATCTTATTAATTTGGGTCATGGGCTGCCAAAAAGTAGAAAGAGAAGAGAACAACAAAAGAACCCCAGAGCAAATACACTGGGGCAAGGGTCATCTTGGAGGATATTGTCCATACAGCCACATTTTAAAGAAAACACAAATTGTACATACCCCAATAATGCAAAGCAACATGAAAAGCATATGCAAATGCCTATGAATTAATTTGGACTGGCTGAACTTTAAGCAGAATTACATGGTGCCAGAAGAGCTATGCATTAGGACAGTAACAAAAAAGAACAGGCACAAGAGGCCCATTTGGATCACAGGCCAGGTCAGAGAAGCAATCAGGAACAGAAGGAAGATTTTCACAAATATAAGATGAACCAAGGGGATTGCAAATGAGACTACACTCAAAAAAGCTAAGAGGGCAATGAGACTGACCAAAGCAACAGAACAGCATCATATTGTGGTAGAGTTAAATCAGGAGACAAACAATTATTTCGATACATTCAGGAAAAGAAGGAAAAAAAGAGGGGGTATATCTAGATTGATAGATTAAGACATGATCATCAAGGAGGATGAACAGAGGGCAACTACTCTTAACAACTTCTTCTGTTCAGTATTCACCATGGAGCACGATGAGCCAATCCTGGATAGTGGCATAAGGGCTGAAGACAGAGGGATCCCAAGTATGGAGGCACCAACATTCACCATAGACAGGGTTAGGGAAGCACTGGTGCACCTCAAAACAGACAAAGCTCCTGGACCTGATGGACTGCACCCGAGGGTGCTAAGGGAACTAGCAGAGATATTAGCAGACCCCTTGGCACATTTGTTCAACCACTCACTACAGACAGGTACCGTGCTTTGGGACTGGAGAAGGGCAGATGTGGTACCTCTCTACAAGGGAGGAAGCAGGGAGGAGATTCAGTTGTTGGGGGGGGTATGGTGCCTGCCTGGCGCCATGGCTTGGCGGGACAGGGAGCGAATCCTCAGGATCGTGGGAGCAGCTGCATGAGGAGGGAGGTGGATGTCACTGTCCGCCTAGGAACAAATTATCTGGCTGTGAAAGGGATCAGAGCAGTGCAGAAGGAGTTTGTGGAACTAGGGAGGGGCCTTAGACAAGTAGCATGCATGGTAACCTTCTCGGACGTGCTGCCTGTCTATGGCATGGGTGAGGCTATGGTGCTCTGTACCGTGGGATTCAATCAATGGTTGCAAAACTGGTGCAGAGCTCAGGGTGTTGGCTTCATTAGGGACTGGGGGTCCACCTGGAGGGATACAGGCCTATACTGGCACAATGGTCTGTATCTGTCCAAGAGGGGAACCAGGATCCTGGTGACAGGTTTAAATGCTTCATTGGCAAGCATCTAAACTAGCCAAGGGGTGAGGCACTGAAAAGGAGCAGGGAAATCCTAGACCTCCCCCCAAAAAATCAGGGTAGTTAGTGAGGTAAACACCAAGATAGAGAAGTCGATAGAAAGTAGGGCAGGCATCAATGGAAGAAAAAGGCAACAGCAGTAAGAGCAGAGATGGGGCTAAATAGGGTAAGGCCATCAAAAAATGGAGAGCGAAGAGTACCAATGCCCATAGTCTAGGTAACAAGCTCCCTGAACTGGTGGTCTTGATGGAAGGGGAACGCCTGGATATCGTGGCAGTCATAGGAACATGGTACACAGAGAACCACAACTGGGATGTCAACAATACCAGGATACACAATCTACAGAAGGGACAGAGAGGGTAGAAGAGGAGGAGGAGTAGCTCTCTATATAAGGGAAGAGATCAAAACAACGGAACTAAAGGGTAAACAGGGAGGACAGGAGGCACTGTGGGTCACCCTGGAGACTGGAAATGGCACATCACAATCTGCACGAGGGTTGTATACAGACCCCGGTCTCAGGGGGAGGAGATGGACGAGGAAATGATAAAAGGCATCCTTAGGATGGCAGAAAAAGGGGAGATATTATTGATGGGGGACCTGAATATGCCAGATGTTAACTGGAGCACCTTTGCTGCAGCCACATCCAAGAGCAGGGTCGTTCTTGATGCCCTACAGGAGGCATGCTTCAGACAGCTAGTGCTGGAACCCACTCGGGAGGGAGCAATCTTAGACCTGGTACTCTCAAACAAGGACGGAGAGAGGATCTCAGATCTAGAAGTGGGTAGCCACCTGGGAACAAGTATCCACCAAACAGTGTGGTTCATGATAAACACAGCCATAGAGTCAAGCCATACAAAAGTGAGAGTACCGGACTTTAGCAGGGTTGACTTTGTCAAAATGGGAGAGTGCCTCAGAAAAGCACTAGCAAACAGGCAAGAAGGAGGGGTGGAGGAACAATGGGGAAACATAAAAACTGCCACCACAGAGGCAACAAGCCTTTGTGTGAAGAATATAAATCAAAAATAAATAAAAAAAAAACCCACTATGGTTCTCAAAAGAAGTGGTGAGGAAGTTTAGGGAGAAAAAGACAGCATTTAGGACGTATAAAGAAACACAGAAGGAGCAGGACAGAGAATTGCACTAGTTAAAGCAGAAGGAAGCAGGGAAGGCAGTCAGAATAGTAAAGGAGCAAACAGAGGAAAAGACAGCCAACTCGGTTAAGAAGGGGGATAAAACCTTTTATAGGTACATTAGGGAGTGAAGAAAGACCAAGGGAAGGATAGTGAGGCTTAATAAAGGGGAGAGTGGGTGGTCAGAGAGTGACAGTGAAAAAGCAGGGATACTGAATGACTACTTCTGCTCAGTATTCACAAAAGAAGAGGGGGAGGTACCTAATCCAATCAACAGAAGCATTCTGGATAGGGGGTCGATACCAGTCCTTTCACAGAAAAAAGGGTTCTGAAAGAACTCCTAAAACTGAAGGTGGACAAAGCAATGGGGCCTGACAGGATTCACCCCAGAATTCTAAAAGAACTAAGGGGAGAACTAGTGACACCACTGACTACCCTTTTTAACAAATCATCGGAGGAAGGTGTGGTACCAAAGGATTGGAGGAGGGTGGATGTGATTCTCCTTCACAAAAGTAGGAGCAAAGAAGAGGCAGGAAACTACAGACCTGTTAGCTTGACCTCAGCGGTAGGGAAAATGATGGAATCACTTCTGAAATAAAGAATGGTTGAGTACCTAGAGGCCAGCGGGGCACAGGACCCAAAGCAGCATGGATTCAAAGCAGGAAGGTCATGTCAGATGAATCCAGTAGATTTCTTTGACTGGGTGACCAAAGTAGTAGACCAGGGAGGGGCTGTGGACATGGCCTACCTAGACTTTAGCAAGGCATTTGACAGTCCCACACAAAAGATTAATAAACAAATTAACCAGCCTGGGAGTGGGTCCCAGGATGGCAGCCTGCGTAAAAATTGGCTGGACAACAGGACACAAAGGGTAATAGTAAACTGAGTCCACTCCAAAGAAAGGGGGTTACTAGCAGGGTACCTCAGGGTTCAGTACTGTCCAGTCCTTTTTAATGTCTTTAGAAGTGACACTGCAGAGGGACTGGAAGGAAAAGTATGTCTCTTTGCAGACGACACAAAGATCTGCAACAGGGTTGATACACAAGGCGGGGAGTGGAAAGGATGAGAAGGGACTTGGCAAGGTTGGAGGAATGGTCAAAAGTGTGATAGCTTAGATTCAATGCAAAGAAGTGCAAAGTAATGCACCTGGGAAACAAAAACTCAGGGGAAGTGTACACAAGTGGGGGAGGGGGTGTTAACAACAACAAAAATGAAAAGGAACCTGAGAGTAGTTATATCAGATGACCTAAAGGTGGTAAGCAAGAAATGTGAGAAGGCAGTAAGGAGGGCTGGGGGTATACTGGGATGTATAGGGAGAGGCATCACCAGTAGTACTGGAGTACTGCGTGCAGTTCTGGAGACCCCATCTCTGTAAGGACACAGACAGGATGGAGGCAGTCCAGAGGAGGGCAACTAAAATGGTGCAGGGTCTGCAACAGAAGCCATATGAAGAGAGACCAAAGGAGCTTAATAGGTATACCCTCGAGGAAAGGAGGGACAGGATAGAAACGTTCAAGTACCTCAAGGGTATCAACAAAGTCCAAGAGGGCAGCATCTTTCAGAAAAAGATGTGCAAAAACAAGAAGGGCACAATTTGAAGCTAGAGGGAAGGATGGCTCAGGGGCAATCTGAGGAAGTATTTTTTCACAGAGAGGGTGGTGGATACATGAAACTGTCTTCCTGAGAAGGTCATGGGGTCAAAAACAGTGGAGGAATTCAAGAATGCATGGGACAGACATAAGGCAATTCTGGTGGAGGGTAGAAAGAAGTAGGCTGTTGGTTAACAAGAATTTGCAGCTTGAGGAGTCTCGTGATGCTCGCCTCCGAGTAGCAGCTCTCAAACCACGCTCCTGCCTCACCTGCATTAAATCGCTTTTATTACAGCAATCAAGGTTAACATTTCTTACCAGACTACTACGAGTTGGAAATACTCTGCTGGTCCCTCTCTGCCAGATCCTGCAGCACTCTTGGTAGTTTGTGACAGCCATGGATTCAGAAATGCGCCAGGCGCCTCCTCATCACACACCACTTGAAACCCTGGAGAAAAGTACGAAGTGCACCAAAGGCCAGAGTTCGACGACCGTGAAGCCTACTACTACCACCTCAGTGCCGGCCATACTGACAGAGACCAAATTCCTAGAAGAATTTCAGTCCTTCAAGACAGCACTACAAGACTTAACAAATGAGCTTAGATCCTTGAGGGCTGACCTAGAAGAAGCCACAAAAGTAATCTCAGATGTGGCTCTCTGTACGTCTTCCTTTGAGAACTGGCATGACAGGGTTGAGCCTGACAAAGCATCTCTCTGACAAAAGTTAACAAAAATGGAAGCCAAATTGGAAGATCTGGAAGGTTGTAGTCGCCGGAACAATATAGTCATCTTCGGCCTTCCAGAAGATGCTGAGGGCTCCGCACCTGTTCTCCTTTCCCAAAACTTGCTGGCGAAGATTGCAGGCCCCTCTCCCAAAAATCTGGTCTACATCATTGAAAGAGTGCAATGATCCCTACGTCCCAGGCTGACAGAAGGCTCCCCTCCTCACCCTTTTATTCTGAAACTGTTAAACAACATGTACTCACTAAGACAAGGGACCTTAAAGAAATACTGTCGGATCGTGTCAGAATTCGGGTAGCCCAGGACCTCCCCAAGGCCACCAGACAAAAGTAGTCCACATACCACCCTTTCGTAACTAAGTTCATAGCTGCTGGAATCCGATTTAAAGTTGCTTGCCCAGCCTGGTTATCAGTTCTCCACAATGGATCCCTGGACCTCCTATGACTCGGCCGAGTAATTTATTTATTGAAATTGTTTCACCAAGAAAAGCACACTGAGCAAGAACTGCTCGTCTCCCGGTGCGACCTGTGAGGAGGGGCACAGTGGGGAAGAGGACAAGGGTAGTCCAGGTCCTGACATATATACATACAATTACAATACAGTTGAAAACATTTGACAGAAATAGTTGGGCGTAGATGACAATTTACCCTTACTTATAGTATAGTAGCAATTACATGGGGAAGTCATGCTTTATACCTTGAAAACATATAATTAGATAATACAGCTGCATACTGTATGTTTGACAGGAATAGGTGAGTGTGGATTAACACAAATACCCTAATAGTCAAGAGTAACAGTTACAATGAGGAAATCCTGCTAAGGTATTGGGTTGTGGTATATAATAAGATAGGGGTAAGTGCAAGCTAGCTAGCTCAAAAGTTGGGGTAAGCTTCCCCAGAGCTGAAAAAGTTATTTCCTGACCTCCTCAAGGACTGCTGAATACTGTCTTCTGATGCCAGTCTTATTTCTGAAAATGTTGCCATACCATTCATGACAGGATCTGCATACCACTCCGAATAGACTGTGTTTTGCCCGGTCATTATTAACGACTTTACCATGGTCCCTTACACAAGGCATCCACACCGGTTCTACAGCGGCTTATCTGTCCTCCCCCCCCCCCTTACTTACTCAAAGAAATCTAGTATCTTGGGATGGAGGTCGTTTCTGACCTTTTAACTGGTTAACAAGGAAGCGATGCACCTTTTGAAGAAGTGGGGTGGTTTCGCCATACTCTAACGTACATACAAATCCCACCACAACTCTTGGCTGATGGATATGTTTTCTGGTAATATTTCTGTTTTTATTTTCTGCAGTGTTGGATGATCTACTACTGCCTTTATCCCTTTACATCTGGAATAGTGGACATGTAACCGGACTTTAGCAAAGTTGTTTTTCTCTATTATTTATCAAATAGATTTCTGGCTGGCGGAATATAGTCTTCACTTTCTTCGTCTGTTTTTTTAGAATTCTAATGTGAGGACAACGTTTATCCAGCTAACTGCTAAGCCTTAGCTGCCTACTACCTCCATATCCCTTCCTTAGATGTCGACTTTATTAAATGCCTTGTGGATAATGACCTCCATCTCAAGGGAATTTCACTGTTGAAGCTTACTAGCTGGGGGTCAGTTATTAAAATTTGTTACTAAAATACATTACACGATCAATTTATTGCTGGTTAGCCTATACTATCACATTCCCGTTTTAAGGTTGTTAAATAGTTGCTCCATACACTAGAAGGTAGGACTAATTTTTAGGTAAGACACTTACCTTTTTTCTAATGCAGTGCTGCTAATTTGTTTAATGCTGCTTTTGATAGGTTGGGGCAGGAGAAAAGGTTTGTATATACTGTTTTTGGGGCAACTGTCATGAGCGGGGTAAAAGGAAGGAAACCCTCCGCTACCTGAGCCTGGGTCAGTTACACTCTGATGTTCCTATGGCATACATTCCATGCCCTGACAAATTCCTCAAGACCATCTCTGTTGGGATGTATTACTGTGGGGACAGAGTTGGATCCCCAATATCATCAACGGCCATAGTTCAGAGCCGCTCCCCCCTTTTATATTTTGGGAGTGGAGATGGTTCAATTAGAATAAATCGTTTAATGAACTACTGACATATATCTTATATTTCTACTAGTTGGGACATAGCAAGGAGTTGGAGGGTGGTTACCTGTGGGGTGGGGGTTGTAATCTGTTTTAGCTTTTGGTTTTCGTTTACACATGACTGGGATGGGGCTCTGGGATTATTGCATTGGGACTGTATACCAGTTACAATCTTTCTGGTTCATTTACTCTTATGGAATTGTTTGGGTTTTATGAGGGAGGTGGATCAGTTATGGGTTTTGTAAGTTGTGGGACTTGTTCTTTATGTTTTGGGTCTTTTCTTAGTCATATTGGCAGGGGGGAAGGGGGCACACCACCATTACAACTTAATATCTTACTTGCAAGACTGGAAATACTGGTTTCTGGATTGTGGAAATTACTTCTACTATTTGCTGGCTGTTATCATGGCCTTAGCCCTTAAGTGCTGTTCCTGGAATGTAAAAGGTGCCCAATCTCCCACAAAAAGAGACAAAATTCTGCTTCATCTTCGTAAACTGGATGTGCATGTTGCCTTTCTACAAGAGACTCATTTGCCTCCATCCCAGGTTCTCCAGTTTAGGCATTCCTGGGCTGGATAGGCCTTTGGGGCTGGTCTAGACCCGCGCAAAAGAGGCATAACCATCTTAGTATCTCGGAGGGTGCCCTTTCAGCTGCTCCATGAAACTGTGGACCCTCCGGGCAGGTTTCTCATTCTGCATGCTCTACTTGGCCACTCAGATATCCTACTGTGTACTATCTACGGCCCTACAGCCCAGGACCCTCACTTTTTTACTACGTTAATGTCACATTTAGCACCTTGGTTATCTGTTCCCATACTTCTTGGAGTGACTGGAACCTGGTCTGCTGCAATAATCTCGATATATCTAGCTCTAGTCGCCAATCCCTCTCCCCTGCTCAATTATCCCTCCATGACATGATGCGCTGCATGGGTCTTCTGGATCCCTGGCGGACCCTCCATCCTTCCCTGCAGGAGTTTTCCTTCCACTCACCTCCCCATAACACATTCTCTAGAACTGATTACTTCTTTTTGGGGATTGAGCACCTTTCTGGAATCTTGTCTTATCATTACCTGGCCAAGGTGATTTCCAACCATCACTCTACACTACTTCATTTGTCCTTTTCTTTTTCACCAAACAGGGATAAGGTCTAGAGATTCAATTCCCAGTTACTCAAATCTGATTACTTGGTCAAACAACTCCAGATCTTTATCTCTTCTTTTTTGGACACCAATTCCCCAACAATGTCTACGTTAGATTTCCTATAGGGTGCTCTGAAATGTTCCCTAAGGGGTGAAATCATCTGTTTAGCCTCAATCAGGAAAAAAGTAGCCTCCCAAGAGATGTCCTCTCTCCTGGACCAGATCAAAACCCTGGAAGGGAATATCTCTTCCGCCTCCCCTCCCTTGGACTGGAAACAATTAGAAACTCTTCCGTCACGCTGTCATTCCTTATTGGGTGAGAAGGCGGAACACCTTATTCTATATACTAAGATCAACTATTTGGCCAAGGAGAAAAAGCTAGGAAGCGTCTTGCCTTGCGTCTGCGAGCTCAGACCTCAGATAGACTAGTTCCCTCTCCGCAATTCCTCTGGCCAAATTATCACATCCCCTTGTGAAATCACTTCCTGCTTCCAGGAATATTACCAGGCACTGTATAAACTGCCCTCTTCCCCTTTCTGCAGAGACCACCTTGAAACATTCCTGCATGGTATTCACCTGCCACACCTGGACCCATCCCAAACTGCAATGCTACAAGCTCCCCTGACTTTATCGGAGATCCTGGCAGCCACTGATGCCCTCCCTCTGGACAAATCCCCGGGCCCAGATGGATACTCCTCGAATTTTTATAAAGCCTTTAAACAATTGTCAGCCCCTATCCTTCGACACTTTTAATTATATTTGCCAACAAGGTCTCTCAGACTTTTCCTTCACAGAAGCTACCATAGTGGTGCTCCCAAAGCCTGGCAGGGATCCCTTGGTTGTATCTAATTACCGGCGAATATGCTTTATAAATGTTGATCGTAAGATTCTTGCAAAGGTGCTGGCTGGCAGGATGAATAAGGTTTGTCACTCTCTCATTAGTCAAGAACAGGTTGGGTTCATGACTGGTAGGTCTTCTGCAGATCACTTGCGTAAATTATCTCATCTATTCTCTGTGTCCAGGGATTCCTGTGTCCCTTGGTCCTGGCATCCCTGGATACAGAGAAAGCCTTTGACATGGTCTCATGGGACTACCTGTTTAATCTGCTGCCCAAATTTCATATTCCCCTTACATTTATTCAATGGGTGAAAGTACTCTATACCCGGCCTTCAGCCCATATTTTATGCAATGGTATTTTGTCCACTTTCTTCACTTTACATCAGAGCACTAGGCAAGGCTGTCCACTCTCACCCTTTCTTTTTAACTTATTTCTAGAACCACTAATAAGGAAAATCAACATCTCTCCTTAAGTTTCCGGTATCCCTGTAGGACTTCATCGGTATAAACTGTCCGTTTATGCGGATGACATCCTCTTACACGTTACCTCTCCGGCTACGTCTCTGCCTGCTGCCCTGGAAATTATTGGGGATTTTGGACGGTTATGTAATTATAAACTGAACTTAGCAAAAAATGAAGTTATGCCACTCAACTCAGTCACCTTTTGGTCCAACACTGAACACTTGGGCTTTGTCTGGGTCCAAGATAAATTAAAAATACTTGGGCATGCACCTCACTCTGTCCCTGATTAAGATGAAGCAGTATAATCGGGATACTGTTGTTACCTGCCTTAAGCAGTACTTGGACCATTGATCCCTACTGCCCACCTCCATCTGGGGCAATCTGAATATTTTGAAAATGAATGTCCTACCCTGCCTTTTATGCCCGTTGCAGATGTACAACTACTTTCCTCCAAAATCCTGGTTCTTTCAAGTGGACAGACTTGTATCTTCCTTTTTGTGGCACGGTAAAACTCCCCGGAGGGCTTTTTTCAAACTTCAGAGTACCAGAGACCGTGGTGTTCTGCAAGTGCCCAATTTATACTTTTACTTAACTGCACCAGATTTTTTCAATGGCTCCAGCCTCCATCAGAAGATATCTCTTGCCCCATGTCACTTTGTGGCTGGAGATAGGGCGGTGTCCATGCTCTCAACTGAGCTTGGATACACGTGCTCTGTTCTACATTCCTCTTAAAAAAGGCCCCTGGTTACTACGTTAATACCCCTATCACAGAGTCTATATGGACACACCCACACAGCTGTACTCTACTCTACGTACCTCCCCACTGGAGGATATTTCTCAATCCCTAATGAGAAATCCCAATTTCAGGATTGGGGGCAGTTTACTTAATTCATCCTTTTGGCCTTTTGCTATGGTGAAAACGGTACCGGACTTGGTCAAAAATCAGAGGCTACTCTCCTTCAAAGAAGCACAAGTCAAATTTCGATTGCTTTCCACAGCCTGTTTTAAATATCTCCAATTTACACATATGCTCTTGCACCATTTTGGTTTGGGATACTGGGACAATTCTTATTACACTCATAATCTCTCAATGGTACTTTCGGACCCCCTCTTCCATACCATTTCATATTATTAATCGCCAGTCATACTCTTATGTGGCTAACTTACTGGGATCAGGTTTCGCTTCCCACTGACTCTTCCCATAACAGGCCATGGCTCTGGAGACATTTATACAAACATATTAAATTGGACCGTTACCATGTCCTCTAATTTCAGATACTGCATAACCTCTATTTCACTCCCCAAAAAATTAAATATAATGGGTAGACTTCCCTCAAATATCTGTTCCATATGCAGTAAAGCTCCAGGCACATTATATGACATCCTCTGGCGATGTGAGAAAGTCACTCTGTTTCGGGAGGCCATTTGCTCCAGATTAGATCCACTTTCAGGCTTGTCTGATGCCTTCCTTCCAGAAATTTGTATACTGGGGGAATATAGGGATACCCTGATCTGTAACCAACGATGATACATGGCTCTAATCTTGGTCTGTGCGAAGAAGGTAATAATGAGACACTGGCTTGACAAACATACTCTGTCAATGAGCGGTTTCGGGAAATCCTTTTTGCTCTACAAGCTGAACAGACAATTGCCAGTTTACTGAACCGTCTTCGCACCACCAGCAGATCTGGGAACTTTTCCATGCTTTGTTAGCACTATAATTGACTGGGGACCTGATGCCCTTTATTATCTCCACAGTCTCTATCATTATGTAGTCTCGCAACTGGCAGTTACTGGTACTTCTTCAATGGTGTGCACTTGTAATTTTTTTAGCACTGCCTTTTCTTTCTCCTGTTGCCCCCCCCAGTTTATTATTCTTTTTAAATGTCTGAGTCTCTGGTGGTGGTGTGGGGGGGAAGAGGATGTTGTTAGTATTGTTTATAACTAATATTTACATTCACATTGTAAGGTACCTCACCTTTTATTATCCTATATGTCATACTTGTTGGGAACATATTCAACTTGTTGTTTTATATTTTTCCCGTGGTTTCAAATTAACTATGTTATCCTGTTAAAAAAAATTTAATAAAGTATACGTAATTTGAAAAAAAATAGAATCTGCAGTTTATCCAACAGTTAGGGAACTGGGCAGACTAGGTGGGCCAAGAGGTCCTTATCTGCCGTTAAAGTCTATGTTTCTATTAGACCGGCAACTACAGACCGGTGAGCCTCACATCTGTAGTTGAGAAAATAATGGAATTGTTAATTAAACAGGATCTAGTAGAATACCTGGAAGGGAACAGACTCCAGGATGGGAGACAGCATGGATTTGTGGTGGGGAGGTCATACCAGACAAACTTCATTATGTTCTGTGACTGGGTGACAAAGGAAGTGGAGTTCACCCTGTGGATCTCCTCTACTTCAATTTTAGTAAGGCCTTTGATTCAGTGCCGCATAAGCGCCTATTAAGGAAATTAGATGACCTAGGCACTACCGGTAGCACAGTCAGGAGGGTGGGATACTGGCTAAAGAACAGACAGCAGAGAGTAGTGGTCAATGGGGTGAGGTCAGGTGAGGGGGAGGTCCCTAGTTGGGTGCCTCAGGTATCGGTCTTGGGTTCAGTCCTTTTTAATATGTTCATTAGTGACACTAGTGAAAGGATTCAAGACAAAATGGCACTCTTTGCAGACAACACTAAGTTAGGTGGAAGGGTTGAAGCACCGAGGCGTTTGAGGGACCTGTAGAAACACCTGAAAAAATTGGAGAGATGGTCCACTGTTTGGCAGTTGCAGTTCAACGCTAAAAAATGCAAGGAGTTGCATCTGGGTAAAGAGAACCCCAGAGCTGAATATTGGCTTAATGGGGTCCAACTCAGCACCTAACATGAGGAAAGTGATCTAGGGGCCATAACATGTGATATCCTTAAAAATTCAAGCCTATGCAACAAAGCATACAGCAACACGAGCAGAATGTTGGGATGCACAGGGAGAGGTTTTGACAGTAGGGACAAGGAAGTAATCCTCCTAGTGTAAAAGTTACTGATGAGACCTCACCTGGAGTACTGTATCCTGTTCTGGAGCCCTCACCTCAGGAAGACCAAGAATAGACTGGAGATTGTGCAGAGAACAGCGACCACGATGGTGCAGTGCCTCCAGGGGCTCTTGTACAAGGAGAGACTAAAGATATTAAACATGTATTCTCTGGAAACTGGAAGGGAGAGGTGGATATGATTGAAACATTCAAATTCATGAGAGACATTAACAAAGTGTCATACTCAGAAATGTTCAATACAGTAGACAGCTCAGTCACTAGGGGGCATGAATGGAAGCTGCGGGGTGGGAGCTCCAGAAGGGACCTGAGGAAATGGTACTTCACAGAAACAGTCACTGAACCCTGGAACAGACTGCCCACTGAGGTCATGGGCACTAAAACTGTGGCAGCTTCAAAGAGAGAATGGGACAGGGTAACAGCTCATCTGGGCCCAGGGGGTCCAGGACTTGGGGGGGGGGCGCTAGGTACTGGGACCCATAGAAGGTCTCGGTAACCCCTGGACAGACTTGATGGACCTTTGGTCTCCTTCTGTCATCATCTTTTATATTTCTATGCTTCTATGTTCACTTTCTGGAAAATAATTGAAACTAGTAAATTGTGAGCCCGCTGTTCTTCACACTAATTCTGGACAATCTCCATCCTAGGTCCATAGCCCGGAAGAGGGATGGACAGGAATATTGTTTCTTGTACCCTCTAAGGAAAGGGGGAAGACCTGAACAAATAAACTTGCCATAAATCACTACTGTGGATTTTTGGCCTTTGTTGTACCTGTTTCTGCACCTGCAGCCCCAATGGGCAAATGTCTGCTAGCCCACTGTGTCAAAATAAAACCTACTACTTGGGTCTAGTTCTGTTGTGGATATTAGTCTGTGAGTGGATTGTGTGTTTCAATGGTACCCCCCAGAGCCATGGCCCACCCTGGTTCCCAGTAAAAAATACAAACTTTTTTGTGTTCTCTTCCAACCCCGAGGACCGAGCCAGGTAAACATCCTAGCCAGGGGAGTGTGAGGACTGTCTGTAAAAGCAAGTAATCATTACACATATGATGAAGTGTGGTATACAAGGAAATATACTCATTGAGGGGGCTATAAGGCCACAAACTCAAAGGGTGAAAGGCCTTATTTGGTTAGCCCCCAAGATGGGTATTATTTTTGTATATATCGGACTTACCCATCCTTTATGTTAAACCAAAAGGACAGCTAATGTTCTCTTTAGAATGTATTTCCGATCATTTCTGTGTTTGCCTTTTCTGTTTTTTGTCCCACAGTTTTTTCATAGTGTAGTTGAGTTTTTGGTTTGGATAGTGTTTTGGTCCTATTATTTCTCCACAGTGTAGGGTTCTATTAGATAAGGGGACGCTGTCGTCGAGGCACAGGTCAGGAAGCATAGGAAGATCAAGAGGTGGTATAAAATTCGCAAGTAGCGTTTTATTTTTCCAATAACAGTAAAATAAAAAAATTAAACTGTTCAGTATAGCTATTTATAAAGGCAATACAAACACAGAAAACAAAGTCCTTCATCTGAGGATATCTCTAATTCCAAGTTTCAGTCTTGCTCTCTTTCAGTAGCAAAAGTATTGCTGCTCTTTTTACAAGTCTTTGCCTGGGAACTCGTTAACAGAATATTCTGTTTTTCAGAAAATGCTCTTGTCAGTTTCTTTCCTTGCAGGTGCAACAAAACAGTAGATGGTGTCCCAGAACTGACCTCTTATTGACAACTCTGGAAAGATTTTGCAAACCAGCATCTCAGATTAACCCCTTGAGTTCCAAATAGCTTTTTGCAATCATTTCAACAATATAACTACTGTATATACATTTTCAAACCGAAGGATCCCAGTTTCACATAAACGTTCACACATATTTTATAACTTCAGATATGGGGAGAGAAAAGACAGAACAGCAAGTGAAGGCAGAGAAAAATTTGACTGCTTAGCCAGACAAGAGACAGAAAAGAAGAGGATGGAACAGATCTTTGCGTTTAGCTCTTTCTACATAACAAATGGAACAGGGTTTGGTCAACCCTGTCACATACTCCCCTCTTTAAGGGGGAACCTGTTTTAAAAAAAAAAATTTCCAAAACTTTCTGCAAATTCTCCGTTAACATTAGCTTATAAGCTTTACAGTTCTTAGCATATGCAATATCTCTTTTTTCCATAACAACCAGGACAGCAAATAGTTACGTTTAAACCCACGCATTTTTCAATCTTCTGAATTCTCAATTCTAATGGTTGTACAGCAAACAGTTAAGTTTAAACCCATGCATGTTTTCAACCTTCTGAATTCTCAATTCCAGTGTTTCTAATTTAGCAGTTTAGCCATTAACATTGCAGCAAAAGCATTATACTGTTACCCATATATCTCTTTTCTTTATGTCTCTCCCAGCCCTGGAGGAAGCATACTTATTTTACCACAATGCCACCTCCTTCCCCAGGTGGTCTTTTTTGGGCCTTCTGCTTCTCCTGATCTCTGGGAAGAAAAGGCTTTTTTTTCCTGCAGGGTAACAGCACCCTTCTCTCTGGTGGCTACAGCTAACATTAACTGGCAGGCAACGCAGGCTCTACAGTAGGTTGCTACCTGTCTGTAGGCTTCTGGACAGTGAAAATGTGACAGAAGGTTTGCCAAGGTTTCCTTCTTACTTAGATGCCTCCCACTGTGATCAGTGTGGGCCCACTGCATCACCTGCATCCAACATCTGGTGGGAACAACCACCTACTCTTTCATCTTGTTTAACCTGGGGTCAGGATGTAACCTGTATAAAACCCTTTTCTCCACAACACAATGGAGACGGGCTCAGTTAACCACCTCAGGATCAATATGTACACCATCAATATTTGTCACATACTGGTATAACCTGTAAACATGTGTATCCCCATTTTGTAGCATACCCCAGTCTCTGAAGCTCCAGAAAATCCCTTATTTAACAAAAATATCAGTCCCTTCAGCCATTTCATCGGCTTCTTCCTCACTTTTCAGCTGCTCTACTAAACGGGCCATGCCTCCATCTCTGATCACATGATCTGCATCTCGGGGTGTCCTTTCTTCTCCACCACGACCAAGCACCTCTTCACTGACAGTCTCCATACCACTTACACTTGATCCTCCATGACATAACACCAGGTGTTCCCCCATCTCAGATTCTGGATCAAAAAGGCAGCACCCAGGAAACACAGGAAGCTCCAAATGCTGCATTTCAATCTCTGGCATCACGACTCTGAACTGGTTCTTTGTACTGCAACTGGACTCCATCTGGCATCTGTCTGCAACAGATGGGGCCTCTCCTCGCCACCTTGACTTTGTCCAACTTGTTCAGGGGTTTGCCTTTCCTGGTGGATTCACAGTGCTGCCCCTGGAGAATTACACAGACCCCTGGGTATCTCTGCTCAGCCTCTATCCATCGTTCTGTGAGCCAGTTCACCAGTTCTGTTAAGGTTTTCACCATCTGCATAATTTTCTTCACTGCCCAAAAGTCATATTTCAGCCACTCCATAGTGTCTCTCTTACGTGCAGTACTGCCAGTCAGACCTGCTCCTTGTTGTATAGTCCACCATCTGAAGAAGGCAGGCAGGCTTTCAGGTTCTGTCCCTGCCTCCTTTTCTTTTTCCATCACTGGTGCTGGCTGAACAGTCTCCGTTTGGACTTTTGTTTCTGCTTCTGGTTTGGCTGCCATTCTCCTGGCAATCACTCCTGGGCTTGCTGCTGCAGAATCCATACTTTTCTGGTATATGCTTCCCTGGTACTGGCTCTAGTACCCACGCACAAAACTACTAGCTTAGTATGCATACCATAAATTCCACTTAGGCTGACACCATCTGTCATCGAGGTACAGGTCAGGAAGCACAGGAAGACCAGGAGCAGGTATAAAATTTGCAAGTAGCATTTTATTTTCTTCCAATAACAGTAAAATAAAAAAATAAAATTGTTCAGCATAACTATTTACAAAGGCAGTACAAACACAAAAAACAAAGTCCTTCGTTTGAGGATATCTCTAATTCCAAGTTTCAGTCTTGCTTTCTCTCAGTAGCAAAAGTATTGCTACTCTTTTAACAAGTCTTTGCCTGGGAACTCGTTAAAAGAATATTCTGTTTTTCAGAAAATGCTCTTGTCAGTTTCTTTCCTTGCAGGTGCAACAAAACAGTACATGGTGTCCCAGAACTGGCCTCTTTTTGACAACTCTGAAAAGATTTTGTAAACCAGCATCTCAGGTTAACCCCTTGAGTTCCAAATAGCTTTTTGCAATCATTTCAACAATATAATGATATACATTTTCAAACCAAGGGATCCCAGTTTCACATAAACATTCATACATATTTTATAACTTCAGATACGCAAGAGGGGAGAAAAGATAGAACAGCAAGTGAAGGCAGAGAAAAATTTAACTGTGCAGTCAGACAAGAGACAGAAGAGGATAGAACAGATCCTTGCGTTTAGTTCTTTCTACATAACAAATGGAACAGGGTCTTACTCAGCCCTGTCACAGGCATGTCTTTATCAGTCTGTCCTTTAGTTTGGCACAAATTCAGAGCAGCATGGCATCTGTGGTCGGGTTTGATGTCTTTCTACTGTTGGTTTATGCACATGGGTGCATAGGGAGGAGGAGGAGATGGAAGGAGGTACTACTACTCATATACAGATATTTAGTTATGCCACACCTGGAGTACTGCGCCCAGTTCTAGAGCCCTCACCTCAGGAAAGATAGGGACAGGCTGGAGCTGATGCAGCACAGGAACAAAGATGATTCAGGGTCAACAGGACAGGTCTTACGAGGAGCGCCTCAAGGTGCTGAGCATGTACTTGCTGGAGACAACAACAGAGAGGGGCGATATGATAGAGACCTTCTAGTTCCTAAAAGGAATAAACAGATTGAACAGTGAGGAACTATCTACCTTGAATGCTATTTCGAGGTCACTGGGGCATGAATGGACACTGACAGCAGGGAGGTTCCGGAGGGTAATGGGAAAGCATTATTTCACAGAAAGAGTGGTGAAATGTACTGGTCTACCAGGCGACGTGATGGGTGCTAAAATAGTTGATGCTTTCAAGCACAACTGGGCCAGAATGAAGGGTGTAACAGTCACTTGGGGGACAAAATCAAGAGGGAAAATAAGGGGGCAGAAAGGGAGAGCTAGTAGCCTGGGAAGGCACTGGGTGATGGGGGTTGGACAGGGAACTCGGGCAGACTGGATGAACCATTGGTCTTTTTCTGCCATCATCATGTACAGTAGGTTTCTATGTTTCCATGGTTTTGGCATTGTATCTACAGGAGTCTTGAGTCTGTGACAGTAGCATAGAAGGAATGGCATTTGAGGAGGGAACTGTAACGTTGAAGGACACGACTGTTTGTTGGGTTCAGCATTCTTCTACCGTCTATTCGGTGAGGCATCTGTAGGAGGTTGGAGTTGGCTGCAGGAGCTTGGAAGGAATGGCGTCTGTGGGGGCTGCAGTACTGAAGGGCACATTTGTCTGTCAAGAGTGAAGTCAGTGACAGCAGCATGGAGGGCATACCATTTGAAAAGAGACCTGAAGCGTCGAGGCACATCAATGTTTGGTGAGAGACAAAGGAGATTTCTTGCCTAATGTGAGGCTACAAGTAGTGTTTCGTCTTTTATTGTAGTCCCGTACCACCCCCCCCCCCCAAGTGTGAGAATCGTCTTAGTGTCTTGTGTGGTGACTAGCATGGGAATCTGTGTAATTAGTTATGTAGGTTTAACTGATGTATAATAACTGGGCTCTTTTTTCCATATAGGAAACCACAGTTGTTATTAGCCATTATAACCAGTTGGGTCTTGGTTCTTAAGCAGGTAGCATGCTCAGTGGACTTTTCTGTGATGTTGCCTGTCTATGACAGGGGAAGGATAAAGTACCAGAAGCTTCAACCAATGGTTGAAGGAGTGGTGCAGAGAGGAGGGTTTAAGCTACACTGGGGACTGGGGTCCTACCTGGAGGGATAAAGGCCTATACGGGGGGGGGGGGTAGCCTGCATCCATCCGGGAGGGGAACAGCGGTCCTCAATGAGCAGTTTAAAAGCTACACTGGCAAGTATTCAAAGTAGCCAAGGGGGGGTGGCGGAAGGAACTGGGGAGACATAAACTGTCCACCCCCACAAGCTGAAGTAGTCAATAGGGAAAATGCTAAGGGAGGGAAATCCTCAAAGGTGCCTAACAGCAGGAAAAGCAGTATGAAAGACATGAAGAGGGATGGGAATGAAGGTAGAAGGGGTAAGGAAAGTAGGCAAAAGGGAAAAGGGGGGCTGACATGAAGGGTGGTAAAGAATATGGAAGACCATGTGCGTAAATCCCGGACATTGTAGCAGAGGCTGACCTGGACACTGTCAACATTACCGAGTCACTGGGATACAGCCATACCAAGCTATACTCTGTTCAGGAAGGACAGGGAGGGTAAGAAGGGGGAGGAGTGGCTCTTTATGTAAGGGACAGTATAAAAGCAACCTAGGCACAGGGAATACAGGGAGAGGTGGGGGCACTGTGGGGCACCCTACAAAAAGGGAATGGAACTGTGATCTACAAACCTCCAGCACGGGGGGGGGCAGGGAAGGATGGATAAGGTATTTGTGGAAACCATCTAAAAGATGGCGATTAAGGGGGGAGGTACTGCTGATGGGGCGCTTCACTCTGCTGGATCTGGATTTGAACATCCCAGCAGCAGCTTCAGGTAGGAGCAGGCACATCCTCGACTCCCTGCAAGAAACATTTCTCAGGCAACTAGAAAGAGAGCCCACTTGAGAGGGAGCAATACTGGACCTGATACTCACCAACAGGGACAGCACTTAAGATGTCATGATGGGTGACCACCTGGGGACCAGTGGTTCAATATAACTACTCAGCCAGAATCGAACCACACAAAGGCTAGGATCCTAGACTTCAGAAGGGCCGACTTTACAAAGATAGGGGGACTGCTGCAGGGATGCCCTGGTTTTGGGGTGGGGGGGACATGGGATGAAACTAAAAGGGGCCACAGGGAAGGCAGCAAACCTCCACATCAGGCAAGTAAGCAAAACCAAGAGGAAAAAGAGACCACTATGGTTCTCAAAAGTGGTGGCTGGGAAGGTAAGGGCAAAAAAGTTAGCATTCAGTAGGTATGAGGAGAAGCAGAGTGAGAAGGACAGAGAGGTGTACAATGAGAATCGGAGGGAGGCGGGGAAAACAGTCAGGAAAGCAAAGATGCAAATGGAGGAGAAAATAGCCCAGGCAGTAAAGAAAGGGGACAAGACAATTTAGAGGTATGTAAGCAAAAGAAGAAAGACCAGGGGAGGGATTGTAAGGCTAAGGAGGAAAGGGGTGGGGAGACAAGGAAAAGGCAGACACCCTGAACAAATATTTTTGTTCAGTGTTCACAGAGGAAGGGGAAGGCAATGGGCTACAGTTAAGAGACAGGAGCACTGAAGGAAGAGAGGTAGATACTAGTCCATTTAAAGAGGAGAGAGTCCTGAAGGAACTCATAAATCTGAAGGTGGATAAGTCAATGAGGCCAGACGGGATACATCCAAAGATACTGGAGGAGCTCAGAGAGGTGCTGGCTACACCTCTGACAGTCCTGTTCAACCACTTGTTTGGAGGTGGGAGTGGTCCTGGAGGACTGAAGGAGAGCAGATGTAGTCCCACTTCATAAAAGTGGTGGCAAGGAGGAAGCTGGCAATTACAGGCCAGTCAGATTGACTTTGGTGGTGGGGAAAATAATAGAATCACTGTTGAAGGAAACGATTGTGGAATATCTTGTAACCAGCGACTTACAGGATCTGAGGCAGCATGGATTCAATGGGGGAGGTCATGTCAAACAAATCTGATAGATTTATTTGACTGGGTGACTAGGGAAGTACATCAGGATGGAGCAGTGGATGTGTCCTACCTAGATTTCAATAAGGCCTTCGACACTGTTCCACACTGGAGACTCGTAAACAAGCCTGGCAGCCTGGGAATGGCTACAAAAGTGGTAAACTGGGTAAGGGATTGGTTGGGGGATAGATGATAGAGGGCGCTGGTAAACCGAGTTCACTCTGAGGAAGGAAGGGTGTCCAGCGGTGTGCCCAAGGATCAGTACTGGGATAGGTCATCTTTAATGTCTCTATAAGCAGCACTGCTGAGGAGCTAGAAGGGAAGGTATGCCTTTTTGTAGATGATACTAAAATCTACAATAAGGTAGACATTTCGGGGGGGGGCTGGAAAAAATGAATAGGAATCTAAGAAAGCTTGAAGAATGGTCCAGAGTGTGGCAACTAAGTTTCAATGCTAAGAAGTGAAAAATCATGCACTTGGGGCACAGAAACCCAGGGCAGAATACAAGATTGGGGGCGGTCTGACAGCCAACAAACAGGAAACAGATCTGGGGGTAAGCACAACTGATGATCTAAAGGTGGCCAAACAGTGTGACAAGGCAGTGGGATGTTAGGGTACACAGGGAGGGGCATCACCAGCAGAAAGAGGGAGGTGATGATATCATTGTATAAATCACTGGTGAGATCTCATCTAGAGTACTGTGTCCAATTCTGGAGACCCACCTCTGGAAGGACATAGACAGGGTAGAGGTGGTACACAGGAGGGCAACTAAAATGGTGCAGGGTCTGCTCCAGAGACCCAATGAGGAGTGACTATAGGACCTTAATATGCACACATTGGATAAAAGGAGGGAAAGGGGCTACGATAAATAGTTTCAAATACCTCATGGGTATGAATAAGGTACAGAAGGGAAGCATTTTTCAGAGAAAAATGCTCAAGAACAAGGGGGCATGCTATGAAGCTGGAGGGGGGTAGACTCAGGGGAAATGAGAGGAAGTACTTCTTCACAGAAAAGAGTAGTGGATGCCTGGAACGGAACAAAGTTCCAGATACCTGTACTCTGTAGAGACACCGACACAGAATGCTTTCAAATGTTTTTTTACTTTTATTGCAAATTTAGAACGTCAGTGTCTTCTACAGATAGAAACATGTCCACATGTTCACACCAAGCCCCGGCATTTCGGGTATCTAAACCCTTCATCAGGGGTGTGGTCTGATGCCTGGAACAGCCTCCCAGTGGAGGTGGTGGGGGCCAAAACTGTTAACGGGATTCAAGAATGTATGGGATAGGCATAACAGAACCTTAGTGGTTAGGGATGGGAGGACTATACTGGAGATCCAGTAGGATCTGCGGTATTACAGTAGGTATGGAAAATGGGCAGACTGGAGGGGGCAAGTGGCCCTCATTAGTTATCAATTTCTATGTTTTTATAATGGCATTCATGCACCAGGTTCCCTTAATATATGGGAATGCAGCGGGATGAAGATAGGGAGGCATATCAAACTTCCCTAAGGGAAGCAGGGAAGGCAGTAAGACAGGCAAATGCCCATATTGAGGAAACACTAGCACAAACAGTAAAAGAAGGGGACAAGACTTAGTTTCTATAGCTACATTAGTGAAAGGATAAAGTTCAGAGGGGGTACAGCTAAGATCAAAGGGGATAAGGGTTGAATGTGTGGAGGAGGACCAAGGAAAAGCATCTATCCTAAATAGATACTTCTGCTCAGTATTTACTGAGGAGAAGGTAGGGCAGGGTCCACAGCTCAGCACAATAGACACGGGGGGGGGGAGGTGTGCACCAGTCCCTTCACAAAAGAAAGGGTCCTACAAGAGCCCGTTAAGCTCAGGGTGGACAAGGCAATGGGACCTGATGGCATACATTCCAGGGAACTAAAGGAGCTAAGGGTAGAACTAGCAGAGCCATTATCAGAACTGTTTAGTGAGTCTCTGAGCACAGGAGAGGTCCCAGAAGACTGTAGAAGGGTTCATGTGATCCCACTCCACAAGAGTGGTAGCAGGTAGGAGGCAGGGAACTACAGACCAGTCAGTCTTACCTCAGTAGTGGACAAGATTATGGAGACACTCCTTAAGGAAAGGATAGTGAAACACCTGGAATCCATAGAAGCACAGGATCCAAGACAGCATGGGTTTACAACAGGAAGGTCCTGTCAAACTTATCTCATAGATGTCTTTGATTGGGTAACCAGAGTGGTGGACAAAGGGGGAGCAGTTGACGTTGCCTACCTTGACTTCAGCAAAGCTTTTGATACTGTTCCACATAGAAGATTGATTAATAAGCTGGGTAGGCTCGGGGTGGATCAGACGTTGGTCAACTGGGTGGCAAACTGGTTGGCGGGCAGAAAACAGAAAGTGGTGGTAAACAGTATACAGTTGGAAGAGCTGCAAGTCACAAATGGGGTACCTCAGGGATCAGTCCTGTGGCCAGTCCTCATCAATATCTTCATCAGTGACACTGCAGATGGACTGGAGGGTAAGATTTGTCTGTTTGCAGATGATACCACAATCTGCAACAGAGTAGATGATCCAAATGGGGTGGGCAGAATGAGAAGAGATCTGAATAAACTGGCAAAAAAGTCAGAGTGGCAAATGGGGTTTAATGCAAAGAAGTGCAAGATCATGCACATAGGGAAGAGAAACCCTGAAGCTACCAATAGGTTGGGAGGGGAGTTGCTGGCAATCACAAGGGAAGAAAGGGACTTGGGCATCATCATCACAGATGACCTGAATCATCCAAGCAGACCACTAAAGCAGTAGGTAAGGCTAGAGGGATGAATACAGTGCAGGGCTTCAAACAGGAATGGGATAGGTATAAGGGAGCAATACAGATGAGTATGAACAGATAGGCCATTGAGAGTACAGGGCTATGGCACATTCATAAGGTAGAAAAAATGGTCAGACTGGATGGGCCTTGCAGTCCTTATCTGCCATCAACTTCTATGTTTCTATGTTTCATTCTTGTACAGAAAGAATGGGGGAAGCCAAAAATCTAATAGATACATGTTAATGTTCCAAAAACAGCAGCCGCTTCAATGGTCATGGTAATGTCGATAAGGCAGAATGAACAGAAGACGTATATGCACTTATAAAAGTACTATCAACCAGAACAAGAATGGTAAAAATAAGGTAAAGTATGCTTTTTCAGTTTCCCCACAGCCCAAGCCCAGTACCACACAGAACACAACTGTTTGCAAGAAAAAAGTATAAAAACTGATGTCCAGTACAAAATCTTGCTCTTACTAAAGAGCGAAGGCAACTACAAGTAAAGATGGAGTTCAGAGCATTATCCTTCAAATTAGCACAGTGCACTTCATAAGGACAGCACCGCAGCAGACCCAATGACTCACAGCAGTGGGCAAAAATAACCAGAAGCCCTTCCACCCACACCAAGCACCCCAGTTGTAAGTCCAAATATTTAACAAATAAAGATCCCCACATTATGTCTCTGAGTATGACTGTTACTTATTCAGCTCTCTTGCCCACAGAATGAGTAGAATGAGTCTCCCAATCTTTTTCTAAGTCGAACTCCACAGCTACGTGTTCAGAAATGGCCATTACAACAAACTCGGACTCCGTCCTTTTGAGCCATCGTCCAGCATACATAGGATCACAGAACTGCCAGGATTTTCCCCCACTGGTCATTCGGAAACTCACTTGCAACATAAAAGAATGCACCATGCCCAGGGCCTGCACGCGCTGGTATACCACATCAAACTGCTTCCTCTGGGCCCTGGTTTGAAAAGAGAGGTTCGGGAAAAGTTTCACATCTAGTTCACTTGAGGAACAGCAGGTACGCAGCACGGGCCGCACACAACATTCCGGACTTCAGCTCCCGCCGTCTGCATCAGGACAGTACTGCTTGTGGAAGCAAGCCTAACCCTAGGGTTAACCCGATAGGCATACCTTAAGTTGGACCAGTCAAAGTCTTCGGGAACAAATAGCAAGTGTTTCAGTCAACTTTTCAGGAAGACCAGCAAGTTGGTACCTTCCATGCCCTCCAGAACCCCTACTAAGCGCAGGTTGCTGGCCCAAACTTCGTTCTCCAGGGCTTCCAAACACCCCCGAGTTGCGTGTTCTCTTTAGTTAATGTGGTTACAGTTGCCTGCACGGCGGTCACTCGTTTATCCACCTCTGCTACGGAGCTTGCAAGATCCTTAATAGCGGCATCCTGCAATTCCAATTTTGTAAGTTTTTTACATTTTGGCATAAATAGCTTTAATGGAGTCTTACATGATTTGCCACGGAGATTCTATTGTTGCACCCATTAGACAAGTTCCTGCCAGGCTTGCAGAGTCTCCGGGCTTGTTAGCTTGCTGCACAGCAGATTTCAAAGCTCCTGACTTCTGAGTCTTCAGATGCCCCATAGGAATCTGTATAATCATTCGACAGCTGAGATGCTTAGGAGTCCAACAGTACTGAAAAAAAAAGGGCTGCACTTTTACTTTTTAACGTTAATATTTTATTTTATTAAACTGCGATGTGGAGCTTGTAGAAGTGTCTTACCCAGAAACTAGCTCTTTGGTGCTTCCAAGTCTTTGTTTTCGTCTTTGTAATGCTAGTCTATTTTTTTTTTTTGTGCTGGTGGTATATGGCTTTAAGTGGTGAGGTATATAGCTTTATTAGTATAATTGTGGAGGTAAACAGGGAAGTAACCAATAATGGCTCCTCAAGATTTAATCTGTCAATTTTTTAACTGACTGGTATATTTTTACTGAAAAATATATATGTATAACCAATGTTATTTTGGTATCTTCTTAATGATGTATAACTCTTATTTTTGTATTGCAACAGACGTCTTGTGTTTTTTGTTGTTGTTTTGTGTCTGTCATGCAGCTCGGTTCAGGACTGAGAATGTGTCTATAGGTCCAGTGCAATTACCTGGATAGCAAATAAACTCAATCAAAAAATCAAATTAAACAGGGTAATACCTTTGGTTCTCTTTTAGCAATCTGCCACCACGTTTGTGTTACATTTGCAGGTGGCAATGTACAAGTGTCCTTATATGTAGAGGGTCTGGCAGTGTCTCCTATATCAAGGCACTGTTGAGCAAGATTTCTTAAGGCAGCTAATTCTTCTTCATCCACAGCATTCAGTAGCTGAGTAAGTGAAAGGTCTACAGGAGAAAAAAGTTAAATTAAAACTCAGATGAACTATGTATGAAATATGCAGTACCACCAAATATTTGTACCATAAGAAAAAATTACTCACCTTAGTAATGTTTGTTTCTTCTAATGGAGTCTTGCTATATTATGACAGTAGCAGTTTGATCCAGCTCTAGAACTGCTCCGGAGGTGAAATGGTTAAAACCATTCCAAAATAGAATTTTGGCCACGAGCTCTAAGAAGCAGCTCTATCTGTGTTATTTCAAACCTGAACTGTCAGATCTTTACGAGCCAAAACTCACTAAGTTCTGTGTGGAAGCTGTAACCTACACTAGCCAAATGGCTACCTAAATAATAACAACCATTGCTGGTCCCAACACCCAAGACTCAAGTCAGGGGACCAGAAATACTAACATAATTCTAATAATATGAGAATAAAACATAAGTATAACAGAACACACACACACACACACCCACACCCCAAAGCCCCTAAAGGGGACAAAAATGCTAACAGGGCATAAAAGGTGCCCACACCAAGTTGCCCGCACCCCACCCAAGTAAAGGTTCTGAGAGGGGCAGGCTGGTGGGGAGGTCATAATATAGCAAGACTCCATTAGAAGAAACAACATTACTAAGGTGAGTAATTTTTTCTTCAAACAACTTGAAGTCTTGCTATATTATGACAGTAGCAGAATACACAGCAGTACCTCCATGGAGGAGGGGCAGAACCTACTTAGGGAATAGGCTCTGAAGAACAGCTGTGCCAAACCGAGCATCTCTCCTGGCCTGGACATCCAGGGAGTAATGCTTGGTAAAAGTGTGTACGATTTTCCAAATAGCAGCCTGGCAAATCTCTAATATAGGGATGTCTCTGGCAGCAGCTAGAAGTGCAGCTGTACCCTGGTAGAATGAGCCCTCAAACGGGGACTCTGCCCAGTTTCTGATAGCAAAATTGGATACAAGAGACAATCCACCTGGCAATTGATCTCTTAGTGGCAGGTTTGCCTTTCCCAACTTCACCATAGGTAAGGAAAAGTTGGAGCGATTCGAACCTGTGACCTTTGGTACGCTCTATATAGTAACTAAGAGCTCTCTTAACATCCAGGCTGTGCAACTCCTCTCACCAGATGAGGAGTGATCAGTGAAAATACTGGAAGGAGATAGATTGATTAAGATGGAAATCTGAAACCACCTTAGGCAAAACTTCCTATTAGTCCTAAGGACTACCTTATCCCTGTGGAAAGAAATAAAGTCAGTTTCCACTGACAAGGCTTGCAACTCACTTATCGTCTGGCAGAAGTGATAGCCACTAGAAAAACAGTTTTCCAAGTTAGGTACTTAAGCTCTGCAGAAGACAGAGGTTCAAAAGGGGGTTGCATTAACTGGGCAATGCAAACATTCAGGTCCCAAGCAGGGGCCGGTTCCCGAAAGGGTGGATTAGTATGGAGTAATCCCTTAAAAAACTTGGAAAACACAGGATGAGAGGAAAGAGGGGATGACTTTCCTGCTGACACAAAAGCAGATACAGCTGCCAAATGAACTCTCTGAGACCCAAGGAATTAAGATGTACCATGTAATCTAACACAGTGGGCAAATCAGCAGATTCTGGGGAAATATTTTTCCCCGCACACCAAATGGAAAACCTTTTCCATTTAGAACTATAAGTAGCCCTAGTGGAAGGCTTTCTAGAAACCTTTAGGATCTCAAGAACACCCTGAGAGAGGTGTAAATCAGCAAACTCTAACTCCTCAAGAGCCAGGACTTGAGGTTGAGGGATTTGAGGTCCGGATACCAAACCCTTCCCTGGGCACAAGTCAACAGGTTGTGATTCCTGGGGAGGCAAAGGGGAAGATGGATTGTCAGTGACAGAAGGAGTGGGTACCAGGGCTGCCTGGCCCAATCCGGGCAATCAGAATCACCCTGCAAGGCTGAGATCTGATTTTGACTAATACTTTGAATAGGAGAGGAAGGTAGGAAAGCATAGAAACTTTCCCTCCCAATCCAGAAGAAGGCATCCAGGGAACTGAGCCCAGCACTGGAGGCCTGCAACAGAACAGAGGAAGTTTGTGATTGTCTGGGGCTGCAAAAGATCTATCTGAGGGTGCCCCATCTGGCAAAGATTATCCCAGCACTTGAGGATCCAGGGACCATTCGTGATGGCCCTGGGAAATCCCTGCTGAGACCATCCGCTAGGACATTGTCCTTCCTGGAAGATGAACTGCTATGAGGAAGTGTTCAGGAATAGGCCAGAGACCACAACTTCATTGCCTCGGTGCACAAGGCCGAAGACCGAGTGCCCCCTGTTTGTTGATGTACCACATTGTTGTGGTGTTGTCTGTTCTGACTTGTATCACCTTGTCGTGGACAGATGCAGAAAATGCTTGAAGAGCTAAAAGACAGCTCTGAGTTCCAGCAAATTGATGTGGAGCAGAGATTCCTGGGGACCACACTCCCTGAGGTGGAAAGGTCGCCATGTGGGCTCCCAACCCAGAAGGGAAGCATCTGTAGTGAGAGTCAAGTCGTGGTAGGGGGAAATGAAGGGACCCCAATCTTAATTGCTCTGATCCTGCCACCACTGGAGGGCTAGGATCAAGGTTCGAGTCACTGGGACCAACTTGGAAAGGGGTCTCTTCTCTGAGACCAATAGGTTCTCAAGTGAAACTGAATGTCTCTCATCTGAAATCTTGCTTCCCTGCACAACAGCTGTGGATGCAGCCATGTGCCCCAGGAGCTGCAGAAAGTGTCTTGCTGGTCGAGAGACCTGCAGAGTGAAGGAGGAGGCCAGAGCCACTAAATTCCTTACCCTTTCTAAGGGAAGAAAGGCTTTGGCTAGCTTTGTGTCCAATTCTGCCCCTATAAAGGTGAGTACCTGGACTGGTTCCAGAACCGACTTTGGTAGATTTAGCAGAAAGCCCAGGGAGGTGAGAAGCTGCTGGGTGACCTGCAGGTGAGATTTTACCTGTTCTGGGGACTGACCTACAATAAGCCAGTCATCTAGATAGGGGAAAACAGCAATCCTTTGCCTCCTTAAGTGAGCCACTGCTAAACACTTTGTGAATACCCTTGGGGCAGAGGTAAGGCCGAAGGGCATTGCTCTGAACTGGTAATGACCTGAGGGCAGTTCGATCTGAGGTACTTTCGATGGGAGCTTCTGATTAGGACATGGAAATAGGCATCCTTGAGGTCCAGGGAGGCTAGCCAGTCCCTGGCCTTAGGGAGGGTAAAATCATTGCCAGAGTTACCATTTGAACTTTGGTTTCAAAAGGTGCTTGTTCAGATATCTGAGATCTAATATGGGCCGCCATTCTCCTGTCTTTTTGGGGTAAGAGGTATCTGGAATACAGACCCCTGCCCTGGTGCAGGGAGGAACCCTTCTGCTGCTCTGAGAGCTAACAGGATGAGACCTCTGCTTCCAGAGCAAGGGTCTCTGAAGCACTTGCAGGTAGAAAAAGTCTGCTTCTCAACTTGGGAAACTTTTTGAAGCTGAGAACCAGACCCTGGCTTACTACTTCCAGAACCCACTTGTCTGATGTTAAAGAAGCCCAATTCTGACTGAAGTAAGCCAGCCTGCCCCCTACCGGTACAGGAGAATCGGCCCTGGGCACCCCATCAGGGTGCCTGCTTAGCAGGAGCTTTAGGCTGGGGTGGGAGCAGGTCTGCCCACCCTCGCCTGCCTCTGCCTCTGAAAAGCCCCTCTGAGCATAGGCAGAGGGAGGCCTGAGTCTGATAAAGGCCTGTGAAAAGGCCTACCCCTACCCTGAGGGTATGCCTTTGAGGAGTGGCTTGCCACTCCTTAGCCTGGGCACTCTTGTAAGTAGTCCTATATTCATCCATCTTTTTCATGTAGTTCTCTGTCTGCTCCCCAAACAGAGAATTTCCCACCACAGGAAAATCCATAGCCTTAGTCTGGGTATCCTGTGACAGACTAGTACACCTGAGCCAGGCCAACCTACTAAAGCTACAGATGTGGCCATGACCCTAGAGGAAACATCATTAACATCCACAGCAGCATGAAACTGAACCTTAGAAGCCTCAATGCCATCAGCAGCCACCTGTTCTAGTTCACTAGCCAGCTGGCCATGGGCTTGCTTGCTAATTGCATAACAGTATCCCATCTAGATTTCTGATACCTAGCTACATAAGCCATATAATTTGCTTGCCTGAGTCCCAGAGAGGCTGCCATATACTGTTTTTTGCCATGGCATCAATCTTCCTGGAATCCTTGTCAGGAGGATGTGAAGCCAGGGGAATATTAGCTTTATCACAGGCTGCAGCCTGAACTACCCTAACATGACTGCATTGCTGAGAAAGGAATTCTGTATCAGGACCTGACAATGTGTACCTTCTGTCCATCTTTTTATCTACAGGAGGCACAGAATTAGGAGCTTTTAATATTTTTATTGTTTGCTTCCTAAAAGACTTATGTAAAGGAATAGACAATCTCCTAGACTCTGGAATATCCATCATTTCTTACAAAATCAGGCTCCTCTTGCTCATCCACAGCTTCCTCTAAGGGAAGCTGAAGGGTTTCAGCAACTTTTTTGTAAAACATAAAATGAGATGGGGACTCAGACAGCATAGGGGGAGATTCTAAAGGTCTGTCTGGAGAGATGTCCGGTTCAATGGGCACACCCAGACCTTCCCAGCCACATTCATACTGTTCATAATCATCCTCCCCCTCCTCTGGTTCATAAAATTCCTCAATATCATATTCCTGAACCACTGGGACTGGACGAACCGACCTTTTGCCAGATAGTGGCGGCTTCGGACGGACCCTGAGACAGTGACTGGACAATTTGTATGGCTTTGCTATCTCTGCAGCAGTTGGAGAAGGGTTTTGGACTCCAGACCTGCTGATTTTCTTGTTTTCTTTACTGGAAGTGGTTCCTCAGAACCAGCTTTTCTTTGCCGAAGTCTCGCCTGGTCAGAGAGCCGCCCTCCGATTCGGTTGGCACCGAACGGGCTGGCCATCCGGGTCAGCGGACTTGCCTCTCGTTCCCTGAGCCTGCCCAATCTTTTTTCCAGGGTGGCTGCAGGGAAATTCTTGCATATCTGGCAGAACCCCAGACAATAAACACATGTGGTGTGTGGGTCAGCCTTGGCAAAGACTTCCCCACAAACATCACAGTGTTGAAACCCAGTGGGCCCGGTTTTTCTTTTGGGTTTCTCAGACATAATGCCAGCGGCAGTGCCAGGCAAGACATCCTTATCGGTTCCTAACCGTGTCACGGGTATTGGAAAAAACCGTAATAAATCCGTTTTTTTTAGAACCGATAAGAACCGGGAACCGCACTCTAAAATGTTAATTTTTAGTTTTAAATGAGTTTTAAACCCAGCTGATCGGTTCAAAACCGAACCGATAACTTACAAGTTCCACACAGACAAAAACCTTTAATTTACTTACGGTTACCACAGATAGAGCTTGAACCGAACGATTTTGCGGTTAAAATAAAACTATTCTCGGTTGAATCCAACTGAGAAAACACTTTTTAAACCGAGAAATGAACCGAGCAGTAGGAGAAATCTCTGGAGCGACTGTTCACTGAGGCGGAGTAAAGAATCTGACAGTTCAGGTTTGAAATAACACAGATAGAGCTGCTTCTTAGAGCTCGTGGCCAAAATTCTATTTTGGAATGGTTTTAACCATTTCACCTCCGGAGCAGTTCTAGAGCTGGATCAAACTGCTACTGTCATAATATAGCAAGACTTCATGTTGTTTGAAATTACCTTTTTGAAGTCATATATCCAGATTATTTTAATTAAAAAAGATCCTACAACGCATACGCACAAACAGCAAAATAACTATTTCCAGTCATCCAGAGCCACCCAAACCAGCCTCAGGGTTTGCACATCGTTAGACCCTGGATGAGGTCACAACTGACAACGTGTCCTCATTTAAGAGTCTTGGTGTCTGGCTTGACTGACACCTCAAATTTTCACAGTATGTAGACGGCATTCATGAAAAACTCTACCACAAGCTTGGTGCTCTATGTAGAAACAAAAGCTGTATCCCACTTCCTGCCCGTCAGAAATCATCTCTAAAATGATCCTCCTCATTTTTGATTATGGCGACATTGTCTACGGTGCTACCCCAAAGTCCACCCTTGCCAGACTGGACCCCTTCTTTCACTCATTCTGACTTTTTGCCTTGGACTGTCTGCCTTGCAGTCACTACTGTTCTTTATACTCTGCACTCTTCCTCTCCTCCCTGGATAATCACCACCTAACCAACTGTGCCTCTTTTATCTCTAAATTTTGGTAAACTTCTCTCCCTCCTCACCTCAGCTCTCCCCCCCCCCCCCAATACATCCTCCATAACTCAGGCTATCGTCCCTCATGCTTCCTCTTGTAATTCCCTTGCTGGTCAGGCTGCCTTCTCTTTTCAATTTCCTAAACTCTGGAATTCTCTTCCCCTAACTATTTGCTCTGCTTCTTCCAAATGCTCTCTCTACTCCATGTTCACACTGCTGCCCTCCTGTAAATGCCCTTAGTTAAAGCTCTTCCCCAGCCACCTTTCCCCTCCTCATTTTTCAACTCCTTCCCCTCCCCTCTCCTACCCTTCCCCCTTCACCTGTCCTTCCCCATCTTCCTCCATCTCCCACCTCTCCACATTGCGCTTCTACCTTTCTCCTTCACTCTCCCTCCTTCCCTCCCTCCCCATTCCTTCCACACTAGTCATATACTTCCTTTCCTCCCCCTTCAGCGCTCCTCCCTACAAGACCCTATCCCCTTCTACCCACACAGACTTAAGGTTCCTTTCCCTGTTCCTCTGTACTTCCTACGGAACATACCTCCCACCCTGTACTTATGTTACTATGTTACTTGTTATTCGATATGTATTTTCTGTGTGTTATTTTGCCTATATTACTCACACTCCTAATGTACACAACTTGCACTGTCTAACTGTATCTCTACATGTTAGTTTTATTGTATAACCAATTATTGTATTCTGTACCTATATCCTTATGTCCCCCTCTCCCAGGACGCATCTGAAAACGAGCAATTTGTAGCTCAGTAAGTCTTTTCAGGTGAAACTTTTGAATAAATAATCATTGTCAAAATTGAATTTTCCAAGAGTGGAACTGGAAAAAGATGAGTTAATTACAAGTAACAGTAGATCTTTAAGAAACTCTCCTCCATACAGCACACAAATTGAAAGACATCAGCGACAGGGCCACTCAGAGAATATTGCCTACCTGCAGTTGCCCACAATAATAGTTGTCTGCAGTGCCTATGTCATTTTCCAGCCAAACTCAGAATTGTACAATACTGACAGTAACAGGAGATAAAACTCAATCAATCAATCAAAATCTTTATTTACCCAGGCGATCACCAGATAAAACTCCCTGCCAGTCTGACAGGTGAGGCGGGGCAAAGAGACCCCATTGAAGGGCACAGCAATGAGAAGACTAAATGCAGCAATCGGCAGGTCATCAACCGTACTCCACCTGAAAATACAGAAGTATTTAGGTGGGAGAGTGACTCTATGGAAGAGATTCTCTCAAAGAACTATTGTTGCTGGTAACTAAACTTCTTTGTGAACATCTCCCTCCACAGAGGCACATATATTGAACAGTTCCCAAACAGTTCAGCACTACACAGTGGTACAATACAATTTACGTTAAACTATCCCACCAATGAGTTGTTTCACCATTTTTTTTACATTTGGCAATGCACTAGCAACTAACACTGCATTGTTCACCAATGCTTAACCAGTTCAAGAGCAATGTTTGCAAAATGTTTTAGCAGCTTAGTTGGAATACATCTGCAGGCCAGTCACAGTGCAATGCAAAACTGAGTTTTAACTCTTAAGAAACAGTTTGCATAGGGCTTTGTCCTGGATCCGGTAACACATACTATAAGTAACTTGGTCAGAAATACTAAAACAACTCATTGGAGGAACAGTTTAATGTGACTTGTACTGTAGCAAGGTCAGGCAGGGAGGAAACTTAGCTCCCTATGACACTAGAACTAAGAAGACAGCAATGCTAAAGCCAGTCCATTAACTGCAGATCAGATCTAAACTGTAATGTTTAGTGAAAGTATGGGGATCACACTCCATGTGGCAGCAGAGCATACTTGAGCTGCCAAAATGGAATGGAAACAAGCCACAGAGGTGACCTAAACAAGAGTACATTTTCATGGACAAGACCAGGAAGCTCTTTACCATCCTTCTGCCATCAAAAGGAAATGCAGGGTTCAAACCATTCAAAAAAGCCCTAGATACAGTAGAAACAGGGGCGCTCCACCATCCTGGGGGGGCAAACTAACCAAAGAGCTGCAAGGACTTCCTACTACCCGTCGTACAACCCAAACAGAAGCATAATGCTCTACTGACAATAAAAGACTGCAGGATAACCTTTCCAGAATTCTGTGGGAAAGGAAAAAAGACAGGACAGTGACTAGTCAGATTCATGGTATATGTAGATACCACCTGGGGAAAGAAATACAGGTTACTCACCTGTAACAGGAGTTCTAGGAATGGTATATGTTGTTCATCCACACTGTCTGGCAGGTTCCTTGCCGCTTTAAATCTTGCCGGAAGGTCTTCAAGCTGGCTCCTCCCACCCACCCGGGTGGTAAAACTCTCGGCTCCGCCCAATGACGCCAAATCTAGCCCGCTGGAAGCCAGGTTGTGCGTCGAACCCTGGAAGGTCGGGTGGGTTGTGTGGATGAACAACATATACCATTCCTAGAACTCCTGTTACAGGTGAGTAACCTGTATTTCTAGGGACATGGATATGTTGTTCAATCCACACTTATTGGCAGACTCCTAGCAGTTCTCCGGGAGGAGGGAGGCAAGGCACACCCCCCCGATACTTACTTGGGAAAACGAGACTGGAGAACCAATGCCCCAAAACCAGCATCCCGGCGTGACTCAAGGTCGATGTGGTAGTGGGTAATAAAGGTATGTGCTGACTTCCAGGTAGCAGCCCTGCAGATATCCTGGATAGGGACATCCCTGGAAGCAGCTACCGATGCAGCGGTATGGCGGGTAGAATGAGCTCTTATCCCTCTGGGAGGCTCCATGCCCACCAACCTATTGCAGAGCTTTATGCAGAAGGTGACCCACCTGCTTATCGTCTGCTTGGCTGCAGGTCTGACAGGAGCGGCTTCAGTGTAGGTGACAAACAGCTGGCGAACCTCTCCCCGAACTTCAGCCGTCCGCGCCTCCTTATAGCAGCTGCCTAGGGTCCAGAGTATGGAGCCTATTCAGCCTCCCGAGGTGTGATTGGGGTAGAACACTGGCAGAGTCAACACCTGGTTAAGGTGAAACTCCGACAACACCTTCGGAAGGAATTTCGAGTGAAGGCGCAGGACAACCTTGTCCCTGTGGAAGACCAGATAAGGAGACTCACTGGAAAGCGCCTGGAGCTCTCCCATCCTTCTGGCTGACATGATAGCCACTAAGATGGTGGTCTTCCATGACAAGTGGGAAATATCGCACCTGTGCATCGGTTCGAATGGCTTGCCCATGAGCTTGGCCAATACCAGCAGTAGATCCCACAGAGGTGGAGGTTCTCGCACTGGAGGGGAAATGTGGTCAAGGCCTTTGAAAAAGCGCCCGACCACCTTCCTCCTGCGCCACTGACTGCCTGCTCGCTCCAGTAAGCAGAGATGGCTGCAGGTGCACCTTAAGGGTCGTCGACCAAAGCCCTTGCTGAGAAAGGGACCACAGGTAGTCCAGAATGCTTGCCAAGGGACAGGCGGAAGGGTCCAAGCCCTTCCCCTGACACCAAATGGAGAATCTCTTCCATTTGAAGGCGTAGCATTTCCTGGTAGACTCCTTACGGGACACCTCAAACGACGTTGAGGACCTCATCGGAAAGACCAAAGGCCTGGAACTCTAGCCGCTCAGGAACCACACCGTCAGGTGCAGGGATTGAAGGTCCGGATGGAATACCTTCCCCTGGTTGACTGAGATCAGGTCCGGGTGGGCTGGAAGCCGCCTCGGAGCCTGGAGCTGAGGCTGAGGAGATCTGGATATCAGAACTGGCGGGGCCAGTCTGAGGCTACGAGAATCACCTGCGCTTTGTCCCTCCTCGCCTTGAGAAGCACCTTGTGGATCAAGAGAAATGGGGGAAAGGCGTAGAAGAGGCCCGGGGTCCACGGCCTCGAGAAGGCATCCCCCTGCAGCGAGCCCTGCTGAGGGGGGCGGGCATGGAACAGACTCAGCTTCGCATTCTCCCTGGAGGCAAACAGGTCCACCTGAGGCGTGCTCCAGTGGGAGAACAGGTCTTGTACTACCTCCGGCAGGAGAGACCACTCGTGAGACGCAGCCCCTATCCGGCTTAGGGCATCGGCCAGGGTGTTGGAGGCCCCTGCCATGTGAATGGCTAGGAGATCCGCCTCCAGGCTGCGCACAAGGGACCATATGCAGAGAGTTTCCTTGCATAACACCATGGAGCTCGTCCCGTCCTAGCAGTTTAGATAGTACATGGTTGTGGTATTTTCCATCTGGACCCGAACCACTTGACCCTGCAGAAATGGAGCAACGGCGGTGAGAGCTAGACGGACCACTCAGAGCTCCAGCAGGTTGATATGGCATCGGGACTCCCATTGGGACCGGAGGCCGTGCGCTCGGTGCTCCCCCAAATGGGCACCCCAACTCATCAGAGATGCATCGGTCGATAGAGAGACCGTCGGCTCGGCGGACGAACGGGATGCCCTCTTGCAGATGTGCCGGAACAATCCACCATTGAAGAGCATTCCACATGTCCTGGGTCACTGTCATGGGCTGGTCCAACGGATCGCAGCGTTGTGACCACTGACTGGCCAGTCCCCATTGAAAGGGACGCATGTACCAACGGGCCCAACGGACCACGCTGGTGCAGGCTGCCATGAGGCCCAGGAGGCGCAGGAAGTCCAGGGCAGGGCGCAATTGCCCAACCAGAAATGATTGGGCAAAGGAGGAAAGAACCTCGGCCCAGTCCGCCGGGAGCCATGCTCTGGCTCGTAGAGAGTCGAGCTCTGCCCTGATGAATTGTATCACCTGCTCCGACTTGGCCTCGTTGATGAGGAGGCCAATCTGAGAGCAAACCTGGAGGGCCAGATCTCTGGACCATCCCGCCTCTGCTCCAGAGGGGGGCTGCAATCAGCCAGTCGTCCAGGTCGGGGTACACCCAGACCCTTTGGTGCCGCAGGAACGCTGTCACCACTGCCATGCATTTGGTGAAGACCCTGGGAGCTAGAGAGAGGCCAAAGGGCATGGCCCGAACTCGTAAAGGGATCCCTCCACTCTGAAGCGGAGGAATCTCTGATGAGATGGATGGATTGGGACATGAAAGAACGCATCCTGGAGGTCCAGGGAACAGAACCACATGCCTCGTTCCAAGGATGGGATTATCTGAACCAAAATGGCCATCATGAAGGTCCGAGACCTTAGGAACTTGTTCAGGTCGTGCAGGTCGAGAATGGGGCACCAGCCCCCCATCCGTTTTGGGACCACGAAATACCTGGACACAAACCCCCGGGTCTGGAGAAGGATCCGCTACCTTCCTGATCACCTCTTTTTCGAGGAGCAGGGCAATATCGACTTGGCGGGCCGACAGCGAGGCTGCGGAACCCGTGGCCCCCCGAGGGGCGACGGTTCGAAAGGGTGGAGCCTGCTCAAACTCCAGAGGCAGGCCTTTTCCTACCACCTCCAACACCCAATGGTCCATGGTGATAGTGAACCAGGAGGAAAGGAAGTGGCGGAGCCATCCCCCCACGGGGGGGGGACCAAGGGGGAGTGACGAGGCTGAGGGTGGCACCCCTCAACCCGTCACTGGGCAGGCTTGGAGGAGGAACCGGCCGAGGGACCTCCTGGGCCTTTACCTCCTTGCTTCCTGTTGGAGGAAGCCGCCGGCTTGAGTTTGGGATGCCAAGTGTGAGCCTGCTGGCCCTGTTGCTGGTGCTTCTGGGCCGGTCGAGATGCAGGGGCCGAAGGATGAAAGGACTTCTGCTGCTGACAGCGGCTTTTGTCCCTCTGGGCGGAGGTGACCAAGTCCAGGATGGCACTGGACTTCTCAATCCGCTGGAGGTGTCCCTCCACTCCAGGGCCAAAGAGGTCAGTCCCCAAGAAGGGGACGTCCGCCAACTTGTGCTGGGTATCGGCCGTGAAGGTGGATATCCTCAGCCAGGCCCTGTGGCGCATGGTCACCGCGGCCACGACTGACCTGGCACAGGAATCACCTATGTCCAGAGCAGTCTGAAGCTGCTGCTTCACCACCGCCCTGCCCTGGTCCCGCACCTGGCGGACCGTGGTCTGCAGATCAGTTGGGAGATGAGGGACAACCTCATCCAGGGAGCACAAGAGGGCGTGGGAGAAGTGTGCCATCAGCACGGCCGAGCTGGCCTGTCAGAGGCCGAGGGAGAACGCAGCATACACCTTGCGCCTGGCAAAGTCCAGCTTTTTGGACTTTTTGTCGGGGGGCTTATCCACATCCTGAGCATTACCGGAACGCCGGAAAACACTGTCGGTGACTAACTCCTCGGCAGAGGGGTGCTTGGAGAAACCGGGCAAAGAGCCGGTAGGGACCGCATACTTCCTGGCCATCCTGGCTGATGGCGCAGGACAGGAAGCAGGCCACTGCCAAAGCTCTGGGCCGACAATGGCCTCAGCCACCAGAAAGGCCTCCGTGGGGGAATCCCCTCGGTCCAGTATCTCCGTCATGGGACACTTGGCTCGTTTGGACACGGGCTCGAGCTGCATCCCAGTGGACTCCGAGATGAGTCGAAGCAGACCCAAGAAGGACGATGGGCTATCGTCCAATGACTGGCCCCCGGAGGACTCCAGGTCGACCTGCCTGGAGAACAGGGAGTAGTCGTTGTCGGATTCCGAAGAGTTTGCGAAGAGCTGCCTCGGCCCTAAGCCACCCTCCACCTGCCGAGGACGGTCGGGATTGAGGGTGACCGACAACCTGTGGGTCAGGCCGTGACCTGACCGAGAATCCTTGGTCGGTGCCCCAGACTTCGGTTGTGGAGGCGGAGGTTTGACCACAATTGGTGGAGCAGCCGGTTTTGGCTGAGCAACTGGCCCTGGAGTGGGCAACTCGACTGGGGCGAGTGGTTGCTTCGGTCTTTCAGGCGACAGCCACTTGATGGCCAGGGTCTGGACCGGGGTTGGCTTAGGCCCGGACAGCAGCAACTGCTGCCACATAAGCTCCTCTCGCGGCCGTGGCGTACTTTCGCCAAAGCCTCCCCTAATCCGAGGAAGAGGAGGAACGGGTATGCTGCTTACTTCGTATCGAGACCGAGACCGCGGAAGTCGGGCGGGAACGGGTTAGACCGAGAATAGTCCGAGACCGAGAGTAGGTATGGGAAGGGGCGGGTGACACCCACTCTTCCCTCGGCTCGGGCACTTTAACCGGGGACTGCGGCCCGGAAAGCACAGGCAGATCCTCTGTACCCACCGGCGGAACCGGTGAAGGAGGGTTGTCGGCTTCTTCAGTCAACAGCTTGTCTAACGGATCGAGAAAAATCTCGACTTCGTCGACGGGAGTCTCGGCAGGCTGGCCTGAAGGGAGCACCGTGAAGCCAGCGGCCTCAGCTGCAACCTCGACCGAAGTCGACGGTCGGCTATCCAGGGAAGGGGACCTCTCCCGCGCCCACGAACGCTGACAGTGGGACTTACCCTTCGACTCCTCCTTCTTCTTGGGCCGATAAGAATGTCCCGATGGCCCCTCTCCCTTCATGGAAAGGGACTGACAAAGCTCCTTGAACGAAGCCGTATACGAGGAACTCAAAAAGAGCGGGATAAATGCCATGGCCGAGGAGGAGGAAGATGAGGCCTGGGCCGCCTCCTCCTCGAGGGCGATCATCTGCTCGAGCTGCTCAGCCAAGCCAGCCCCGGACACCGCCCAACGAGCCTCTTTTGATTTTACCGGCAGGAAACGTTTCTCGGGGCGCCCGAGCTTCAATCGGGCAGCGCGATCATCCAGGACGTTGGCCGAGAAAGAGCGGCACAACTCGCAGGCCTGCAGGTCATGATCTAGGCCTAGACAGTAGACACATATGGAGTGCAGATCCGTCCTGGACATTTTCTGCCCGCAAGGGCACCTCCGAAAGCCGGGAATAGATTTGTCCATCGCAGCTACGAGGGAAGATGAAGACCGAAGTTTAGAAAACTTCAAAACCAATTTCGGACAAACCGAAGAGTTAGGATCCAGTCTAAAACGCAGAGCGCTAAGGAGGGAACCCGAGCTTCCAGGCGGTAAGGAAGATCTGGCGTCATGGGGCGCAGCCGAGAGTTTTACCACCCGGGTGGGTGGGAAGAGCCAGCTTGAAGACCTTCCGGCAAGATTTAAAGCGGCAAGGAACCTGCCAATAAGTGTGGATTGAACAACATATCCATGTCCCTAGAACTGGATAACACATAAGATACGGAGTATCCTTACTCAATGCCTGCAGCTCAAACCTGACAGAAAGCTAAGACCACAGGTGTCAGGGGGTTCCAAAGGAGCCGGAGTAAAGGACTCAAATCAAATTAAGGTACCATACTGGAACTGGGTGAAGGATCATGGGACACGGATGCAGGACACCTTTTAGGAATCTGTGGGACACCTCCAACTGTGTCACACCACAGTCTTATGCCGCAAGATGTACATTAATTGAAGAGTCCAACAGGGACAGTAGGTAGTCCTAAACCCACTGAACTGTAAAATAAAAGGGGTCCAGGGAATGAGAGGCGCATCCGATACCAAAATATACAGGTTACTCACCTGTAACAGGAGTTCTAGGAATGGTATATGTTGTTCATCCACACTGTCTGGCAGGTTCCTTGCCGCTTTAAATCTTGCCGGAAGGTCTTCAAGCTGGCTCCTCCCACCCACCCAGGTGGTAAACCCTCGGCCCCGCCCCATGACGCTAGATCTAGCCTGCTGGAAGCCAGGTTGTGCGTCAAGACGGGAGGTCGTGAGAATGTGAGGATGAACAACATATATCATTCCTAGAACTCCTGTTACAGGTGAGTAACCTGTATTTCTAGGGACATGGATATGTTGTTCATCCACACTGTCTGGCAGACTCCTAGCAGTTCTCTGGGAGGATGGAGGCAAGGCGCACACCCGCTACTTAGGGAATAAAGACTGGAGAACCGAGGCCCCAAAACCAGCATCCCGGCGTGACTCAAGGTCGATGTGGTAGTGGGTGATGAAGGTGTGTGCTGACTTCCAGGTAGCAGCCCTGCAGAATTCCTGGATAGGGGTGTCCCTGGAAGCAGCTACCGATGCAGCGGTATGGCGGGTAGGATGAGCTCTTATCCCTCTGGGAGGCTCCATGCCCGCCAACCTATAGCAGAGATCTATGCAGGAGGTGACCCACCTGCCTATCGTCCGCTTGGCTGCAGGTCTGCCAGGTGCTGCTTCAGCGTAGGTGACAAACAGCTGGCAAACCTCTTCCCGAACTTCAGCCGTCCGCTCCTTATAATATGCGGGCGCTCTTCTAGGGTCCAAAGTATGGAGCCTATATTCGGAATCCGAGGTGTGATTGGGGTAGAACACCGGCACAGTCAACACCTGGTTAAGGTGAAACTCCAACACCACCTTCGGAAGGAATTTCGGGTGGGGGCGCAGGACAACCTTGTCCCTGTGGAAGACCAGATAAGGAGACTCGATGGAAAGCGCCTGGAGCTCCCCCATCCTTCTGGCTGATGTGATAGCCACAAAGAAGGCGGTCTTCCACGACAGGTGAGAGATGTCACACCTGTGCATTGGTTCGAATGGCCTGCCAATACCAGCAGTAGATCCCACGGAGGTGGAGGTTCTCGCACCGGAGGGGATATGTGATCAAGGCCTTTGAAAAAGCACCCGACCACCTTTTCCTGCACCACCGACTGCTTCCCTGCCCGCGCCCGGTAAGTATAGATGGCTGCCAGGTGCACCTTAAGGGTCATCGACTGAAGCCCTTGCTGGGAAAGGGACCACAGGTAGTCCAGAATGCTTGCCAAGGAACAAGAGGAAGGGTCCAGGCCCTTGCCCTGACACCAAATGGAAAATCTCTTCCATTTGAAGGCATCGCATTTTCTGGTCGACTCCTTACAGGATGCCTCAACGAAGTTGAGGACCTCGTCGGAAAGACCCAAGGACTGGAACTCTAGCCGCTCAGGAACCAGGCCGTCAGGTGCAGGGACTGAAAGTCCGGATGGAATACCTTCCCCTGATTGACTGAGATCAGGTCCGGGCGGGCTGGAAGCCACCTCAGGAGCCTGGAGCTGAGACTGAGGAGATCTGGATACCAGAACTGACGGGGCCAGTCTGGGGCTACCAGAATCACCTGTGCCTTGTCCCTCCTCGCCTTGAGAAGCACCTTGTGGATCAAGGGAAATGGGGGAAACACGTAGAAGAGGCCCAGGGTCCACGGCCTCAAGAAGGCATCCCCCTGCAGCGAGCCCTGCTGAGGGGGGTGGGCATGAAACAGTCTCAGCTTTGCATTCTCCCTTGAGGCAAACAGGTCTGCCTGAGGCGTGCCCCAGTGGGAGAAGAGATCTTGTACTACCTCTGGCAGGAGAGACCACTCATGAGACGCAGCCCCTGTCTGGCTTAGGGCATCGGCCAGGGTTTTGGAGGCTCCTGCCACATGCATGGCGAGGAGATCTACCTCCAGGATGCGTATGAGAGACCAAATGCGGACAGCTTCCCTGCACAGAGGCATGGATCGCATCCCGCCCTGGCGGTTTAGGTAGTACATGGTTGTGGTATTGTCCGTCTGGACCTGAACCACTTGACCCTGTAGAAACGGAGCGAAGGCGGTGAGGGCTAGACAAACTGCTCGTAGCTCCAGCAGGTTGATGTGGCATCGGGACTCTCGAGGGGACCAGAGGCCGTGCGCTCTGTGCTCCCCCAGATGGGCACCCCAACCCATCAGAGAGGCATCGGTCGATAAAGGGACCGTCGCCTCAGGGCAGACAAATGGGTTGCCCTCCTGCAGATGTGCCGGAACGGTCCACATCCTCTGGGTCACTGTTACTAGCTGATCCAACGGATCGAAGCGCTCTGACCACTGGTTGGCCAGTCCCCATTGAAGGAGACGCATGTACCAGCGGGCCCAACGGACCACGGTGGTGTAGGCCGCCATGAGGCCCAGGAGGCGCAGGAAGTCCAGGGCAGGGCGCGACTACCCAACCAGAAATGACTGGGTAAAGGAGGAAAGAACCTCGGCCCTGTCCGCTGGGAGCCGTGCTCTGGCTCAAAGAGAGTCGAGCTCTGCCCCGATGAAATGTATCACCTGCTTTGGCATGAGTTCCGACTTGGCCTCGTTGATGAGGAGGCCAATCTGAGAGCAAACCTGGAGGGCCAGATGTCTGGACCGCTCCACCTCCGCTCTGGAGGAGGCTGCAATCAGCCAATCGTCCAGGCAGAGGAACACCCAGACCCTTCAGCGCCGCAGGAATGCTGTCACCACTACCATGCATTTGGTGAAGACCCTGGGAGCTAGGGAGAGGCCGAAGGGCATGGCCCGGAACTCACAGAGGGATCCCTCCGCTCTGAAGCGGAGGAATCTCTGATAAGATGGACGGATTGGGACGTGAAAGAACGCGGCCCTGAGGTCCAGGAAACAGAACCACACGCCTCATTCCAAGGATGGGATTATCCAAGCCAGAGTGACCATCCTGAAGGTCCGAGACCTTAGGAACCTGTTCAGGTCGTGCAGGTTGAGAATGGGGTGCCAGCCCCCCCGTCCGTTTTGGGACCAGGAAATACCTGGACACAAACCCCGGGTCTGGAGGAGGATCTGCCACCTTTCTGATCACCTCTTTTTCGACGGGCAGGGTAATATCGGCTCGGCGGGCCGACAGCGAGGCTGCAGACCCTGTGACCCCCCCGAGGGGTGACAGCTCGAAAGGGTGGGGTCTGCTCGAACTCCAGAAGCAGGCCCTTTCCTACCACCTCCAACACCCAGCAGTCCGTGGTGATAGCGAACCAGGTGGAAAGGAAGTGGCGGAGCCATCCCCCCATGGGGGAGAACCCAGGGGGGAATGATGAGGCTGGCGGCTACACCCCTCAACCCGTCACTGGGCAGGCTTGGAGGAGGGACCGGCCAAGGGACCTCCTGGGCCTTTACCTCCCTGCTTCCTGTTGGAGGAAGCCGCGGGCTTGGGTTTGGGATGCCAAGCGCGAGCCTGCTGGCCCTGTTGCTGGTGCTGTTGGGCCGGATGTGCCGCAGGCGCAGAAGGACGAAAGGGCTTGTGCTGCTGCTGACGACGGCCTTTGTCCTTCTGGGCGGAGGTGACAGAGTACAGGGTGGCATTGGACTTTTCGATCCGCTGGAGGTGACCTTCCACTAAAGGGCCGAAGAGGACGGTACCCAAGATGGGGACATCCGCCAACTTGTGCTGGGTATCCGCCGTAAAGGTGGATATCCTCAGCCATGCTCTGCGGCGCATGGCGACTGTGGCCGCAACCGATCTGGCACAGGAGTCCCCTATGTCCAGAGCTGTTTGGAGCTGCTGCTTCGCCACCGCCCTACCCTGGTCCCGGACCATGGTCTGGAGGTCGGCCGGGAGATGACGGATCACCTCATCCAGGGAGCCCATGAGAGCATGGGAGAAGTGTGCTATCAGCACGGCCGAGCTGGCCTGGCGGAGGCCAAGGGAGGATACAGCATACACCTTGCGCCCGGCAAAGTCCAGCTTTTTGGACTCCTTGTCGGGGGGGCTTGTCCACGTCTCTAGCGTTCCCAGAATGCCAGAGAAATGCTGTTGGTGACCAACCCTCGGCAGAGGGTGCTCAAACCCGAGCAAGAGCGGTTGGGACCACATACTCCTGGCCATCCTGGCCGAGGTGCAGGACAGGAAGCAGGCCGCTGCCAAGCTCCAGGCTGGGCCAACAATGGCCTCAGCCCAGGAGTAACCTCCGTGGGTGAATCCCCTCGGTCCAGTATCTCCGTCAGGGATGCTTGGCCCATTGAAACAGGCTCGAGCTGCATCCCGGTGGACTCGAGATGAGCGAAGCAGACCGTAGAAGGATGATGGGCTTGGCCCAGTGATTGGCCCCAGAGGACCTCCAGGTCAACCTGCCTGGAGAACAGGGAGGAGTTGCGGAGTCCAAGAGTCTGAGAAGAGCTGCCTAGGGCCTGAGCCACCCTCCACCTGCCAAGGATGGTCGGGAGTGTGGGTGACCGACAACCTGTGGGGCAGGGCCTTGAGCCGACCGAAAGTCCTGGTCGGGTGCCCCCACTTCTGTTGTGGAGGCAGAGGTTCACCATCACCAGGCAGCAGGTTTCAGCTGAACAACCTGCCCAGGCTTGGGCTTCGCGACTGCAGCGAGAGGCTGTTTCGGCCATTCGGGTGACAGCCACTTGATGGCCGGGAAAGCATTGGTGTCGACTTAGTCCCAGACAAAAGTAACTGCTGCCACATCAGCTCCTCGTGAGATCGACGCACTTAAGGGCGCTGAAGCCTCCTCATCCGGGGGAGGAAGACAAGGAGGAGTGGCGTTGCCGCCACTCGGTGCCAGAGACCGAGACCGCGCTGGCGTCGATGGACGCTTGGACTGAGAAGAGGTCCGAGACCGAGACTGAGATCCTCAGTGTGTCCGAGGGCAGGCCTGGGAGGGAGCGGGGGACACCCGCTCCTCCCTCGGCTCGGACGTCTTAACCGGGGACTGCTGCACCGATGGCGCAGGCAAATCCTCGGTTTCTACTGGGGGAATCGGCGAAGAAGGGTTGTCGGCTTCACCAGTTGACAAACCGTACGACGGGTCGAGAAAAATCTCGACCGTGTCGACAGTTGTCTTGGCCGGCTGACCTGACGGGGACGCCGTGAAGCCAGCAGCCTTAGCCGCAACCTCGACCAAAGTCGAAGGTCGGCTGTCCAGGGAAGTGGACCTCTCCCGCTCCCACGAACGCCGACGATGGGAGTTACACTTGGGATCCTTCTTTTTGGACCGAGAGGAATGTCCCAATGGCCCCTCTCCCTTCATGGAAAAGGAATGGCAAAGCTCCTTGAACGAAGCAGAATACGAGGTACCCAAAGAGAGCAGGATAAATGCAGCGACCGAGGAGGAGGAAGATGTGGTCTGGGCTGCCTCCTCGAGAGCGATCATCTGCTCGAGCTGCTCAGCCAAGTCAGCCGCCATGGTAGCTGCCCAACGGACCTTTTTTGACTTTACCGGCGCCCAAGCTTCAACCAGGCAGCGTGGTCCTCCAAGACGTTGGCCGAGAATGAACAGCAAGACTCGCAGGTCTGCGGGTCGTGTTCTAGGCCGAGGCAGTAGATGCACGTGGAGTGCAGATCTGTCCTGGACATCTTCTGCCCACAAGGGCACCACCGAAAACCGAGAGTCGATTTGTCCATCGCAGCCACGAGGGAAAAGGAAGACCTAAGTCTTGAGAATTTTAAAACGAGTTTCAGACGACCCAAAGAGTTAGTATACAGTCTAACATGAAGAGCGTTAAGGAGGGAACCTCAGCTTCCAAGCAGTAAGGAAGATCTGGCGTCATGGGGTGCAGCCGAGAGTTTTACCACCCGGGTGGGTGGGAGGAGCCAGCTTGAAGACCTTCCGGCAAGATTTAAAGTGGCAAGGAACCTGCCAGACAGTGTGGATGAACAACATATCCATGTCCCTAGAAGTTTCTATTTCACAGAAAACGTGTACTAGGTAAACAGCTTACTAGCCATCAAGAGAACAGATACAGCAGCAGAAATTGTGAACTGGAACAGTTCCTTGTCCTCAGGAACCAGGCTGGTGCACCATCTCCCAGCCAGGGTGTTAGTCATGCTACTACTCCTGTCAGGGAACATTCATCCAAACCCTGGCCCGGTTCCCAGGAGCTCCCCAACTCGCACCACAGGCCTATGCATGGTCTCCATGAATATCTGTAGCCTCCTAAAAAAGTTTGACTCACTACAATGCCTGGTCACATCAATTAACCCTGATGTTATCACCCTGGTTGAGACTTGGCTGTCGAAATCCTCCCCTGACTCCCTAGTCTCCCTTCCTGGTTTCACCCTTTTCGGTCGACCGTGTTGGGAGCAGGCGCGTGACTGCACTATTTATGTCAAGGAATCTCTCCCGTATTAGCCCTGCCCGCCTCCATCCTTGACTCAGGGCCCAGGCAGCCACGCTGAAACTAACCCCGACCCTTTAAAGGACCCCTTTATCTGACTACTGCATACATGCCCCCAGGGACCAAATGCAGGCCATTGCCTCTTACAGAATACCTTACCTCTCTACCTCCTACCGCTGATCAAATTCTGGTGGGTGACTTAAATGTCAACTGGCTCAGCCCCTCCTCCTCCTCTACCAGAGACTCCTTTTCTGCAATAGACCCAATGAACTAGTTACCCACCCTACCAGGACTAACCCCAAGAGAGGCTCCAGTACCCTGCGTTGATGTGGTACTCACCAACCGCCCTAATCGGATCCCCAATTTACAAGTCCTCCCAGACTCTCTCAGCGATCACTCCCCATTCTATTCCACTGGTCAACCTCAGTCCCCAAACCCATAGCACAGTCCACATGCCGCGCGCTAATACCTGGTGGACTGATAAAACTTAAGGAACTTCTGTCCCAAATTGACTGGTCTCCTATACTGGCAACTCCTGACATCGACACAGCTCTCTCCTTCTTTACCCAAACTTTAATAATGCCTGTGATATCTTTGCCCCGTGTTGACCGCTCCGTTCTAAAAGGAAGAATGCCCCTGGTTACCCCAGCTTTGATCCACCAGCTCAAACATAGGGACAACCTATGGCACCGTGCCATTGAGACTGGCCGGCCCAATGACAGGTAGTTATATGCTGCCCCGCAAACAAGTGCACTGGGCCATCAGAAAGGCCAAGTCTGAGCACTATCGGTCCTCACTCATTGCCTCATGGCGGAATCCCAGAACCTTCTGGGATAACATTAAACAGTTAAATGGGATACACTCCCCCACCCACCAGATCAACATTAATGGTGTGATCTCCTCAGACCCAGCCCTCATAGCCAACCACCTCAGCACCTCATTCACTGACCTTAGCCTATCCTCCCTACAAATTTTTGACCCTCCTCCCCCCAGCACCTGCAGTAAATCTTTCTACGCCCTTATTTTCTCCTCCGCCGTGTTTCTGCCCAAGAACTTAGGCCGTGCCTTGTCACTGCTCTCAAGAGTAATAGTACTAGCAGTGACACCCTGATCCGTATCCCACGGCTGGTCTTGGACACAGTCCTTACCCGATCACATGCCTCATCAACCACTCTCTTTGCCTGGGAAGGTTCCAACTGCCTGGAAAGTTGCCACTGTCACCCCTATCTTTAAAGGTGGTGATAGGACTGTGGCGAAACTATCGACCGATCTCCATTCTCTCTCCTCTCCAAGGCCTTGGAAAAGTGGTGGCCTCTCAAATCTCTGACTACCTCTCCACCTACAATGTCCTTGTCCCGAGCAGCATGGCTTCCAAGCGGGCCACAGTATCAACACAGCCCTCCTAGAGTTCTCCAACTTTCTCCCTCCTCCTTAGACACTGGTTCTCTGGCTGGTGCTGTCTTCATTGACCTCCTAAAGCTTCGACACTGTCTCCCACCCCTCCTTCTTGATGACCTTAGTCTCTCTGGTTTTGCTGCTGGGCCTATCTCCTGGTGCACCAGTTATCTGTCTGACTGCTCACAGCATGTAAAATTAATGGGACCTGCTCAGACATCTGTCCCATCTTTTCTGGTTCCCAGGGCTCCATTCTGGGCCCTCACTATTCTCCCTTTACCTTAACACCCTTCCACACTCTTGCTCGGGAACATTCTATTGTACGCTGATGATGCAGTCATCTTTGCCTCAAGTCGTAACCCTATTGCCCTCCAGGACTCGGCTGCAGAAGTCCTTCACTGAAGCCGAGGGTTGGTTCAAGGAACATAGATTGGTGATGAATCTTAAAAAAACAAAACTATGTTCTCTCTCATCCCCAAAACAAGTCCTGCAACTTCAAACTCCTCATTCACTCTGGGTCCTCATTCCCACTCGAACAAGTTTGCTCTATAAATACTAGGGATCCATTTGACCCCTCCTCTCCTTCCATGGACACATCGCTGCCCTAGCCACTGCCACTAATATCCGATTGGGCATCTACATCGGTATAAACACTGCCTCCCCGGAGGCTCTCTTCACCGCAGTCAGCTCCTCTATCCTGTCCCTAGTGGACTATGGACTGTCAGCGAGTATGGTGCTGTTGATCAGACCGCATCTATAAAATTCGTGACTACTCTGAATAAGGCCTGCAGGTTAATTACTGGAGCACCTAGGGATGACACATACCTGTCTACTGTATGCTAAAGCGCTGGTACTTGATCTCGATGTAGCCTCAAATATCTTACCTGTACCCTTACAAAAAGACCCTCCTTGGGCTTTTCCCACCAGGATTGACCACCACCATCGCCGCTCTGTCCCATTAGTTCATACAGGACCTCTGGGAAAACCTCTTGTTATCTCTAGAGCTAGGACCTCTCACGCCAAAGAGCCTTCAGCTTTAGGGCCCCTCCCTGGTTCAACACACTGCCCCCTCCATCTCCAAGCTCCAACTATATCGGTGCTTCAAAACTTCCTTACGTAACCACCTTATTAACACCGATGCTGTAACTGCCGCTAGTCAAAGCCGCATTTCAATACTTATGACAAAGCTTATTACTAAGCTGCTAAGGAAGTCAACATAACTCTGGTATTGTTTGCATCCATCCTACCTGTACCAGCTTGTTTGTATCTATGTCTTAATTTACTGTTATACCTATGTGTTGTACTGCTATACTGTGTATTTTGGTTTGTCTTACTGTGACAAGGTACCTTTGTAAATGAGCCTATGGCTCAAAGGTTTTCTAAACTGCTGTTTAAATAAAATAAAATAAAAAAATTAAAATATGTCAAGGTCTGCGTGCAAGAGGCTGCCACAGTCCTGAGAAAGAAGCCCTGCTTGTAAAGGAAGGGGGACAGGAGGTTTAGCATCAAAACAAAATTTGTCAGGGCCAGAATGAAGCCACCAGAATTAGAGTAGCTGGCTCTACACTGAGCTTCATCAATACTCTCTGGATTACGGGGACTGGAGGGAACACGTAAAGGAACCACTCCTATCAGGAGAGGGACTGCCAGAAAACTCCAGGCCATGGAGCAAGTGAGCAAAAAGGTGGCAGTTTTGCATTGTGTGGGGACACAAAAAGGTTCCACTCAAACTGACACTGTTGAGCAAACAGATCACCGACCACATTGTACAGAAGCTCCCACTAGTGAGATAGTGCGAACAATCTGCTGACAGCGTGGCAGAAAAGTGGCCACTATGTGTATGTCGTGTGCCACAGCCCACTCCCAAATCTGAACTGCTTCTCATCAGAGAGAAAAGGACTGGATTCCTCGATGCTTGTTGAGGTAATACATGACACACTGATCGCCATCCGCACAAGGAGGAGACTGCCCTGAATGAGTGGGCCAAGAGGTCAGTATTCTGTATGTTTTACCTGTTTGCTACTTATCCTACCCCCAATGAGCTGTTCAACTCAGTTTGCCTTCCAATCTAAAAAAGTTTAAATAAAATCAATAAATTAAATAACACTCATTTCGTGACAGATATGCCACCCCACTTCCCATTTTAACTAGCTGATATAATAATACAGATGGCAATCATGTCTACGTGAAAATTATGTAATAATGACATACCCTGCAAGAGAATTCATAACCTATTAGAGAAGATCAAATATATTCAAAATATGAAATTATCAAATATGACTACCATGCACTGTACCTGAGCAGTTCATTTCCTTTATTTCTATCTCAGCAACATGGTCCCTGTAACAACACAAAAGAATCACCTAATAAACTTCATTAAAAATCAAAATACAGGTGCTTAAAGGGACAGCGTTAACCCCCTTAGGCCTCCAAGTGTCTCTAGTTTAGAAACAAATACACATTATAATAGGTCACATTCTGTAGAGATTGCTGATGTACCACTTAGTATTTTGATACTGATTCATTTTTTCCTTTTAAAAGTTATAACCACACAGCCCACCACATCAGTGTTACCACACAAATACACGTTTCTTTACGATCCTTGATCTATTCCCATTGCATCTTTCCTGGACTTGGGAACACCCCTAACACAATATAGCCACTCACAATGGAGTGGGTGGAGAGCAGACCATTTTAGCATAAGTGACTGCACTGCTTGGTGGTGTTCCTAATGTTTAGGAAGTATGCAATATGAGTATATCAAGGATCTGAAATAAAACAAAGTTCGGTATAATGACACCATTAGCATGCATTTTAGTTCTACTAAGAAAGCAGAGTTTTAAATAATTGATTAGCAGTTTTTTTCCTTGGGACAGTACTAACTGTACAGAAAGCATTTATATAGGTTTTCTAGAAATGTTATGTTTGTTAACCACAGTGAGACAAGGGTTATGCATTTTCACAATGTTTTAGAACTTTTATGAGCAAAACGCTAATCAATTTTTAGAGTTAAATAAAACCTGGGAAAGCAAGCAGATAAAAACAGCAACACTAATGAATTTTAGAGAAGGTCAGCAATCATAAAATGTGGGTTTTAAACTAGAAATAGCATGATGCAAAACGATTTTGGACAGTGTCACTTTAAGAGCAGAAAAGGTACATAACTGTATCGAGCTGAAAATGAACTGCTAGAGTAGTGGTGTGGTGGCACCACACTGCGCTGTGACCTGGGAAACCAGCGTTCATGTGGGAACCCCAGAATCCCACTTGGGTTCTGGCTATGGGGGCAGGTAAGAAGGGTGCCAGACATATCGTGGAAATGAGCCACTCAGCACATAGAAGGACTTGGACTGGCCAATGTTCGTGCACCCCCCAACCTCGTCAGCCAACCAAGGAGCTGCACTGTCATCATCGGTGAAAGCAGCCAATCATCCATCTTCCCAGCCGCAGGAAGAAAAAATTACTCACCTTAGTAATGTTGTTTCTTCTAATGGAGTCTTGCTATCTTATGACATATGCAGTATAACCCCCAGGTTAGAACTGCTCCGGAGGTGAAAGAGTTAACTTTCCATGAAGGGCATGGAATCTTGAGCGCGAGCTCGGTTGAACACTCTGTCTGTTGAAGCTCAAACTTAAACTGTCAGATCTTTATGAGCAAAAACTCACTAAGGTTCTGTGTGCAAGCCGTAAACCTACACTAGCCCACTGGCTACTAACTACAAAAACACATTTTTGTTCTTGGTCATAATATAGCAAGACTCAAGTCAGGGGATTCAAGAAAGAAAAGATAGGCATAACACCTAAGCACCCTAAGAGGGTGAAAATAAAGTGGGCATCCATGAAGTGCCAACATTGCACTGCCCACCCACATCCCAAAATAAGAGGTTCTGAGAGGGGCAGGCTGGGGTCATATATAGCAAGACTCCATTAGAAGAAACAACATTACTAAGGTGAGTAATTTTTCTTCAAACAACATGAAGTCTTGCTATATTATGATATAGCAGATTACACAGCAGTACTTCCATGGAGGAGGGACAGAACCTACTTGGGAAATAGGCTCTGAAACACAGCTGTGTTAAATCGAGCATCACCCTAGCCTGAATATCCAGGAGTAATGCTTAGTAAAAGTGTGAACTGTTTTCCAGGTAGCTGCTTGACATATCTCTAAGATAGGGATGTCCCTGGCAGCAGCCAGAGACGCAGCTGTACCTCTGGTAGAGTGAGCCCTCAGGCCTGAGGGAGGAACCTTACCCAGTTTTTCATAGCAAAATTGGATACAAGAGACAATCCACCTGGCAATGGATCTTTTAGTTGCAGGTTTCCCTTTACCAACCTCACCATAAGTGAGGAACAATTGGAGGGATTCAAACCTGTGACCCTTGGTACGTTCTATATAGTAACTAAGGGCTCTTTTGACATCTAAACTGTGCAGTCTCCTCTCACCAGAGGAGGAATGGTCAGTGAAGTACACAGGAAGAGACATGGATTGATTAAGGTGGAAGTCTGAAACCACCTTAGGCAAAACTTCCTGTTAGTCCTGAGGACCACCTTATCTCTATAGGAAAGGAGATAAAACAGGCTCCACTGACAATGCTTGTAGCTCACTTATGCGCCTGGCAGAGGTGATGGCTACCAGAAACACGGTTTTCCAAGTCAAGTACTTAAGCTCTGCTGAAGACAATGGCTCAAAAGGGGGTTGCATAAGCTGAGCAATGCAAATATTAAGATCCCAAGCAGGGGCAGGGTCCCTGAACGGAGGGTTGGTGTGAAGCAGCCCTTTAAAAAACTTGGAGAACACAGGGTGAGCTGAGAAAGAAGAGGGCTTACCTGCTGATAAGAAGACAGACACAGCTGCCAAATGCACTTTTAGGGTAGCTGGTCTCAGCCCCAATTAATTCAAATGCACCAAATAATCCAGGATCGTGGGCACGCCAGCAGATTCTGGAGAAATATGCTTACCAGCACACCATATGGAAAATCTTTTCCATTTTGAATTATAAGTAGCCCTGGTGGAAGGCTTCCTAGAGGCCTTCATTATATCCAATACACCTTGGGAAAGGTGTAGGTCAGCAAACTCTAACTCTTCAAGAGCCATGCCTTGAGATTGAGAGATTTGAGGTTCAGATACCAAACTCTCCCCTGGGCACAGGTTAACAGGTTGTGATTCCTGGAAGACACAGGGAAGGTGGACTGCTAAGGACATGAGGAGGGTACCAGGGCTGCCTGGCTCAATCTGGAGCAATCAGGATCATCTTGCAGGGTTGAGATCTGATTCTGACCAGCACCTTGAAAAGAAGGGGAAGGGGAAAAAGAGAAACTTCCTTCCTAACTGAGTAGGAAGGCATCCAGAGGGACTGAGCCCAACACTGGGGGCCTGCAGCAAAAAGGGAAGTTGGTGATTGTCTGGGGCTGCAAAGAGATCTATCTGCGGGGTGCCCCATCTGGCAAATACTACCTCCAGTACTAGGGGGTCCAGTGCCCATTCGTGATGGCCCTGGGAAATCCTGCTGAGAGCATCCACTAGGACATTGTCCTTGCCTGGGAGGTGAACTGCCGTAAGGGAGGCGTTCAGAGAATAAGCCAGAGACCACAACTTCATTGCTTCAGTGCACAAGGCCGTAGACCAAGTGTCCCCTTGCTTGTTGATGTACCACATCGTAGTGGTATTGTCTGTTCTGATCTGAACAACCTTGTTCTGAACAGATGTGGAAAAAACCTGGAGTGCTACAAAAACTGCTCTGAGTTCCAGCAAATTGATGTGGAGCAGAGATTCCTGAGGGGACCATAGCCCTTGGGTGGAAAGGTCGCCCATGTGAGCTCCCCACCCCAAGAGGGATGCATCTGTAGTAAGGGTCAAGGAATGAGACTGGGGAGTGAAGGGAACCCCCCTGTCTCAGATTGCTCTGATCCTGCCACCACTGAAGGGCCTGGATCAGGGTTCGAGTCACTGGGATCAATTTGGTTAGAGGATCTGTCCTTTGAGACCAAAAGGCTCTCAAATGGAACTGGATGTCCCTCATCTGAAATCTTGCTCCCTGCACTACTGCTGTAGAAGCAGCCATGTGCCCCAGGAGCTGTAGAAAATGCCTTGCTGGTCGAGAGACCTGCAGGGTGAAAGAAGAGGCCAGAGAGACCAAGGTCCTTGCTCTTTCCAGAGGGAGGAAGGCTCTGGCTTTTTGTGTTGAGTTCTGCGCCTATGAAGGTGAGAAGCTGGACAGGCTCCAGAACTGACTTTGGAAGATTGAGAAGGAAACCTAGAGATGTAAGCAGTTGCTGGGTTACTTGTAAGTGTAGTTTGACCTGTTCTGGAGACTGGCCTACAATGAGCCAGTCGTCCAGATAAGGAAAGATGGCAATCTTTTGCCTTCTTAAATGAGCAACCGCTACTGCCAGGCATTTTGTGAACACCCTCGGGGCCGAGGTGAGGCCAAAGGGCATTGCTCTGAACTGGTAATGGCCTGAGGGCAGTTCGAATCTGAGGTACTTTTGATGGGAGCTTCTGATGAGAACATGGAAGTAGGCATCCTTGAGGTCCAGGGAGGCTAGCCAGTCCCCTGGCCTTAGAGAGGGTAAAATAATTCCCAGAGTCACCATTTTGAACTTTGGTTTTAAAAGGTGCTTGTTTAGATACCTGAGATCCAGGATGGGCCGCCATTCTCCTGTCTTTTTTGGGGTAAGGAAGTACCTGGAGTACAACCCTTTGCCCTGGTGTATGGGTGGAACCCTTTCCACAGCTCTGAGAGCCAGGAGGGAAGAAACTTCTGCTTCCAGGGTAAGTACCTCTGATGGGTTTGCAGGTGGAAAAAACCTGGCTCTCATCTTCGGAAATTTTTTGAAGCTGAGAACCAGTCCCTGGCTTACTACTTCCAGGACCCACCTGTCTGATCTTAAAGACTTCCAGTCCTGGACAAAGTAAGCCAGCCTGCACCCTACCAGTAGTGGAGAATCGGCCATGGCCACCCCATCAGGGAGCCTGTTTTGCAGGGGCTTTGGGTTGAGGGGTAGAAGCAGGCTTACTAGAACCCCTTCTGCCCCTTCCTCTAAAGAACCCCCCTCTGGGCATAAGCAGAAGAGGAGGCCTGGGCTTGGTAAAAAAGGTCTATGAAAAGGCCTGCCCCTGCCCCTGACATGCTGCTTTTGAGGAGTGGCTTGCCTTTCTTTGGCCTGTGCACTCCTATAGATGGTCCTATACTCATCCATTTTCTTCATATAATTCTGTGTCTGCTCCCCAAACAGAGAATTGCCACAACAGGAAAATCCATAGCCTTAGACTGAGTATCCTGTGACAGGGCAGTACATCTGAGCCAGGCCATTCTGCGAAGAGACACAGATGTAGCCATGACTCTTGATGAAACATCATTAGTCTACTGCAGCATGAAATTGCACCTTGGATGCCTCAATACCATCCGCAGCCACCTGCTCCATCTCCCTGGCAAGCTGGTCAGGGGCCTGTTTTGCTAGGGCCAGGACAGTATCCCATCTGGATTTCTGGTACCTAGCTGCATAAGCCATATAATTTGCCTGTCTGAGTCCCAAAGATGCTGCCATGTACTGTTTCTTTGCCATGGCATCCATCCTCCTGGAATCCTTTCAGGAGGGTGAGAGCTATGAGGAATATTAGCTTTGTCACAGGCTGCAGCCTGAACTACCCCTAACATGGCTGCATTGCTGAGAGAGGAACCCCGTGTCAGAGCCTGATAAAGCATACCTCTTGTCCATCCTTTTATCCACAGGGAGGATAGAATGAGGAGTTTTAGAATTTTACTGTCTGTTTCCTAAAAGATTTGTGCAAGGAATAGACAGTCTCCTAGACTCTGGAATATCCATCATTTCCACATAATCAGGCTCTTCTTGATCATCAACAGCTTCCTCAACAGGGAGTTGCAGAGTCTCAGCAACTTTCTTGTAAAACAAAAAATGAGAAGGGGACTCAGATAGCCTGGGAGGGGAAACCCCTGAAGGTCTGTCTGGAGAGATGTCCAGTTCAATGGGCACATCCAGACTTTCAAAATCTTATTCACTCTCCTCATACCCCCCCTTCCCTTCCTCCGGTTCATAAAAATCCTCAAAATCATAATCTGGAACCGGTGGAACCGTCCAAACCGAGAGCTTCCCTAATGGTGTCGGTTCGGACGGAACCGAGGAAAGAGACTGGACAATTTGAATAGCTTTGGCTATTTCCCCAGCGGTCGGAGAAAAAACTTTTGGCTCCACACTAGCTGACTTTTCTAGTCCTTTTAGTTGGAACCGGCTCCTCAGAGCTGGCTCTTCGTTTGCCTGAGGAAGTATCGCCTTGGTCAGAGGGCACTCCCTCAGGTTCTGTTGGAACCGAACCGGGCTGGCCATCCGGGTCAGCGGACTTTTTGGCCTCCCTTTCCCTGAGCCTACCAACTCTCTTTTCCACGGTGGCAGCAGGAAAATTCTTACAAATCTGGCAGTCTGCATTGAGGTGGTCAAACCCCAGACAATATACAGTGGGTGTGGGTCAGCCTTAGCAAAGGCTTCCCCACAGAGGCTACAGTGCTGAAACCCAGTGGGTCCGGTTTTTCTTTGGGTTTCTCAGACATAGTGCCAGCCTATCCAAACTTACCCGTTAATGGCAATCCGCCAAGCAAGACTCTCTATCGGTTCCCAACCGTGTCACAGTCGTAGGCAGTAAAAAAATCTGTTTTTTTAGAACCGATAAGAAGCGGAACCGCACTCTAAAGGACTAGAAAGTAATTTTAAACCTAAACTGATCGGTTCAAACCGAACCGAAAAGACGCTACAAGTTCCACACAGAAGAATTAAATAAAAGTCTATCTATTACTTACAGTACCACAGACAGAGCTTGAACCGACGATTGCGGTTTAATTTCGGTAAAATAAACCAAGAATTACACTTTTAAACCGACAAACGAACCGAGCAGCAGGAGAAATCTCCGGTGCGACTGTTCAGTGAGGCGGAGTAAAGAATCTGAGAGTTTATGTTTGAGCTTCAACAGACAGAGTGTTCAACCGAGCTCGCGCTCAAGATTCCATGCCCTGCATGGAAAGTTAACTCTTTCACCTCCGGAGCAGTTCTAACCTGGGGTTATACTGCATATGTCATAATACAGCAAGACTTCATGTTGTTTGAAAGGTGATGTGGCAGATCTGTTAGTAGTCAGGAGGAATATAAAAGGAAAATGGAGGAAAACAGAAAAAAAAAACTTTGGAAAGAAATGGTTCAAAACAAATATAAACTTTGGCCTATACACAGATGGTCAAAAGTCTGTCATTTTACCTTTTTCATTAAAAATTGCAAGCAATAAAAAAAAAAGTTGTTTCATTATAATATAAAAATCGGTTATTTAATATTTAATCCTTCTATCTACATTTTAAATGCCACTTATGTATTTTTCACATGTAATGAAACTAGAGTAATAAAAGAAATTACACCACATTCTGCACTGAAACCGGTAGATGGCTCGTGTGACTTTGCTTTACTATACAAACAATATTTGGGATAGCAGCGATGTCATTGGCTGCCCTCTACTGTTAAAAGATCAAACTACAGTACTGTGTATTTTCATATACCCACAACTTTATGATGTATATAAATAGCAATATTAATTTAGAAATCAAGAAAAAGAATAATGATGCAATGAAAAGATCATTCTGAAATAAATAATGCAACACATTTTGAGTTTCCACTGCTGATCCCCTTTAACACAAGTGCATGAACTGTGGTCTGAAGTCAATACAAATGTACACGTAAAAGAAGCCTGGCCTTTGACTTTTACCCTAAACACGACAGGCACTCATCTTCCTCTTTGTGGTGCAGAAATTCTAAATGGGTAACTATCATGTTTGGATTGTTACAATAACAGCTTTTTAAATCACTTCCACATACACTTTGTTTATTCCAGCAATTTTTAAATCACTATTTTTAACACAAAACTACCTGCCTAGAATTTTGAAGGGTAGCACCAAAATGTATAACCCTCAAATGCTGGTGATGTCCCTAGAATTTCTGGGCTAGCAGTTTTCCACCCCAGAAATGTTGCTGGAGCAACTCAACTGCACATGCAAGTTAGTTTAAAAATCTGCCCCTTGATATCTGACCTTTTGCACCTGTCACAAGGGGGGTAAAGACTCCATTTGTTTTCAGTGCTATCAAAATAGGCTATGTAAGCAACAGCAAAGAAAGGAATATGGACAGCGTCGGTCATACAATCCCTACCACAAAGCAAAGAGAGGATGGGCAGAGACTGTGGCAGCTCAACACTAGTGTACACCAGGGCATGTGCCCAGGCTAAAAAAAAGCTGCATCCCAGTTGGTGCCCTATATGCTGCAGTGCTTCCCTTATAGCGAAAATACATCAGTGCCCTGGCACCCAGCTGTTTTGCCCCACCTGTTCCTTGGTGACCAATAAAGGCTGGAGCTGACAATCGGCAAAGATCGTCGATATCAAAAGACACAGACGGTGAGTCAAAGACATGTATTAGACAGACATGGCAGAGAGATTAAATACAAGGAGGTTAAATAACTTTTTTAGTCACACTACACAAGTGGCGGTTGTGGGATAATTTTGGGGCTCGAAAAAGAAATATTTACAGTACCCAAGAGAGGCTGCACTATAAAACCAACCTGCTGTACATAATGCATAACATTATGAAGATATAATACTTCACCCACAAAAAAGGAATGGCGCACGTACCTCCACATCTCTTCTGTCTTCTTTTGTACTGCGGGGTCCTTGTTGCTAGCAAAGAGAACACGCCAGATTACTGCCACAAAATAAATTATCACGATCTTAGATCATTAACATTCAAAACAATTAGTATACGTGTACTTAGGTAACTGACATACACCAAATTAAAACAACTTAGAATTTCTTGTCCAATGAAAGGTATCAGTAATAACTTATTTGTTTTTCTTCTGCATCTTAGGATAGACAGCTACATCCTTTGTTTTAAAAAATGTCAAATTGATAAATACCTATAAAAAATATATTAATTTCTTTTTACAACACTGTAGAGAGGGCTATGTGGCAACTGTTAGTAACTCATCTGCCCCGCAGTGTGCCTGTAAACAGCGCATATGGAGCTAATAGGCCACTTAACTGCGAAACAGAAGCTCTCCAGTTCAAATCCCACCACAGCCTATGACTCACTGTTAGACTTTAAGAAAGTCACATCACCTCACAGTGCCTCAAATTAACCAACTACACAACTAGGTAGAAATTGAGCCACACTGCAAACAAGATGCTGCATCTCAACTGGGCTAATCTGTGTTAATAACATTTTAACAACAAATAAAATAAGAAGAATGTCAGTAACATACTTTTCACCTCCTCCCCCAACCCCACACAAAAAAAGGTGCAAATAAGTGATAAAGAAAGTTTGTAAAAGGCTGTGTCAAAATGGAGCAAGTCAGGTAGAAACAGATGTTCCAAGAAATCAAGAAACAGTAATGACATTCTGAAACGACCTCTGCATCACGATCTAAAACAACACAACATCTACACAAACCAGCACCAAGTTACCTGTGATTGTTATCATTATATTTTCCTTTAAAATGCAAAGTGCATAACAAAAGTTACAGGCATGGGGAGTCTTCCCTGAGGAAGCGCACAGTAAGAACCTGGTAGGTTTGATGGATGCTTGTTTTTTTTTTTTTAGACTCCCCATGCCTATGTGCTTATCAAGTTTTGCACTGAGCATGTTAATATAACATAATACAACAATCAGGTGACTTAGTATTGGTCTTTTTTGTGTAAATGTCCCAGGATATACCCATTAATAGCGTCACCAGTCAAGTAGCAGAACTGGGGGGTGTTCACCATGACCAATAGTCATAATCCGTTGAGTTACTTCCTAAATGTGCTGGTCCATTTGTCCTGATGACATCTAGATTAGCATTTCCAATATTCACAAGGAGAAACTCTCTAGTATGATGGGAACCTTTAAATACCTTATAGGGGTTAATCACATACAGGTGGAGTGTATATTTCAGAGGAAAGAGTGCTCTAAAACAAGAGAGCATAATATGAAGCTGAAGGAGGGTAAGTTCAGGAAAGACGTGAGGAAGTACTTTTTCACAGAAAGAGTGGTGGATACCTGGAATAGCCTTCCAGAGGAGGTGGTGGTGTTGGGGAGGGGGGACAGTAATGGGATTCAAAAGTGCACAAGGGAATCATGGGGGTAGGGTAGAGGGCAAAATACAAAGTACAGTTACGTAGGAACTTACCATAGCAGTAGATGTTTGAGAGGATCTCGTTCAGCAGGCCATCACCAGTAGAACTTGGCTGTCAGGTGCTAGGACCACACGGAAACCTTTCGAGGTAGCAGTCTACCAGAGGGGGGCCGCTCACCTCTGACATCAGCAGCTGATGTCAGCATATCCTTTATAAGGTGGGCGGACCCCATGCCCACGTCAGTTCTCCAGCTGGAGACCAGAAGCAGGACACTGGGAAGGGGAGCTGAGGGGGAAGACAAGGTAACCCTGTAGCAGACTAAAAATACAGAAGGCGTGCCCCTATGGAAGGGGGGAGAGAGACATGGGAAGAGAGGAGAAGAAGAGAGGGACAGCCTGTTGGAAGAGATCCTCTCGAAAATCTACTGTTACGGTAGGGTCTTACTTAACTGTACTATCTTACTTCGAGGGTATCTCTTGCAGCAGGCCATCACTGGTAGGACTGAGTCCCAAGCAGTTCTGGAATTACAGATAAGCAGGTGGATGGCTGATTGGCTAAAAAATAGCCTAAGAAAGGAGGACTTGAAGGACAGCTAGGCTAAAGCTGGCTCGACACCTAGAGGCAATGTCCAGACTGTAATGCTCGGTAAAGGTGTGGACAGTACTCCAAGTGGCAGCAGTGCAGATGTCAGCAGCTGGAGCATTATGAAAGCAAGCCACTGAGGCAGCCATACCCCTTGTGGAATGGCCCTTAACCTCTCCAGGAAGTTCCTTACTGTACTTACAGTAACAATAAACAATGCAATTCGCTAACCACTTAGACAAACACTGTTTGGATACCGGGTCACCATCTCTCCCAGGGGCAAATGAAACAAACAACTGATTGGACTTCCGAGAGTCCTCAGTCCAGTGTGTGCAGTATCTCAGGATTCTACGCACATCCAAAGTATGGATTAATGCCTCCCCTTGATTGGAATGCTCCGGAAAAGAAACAAGCAGGTGGATGGATTGACTGAAAGTAAATTCTGACACCACCTTAGGAAGAAACTTAGGATTAGAACACAAAGACACCCTATCTTTTAGAAATCAAAGAAAGAGGTTGCACATGGAAGCAGGTGTAGGGATATAAAGGCATGAGTTGAAAAAAGAAACAAATCCCGCACTCTGCTGACAAAATAAAGGACTGCTCACCAAAAACTTCCTGTAAAGTGCTTCATTTTATTTCAGGTGCCATGTGCAAGACACTGTCTTTGCAAAAAACTAAATAAGGCTCCTTACACGAGGGCCTGAAGCTCTGAAATCCTTCGAGCCAAAGCAATGGCAACTAAAAATAGGACTTTCCATGACAGAAAGTGCAGCTCACAAAACGTGGTCAGTTCAAAGGGAGGCAGAGTAAGCTTCCCTAACACAAAATTAAGGTCCCAAGGCAAGACAGGGTCCCTGATTGGGGGCTTCAGGTGTAAAATGTCCCACAAGAAGGTGAGGGACACATCAAGTTGGGCCACTGAGCACCCACCCACAGGTAAAGGATATGCAGAGATGGCAGAGAGATGTACCTTAATGAAGGAATACTGCAGACCCGAGTCCGAGAGGGACAGAAGGTACTCCAGTACCTGATCCACTGGACAGGTGAAGGGATCCAACTGGTATGAAACAGCCTTAATAGTGAAGCGCTTCCACTTCATGGAACAGGTGGCCCTGGCGGAGGGCTTCCTGACCACCACCAAAACATTGTCCACTATGGGGGAGACCCCGAATTTTGCTATAGCTATATCAGGAGCCATGCATGAAGATGGAGAGCCTTGAGGTCTGGATGGACCACGATGCCCTGGTCCTGGGACAGCAAGCCTGTGCACAGGGGCAGGGGCAGTGGAGGTTCCGCTGCCAGTTGCTGTAGCAAGGGGAACCAGATCGGACGAGGCTAGAAGGGGGTGATGAGGATCATCATGGCCCCTTCCATCTGAAGTTTGATTAGAAGTTGTTGAAGGAGCATGAAGAGAGGGAAGGCATACAGAAACATCCCTATTCAAGAGAGGGACAATGCATCTCGCCAGAAAACTCAAGGCCCTGGATCTATCGAGCAGAAATGCGGCAGTTTTGCATTCTGTGTCGATGAAAAAAGGTCCAACTTGGACCGACACCACCTGTCAAAGAATTCTTCTACCAATGAGGTCAGAAGTTCCCACTCGTGAGCTTTGCACTGCAAGCAACTTAGGCTGTCTGCCGGGATGTCTTGGTCACCTGGAACATGGACAGCTGAGACCTCCAGACCGTGCTCAATGGCCCAATACCAGACCCTCATCGCTTCACTTCACAGGGCAGTGGAATGAATACCCCCCTTCCCCTCGCTTGTTTATGTAATAAACCATGCACATGTTGTCCATCTGAACCGAGAGCAGAGTCTGGAAGGTCTGAAGGGCGCACAGGACTGCTCACATCTCCAGGATACTGATATGGAGATCCTTCTCAATCTTTGACCAAGTTCCTTGGGTTTGGTGGGTCCCCATGCGGGCACCGCAGCCGAGGCAGGAGGCATCCGTCATAAAGATCTGCTGAGGGGAAGATATAGAGAAGGGCACTCCCTGAAACAGACTGCTGGGCTCCAGCCACCACAACAACACCCTCTCAACTGGGCCCCGATACCAGCACTGGAGGATCCAGGGTGCCCGCACGCTGGTCCCACTGGATTCCCAGTGTCCACTGGGGTATTCTCATGTGCAGCCTGACTAAGGGAACCATCGCTATTGGCTGCAGCCATGAGGCCCAGAAGCCTTAATAACTCTCTTGTCTGAACCTGGTGATTGAAAAACAGAAGGTGGACCTGGGTTGCTCACCCAAAAAGGATTTTCCAGCTGGGGCATGGTACAGCCTGTAAGCCTTCTGAGAGACCACAGGGACAGTACGGGGGTGGAGCCACACAGCCTTAGTAATGTCCTCGTACGACTCAATGAATGGGGGCACCACCAAAGGGGGAGCATCCCGCTGATGGAGGTAGACTGCCAGGCGGCGATGCTCCGTGTCTTGCTCCTCAGTCTCCCACTCCATCGGTGCTTGAATATGCCTCATGATATTCATGAAAGTGGGGTCATCAGGGGGTGATCTGGGGATGTTACTGGGCTCCCCTTCATCTCCCAAGGAGACCCCTTTAAAGGAGGAAGACTCCAAACTAACTCAGTCATCAGTAGCAGAGTCCTCATCCCCACTGTCGCCTGGCTGGCAGTCAACAGGCAAGCCAGTGTAACCGCGTCAGTGCGGCTCCTGTGAATACTAGGAGCACTTAGTCCCAGGCGGGTCAGGGCAGGAGGGGTGGAGCCCCAAGAAGACCCTGAGGGGTGTGGCTGAAGGGGGTGCAGCTGGGGTAGGGACCTGCAACTGCATGACGGTACCTAGGGTAGGCATCAGGCCGTGGTAATCCACAAGCACTGGCGCCAGATCCCCAGGCACTGGTTAGCTGTATAGCGGCTGGGGTCCTACAGTTGCAGGATAAGAGTAAGCTGGCATTGGTCACCCTGGTGCTGGATAGGGGAAGGCTGTCATCTGAGTCAGATACCCTGGTTGTGATCTCACAGAGGGGAGCTGTGGTACAGGCGCTGGGCCCACAGGCTGCAGTAGAATGGGTGCAGGTCCAGCAGGCATCAGTCTGGGTGACACTGGGGTGGGATCCACAGGCTTCGGATTAGGAGAGGTAGGCACTGGGTAGGAGGGTCCCACAGGTGAAGGCTGTGGGGAAAATGGGCTCAGAGAGTCACCAGTGCCCAGCAGCGTCTGCCCCTGTGAAGGAGGGGCAGACCCGACAGAGAGGCAGACTGGACGGAGGTCCTAGAGTTCGAGACCGGCATCAGGAGTGTAGGTGATGGGGCGGCAGTAAGAGAAATGGCACCAGCAGCACCTGCGCCAGACGGAGGAGCTCCAGCCAAGCCATGTGCTGCAGAGCCCATGGAAAACAAGGGCTGGAAAAGCAGGGGCTGAGGGGCAGGATAAGAGGAACCCTGTCCCGATGCACCACCGCTGGTCATGGAGAGCCAGGTGGGGCCACAGACAGCCCTGAAGGGGTAGCGTGCAGGGCTGAGGAGCTCGACCCCGGAGAAGATGCCATGACACGGTCGGTAAAGGAGCCTTGTGTGGAGACCACGAGCAGGAGTCAGACCGGGGTTGGTCCCAGACCTTGTTTGTGCTTCCCCAAGGATTTTTCCTTGGACCTAGAGGAAGAAGAGCCTGAGGATTAAGCCAGGGATGCAGAGGAGCTCTGGGCCTGCAGCTCCCATTCCATCTAGGTGACCTTCTGCTGGAAGAGATGGCTTTCCAGGGTCCTCTGGCAGCGTCGCTTGATGGCCAGGTTAAACTTCTGGCAGACCTCGAAGGCCTGAATGTCGCGATCTGCTCATAGGCAGAAGAGGCAAGCGGAGTGGCCATCCTTGTACGGGATCTGTTTGCCGCAGGTGAACTCAGTGGAGCAGTCGGAAGAAGAGGAAGGTTGTGAAGACATAAATGTGAACAGGTAACACTGAAAAAATGTTGATGTTTAACTGACTTCACGAAATAAGAAAGCACGGTAGACATGAGAATATGGCGATTAACTGCAGCTGCGATGGAGTCCGTGGTCTGACGTACGCTGATCGTCGGGAAAGAACTGAGGAGGGCAAAGGGGCTGCCAACCTTATATACAATAGGCTGACGTAGGCTGCTGATGTTAGAGGTTGGTGGCCCCTCTAGTAGACTGCTAGCTAGAAAGATTTCCGTGTGGTCCTAGCGCCTGATGGCCGAGTCCTATCAGTGATGGCATGCTGCAAGAGATACCCTCGCAGTAAGATCAATACTGACGAAGCTGCTTAATAGGGACAGCCCTGTGGACAGGAATTCATCCCTATTAACCGAACGTCCCACTTATCAGGAGCACATGTAAATCAATGGGCGATACAAGTTTCACATACATTTCATAACAACTCATATCAAGTGCATAAAGTGATTTATAATTTTTTTTCTTTTTTTTCTGCTTAGTGAGTTCAAAAATATGTTTATTATTGCATCATTAATCGGAATTTGGAAAGATGGCAATCGGCAGCAATAAAACGCTCAAGGAGCTTTGAAATAAAATAATACATTTTACTCGTTTCGCTTCGCTGCAAACTTTACTGGTAATGGACTGCTCCAAACTAGCCAGTCTTCCCCATTCAGCTATGTCCCCGTTTTGTGCACACCACGACATCAAGACATGAAGATGATCCAGCGCCTCATTGTTAGTTATGGGGACAGGCGCTGGATCGTTATCTTCTATGTCTGATTCTTGCAAAGTGTCATCCAGCCTCAGTCTCTTTACCTGCACACAGATTTCACCATCGGTAGCCTCACCCTCCATCGGAACGTCACAATCTATGTCCATGAAAGTAGCAAAGTTGTTGGCAGTCATGGAGGGCAGCTGTAGATCAAACAGAGTGTCATTTGTTTCTGACTGTGCGTGTTCAGTTTCAGTTTCTTGTCCCACAGCTACGTCACCAACAACAAAGCCTACTTTTTTAAAGCAGTTGCTGATTGTATGCACAGAAACAGACTACCATGCTCTGGCAACCATGTAAACTGCATCAAGAATTGTGACAGCCTTAGCTATTGCCGACACCTATGCTGACCCACCTTCATCAATAACCCCAATAATTTGTGTTGACACTAGTGACCTGTAATGTCCTTTAAGGCTGAGAATCACACCCATATCCATTGGCTGGATAAGGCTAGTTGTGTTTGGTGGCAGAAAAACCAATTTGATGTGGGGAAATTTATCAATGATTTCAGAGGGGTGGGCTGAGCAGTTGTTGAGAAGCAGGAGAACATACCGGCATTTACGTTTTAGCTCTTGCTCCCAGAGACTTAGCCAGTCGCCGAAAATCCATCCAGTCATCCATGCATTGGATGAGGCATGATACATGGCAGGTAAGGTAGACAGATCTTTGGGGAAACATCTTGGCCCTTTACTTTTGCCAATAAGCAACACTGGACGCTTGTCAGTGCCATCCATATTCGCACACAGAAGCAGTGACACTCTGTCCTTTGCTTTTTTCCACCCAGCAGTACGAGCTCCTTGCGTACATGCCCACAGTCGGGGTAGGCACTGTACACACAGCATGGAGAATAATCTTTTAGAATTGTGGGCAGCACACTAAATACACAATCTGTGGCTGCTTCGGAGTCCGAGTCTGAGCACTTACCATGTTCTTTCTTGCACACAATGCTGTCCCCGCTGCTTCCATCGTGAAAGCCAGCCATCTGTTGATTCGAAGCTGTCATGCCCAAGTTGTGATGCCAGTTCATTTGCCTTCTCTTTTAGCAGAGGCCCAGACAGTCGAGCCCCTCTACTAACTGCACTGTTTAACCACAACAGCAGTGCATCTTCCACCTCGCCATCCTTTCCCTCTCGTTTCCTCTTGCGATCCAGGTTCACATTTGCCTGTCATTTGGATAGGATGGCATTGCGGCGCAAACTGATTCAGCCGGCTTGGCTTTTTGAAATGCCAAACTGCTTGCCACAGAGGATAAAGAAACCTTAGGAAGCTGAAGGGCTTTGATTGCTTTTACTCTCTGGGCGAGAGTGAGTTTGTTTCTTTTGCTCGTCATGGCTGTAGATCTGGATGCCACTGTTCAGGGCTGTCTTTAAGACCAAAAACGTCCCAATTAACCGGATCACCCACCACACTTAACCAACGGGATGACTCATTGGCGAACACAGGGAACAAATCAGTAGCCTCGGAATCGTTCCTGTTTAACCGAACATCCCGTTTAACAGCGTCCCTAATAAGTGGCTTGTACTGTAATAAAAAAATTAAAAAAATAAAAACAATTCGACAGACTGGGTGGCCCAGCGGCCCTTATCTTCTGTCACACTCTATGTAACTATGAAGTACAGTAGTAGTGCTATGGTATGTCTTTTACCTAGAATATTCACAACTGGATAAGTGGTTAGCAAGAAAAAAATATAATAGCCAATGACAAGGCAGAACTCGCGTATAATCAGGTTACCATGGTCAATATTTTAAAACATTCTAAGTAAATTCTTATACAAAGATAAGTTTATACTCAGCTTGATCACAACTGGATCAAGAAACATGTTCTCAAGAAATATGTCAAAAATGTTAACAGCCAACCACAAATCAGAAACTTGGCATAATTAGCCATGGATGAGGTTCTGAAAACTTCAGGAAGCTGCACAAAAGGTGTATTCTATACCAAGTTTTATCACAATTGCTTAAGTGGATCTTTCTAGAGTCAATTTCCTTCATGGAGCCACTCTCTTTGGACTTAAAAGCCAGAGGTACCAGGACCCAGTGGGAACCAGAACTTTGGGTATCAACAACATTGGTGTACTAAAGTGGTGCCAGCCCCAACTGCCTCAGTTCCTTTCTTCCCCACCAATATAGCCACAGCTTCCCTCACTGATGATCAAAACATAACTGTTCCATCAAACATCATTCTGTCTTTAGTAGCTGGTGAATTTCTATATTGCCTTTATTAATATAAATCTAAATTAGAGGTTGTTCAATCAGTTTACAGATACCTGTCAACACTGTTGTTTTTCACCTTGGCCTATAGTAGCCTGTCTTTCTTCATTCAATGACCTTAAATGAAAGGTAACATTCCTCTGAAATGTCATACTTGCAGCAACAAGATTCTGGCTCAGGACCCCCATTCCTCTTGTTTGGAATGTCGGTGTTGAGCACAATGTCCTGATTCCGGCCTCCCCACGATTGTCCGGACTGGCCCATAAGGAAAGACTCACTCTGTATGGGTCTTGTGAGTGGTGCACAATTAAAATAAACAATCCTGGGGGGGGAGGCCACTGTGGAGCCAGAGCTGACTCTACGTCGACTCTGTATATTGCAGTATTAAGTGGCTATAAAAGTTTAAATTGTGGAACCTTACTTAACTTTTCTGTTGATCATTCGGTAGTATATCACCAGAAGACTAAAATGGGAAACCCTAGTTGCGATCAGGGCAAAATGACCCAGGAAAAGGGAAACAAACAGCTGCCAGTTCATCGGCTCGATCACTAGCTGTGGCAGAGATAGATACCAGCCAAGGTCCAGAGACTGAAACCCTGCAAACCTTGAGTACAAAAATGCAACGTCTGATTGCCTCGGTCACAGATATAAGTCAGAAAATGGATGCCTTCAACAACAGAGTTACAGTCATGGAAATGACAGTAGACTGTATAAAAACGAAGATGATAGCCGACCCAGTGGCGCTGAGGGTTGAGGCACTGGATGCCACACCTTGTGCCACGCCAGTGACCCGGCTTCTGAAGTGGGGCATCAGGGGTCAGCGGGGCAGGAGAGGATTGAGCATCTGGAGGACTGCTCTCCTCTCCTGGGGGTGGATTGTGGGACTGTCCGGCGTCCTGGTGGCCCCCGATGGAGATCGGGGGCATTACAGGATGGCAGACTAAATCAGAGGGGTGAGCAGGGTTGGGAGCAAAACTAAAAGAAACTCCCCCACCAGCCAGAGGAGATGAAGACGGCTCCAGGGGCTTGGCCCATATCCCAACGCCGGCCCAAGTGCACCAGAAAGAGCTCCCCAGGCACCAACCCAGCCATCAGGTAAGCCCCTTGAGTCTGCAAGGTTGCAGAGTGCGGGAATGCCCTCCCCCGGGGGTACCCAGCTGCTAGGGGACTGGGTCTGACCTTGGTGGCTGGGTGGGGAGTGTACCGGCAGCGGAGGGTTCTGGTAGGGAGTGAGAGGCCACCGACGAGTGGGCTCCTTGGAAGGAAGCCCTGTCCAGATGGGTGCATAAATAGAATCAACCAAAAAAAACAAAAAAAAACGGAGATGACTGAAGTCAAAAAGCAAGCCGCAACAGCAATGAGTGTGACTGCAATGATGCTGAAAGAGGAACAACATTTTCAAGCACAGCTGGAAACTCTGCAGAACCAGGTGCTTGCTGCTAACCTTAGATTTCTGTGTCTCCCGGAGGGCATCGAAGGTGACCACCCGGTTATGTTCATAAAAGAATGGCTTGCTGAGAAATTCCCGCCAAAGGGGGACTCTGAAAGGTTCCATATCCAGAAAGTATACTGCATCACGCCACATGGGCGAGTGGAAGCCTCAAAAATTCCTTGAACTTTATTGGCAATTACAGCAGGGATGGGGAACGAGACCAGATTCTGGCCTTAGCAAGGAGGAATGGCCTAATTACCCAGGATGGGCAACCAGTACACATATTCCTTGATATCAGTTATGCAACCAGGCAAAGGCAGAAGAGGTTCAATGGGGTATGCAGTGTCTTAAGAAATGTCAACATACCTCATTCCATCATTTTCCCAGCTTGTCTATGAATCGTGTATCAGGGCAAGGTATGGTCCTTCTGTGACCCTGTGGACACTGGCAGATGGGCTGAGAAAGTGAAGGCAGAAAACCAACAGCGAGGTGCGGCTGACGAGGAGATCACTGAAAATGAAGACGGACTGGGCTCAGCCACTTGAGAGCCTTTCATTCTGGACTTAGTTTTTACCCTCTGCCTTTCATGGCACATACGGTATTTGTTCTGCTAATTCAAGTGCCGTTCTAATTCTATAGCTCACTGTACTGCTTAATTAAGTAGCATTGTCTCTTGTTTAGGAGAACATGTTTAAACTATACCTTGTTTGGTCTCTCTGTTAATGACCTGCTAAGATTCTGGTTGTAAATACTTATGGCCTTTTTTCTTTTTTTTTATTTTCTTCATATGGGGGTATTGAAATATGCATACATAAAGCCCAGAAATGTTATCAAAATGTTTTAAGTAAATATTACAGAATGTGACTGCAATTCCATTGTTTTTCTTTAGGAAACTAGCATGGCAAAATGTTCCCCTTGGTGGGGTAGTTTAACCTGGAACAATCAATTGGACATTAGTTTTAAAGGCACAGCCCTGCTGCTCAAGGGCTTCGTCTCAGTCATATCTTATAACTTAAGCCTTTTTCTTGTATAGATTGTTGTGATTTCCCCTGATGTTGTATCATCACTATGGTAGATGCATTTATACTTTCCTATGATTAAGGGGCTTTTAACCCTATTAATATTGTATCCATCAGGACTGCATACCATATGGAAAATTCTTGATAGATGGTAGGTCAATTGCAAAACTAATAAATATAAAGTTTAAAAAAATAATCAAATTCCCAGTTACGCTTGACGTCAGCTTCTGGGGACAGTTCAACAATGTCCTTGCATATGAAAATGAAAACACGAACCTTGTTAACATGAATAAAATAGTGTTAACTTTCCCCAATACGAGATGTTACAGAAAACCCTTATACAACCAACACCTTGAAATGTTGGAGAACATTACTGGAATCTAAAAATCTATCCATATATAGATTCCTCTTATACTCTCTCCTCTAACTTGCCTCCTTCCTACCAGCTCGACTGGCTCATGACTTCCACCGGTGGTAAAGAGTGGGCCCTCGTCTGGTGGGACATTTCCTTAAGAATGGTGGCTTATTATCATTTGGGGAATTGATACAACAATATGGCATTAGACCTCAGGTTCACTTTAGATATTTGCAGGCTGCCAATTTTAATAAAACTTTACTTCCATTATCTCCCCAGGCTGCTCCCCCTCCCCCCGTCTGAGGATGGCAGAGCACCTTTAGCTCATATGATTTCTTATTTGTATGCAGCAGTGGCCTCTCTAAGTCAGGACTCCTTGCAGACAGTACAGGCAGCATGGGAGTCCAACTTGAATTCTCATTTAGAGGACCTGGTTTGGGAAAGGCATTTGAAATTTTTACACTCGTGGGTGGGGTGAGCATCTTTTTGTTTGGAAGGAGTTCTCCTGGAAGGTCACACTCCGATATTTTAAGACCCCAGCCATCCAGACAAAATACATACACGGTAGGGGGCGAACTGCTGGAGGGGTTGTGGGCACTCTACGGCCACATCTTCTGGTCTTGTGCAGTGCTCCGTCCTTTAATAGAGGCTTTACAAGGGGCCTTCTCAGAAATCTTTGTAACACCCATTCAACTTATGTCTGACCTTTTCTTATTCACTAATTATCCTGAGGGATTCAGGGGCCTTTAAAGTAGAAAGCTATATATACCCTGACAGGAAAAAAAGAAGGCCATAACTAGGAAATGGCTCGTGCCAGAGGTCCCAACTATTCACCAAAGGCATTACCTCATGATAGGGATATATAAAATGGAAAGATTAACTGCACTGGTTAACAAATGTAAGGACCAATCTGAATTATTTTGGAGGTGCTAGGTATTATACATTATGCCCCACAGATTAGAATTCATCCCACAGAGCTGGCTGAAGATCTAAAGCTCCACTACTGGACCTGCTTTTCTCTTCTTTGCCCATCAAATGTTGATTGACTAGTAGCTTTGATTTTTTATTAGGTCCCCCATGTCTCTGTTATCCTAGATATCGGGGGTTGGCTTTCTTACCTCAGCGGTTGCTGTATATACATCTAGCGGATCCCAGTGTCTCCAAATGATCTATGATGATGAATGCTAATTTAGTTAGACCTTATTTTATAAGGAAATGTCAAGCGTCTTTGTAGTTTGTAAAAGTGATTTTTTATTTGTATTACAGCACAATTGATGGTATTGTATGTTTGTTGTGGACTATAGCTTTGTATCCTTTTGTCAAAATTTGATATAAATAAAAAGAAAATTAAAACACAACAGATGTCCTCATCTAGTTGCTGCCATTCATGTGCTGGGTTTCCAGATTTGGATGTTGTTACTACAGTACCATCATCACAAGTTGCAACCCCCCCCCCCAGCTGTCCTCTGTGATGGGGATGAAGTTGGAAGTGAAGGGCCTCCACTTTCCACTTCATTTATTCTGTACCTCCGTATCCTGCCCCCACACTGATTCCAAAGGGCAAGATTTTGGATAAGCAATTTGGCAGGTAGACATGTCTTGAGGAACCATGGCTCCTCCACATGGTGCTTCCACTTAGCAGTGACGGCACTGCTCTAGGTAAACACGTCAGTACTGTTCTCAGTGCCACTGTCAGTATTGCAAAGACTGTTCCTCTCATGTTCTCTATACTTGGTTAGATAAATGATTTTAATACAATCCCAATCTCATCTACATGAAGATAAGAGGATCACAACAAAAACATTCTTATATGGCTGCACGGAGGGCCAATGGAAGTGCACTGTGCTTCCATGCCAGTGACCTGAGTTCAGGAAACAGCACTTGCTGCCAGGCAGGGATAGTGCTGTAGTGATGGCAATGAGCTCCTGTCGGGGATAGAAGATGGCATGCTCCAACACTGCAGTGCTTCTTGCTGGTGGCCCAAGGAGCCTGCTCTCTCTGCAGGAGCAGGCTGTGTGTGCGTGAGGCACTACCACCCCTCTTAGATGCTGTGCATGCCACCTGGGGACAGGGACCAGAAAAACATGGAGGAAAATCCTGGTCAATACTGGATGAAGGTCTGCACCCAGCAGGCCCCAAACCACGCACCCACCTTCATTGGATTGAGGTCCCCTAAGGGTCATCCAAAGGGGCTCCAGAAGGAGCCCCTATGACCCCACCTGATGGACGGAGGACTGTTTAAATACCTGGAGAAGGTGGGTGACAGGGCTGGGGGGAACAGACCACATGTGGGCAAGTCGGAGGAGCATAAACACTTGAACAAATAAAGAAAACATTCTTTTTGAAGAGTCAGTCCCTCCTCAGTAGCAGCTACCTCTGCATGCCCCCCGGAAGAATCTTACTTGCTAGTCCCTACTCAAGAAGATGCAAAAAGCCTTTCAGATTGAGACAGTGGCCTTGAGGGAAACTGGACAGGTTCAGTTGGAGTATCTGAATGCTCCTTCTATGCCCATTTCAGTGGTGCCCCCAATCCAGCTTGCCCTCAAGAATACTACTCTGGCAGCCTGGAAAAGGCTGGCTTTGGCGTCTGGAGTACTACACATAGCAGATAAACTGTATTTGGCAAGGAAGCACATATTGGGATATTACTTAGACAACTGCTGATGCTGTCGTTATTATGGTCACAAATGATAAGTCTGGCATCCCTAAACAGGTATCTACCCAGTTACCTGCCCATGAGTCATGCAGGACTGATATCATGAAGAAAAAGTTATTCGTTTCAGCCACAGTGGGCCTCAAGGGTTAGTAAACTGCTAGTCCCACGCGTCAAAATATAACTACTAACTGAAAAGCAATTACTGAAAAGTTGCAAGAGTTGGTGGCGAAGCAAGAATTGCCGGCATTTATCACTCAGGTGTTTGAGTACAGTAAAAATTACTCACCATAGTAATGTTTCTTCCAAGAGATCCCTCACTATGCTCAACAACAACAATCATTCCCCAGGAATGCGCTGTCCCAGAGCCTCAAATTTTATGCTAATTATGAAATCTCAGAATTTATTTATTTATTTAGTTTTTGTTGACCAGGTAAGTGCACTAGACAAATCCTGCCTATTTTCAGGCACGACCCAAGGGGGAGGGGGATACAGAAGAATGCCAACTGACCTTGAACCAGATTAAGCTGTTGGTGGCATTTTTAGTGAATGAGGGAAATTTGGCCAGGACACCGGGGAAATTCCCCTACTCTTTTCGGTAAGTGCCATGGGATCTTTGACATCCACCTGAACTACCACCAATCCAGGCTAATGGGACCTCGGTTTAACGTCTCATCCGAAAGACGGCACCTCAGAAGTGCTGCACCCCTCTCATGCTGCACTACAGTGTCAGTACTGGGATATTAACCCAAATCCCAGATGTGGGAACTGAACCCACAGCCCTCTGATCTCTCGGCCTCAGAGGTGAGTGTGCTACCTACTGAGCCAGTGACACTGCTGCTGAAATTCAAAACTCTGCTGCGTGGTCATGCTCACCCCTGCCCTCTAACATCAGGTTTATTTCTGGAGCTAAGGTGAGCAATGGCCACTGAAACGAACTAAACGACTACCAAAAAAAAATTATTAAAGAAGAGGATCTAAGGAGACTCTCAGTTTAGCAGGAAAAAAATTAAAAGGTTAGATTACTATCAACTGTAAGGCCCTGTAACAAGTAATGCTCAAGCAAACTGAAAAGAACTGATTCTTCTGAGAGCCTTTCCAGGTTCTGGAAGGGGAGGTAGGGATGGGATTAAGCACAGTGAGGGATCCCTTGGAAGAAACAACATCACTATGATGAGCGATTTTTTCTTCAAACCCCGGGAATTCCCCCGGGGTTTGAAGAAAATTCTAAAAGAACAAAGGGGAGAACTAGTGACACTACTGACTACCCTTTTTAACAAATCACGGGAGGATGATGTGGTACCTGAGAACTGGAGGAAAGCGGACGTTATTCCCCCCCATGAAAGTGGGAGCAAGGCAGAGTCAGGAAACTACAGACCTGTTCGTTTGAAGTCAGCGGTAGGGAAAATTATGGAATCACCTCTGAAAGAAAGAATTGTTGAGTACCTAGAAGTCAGCGAGGGAAAAGAACCCAAGGCAGCATGGATTCACAGCAGGAAGGCCATGTCAGACAAATCTAACAGATTTCTTTGACTGGGTAACCAACGTAGTAGACCAGGGAAGGGCTGTAGATGTGGCCTACCTAGACTTCAGCCAGACATTTCACACAGTCCCACACAAAAGATTAGTAAACAAGTTAGCCAGCCTGGCAGTGGGTCCCAGTGTGATAGCCTGTGTAAAAAACTGGCTGGACAACACGACACAGAGGGTAATAGTAAATTGAGTCCACTCCGAGGAAAGGGGGGTTACTAGCGGAGGAACTGCAGGGTTCAGTACTGGGACCGGTTTTCTTTAATGTCTTTATAGGTGACATTGCAGAGTGGCTGGAAGGAAAAGTATGCCTCTTTGCAGATGACACAAAGATCTGCAACAGGGCTGATACACAAGGTGGGGTGGAAAGGATGAGAAGGGACTTGGCAAGGTTGGAGGAATGGTCAAAAGTATGGCAGCTTAGACTGAATGCAAAGAAGTGCAAAGTAATACACCTGGGAACCAAAAACCTAGGGGGAGAGTACACAATGGGTGGGGGAAGGGGTAACAAACAACAAAAGTGGAACGGGATGTGGGAGTAGTCACATACGATCTAAAGGTAGGCAAGCAATGTGAAAAGGCAGTACGGAGGGCTGGGAGATACTGGGATGCATAGCAAGAAGCATCACCAGTAGAAAACAGGAAGTTGTTATCCCTCTGTTCGGACATCTGGAGTACTGTGTCCAGTTCTACAGACCCCATCTCTGCAAGGACATAGATAGGATGGAAGCAGTTCAGAGGAGGGCAACTAAAATGGTGCACAGTCTACACCAGAAGCCATATGAAGAGAGACTAAAGGAGCTCAATATGTATTCCCTAGAGGAAAGAAGGGAGATGGGAGACATGATAGAAACATTCAAGTACCTCAAGGGAGTCAACAATGTCCAAGAGGGTAGCATATTTCAGAAAAAGAGATGTGCAAGAACAAGGGGTCACAATTTGAAGATAGAGGGGGGACGGCTCAGGAGAAATGTGAGGAAGTATTTTTTCACAGAGAGGGTGGTGGACGCATGGGATAGCCTTCCAGAGAAGGCAGTGGGGTCACAAACAGTGGGGGAATTCAAGACTGTATGGGACAGATATAAGACGATTCTAGTGGGGGGGGTAGGAGGAAGTAGGCTGTTGGTTATCTAGCATCTGCAGCTTATCCGAAAGGTAGGGAAATGGGCAGACTGGGTGGGCCAAGCGGTCCTTATCTGCTGTCAAAGTCTATGTTTCTATATCTCCTCACAATGCTTAACAACAGCAAACTACAAAGCAGTACCTTGGGAGGCTGGGTAAAGAACCTACTTAGGGAAAAGGTTCTGCAAGACAACAGTGCCAAAGCTGGCATCCCTTCTGGACTGTACGTCCAGATAACAGTGCTTTGTGAAGGCTTGTACTGTTTTCCACGTAGCTGCTTTATAGGTTTCCTGTAAGGAAATACCTCTAGATGATGCCATTAAGGCAGAAGTGCCTCATGTAGTGTGTGCCCCGAGACCCTTGGGTGGTAGCTTGCCAGTACTGCTGTAACAGAACTGTATGCAAGAGACTATCCAGCGAGAGACTGTTCTCTTGGATGCCAGCTTACCTTTACCCACCTCACCACAGGTGACAAACAACTGAGTACTGGTGGACCTCACCGCCTTTGTGTGTTCCAGGTAGTAGCTCAGTGCCCTCTTAACATCCAAACTGTGGAATTTTTGCTCTTCTGTATTGAATTTTGCTGTAAAGAACACTGGAGTTGCTACCGACTGGTTCAGGTGAAAGTCAGACACCACTTTAGAGAGGAGTTTTCTGTTTGTTCTTAACACTACCTTGTCTCTATGGAAAATTATATTGTTGAGATCTATGCATAGGGATTGCAGCACGCTCACGCTCCTGGCAGAAGTCACAGCCACCAGGAAAACTGCTTTCCATGTGACACAGTTCAAATCAGCAGATACCACGGGCTCAAAAGGAGGTTCGATGAGTTGAGCAATGCACAGATTCAGATCCCATGGTGTAACTGGATCTCTAACTGGAGGATAGAGGTGGGTAAGGCCTTTAAAGGACTTTCTGAAAACAGGCTGCGAGGCCAGTGACCTGTCCTTGCCAGTCGAGGCACAAGCTGACACTGCTGCCAGATTCACCTTTAGATTGTAGGCCTAAGCACTGAAGGTAAACCCAATAGTCCTGGACTGTTTGGGGGGGGAGGGTTTCCTAGAGTGGGCTTAGTTGCCTACAGGAGCACTGCAGTGAAACCCTTTTCCACTTGGAGGCATAGGGTTTCCTCACTGCTGGTTTCCTGGACCCACCTAAAACCTTCTCAGAAAGGTTCAGCCCACAGAATTCTAACTCTTCAAGCACCATGCCCCGAGGCGAAGGGATCTGGGAATGCTGTTTTGCCCTGAGACAAGGTCAGCAGGTTGCACCTCAGGGGAAGGCTGACAGGGTGCTTGATGGAGAGGGACAGAAGCAGCCAGTCCAATTCTGCCTGGCCCAATCTGGAGCTATCAGCATCATGGTTGCAGACTCCCCCCAAATTACGAGGTGATAGCATGGCAAAGGCAAGAAAGATTACTAGGTAAGTGCTCAACACAGCACAGGAAACAAACTGTTGCAAAAGATCAGAGTTTTCTTATCTAGTTCTGTTGCTTTTCAGCAACATCTTCAGTAAGAATGGGAAGAGGGGTGGCATTCATATAATCAAAATTCCCCGTAGCCTGGATGGCTTAGAAAAATTGCCATATTTATGATATGTCCTTTGATGAGGGTATTTTTTCATTATTATCTACCTGCTCCTGGCTCTGTTCAGGAGGAATGGCTGTGACATTTTGTCCTTTGAATTTCCTTTTGGCAGGCACTGTTTTCAGTGTCTGCTGAGAGGCACTCTTGTTTATGTTTTTACCATCAGTGGATTCAGGGTTCCCTTTTCGGACACCTTGATATCTGATCCATCTTTTACCATGCTTTTCAGATGGCTAAGCATCTTTATCTTTTCTCTTGTCACCCTTTATATTTTAAGTTGCTGCTGTTGAACATGAGGTGACAGAACCCGCTGATGCATGTTTTCCATCACCATCAGGAACTCCCTCACAGCCTCTAATGACTCCTAATTTATTTGCCCTTTTATTTTACGGTTCTTGGGCTAAATAATACAAAAGTTATCAAACTTAAGGTTGTGATCTGAAAACACAGGCAATTTAATTTAGGCTCTATGCAGTCTGCCTTTGCCAAGAACTGAAAAAAGGACTAAGCAAAACTATTTTTAGCCTGTGAATGTACTAGGACTCTTATGCTAATTTTGAAATCCTAGTAATAAAAATAATTCCCCAAAACAGCTAAAAAGATAAAAGTAAGAGCCCAGTAATAAACAAAAAAGCCTCTTACCTTGAGAAACTATGGCAAAGGTCAAATCAACACTACATGTACAGGAATTAAAAGCAGCAATACTAAACAATCAGGAAGTGATTATCAAAATTATTTTTGGCTGGAAGCATGTAGCCATAGCTCTGGTTTCCATATCTGTAAATATTTTTTTCTCGCAATCTTTAGTTTCTTAGACATTTAAAATTGATTTCCATTGTTGTGGATCCACAGTAAATATGACTGCTGTCTAATCTGCAGCCGAACCCCCTCCCCCCGTGCATCATGTCTTTCATTTACCTCTGTGGGACTCTGTGCTGCACATTCCCGCTGTCCCTGTGTAGTGCTGCGAGTCATGCGCATGTGTGGTTGGCAGCAGAGGGTTCCAATTCAACATGACGGTTGGGAGAAATGTAAAGAAAAACTGAGCAAATTACGAGGTAATAGCACGGCAAAGGCAAGAAAGATTACCAGGTAAGTGCTCAACACAGCACAGGAAACAAACTGTTGCAAAAGATCAGAGTTTTCTTATGTAGTTCTGCTGCTTTAAAGTGAAGGGGCACAGACTGAAACAGAAAGTAAATGTGCTGTTTCTGAGCAACCTGGCTCAACAAAAACAAACCACTAAAAAAAAAAAAAAAAAAAAAAAAAAGTGTAAAAAGCAGCCAAAATTAGTCAAAAATGTCCTAATGCACAGTAGTAGAAAAAACAGCAATTAACACTTAATTTTGCTTATACTGTTTTAAAATAACAAAAAACAACTGGAGACCAGCTGTTGTGCCAGGGATATACTCAGGGCACCCTTTCTCTACACAGAGAAGCAATTCTAACAACTGCCAGGCTAGAATGTGGCTGCAGAGTTTTTCAAACTCTGTTCTAAACTGTAAGTTCTTTTATTAGACTAGGGTCTGTCACCAGGGCATGTCTCTATGGAGAATGACGCATAAAGTGGAACCATAAGTGAGGGACTCCTGGGGTTAGAACAGCTGCAAATGAAACATACTGCAGATTTAAGCAGCTGTATTAGAGACTCACATCCCACACACTTAGGTTAAAACGACCACACATAAATATTACTCCATTTAGTCTCCAGTCAATATTCTAATACGTTTTGACCTTTTTTTGTTATTCTTTGTCTTTTTAACTACACGGGATCTCTCTCTCTCTCTCTCTCTCCTCAGCAGTTGCTGCTCTTTTTTTTCATACTGCCTGAAACATTCTGAGTAAGTCTACTGGTGATCTTGGAAGGGCCTCTTATGGCTATAGGTGTTGCCTTGCACGCTCTTGGGACGTGAGAGCTGTGAACCGAAGGGGAGCAGTTCTGACATCCTAAGAACGCAAGAAGCAGTACTCGTACAGTGACAAGAGGCCCTCCGAGATCACCAATAAATGTCTTATAGATCAGTAAGTTAACAGTTTGCCAGTAGTGCTGACGTTTAAACAAAAAAAGAAACCATTTGCTTTCTCTCCATCTGTATGAGCATGATAATGTTCAAGCCTTCGATTCATGCGCATTGCTCGTCTACTGCGCGAGTTTGTGCTATAAGTTAAAACACTGAGACATACCACTTAATAAAGAAAGAACAGCTATGTAAGAACTTGCCATAACAGATCTTCAAAGGAATCTCTGTCATCAGGTCACCCCTAAGGAACTTAGCTGTCAGGCATCAGGATCACTTGGAAGCTTTTTCTGCAGCAGTCTACTAGGGTTCGTGCTCCCTCCTCAGTTCTTTCCCTAGCCGGAGGCCACAGGAGATAGGAGTCCCACCAGAGAACAGGGGGTAGAGAGAGAGAGATAGAGAGAAGGTGCCCAGCCAGCAGAAAGGCTGGAGCAACAGGACAACCAAGCTGTAGAGAGACAGAGAAAGGGGGATGGAGGGAGGGATAGCATGACCTGATGACAGAGATTCCCTCAAAGACTATTGTTACTGTAAGTTCTTACGTAACAGTTCTATCTTTTTGGGGGATATCTCTGTCATCAGTAGTAAAGGAAAAATGGTAGGCATCCATGACCAAGTTGCTGGGACAGAGGTGTGAAGGTGTTTTTATATGAATACATGGTGCTAGAAAAGATGGGCTTGGGGGACCCTCTCAAAAATTTGGGCAACTGCAGGTAGGTGGCCAAATTCAAGATGGCTGCCAAACATTTCTAAAATTACATATTTCAGCTCATAGTTGTCGTATAAAGCTGTCTTTGGTGACTAAATGGGGTTTTTGAGGATCAAGGAAGTCATTTCTATTAATAAAAATGTTCTTTCTTGAAGCCAAAGACACCATGACATGTTCTCGAATTTCCACAATAATGGCAGCTTAATTCCAAGTTTCCCCACCCCAAAACCTGAAATTTGTGTTTCTAAAGTATACAATGCATGCCATTTTTCAGTGTCAGGAAAAATAGCCAACTATTATTTTTACAAAATCTGGTTTTGCATAGTTAGTAACATTTTTAATTGAAAAGTTCTAGTTTGGCAACACTAGTCGAATTGTACAATTATCTAATATTCATAATGTTCAAAGCCTTATTGCTGTCATAACATTCTCTAATTAATGATTGAAGTGCTGTCTTCATTTGAGCATGCCCAAAATCTCAGACTCATTTTCTTCTTCCACAAAGTTCTCAGAGTCATTATCAGAATCATAGCCTGTATCAGATTCTGTATAATCTTTTCCAGCTGTTGAGACGTTCTCTTGTGCTACAATATCACTGAGGCTCTTTGGTAGAGGTGCCTTTGTGTATCGGAGAGGTTGACATTTCCCTTCAGTGAGAGTCCAGCCATGGTCCAGTGGTGATGGTGGAGCATCAGGCTTGTCATAGGTGAGCAGGATGTACACCTGGTAGTTAACTCGCTTCATCTTCACATTATGTGAATCACAGTCAGAAGGTATTCTCTGGGTTGTCTTTCTCTTTATTTTGTCCCACTTTGATGCCCGAGCCTCAGCTAGCATCTTGCTGATTACTGTCTCGATAGATAAACCTGATGGTGAACTTCGCCATGTTGTCCAGAATACTTGGTGTCACTGGGACACTCTTTCCAACACCTGACAACAACCTATGTGCTGCTGCGGATTTCAGTGCACTTTGAAATACTGACTTATTTCCATGTCCAAAGAACCCTGAGACTGCGTCTGCTTCCATGTGTATATGAAGAGGTACAATGACTTGAGCAGTTTCTTTTGAACACAGTGCCTTGCAGTCAAACATGTCCTTCTTCCTCTTCAAGCCAAGAGCAGCATCAATGTGATGTGACACATACCCAGCAAGGACTTCTAAGTCAGTGTCTTGTGCATCAAGTACAACATCCTTTACTCCATTTTTCCTCAGTTGTGAGTATATATACAGAAGTATTGTGTCTGCTTCTATGTGGTGACACTGGAACTCTTTAATTTGCACATGTTCATCCTCAGAGGACAGATCCCATATTTGTTCCTCAAACAATACAGAAAATGTTTGGCTGGATGTTGACGTGCAAACATCCTGAATTCACCCTTCAGGAATTGCTGGATATGTGTGTTGATGCCTGGGTTTTTGAACATGTTGTGGAACTCATTTGAAGCAGGCAGCTTATCTTCCCTCTTGATATATACTGTATATTCCGCATCCCTCCTGTGTATGATGTGCATGTTTTCCTACCTTCATGCTCACTGTTTTTGATGCTCATCTCCAAGTCACATGGATCATTCAAAAAGATGATCTCAGAAGCTTTAGGTGTCGAGCTAGGACAACAGCAAATACCTTATGAGCATAATCTGACCATGTGAAGTTTGTCTCATCATGCTTTCCTCTATCCTCTGCAAAAGAAGTGGCAAGCCTCAAAATGAATCCCATGTCTACCAGGGCAATGTAGCTACTGATGGGGTGTAGTGGAACCAGGTTCAACTAAATTAGATTTTTTGCACTTTGATCATAGTTCCATTAGGACTGAATATTGAGAGACATTCCTCTGTCACACAATGTTCCATTACTTGTGACAGGTCAAATTTCTCCTTGCACTTTTCAGCAAGAGGTATCACTTCTGCCATGGCATTGTTTTCCATTACACTAGTCCTCGTTACAATATTTTTTGTTCCATCTCCGATAATAGGTTGTGTACTGAAGTTGTACCTTGAGTTTCTGGGAGCTGTTGAATCAAATGATTTCTTAGTTGAAAACATCCACTCCTGAAGGAATGTGTTGACTAGTGATTCACCATCCTCATGTGCTGCTTCAAAGTCCTGGACAAGTTTTTCTGATACAATCATTCCAGATTGGAGAGTCCTCAGAGTAGACTTTGTAAGGTAAGAAGGATCACAGTCAGATTCTGTAATGCAACTATTGAAATCCTGTGCTGCCTGTTCATCTTTTGAGTCAGGTGGTTGAATTCTTACTGTGGCATTGAGAGCTCGTCTTCATGTTTGCAATGGCATACAAAGAGACTGGTTATAAAGTTTGCATTTCTAGTGTGAGTTAGCAGCATCTTTTCATTCCTCAAAATTCTCAGCCAACCGTCTTTCATCTCTGAGCCCTTGTTCACTGTCATTTCTATCCATAGATCCAGTGGCAAGCAAGAGTAGGGGATTCCCTGTCACTGATTGTGCAAATAAACCATCACGCATCTACTTGACTTTCTCCTCAGGCAGACAACTAATCTGTGGCCAGAATTCAGCTAGCCATCTTGCAAACTTATCACTGTCATTTACTTGCAGCCATAGCAACATCAATCTGAGTGATGCCTTGAATGCTTCCCAATCCTGAGATCTTGATGCATGGATATTCATCATCAGTATTTCAATCATCTACCTGAAACTGAGCCAAAACTTTGCCATTGAACTATCACAATTTTCAATTGTTTCGAATGCTTTCACAACAAATGAAGATAACTCTTGATCAGCCTCTAGTTTATCACAGATCATCTTGAGCTCTTCTCGTGTGTTTGTGGAGGGGTGTCTTAGTTTTTCCAGCTTTTCTTGTAGCTCTGGAGACAAGTGTAGACAATCACCAAGTCCTTTTCAAATTATTCTGCGAGCCAGTACCTTGTACATCAGTTGAAGACATCCGATGCTTCTCTTATAACGTTTTCTGCGCAGTGGTTTTCATCTCAAGAGGCTTTGCCATGGCCAGTTCAGGATGATTCTCAGTAGAAACTTCAGTAGCAACATCCTCCGGATGAACAAATATCACATTTGTGTGGTGAGCTGCATCTACTCCGGACAATGTGTTGTCCTGAAAGTAATCACTGTCTAGAATGGCAGTTCCAGGAAAATTGTTGGCAAGCTCTTCAGGACAGCTGTCATTCTTCTCAAGCTCAAACTTGGCCCATGTAGCATACAGATTAAGAACATCCTGGTAGCTTATTCCGAGTGACAATTTCCTCATCATGTCTATTATTTCACGACTTCTAGTCAGGCTACGAATCGTCATTGATAACTTGAGCTTTAAGGAAGTGCGTTTCCCCATGATGAATGAAATTAACAGTGATGACAAGGATGCAATCTCTGGATCCTGGCAGGCATCAGTGAAGCCACTAGCAGCAGGGTTCTTTAGCCAGGTGAGAAACTTTCATAACTCAGGATTAGGTTCTTCAGTGTTCTCAAGCTCATCAATATGTGAAGGCCAACTCATGCCTGTATCACTCAATAACTTATCTTTCAAGCGTCTAGCAATGGTATTCAGTAATTGTTTGGTCCTCACTCCTCACGAGTAGATTGCTGCTTCCACATAACATCCACCTGCAGATGTGTCATACACTTTGGTACTCTTGTTTTTGTGGAAATGATTATGAAATCCGATCCCGTTTGCAAACTCCTTAATTGTGCTTGATTTTGTTGTACTTGTATCTTAAACAAAATTCCTCAACAGGTTACTGTAGTCCATCAGTAGTCCTTGTAATGTTCTTGGCTCATTCATATCCAATACAACTGTCCGTACATGTTTGAAGAACATTTCTCAAACTTCTGCAAGACAAACCTATTTTAAGTGGAGATCTGAATTAATGTTTCTGTCCTGCTGGTATATTGAAGAGACATTTTTTTCCAACAGAAGCGGAGACTGAATCTCAGTGGCAAAAGGAGCTGTTGTACAATTACAGCCAAGATACAGTCACGCATTGTAGCATCTTCTGCGCACACTGTGTGAGCCATGAACATGTGCCATGCATCCATTTGTTGGAGAAGAAATCACTTGTCTCGGCCAAGATGTTTTTTCTCTTCTGGCAACATGCACCAGACACAGAGATCCTTGGCCTGTAGAGGACCACTCCGTGAAGGTCTAGCAGAAGGGCCAGGAGCATTTTCAGGGTAACTGTCATGCTTAGATCAGGATACTAGGATTTCTTGCATCTGCTGTTTCTCTTTCCTAGTTTTGGCTTGCTGAAGTTTCCTTTTACTCATGAATCTAGTCTTACACAATTTATGAAAAAACATGCCAGTTGGACCATCATCCCGGTGTACTTTCTCAAAAACACTTCCATATTTACCCAACCCCCTCCATTCCAGTGCTTGACTCTTCAGTTTGTTCCCTGAATCAACTGGATAGTCACTTTTGTCTTCATCACACTCTTTATCACATAATATACACAGTTCTTTAATCGTCTCAACTTGACTCCTTTTTTCTTGACTGATGTACTGGTATTATCAAGGGTGTCGACATCTTTCCAATCACCAATCACAGAACTTCATTTGGACACACCTGCGAAAAGATTATATATTTAAAACCCCCATTTAGACACCTAATACAACTTTATATGACAACTATGACCTGAGATATGAAACTGTAAAGATTTTTTGTGGCCATCTTGAATTTGGTCACCTAGCGGCAACTGTCCACATTTTTGAGAGGGTCCCCCAAGCCCATCTTTTTAGCACCATTTTATTTATATAAAAACCACCTTTAAACCTTTGTCCCTGTAAACTGGTCACAGATTCCTATTATTTTTCCTTTACTACAGGACACACCTATGGAACGAGTCCCGAGCAGTGCTGGGAGCTAGGACAGTCAGGGTGGCAGGAGGTCAGAGGCTTAAGAAAGAAGGCCCTGAAGCACAGCTAGGCCAAAGCCTGCCTTTCTTCTGGAGGCAATGTCCAGACTGTAGTGCTTGGTGAACGTGTGGACAGTAAACCAAGTGGCAGCAGTACAAATCTCAGCTGCAGACATGTCCCTGAAACAGGCAACTGAAGTGGTCATACCCCTAGCGGAATGGTCCTCAACAACCCCGGGAAGTTCCTTACCATATTTTCTGTAACAAAAAACAATGCAGTTGGCCAACCATTTGGACAGGCACTGTTTCGACACTGAAACGCCCTCTCTGCCAGGGGCGAAACAAACAACTGAGAGGACTTCCTGCAGTCCTCCGTATGGTATGTATAATAACACAGAACTCTATGCACATCCAAAGTATGGAACAATGCTTCCCCTAGATTGGCATGCTCTGGAAAATAAACTAGCAGGTGGATAGATCGATTTAAAGTAAACTCGGACACCACCTTAGGAAGACATTTAAGATCAGTTCACAAAGAGACCCTGTCTTTGTAAAAAATCAAACAAGATTGCTTACACAAGAGCCTGAAGCTCTGAGATTCTTTGAGCAGAAGTAATAGCAACTAAAAATAACACTTTTCACAACAGAAAGCGTAGATCGCAAGACATGGTTGCCTCAAAAGGAGGCAGGATCAACTTCTCTAGAATAAAATTCAGGTCCCAAGCCAGAACTGGACTACGGATAGAAGGCTTCAACTGGAGAATGCCTTGCATAAGTACAGGCTACATCCAGCTGTGCCACAGTATGGCCATCAATGGGCACATTAAAGGCTGATATAGCTGACAGGTGCATTTTAAGAGAGGAGTAATTGAGTCCTGCGTCAGACAATGTCAGGAGATACTCCAGAACTTGGTTCACTGGAAAGGTGAACAGGTCCAGGCAATAAGCGGCCTAGACAGCAAACCACTTCCATTTCACAGAGTAAGTGCTCTGGTGGAAGGTTTTCAGGTGCCCACCAGGATATCAGCCACCTTCTGAGACACACCAAACCGAGCAATGGCTATGTCCTCAGAAGCCATGCATGCAGGCAGAGGTCTAGATGGTTCAAGGTCCCCTGAGCCTGTGTCAACAGATCCCGGCAGAGGAGCAGGGAAACTGGAGGTTCCACAGCCAACTGTTGCAGTAATGGAAACCACATCTACCAAGGCCAGAATGCAGCCACCAGAACTGGGGCAGCACCCACCATGTGTAAGTTGATGAGCACCCTCTGAATCAGAGGAAAGGGACAATGCGTCTCGCCAGAAAACTCTAGGCCCTAGATCTAGCAAGCAGAAACACTGCAATTTTGCATTGAGTGGAGACGCAAAAAGGTCCCACTCTGGATGACCCCACCTGTTGAACAGGTCTTCTGTGACCAAGGTCTACAGTTCCCACTCGTGCATCTTGAACTGTGACCTGCTGAGGCTGTCCGCCAAGGCATTTTGGAGGCCTGGCATATGGATGTCTGACAGTTCTAGACCATGATCTTGAGCCCAGTACCAGACCCTCATCGCTTCCTGGCACAGGGTGTGGAAATGAGTCACCCCCCTTGCTTGTTGATAACTACACTGAGATTGTTCAATTGCATCAGCAGAGGGCCCAGAGTGAGATGGTTCTGGAAGGCCTGGAAAGCATACAGAACTGCCCTCCTTTCTAAGGTGTTTATGTGTAGGTGAGTCTCCCACTGGGGCCAGAGGCCCTGGGTCTGATAAGGACTGAAGTGAGCTCCCCAACCCAGATCTGAAGCATCCGTGGTGAGGATTTGCGGAGGAGTAGGAATAAGGAAGGGGACCTCTGAGATCATCCAAGTCCATCCACCACTAAAGCATTCTGCAGACTGGGGAGGAGACAAGGACTAACTGCTCTAGATTGTCTGAGCGCTAATCCCACTGGACTCTAAGGGTCCACTGCAGGACCCTTAGATGCAGCCTAGCCAAAGGGACCAAAATGATGGTCGTGGCCATTAAGCCTAATAGCCTCAAAAATGTCCTGGCTGGGACATACCAGCTCTGAGCCACCTCCTGGGCCTGGGCAATAAGGCAGTTCGCCCTGTCTAGGGGGAGAAAGGCCTTGCCCTGAGTAGAGTCCAGAATTGCTCCTATGTACTGTAAGCACTGGAACGGGGTCAGCACAGACTTGGTCCAACTGACAGTGATGCCCAAGGACTGAATAACTGCAGGGTGCGCTCTAGAGTGAACAAGAGCTCACTGGACTGGGCTTTCAGTAACCAGTCATCCTGGAATGGGAACACAAAGGCCTTCATGCCGTAGGGCTGCTGCTACAGCTGCTAAGCACTTGGTAAATATCCGTGGCACCGAGGAAGAGCCAAAGGGCAATACCCTGAACTGGTAATGCTCCCCCAGAAACAGGAACTGAAGGTATCGCCTGTGAGTGGGGCAAACCACGATATGCAGATAAGACATCCTGCATATTGAAGGAGCATAGCCAGTCACCCAGTTTGATCAGAGGAGGAAGGCCATGTAAAGTGACCATCCAGAACTTTCTGTACTGGATAAAAAGGGTTCAGCTCCTTGAGGTCTAGAATGGGCCTCAAGTCCCCTGTTCTTTTGGGAACCAAGAAGAACCTGGAGTAGAACCCTTTGTTCCTTTGAAGCCTGGGTACTGGTTCTATGGCCCTTTTTCGCAACAAGGTGAGCACCTCCTCTCTGAGCACCTCTGTATGGTCTGGAGGACAAGCAGTGTGGACTGGGGGGAACATCTGGAGGCTGTTGTTGAAGTTCAAAAGCATGGTCCTTTTCAACTATCTGCAGGATCCAACCATCTGTAGTAATGGTTCTCCACTGAGACAGATGGAGGGAGAACTGACCTCTGACCACCTCCTCCTGGCTTGGAACAAGAGGAGGGGGTCTGTCAAGCAGTAAGGCTGAGGCTGATCCAGCAGCCGGGGCCACACCTCCTCCTCTGGAATGCTTAGCAGAGGAACCAGTGGTGGAGGATGGGGCAGACAAGGCAGTGCTGGCCCTGCATTTGCCCTGGAGCTTGGTTTCAGAATCAGACTTGAGAGAGACCTTACGAAAGGAGGGCCTTGGTCTACTCCTGGGTTGGGTACGATAAAGGGAGTGGACAGATCTAACAGCTCTACCAAAGGCCAGCAAGTCATTGATAATATCCTGCACATCAGGACCAAAATGTTTGTGACCCACAAAAGGGGCATTCAACATCTTTTTCTGGATGTCAGCCACAAAACCAGAGACTTGAAATCTTCTGAGGCACATGCCGAAGGCAGCTGCCCTGACTGTAGTATCAGCAATATCACAGATGGATCTGAGGAGATGCTTACCAACATCTTCCAAGGTCTGGAGAACTCTCAAAAGCTCTTGTCTCAGGAACCTTCAGGGAGGGCCTGATCAGCAGATTTGCCCTTCCTTCAGAGAGTATTTTGGTCCTTAATCAAATGAGTGAAGTAACTGGCCATTCTAAGGCCTAGAGTGGCAGAGGCACAAGTCCTCTTGCCCCAGAGGTCTAGCCTCCTACATTCCCGGTCAGGAGGCAGGTAACTAAGGTGCTTAGGGATCTTAGTCCTGTCATGATGTTAATTACCATTGAGTCAGTTTCCAGTTGGGCTGCATAAAAGGGCAGCCCTCAAGGTGCCTGGTAAAGCTTGTCAGCCTTTCTAGACATGACTAGTACCAGGTTGGGCCTGTGCCAGGCAGCAGTGGCAGCACCATTCAGTGCTGGCAGCAGGGGAGGAATAACTTTGGGTGGAGATTCTGGGATCTCCATGAAATCCACCAGATTCCTCCTTATGACATTGTCTTCCTCAGTCCGGAACCCTTCATGATGTTGAAGAAAGAGGGGTCTTCGGTGGGGAGGACTAGCAGCGTGTTTGACAGAGTCCTGACTCCAGAAGGAAACAGTACACCTACCAGAGGAGTCCACTTCAATGTCTTCCTCCTCATTCTCCTCAGGGAGGATGAGACCAGGATGGTATTCCTCCTCGACGTCGGCCTGTTCTGAAGCAGGGACTGATGATGGGAGTACTGATGGCTCTCTAGAAGGCACAGGGTGGACAGGTCAAACTGGCGTTGACGGCATGAAACAAACTGTTGTATGAGAAACATGGTGATGGAGGAAAGAATAGTATTAAGGTCGATGGAGGGAAGGAGACCATCGACACAGGCATCAATGGAGGGGGAACGGAACCCAGCTCTGACGAGCTGCCACTAACTATAGTAAAAGTGGTGGAGCCAAGCGCCCATGGACCTCGAGTTGAGAGGTCTTGATGGTGGGGCTGGGGTCAATGACCCAGAGGCCAATGGCCCCTTCAAGCTCTGTGAAAGCTGGGAGAACTCTCCTCTGTGGGGGGCTAATAGGAGCAGAAGCCAGCAAGGAGCTAGGCGCTGACACCAAAGCACTCGACGGAGCGATCCCAGGAGAGGAAGAGGAAGAATCTAATGGAGACCGGGATTGCCATCAGAGGGAACAGTCCTTAGGCTGGTTCTTATTCCAACGAGAATATTTCCATGAGGACTTGTCCTGTGCCTTAGTGGTCTAAGAGCCCAAAGAAGATGCCGGCGACTGGAGGGGGGGCCGTAAGACCCCTGCTCTCCTCTGGCTGCCTTTTGCTCCATGAGGAACTGCTGCAGAGCATTTTTGTCAATGCCGTGTGGTGAGGTTGCACTTCAGGCAAAGCTCGCAAGCGAGAACACTGTGACCAGGCCCAAGACAGCAGACACAAAGTTCGTAGTCGTCGGTTGAAGAAATCTTTCTGCAGTAGCAGCGATGGAAGAGAGCCAACGAAAGAGTAGTTCTCACCAACAAAGACAAGAGGAACCACTTTAAAATAAGATGATTCAAAGGCAATTACTAAAAAAAGAGTAGGTAGTTTTGGGGGTCGAACTGAGTGACGAAGCTTCCACAGAGTTCATGAGCGAATGGTCGATGGTGGGAAGAACTGAGGAGGCAGTGGAGGCTGTCCACACTTACGCAGGGCATGTGATGTCAGAGCCTGATGGTGGCGTGGGTGGCCCTTAATAGACTGCTGCAGAAAACGCTCCCGTTTCATCCTTACATCTGATGACTAAGTTCCATAGATGTGACCCGATGACAGAGATATCCCCGAAGAAGATCTTGGGATTTCTATTGCTGGAGGGAGGGGGCTGTTAATATTACAGTCACAGTTATTTTTTTCTATGTTAACATATGTCTGTGTTTGGGGCAGAGAGTGAGTGAAGCGCTTCTGTGATCACAGAAATTTTTTTTTCCAACCATTGACTTTCTGATCTGTGGAAATCTGTACATCTATAAGTTGCACACTCTTTCCACCACATACAGAGATAACCGACAATAGCACAACACCGATCACAGAAGGTGAATTAGGAGTGTAATTGCTGCTCATATTGCAACAGCAACAGAAAAGTGCTATATGAATGGACCCTCTTTTCCCCATTGCTACAGCACAAGTTTAACACTGAAAGCCGGATTGTGTGAAGCACTCTTATGGCTATAAGAGTGCTTCACGCGATCCTCAATTAAGACTTCTGACTGGCTGAGACAACTCTCTATTGATTTATAATGACACGAATAACACCATTCAAGGCCATTCAAATGAATAGCATGGAATGGTGTAACTGAGGTCATGGAATGTCTTTGAAATATGAAAAGAGAGTGCTAGATGCTGAGGCAAGTGGGACTCTAAGTAGATCTAAGGGTACAGCAAAGTTAGATTACTAATGTATCAAAAATTGGTCAAAGGATATCAGAATACGTAACTGGTATGAGAAAGGAAAATAGGAAGGCTGTTAATTATATAAAAATAATTTGCCATGACCTTTAATGTATGATTAATCTTGAAGAACATTTTCCTACGTCTACTATCAACCTTGGGGTCCCCCAGGGCTCTATCCTTGGGCCCCTTCTGTTCTCATTTTTTATCAACAATGCAGCTGAGGTCCTGGAATCCTGCTCAGCTATTCTCTATGCTGATGACCTGATCATCTACACTAGTTCTTCTAGTATTGCCTGCATAAACACATCACTTACTTCAGACTTCAATAAGGTCTTAGACTGGCTACTAGACCATAAACTTGTACTAAATGAAAAGAAAACGAAAGCCATGCTCCTAGGTTCTGCATCGAAGATTAAGCCCTGTTCTAGTTTGCTGGAGGTTCTTCACCCAGGAGGATTTCCACTTGAAAATGTTACTTCCTTCAAGTACCTTGGGATCCTCCTGGATCAGTCCCTGGATTTTAATCTTCACATTCAGTCCTCGTGCAAAGCTGTAAACTCGAAACTAGGAGTAGCTTACAAAACGAGCTACATGCTTACACCCTCGGCCAAATTAGCAATTGCCCAAGGTATTCTGCTCCCAACCCTTACCTATGGTGCCTCTATTCTTACCTCTGCCCAGAAAACCTCCCTACTAAAATGGGACGTAACTTATAACAATATATGCCGATTTGCCTCTTCGTCACCTCGACTCAAACATTACTGCCTTCTTTATAAGGATCTGAATTGGCTCTCACCCTCTGCCAGTAGACAATACTACCTTGGATCACTAATGGACTCGATCATCCGGGAAAAAAACCCGTCCCAGCTGGTGGCGTTGCTGGTCCCTCAACCATCCTCCATGGCCTGCGATCAGCTGACAAATCCTTGCTCTATGTTCCGAGATGTCGACGACTAAAAGCACAGGGGCCTTCCAATTCTCTGCTCCCAGGCTATGGAATGCTCTTCCACTCAACCTCCGGCTGTCTCAGTCTCACTTTGGATTTAAAAGTGAATATTGTCGTTATCTATCCTTAGCTGATGCTTGTACATGCTTTGACCCAACCTGAAGCTCCTGAGACTTACCAGTAATGTCACCCCTGCTCTAATCCAGCTCCAAGACTGTCTCCTCTTCTGCTCCCCATATTTTTCCTTCTCTTTGTAAATAACTTCTTGACTACTAGCTCTCTTCCTTCTTGAACCTTGTTGCTGACCATCCACTGTTGTTTTGCCAATTACCACCCCTGACCTTCCTTCTGTCAGTCTTTCTTGTTATATTTGAACATTCTCCATTTCTCTCTATATAACCTTACTATCTTATTAGCCCTTTCACTCCACAGGTCGGGTCCATGGTTTCTGCACTTATTATATATCTTACTGCCATTATCTGTATAATGCTTGCCATTATTTTTTGTTGTTTCTACCCATTGTATTTTTGTAGCACTGCTGTACTGTTCCTCTATTTGTACTATTGTACCCATGTTGCTGTTGTTCAACTGTTCTCCTTTTGTTGTACTCTCCCGGGTCGTGCCTGAAAATAGTCATTTTATGGCTAGTGCACCTACCCGGTTAACAAAAACTAAATAAATAAAAAATAAATAAATATAAGGGTGCACAACAAAAATGTGTGTGTAACACGTATGTGAGGGGTGAGTGAACGAGTGGGTGGGCAGAAGAACATGCTGGGGAGTGGAGACTCTGTTCTGTAAAAAAATAAAACACAATAAAGAGAAAACATGTACACTAATGGAAAGAAACCTACTTTAGAAATATGTTTTTGGAAATTACTGAGTGGAATCACAGTGTTTCTTAAAAGTATTTTTGTTTTGCTGCTCTTAGAAAAGTTTTTACTTCTTCATTTGTGTGAACTGTTAAGAGCAATACTACGTTTTTGGCCATTATTTCCTGTGAGGGACCCCAAAAATAACTTGTGTGTACTGCGCATGTGAAGGAAAGCATGTTTTAATTTACTGAAAGAGAATGTTGCTAATCCATAGTTTGGAATCTTCAGCCATGAATTATCACACTTGAAAATTCGGAAGTGTGGATGCAACTTTCAAAAGTGCACTCTAGGTGGGGATTATAGTCCTTGAAAGTTATGCAGCAGATATGCAACAAAGCAGCATTGGATAATTTTTTTCATCCACAGGAGTTGTGGTGACCTCGGAAAATCTCATGAGTGACAAGGTGAAGTGTAGCCACAAGTTAAGTGTCTCCAAGATTCCGACAATGAACATGAATGAAAACTTTATCCAGACACTGCCCTTGTTACATATTCGATTTATGCAATGTAGTTTTTTAGTTGCATTTAAGTAGATTCACTATTGATGATTTTAAACAAAATCCATTAAACTATTTTGTTAATTTGGAGGCCAACTTACAGGCGCCGTCTTTATAGATCTGACAAAAGCTTCTGACCTAGTTGATCACCCTCTCCTCCTTGAAAATCTCCTATCCCTTGGAATCTCAGCACAATTGGTGGCATGGTTCAAGAATTACCTATCAAACATAACTCAAGCGGTTAAATTCAATAATGCCCTATCTGAGTTTACTGCTATCAACACTGGTGGCCCTCAGGGCTCTATTTTGGGGCCTCTCCTTTTTACCATCTTTGTTAACAGAATATCTCTTGGGACCCATGCCTGCACCACCACCCTCTACGCTGACGACCTGGTCCTTTACTCTAGCGCCAGCAGTACCACTGATATCAACCATCACTTCACATGTGCCTTTCAGGAAATCTAGTCATGGCTAACCAGAAACAAGTTGGTTCTAAATGTGGCTAAGAGCCAGGCTATGCTATTTGGTACAGCTGCAAAACTGAAAGAGTGCAGAGAGCTTTTTACCATAACCTGTGCCAATGGTTCCCCTCTCATAGCTGTTACCGCCTTCAAATATCTGTGAGTGCACCTTAATGCCATGCTCAGTTTTGATACGCACATCATGACCACTTGGAAATCCATGAATAGCAAACTTGGAGTAGCCTATAGAACCTGCTATGCTCTCTTGCCCTCAGCCAGACTTGCGATTGACTGTGGAATTCTTCTTCCATCTTTAACCTATGGATAGATAATCTACAAGAATGCTCCCAAAGCCACTATATGCAAGTGGGATGTTACCTACAACAACATATGTCACTATGCCTCCACTTCCCCTCGACTCAAACACCCCTGTCAGCTCTATGCTGACCTAAATTGGGTCTCTTCCCCACTCTTATTGACTACTTGCCTTGGGATCCTTACTGGATACTATATTTAGATCTAACACTTGCCTCACTGCTCATACCCCAGACCTCCCCATATGGACTACGCTCCTCAAACTTAACACAGCTAGTAGTCCCCAGATGCAAATCTACTAAAGGTACAAGTACCTTTTCCCACTCTGGTCTAAATATTGGAACTCCTTGCCAACTGAGATACGTGAGGTGTCAAGCCATCGCATCTTCACAAAAAGGCACCGAGATCTGCTTGTTGACCTTGCTAGATGTATCGGTTTTAATCCACCCTAGACCATCTTGCCTCGGAACCTTTATAGACCCCTGCCCTCCAACCTTACTAGCATACTTGTGTATCTAGTATCTCTACCTTACTGCATATCCCATCCAGCTACTCCCCTCCACCTTTCTCTCATCTCTTCTACTCCCACCTCTTTGGTGCCCCTACTTCTCCAACCTACTCCACTGTAGGCCTGACACAGCCCATCAGTACTCCTAAATGTCCCTAGTCTCTCCCCACACTCACCTACCCCTCATCTGTTACTTTTGTCCCCTTCCTCTCCTCTTTGCCCCCTAACTCACCTCCCTGTATTGTAAACCCTATCCTTGATCCCTGCACTCAATTAGCCCTCCCAGCCTTGGCTCCCCCACCTCCTTCTCCCAAACCCTCTGTACTTTAGCTAATTTGCTCTATTCTTTATACTAGCCTTCCATGCTCTTCAAGATTATGTTCCATGCAGTCATCTCTGCCCTATATTTCTCAAAGTTGTTAAAATCCCTCCCATTCAACTGTCTTGTGTTAGGCTATTTAATTTTGCACTGCTACTTGCGTGCTTTGTTTTGTTGCATTACTGCATTGTTTTGCCTTATTTGTTTTAACTCCTTTGATGTGAATTTGTTTATTGTCTTAGCTGCTTTAATGTATTTATCACCTGGTTCTTGGATCCTGATGTAATTTGATGTCTTTTTTTACCTGTAATGTCCTTCCTGTAACCTCCCGGGCTGTGCCTGAAAATAGTAATTTTCATGACTAGTGGACCTTACCCGGTCAACAAAAACTAAATAAATAAAATTTACCACTGCTGTTTGTGCCAGTTACTGAATGGAAAAAATGCAGAGCTTTCTGACTGGTTCAGGTAATGTTGTAATGTGTGATCCAACAGCTGCTTGAGGGGATGGAGAGTAGTGACGTGTGGACTGAACTGATGCACTTAAACTGAACACATAAGCTGTTTATTCTCATTTAGAATGCATAAAAATAAATGAGTCACTGGCCATAATTCACACATTAATTAGTTCAGAACAGCTGTGACTCAGGACATCTTGCCACCTAATGAGTCATGTTTTATCATGGTTGGACAAATGGTCCTCAAGAAATAGTAACTGAAAATATGTCACACATGTACAAAGACCTTCACACTCTATACCCATTGTTTGGGGGTGTTATTCTCCCCTGCGTAAAATAAGAAGCAGCAGAAGGCATATTAATTTATAAAAGCAGATCCAGATAACTCAATTATCAGAATGAGGTTGAAAAGCACAAGCACCTCTTACTGAGCAACAGTTTGATACTAGGAACTACTTCAATGCACTGACCACTTTTGGTTAGAGAACAGAACTCTTGTTTATTTTCAACATTTTATTATTGCTTCTTACCAGTAGGGTGTGCTAATGATGTTAGTTTCCATTGGTAGTATCCTGAACTGCTGAATTAAAATGTAAAACTCACAATCTTTCTAGAAAAAAGAAGACAGTATCAATGACTCCTGTTTCATTGGATCAAACACAAAGTTTATTACATATGTGTCGGCAATTAACTAATCACTGCTACCCATCACATCTATCATCTCCTAGAGTCTACATATCAAGGACAAAGCTTTAAAGAATGAGCTAAAAACCACTATTTCCTGTTTGAGCATTAGGCAGCAGTTTTAATGTTTGATTTTAATTCTGCGCCCAGAATCATCAATTCCAGTAGGGACTGATGAAAACTTAGGGGCATAATTAGGACACTCCCCAGAAATCAAGGAAATCTAAGCGGCATGTTTTCCATGTCTGCAGTTCCCAAAAGCACTTCTAATTGAACCTCCAAGTACTATACATCAGCCATCCCCATTTTAACTGAAGGCAGTGAATGTGCATCCAAGTTAACACCATTTAGTCTGGAGTCTTTGCTCAGAGGACTGATGCAGGTGCTCTTCTAGGAGAAATAACACAGCTGCACGTATCTCCATGGCACATACACAGTCAGGTACTGTAAGCAGGAAGGTAACACCACTGCTCCAGAAGGCCTTTCCCCACACAGACCCTTATACTTCAGAGAGAAATAAAACCACAAGCAAAAACCAGATTTGATGACAGAGATGGTATGGTGGCAGGAAGGCAACCTGGTTTGCATACCGAGCTGTACTCTGCAACCTAAGGCTGGCAGGAGCTTGGAGAACATCCCACTGGACACTTCTCTTCCAGTGTGGGTTACTGTGCAGCACCAGCATTTAGCAGTCTCCTGGTGGGTCAGGAGGGGATAGCACGATATCCATTGTCAGGCAGGAGAAGGCACATAGCAATTCCACATGTAGCATGCTATCTGCAAATATGTGCACTGAGCCATCAAACTGGTGCCTACCCGGTAAGGGGGGTGTGTATGTGTGTGTGGGTGTCCACACCCATCAATAATAAAAAAAAGGGAAGATCTTGGATGGATGCCAACCTCAGTGGTGCATCCCTCTCACCTCCTTCCCCAGTAAAGATTTTGTGTCCAGCGCCGTGAGATGGGGATCCCACTGCAGGGTGCACTTGAGTGGGTTCAAGAGGAAGATTCCACGCATCTGATAGCTAGTCAAGGGAGCCTAGGGAGGAAAAAAGTACAACTTGAAAAGAAAATGTGAATAAAACTGTACCAGTTGTTGTTCTGCTTTGAACTCAATACTGAACTTCCGCAGGATGATCACTTTGTATTTGATGTCACTCAACACATAGTGCTCTTCTTCTCTAAAAATTAAAAATACAAGTTGGACAACCATGAAGGACGTGCCCAGTTCCAAACAGGAGAAGTTTCAAAAGAACTAGTTTGAAAGCCATTGTTACCTATGGGTGATCTTATCTGTATAGGATTGTACATACTGTGTATCTGCCTGGTTCACTGTATTAAGGAACTATTTATTTTTTTATTTATTCAAGTCTCACATTACATATACCTTTGAGCTAAGAGCTCTTTTACAAAGGTTCCATGTCAGTAGAAAGGACAACAGATTAAACAGGACAGTAAAGTATGGTACAATAAAGTGCAAATATTATCTATCCTTCCCTCTTGTTTAAACCCATGTATTTATCCCATGCACTTTTGAATCCTCCCACTGTTGCTGTCTCAAACACCCACTCCAGCAGCACATTCCAGGGACACACCACCCTCTCAGTGAAGTAGTGCCCTCTTATTTCCTCTGAATTGACCGCCCTCCAATTTCAAGCTGTGCCCCCTAGTTCTTGGATTGTACTTCCTCTTGAAGATACTCCCTGCTCTCACCTTGTTAATTCCCTTCAGGTATTTAAAAGTTTCAATTATCTCCCCCCTCTCTCTCCTGGTTTCCAGTTGATATAGGTCAAGCTCCTCCATCCTCATATGTCCTCTGACGCATACCATGCACCATTTTGGTCACCCGCCTCTGTACTCTCTCTACCCTATCAATATCCCCTTGTAGGCGTGGTCTCCAAAACTGTACCCCATATTCTAGGTGTGGACGGACCATTGATCTGTATAGGGGCACTATCACCTCCCTTTTCCTGCTTGTGCTACCCCTCCCTATGCATGGCAGCATACCACTTACCTTTCCAACTGGTTAGCCACCTTAAGTTTGTCTGAAATAATAATCCCCAGATCCCTCTCCTGCACCATAACCACAACATCCTCTCCTCCTAGTGTGTACGCGGCCCTTGTGTTCTTATGCCCTATGTGCATTATTTTACACTTCATGGCATTAAATCTCAGTTCCCAACTCTCTGACCATTCCTCCAACTTTAACAAGTCCTCTCTCATACTCTCCAGCTCCCCTGGTGTATCTACACTATTACAGATCTTTGTATTGTCTGCAAACAGACACATTTTACTCATCAGACCCTCACAATATCCCCACTGTAAATGTTGAAAAGTACTGACCCTAGTACAAACCCAGGGGGTACTCCACTTGTCACTCTTTCCTCCCTGGAATGAACCCCATTTACAACCATCCTCTGACACCTGTCACCTAGCCAGTTTTTCACCCAATCTGTTATTTTTTCCCCTACCTCTAGACTTCCCATCTTGCTCACCAACCTCCTGTGAGGGACGGTGTCAAAGGCCTGACTGAAGTCCAGATAGGTCACAACCACCACCCCTTCCTGATCACATACCCTTGTCACCTAGTCAAAGAATTCAATGAGATTCGTCTGGCATGACCTTCCCTCAGTGAAACCATGCTGCCTGTCATCCTGCAGTCCATTTTCTACAAGATATTCCACTATCCTCTTTTTTTGTTTTAACTTTTTTATGCACCGTTACCATTGGCCTCTATTCGGCGTGGTCGTGAAGTATGCCAGCATCTACCCATCCAGCCTGAAGCCCAGACAACCTCTCTCCCCGGTGGGGGGGGGCACCCCTCTCCATGTGCTGCTACCCTGATCCCCCGGATCCGAGTCCCCCAAGGAAGGACCGCCATACTCCTTACCGGTGCTCTATCTATAGTGCTAGAAGGGCTTGCTAACAGGAGGAGGGACCGGAGTGGGCATCCTAGTGCCCAGCAGAGGATGTGGGGCCACAACCTCTAGACCCACCTTCGCCTACCAATGGAAGGGGGGGAATTTCCTTATTGTGTCCATCCCCCTGCTCAGACGTGCAGTGATGTCCTGCATGCCACATGCACCCAAGCACGCTCGTAAGGTGTCCGCTGAAGCTGATGTCCCTCTTCTTGTGGGTCGCTGGTTGCGGCGCCCCCAGCCAATGCTAGGAGCCACTCAAACAGCGGCCAGCTAACCCCCCCCCTTCAGGAAAGGAGAGCTGTCCTCCGGATGCTCAATCCTTTCCTGCCCCTGTCAACTCCCAAAAGCCCGGGTCCATTCCCGAACCTAGGTCCCCGGCATGGTGCAAGGTGTGGCGTCCTGTGCCTCAACCCTCAGTGCCACCAGGCCGACGACTATCATTTTCTTTACAAAGGTTTACTGCAGAGGAAGGGTGTAGAAGCTTCTGCACAAATGTTTAATAAATACGAGGTTGTGGTCAGCACACAGGCAGGTCATTAAAAGTACTCGCCAGGACTGCCCAATACTGAGCCGAATGTTAGCAGTAAACATGTGAGTGTGTGATGCAGTTACGCCTCTCTCAAAGCAGTGTTCACTGTAAGGAGATTTTCATCCGAAAATAAATCTTGCCCTATCATTGTTTGCCATGTCAAACCTCAACTTTTACATTATTAAAATAAAACTCTCTGGACACAGACTGCTGCTTTGAGACAGGCAAAACTGCATCATACTCTTGCATGTTTACTGTTCATGTCCGGAGTGATCTTTGACAATTAGCGGCCAGCACTTGAAATGTTCGCCTTCAATCTTGCATCTCAGGGGCTCCATACTCCATTCCCTATGTTTTCTCAAACTGCTCTACAGGACACGAGCTTACGTTACACCCTCCCTCTGCAGTAAACCTTGTAAAAGTAATCCCAAAATTCCCATGTAAGCAGTGAAGAATGATCACACCCATTTTGTACTTCTGTGGGACCTTGAAAATGAAGAATTCAAAGTGATCTTCCAGTGGCCCTCAGGACACTCGTGCAGACAAGGTGGTGCACCCAAATTAGGTTTTCCTGGAAATGAAATTCTAAATAAATAATTCAATAAAATCAAAAGACCGAGTGACAGAGAATCCTGTTTTCATGAACATTTCCTGAACAATAAAATCTGAGAAGTAGTTTAGTATTTAAGCAATAATGACAGGGATAAAGACATACTCTGGGTGTGTTATGAGGCATGATGCATCACAGAGTGCCTTCAACCACCCGAGAAGTGGCATTATCCTACCACAAAGTGCACCATGGTGTCTCATATTGTAGTCATAACATGGGTCCAAGATATATTTTTGGGGGGAGGTGGAATGCACAAAAATAAAATAATGAAACATTTTAATTATTTTTTTTTTTTAAGTTCATCCACCCCAACAAAATAGTCCCAGCATATCCTGACGTTGGCATTCCATCAGAGTTTCAAACATTTTTCACAGCAAAATACATTTCTTCTTTTAAATTTGCTCTTAAACCCCCTATTTTCCCCAAACCACCTTTATTTACCCGGTTTCTCATTTGCTCCTTCTTAATATAGTGTCCTCCCTTTTCCCCACCTTGTTTCTTTTCTATCTTTACCACATTCGAGAGATGGAATGTTTACTAAAGAGCTGCTGACACCTCCAGAAAAACTTGTGAAAACATTAGACACAACTCCATTTATATTTTACATATTTCCTGCATTTCTCTGTCACATGTTCTTTCTTACTAAGGGCATTTGCATGTATTTAAACAAGACTTCATTCCTTTATCTTTCATCTGTTCTGGCAGCTTTTTCCCTACCTAAAGTCACAATGCATTACTTATTACATCACAGTTGCTTCCTAGCCAGCAGATTGTGGTATCACAAAGAGAGTATTATGACTTCTAGTGGGGAATGAGCAGCCAAAGTAAATGAACTCTAAAGTTCAAGAACTTAGTTTACCTGCCAAGATCTAGAATAAAAGAACAAGAGAAAGGCTACTATGGAAAAAAAAATTATAAGTTATATTTTGTTAAAATATAATGTTTCTAAAAGTTTCCCTAAAGGTGTCATTTGCTCTTAAGGATGGAATACAAGAATTCAAATCTCTCCTCAGTTCTACTGCCAAAGTGTTCACCCCCTCAATCAGACAACAGAGGGCCTAAGATGAAACCAAGCCTTCTGTTTTATCTGTAGCAGGTTAAACAGCAGAGACTTCCCTGGCAAGAAGGTGAGGATAGAAGGGGGATTTTTCTTGATCGGCAAAGAAACACCAGAAATTAGAACTGTAAGTACTATGTGCTTAATTGTTTAGTTTATGTATGTGTAAGAAGAGGATTATGAGGGCAAATAAATACAGGTTACACACTTGTAACCATAGTTCTAGGAGTGGTATACAGTTCACATCCACAATCTGGCAGTTTCCTGGAGACAGGCAATCCATCGCAAGTTTTCAAGCTAAGCTCCTCCCACCACCTATGTGATATATCCTCTGGCTCCACACCATGACGTCAGATCTTTGCACGCTGGAAGCAGGGATCCATGTGCCACTTCCCAGGGAAAGATGGGTTTTGTGGATATGAACTGTATACCACTCCTAGAATGACAGTTACAGATGAGAAACCTACATTTCTAAGAGCGTGAATACAGTTCACTATCCACACACTGATGGATTCCAAGCAGTCCACCAGGAGGAGGGGGAAGGCATGCATCCTTATTTGTCTAACAGAGACTGGAGGACCGAGGACCCAAAAGCAGCATCCCAACGGCTCATAATACCGATGCTGTAATGTGATAAGAAGGTTGTGTTCTTTACTCCAGGTTGCAGTCCTGCATATTTCCAAGCCTCTAACTCAGTGCCGCTCCAGAAGGTCACCACAGCCGTGGATAGGAGGCAGCCGACCAAACAACTGTGTTGCCTCGTCTAGTTCAAGACTCCTGGTGCTGCCTTTGCTATCTATGACCTGCACAGCTCGGTAGGAGACTCTGTGGCAAGTTGGTGACTGTGCAGTGTCACCAGTGGGTGGGCTTTACATTTTTAAAAGCCCACGCAGCCCTGCAACAATCTCCAAGCCTGCAAATTCAATGCTGCTCCCGGAGGTCACCACAGCCATGGATAGGAGGCAGCTGACCCAGCAACTTTCTGCCTCCTACAGTTTAAGACTCCCTGTTCTGCTTCTGCTATCTACAACCCGCTCAGCTGGCTAGAGGGCTCGGAGGCAAGCTGGCGAATCTGCCATGTCACCAGGGGCAGGACTTACATCTTTAAAAGCCCATGCAACACTGCAGTGCAAGTGCTACTCACAGAAGAAAACAATTAAGAACTTTTAAGTTTTCAGCACTGTTGGGGACTGGTAGAGACCGTGTGGCTGTCTGTTCATAACAACTCCGTGTCCACAACCGCGTCCTGACAATCTGTAGAGATTGTGTAGCTGATTTTAACTACTCCATGTGGACAACCTTCCCTGCAGTCTACTGCCTATGGCTAAGTACTGTTTTTCTCCCAGGAACTTATTTCATATATTTAATGACTGTGAGGTAGAGTGATTGCTCCTTTTACAAGCATCTTAGAGGTCTTGTTGTTACAGAGATACTGTCACCCCCTTGGCTCTGAAATTTCTCCTTAAAAACCCCATTTTATGGTTGCTTACAATCTGTAAAGATAACTGATGTAGCTGGTTCTTTGATTCTGATTGTGTTTTCTTTTTAAAAATGGAAAACTGACTGCCCATCATACTGGTGTTACCACACAAAAACATGTTTGTTTACATTCTTTGATCAACTTCCGGTGCGTCTTTCCTGGACTTGGGAATAGAGATGTTGCGAAGTATAAATGTACCAGCAAAATTTTGGCGAAGTCAGCAAATTCGCCTCTGCACAGCAACCTGCAAATTTTTGCTATTAGGCTTAAAACTCGCCTATGTGACTTTGCCATTTTTGGGGTGAAATTTCATCCATGAACAGCGGAATTTCACCCGCGAATGGAGAAATTCTGCCAATCACAGTGAAATTCCACTGTTCATGGGCGAAATTCCGCACTTCATGGGTGGAACTTCGCGTCCACAAATTATTCTGTGAATTGTATTAAATTTGCAGATTAATTCACAGACCGAAGTTTCTCAACTTCGCCCATCTCTACTTGGGAACACCCCCACAGAGTCTAGCCTCTCATGATACAGTGGGAGAAGAGGAGACTATTGTGTTATGAGTGGCTGCACTGTTTGGGGTGTTCCTTATGTTCAGGATGTATGAAATACGAGTTTATCAAGGTTTTAAAATAAAACAAGGTTGGTTATAATTACATCATTACCATGCACTTCAGTTCTACTAAGAAAATAAGCAGATAAAACAACCAGCAACATCAATGAAGTTTAGAGAAGTTAAGTGATCAAAAAATGTAGGTTTTCAACTAGAAATGATATGATGCAAAAAGGACTGACAGTGTTCCTTTAATCTGTGTTAAAACTAGCTACTAAGCCTCATAATATTGCTGTTGTACTTTATTTTACTATTTAATTCCAATGTTCTACATAACCAGTTTAAACTACAGCTTGGCTAAAAGACTATCTCTCTGGCCAGACCCAGCAGGTAAGAATTAGTACAATACTATCCTCCAGTAGACCAGTCCTAACATGTGTCCCTCAAGGGTCTATTCTAGGTCCATTACTTTTCACCCTCTTCCTGAACTCCCTCCCACAATCCTGCAGTGGGAAGCTTATGCTTTATGCAGACGACGCAGTAGTCTTCTGGAAACATCCCCATCCAAATATGCTGCAATCCACCCTGCAGGGTTTCCTTCATTGAACCTGAAACCTGGTTCTCTGAACACTGCCTTATACTAAACTACAAGACCAAATCTATGATCTTTGCCCATCGCAAAAGCCCGATCAGTAACATAACTCTAATGGTGACAAACTCCCTGGGCACTGCGGTAGAGCAGGTGCACTGTTTCAAATACCTGGGAATCATGTTGGACACCTCCCTCACCTACCACACGCACATACAAGTCGGCTTGGGATCCTATATAGACACAGACACTGCATTCCCCTGCAGGCAATGCACCTAGCAGTATCTTCTTCCACACTACCCTTGGTGGATTATAGCATAATAATTTATGGGTCTGCTGACCATACTGCCCTACGCAGCAACAACCTCACCCTTAATAAAGCCTGCCGTATGGTATCAAACTGTGGCACGCTAACTCATACCTGTGAGCTTTACAAGTCTACTGGCTGGCTTAATTTCCAAGATAGGCTTAATTAGCCTGCCGCCGACATAATATCTTGTCCTAAAAACCTATGCATTCTAAATCTTCCGGCAGCCTAAGGGTTATCACACCTGCCTCCTTGCAAATAAGATTCTACACAAACAGGTACCGACTGGCCTCCACCCCCTCATCCAAACAGTTACTTACAGGAGGGCACAAAGGCGACCCACTAACACCCCCGTACAAGTACCTCATTGTGGAACATCCCTTGGCCATCAGTCTTTTAGATATCGTGCCCCCTTGTGGCTAAACAACCTAGCAACCATTGTCTCTCTTGCATCAAGTCAGGGCCGATTTAAAGCAGATCTCAAATCCTTTCTCCTTAACTCTACAAGCTGTGAATGTGCATAAAGTTTTAAATGTACTTAACCCCTCTCCCACTCAGGTTTTCCTCCCCCAGAGCAACTAAGATGGCCCCAGCATAGGAATATCCTCTCTTTTCTCCCATGCCAAGGCTCATCAAACTCATCGTAAATATTTCTCGACTCAGGCCTATTAATATGACCCTCTGAAACTTTTGCTGTCGTATGTACATAATATTAACTTACGACCTTCTTTAATTATCACTACTGATGTAACTGCGCAATGTTTACTGTGCTGAATGATGTAACTGTGCAATGTTTACTGTGCTGAATGTTTTGACCTGTAATACTTAAGCAATGCTTGTATATCTACTTTTTACTTCCTACTGACGTGGAGCCTTTGCAAATGAGTCTATGACTCAAAGGTTGTAATTCCGATACTTTCAATAAATAAATAAAAACAGTGTTGTTGCAAACTGCCTTTGTTAAGTCACTAATCCATCTCACCAACGGGGACAGAATTACAGATGTCGGGTGGGAGAAAACCTTGTGTCCAGGGAACATCGCACAGTGTGGCTCAACATGAGTACGGCAACAGGGTCAAGCCACACGAAAGCAAGTGTCCTGTACTTCAGGAGAGCAGATTTTGCTAGGATGGGGGTTTGTCTCAGAAAAGCCCTAGCAGAGTGGGTCAAATGGGGGTAGTTGAGGAACAGCGGGCTCACCTAAAAGGAGCTTCTGTGTACACGGCTTTGAGGATCCTGTGCTCCCTTGTTTGTTGATGTAGTACAAGGTAGTGGTTTTGTCTGTCCTGACCTGGATGGACTACCCTCTGACGTGAGGGGCTAAAGACTGGACAGCCAGGAAAACTGCCCCAAGTTCCAGCAGGGTTTTGTGCTCTTGAGATTCCTGGGGGGACCACACACCACTTACTGACAGGTCAGCTAGGTGCCTCCCCCCCCAGCCTAAGGAGGGAGGCATCTGTTGTCATAACTATTGTGGGTGACTGCTGAAGGAAGGGCACACCCTACCTGAGGTTGCCCTCTTCTTTCTACCAGTCCACTGCTCTTAAAGAGAGACTTTGTCACAGGCACTAGCCTTGAAAGGGGGTCTCATTGTTGGGACCAGTGGACCCTTAGGTGGTACTGGATGTCTCTCATTTGGAACCTGGCCCTTGTCACCACTACTGTGGAGGAGACCATAGCCTAACAGCTGAAGGAAGTCACTTGCTGATCAATTACCCCAAGATGAAGGACTTTGCCAGACTGATGAGATTTTTCACTCTGTCTTAAGGAAGGAAGACCCTCCCTCAAAGGGCATCCAGCTCTGCTCCTATGAACTCCAGCACTTGAACTGGCTCTGTCCAGGACTTTTGGGTATTTATGAGAAACCCCAGATCCTCCAGTGAACTCTAAGCAAGGAGAAGAGAGGCCTTGGCCGGCTGCTGTGACTGTCCTGCGACCAGTCAGCCATCTAGGCAAGGGAAAACCTGTACTCTCTGTCTCCTGAGGTGTGCTGCCACCATGGCTAAGCACTTTGTGAACACCCAGGGAGCTGAGGAGAGTCAAAAGGAAAGGCTGCAAACTGGTAGTGACCAGGCCCTACCCTGAATACTAAAAACATTCTGTAACTGGGTCTGACTGGAATATGGAAGTACTGTAAGTATCTTTCAGGTCCAGAGACCCTAGCCAGTCCCATTGCTGAAGGGATGGTATCACTGCAACCAGGGTTACCATCTTGCACTTCCCCTTTTGAGGCATTTGTTCAGATATCTGAGATCCAAAATGGGTTGCCACTCCCCATTTTCTTGCAGATGAGGAAGTACCTTGACTAAAGGCCATTTCCCCAATGAGAAGGGGGACTTTTTCTGCTGCTTTTGTCTGCAACAACTTTTTGATCACTAACTCCAGATGACTCTTTTCTGCTGGGGTGGGAGGTGTAAAGGTTCTGCAAACCTGTAGCCTGGGGAATTTTTTGAACTGCAGGGTTAGCCCCTGGCTCACTACTTCCAGGACACACTTGTCTATGGTAATGTTCTTCCATTCCTGGAAAAAAGTGAGCCAGCCTTCCCCCACTGGCAATGGATGGGTGACCCTGACTGACTCATCCAGGGGTTCTGTTTGTGCTTATCCTTGGGTGCTGGGGTTGGGTCAGTGCATTTGGGGCCTCTCCTACCCCTGCCTCTGAAGAAGCCTCTCACCTGGAAGAAGTCATAAGGCAAGAAACCACAAAGAAAATAACCATTACTCCCACCTCTCCTTCCATGAGGCCTATAGGAAGTGGAGGTCTTTTCCTTCTCAGTGTTGCTTTTATACATGGCTTTATACTCCTCCACCTTTTTCATGTATGTCTCTCTCTCTTGTCACCAAATATGGAATTTCCTTCACAAGAAAAATCAATGGCCTTTGCTTGAATATCTTGGGGCAGGTTTGTAGTCCTGAGCCAAGCTAATCTTCTCAATGATACTGCATGGGCCATGACCCTGGAGGCAGTGTCACTGGGATCCACTGCCATATCAAATTGGTACTGGTAGCACCCAGGGCTGATTTTGCAGTGTCTGCTAAATCCTGTGCCAAATCCCCAGAACTCTTCTGACTCATGGCCAGGACTGAGCACCACACAGTTTTCTGATACTGGGCAGTATAAACCATATGGTCCACCTGCCTTAGCAGCAGGGAAACAGAAATACAGACTTTCTTCCCCATACTATCCAGCTCCCTGTAGTCCTTGTCTGGGGGCTGGTGGAGTGGGGAACCTGTGCCTTCTTATAGGCAGCAGATTGAGCTACCCTTTTATGGTCAGGATGGGAACAGAGGTACTCAGCACCTCATTTATCGACCTTGTACTTCTTTTCAATCTTTTTGTCAATGCCAGGGGTGGAAGTGGGAGTCCATAACAGCCTATAGGTTGCCTTCTTAAGGTGTTTATGCACCAGAAGGAGCAACCTCTTGGTTGGGGTTAAGCCCACCAGGTTCAAAACTCTACCAGATCCTCATTCTCCACAGTCTCCTGGGTGGAAAGGTTGAGGGTGTTCACCATCTGCCTCACCAAAGCATGTGAGGAAAAATCGTCCTGGCCCCGGAGAGGAGAACCACTGAACTCTACTGGCTCCCATTCCTCCTCCTCATAAAAGAATTTGGCTACCCGATCCTCTGGAACCGGGGTGGGAACCAGAACTGGTGGGGAAACTGGCATGTCCATAAGATACCCCATGGCCTGAAAGGCCTGGAGAAACTGCTATGCTTTAGCCATATCCTCCATAGAGGGCACTTTATTTCTGTCCACTGACAGCTCCTGTCCTTCTTCAAAAGGAGGGGCAGCGACATGCTTTTCTTTTTGTTTTTTTCTTAGCAAGTACCATCTCCGGAACCTGCTCTGAAGGTCTTTTATGTTTATTTAACTCAAGGTTCTCCCCCATTCAGATACCCTGGACTCTGAGGTATCTTTAGCAGGCTTTTTCTTTTGCTTGCTATGAAAGGATGGACCCTCATCAGTGTGTTTAGATGACACAGAGGCAGAATGAGAAGCTATTATGTCTTCCAGTTTTCTGGCCCTTTTCTCAAGGGTTTTAGGACAGAACTTAATATAAAGCTCACAAAGAGAGAAAAGGTGGTAGAGACACAGGCACCTTAATCACAACTCATGGCAGTCCGCCTTTGCCAGGAGATTGAAGCACTTTACACAATTTGTTAAAGTCTGTCGGTCCTGTTTTCTTTTTGGGCTGGTCAGACATGCCAGTCACAAAAAAACCCACCAAAAAATTGGTTCCCAAAAGCAAAAAAAAGCAGGGATTGCGGTTCGGTTCCTAATAAATGCAAACCATATGAAAGAGGTAGAAAGGTTTGCCTGTCTTCCAGGGGCAACCCTCCTGGTTTCAGCTAAGGAAGAAGCTGCCTAATTTCAAGTTGTGCTGCGACACCAGAGCTGTGGGAGAGAAATTCCTGTGAGGAATCGCCTGTGGGGCACCTGCAACCAAAGGGTGAGTTCGCTCTAACATAGGGCATATGTTTTTCTCCTGAACTGTTGGAACGTGGGGATTGGACTACTTAATTTGTAGGAGGTCTAGTGTAATACACATTGCCGGTTAATTCAAGTAGGTTCAAGTCCAGCACAAAGAGTAAAGTAAAGTGGGGATTGGACTGCTTAATCAGTGGGAGGCCTACAGTAATGGGCTAAGCCAAGTAAAAGTATGTTCAAGTCCAGCACAATGGGAAAGCAAGACAAGTAGAGGAAATGTGACATACATTTAGCCTTAATCTACATTGCCAAGCTTTACAGAATGGGATGTTTAATGGCCAGAGAAATAGCCAGGTATGAATTGTGGAAGGGAGAGGTGGGAGACCCCCCCCCCCATCAGTAGTAACCAAATTCACCTCTACGGATTTGCTCTGTGGCACCTTTACTTTCTCTCAGGTACTTGGCCAGAGCCTGAGGAAAGTACCCAGACGTGGGATTAAAAGAAGAACTTATTGATAGAGCTGAGGTGCTCTTATGTGGTTTAAGGAGCCACCAGAAAATGTTTCCATGACATAAGGAAGGTGTCCGAGTGGCCGGCAAGGGAGCCAAGCCTGGGAATCCCAGATAGTGTACAAGTTCGGGCTGTGTACCCAAAGCAGCGTGCAAGTCCGGGCTGTGTGCCCGGTGGGTTCAGAGCCTGAGGACTAAAGTGCTGAAGAAGGGTTCCTGATTCTTTTTATCTGCATTACCAGAAGGGTAGCCCCGTGGGGGTCCGTCTATGCTTTGTTGGCCTACCTATGCATGGCCTACCTAGACTTTAGCAAAGCATTTGACACAGTCCCACACAAAAGATTAATATACAAGTTAGCCAGCCTGGGAGTGGGTCCCAAGATGACAGCCTGGGTAAAGAATTGGCTGGAGAATAGGACACAGAGAGTAATAGTAAATAGAGTCCACTCAGAAGAAAGGAGGGTTACTAGTGGGGTACCGAAGAGTTCTGTATTAGGACCAGTCCTCTTCAATGTCTTATGTGCGACACTGCAGAGGACTGGAAGGAAAATATGTCTCTTTGCAGATGACACTAAGATCTGCAACAGAGTTGATGCACAGGGTGGGGTGGAAAGGATGAGAAGGGACTTGGCAAGGTTAGAGGAATGGTCAAATGTATGGCAGCTTAGATTCAATGCTAAGAAGTGCAAGGTAATGCACCTGGGAAACAAAAACCAGGGAAGAGTACACAATGGGGGTGAGATGCTAACAACAACAAAATGGAGAGGGACCTGGGGGTAGTCATATCAGATGACCTAAAGATGGGCAAGCAATGTGAGAGGGCAGCAAGGAGGGCTGGGGGATACTGGGATGCATAGGGAGAGGCATCACCAGTAGAAAATAGGAAGTTACTATCCCTCTGTACAGACAGCTGGTGAGACCCCATCTGGAGTACTGTGCAGTTCTGGAGACCCAATCTCCATAAAGACACAGACAGGATGGAAGCTGCCAGAGGAGGGAACTAAAATGGTGCAGGGTCTGCACCGAAGACATATGAAGAGAGACTAAGGAGCTTAATATGTATAGCCTCGAGGAAAGGAGGGAGGGGACATGATAGAAACTTTCAAGTACCTAAAGGAATCAACAAAGTCCAAGAGGTAGCATCTTTCAAAAAAGAGGTGTGCAAGAACAAGAGGGCACAATTTGAAGATGGAGGGCGCTCAGAGGTAATTTAAGGAAGTATTTTTCACAGAGAGGGTTGTGGATGCATGGAACGCCTTCCGGAGGAGGTTGTGGAGTCAAAATCAGTGGTGGAATTCAAGCATGTATGGGATAGTCATAAGGCAGTTCTGGGGGGGGGGTAGGAAGAAGTAGGCTGCTGGTTAACTAGGATCTGCAGCTTATCCAGTAGGTAGGGAAATGGGCAGACTGGGTGGGCCAAGCGGTCCTTATCTGCCGTCAAATTCTATGTTTCTATGTTTGTTCTGTTTGGATGTGAATAAAGCCACACTTTAGAATCCCATTCCTAGTATTGGACATTACAGTTATTGCTTCCTGTGTTTGAAATTACTTGGGTGCCCCTGTGCAGAGTAGCCAAACCTAGCCCTTGTGTCGAGTAACCTATTCCTCCCCGGACCCAGTCCCCACCTGGTACTGCTGTCAGATTCAAACAGCATACCACCTGTCATTTGCAAAAAGGCAGGGGGGTGGGGGTTACAAAATGGAGGCACCGCTGGGATTTTAATTTAGGGAGGAAAGGTGTTCAGGCAAAGGGCTAGAGTTTTGGTTATCTGGCAGTGGGTAGCCCCAAAAAAAAGTTGAAGCAAGGTTAACTAGTGTGTCGCTGTGTGCTGTTGTCCATGTGCTGCTGTTAAATGCCAACTGTTTACCAAGGAGCAGTAAAGCCTGAGAGAGTATGCCCTTGTCCTGCATCAAACATTACAGCGTTTTGCCAGCTTTAAAAAAAAAAACTGTTGTGACAAAGAAAAGTGTGGAAGACTAGAGGCAGCAAAAGGAAAACTGTGCCCTGGACATTGGAAATGCTTTCTAGTGAATGGAGAGACTTGCTGTTTTAATGGCCATGACAAATGGTTGAAATGGGCTACCTCACTGAAAAAAAAAAAAAAGTGGTTTTGCAGTTTAAATTTGCCTGCTCGACGATCGCCGCAAGGAGAAGAGCACTCGTGAGGGAAAGAGGCTCATTTGCATGGCGTCGTGTCATTGGTGAGACTGCAATCAGTCCCGCCCCCAAGCCAGCTCTACAGCGACTGGCCAGCATTCGAGAGGGATTGTGAGTGGAGTTCATTGTACTGGCTTACCAGAGGAGCGTTGCGGTGACTGAAAGCGCTGTAAACATTTAAAAACTCGGACTTTTCTATCTAAAATCGGGCTTAACCCGCATCTCGATCGACTGGATTGTGAGTGTGGTGTTTGGAGGGATGATCGGCAGGACTGCCAACCTGCTTCTGTCCACAGGCCTCCAAGACTGGCTGCAGGCAGTTTTCCATCACAGCAAACAGCTACTGATAACAGTGAGTACCAACAGAAATAACTGTTCAAACAAGTGATTTTTGCCAAAAGCCAGCTGAATCTGTGTGCAGCAGTGCAGTCGCGTTGCAATCAAAGACTGTATTAAGTTTTTACCAGCAAAAGCAAGCCTGTAAAGCCATCGACTGTGAGCATAGTTATGGGTTCAGCGTCAGTGTAAGTTTCAAAGCCATGAGAGAGACTGTGAGTTGTATCACGATATGCAGCAAGAGTTACAGGCAATCCTGTGCTTGAAATACTGAGGCTTTAAGGGACTGTGAGCTAGAGCAATGTTTTCAGCAAGTGAAAAGTCTGTGGTAAATCATATAAATGTGCTAGGAAAAAGAACAGTGTAAGTTTGTGCAGTTTGAGCAAAGTTATCAGTAGAGTGTGTAAATCGGATGCGCAGTGGCTTGACCCAATTTCAGAATGTTGATGCGTGGGGTGCTGCACGCGCCATTACAGGGTGGGGTAGTAATGTAAACACAGCAGCACAGGAGCCATTTTGAAAGTGAAAGAAAGTGTTCACTGATGTGGGACTTTCAATAACAGTGAGCGTTTGTTTGTTTTTCTCTGCAGTCATGGCCTCAGGACCAGCCCGCTACATGGATCATGCCCGGGCTGTGGTAGCAGCAGGAGTAAACAAGTTAAGGGACATTGAGAGGTGTTACTATGGAGGACAACTGCCTCCTCATTTGGCGATTCCTGGATACCCAGTGCAAGTGTGCTTAATATGCTTAAATGCTGGAAGGGACGTCTTCGTGGTACCTCACTGTTTAGGGTGCTTAGAGAAATACAGCTTGTTTAAAGCACCCAAGATTCGTTTGGCTCCCACATGGACAAAAGTTCAAGAATTTGCAGCTGGCAGCACACAGCACCAGGCGGAGCCTGTTGGAGAAGGCCCCTCGGGGGAGTGTGGCACAAAGCAAGAGGGTGCAGATTTGCAGACAGAACAATATGCTGATGTTTCGGATGCTGGATCACAGAGAGACAATTCAGGCAGAGCATCAGTAGACCCTTGGAGAGGCAGGCCTAGCCCAAGTCTCATAGGAGAAGATGAGATGAGGGAGGCCTTTGAATGGGAGGTATCGACCTCCGAACCCAGCGAAGAATGGATAGTCTCAGGAGTGAGGACGACGGCTCACTCCTGGGCACAGATTCTCAGTGAAGAAAAAGAAGAGGAGGGGGAACCTATATGGCCTTGTGAAAAAGGAACGGGTACACAGCCTCAAGCTCTTGCCTCAGAGGAATGCATGGACAAGAGTGGCGATGCCACCGCCCTGGCTGTGCAAGGAGAAGAATCCAGGGATCCATTCTTTGTCTCTTTGGGAATGCGCAGCTGGCAGAACCAGGACTGGCCGCCCCCAAGCCAGGCCAGAGGTCTCAAGTTGACCAAAGCTAGTAAAGAGGAGAGCCTGGTTCGTAGGAAGGCGAATGAAATCTATGGGCTGTCCTTTCCTACCTTTCCTCGGAGAGTCTGGGAGGAGATTGAGAACAGCAGGAAATCCTGGATTTGGACCAAAGCTATGAAATGTGTGCATCCTGGTGCATACAAGCATGTCAGGAACAGAATGTTTCATGAAAAATACAGCCAGTGGAAAAGAGGCAGGACACTGTTAATGAACACTGTTCAAATAGTGGATGGAGAGAGTCGTGAAACCTTTCACAGTGTGAATTATGTGCGCCCAGAAGGGGTAATAATTCAAGCTCCTGACCCGTTGTATTGGCCACAATGCAAAGACCTCCCTGCGAATGTGCCCATGCCAACCAACTGGAAAGCAGAGTAGTGGTAGCCAGTGCTGTCACTCCAGCCATTGCAGTGCCTTTGTTGTTCTGCCAGTATGACCGTCCAGGATTCAGGTGCCCCACATTCATCAGTTCTACAGTGTACTGACTTTCCAGAATCCATCGACTGACCCACCAGATGACTTCAGATCCAGAGAGGACACCAGCCCAGCTGTATCCTGATTCATTGCCTGGTAATCGGATGACATCAGACCAGCTGTTTTCCTTTTTGTTCCTGTTCCAAGGTTCCATCTCCAGAGGTGACATCAGACCAGCAGTTTCCAGATGTGCCCTCCTGTTGTTCCCAGAAGATGTCCGCCCAGCTGTATCGGAAGAGTGCTGCCAGGGAGAGTCTTTGGCCGAGGACCAGGTCGGTGTTTTGTTCGTTCTACAAGGGACTGGTAAGTCCAACCTTTTCTATTCTTATGACATTGCAGTACACACCCTACACTAGCAGACTCCAGATGTGTGAACTGTCCTCAAAGACTCTCCCCTTCGGGACTTTGGCCTGCTAGAACTGTGCTTCAATGGGCTCCGGCCCAGGAGAGACTCTTTAATGGACTAGCCTTCGGGCACTGTGGTCACTAGATGGGACTTTTAGGGCACTCCATCCACCAAATGTGTACTGTAAATAATGTCATTGTTTTTCTACTGTTTTCTAATGTTCATACTGTTTTTCTACTTTTCTAAAAAAAAGAAAATATATATTTTTGGGATTCTCCAGTGTTTTGATGGTAGGGGTTTAGATAGACTGTGTATGCAGATTAGAAGTGTGTGTTGTCTTTCTTTTTCTTGCAGGTGTTCCTGAAGAAGACAGAAGAGAAGACAAGAAGAGGAGGAGAGACTCATCGGAGTTCCTCACTAGTACTTTAGTGTGTAGTATTTAAAGTACTGTTGTTGTTGTTATTACTGTGAAGTAACCCTTTTCTTCTACAGGTATGGTTGTGGGGGAGTGAAGGAGTAATGTAATGGTATGGTATTAGCTCCTGGTGTGTGGTTGCATGGTGCCCAAGGTTGGTGAGGTCCCCTGTTTGTTTGTTTTGGGGTTTGAGTTAATGGCAGATAGATTTTCCCTAGAGGGCTTGGGGGGATAGACAGGCTGTGGTCCTGACCTGCAGTAGAGGTTGCAGTGCTGATCTATTAGGGCTATGCTCTGGCCAGTTCTACTGGAGCCACTAGGTACCCATAGTCAGTGGGTAGAGTAGAGGCTGATGCGTCAGCCAATGGCCTCTAGGCCCTTAGTGTTGTCTGCCTGTGCTGGCACATGGTTGGGGAGAAGGTAGCGCTACCTCCCCGTAGTCAACACATGGGGTGAGATGGCCTAAGTTGGGTAAATGACGACTGCAGAGAGTCATTTTCCTGGCTCAGGGTGAGGAACTCTCTCTGCCATCTGGGCTACTAGAATCCCAGTAAGACCTAGTGGTAGGCAGGGAAGGCAGCTTGTGAAACTCCAGTTAAATGGAATTACACGCCTCTCACTGTTCTCAGTCTCAGCTGAGACTGAGGGATGACATCACCATAGAACTCTCGCAGCTGCATGAGCCACACTGGAGTGCTGCAGTTGGAAGTTAGGACAGAATGTTGGGGATTTTTGAACAGAGTCTGTGTGCAGTCTTGAAGAGAGGAGCAGCACAGCAGTCTGTGTACAGGCTCTCAGAGCCTTAAGCTCTGTTTTAGAGCTATTGTAAGGGAGGTGTGTGTTTCCACAGAAAGAGGAACACAGTAAGCTGATTGTGAAGTGGTGGAGACAGCTGTTACTGGTCCATGTGCCCCATCCCTGAGGGGATGGGGGTAGAAAGGTTTGCCAGTCTTCCAGGAGCAACCCTCCTGGTTCCAGCTAAAGAAGAAGCTGCCTTATTTCAAGTAGTGCTGCGGCACCAGAAGCTGTGGGAGAGAAATTCCTGTGAGGAATCGCCTGTGGGGCACCTGCAACCAAAGGGTGAGTTCGCTCTGACACAGGGCCTATGTTTTTCTCCTGAACTGTTGGAACGTGAGGATTGGACTACTTAATTTGTAGGAGGTCTAGTGTAATACACATTGACGGTTAATTCAAGTAGGTTCAAGTCCAGCACAAAGAGTAAAGTAAAATGGGGACTGGACTGCTTAATCAGTGGGAGGCCTACAGTAATGGGCTAAGCCAAGTAAAAGTATGTTCAAGTCCAGCACAATGGGAAAGCAAGACAAGTAGAGGAAATGTGACATACATTTAGCCTTAATCTACATTGCTAAGCTTTACAGAATGGGATGTTTAATGTCCAGAGAAATGGACGGGTATGAATTGTGGAAGCGGGAGGTGGGAGACCCCCTCATCTTTAGTAACCAAATTCACCTCTACGGATTTGCTCTGTGGCACCTTTACTTTCTCTCAGGTACTTGGCCAGTGCCTGAGGAAAGTACCCAGACGTGGGATTAAAAGGAGAACTCCCTGATAGAGCTGAGATGCTCTTAGGTGGTTTAGGGAGCCACCAGAAAATGTTTCCATGACATATGGAAGGTATCTGAGTGGCCGGCAAGGGAGCCGAGCCTGGGAATCCCAGATAGTATACAAGTTTGGGCTGTGTACCCCAAGCAGCGTGCAAGTCCGGGCTGTGTGCCCGGTGGGTTCAGAGCCTGAGGGCTAAAGTGTTGAAGAAGGGTTCCAGATTCTTTTTACCTGCATTACCAGAAGGGCAGCCCCGTGGGGGTCCGTCTATGCTTTGTTTGTTCTGTTTGGATGTGAATAAAGCCACACTTTAGAATCCCATTCCTGGTATTGGACATTACAGTTATTGCTTCCTGTGTTAGGAATTACTTGGGTGCCCCTGTGCAGAGTAGCCAAACCTAGCCCTTATGCCGAGTAACCTTTTCCTCCCCGAACCCAGTCCCCACCTGGTACTGCTGTCAGATTCAAACAGCATACCACCTGTTGTTTGCTAAAAGGCGGGGGGGGGGGTTACATGTACATTTAAACAAAAGTTCCTTTAATTTTAGTCATGGCCGGCTGTTTCTGTTAAGGGATGTACGGGGCTGGACTTAACTTGGACTCCACACCTGTGGCGGCTGTCTGGGGTTTTCCTCTTATGTGACCACCTCGGTTGTCTAGTGTCATGCGAGTGGTTTGAGAGGGAGGTCTATGGGCTAAAGTGCATTTTTCTGAACATCGGAACAGGGGATAAGTTTGTCCCCCTTCGAGCATAGCAAGTTTGGCAGAGTTTTATGGCGTTCTGAATGGTTGGTTCCTCTATGAACATCGGGGCCCGACACTGTTTGGGTTGCTGTGGAGATGACTGAATTTGGAGCCCACCATTGTGGACTGTAAATGTTTCTGCTTGTTTTTTTTTCTTTTTGGTTGTCCCTTGGTATGAAGTGTGCTATAAAAACTCCTTCCTTAATCCACTGATAGGGAGTGACTGCTTTGTTGTTTCTATTTCGAATGGCTACGAGGCCCAAGAATCTGAGGGAAATTAGAACCTTTTTCCCGAAAGCAGACTGTAAACCTAAAGGAAAGAGAAATACAAGACAATTAGATAAACTGTCTCCTGTTGGGAAGGGGGGAGAATGGATCCTCCACCAAGAAAAATAATTTTACAGTAAACAGCAGTACGCAACCATCTATACTTAACTTTGAGCAAGCTAATACGTTAAGTACAGTATACCTGGGAAGGAACCGGAGGAAACACCACAGCCTACACCCCCCACTCACAAGACATACCAATATCTCCTCTTTTAGAGATGGCAACAAGGGGTAGTGTACCTAACCAAGATAACCCTGATAATTTTCCAAACCAGGCACAATTGCCCAACGTGGAAGTTGAATGTGATAGCCCAAATGCCCCCTCATGTTCCAGCTTTCCCCTGGATAAACCTCACAGTAGAAGGTTAACAGGGGACATGGGGGGAAATGATATGACTGCACATAATGGGAAAATGACTGATTTGGAATTCAGGGACCACTCAGTTCAAGAAGTTTCTACGGAGTCTAAAGGAGTGGTTGAGGGAAACGGCTCCGAAGGGAGACAACATAATGCTTTGGCTCTCCCCCCCCCCCAAATAGAGTCTGATAATATGGAGGATAGTAAATCATTACTCCACACTATTTTACAGCAAATGAAGGATGGTTTTCAAAGGCTGGAGGAGAAGCTTGAAGGTTTAAACATGGAAATGTGAGTGATTAAACAAGAAATTGCGGATCTGAATGGCAGAATGTCTCATTATGAGGAAAGGCTGTCTAACCTTGATAATAAGGTTCCCCCCCTCAGGCAGGAGACAGGAAACCTTTCACAGCAAATGACTGGCTTGAAACAAAAGCTTTTGGACCTGGAACTAAGGTCAAGGAGGGACAACTTAAAGATTTTAGAAGTCCCAAAGAGCTCCAAACAAAATGATATACTGGGCTATTGTGAAAACATGTTAACAGGTTTCCTGGATAGAAGACACCCGGAAGAGAAAGTTGGGCTACAAAGAGCCCATAGATCACCATCTTTGTAAATCCCAATTTTAAACACCCAGAACAATTTATGTTAAATTTTTGAAATATCAAAAAAAGAGGCTCTTCTGACTATTTCTAGGAGGAAAAAAAGCTTTAAAATTTAATAACATTATGAGCTTCCCTGACTTGGGCCCAGAAGCAAAACAAAAAAGAGCATCATTTAAGAATATTAAGAACTTTTTATGGGAAAAACAAATTCCCTTTTTGCACCCGACGCCAACCTCCCTTGAAATAATATGTTTAGGTGTGGGGAAAATGTTTGCCTCAGCAGAAGATGCTGAGCATTATTTTTACAGGGGATTGACGTTAAAAAGGGCTAGAAATAATATAGAAACAGGAAGTAGGCCACCAGACTAAAGTTATCATCTAATCTTGGGTTCACCACTTGGTAGTTGTGAGGCTTACAGTACTCACATTTAATGGTGTGGGATCTCGGATAACGAGTTGCAGGAGCATCTGCAGATATGAGGGGATACAGGGTCTTTGAGAGATTAGACTGTGGGGGGAAGGGTAACAATAGTCAGTACTATGGGGTAAACAGAAAAGGGAGAATATTAGTGTTTCTTTCTCTACGGTAAATTGCAGGTTGCTTAATGTGCATGCAGGACAGCAGAATTTAAAGGCCTTGTTAAAATATGGGCTGTTTAGAAAATCTATTTTTTATGTAAGTAAATGGTGGGTACATGCTGACTTAGGAAGTACTAAGATGTTTGAACAGTTTAGGCCATGGCGGTTTTGCTAAATGTCATGACTTGGAATGGCAATGGCAACTCAAACCCTATAAAAAGGAAAAAAAAAATAATTTTGTTTAAAAGAAACATATTAACTATCTCCTTTTACAGGAAACCCATCTTAACCAACAAGAATCTGAAAAATTCAAAAAATTATGGAGAGGTCCTGGTCTGCACTCTGCCCCAAAGGGGAAGAAATATAGAGGGGTGGCGGTTACCCCCCCCCGGAATATAAATATTAATAATAAGGAATCATTTATGGATAATGAGGGTGGGTATCTGATTTGTCAGTTAACCTACAATAATCAATATTTAACCATTGCTTCACTTTATGGCCCTAATAAAGATGATCCAGACTTTTTTATAGACTTTTTTCTGAACTTAACTAAATTTCTGGGTCCCTGTTTAATAGGAGATGACTTTAACTTGACTTTAGACCCCCTTCTGGATAGAGAGGGGACCTGCTCCACCCTGCTGAAGGCCTCACACACAGTATCTAAAAAAAATGAAAGATCTAAATTTAGTAGACTTAAGGAGAATAGAGAATCCACGATCTAGAGAGTTTCCCTTTTTCACAAATCCACATACGTCTTACTCCAGAATACAACTTATGTTAGGGTCTCAAGAATTAGTGAATGAAGCTCTAATAAACGTCTATGAAAGAATCCTTATGTCTGACCACTTGCCACTTACACTGAAAATTCAATGTAGGCCAACTAAAAAGCAAGTAAGGTGGACTATGGATTCCTGGTTACTGAAAGATACTGAGTTTCGGAATTTATCATTACAGAATGTACGATATATATGCAGAATAATATTGCCTCTGGATGCTCATTAGATATTATGTGGGATGCCTGGAAAGCATACTTAAGGGAAATAATTTCATATTACTCCTATATTAAATATAAATCTAGAATGATAGAGATGAATCAGTTAGAAAAAGAAATTAAAAGGGTGGAAATGTGTTATTTGGACACAAAGAATGAGGAGGACCTGAGACTTTTGAAGAATTTAAAATGGCAACACAACAAATTACTGGATGTTAAAACAGAGAGAGATATAATGAAAATTAGATCTAAATATTATGCTCTAGCAGATATATCGGGGACGGTCCTAGCTTACTTTCTACAAAAACAGAACACTAATAGGTCCATTAAAGAGTTAGAGATTTCAGGAAAAAAGTGATAAGATTCTACAGAGATTAATATTTTCAAAAAAATTTACGAAGAACTATATAGATCGGAGGAGCCCATATTAAATCTGGCAATTCTCTCAAAATTTGAAATTCCAGAAACTGATCAGGAAGGACAGTCCAGACTTAATGGTGTCATCAATGAAGGGGAAGTTAGAGAAGCCATTAAGCATCAAAGTAGTGGCAATGCTCCATGTCCTGATGGGCTCCCCATATAAATTTATAAAATCTGTATAGATCGTCACCCCTCTATTGACAAAATTATTTCATTTATTTTGGGGGGCTCTATGCCTTCATCTTTTCTACAGGTCTTGGTGGTATTGCTTCCTAAAGAACGGAAAATCATGTCTCTCCAGCTCATACCATCCCATCTCTCTTCTTAATATAGATAATAAGATATTGGCTAAAATTCTTGCAAAAAAGATTAGAATATACAATTCTCAAGATCATTCATAAAGATCAGACCGGATTTTTGAAGGGCCGGAAGGGCCATAATAACATAAGAAATGCCCTTAATGTCCTAATTATAATCCAAGAACTGATGAGCACACAAAAGAAGCTGTGATCCAATCTGTGAATGCAGAAAAGGCATTCGATATGGTGGAATAGAGTGACCTCCTTAAGATCCTAGAAAAAGCTAATTTAGGGACCCATTTTATTACTTGAATCAAAATGTTATATGCATCACCTACTGCCCAAATTATCACTAATCAAGACACCTCTCAAAAAATTAAACTATTTAGAGGAACTAGGCAAGGGTGCCCATTGTCGCCCTGGCTTTTAGCAGTAACTATAGAACCACTGACAAATGCAATAAGAAGTTTGCCATACTTTAAAGGCTTTTCGAACTCTAATGAAAATTAAAAAATTTCAGTATACGCAGACAACATTTTGTTATATATTACCAACCCGGATAAACACCTGACACAGATTATGGAGATTATTCAAAATTTTGGATGAATACTGGGTTATACAATAAAGTGGGAAAAATCTATTGTGATGCCCATTAAAGTCACTGAGATCTCTCAGACCTTGGGGCTGTACCCCTTTAAGATAGAAATGGAACAAATAAAATATCTGGGCATCTTTTTAGCCAGGGATAACAACAAACTGATTGAATATGATTATGTGCCTGTTGTACAATCTTTAAAAATCATTATGGATTCCTGGCTCGATCTTCCTTTGACACTTTGGGGCAGAGTGCAGGCTGTAAAAATGTGTATCCTCCCCAAACCGCTTTACTTATTCCAGGCTATACCATTAAGATTAGAAAAAGATTGATTCCTTAAAATAGATAAATTTGTTAAAAAATATATTTGGAAAAACAAAAAACCCAGGATTAGCATGGAAAAGTTGACAACTAAAAAATTAAATGGTAGATTAAACCTCCCTGACTTTAACAAATATCACTTAGCCTGCAGGGTCAGTTAGATTGGAGAGTATTATAAATCAGACCCAGCTTGGTGGGTATTGTATGAAGTTCATTTGTTACAAACAAATGAAATCTAGGAATGAATGGGTTTCTGCTCCTCAGCATGCCCTTCAGTACCTAGCATGAAATGAGTTAGTAACTACAAACTTAAGCTCATACACGTTTGACTGACATTAGTAATCCCCCTAGGCTGCTCTTAGATTTTTTCTGCCCTTTGAGAGGGACGAGATACAGGGGGTTGGTTCTTACACCTTTCTAGTTACTTTTTGCTCCCATCTTTTTCTTTTTTTTCCCCCTTCGCAGTTAAATACTTAGGGCAGTATTCACTAAAGGGGGAGAAGGAACCGCAGCTGCAGCAAAACCCCGGCGCTAGTGGGAATCCACCTGCGAAGCCGCAGGTCGTCCGCAGCTGCGGGTATTCATGAAGGTGGAGCCGGAGTGCGACCGGCTCCACGGAATGTGGCAGCCTGCCAATGCTGTTGCCATGGACAGCATCGCAGCTGCGGGAGGCTGCTACTGGCATCGGAACCCGCCGTAGCACCCTCCGCAACTGCTGCGGCTGTGAATCGCTACCGCCACAGCTGCGGGCGATTCCAATCCACAACGGCAGTTGCAGAGGAACTTAAAAAACCTCATCGTGAATCTTGCCCTTAGTCTCTATATATACAGGGGGTGGGTTGCACATAATCAGTTTAGTTAGGTTAGGCACATTAGGGTGGGTGGGTGGGATAATGATGTGACATATCTTTAGGTGTCTCAATGCCATCAGCTCAAAAGGTGGTGGTAGAGACCTGAAAGTCAACTGATGTGGCCTTGATATGTCTGAACCCCATGAAAAAAGATTTTTTAGTCATGGCCAGTAGGTCGCGCTGTTTGTTGGTGGTGGTAGAGGTGGCTGGAAGCTGCACTTGGCGGCTGCAGTGGGCAGGACAGATGTGTGTTTCTGTGGTGATTTCTGCCTAATGTCTGAGGAACAGCAGCAGGAATGGTAAGGTTGTGTTTTTTGCACTAGCAGGCAGATGTTTGAGAGGGGTCGTTGTGGTAGCAGGGGATGTTTGCTCCTGAGCTGCCATTGCTGGATTTTGATAGGTGTGGCAGTGCTGAGCCACTTTTGTGTGGAAAGCAGGTGATTTTCCGCATGCCGCAGTCAGCGGCAGTTTCACTGATGTAAGCGCCACAGCCTTGTAAGGATTTTGTGTGTTTAGTTATTTTTTTTTAATAGCAACCGTCTCGAGGTCTGACTCACTCTGGACCATGGCAGGCATTCTGGTGGGGTTGTGTGAAGCGGAGTGAGAGATGTGGGGAAAGTTGCGGTCAGAGGAGTTCGTTACGAGTGAGGAGGCTGGTGGCCAGAGGCTTTCTGAAGCCATGATTATGTTATGGGATTTAATCACAGCTTCAAATACCTCTCAGCCAATCAGCTTCCTTCATTTTTTTCATCCAGTTCATAACTTAATTTATAGGCTCCTGGTTAGGGACATCTCGACTGACCTTGGTTGGGCCGAATCAACCTTACCAAAATGAATGTGCTACCGTGCATTTTGTATGTGATGCAGATGCTTCCAATGGGGCTTACCAGTGAGGACACCAAATGGTTAGAACAGGCATTTAGTCAGTTTATTTGGCAAAATAAACGGCCCAGAATGAGTCTGTAGAGGCTGAAGGGGAGCACAACTAAAGGGGGCCTGAACCTTACAGATATAAAGGGATACTTCCTCTCTATCTAACACAGATACATTCAGGATTGGGTTAATAGAGGGGTAAGAGGCCTGCTGGGTATCTGGATGGGGAGGACACCCCAGTCAAGCTGGTGTCTAATTTAGATCCAGGAGGCTGACTGGTGTACAGTCAACTCCAAGAAGAGAACCCCTTGATAGAGTTGACTTGGAGACCTGGGAGCAGGTCAAGAAAAGATGAGGTGTGTGAGGGGATTTGACACTTCTGGCTCCTATTTCTGGGGAACCCTTCCTTCCTATCTGGCCTTCAAGACCCGGGGTTTCAACTTTGGAATCAATGGGGAGTCTGCTGTGTGGGAGACTTATATACTCACATGGGGATTAAAGCTCTTGCAGAACTTGGGAAACAATTTGGGATACCACAGACCCATGGGTATAAATACTTGCAAGTCCGAGCTTTCAGATAGAGTAGGAACAGAGACTTGGTAGATCTTTCTGCGTTACACTCACTGGAGAAGGCTATGTTTCACGCTCGTATCTCCCCAAAAGGGTTAATAGCACACATGGCACACCAGGATAGAGACTCATTTCTGAACATGTCAGTTAAGGCGAAGGAGTTATGGGAGAGTGATCTAGCGGTGATAATTTCAGAAGAGAACTGAACTACACTGCTTGAGCAGCATATGGGCACTGTAATTTGTAACAAATACAAGGAATCACAATTTAAATTCCTACATAGACTATACTGTCCACCGGTCATAGTCCATAAATGTAATTTCACCCCATGATTTCCTTCATATGTGGTCACTGCAATGGCGTGCTTGGCAGGTATATTCATTTATTCTGGGAATGTAGAGATCATCAACTCTTCTAATCTAAAGTTGTTCAGGAACTCTCCCATATCTTCAATATGCAGACAGCAGACACATTGATGTCCCTCCTTTTTGGGATGGAAGACATGGGTGAAGAGGGATGGGAGCCCTACCCCAGACTGGTTAGGGTATTACTAGTTTTACCCCACCAACATATCCAGAAAAAATGGTTTTCACATCATAAACCTACACTGGGTCAATGGAGAGCTCTGGAGTTACAGATATTAGCCTTGAAACAGTTAACGAATATTCTACATGACAGAGAGGAACTCTTTCTCAGCAGCTGAGGAAAGAATATTGACCCCCTTTCTGTGGCCGAAGTTACATTATTACAGCAAGGAACAGTATAGTGGACCCCTCAACCTCCCAATGTAGTACACTCAGGTGTACCTCATGGTCTTTTCCACTTTGTCCCACAGGTATAATATGATAAGGGATGGTAGGCCCAGACTGGTGAGACTAGGATACCCCTCACACCTCAACTGCCCAAGGGTGTTCACACTCAGAAAACAGACTGGTATATGTATTAATCCTACCTTAGGAATGTTGATCCATCACAGGTATTGTTGCGCCTTAATCTTTTTTATCTTTGTTATTGTATACAAATTTCTTTCTCTCTCTCTCTCTCATAAAGTGGGAATCTACTTGCAACCCACCTAGGATGTAGGAATTAAATTATAACAGATTAACATCAGTGCTGCTTTGGGAGGGGGGCACTCATTTTTTCTGTCCTATTATGATTCTTTTTTTTTTTTTCTGCAGACCTCTGGAAGCCTAGACACGAAGATGGCGGCTGTGCTGGGCTGCCATCTACATGAGCTCTGACTTGAGCTTGTGTTTGCCTTTGGATTTTGATCTATCACTTTCCCTGTGATTACTTTTAGGGAGAGCATTTGTTTGTTAACTGGGAGAATAAAGTTTCCCTTATTTTATTTTAGTTAGTTTTAGCTCAGGGACTGCGCGTTAGGCAGGGTTCTATTAGTGAGGCAGAACAGGAGAAGTAGTTTTACTTTTTAGTAAGGGTGGTTTTTATGTACTGTGCTGAAACTTTCATCAAGCGGCATTTGAACAAATGAAGGGCTAATTTCAACAGCTGACTAAAACTTTTACCTTCTCTGACCAAGGAAGAGGTCACAGAGATGTTGTGGAGGTCCAGAACGCAGCAGGTTCTTCACCACAAGTGCAGTCATTTGCTGAGGATTTTTCATCAGTCTTGTGGAGGATCCAGTCGTCCGCAGGTGATCTTGGACAAAAAGTGTCCGTCTAAAGTGCTTGGAATAGCGGAGTAGTGACAAGTGGCAGGGGTAACCGGCGTGGTGTGAAGGTGAGAACTTCATTGTCTCCTGGGAAAACCCTGTGGCAGAGGTAACCAGCATGGTGTGAAGGTGAGAGCTTCACTGCCTCTCAGAAAAACCCTGTTTTGGTTGCCGCTGCTTTCGCTTCGACCAGGTGCTGACTGTTGGGTCGGTTAGAAGTGGCCCTTTGTTTCGGCTCCTCCTGTTGGCTCTGCATGAGCTGAATTTTGCAGCTGCATTTTTGTGGGACTGCCATACCATTCCACGAACTGTTGTTTGTGACTGAGTGATTTGTTCTTTGTATCCTGCAACTGAGGGCCTTGTAAGTACTGTCCGTCTTTGTGCCCTTCGACTCTAAAGCTCTGTTTGCTTACAAGAGTACTGGTGAGAGCAGAGCTTTTTCTCGGACTCTGAGCTACAATCAGTCCTAAGACGGTGTAAGTGTTGCATGGAGATACCTATTTGAAGTCAATATTGGCACGTGTGAGAGAAGTGCTATATCTGCTGGCTGAACTTGGCCCAAGAAATTGTTGGTTTTATTAGTTCCAGCAATGGAATAACTTCATCTGGGTTATGGTGGTTTGAGTGCCATTTCCCCCCTTTTCCTTCGGAATTTGGACCTGGTATTTAATACCAGGACTGAACTGACTGCTGGTCCCTCTTTGATCTGACATTATTTTACTTTAAAATCTGTTTGCCTAATCCTTAAGGTTAGGAATCATTGTTACAGCACAGTGCATTTTAGTGATCTCTCCCTTTAATTATTTTGTGTGGGTGGTGGGGTAGATTGCTTCGGGTTGGGAAGTTTGTGGTTTACGGGAGGGGGGGAGTGTTTAGAATTAGGTCATTAAGGGTAGTACTGGGTGGGTTAGTTGTTGGTTGTGAGTGTTGTGTATGAATGAGTGATTGATAGTGTGGGTGAGTAGTGTGGTTTGGTTTGCCATTTGCACTTTTAACACCTTGTGCTGCTGGGCTGCTTGAGGGACTCAACTGCCAGGTAAAGATGTGTCAGTGTTGTGGCCCCACCCATATCACCTATGCCACTGCTCATCTCCGGGACCTTCGTCCCTTTACCGACCTCCCATTTCCAGCTACTGCAGCAAGGTGCTTCAGGGAGGTTGGGATAACTAGTTGGCAGAGGGGTCAAGGGCAGCTGAGGAGGGGGTGGTGAGCAGCACTGAGGTTGTTCGGTACAGGAGATGCCCTGGGCGTAAGCGGAACCTAAAGAGAGAAGGCAGATGTGGTTGGTCTCCATGCCCAGGGTTCCCACTGGACCGAGTTGGCAGGTAGCTAGAGGGCTGGTCGCATCCTCTAAACGTCTTCGGGTGGTGCTATGCAATGCCAAGTCAATGAGGAACAAGACCGCTATTTTTGCCGACTTGATTTTCTTGGTCAACCTGGCTTGAATTATGGAGACTTGGTTAGGTGATGATGCTGGCCCAGTTTTTGAGGCTGCCATTCCATCCAGGTACTCCGTAGTGCACTGTCTGAGGAAGGATCACAGGGGTGGGGGAGTGGCCATTGTTTTTTGATCAAACCTGGGCTTCTCGGTGCACCCAGTTGCTAGCACCTGATCTTTTGAATGTGTCGCTGTACATGGGGGTACAGGTGCGGTTTGCATGATTCTCATTTATCATCCCACTGGGGCAGGGGGGGATTCCTGTAGGAGGTAGTGGACTTCATCGTTGGCCAGATGTTGGAGGCCCCCAGGTGTTTAATCTTGGGGGACTTCAATGCTTGGGTCAATGATGAATCCTCGCGTTTCAGTTACAAGCTCCCCCAGTTGATGCAGTCACAAGGCCTGGCACATGCAGTTGCTTCTGCTACCCACCAGCATGGCCACACACTCGATCTGGTGTTCCAGTTGGGTCTTGAGGTTGATAACCTCAAGATTGATCAAGTCGTTTGGTCTGATCACTACACCGTGGAGTTCATGTTTGGGCCCCCCCGAAAGTTTCTCCCCAGCAGAGATGGTCAGCTACCGCTCTTTAAGGGGCTTGCACCCAGAGGGACTGTCGGTGCTTGCTGATCTATCTAGGGTTGATGCAGCATGTGCGATTGGTGCCGGAGAGACGGTGGCCACCTGTAACTGGTCTCCGAAGCTCAGGACACCACTGCACCAGTTCGTATATGACCCAGATCTTCTCACTTGAGATCCCCTTGGTTTGATGGGGCTCTCAAAGCAATGAAGATCAGGGGTTGGAAGTTGGAGTGTTGTTGGCGGAAGACCTGGCTGGAGTCCAATAAGCAGGCCCTGCGTGCTCACTGTGTTGAGTACCAGGAGGCAATTTCCCGTAAGAAGGCAGAATTTCTGCCAAGGGAAATTGCGGCGGGGAGGAACAGATCATCTCAGCTGTTTCAGACTGTAGAAAGGCTTTTATATCCTGCCTGTCTGCAGCCGAAAAAAGCCTTTTCATCCACTTTATGTGAAGAGTTTGCTCTGTTCTTCTCCAACAAGAGTGTTGGCCATCCGGTCGGGGATTCCGTCAGGTAGGCCATTGCCTAGCAGTGGCCGGGCTGGGGGGAATAGAGGCACTCCATCTGTCTGGGAAGAGTTTAGGCCAGTGGAGGTGTCCGAAGTGACTAAGATGATCTTAGAGCTGAAGCACACTTTTTGTGAACTGGACCCGGCCCCGACACGTTTCTTAATGGGATGTGTTGAGGCTGTTGGCCAGTGTTCACTGGGATTGCCAGGTGCTCAATGGCAGAGGGGGTTTTCCCAGTTGCTCTAAAAGAAGCGCTGGTGAGACCCCTCCTTAACAAACCTTCCCTCGATCCTGACGTCCTGGTGAATTATTGTCCTAGCTCTAACTTACCTTTCTTGAGAAGTTAGTGGCACAACAGCTCGAGAACTGCCTGGTGTCCTCGGACATTTATGAGCCATTTCAGTCCATTTTTTGGGCTAGACACAGCACTGAAACAGCTCTAATGAGGGTGCATAATGATCTGCTCAGGGCTAGAGATAGAGGAGACAAGTCAGTTCTTGTACTCCTTGATCTCTCACCAGCCTTTGACACTGTGGATCAAGTCATGCTTTTGGATCGGCTCTGTGAGTTCTGTGGACTTGCTGGTACAGTACTGTCATCAGGTGGTTTGAGACCTAGCTCTTGGACAGGGTGCAGCGAGTAGTGATGGGGAATTTCTCCACCTCCCCAATGCCTCTGTCTTGTGGAGTACCACAGGGCTTGATCCTGTCGCCGATGTTATTCACAGTATATATGCTGCCCCTGGGCAAGATCATTCGGCAATAGAGTGTGGAGTTTCACTGCTATGCAGATGACACCCAACTGTATTTGTCATTTGCTCCCGGAATATCCGGAGCTGCTGATGTGCTTAACAACTGTCTGGCTAAAATCAATGACTGGACGGCTTCCAGCTGGCTGAGACTCAACCCGGTCAAGACGGAGGTGCTGGTGATAGAGCCTGGTTGCGGGCGTGAGGGGTTGCCTCCCAGGGCTGACTCTGGTCTTTTACTGGGTTCTACCCCGTTGGCAGCTTCCCAGAGGGTGTGAAATCTGGGTATGATCCTTGATAATAGACTGACTTTTGAAGATCAAGTATCATCTGTGGTCAGCAATGGTTTTTACCATTTGCAAAACACTGCCCGGATTAAGCCCCTTGTTCCGCCCAAGGACTTGCCGATGCTAGTACACGCCTTTGTTTCCTCCAGGCTCGACTACTGTAATGCTCTGTACTTCAGGGTCATGGGGGGGACCCTCCACTGACTACAGCTGGTGCAGAACGCAGCAGCCCGGTTGCCGATGGGTCTTTCTAGGTCCAGTCATGTAACCCCGGTTCTGCGTGCACTGCACTGGCTGCCGATCAGGTGGAGGTTCCTTTTCAAGGTGGGTCTTCTCCCCTTTAATGCCCTACACAGACGTGCCCTGGCTATCAATCAACAGCTCCTGATACCAGCAACCTCTGCTCGCTACCTCCACTCCTCTTCGAGGGGCCTTCTGGACGTTCCCAGGGTTCGGCTCAAGACTAAGAGAGACTGTGCTTTCGGTATATCTGGGCCGACCCTAGGGAACTCGCTACCATCTGTAGTCTGGAAGGTCCCCTCAGTAGCGGTGTTTAAGTGGCGGCTGAAGGACCACTTCTTTAGCCTGGATTTTAATGATTACTGAAGTCCATCTTTATTTTTTGTTCAGCCCCAGTTATGGTATTTTGAAAGTTTCTCTTTTAATCCGATTTATATTTTATTTATTTAAAACTATTTATGTAATTTTACTGTAATCGTGTTACTGCCTATTCTCTTGTAATTTTCTGTAAGGCACCCAGAGCCTCCAGAATTGGGTGCCACATAAATAAAATCTGCCTTGCCTTGCCATTTTGGTCTTGACTGTATTGAACCATGTACCGATGAGGTATTTGTTGTTTACTGTATATATTTTGACAAAAAAAAATTCCATTCTCTGGGGCAGCTCAGACCTGCAGCCTGATTGCAACAGAAAGTATAGTAAGGGATTTTTGGGGTTTGTACTCCAAGTGCTGAGTATGTTTGAATGTATAGAGATTCAGGACATATATATATATATATATATATATTATATACATATACATATATTAGAGGCAAAAAACTCCGTTTAATGCATTAGTTAGGGTTGTTCCACAGCGACAAAAGTAAGGAAATTCGCTGTTAGGGTTGAAAACCCTAACTCCGAATTCACCCCCCCAGCACCACACACACACAGACACACACACATCCAAGTATGGGGAGGACCAAGTCAACACAACCAATGACAGACATCCAGCAGCAGGTGACAGAAATAACAAACAATTGTCTAAATGTACTGAGACATCCCCACCCACCTGACCAGGTACTGCATGCTCAGTGGAGATCAATAGCAAAACTGAGGCCATGTACACCAAACGTACACATCCCTGATTGCAGCTGCACAAGCGTACCTACACTTAGTAGTTGCATGGCCTTACCTACCGATGCTCCCACACCACACCACAACTGGTACTGTGCCGTTATTCAATATAAATGCTGAAGGTGCATGATGACAGTTGTAGAAAGGTTTTAACACTAGCGAGTATACATTAATTAAGAGAAGCACATAAATTAACTACAAGACACTAGCATGCTCAAGATAAAAGTAGTGATACATTTAGTAAGTGATTTACATAGTAGTACATTTACTGCAATGGTTTACTCAACATAGAGAGGCTGATGTAAATGTATGGAAAAGCATTGCCTGTTCAACGCTGTGAAATTGGTACTGCCAGTATCACATGCATTCTTACTGATGAAGGTGTACTGCTGATGTACATACATAGACCTTCAGTGTGTTTCAATACTAAAGATGCAGTAAGTATTCTTTGTAAGAAACATTGTAATTGCATGGATCAGGCCAAGCAACTTCTAAATATCATAGCACTACTGAGCCAACAATGATGTACCTGTATCGGAGATGTATATAGGATAGATTTTCCTGTAGGCACTTACTGAGTATGTTGTACCTGATAAAGACAATCTCATTGCATCTGTGATGACTAACTTATTCAAATAGTAATACATTTACTATTGTTGCAATGAGTGATCTATGCCACTTATGGACACAGTGTGATTTTTTTAACAGTTGTTTCATACTCAGGCTGTATGCCTACTGTTTGGGTTGCCACACTTCTGTAACTGATGCTATCAAAGTGATAACTATGTTAATTGTGGTACAACAGGAATCAAGTAGGTATGGTGTAGATATAAACAGAATGTCTTTTAGTACTGATTTAACTCACAATGGGGTAAGTGTACTAGGACAGCAGGGGTTATCCTCTATCAATGACTGTCAGTTATAATCACACTAGGGTTTCAATGACTGTAATGATCAAGTTACACTGTTCATCTTCATGAGTTCATATTCACAGCCATTCTCCAGTAACTAGACAGTGTATGGTGTAACTGGGTGGGACACTGTGTTGCAAAGTTGCTGCAGTGCCTAGCAGAGGGAGAGTATCTACTCATAAAGACAATTAAGCAATAAGGCATGACCAACAGTTATGTTAAATGGTCTGTTAATCACCCTGTAGGGGTTTAATGTTGAATGAGGCATAGCCGAGTGCTACATGTCACTAGACAGTGATAAACTGACCATTAACATAATACCTGGGAGTGGCTTATTGCTATCATAATAAAACTGTTTTTTAAACAACATTAAACCATGTTCATCATATGGTTAGGCTCTACATGTATGTTAATAAAAACTAAACTTAAGGCTATTACAATGTTTACAGTCAATTAGAAAGCTGCATTTCTCAAACCCTTGTTATAATCAGAGATATTATACCTGTACAACTCCTTGGTTTTGCTGAACTCTATTGCTCAGGTGGCCCACCACAAGTGGGTGTGGTCTGTGTGGGCATCGGTAGGTAAGGCCATGCAACTACTAAGTGTGGTACGCTGTGCAGCTGCAATCAGGGATGTGTACGCTTGGTGTACATGGCCTCAGTTTTGCTGTTGATCTCCACTGAGCATGCAGTACCTGGTCAGGTGGGTGGGGATGTCTCGTAGTACATTTAGACAATTGTTTGTTATTTCTGTCACCTGCTGCTGGATGTCTGACTAAATTGGTTGTGTTGACTTGGTCCTCCCCCATACTTGAATGTGTGTGTGTGTCCGTGTGTGTGTGGTGCTGGGGGGTGAATTCGGAGTTAGGGTTTTCAACCCTAACAGCAAATTTCCTCACTTTTGTCGCTGTGGAACAACCCTACCTAATGCATTAAGCGGAGTTTTTGCCTCTAATTTCCTTTCTTTGAGAATGATAATGAGAAATAGTGATTCGGACACGGTGAAGAGGCAGCCTAAAGGGGTCTTCAAGGCCCCGCCCACATGATGTCTTGTGGCATAGTAACAGGAGAAGCAACGCAAACAGAAATGCTAACAGTGGCACACATGGTAACACAAGCGTGAATGAGAACAGAAAGGGTAACGCATAACGGTGGCGACAGGAACGGTGGCCACGTGATGTCTTGTCACATAGTAACATGGTGCCTGTAAATGGAAATGTCAATGGGCATGGTGACGCAAGTGAAACAGAAAGAGAAACAGTCACGGTACACACAAATGGCAAAAAAGTAACAGAAACACAGGCGCAAATGAAAACGCAAGGATAACGCAAGATTGGTGGAAGATTGGTGTGCATTGGATCATCAGCCCTAACCTCACACCCCATGACATGTGTAAAGCAGCAGAAGCATAGGAGAATGGGTGACAGTTAGGACCCACGATCCCAATGCACACCCCAATGCCGGTTGGGGGTGGGCGGGGTCCAAGGGGTTTTCAACCCAACAGCAATTTCCCATTTTGTCACTGTGAATAACCCTAACTAATGCATTAAACAGAGTTTTTGCCTCTAATTTCCTTCTTTTGGGAATGATTAGAGAAATAGTGAATAATGTAGCTGTAGCGGAAGCTGGGCTCCGCCCCTACCACATGATGTCTTGTGGCATACTAACAGGGACAGCAACGCAAACAGAATGTTAACAGCGGACGCATATGGTAACACAGTTTAATGAGAACAGAAAGGGTAACGCATTATGGTGGCGAGAAGGAATGGTTCGCCACTTGATGTGTTGTCACATAGCAACATGGTGCCTGCAACAGAAATGTCAATGGGCATGGTGGACGAAGTGAAACAGAAAGATAAACAGTACTGTAGACAGAAATGGCAAAAAATAACAGAAACACAAGCGCAAATGAAAACGCAAGGATAACGCATATGGTAGCGCAGACGCCAACGGTAAGTGAACGGTACGGAACCGCAAACGAAAGGGCAACAGTAACAGTAATGTAGGGCATAGGCTGGTTTTCCCCAAAACCCGCATAGAGAAAGACAGTGAGTACAAATAATGTATGCATAATAATGAGTATGCGCGAGAAAATGAGATCTTGAAATACTAAATACATTATATCTCAGGAACCATGACGATAGAAAAAAATTTAAAAGTCATATTATTTACAACTGTCCTGGCTAATTTGAATCTTAGCCCCAAAGGGGGCTGAAGAGTTTTTTCGACGAAAACCGTGTCTCGCACCGCTTCCGGATACAGGCCCTGAAAGGCGCGCGAATCACGTAATGTTATCCTATGGGAAAAAGAAAAGTCTGGAGCACCATAACTTTTCCTCCTGTAATGTTTTTTCACCAAACCACTGAAAGGCACATCTGTGGGCTGTTGGCTGTCTTCCACCAAATTTCAGGAAAAAGACCAAACCGTTATTTTGCAGCAGGTGCCAAAGGATTTCTAGTCAGGCGTCGGGTACCGTAATGTTATCCTATGGGAAAAACTGTCAACTTTGGAGTGCCGTAACTTTGCCGCCTTGTAATATTTTTTCAATACAACACTGAAAGGCACATCTGTGAGATGTCGGCTCCGTTCCCTTCAAATTTCAGCCCAAAACTCCCAACGATTCTTTTGCAGCGCAGTGCCAAAGAATAGCTGTCACTGTCCCACAGATGGAAAATTACTGTTGCAATTTGCGAAGCTTGCAAAAGTTCGACACTTTCATGAGCACGAAAGTAATTTAAGTACTTTTTCCAGAAATTTGAAAAACATATTTGGGGTGTTTTAACACAAAATAAAGACATGGCAAGCATCCTCAGGGTCCGACTAGGTGAATACAAAAAGAATTAGTTGCTAGAGGGTCCCAAATTTAAATGCCAAACCATTTTTCTGATCACCAACTGAAACAAAATGGCCGATTGTGAAAGTAACAGGCCCATTTAGAAAGTAAAATGCATTTGCGAAAGTGTTGAACTTTTGTTAACTTTTCCATTGACTTATAATGGAAACTGTTTTTTGAATAACTTTGAACCGTTTAATATTTTTTCCAAATCTTGAAGGCACATCAGGACCCCGCCACACGTTCCCTGAAGATTTCGGACCAGTCGCGGTAAAACTGCACAACCTGTGGGCTACCACAGATTCCAGAAAAGCGTAAACGCGCCAAAAGATGATCACGCTTTTAATAACCCACAGCCATATATCTGACCACTACGAAACTTGGCAGATCCCAAGGCCTATGGTTCTTGATCGTGTATTCCAAATTTCAGCCAAATCTGTCATACGGTTGCAAAGTTATTAAGGTGCAAAGTTTTGGGGTTTAACATAGAAATGGCTCCTCAACCCTAACTACAGTGGCACTATAATACTCTTGCAGTACCCTAAAGTTAAGGATTCCTCGATTATCACCAAGTTTCTAATTACTTCAACTGATCCTAGTTGTGAATTTTTTTAAGCTCCACTTTATTCAAAGTCAAGTTACAGTTAGTAACAAGCATTTCTTACATGTATACAATCAGCTGATGTATGCTACTCTTGTACAGCATAAATAATCTTAAGTAGAAATGACAAAACGTGTAGCAAACAATATGCAGCAACAGCACCTGAATACACCTTACACTTGTGTCAAGTAAGAAACCTCACAAAAAAGCATAAAAACTTTTCCCTTTTTGGTAGTCATTTATAATAAAACAGTAGATTTTTTTTATTTTTATTTTTTTATATTTATTTCATGGTTCGGAAATAACCTTTGAGCAAGGTGCTCGTTTTCAAAGGTTTCACGTCAGTATTAAACAATACAATACATACATACATTTATACATAATTAAGAACTTCAGTTCACAAAAAACTAGGAGTACATTTTACAAAGGTAAGGGAATAATTCAGGCAACACCATGTACAGTCATTAATATCTTGAAATTTAGCAAGTAAGGGATAATTCAACCATGGCAATGTTCAGGCAATGAATTAGTTAACTTATAGCAGATGCCAAAGTTCAGAGTACCCCTGACACAATGAGTAAAGTTAACAGATGTTCACTTTATTGTTCAACTGGTATAGTAAAACACATCATTCAGTTTTGAAAAACAAGTGCAAGACAGTCTGGTGGGTAGGCTCCATCGAGGGGGTGGCAGCCTAGAGGGTAGGCTCAGTCCAGGAGGTGGAGAGCTTAGATGAGGAGGAGGGGGAAGACTAGTGGGAGAGATCAAATGTAGGCAAGATGGAGTGGGGGGTAGGGGTGGAGGATAGAACAGTAATGTAAGTGGGGGACTTTGCGTTAAAAGGGAGGAAAGGTAGAATGGGAAGAAGGAAAGGCAGATGTGAAAAGAGTAAGGGTGGAAGACTGGTAGTGGCAAGAGCTAAGGGCACAGGAGAGGAGGAGAAATGTATTAAGTGCATCAAGACACTGAGAAGGGCTAGGCACTAGGTCAGTGGAGTCAGCTCATACTGGGCATATGAATCAGGCTAGGAGAAGGAGGGGGTTAGCAGAGGCCAAGAATGGCCAGAATTGACAGGCAAAATCCTGCATTTACAAGATCCAGTTTCAGCGAGGTCAGTTTTGGAAAAGCAAAGACTATCTATGTTTAGTAAAGATGTGGGAACTTCATTTAAACAAAGTGGGGCCCTATACGCAAAGGACCATTGTCCCAATGAGGTTTCATGAAGGGAACAGAGAGGGGACTACATGCCATGCCCCTGGTCTGATAACTAGAGAGGTTAACCAGCAGTAAGTCCCCTATGCAGGGGGGAGTTTTGCCAAGCAAAGCATTCTTACCATGGAGGCATGTCAGATACTTTATCCTGTTCCTGAGGTTCAGCCAATGTGTCTGCTCATAGAGCGAGCAGGTGTGTGTGCTAGGTTATCCACACCTAGGCTGAGTCTGTATGCTTTGCTAAGGGCAGTCTCTACACGTCTAATAACAGTGTCAGTAGCTGCACCGTAAACTATCAAGCCGTAATTGATGAGTGTCAGAATAGAGCTAGATACTACCAGGTAGGGGGCAGACGGTGTAAGGAATTTTTTGTGTCTATGAAGGATTCCCAGCTTAATGCTGACAGCTTTTACAACCTGGTCGATATGTTTTGAGTGAAGCAGAGTGTGTCATCAACAGTTACCCCTAGGTATTTGAAAGAGTGTACCTGTTCAAGAGGGTCAGCCTTGTTACTGAGGATGGACAGAGCAGGGTGCTTTTTCTTGAGCTTGTGACTGGAGATCAGCATAGTTTTAGCCTTCTTATAATTAAGGAGCAGTTTCTGAGAGCTGAACCACTCCTCTAGATGGCAGAAGGTAGACTGTAGTTCCCTGTGCAGTTGATCAGGCTGGTTGCTACTACCAAGAATGACTGCATCATCAGCGTATAAAATTATTTTATTCCTGCACGCATCTGGAAGGTTATTTAGGAACAAGTTAAATAGCAGAAGCCCAAATATGGAGATTTGAGGGACCCCAAGAGAGACATTCCTTGCGGTTGAGATAGTAGAGTCGATTTTAAAACTCTGGGACCTGCATGACAGGTAGTTCTTGAACCGCATGACTGCTTCTGTGGCCACCCCCCAAGGACAGCAGTTTCTGAAGCAGGATAGGATGGCTGAACTTATTAAACCAATAAAAAAATGTGCACCTCTTACAATACACCTTCTGGTCTTTTGTGTAGGAGTCTCATTTCATCAGGAGTACTTGAGTATGTTATCTCTCAATAACCTTATCCAGGTCCCATGTGGGGAATCGAGAGTGAGTGTGTGTGTGTGTGGCTGGGGGGCACTACACACTGCAGTCCCACCTGGCTCAAAACCAGGAGAGAAGTGTTGATCTAAAACATCACAGCATATCTGCTCATTATGGCCTATAGTTCAGGCAACCTCTCAAGAAGGAGAACCTCCCCTATCCTCCTAGTTGTGAATACTTATTGTTGAATTTCCAACCTGGTGCATATAAACATTTACAGTAATTGTTTCTAATATTTATCTTAAGAGAATAGCAAAATGTATTTTTCCACTTCTTGAATTGTTTTAAAGAGATGAACAGAAATACCAAACATATAGTTTTTGATGATTTCAATATCGACTGGTCCCATAGACATATACAACGGCACCGATCACCTCCAATCTTGGTTCTTAGACAATAAGATGGTCCTCAGCACACACACACAAAAAAAATCCATATATTTTCCGGGACCCATAAGAAAGTGGCCACAACTCTTTTTCTTGTCCTCGACCGGGGAAGGTACTGTGGTAAAGCTTGTCACCCAGTTTAAATATCTAGGTATCTTCCGTGACAGCACATTATGCTTCGATGCACATGTCACTCACCTGACGAAAACTGTGCACCAGAGAACTGAAGCTTTTTATCAGGGTCAAAATGTTCTTGACCCAGGAGGCAAAGCAATTACTCGCACTCAGCTGATTGTTCCCCATCATTGACTATGGCTCCTTAATCTATGCTGCTGCTACTTCAGAGGCCCTTGCCAGGGTACAAACACAGTTTACAAACTTATCTGCCACTTTCTGACCAGCTTACCATGCAGGACCCACCACTACAGACTGTATAATTCCACTTCTTGTCTCTCCCTGGAGGACCACTTCACCCATAGGTCAGCAGTGTTCCTATAGAAGGATGCCCTAGGTAAAGCCCCCCCCCCCCCAATTCATATGTAAACAATGCTGGAGCAACATAGCACCCTTTTACAAGTACAGCTTTGTTCTGCGCTGCTCCACTGTATAAAGTGATACAGCAGACCGTCACGGAGCCACGCTGTGCTTGTGAAATGATGTGGTGCTGCTCCAGCATTGCTTACCTATGAGCCAGTACACAGAATGAAGTATAATGGCAGGCAGAGGCAGGTCAGGGGAAAAGTATTTTACAGGCTTAAAAAACAGCTTCATAGTTACTCAGCTGCTGCTCCCCCAAACATATATTATAACTGACCTGGCCCAGAGTTGCTGGAAATAAATCGTTCCGTTAAATTCTTCCGTTGTAAAAAAATTATTTCCTTCATAATTTTGTCCCGGGACACAGAGGAAAAATTGAGCCACTTCCTTAATTGGTAGATACGCCCCCACACCAGCACACACAGCCCTGTTTTGTGATGTTAGAAAAAAAAGGCTGCGTATGCGTGCCCCATTGACTTGAATAGGGGTGATTTTCTTATACATTTTATTAGTGTTTAGAGTTGTGATTTCAGTACATCACAGCAACATAGACTTTGATGGCAGATAAAGACCACTTGGCTCACCCAGTCTCCCCATTCTCTACCTACTGGATAAGCTGCAGATCCTAGTTAACCAACTGCCTACTTCCTTCTACCTCCCCACTATAATTGCTTTATGTCTGTACCATGCATTCTTGAATTCCCACAGTTTTTGACCCCTACAAGCTCTTCAGGAATGCCATTCCATGGGTTCACCATCCTCTCCATGAAAAAACACTTCCTTGCATCGCCCCTAAGCCATCCCCCCCCCATATCTTCAAATTGTGCCTCTCTTCTCTTGCACGTCTATTTTTCTGAAAGATGCTACCCTCTTGGACTTTGTTGATTCCTTTGAGGTACTTGAATGTTTCTATCATGTCCCTCCTTTCCTCGAGGGTATACATATTAAGCTTCTTTAGTCTCTCTTCATATGGTTCTGGTGCAGACCCTGCACCATTTTTGTTGCATTCCTTTCTATGTTCTTGCGGAGATGGGGTCTCCAGAACTGCATGCAGTACTCCAGATGGGGTCTCACCAACTGGCTGTACAGAGGGATGACAACTTCCTGCTTTCTATTGGTAATGCCGCTCCCTATGCATCCCAGTACCCACCCCCCCAACAGCCCTCCTTACTGCCTTCTCACATTGCCTGCCTATTTTTAGGTCATCTCATATGACTACTCCCAGGTACCTTTCCATTTTTGTTGTTAGTACCTCCCTTTCCATTGTGTACTCTTCCCCAGGGTTTTAGTTTCCCAGGTGCATTACTTTGCACTTCTTCGCACTGAATCCAAGCTGCCATACTTTTGACCATTTCTCCAACCAGTCCTTTCTCATCCTTTCCACCCCCCTCCCCTTGTGTATCAACCCTGTTGCAGATCTTTGTGTCATCTGCAAAGAGGCATACTTTTCCTTCCGGTCCCTCTGCAATGTCACTTATTAAGACATTAAAGAGGACCAGCCCCAATACTGAACCCTGCGGTACCCTGCTAGTCACCCCCCATTCTTTGAACTGGACTCCATTTACTATTACCCTCTGTGTCCTGTTGTCCAGCCAAGTTTTTTACCCAGGCTACCACCCTGAGACCCACTCCCAGGCTGGCTAACTTGTTTATTAATCTTTTGTACGGGACTGTGTCAAATGCCTTGCTAAAGTCTAGGTAGGCCATGTCCACAACCCCTCCCTGGCCTACTACTTTGGTCACCCAGTCAAAGAAATCTATTAGATTCATCTGACATGACCTTCCCGGTGTAAATCCATGCTGCCTTGGGTCCTGTGCCCCGCTGGCCTCTATGTACTCAACAATTCTTTCTTTCAGATGTGATTTCATCATTTTCCCTACCACTGAGATCAAATTAACAGGTCTTTAGTTTCCTGCCTCTACCTTTCTCCCACTTTTGTGAAGGGGAATCACATCCGCCCTCCTCCAGTCCTCAGGTACCACACCACCCTTCCATGATTTGCTAAAAAGGGCAGTCAGTGGTGTCACTAGTTCTCCCCTTAGTTCTTTTAGAATTCTGGGGTGAATCCCGTCAGGCCCCATTGCCTTGACAACCTTGAGTTTTAGGAGTTCTTTCAGGACCCTTTCTTCAGTGAATGGACTGGTATCGACTCCCCTATTCAGAGTGCTTCTATTGTTTGGTTTAGGTACGACCCCCTCCTCTTCTTTTGTGAATACTGAACAAAAGCATTTGTTCAGCATCTCTGCCTTTTCACTGTCACCCTCTGCCCACCCCCTTCCCTTTATTAAGCCTCACTATCCCTCCCTTGGTCTTTCTTCACTCCTTAATGTACCTGTAAAATATTTTATCTCCTTTCTTAACTCAGCTGGCTATATTTTTCACGGTTTGGGCCTTTGCTATTCTGACTGCCTTCCCCACTTCCTTCTGCTTTAACTGATACACTTCTCTGTCCTGCTCCTTCTGTGATTCCTTATACTTCCTGAATGCTATCTTTTTCTCCCTCACCTTCCCCGCCACGTTTTTTGAGAACCACAGTATTTTTTTTCCTTTCATTTTGTTTTATTTGCTTCACACAAAGGCTTGTTGCCTCTGTGATGGCAGTTTTGATTTTTTCCCATTGTTCCTCCACCCCACCTTCCTGCCCTTCTGCTACTGCATTCCTTAGGCATTCTCCCATTCTGCCAAAGTCAGCCCTCCAAAAGTCCAGTACCCTTGCTTTTGTATAGCTTGACTCTACAGCTGTGTTTATTGTGAACCACACAGTCTGATGGTCACTTGTTCCCAGATGGCTTGGCACTTCTAAATCTGAGATCCTCTCTCCGTCCCCGTTTGAGAGAACCAGGTCTAAGACTGCTCCTTCCCGAGTTGGTTGCAACACTAGTTGTCTGAGGCATGCCCCCTGTAGGGCATCGAGAATGACTCTGCTCTTGGATGTGGCTGCAGCAAATGTGCTCCAGTTAACAACTGGCATATTCAGGTCCCCCATCAACAATATCTCCCCTTTTTTCTGCCATTCTAAGGATGCCTTCTATCATTTCCTTGTCCATTTTGTCCCCGAGATGGGGGTCTGTATACAACCCCCGTGTGGACTGTGGTGCCATTTCCTGTCTCCAAGGTAACCCATAGTGCCTCCTCTCCTCCCTGTTTACCCTTCAGTTCTGTTGCTTTGATCCCTTCCCTTATGTAGAGAGCTACTCCTCCTCTTTTACCCTTCCTGTCACTCCTGTAGATGTGTTGACATCCCAGTCCTTGTTCTCTATGTACCATGTTTCTGTGACTGCCACAATATCTGGGCATCCCTCTTCCATCAAGGCCACTAGTTCAGGAAGCTTGTTACTCAGACTACGGGCATTGGTACTCATTGCCCTCCATTTTTTGATGGCCTTACACCCCTTTTAACACCATCCCTGTACTTACTGCCTTTGCTTTTTTCTCCATTTACCCCTGCCCTGCCCCCATTGACCTCTCTACCTTGGTGTTAACCTCGCTAACTACCCTGTTTGTGGGAGGAGGCTGAGAATTCCCTGCTCCTTTTCAGCACCTCTCCCCCTTGGCTAGTTTAAAAGCTTGCCAATGACACATTTAAACCTATCACCTAGGATCCTGGTTCCCCTCCCGGACAGATGCAGACCATCATGCCAGTATAGGCCTGTATCCCTCCAAGTGGACCCCCAGTCCCCAGTGAAGCCAGAACCCTGAGCTCTGCACCAGTTTTTCAACCATTCACTGAATCCCAGGGTGCGGAGTACCCTAGCCTCACCCATGCCATAAACAGGCAGCACCTCCGAGAAGGTTACAATGTGTGCTACTTGTCTAAGGTCCATCCCCAACTCCACAAACTCCTCCTGCACAGCTCTAATACCATTCCCAGCTAGGTCATTTGTCCCTAGGTGGACAATGACATACAGCTCCCTCTCCTGTGCAGATGCTCCCTCGACTCAGGGTCCCTGTTAGTCGAGTGGTCATTTTGATTTACTAAAATCGCAACTCTAAATAGTAACAAAATGTAGAAGAAAATCACCCCCATTCAAGTCAATGGGGTGCATACACACAGCCTTCGTTTTCTGACATCACAAAATGGGTCTGCGTGTGCCGGTGTGGGGGCGTGTCTACCAATTATGGAAGTGGCTCCATTTTTCTGTGTGTGGTCCTAGGATAAAATTATGAAGGAAATAACTTTTTACAATGGAGAAATTTAACAGAATGATGTATATCCAGCAACTCTGGGCCAGGTCAGTTATACTATATGGTTGGGGGAGCAGCTACTAGGAAGCTGCTCTTTAAAAGCCTAACCCGGGGCGGGGGGGCCAAAAAATGAGGGTTGCTCACCTGTAAAAGTCTTCAAGCTAAGCTTCTCCCACCCACCCAGATGGTATACTCCTTGGCTCTGCCCCATGACGTCAGATCTTGACACACTGGAAGTAGGGTTCCATGTGCCACTTGCCAGGGGAGGTTAGGTGGGTTGTGTGGATGTGCACCATATACCGCTCCTAGAATTATGGTTACAGGTGACCAAACAAATTTTCTCAGTGTAATCAAGTCACTGTGAGGCTTGACTGCACTGAGAAAAGTTGTTTGGTGTTTCTAACATATGCCTAACTTGCTGGTTACACAACACTTAGAAAGGAATGTGTGCGCCTCAATGGAAGCCCAGAAGCCTGCTAATCACTAAGTCTCCCATAGCATAGGGGTTAGAGCATTAGCACGGTACACCAGGGGCCCGTGGTTAAGTCGCAGTGGGAGTCGCACTTTTCCTTTCACATTTCCTCCTTGATTTAAAATTGCCTCGCAGTAGCTTGAATTCACTGAGAAAAGTTGTTTGGTGTTTCTGACATATACCTAAGTTGCTGGTTACGCAACACTTACAAAGGAATATGTGTGCCTCAAGGGAAGCCCAGAAGCCTGCTAATCACTGAGCCTCCCATAACTTAGGGGTTAGAGCACTGGCACGTTATGCCAGGGGCCTGGGTTCAAGTCCCAGTGGGAGTCACACTTTTCCTTTCACATTTCCTCTTTGGTTACAGGTGAGTAGCACTCATTTCTAGGGGCCTGGATACGATGCACTATCCACACTCTGGCAAACTCCTAGCAGTTCTCTGGGAGGAGGGAGCAAGGCGCACACATCCCTACTTGGCAAATAAGGACTGGAGAACCGAGGTTCCAAAACCACCATCCCGGCATGACTCAAAAGTCGATGTGGTATTGAGAAATGAAGGTGCGTGCTGATTTCCAGGTAGCAGCCCTGCAGATGATCTGGATAGGAACACCCCTGAAAGCAACCACTAAGACAGTGTTATGTCTGGTGGAATGAGCCCCTAGCCCTACAGGATCCTCCCTACCAGCCAAACTAGAGCAGTGGTCATCGATACAGAACAATCTACCTGCCAATCATCCACCTAGTTGCTGGTCTGCCAGGTGCAGCTTCAGCGTACGTCACAAATAGCTGGTGAACCTCTCCCTGAACTCCAGCTGTGCACTCCTTGTAGTAAGCAAGCACTCGCCTCAGCTCCAATGAGTGGAGTTTATGCTTGGCGTCCAAGGTGGATTGGTGAAGTACACCAAGAGGTTAATCACCTGATTAAGGTGAAACTTCGACACAACCTTTGGGAGGAACTTTGGGTCGGGGAAGAAGGCAACCTTGTCCTTGTGGAATACCAAATATGGAGACTTCACCGAGAGTGGCTGGAGCTCACTGATCCTTCTGGTGGAGATGATAGCCACCAAAAAGGTGGTCTTCCACGACAGGTGTGACATTTCACACCTGTGCACTGGTTCACACAGCTTGCCCATGAGCACTGCCAGCACCAGCAACAAGTCCCAAGGTTGGTGGTGGATCATGCATCTGTGGAGGCAAGTGGTCAAGGCCTTTAATGAAACACCCGACCACCTTCTCCTGTGCCACTGTCAGCACACCAGCCCACAACTGGTATGCCGAGATGGATGCCAGGTGCACTGTGAGGGTCGTCTACCTCAGTCACAACTGAGAGAGGGATCACAGGTAGTCTAAAATGCTAGCCAAAGGGCAGGTCAGGGTATTAAGCTCCATGCCCTGGCACCAAATGGAAAATCTCTTCCATCTGAAGACTCAGTACTGATGGTTCGACTCCTTCTGGGAAGACTCCACAACACGGAGCACATCCACTTAAAGTTCCAAAACCTGGAGCTCTAGCCACGCAGAAACCATGCTGTCAGGTGCAAGGACTGAAGGTCCAGAAACAAGTTGTGACAAGACAGCAGATCTGGTCACAGAAGCAACTGCCATGGAGGTCTTCTGCTCAGCTTGAGGAGACCTGGGTACCAAAACTGATGTGGCCAGTCTGGGGCTACAAGGATCGTCCACGCCTTGTCCCTCTGTACCTTGACCAACACCTCGTGGATTGGAGAAAGGGAGGGAAGACACAGAGGAGGACTGGGGTCCAGGGCCTCATGAAGGCATCCCTCATCAGTGTCCTGCACTGTGGGGGGCGGGCACAGAACAACCTCAGCTTCCCATTCTCCTAGAAGGCAAACAGGTAGACCAAAGGAGTGCCCAATAGGGAGAACAGATGGTTCACCACCTCCTAAGGCAGAGACCACTCATGTGACACCTCGCCCACCCGGCTGAGGTCTTCCGCTAGCTGGTTGTATGTTTCTGCTACATGGATAGCCAGGAGATCTGCACCTAGGCTATGCACGAGGGTCCAGATGCGGAGAGCCTCCCAATAGAGAGGATGGGAGTGTGTACTGTCCTGCTTCTTCAGGTGATATATGGTTGAGGAATTATCCATTTGGACCTGCAGATTCTGACCCCAGACAAACAGAGCAAATTCAGTCAGAGCGAGGCTGATATGGTGACGGGACTCCCTAGAGGTCCAGAACCTGTGGGTCCTGTGGTTCCCCAGGTGCACTCCCCCTACCACCAGAGACGTGTTGGGTGTCAGGGTGAATATATGCTCTGGACGGACATTCTGGGATGAGCAATCACTGGATGGCATACCACACTGGCTGGGTCACTGAGACCGGCTGGTTCAGATGACCTAGGCGCTGAGACCACTAGCATCCCAGCTCCCACTGCAGGTGGAGCATCTGCCAGTGGGCACATCTGATAATGCTGGTGCAGGATGCCATGTATCCCAACAGCCGCAGGAAGTCTCTGGAATGGCGCGAGTGCCCAACCTGAAATGATCAGTCAAATGAGGTAAGATCTGATGCCTAGTATGCAGGGAGTCGGGCCTTGGGCCGGAGGGAGTCTAGCTCTGCCCTGTGGAAGTGGATCACCTGCGAGGGGTGGAGTTCAGACTTGGCCAGGTTGACCAGAAGGCCCAAGTCTCTGTATGTCTAGATGGCCAGGTCCCTGGACCACTCCACAACCTCCTTGGACAACCCAGCTATCAGCCAGTCATCCAAATAAGGGTAGACTCAGACCCCTCTGCAACTCAGGAATGTGGCCATAACTGCAATGCCTTGGTGAAAACCCTGGGAGCAGAGGAGAGGCCAAAAGGCATAACCCAGAACTTAAAGAGAACCCCTTCTGCACAAACCGGAGGTACCGCCAGTGGGACGAATGGACTGGTATGTAGAAGGCAGCATACTGGAGGTCCAGGGAGCAGAACCACACGCCCTTCTCCAGGGATGGAACGATTTGGTTCAGAGTGACTAGCCAGAACTTGTGCTTCCTCAAAAACTGATTTAGACTGTGAAGATCCAGCATGGGGTGCCAGCTTCCCCATCCATTTCTGAACCAGGAAGTACCTGGACACAACACCCTAACCTGCTGTGGAGTCTGGGACATGAGCTATGGCTCCTTTTTTGAGCAGCTGAGCAATGTCCTTCCTGAGGGCGGACAGCATGTCCTGCGACACCAAGGATTCCCTTGGAGCATGGGGTCAGAACGTGAGAGCCTTGAAATCGAAAGGCAACCCTCTGACCACCACATCTGGCACCCATTTGTCCAAAGTGATGACGGACCAGCTGTGCCATAAGTGGCAAAGCCGACCCCCCATGGGGAACTTAGGCAGGTTCTGGATGGACGGGAGGTAGACCCCCCCCCCGACCGTCATTGTGCAGCTTTGGAGGGGGACACCACGCTACCCCCACTCTTTTTGGTGCCCTGTCCAGCGAACTTGGGACTTGATGTGCCAAGCCTGAGACTGCCTGTTGGGGCTGCTGCAGCCTAGTCTGCTGTGGCTGAAAGGGCTACTTTTTCAGCTTCTGCCCTTTCTGGTCCTTCTGTGAAGACGTCACAAAATCTAGGGTGGCACTGAACTTCTCAATCCTGCTTAGATGGCCTTCCACCTCTGGGCTGAAGAGGTCACTGCCCAAGAAGGGAACATCAGCCAATTTGTGCTGGGTGTCTGCCGTAAAGGTGTAGACCCACAGCCAGGCCCTGCGACACATCATGACAGCCGCTTCCATGGAATGGGTGTAAGAGTCGCCCCATGTCCAAGGCTGTCTGGAGTTGGTACTTAGCCAGTGCTTGACCATGGTCACTAACCACCTTACCATCTGAAGGGCAGCAGAATGGTGAGTGAGAACATGGTCCAGGGCTTCCAGAGAATGACCGAAGTTGGCCATCGTCAGAGTGTAGCAAGCTTGACTGAGACCCAGGGAGGATGCAGCATAGACCACCTTCGCTGCATGGTCAAGCTTTATGGACTCCTTATCCGGGGAAGGGGCTTGTCGACGTTCCCAACATTGCCAGTTTTCTGGAAGACAGAGTTGGCCACCAATCCCTCAGCTGAGGGGTGGTCTGAGAAACCATACAAGGTGCCGGTAGAAACTGCATACCTGCAGGCTACACCGGCTGAGGATGCCGCACAGGAAGCTGGATGCTGCCAGAGCTCCAGAGCCAGTCCTAGGATGCCCCCGGCCATCAGGAATGTGACCTTCAGGGATTCGCCCAGGTCCAAAATTTCAGTGAGGGGATATTTAGCTCTCCTCTGAACTGGTTCCAGAGGGATCTCCATGGACTCAGATCAATCTGAGCATTGTCCCAAAGGATATTGGCCCATGATTGGTAGTCAGCTTTTCGACTGCTTGATTGAAACCATGGGTCTTCGAAGGAGTCATAGGAGGATTCTCCAATCATGGCCCTTGGCCGTTTCCCATTGTGCACCACTCTAGATTCATCCGAGTGGGTAATCTCCACAGACAACCAGCCTGGCAAGCAGGTAGCCAGATGGGAGTCTTTGGTGCGGGCTCCCTGCAGTGGCGGTTCCACCCTGATCACAGGAGAGATAAGTGTCAACAACACCTGTCTCAGCAGGACCGAAACAGGCTGGATGGGAGGCTAACAAGAAATCACCAGGGTCGAAAGTAAGGCCCTATCCTGCCCAACCAAGGCCTACTGCTGCCACAGCTGCTCCTCATAGCGCCAACGCAGCCTGTGATGGAGTCACTCCTTGGTCGACGAAGAGGAAGAGCGCTTGCAGTGGCACCTGCCCGATGAATGAGACTGGGAGTATGAGGAGCCTGATGACCACGGTCTCAACTGAGACTAAGATCTCAACTGACAACTAGATTGCTGATGTTGAGGAAAAGCAGGCGGGAGAGCTGTTTAGATCACATGGGCCGGCTCTTGCGGCACAACCCCGGAGGGAGGCAGTTCCTGAGAAGAGATAGCCAAGTCCATCGACTGCCCCAACCCTCCTGAGACAGAGTCGAAAGGACCAGGGTCCTGGAGATTCAGTCTTCCTCGACCCCTTCTGACAACAGGTCGACCAGGTCAAGAAAACTCTCGACCGCCTAGTCAGCCAGTGTCATGGCCAACAAACCAGATGGGGTTACCATAACAAGTTCAATCGAAGCCGAGCACTCGGCCATCATGCAGTCGAGGGAATCGTGTGAACAGCATGCCTGTCCCTGGTCCTAGGACTGACTGTGGCACTTCTTAGCTTTATTCTTGCTGCTTTAGCCAGACAGACCCTCCCCAAAGATCTGAAGGGATTTACACAGGTCCCTGAACATTCTGGAAAATGATGCCCCAACACTGTCTCTAACCAAGAACAGCGCTTAGACCAATGAGGGCCCAAGCGCAGCCTAAGCTGCAGCCTCCTCCATCGCCACCAGCTGGGCCACAGATCCCACAACCACAGAGATCACCTTGCGGGCATCCTTGGAGCGAACTGGGGGATCCTGTTCGGCCGATGGGCCGAGAAGAAGATGGGTGTAGCGGCCTTTGAGGGTCAATGGCAACAAGGTCCTGAACAGGTCACAGGCGGCGACGTCGTGTTCTGCTCCAAGGCAGTAAATGCACGAAGTGTGCAGGTCTGTTATCGACATGTTCTGGTTGCACTGTATGCAGCGCTTAAATCCCAGATCCAATCTTGATTCCTCTCAGTCCACAGTGGCATCAATGACAAAGTGGAATCATATACTCGCAAAGTAGTTTAAAAACAAGTTTGCCAATGGCGCACTTAGATTAAGCCTATATCACGCACAGATGGGCAAAGGTGGAGACCTGACTCTTCCATCACAAAGGAAGATCCAACATCATGGGGCAGGGCCGAGGAGTATACCACCCTGGTGGGTGGGAAGAGCTTAGCATGAAGACTTTTGGTAGATTTAAAGGGGAAAGAAAGACTGTCAGAGTGTGGACAGTGCACCATATCCACGCCCTAGAAAAAGTGTTTACCTTTAAATCTGACTCAGTATATACATTACCAACTGGGCTTGGAAAAGAACAGTTTCATACTTAATGTAACAGTAGACCTTTGAGAGAATTTCTTCCCTTAGGTCACACCTTTGGAACTATACCTGCGTCAGTGCTTGGACCACGCAGAAACTTTTGCTAGCCAACATGACGACATCGCGTGTCAGCATCTATATAAACATGGACAGCCCCATCACTCCTTGGTTCCCCACCAGAGAATGTGCTTGGAGGACTTTCTTCTTGGGGAAACAGGAGATTAAACCAGCGCCTCTGACATTAGGCAGACGCAGGTGCTGAAGAAAGAAAACAATGCAAATTCTCAAGTCAGAAATGGATGCCCTATTCCCCTACAGCTGATAAAAAGGGGAAAGAGAGAGAGCCGGCATGGCCCAATGGAAGAGATCCCCCTCAAAGGACTACTATTACGGTGAGTATGTAGCTGTTCTATCTTCTTTGAGGATATCTCTTCTCTTAGGAACATGTCCCAAGTACTTCCAAAAACTAACTGGGGAGGTCGGTGCAGTCTGTGCACCAACGCCTGCTTGTCTATGAGAAACAATGTCCAGACTGTAATGTTTAGTGAAGGTGTGGACAGTGCTTCAGGTGGCTGCAGAACAGATGCCAGCCATGGAGACATTTCTGAAGTAAGCAACAGATGTGGCCATGCTCCTTGTGGAGCTGTCATGAACCGCACCAGGAAGCTTCTTACAGTGCTTCCTATAAGGGAACATAATACAGTGAGCTAGTCATTTGGACAAGCACCATTTCGAAACAGGTATGCCCTCTTTCCCAAGGGCAAACTAAACAAAAAGCTGTGAGGACTTTCTGCAGTCCTTGGTGCATGCCAAACAGTATCTTAGGAGTCTATGTACATCCAAAGTATGGAGCAATGCTTCACCTTGCTCGTCTGCTCTGGATAACAAACTGGAAGGTAGATGGTCTGGTTTAATGTGAACTCTGACATCACCTTTGGCAAAAACATAGGATTAGTACGTAAAGACACCCCTGTCATTAAGAAAAATCAAATAAGGAGGATCACATATTACAGCCTGTAGCTCTGAAATCCTTCGAGTGGAAGTGATGGTAACTAAACACTTTCCACGAAAGGAAGCATAGACCGCAACTCGTGGCTGGCTCACAAGGAGCCAATGTAAGTTTCTCAAGCACATAATTTAGGTCCCACAAAGGACTTGATAGCGAATGGAAGGTTTCACATGCAAAATGCACCTCAAAAAGGTACAGAAGACCTCTCGTTGGGCTACCGTACACCCATCAATAAGGGCATGGAAAGCTAACATAGCTGCCAGATCCACCTTCAATGAGGAGCACTGCAGACCAGAGTCTGACAGTGAGAGCAAGTAATCCAGCACCACTGGACTGGTAAATGGGTCCATATTTTTGGAAGCGGCCAACAAAGTGAAACGCTTCCACTTCACTGAGTATGTATGACTGGTGGAAAGTTGCAACCAGCACATCAGCAACTTTTGATGATGCCCCATATCATGCTATGGCTGTCTTCGAGAACCATGCATGTAGATGCAGGGAACTGAGGGATGGATGGACCAGAGTCCCCCTTTCCTGTGATAACAGACCTCTGCACAGAGGCAGGGGTACTGGAGGCTCCAGTGCTAGTTGTTGCAGCAGCGGACACCATATTTGTCGAGGCCACAGAGGTGCAATGAGTATAAGGGTCGCACCCTCCATCTGTAGTTTCAGTGACACTCTCTGTATTAATGGAATGGGAGAGAATGCAGATAGAAACATAGAATCTGTTGACAGATAAGGACCATAAGGCCCACCTAGTCTGCCCATTTCCCTACTCACTGCTGCAACCCCAGATCCTATTTGATCTGCGTCTTTCCTGCTTTGCACATCATAGGACCCAAGGCAGCATGGGTTCACAGCGGGAAGGTCATGTCAGACAAATCTAATCGATTTCTTTGACTGGGTGACCAAAGTAGTAGACTAGGGAGGGGCTGCGGACACGGCCTACCTAGACTTTAGCAAGGCATTTGACACAGTCCCACACAAAAGATTAATAGTCAAATTAACCAGCCTGGGAGTGGGTCCCAGGGTGGTAGCCTGGGTAAAACACTGGCTGGACAACAGGACACAGAAGGTAATTGTAAATGGAGTCCACTCTGAAAAAAAGAGGGGTTACTAGTGGGGTACCGCAGGGTTCAATACTGGGTCCAGTCCATTTTAATATCTTTGTAAGTGAAACTGCAGAGGGACTGGAAGGAAAAGTATGCCTCTTTGCAGATGACACAAAGATCTGCAACAGGGTTGATACACAAGGAGGCATGGAAAGGATGAGAAGGGACTTGGCAAGGTTGGAGGAATGGTCAGAAGTATGGCAGCTTGGATTCAGTGCAAAGAAGTGCAAAATAATGCATCTGGGAAACAAAAACCCAGGGGAAGATTATATAATTTGGGGGGGGGGGGGGAGGTAGTAACAACAACAAAAATGGAAAGGGACCTGGGGGTAATCCTATCAGATGACCTTAAGTTTAGTAAGTAATGTGCGAAGGCAGTAGGAAGGGCTGGGGGATACTGGGATGTATAGGGAAAGGCATCACCAGCAGAAAACAGAAAGTTGTTATCCCTCTGTACAGACAGTTGGTGAGATCCCATCTGGAGTACTGCGTCCAGTCCTGGAGACCCCATCTCCGCAAGAACATAGACAGGATAGAGGCAGTCCAGAGGAGGGCAACTAAAATGGTGCAGGGTCTGCAAGAGAAGCCATACGAGGAGAGACTAAAGGAGCTTTATATGTATACCCTTGAGGAAAGAAGGGAGAGGGGGGACATGATAGAAACTTTTAAGTACCTCAGTGGAATCAAAGTCCAAGAGGTAGCATCTTTCAGAAAAAGGCATTGGAAGAACAAGGGACACAATTTAAAGATGGGGGCGGTTCAGGGGCAATGTGAGGAAGTATTTTTTCACAAAGACGGTGGGGGACGCATGGAACAGTCTTCCTGAGGAGGTTGTGGGGTCTAAAACTGTGGGAGAATTCAAGAATAAATGGGACAGGCAATTTTTGTAGGGGGTAGGAAGAAATAGGCTATTGGTTAACTAGGATCTGCAGCTTATCCTGTAGGTAGGGAAATGGGCAGACTAGGTGGGCCAAGCGGTCCTTATCTGCCGTCAAAGTCTTATGTTTCTAGGGTACCCTTATGTCTATCGTATGCACTTCTGAACCCCCCGTATAGTTTTCGCTCCCACCAGTTCTGCTAGAAGGCTGTTCCACGGCTCCACCACTCTTTTCAGTGAAAAAATACTTCCTAACATTACCCCTGAGCCTTCCACCCTTCAGCTTCATACCATGCCCCCTTGTTCTTGTGCAGTTTTCTCTGAAATATGCTTTCCACCTGTACCCTGTTTATACCACTAAGGTACTTGAAATTCTCTATCGTATTTCCCCTCTCCCTTCTTTCCTCCAGCGAATAGATATTAAGGTCTTTAAGTCTTTCCTCGTAGGGCTTCTGGTGCAGTCCATGCACCATCTTCGCTGCCCTTCTCTGAACCGCCTCTATTTTGTCAATGTCCTTCCCGAGATCTGGTCTCCAGAACTTCACACAGTGTTCCAGCTGAGGCCTCTCCAGTGATCTGTACAGTGGCATAACCACCTCTTTCCTCCTGCTTGTTATGCCTCTCCCTATGCACCCCAATATTCTGTTTGCTCTCCCCAACGCCTTTTCACACCATTTGGTCACCTTCAGGTCATCAGATATGATAACTCCCCAGGTCTTTCTCCTGACTTGTGGTGGACAGAACTTCCCCATCCATCCTGTACTCCTCCCTTGGATTCCTGTGACCCAGGTGCACGATCTTGCACTTTTTAGCACTGAAACTCAACTGCTAGACACCTGACCACTCCTCTGATAGGCTTAGGTCCTTACTCATTTTTTCCACCCCCTCTGGTGTGCCCACTCTGTTGCAGATCTCGGTGTCATCTGCGAAGAGGCATACCTTTCCCTCCAGACACACTGCAATGTCACTAATGAAGACACTGAATAGGACTGGACCCAGCACCGACCCCTGTGGCACCCTGCTGGTCACCTCCCTCTCCTCAGATTTCATGCCATTTACCACCAGCCTCTGAGTCCTGTCCCTTAGCCAGTTCTCAACCCACTTTACCACAGTAAAACCTACTCCCAGGCTCCCCAATTTATCTATTTATGTATATATGTCTTTGATAACCGGGTGAGCAAACTGATCCAGTGGACTGTTTTCAGTCATGACCTGGGCCACCAGGGTGGCAAACACACCAAACATCAATACAATACAATACAGAAATACAATTAGAACAAAAACAGGACAAATTACATTAGTACAAATATTTCAGAGAAATCAGTACATACTGGTGTGGTGACATACATTAAGTGGCTATACAATGTAAAAGGATTAACATGCTGAATATGGTAAAGTAATTACATGCAATGTGTACACAGTCACCGGGGAGCCAAGGAAATTAATACAGCTGAAGCGAAGGTTCAGTCTATCACCAGGAGTGATACAGGCACAAGTCACAGGCAGCGATGCAACTTAAGCTAAGTTGAAGAAACCTGCTAGAGGTTCAGAAAAAACAGGTACACATATCCAGATTGAACAGAGGAGCAGAACAGAGCAAGAGGGTAGGGGCACTGGACGAAAGGCAATGGCACAAAGAGATGCTATGCCAGGATATGGGCCCTGGTACCACGTGGGGGACATTTGCAGGTACAAGCGGCCTCGGTCAGGAGCCATGCCCTTAAGTTTGCCTTGAAAGATTGATGGGAAGGGGATGATCGGATGGACCAAGGAAGTCTATTCCAGAGGGAAGGGGCAGAGACAGAGAAGGCTTTACTACCCATGGTAGTAGTAGTGCGAGGGATTTCCAATGAGGGAACGGAGGAGGCCCGGAGACTCAGAGACCACTCTGTCAGTGAGTAGGGAGGAGTAGGGAGACAGTTGATGGTTCCTGAGAGCACTGTCAATGAAGCTGCACGTGACAAAGTCAAAACGACCCTGCAGAGAGAGCCAGCCTAGCGACTGGTATACCGAGCAGTAGTGGGTGGTAAAAGGGTCTTGAAGGACAAAGCAACAGATGGAGTTGTACGTAGTATGTAAGCGGGTCCATAGGGAAGAGGATGCAATAGAGTATATGGGAGAGCAGTAGTCCAGGAGGAGCAGGAGGTTTCCTTGAGCAATGGCTAAGCGAGCTTGAGGCCAGGATTGATTTTGGCAATGAGCAGCACCTAATTTTTGGTGGATTTTCATCACAATGTTGCTGACATGTTTGTTGCAAGTAAGGGAGGGGTCTAGGGTGACACCTAGATATTTAAAGGCAGGGACAGTTTCGAGAGGAGGGCCGGCAGGGGTAGTGACCAAGAGTGGGGTATTTGACCTGGCAAACTTTGCTAGGAATGGCTTAGAGCCAAAGAGCATCATCTTTGTCTTTTTCTCATTAACAGTAAGTTTTCTGGAGAGGAGTCAGCTCTGTGCGGCCCCAAAGTTTGCTGTAAGAGTGGCAGACAAGGACGCTATGGAATTGTTACTGTGGTAAATGACCAGGCCATCTGCGTAGAGGAGGGCCTTGCAATTTATGCTTTCAGCAGAGAGGTCGTTAATAAACACAGGAAAAAACAGAGGCCCCAGTATTAAGCCCTGAGGTACACCTGTGTGGGTAGATAGCAGGGCAGAGGAATTTTAACCAGTCACAATGGACTACGACCTGCCTGAGAGATAACTACGGAACCATGTGACAGTGTCTGGAGAGCAGCCGAAGTTTAGCAGGGCACAGTAGAGGAGATGGTGGTCTACTAGGTCAAAGGCCTTCGACAGATCCACAAACACTGCACCTGTGGCCCTGCCCTTGTCCATATTTCTAAGGATATGGTTCAAGAAAAGCGTCAAGGCGGAGGAAGTACTATGGTATTTGCAGACGCCATGCTGGAGAGGATACAGGAGTTGGTATTTTTCTAGATGACTGGATAATTGGTGATGAATGACTGTCTCAAGTAATTTACTCAGGTTAGGTAGGAGGGAGATGGGCCTATAATTTTGGGGGGCGAGGGGATCCCCAGCTTTAAATATGGGTACGACATAAGCGTGCTTCCAAGAGTCAGGAACTGTTGCAGACAAAAGGGCGAGGTTGAAAATGTAGGGCAGGGGCTTTACAATAACTGGTGAGAGCAGTTTCAGGAAGGTTGGGTATAGTCCATCAATACCTGGGCTACCTCAGGTAGGAAGTGTCTTTAAGAACTTGACAGTGGTTTTTACATCAGTGACCCTAAAGTAAAATGGAAGAGCACGTGCAGTACTAGGGAAGGGCTGGGAGCACTGAGGTTTGCCGCATGGGTCAGAAGGAGAGTGAGTAGGGAAGCTTGCTAAGATAGAGCGAGAGGTCCGTAAACATTCTGTTAAAAGTGTCCGCAATTTCACCAATTTCAGTTCTGGGACCTGAGGATGAGTTTAGCTGCGTTATCTGTTTGTTAGACTTAGGATTTACTAGGAACCCTATTGAGGACCAGAAACTATGCAGGTTACTGAGCGTGTCTTTTTGCAAGCTGGTATAGTATTTGCACTTCAGCAACTTAACAGTCTGCTTGCAGGAACTGCGCAGTGTTCCGGAGCTGGGGGGAGGGGGGTGACTTATAGGCTTTCCACGTTTTATTCCCGATTTTCATCTAGGCCAGTGGCTCTCTGGATAGCCAGTGGGTACTGCTGCCTCGGATCCTCCTGGTGGTGAGTGGAAAATGTCTGTCCTGAAGTTTCCACAGGACATCGGAAAGTATCTGACCGCAGCTGAGACATCCCTGCATGAGTAGAGTATGGACCAGTTTAAAGTCCTGGAATTGGTTAGGACAGAGTCAAGGTCCTGGCGGTGAAACTTCATGAAAGGCAGGAGCTTTGGAGGAGGCCAGACTGATTAGGCGGTTAGGACAATGTAAGTAGGGGTGTGGTCGCTGATGGAGTCAGACACTGTGCCTGCCTATAGGACCAAGTCCACTCGATTTCTGATAATTCAGTCTAAGGTGGAATGGTTGTCTGATTGCATCTTATATCCTGTGGTAGAAAAGATGACTTGCTCTAACTGGTGTGTTTTTAGGAGATGTGTGTACTCGGGTATTGGGGTGTCAGTCCAGTTGAGGTTGAAATCCCATAGTAGGATTGTGTCTCTGAAGGGGGAGATGTGTGCAAGGCCATTCAGAAAACTGGAGAGACCCTGGATGCCAGCAGTGGGGGTTGTAGCAGCAACCTAGGTGAAGTTTTTTTGTGGCCCCAAGGACAATCTCAGCAATAAGCCACTCACAGGTGGAAGTGGGGAGAAGTAGCGATTGTGGTGGCTGAAATATTGTCCAGCATATACAGTGCTACGCCTCCACTCCTCTTACCTCCTGGCCTGTCTAATCATAGTATGGCGTAACCAGGGAGTTGATATGAGGTATCGGTGAGGTGTGGCGTCCACCAAGTCTCTGAGAGGCCCAGGATGTACGGCTTATACAGGGCCACCCATGCCTTGAGCTCGAAGAACTTGGATGGGAGGCTAAATATATTTAGGTGTGCAATCCTGAGGCCCGAGTGACCTGCCCAGATGATATCTGTATGGTCGACGTGTGTGTTGGGGGGTCCTGGGTTGCTTTCCACATTACCGGCAAGGAGAAGGAGAGAGACAGAAGGGAACAGGAAGGGGAAGCCAGTGGGGGGACTGGAAGTGAGGGAGTGGATAAAACGTCCAAGCAACCTACGTTCAAGGTTTAATAGTAAGGACAGCTGGCAGAGCCCATATGGAACGACTCATGCCAAGTTGTGCTGGGAAGGGGTTTGGTTGGTTTAAATGATTCAGTAGAAGACTGCAGGCCAATCTGATCAGTGGCCAGGATGGCGTCCAAGAAGTCAGTCAACATTAGTAGCCCAGAGTCAAGGAGCCGAGTGTAAGGAGGATTACGTTAGTGTTTAGCGACCTCCTGTGTGGGACGGTATCAAAAGGCCTTGCTGAAATCCAGGCAAGCCAAATCCACCACCTCTCCCTGATCTACCACCCTGGTTACCCAGTCAAAGAAATCTATAAGATTCGTCTGACAGGACCTTCCTGCTGAGAATCAATGCTGCATTGGATCCTGTGCCCCACGATCCTCCAGAAACCTCACAATCCTCTCCTTAAGTAAGGACTCCATCAGTTTCCCCACTACTGAAGTCAGGCTTACAGGTCTGTAATTGCCTGCCTCCTCTCTGCTTCCACTCTTATGGAAAGGGACCACATCTGCCCTCTTCCAGTCCTCAGGTACCTGCCCAGTCTCTAGTGATGCACTGAAAAGGCAGCCAGTGGTTCCGACAGCACATCACCGAGTTCCTTTAGTAACCAGGGGCCGATTCCATCTGGCCCCATTTCCTTATCTGTTTTATCCCCCTTTTGAGGTTCTTCTAGGACTCTGCCACCATAGATAGGCTGGTGTCTACCTCCCTCCCTAGATATCCCTCTTAATGAGTCTCAGTCCCCCAACCTCCACTTCCTTGGTGAATACTGAGCAAAAGTACTTGTTCAGTATCTCAGCCTTTCCTAAGTCGTCCTCCACCCTTTCTCCTCCTTCCTTCTTCAGCCTAACGATCCCATTTCTGGTCTTTTTCCTCTCACTAATATATCTGAGGAAGGTCTTGTCGCCTTTCTTAATAGCCTGGGTTATTCCTTCCTCTGTCTGTGCTTTAGCCCTTCTAATTATTTTCCCAGAGTCACTCTGCTTCTCGAGATGTTGTTCTCTGTCCTCATCCTTTTGTGTTCCCGTGCATCTCCTGAAGGCTCTTTTCTTTTCCCTTACTTTCTTGGCCACTACCTTTGGAACCATAATGGCCTTTTCTTTCTTTTACTCTTGCTGTGCAGTTTGACACAGTTACCTGTTATTTCTGTCATGACTCTCCTGAGTCTAAACCATTGTTTTTCCACATCTTCCCCTGTACCTTCCGCTGCTAGGTCTCTTTTGAGATTTCTACCCATCTCCTTGAAGTTAGCCTTCCTGAAATCTAGGACCTTTATTCTTGTATGGCTTGCCTCCTCCACAGTGGTTACCTTAAACCATACTGTCCTGTGGTCACTGGTACCAAGGGGACTTCCCACCTCCACATCTGTGATCCTGTCCCCGTTGATCAGGACCAAATCCAGTATAACCTCCTCGCGGGTTGGTTCTGCTACAAGCTGTTTTAAGTTTGTCCCATTCAGGGCAGTCATGAAGTCCCTGCCCCTTGTTGTACTTGCAGTCTGAGTGCTCCACTTTACCTCAGGCAGGTTGAAGTCACCCATTAGTAGCAGTTCCCCTTTGGCTGCCATTTTGTGGATGGTTTCTGCAAAAGCTTCATCTGATTCCTCCCCGTGCCGGAGGCCTGCAAATCATTCCAGTGCAAATAGCTGTCATTCTTACCTCCAGGGTGACCCACAGTGCCTCTGCTCCTTCTTGTAACCTTTGAGCCTCTGTTGCTTTAATCCCATCCTTTGCATACACAGCTACCCCCTTCCCTTCTCTCTCTTCCCTATCCTTCCTAAAAAGTGTGTATCCTGGTATGGTTATAACCCAGTCATGGTTCCCTGTGTACCACGTTTCTGTAATAGCTACTATGTACAGGTTTGCTTCTTCCATTAATGCCATTAGGTCTGGGATTTTTTTCGTCCACCCTCCTTTTCCCTTTTTTAGGCCCTGTGATGTTTTTGGGTTCCATCTTCTGTCCCTCCCCACAACTGTATGTAACTTAATTATCGGGTTTGATAGTGCCCTTGTACTAATTAGATTCTCCCTTATTTCAGATATGTTATGTGAGGGGGAGGCTACATTTATCCCCTGACTGCTTTTGCCTCCCCCCCTTGGCTAGTTTAAATGCTCGTGGAGGAAGCATTTGAAATTTTCAGTGAGGATAACTTTGCCCCCATGGATAGATGTAGGCCATCGGGTGAGTACAGTCCTTCATCCCTCCAGGTGAGATCCCAGTCCCCAGTGAAGCCATACCCTTCTTCTCCACACCATTTCTTCAGCCATGTGTTTAATTCCATGGTGCGGATGTCTCGATCCTCTCCCTAGCCATGGACAGGCAGAACCTCCGAGAAGATAACAGAGTGTGCTACTTTCCCAAGACACTGCCCTAGTTAACTAAATTCCTCCTGCACTTTTCCTACATCTGTCCCCTCACCTGCCAGGTCATTTGTCCCCATGTGAACAATGATGTCCAGCTCCCCCCCTCCTTGCCACTGTCCTTGCGATCCCTAGGATCTGTCTTACCCTCTCTCCGAACTGTGCCTCCCTTTCCAAGACAGTGACAATGCATCTCCCCGGAAAACTCCAGGCCCTGGAATGAGCAAGTGGAAATGCAGCAGTTTTGCGTTGTGTGGGGACGCAAAAAGGTCCAACTCTGAATGACCCCACCTTGCGAAGAGGTTATCTACCACAGACGTCAGCAGTTCCCATTCGTGTATCTTGGACTGTGGCCTGCTTAGCCAATTTGCTAAGCCATTTAGAACACCTGGGAGATACATGGCTGAGAACTCCAGGCCATGTTGTAGTGCCCAGTACCACACTTTCACTGCATCCCGACAAAGGGGACAGGAATGAGTCCCTCCTTGTTTATGCAATGTATAACACAAGGAGATGACCCAGAGTAAGATGCTCCTGAAAAGCCTAGAGACTGTATAGAACTGCTCTCATCTCCAAGATATGTATGTGCAATTTAGCTTCCACCTGGGTCCAAGACCCTTGGGTGTAGTAAGGACCCAGGTGTGCTTCCCACCCAGATCCCGATCATCCATGGTGAGAATCTGACTAGGAGCTGAGATTAAGAATGAAACACCTCTCAAGAGCTTGTCGCAGTCCACAACGTCAGTGTTTTGGGTAAGTGGGACATGACAAGAACCTGATGGTCCATGTTGTCCGTCAACTGGTCCCACTGCACGCTCAGTGTCCACTGTGGTATCCACATCAGTAAGCGCACTAATAGCACTGTTATAATGGCTGCTGCCATGAATGCCAGCAGGCAGATGAATATCCTGGCTAAGACATACTATCTGCTGTACACCAGCTGTGCTTGAGCCATGTGGCATTCTGTCCGATCCAGAGGCAGAAACACTCATCCCCTTTCTGTTTCCAGGACTGCACCTATATACTGCAGTCTCTGGTAAGGGGTCAGTACCAACTTTGGCACATTCACCGTAACACCCATGTCTTCGAGCAACTGCCTTGTGCGAGACAGGATATGTTCGAGCCAACTCCTGCATCTGGCTTTCAGACGCTAATCATCCAGGTATGGAAAGACATACAGGCCTTCCTTGGAAAGGGCCACTGCCATCACAGCTAAGTATTTGGTAAAGACCCGAGGCACAGAAAACAAGCCAAAGGGCAATAATCTTTTCTTCCCCCTTCCGGTTGGCCTGCCTTCTTTCGAGCACCCCAGCCTCATCACCCCAACGTCTGCCGGGACTTACCTGCCGGCCGTCTTCCCCCAGGACTTGTCCCCAGCAATGGATCCAGTTTAGGCCAGCGTGCCCAGCTCGTCAGGTGCAGATCCTGCGGCACTCGACATCATTCTGCCGCTGAACTTTCTTTTTCCTCCTGTTTTTTTGGCCCTGGGGAGACGTGGCATGCACTGACATCATCGTACACTCCCAAGCGACGTGCACGGTCTGCCACGCTTCCCAGCCTTCTTTGCCTGGGCTACATTTCCCCTGGCTTCCATCTGGGGCCAGACAAGCTTCAGGCTCTGCCCATCCTGCACCGCAGAGGACAGTGGTCCAATGGATGTTCGATCCCCCCCGCTAACCCTCTGACAGCCCAGATTCACTTCCAAATTCGGGTTGGCGGGTCAGTCCAAAGGGCAATATTCTGAATTGAAAGTGCTCCCCTTCCAGGACAAATCTCAAGTACTTTCTGTGATGTTGTCTGATTCTGATATGAAGGTATGCATCCTTTATGTCCAGGGTGCAAATTCAGTCTCATTTTGCAACAGGGGAGTCAGATTCTGCAGGGAGACCACATGAAACTTCTTGTATTCTATGTATAAATTTAGGTCTCATAGGTCTAGTACAGGCCTGAGATCTCCCGTCCATTTGGGGACCAGGAAATATCTGGAGTAAAACCTTTTTTTTGTTTTTGTTTTAAAACTTTTATGTTATTGATTTTACAATAAAACATGCCATATAGCGTAAAACAACTGTGAAAACATCACATTTTGAGATTACACTCAGGTGTAATACACTGCTCATTTCAGCAACAGGATTTTACAATACACAGTTGTAATACTTCATATGGGAGTAAGGAAAAATTTACTAAACAGGATTTATATCCCCAGATATTTAACAAATAAGCTGAGCCTTGCAAGATGTGTGGAGCTATTTTAATAATTTTTTTATAGATATACGAAACATAACTAATGAAGTTACTATGCCCACAACCTGAATAATGTGAGTTATAAGAGATCTATTGGGTTTTCTTATGAAATCCCCCACCCCTTCCTACAAACTCCCACTTAAAACACCTTTATCTTATTAACTTTGAATTCAAGCAACAGTTGATTTGGGGTCCAAAATCAAACATGGGACTCCACTCAACTGTATTTCTTTGACAACTGTAGAATACCACAGGAGATGTTATGAAAATAACATTTTCTAAGCCTTCACATTGACGGGACTGCTCTACGCAGTACAAGGATCAAGAGAACAAGTCAGCAAGACACATTACTCGGGCCCATAAACAAGTGGCATCCACTAGCTGAAATATAAAAATATAACAGAAAAGAAAATCCCCAGAGAACACTTACAGGCCGAACTTCAATTCAGGCACATACTGCATCTTAACCAACGCTACATTTATATACTAACAAGGAAATTTAAAACATCCCAAAATTGCGTCATGTTAGGAGAACAACAAAACAAAATGCAGTCTGCGTTTGAACTGTGTCCTTACTGACACTGCAGGGGACCATTAATCCAAGGTGGTTAACATACTCACTGTCCCTTAAAATCAAGTGTCAGAGTCCTCCGTTTCTGGATCGGCCAGTGCTTGCCGAAACCCAGCTGCAATTTTCATGGCCCATTTCCCAGCGTATTTAGGATCTCCAAACTGGTAGGTCTTCCCTCCATATTACGCCCGGAGCCATGCTGGTGAGAGCAACGAATGCACAATCCCCAGACTTCACAGCTGTTGTTGAATGCCTTTGAACCGTTTTTTCCAGTTCCTTGTAGCATATGCCCAGTCTGGAAACATGCGGATATCTTGTCCTTCATATTTTAGGGGATGTAGTGACCTGGCTATAGGTAGAAGTAGATCGCGGGCCTCTGGCCCTGCTGTGATTATGATGGTGCGTGGTTGTAAGTGATTGCTCTGCGGGGAGCAGAAGTTGAATCTGTATGCACGATGCAAGTCCGAACCATCTCATGTGTCCGGGAGCTGAAGAATGTTCTTTAGCCATTTATGCAGAAAAAGCAGAATGTGATGGCTCCCTCTGCTCTTTCAGGGAGACCAACCAGTCGCAAATTTATGGTGCAGGCTCCATTCTCAAGTGTCTCCAGCTGGGCCCTGAGGTGGGAGTTCTCCTGAGTTAGCTTACTAACAGCCGATAGAGTTTGTAACGATCGGCCCTCTGCTTCTTTGCCTGAGGTTACGGCCACTTCAGTCTTGGCGTCCAGGGTGTCCATTCTCTCCAATATGGTTTAAATGTTATGGTCCATGTCCCGCATTGCTTTGAGGACCATGTCCCAAGAAGGAGATTCACCCGCCTGTTGTGGGTTGGTGGTCTGAGATGTGCCTGGTGGTCCCATTGGGGCCTGTTGCAGTGGAGCCCCCAATTTTTGCCTCGCTCCTCCTAATCCTTTTGTACGACCCATTCTGCCCAAACTTGATCCTAAGTTTCCTGGAATGGAGCTCTATCGAGGTATTCATTTAAATTCAAGATTAGCCAAAAATTTATATTAAAATTATATAGTGAAAGCTTTAAGGTAGGCAGAGCTCATGTGAAACCGCTCCTATCTGTAGCGTGGCTCTCTAGCCACGCTGGAGTAAAACCCTTTGCATTTCTGGCGTAAAGGCACCAACTCTATGGCACATTTGCAGGATTCAGGAAATAAGCAGGGAGAAGTAGGGTCAAGATGGAGGGTGGTGTCTCTCAATGCTTGCAGTCTTAGTAATAAAAGTCAAATCTGAACAGGGGCTCACTGCAACCTGCTTGTTAGGGTCGGTGCTTACCAAAAAGGGACAGCCTGCCCCAGAAACCAAGAGCACAATCAGGAAATAGTAGCCCATGGAGCCAACAGATGAAAAATACAAAGCAAATAAGTAGTATCACCTTTTTTATTCAAAGGCAGACATCAGGAGGAAGACTTGTTTGGAGTAGAAGCACTGCGGTCTGCAGCGTTACACAGTATTTTGTGCAGTGAGCCCTGATGTCTACTTTTGAATAAAAGAGGTGGTACCACTTATTTGCTTTCTTTTTTTCATCTGTTGGCTTTGTGTGCTACCATTTCCTGACTGCAGTCTCAGTAACAAGATGGCAGACATGCAGACCCTCTTAGTGGAGGGGAAGGTAGATATAGCGGCAGTTACTGAGACCTGGGCTTCAGTTCACCATGACTGGAACCTCTCAATCCCAGGATACAGGTTGTACAGAAGGGGCAGAGTGGTAGGCAAAGGGGGGAAGGGTGGTGGCATACATCAGGCAGGGGATAATATTCACTAAGGAGGAGAATGAACAGAGGGCAGTGGAATCCCTTAAAATCCAGCTCCAGATCAACAAGGGGAGGAAGGTCAGGCTGGAGGTGGTCTACAGACCGCCCAACCAAAAGAAGGAAAGGGACACAGAACTGTGTAAGGAACTACTGAAAGCAGCAGGTAAGGGGGAGGTGGTGGTGGGAAGGGAGAACCTTTAATCAGCCTAAGGTTGCCTAGGATACACCAGCCACATCCTGTGCCAAGAGTCAAAAGATCCTTGATGCAATTCAAGAAGGATTCATGGACCAGGGAGTCAAGAAGCCCACAAGGGAGGGGGCAATCTTTGATCTGGTGCTAACAACTGAGGAGCACACACATAACGGTCAAGGCGCCCCTGGGGGGTAGTGACCAAGGCACAGTGTGGTTTACTTTGTATATGGAAAAGGAAAGCGTGCACAGCAAGATCACCCTGGACTTCAGCAGAGCAGATTTCCATAAAATGGGGGAGGTGCTGAGGAAATAACTAGAGGGCATCAAAGAACATATGGGAGTGGACAGAGAATAGGCCATCATCAGAGATGCAATCTTAGCAGCCACAGCGGATCGTGTTAGGCTTAAGGGGAAATATTCGGAGGCCAAATCTCCCATCTGATTCAGCTCTGAGGTTCCCAGGGTGGTAAGGGAAAATATAGTGGCCTACAAGAGATATAACAGGACTGAGAGCGAAGCAAATAAGGAGGAATACCTTAAGCCTAGCCAAAGAAGCAGGCAAGGCAGTGCAGCAAGCAAAGACACAGAAACAACTGCAAACAACAGCAGAAGGGACAAAGACTGGGGAGAAGGCCTTCTTTCACTACATAAGTGAAAATAGGGACAGGAAGGATTGGAAAGTTAAGCTGAAGAAGGGGACAGATGGTTGGAGGATGAAGTGAGCAAGGTAGAGGTACTAAACAAGTACTTCTCTGAATTCACTAGAGAAAAGGTTGGGCCGGTTCCACTAGGGGGGAGAAGGAGGGAAGGGCCACAGACGTGGTTACAGAAGTAGATAGAGTAAGGAAAGGACTGCTGGCACTGAAAGCAGACAAGTCCCCAGGACTGGACGGCATACACCTGAGGGTATTGAAAAAAGCTGGCAGAAGAGCCTGTGGGGCCACTGGCAGACATCTTCAGCGCATCCCTGGAATCGGGAGAGGAATTGCAAGACTGGAGAACCGCACATGTGGTGCCTCTCCACAGGAGCGGGTCCTGGGAAGATCTGGGGAACTATAGGCCAGTAAGTGACTTCAATCGTGTTCAAAATCATGGAGATCATACACAAAGAAAGGGTGGCAAGATGCACAGAGGAGAATGGTCTCTAGGACGAGAGGCAGCATGGGTTTGTGGAGGTAAGATCCTGTCAGACGAACCTGATTGACGTTTTCAACAGGGTCACCAGGGAGGTGGATCAGGGCAAAGCGGTAGACATCATTTACCTGGACTTTAACAAGGCCTTCGATTTGGTGTTGCATAACAGGTTAATCAGCAAACTGAAGGATCTGGGGGTCAAGAAAAAACTGACATGGTGGGTAGCCAACTGGCAGTGGAAGAACCCAGAGGGTGGTAGGGGGGGAGAGTTATCAAGTACCAAGAAGGTAACCAGCAGGGATCAATGCTAGGGCTGGTGTCATTCAATGTCTTCATAAATGATACTGAAGAAGGCACAAAGGGCAAGTTGTGCCTGTTTGCTGATGAGACCAAACTCTGTGGGAGGGTGGATACAGGACCTGCAGCAAGATCTCAAGAAACTTGAGAGATGGTCGGGGATCTGGCAACTTGGCTGCAATGCCAAGAAATACAAAGTGATGCATGCTGGGGCCAGGAATCCTCAGACCAAGTATTACCTGAGGTGTCCAGACAGAAGCATCGGGGAAGAAAAAGATCTGGGGGTGATATATAAGCACACACATTATATAATATATGCATATTTATATATAACAAAACAATAACTGAAAGAAGAGAGATTAAAAAAAAAATCTGGCACAGGATAAACAGGAAGATAGACAGACACGTGGAGAGTAGTGCAATGTACTGGCTGTGGGGCAGCAATCTTCCAGGAGTCTTTCTGGAGGCTCAGATGCTGCCCTATTTTCAGGCAACTCTCTGCCCTGTGGGAGGAGATTGCCCATCTTCAGGCCACACTGGACAGTAGTAAGGGAACCTCTCCCACCCAGGGAGCACTAGGGCCACCACCACTACCTCAGAAAGTGCCAAGAAAGCGCAGCAGTTGGACCACAGTGGGCTCAGGGAGGGTGAGGGTGGTGGAACAGAGGCACACCCAGTCAGTTGTACCACTCCACAATCCATACACCATTCTAGGGGAGCACAGTTCCCCTATGGATGCACCCGCAGAGGAGACTAAGGAGGTTGCGGACAACTGTCACAACGGTGGCCCACAGGAAGGAGGCAGAGGACACCATAGGGAAAGGAAGCAGCTCCTGGTGGGGGACTCTATTAGGGGGATAGAACTGGGGGGAGCAGGGAAAACTGAAGTAAGGTGCTTGCCTGGCGCCATGGCTTGGAGGGACAGGAAGCGCATCCTCAGGATCACGAGAACAGCTGCACAGGAGACTAAGCTGGACGTCATTGTCCACATAGGGACGAATGACATGGCTCAACATGAGCTTAAAGCAGTGCAGGGGGACTTTGTGGAGTTGGGGAGAGGCCTAAGAAAAGTAGCACACACAGTATCCTTCTCAGAGGTGCTGCCTGTCTATGGCATGGGTGAGGCGAGGGTACTTCGCACCATGCGATTCAATGAATGGTTGAAAAAATGGTGTGGAGCACAGGGGTTTGGCTCCATTGGGAATGGGGTTCCACCTGGAGGGATACCAGTCTATACTGGCAGGATGGTCTGCATCTGTCCAGGAAGGGAACAAGTCTTCTGGGCAATCGGTTTAAATGCTTCATTGGCAAGCTTTTAAACTAGTCAAGGGGGGAGGCACTGAAAAGCAGCAGGGAATTCCCAGTCCCCCCTACAAAACAGGGTACTAAATGAGGAAAAGACCAAGGTAGAAAGGTTAGTGGGGGATGTTGCTACAGGAAGTAAAGCCATCAAAAAATGGACAGCAATGAGTACCAATGCCCGTAGTCTGGGTAACAAGCTTCCTGAATTAGTGGCCTTGATGGAGGAGGAACATCTGGACATTGTGTCAGTCACAGAAACAAGGTACACACAGAACCATGACTGGGATGTAAACATACCAGGAAACACTAGCTACTGGAGGGGCAGGGAAGGTAAAAGAGGAGGAGAAGTAGCTCTCTACATAAGGGAAGGAATCAAAGCAACAGAACAAAAGGGTAAACAGGGAGGAGAGGAAGCACTGTGGGTCAATTTGGAGACAGGAAATTACACCACAATCCACAAAGGGGTTGTATACAGACCCCCATCTCAGGGGGAGGAAATGGACAAGGAAATGATAGAAAGTATACTTAGAATGGCAGAAAAAGGGGAGATATTGCTGATGGGGGTTCTGAATATGCCAGATGTTAACTGGAGTGCAGTTGCAGCAGCCACTTCTAAGAGTGGGGTTATTCTAGATGCCCTACAGGGGGCATGCCTTAGACAACTAGTATTGGAACCCACTCAAGAGGAAGCACTCTTAGACCTGGTACTCTCAAATGGAGATGGAGAGAGGATCACAGATGTAGAAGTGGGTAGCCATCTGGGAACTAGCGACCACTGTACAGTATGATTCATGATAAACATAGCAGTAGAGTCAAGCCATACAAAGGCAAAAGTACTGGACTTTAGGAGGGCTGACTTTGCCAAAATGGGTGAGTGCCTAAGGAATGCACTAGCAAATGGGCAGGAAGGAGGAGTGGAAGAACAATGGGGAATAATCAAAACTGCCATCACAGAGGCAACAAGCCTTTGTGTGAAGCAAATAAAACAAAGCAATGTAAGAAACCACTATGGTTCTCAAAGAAGGTGGCAGGGAAGGTTCAAGAGAAAAAAAAGCATTCAGGAAGTACAAGAAATCACAGAAGGAGCAGGACAGAGAACTGTATCAGTTAAAGCAAAAGGAAGCTGGGAAAACAGTCAGAACAGCAAAGGCCCAAACCGAGGAAAAGATAGCCAACTCAGTTAAGATGGGGAATAAAACCTTTTATAGGTACATCAGGGAGCGAAGGAAGACCAAGGGAAGGAGTGATAGTGAGGCTTAATGGGGGGGAGTGGGGGGTGAGCAGAGGGTGACTGTGAAAAGGCAGAGATACTAAACAAATGTTTTTGCTCAGTATTCACAAATGAAGAGGGTGGAGGTGCCTAAACCAAACAATAGAAACACGCTGGATACAGGAGTTGATACCAGCCCATTTCCAGAAGAAAGGGTTCTGAAAGAACTCTTAAAACTGAAGATGGACAAAGCAATGGGGCCTGATGGGATTCATCCCAGAATTCTAAAAGAGCTAAGGGTAGAACTAGTGACACCACTGACTACCCTCTTTAACAAATCATGGAAGGATGGGGTGGTACCTGAGGACTGGAGGAGGGCAGATGTGATTCCACTTCACAAAAGTGGGAGCAGGGCAGACGCAGGAAATACAGGTTACTCACCTGTAACAGGAGTTCTAGGAATGGTATATGTTGTTCATCCACACTGTCTGGCATGTATCCTTGCCGCTTTAAATCCTGCCGGAAGGTCTTCAAGCTGGCTCCTCCCACCCACCCGGGTGGTAAAACTCTCGGCTCCACCCCATGACGCCAGATCTGGCCCGCTGGAAGCTCAGGTTGTGCGTCGAAGCCGGGGAGGTCGGGTGGGTCATGTGGATGAACAACATATACCATTCCTAGAACTCCTGTTACAGGTGAGTAACCTGTATTTCTAGGGACATGGATATGTTGTTCATCCACACTGCCCGGCAGACTCCTAGCAGTTCTCCGGGAGGAGGGAGGCCAGGCACACACCCCCTACTTAGGGAATAGAGACTGGAGAACCGAGGCCCCAAAACCAGCATCCCGGCATGACTCGAGGTCGATGTGGTAATGGTGATGAAGGTGTGTGCTGACTTCCAGGTAGCAGCCCTGCAGATTTCCTGGATAGGGACGTCCCTGGAAGCAGCCACCGATGCAGCAGTATGGCGGGTAGAATGAGCTCTTATCCCTCTGGAAGGCTCCATGCCCTCCAACTTATAGCAGAGATCTATGCAGGAGGTGACCCACCTGCCTATCGTCCGCTTGGCTGCAGGTCTGCCAGGTACGGCTTCAGCGTAGGTGACAAACAGCTGGCGAACCTCTCCCAGAATTCCAGCCGTGCGCTCCTTATAGTAGGCGAGTGCCCTTCTAGGGTCCAGAGTATGGAGCCTATATTCGGCCTCGAGGTGTCACTGGGGTAGAACACCCGGCAGAGTCAACACCTGGTTAAGGTGAAACTCCATGCCACCTTGGAAGGAATTTGGTGGGGCGTGGACAACCTTGTCCCTGTGGAAGACCAGGTAAGGAGACTCGATGCAGGCGCCTGGAGCTCTCCCATCCTTCTGGCTGATGTGATAGCCACCAAGAGGCGGTCTTCCGACAGGTGAGAGAGTTCACACCTGTGCATTGGTTCAAATGGCTTGCCCATGAGCTTTGCCAGTACCAGCAGTAGATCCCACGGAGGTGGAGGTTCTCGCACCGGAGGGGAAATGTGATCAAGGCCTTTGAAAAAGCCACACCACCTTCTCCTGCGCCACCGACTGCTTCCCGGCCCGCGCCCGGTAAGCAGAGATGGCTGCCAGGTGCACCTTAAGGGTCGTCGACCTAAGCCCTTGCTGAGAAAGGGACCAAAGGTAGTCCAATATGCTCGCCAAGGAACAGGAGGAAGGGTCCAGGCCCTTGCCCTGGCACCAAATGGAAAATCTCTTCCATTTGAAGGCGTAGCATTTTCTGGTCGACTCCTTACGGGACGCCTCAACTACGTTGAGGACCTCGTCGGAAAGACCCAAGGCCTTGAACTCTAGCCGCTCAGGAACCAGGCCGTCAGGTGCAGGGATTGAAGGTCCGGATGGAATACCTTCCCTGATTGACTGAGAGCAGGTCCGGGCGAGCTGGAAGCTGCCCTCGTGAGCCTGGAGCTGAGGCTGAGGAGATCTGGGTACCAGTACTGGCGGGGCCAGTCTGGGGCTATCAGAATCACCTGCGCCTTGTCCCTCCTTGCTTTGAGAAGCACTGTGCATCAAGGGAGCGGAAAGGCATAGAAGAAGCCGGGGTCCACGGCCTCGAAGGCATCCCCCTGCAGCGAGCCCTGCTGAGGGGGGCAGAACAGCCTCAGCCACATTCTCCCTGGAGGCAAACAGGTCCATCTGAGGTGTGCCCCAATGGGAGAATAGATCTTGTACTACCTCCGGCAGGAGAGACCACTCGTGGGGCGCAGCCCCTATCCGGCTTAGGGCATCGGCCAGGGTGTTGGAGCTCCCTGCCACATGAATGGCTAGGAGATCCGCCTCCAGGCTGCGCACAGTGAACCAGACGCGGAGAGCTTCCTTGCATAGAAGCTATGGAGCGCGCCCGCCCTGGCGGTTTAGATAGTACATGGTCGTGGTACTGTCCATCTGGACCCGGACCACTTGACCCCGAAGAAACGGAGCAAAGGCGGTGAGAGCTAGGCGGACCACTCGGAGCTCCAGCAGGTTGATGTGGCATAGGGACTCTCGCGGGGACCAGAGGCCGTGCGCTCGGTGTTCCCCCAGATGAGCACCCCAACCCATCAGAGAGGCATTGGTCGATACAGAGACCGTCGGCTCCGGGTGGACAAACGGGATGCCCTCCTGCAGATGAACTGGAACGGTCCACCACTGGAGAGCGTTCCACATCCCCTGGGTCACCGTCACTAGCTGGTCCAATGGATTGCAGCGTTGGGACCACTGGCTGCCAGCCCCACAGAAGAGGCGCATGTTCCAGCGGGCCCACAGACCACGCTGGTACAGGCCGCCATGAGACCCAGGAGGCGAGGAAGTCCCGGCAGGAGAATTGCCCAACCAGAAATGACTGGGCAAAGGAGGAAGAACCTCGCCCCTGTCCCCGGGAGCCGTACTCTGGCTCAAGAGAGTCGAGCTCTGCCCCGATGAAAGAATCACCTGCTTCGCTCGAGTTCCGACTTGGCCTCGTTGATGAGGAGGCCGACCTGAGAGCCAAACCTGGAGGCCAAATCTCTGGACTGCTCCACCTCCTTGTCTGGAGGGGCTGCTATCAATAATCGTCCAGGTAAGGTAAACCGGACCCCTCAGCGCCGCAGGAATGCTGTCACCACTGCCATGCATTTGGTGAAGACCCTGGGAGCTGGAGGTAAGCCGAAGGGCATGGCTTGGAACTCAAAAAGGGATCCCTCCGCTCAAATGCAAAGGAACCTCTGATGTGACAGACGGATAGGGAAGTGAAAGAACGCGTCTTGCAGGTCCAGAGAGCAGAACCACACGCCGTGTTCCAAGGATGGTATTATCTGAGCCAGAGTGACCATCCTGAGGTTGAGACCTTAGGAACTTGTTTAGAGTCGTGTGGAATTAGAGAATGGGCGCCAGCCCCTGTCCGTTCATGAACCAGGAAGTACCTGGACACGAACCCTGGGTCTGAGGGAGGGTCTGCCACCTCTCTGATCACCTCCTTCTCGAGGAGGAGGGCAATGTCGGCTCGGCGGGCAGCCGACAGCGGGCTTGGACCCCGAGGCCCCCGAGGTGCGACGGCCTGAAGGGTGGGGCCGTTCGAACTCCAGAGGCAGGCCTTTTCCCACCCTCAACACCCACCGGTCTGTGGTGATAACAGACCAGGCGGAAGAAAGTGGCGGCCGCCCCCATGGGGGCACCTGGGAGTGAGCGCGAGGTGGGGGCGACACCCCTCAACCCGTCACTGGGCAGGCTTGAAGGAAGGACCGGCCGAGGGACCTCCAGGGCCTTTACCTCCCTGCTTCCTGGAGGAGGCCGAGGGCTTGGGTTTGGGATGCCAAGCTCGAGCCTGCTGGCCCTGATGTTGCTGGGCCGGACGTGCCGCAGGCGAAGAGGGACGAAAGGGCTTAGGCTGTGGTCTGCGGCCTTTGTCCTTCTGTGCAGATGAGACTGAGGGCAGCACGGTCTTCGAGGACGTAGGCTGAGAAGGAAGAGCACAGGTCGTGCTCAAGGCCTAAACAGTAGACACACGTGGAGTGCGGATCTGTCCGAGACATCTTCTGCCCACAAGGGCATCTCTGAAAACCGGGAGTCGATTTGTCCATCGCAGCCGCGCGGGATAGAAGACCGAAGTCTAGAAGTGCAAAAACCTTTAAATTCGCAAAACCGAAGAATTAGGAACCAGTCTTATACGCAGAGCGTTAAGGAGGAACCCGACTTCCAAGCCGTAAGGTGAAGATCCTGGCCATACGGCTAAGCAGTTTTACCACCCGGTGGGTGGGTGGAGGAGTCATTTGAAGACCTTCCGCAAGATTTGAAGCGTAAAAGGATACCCGCCAGACAATGGATGAACAACATATCCATGTCCCTAGAAACTACAGACCTGTTAGTTTAACCTCAGTGATAGGGAAAATGATGGAATCACTTCTGAAGGAAAGAACTGTCGAGTACCTAGAGGCCAGAGGGGCACAGGACCCAAGGCAGCATGGATTCACAGCAGGAAGGTCATGTCAGATAAATCTAATAGATTTCTTTGACTGGGTGACCAAAGTAGTAGATCAGGGAGGGGCTGTGGACATGGCCTACCTAGACTTTAGCAAAGCATTGACACAGTCCCACACAAAGATTAATATACAAGTTAGCCAGCCTGGGAGGGGTCCCAAGATGGTAACCTGGTAAGGAATGGCTGGAGAACAGGACACAGAGGGTAATAATAGCGAGTCAACTCTGAAGAAAGGGGTTACTAGTGGGTTCAGTACTAGGACCGGTCCTCTTCAATGTCTTTATAAGCGACATTGCAGAGGGACTGTCTCTTTGTAGACAACATAAAATTCTGCAACAGAGTTGATACACAGGGTGGGGTGGAAAGGATGAGAAGAGACTTGGCAAGGTTGGAGAAATGGTCAAATGTATGGCAGCTTAGATTCAGTGCTAAGAAGTGCAAGGTAATGCACCTGGGAAACAAAAACCCAGGTTAAGAGTACACAATGGGGGGTGAGATACTAACAATAACAAAAATGGAAAGGAACCTGGGGGTAGTCATATCAGATGACCTAAAGGTGGGCAAGCAATGTGAGAGGGCAGTAAGGAGGGCTGGGGGGATACTGGGATGCATAGGGAGAGGCACCACCAGTAGAAAACAGGAAGTTGTTGTTCCTCTGTACAGACAGCTGGTGAGACACCATCTGGAGTACTACGTGTAGTTCTGGAGACCCAGTCTCCGCAAAGATATAAACAGGATGGAGGCAGTCCAGAGGAGGGCAAATAAAATGGTGCAGGGTCTGCACCAGAAGACATATTAAGAGAGACTTAAGGAGCTTAATATGTATAGCCTCGAGGAAAGAAGGGAGAGGGGGCACATGATAGAAACTTTCAAGTACCTCAAGGGAATCAACAAAGTCCAAGAGGGTAGCATCTTTCAGAAAAAGAGGTGTGCAAGAACAAGGGGGCACAATTTGAAGATGGGGGGGCACAGCTCAGAGATAATTTAAGGAAGTGTTTTTTCACAGACAGGGTTGTGGATGCATGGAATGGCCTTCCGGAGGAGGTTGTGGAGTCAAAAACAGTGGTGGAATTCAAGAATGCATGGGACAGTCATAAGGCAATTGTGGGGAGGTAGGAAGAAGTAGGCTGTTGGTTAACTAGGATCTACAGCTTATCCATTAGGTAGGGAAGTGAGCAGACTGGGTGGGCCAAGCGATCCTTATCTGCCGTCAAATTCTGTTTCTATGGTGATCACCAGTGACCTAAAACACTCCCCGCAATGCAAGAAAGCAGCAGTGAAGGTGAACAGGATGTGGGGTGCATAGCCAAGGGATTCAGCAGCAGGTGGAGTGAGGTTATACTGTCCCTGTACAGGTCACTGGTGAGATCACATTTAGAATATGGGGTAGGGTACTGGAATCCATAACATAAGAGGAACATAAGCTTGTTAGAGAAGGTCCAAAGGAGGCCAACCAAGATGATAGGAGGACAGCAGAGAAAGTCTTACAAGGAGAGGCCGGAAGCCCTGGGAATGTACTCCCTTGTAAGGGGGGGGGAAGGAGATATGATAGAGACCTGTAAGTACCTGATGGGAATAAACAGAGTGGATATGGAAGGTCTCTTCAAGTTGAGGGACAACAGACCCATGAGGGGGGCACAGACTGAAGTTGGTGGGGGGAAGGTTAAGGAGGAATGTCAGGAAAAGTTTTTTCATGGAGAGGGTGGTGGACAAATGGAATGTGCTGCCAGAGGAGGTGGTATCAGCAAAGATGGCAGGAGGCTTTAAGATGCCTTAGGATAGGCCTAAAGGGAACTCATGAGATCATTGGGGGGGGGGGTCAATGGCGTAAGCCAGGGCCACTGTATTACAAATGAGCAGACTCAACAGACAATTTTGGCCTCTTTCTGCTGGTTCTTTCATATGTTCATATGTTTGGCCAATAAGGTTTGTACCTCTTCTTTCAACAAGGACAGATGTCCCTGGGGATAAGCTGAAAGAGATGGAGAATGCTCTGGAAGGGTGTCTAGCGACTTCAGAGTATGTCCCTTTGCAATCATCTCCAGGGCCCATTCATATTTAGTAATCTCTCTCCATGGTGTTAAATGAGGGGAGAAGTGACCCCCTACCACCACCTCTTGTCCTTGAAGTGGTTTGGGGGAAGTTCTGCACAAGTCATGCTGAGCCAGAGGGCCCATTGCCATTGGCTTTGGAGAATTTAGAATGTGCTTCTAGGGGAAGGGAAGATTGCAAGGCTCTACCACCCTTCCCTCAGCTCTGCTGAAGATAGGCATGGCAGTTACCTTTGGCAGCAACCTGGCAAAAGGACCCTCTGCCTCTACCAGGTGTAGGGTACAGGGACTTCACGGACATCACAAAGCCATTCTGGAAATCTGTAGGCCTCTCAAAGCCTCTTCTAAATGATAGTGAAGCAGTTTTGTGCTTCTAAAAGGAGCATTCAAGACTGTTGCACATCAGTTGCAAACCCCGTCACTCTTTGCCAAGAATACCTTCTCATGCAAACCCCAGTGACAGCTACCATGACAGAAGAATCTGAGATTTATGCTGATCGTAGCAGATGTTTGCCTACTTCAGCACCCGCATTCAGATTTTTCAGTAATTAATTTTTGGCTGTGCCTTCTAGGAGTGCCTGAACAGCAGCTCTGGCAGCCTTCCAAAGGCTATTTGGATACTTAATTATGTGTGATTGATAGTTTGCAATACACAGGCCTAATGAGGCTGAGGCATATGTTCACTTGCACATCATCTCAATTCTCCTGGATTCCTTATCAGGTGGCAGGAACTCATATGACCTGCTGCCCTGGATCTGTCATAGGCAGCTATTACAACCAGAAAATCTGTTTCTGGCTGACTGGCATAATAAGGCTTGGCAGCAGAAGTTGGCACTGCTTGTCAGACTTTCTGGGAACAGCTGTGATGGTATTTGGCTTATACCATGCAGCAAAAGTGGCATCCGCTAAAGGTTGAATAAATACATAATGATGGAGGGAGTGTAGGGTACCTCCAGAAACTCCATCAAATTCTTTTTAGAAGAATCTTCTTCTACTGCAACCCCCACAGCAATCTGCATTTGCTGCATCACTGTCTAAAAAGTGGGGTCATCAGTAGGCGATCGGGTGTGTACACCACAGAATCCTCACTCCAAGAGGATACAGTGGAGGTGGACTGTGGAGCATACAATTCCTCTTCATAGCCCTCCTCCTCTCTCTCTCTCCATCAGGAAGCCAAGATTATATTCCTGCTCCTCCTTGATGTTCCGATCAGTAATGGGAATTGAGCACTTCCTTAGCAATGCTGCAGGCCTTTGCTCAATAGGAGCTGGCTGTGACCCAGTAGAGGGAGTCTACGACGGCTGTGACGTGGGAACCCCCATCAATGGCAGTGCAGGGTACATAGGCAAGCCTGGCAGTATGCACCATATCATATCTAAAAACCAAGTCAGCACTGCCTGCATGTCGATGACACTCTGGCCAGGGGCTGTGACCGCTGGTGTTGACAATGGGCCTGCTCCCATCATCGATGATGACATACTGTCTGTAGCAGATACGGCAGTGCCTGAGCCAAGCTCAACCTTGGTGACTGGTCGACAGTTGGGGGGGGTGCTACCATCACTACCAGCGGGGCGGACAATGATGATGCAGGTTGAGTGGGTACAGGCCACAGCGGCGACCTGCACCTCATCTGGGAAGTTAATTTGTCCTCATTCTTATGGCCGGACGATGATTGCTTTGTTTCGTGGTCTTTGGACTTCGACAACCACAATTCGGTCGAGGGGCAGGCAACAGTTCCTTCTGGCCATGGGCTTTTCGCATGGCCGCTAAAGTTCTCTCCAATAAACATTTCTCATGCACATTTTTCCTGCGTCACCTTGTGCTTGACTGCAGCCCTGGCAAATCTCACTGGTCCCGACATTGAAAGAGATGCCTATACAGCAGACACACATGTCATGGGCGTTGTCTTTGTATATTTTTTCACTGCAGTCGCAGTACCAGAATGTTGCTGGTTTTGGTTACAGTAGTTAACAGCATAACTAATTTATTAGTAAATACTTTATAGAAATAACAAACGACAATGACTAGTCATATTCATTTCCACAGCAGGTCCAACGAGTACAGTGGGTGGCTGGAAAATAACTGAGAAGAGATGGGGCCACCAATGTTTTGTGACTGACGCATAATATCGTCATTGTGAGCGGCCCCGCTAACAAAGGTTTCCATGTGGTCCCAGCATTGATGCAGGTATAGCTCCAAAGGTGCGGTCCAAGGGAACAGTGTCCTCAAGGAACATCTGAAAAATAATGATGAAATTGTCTCCCTATCCACAGCCTCAATTCCTAAAGGAATCTCTACCAGATCCTCAACCGATTCTCTTTTTAGGTTACCTAAATGTACAAAAAAGTGTGGGACACATGTTCTTTTATTACTGTATTGCATCTTACTGGAATTCCATCCCAAAAAATCTTAAAGGAGAACTTCACTGAATCTATGTCAGTTTTCCCAGTACATACTTTTTTTCATATATTTGATCCCTTTTTGTTATTGTATCACCTTTACTGGCCTCTTAGCAAACACATTGGGTGTTTCTGATTAACATACTGCTGGTAAATACCATTTTGGAACTGTATGCTGTACAGTAGTTTATGTCCCTTTTGAGTCACAGAGTGGAACATGAATGCACTGTGAAAACAATTTTAAGTTCTTTAACAAGGACATAAAGTACATCATACAGTTCTAAAATGGTACTGCCCAGAGTGTATCGCAGAAATACCCAGTGAATTTACTGAAAGGCCAGTACAGATGGAATAAAAACAGAACATGAACCAGTATTAGAAATGCAGCTTCTACAGAAAACATAGGTTTGCAGATTCAAGGCAGTTCTCCTTTAAGGAATGTAGAAAACATTTACTCTTTTGTACCTCAATTTAAGAAGTAGCGAGAGGGAGCTCACTGGAGCTCAGGGACTGGGACAAAACTTTTAAATTGCATTTTCGGCGTCAAAATGCTGCAGGCTTGCTGCCCAATTTAATGGCAACCTGCAGCAGCACCGGAGAGTGAGAGAGGCATTGAGCAGTGAGAGGGAGCTCGTCGGAGCTCAGGGACTGAGACAAAACCTTTAAACTGTATTTTCGGCGCCAAAACACTGCAGACTTGCTGCCCTATTTAACGGGTGACCTGCAGCAGTGCCGGAGAGCGACAGAGGGATCTCATTGGAGCTCTGGGACTGAACATATGAACAGCAGCAAGAAGGAGCTCATCGGAGCTCTGGGACTGAACATATGAACACATTTTCTCCCTCCCATCCACCCCACACCGCCACCCTTTTAAATAGCCTTTATGGGCTGGTAAGGGGAAAGATTCTCTGGAGGTGGACAAATCAGGACTCCTACTTTAATAAAACTGTATCATTCTGGGGCTAGTAAGGAAAATCATGGATATGCAAGTAGGGCTGTGATATTACAGGCAGCTGGGGGGTGAAACAGAGCTAAGATATACTATACAATTATACTGTTTATTCTGTATTTTCAGTTATAGTTTAAGTGTCTGTTTAGAGTAGGGCTGTTTATTGGAAGTGAATATGACTGATCTATTACACCCCAGTAAGGCCACCTGGAGAGGAGGGAGGGTTAGTATTTCAGGGGGAAGGGATTGGGAAAAGGGGAATGTGCCCATAAAAAATAGAGAGGGACAAACAGGGTGGCCTCTTTTCACCACGGCAGGCATCTTCGGAAGGCCTGTAGGCTACACAAGCTGTGGGGCGGCAATAATTCTCAATTGGGCCTGGAGAGATGGAGGCTGCCCACTCTGTAAACAACTATCTCGGATCAGGAGTGAAGTATACTGGTTAAGGAGTAAGCTGGGGGAGTGACCAAGGTTAAGGGGAGTGGCTATGGGGGGCAGATGGGTGGGGTGGAGGGGAGGCCGGAGCAATGTTCAGAAATCAGAGGAAGTCACGTTACAGCAAGCAGGAGGGGGGGAATAGTAGGGATAGAGGACCCTTAGACAGGGATACTGACGTGAAAGGGAAAACTTATGGGTTAAAGGTTCCGAATATACGGAGAGTGGAAGGGGAAGTGTCAGGAGGGGCTGTTGTGGGGAAGCCTAGAAGAGCAGACAGTGCGAAGGGAGCTCCTAAGGAGGACAGGGCATGAGGGGAGAGGGGCAGTAGGGGGAACTCAGGTCACTTGATGGAGGCTGGTATAGAGAGGTACAATAAATTTGAGCTATTAAGTAACCTAGAGGGGGAGGAGGGGGTAGGTGGTAATGAGGAAATTGATGTAGAGGACGGTGGGAGAGAGTCGGATACCCATAGGGGCCTCACAGGTCAGCAATGTAAAGGACAGAAATAGTCCTAGGGGGAGAAAGGGAAACTTAAATGTTAAGCAGATGGGGGAGATGCAACATACTGCAGACAGGAGGAGGGGAGAGCACAGCTGGAGAGAAACTGGAAGACAAGGAGGTGGGGGAGGGACCCCACTTCAGGAGGGAGGTCCGTACCAAGGATGGGGCCCTAGGTAAAAGGAACCCACGGGGGCCTCTGGAGGTAGGGGTACTATTACAAGGGGTGAGGAAGACGGTGTGGGAGAAGAGGAAATGATCAAGACCAGGATAAATGGCTCGGACAAGAGAGGGTTAAAGGGACACTCATTCGGGGGTCTGAGTTAAGCTGCAAAACAATAAGGGAGGCAGAAAGGGGAGAGTGACAAGGGGGTCTCTCATAATAAGGCAGGACAACTTCCATGGAATTGAGGTCACAGATAATGGGGGGAGGGGGCTCGAGAGCGAGTAGTTCAGGTAACCTTAAGGATGATGGCGGAGTTACAGTTCTGTTATTGGGAGACTCGATGATTGGGGTATCCAATGGGAGGGACAGGGGGAGGTGCCATAGCCAGGTGAAGGTAGTGAGTATCTTGGGCTGACGGTGCACATAGCAAAGTTCATGGTGTACGAACTGGTCAGGAATTGTGGTGGGAAACTGGATTTCCTGGTGCATTTGGGGACTAACGATATAGAGGGACATCGTGTTTTGGAAATCCAAGCAAGATTCCGAGACCTTGCCAGAGTCTGTTGGGATAATGGATGCAACATTTCCTTTTCAGAAATATTGCCGGTACCTAGGGCCTCAGTGGAGAACAAAAAGATCACAGAGATTAATGACTGGCTCAGGAAGTGGGGTGAAGAAAGTGGGTCGCGTGTGTTAGGGAACTGGGAAGGAATTTGGGAGGATAAGGGACTGTATGCCAAGGACAGGCTTCATCTTACCCCGTTAGGGAAGGAAGTCCTTAAACAGGAGGTGGCTGACTACATTCATGAAAGGTGGGGTTTAAACTTGTGAGGCGGGGATAACGGAGGGGCTGGCCTGAAGCCCTCTCCTCAAGATGAGGGGAGTAGCCTTCAAACCCAAGGGGGGACAGCTGGGGAGGAGGCTCTAGGAGGAGCAGAGGGAGGTTGAAATACAAGGAACCCAGGTGGGTCTCACAAAGGGATCAGGGATAAGGGGTGGGGGGTGGGGTGTTAGTAAATGCAAGGAGCTTGGGAAACAAGTTGCCACAGTTCCAGGCCATGCTGTTGGGGGGGGATGTGGTGAAGCGGTCACAGAACGTGGGCCAACAAGAACCATGACTGGGACCCAAGCGTGAGGGGTACTATGCTTAGGAAGGATTGAAAGGAGAGCACAGGGGTGGAGTGGCTATGTTCATTAGAGATGGCATAGAAATTGCTAGGGTAGAAGAGGCAGAGGGAAACGTGGAGGCCTTATGGGTCACCTTACAAACCCCGGCAGGAGGTAAGGTCAAGCTGGGTGTAGTATACAGGCCCCCCGAGATGGGTGATGTTCTGGAGGATGGTTTGCTGGACAACATTAGTGCCTAGTCCGGACCTAAAGGGGAGTGAGTGGTGTTGATGGGGGACCTTAATATGCCAGGTACAAACTGGGGAACCATGTCCTCTAAGGTGGCCAAGGAGCAGAGGCTGCTGGACGGCTTCCAGGGATGTGTTCTTAACACAGCACGTGATGGAGAACACAAGTAAGAGGCATGTCCTGGACGTAGTTCTGGTGGATCGGGATCTAGTAAGGGACCTGGTTGTAGAGGATCCCCTGACTGGGAGCGACCACAATACTGTCTGGTTTCAAATAAGCATTGGGGGGGGGGGGGGACTAGGACACTTGATGTGGACTTCAGGGAACAGACTTTATGGGCATGGAAAATATTCTCAAGGATCACTTGAAGGGGATTACAGCAATGACAGATGTGGAAAAGAGATAGGAGGTCATAAAACAGGGACTTCATTAGGCAGTCAGGACCTGCGCTAAGGTGAAGTATAAGGGAGCAAGGTCACATAAACCATGCGTTTGACTCGGTCCCCCACAATGGTCTGGTGGAGAAACTGACGGGGATGGGTGTGGGCCCATTAATGGTCAGATGGATAGGAAACTTTCTAGATCGACGCACACAGAGAGCAGTGGTCGGTGGGGATCTCTCAAACCCTAGAGGGGTAGGTAGTGGGGTACTGCAGGGCTCGGTCCTGGGTCCGATCCTGTTTAATGTATACATATTTGACATCAGGGTGGGTATAGGGTGTGAAATGAGTCTCTTCGTTGACGACTCCAAGTTGGGAGCAGCAGTAGTAGAGAGGGAAGAGGGGAGGTTCTCCCTGCAAGGGAACCTGGACACCCTGGAAAGGTGGACTCACACCTGGAAATTAAATTTCAATACCACCAAGTGCAAGGTGTTACATCTTGGGTGGGTGAACCCTAAACACAGATACACCTTGGAAGGGGAGGCACGGGAGGCCTCAACAGGGGAAAAACACCTAGGGGTCATGGTGGATGCATGTATGAGTAACACTGAGCAGTGCAGGAGAGCGGCTGGCAAAGCAAACAGGATGTTGGGATGCATCGTAAGGGGGATCACCTCTAGGAGTAGGGAAGTGATACTGCTGCTGTACAATGGACTGGTTAGACCCACCTTGAGTACTGTGTACAGTACTGGAGACCACACTTGAAGAGGGACATACAGCTCCTGAAGAGGGTACAGAGGAGGGCTACCAAGATGATGCGAAGACTGGGGGATTTGACATATGAGGACAGAGACTTGAGGAGCTCGGACTGTTTTCACTGGATGAGAGGAGAGACGGGGGGACATGATCGAGGTCTTCAAGTACCTCAAGGGAATAAATCGAGTACACATGGAGGGAATCTTTAGACTAAAGCAGGGAGGTATCACCAGAGGACATGGTTTGAAGTTGGAAGGTAGAAGGATGAGGGGAAGAGGAGGAGGTTTTTCCACTGAGAGGGTGGTGGATCCTTGGAACGCACTGCCTGGAGAGCTGGTTCAGATTTCCATGGTGGAGGGCTTCAAGAGAGGTTGGGACAGATACAGAAAGGGGATGTATCAGATGAGGGCCTGGCCCAGAGGGGTGGGGAGGGATGATAGGGGTTTCTAGTATACAAGGGGGGGAGGGCCCCGGTTCCCAACATGGGATCTGAGGTTCGAGCAGACTCGACAGACCATAAGCCCTAATCTGCTGGCAATTAGTATGTTAGTATGTAAAATCTTCTGAATCTTCATATTTTTTTGTAACTGTATACTATACTGTATGTATTTTTACACATATTTAATATTTTGTCTGTGTTCTTGTCTACAGGCAACTTTGAAAATCGACTTTTTGTCCAAAGACCCTCATTTGAATAAAATTCAATTAAATGAAATCTCCTCAGTGAGGATGTCCCTGGAACGAACTACCAAGGCAGCAGTATGTCTGGTGGAATGGGCTCTAAGACCCTTGGGCAACTCCCTACAAGCTCACCTAAAACAGAGGTCAAGGCAGGATGTAATCCACCTAGCAACTGTCCACTTTGCTGTTGGTCTGCCAGGACGTGACTTCAGCACAAGTTACAAACAGCTGGCAAGTCTCACCCTGAACTCCATCCATGCGCTCTTTATAAAAAGAACGTGCTCTTTGTAGGACCAGAGTATGAAGCCTATGGTCAGCCTCCGAGGTCAGGTTCATAAAGTATACCAGTAAGTCAATCACCCGATTATGGTGAAACTCCAATATGACCTTCGGGAGGAACTAAACGTGATTTCTGCAAGTTCGTCCTGCTTAGCTCTGCCAGTGACCCAATGAGGTTCTGGAGAAACATAAAAACCCTTGTCAGTGGGTCCTCCCGTCCAGGGGTGTCTGACATAATTATAAATGGGGTTTCCTGCGACAATCCTCATACCATCGCCAACTCCCTCAATTCACATTTCTCTGACCTCTCTGCCTTCACTGCTCTTTTCCGTCTGGTGAGAGCATGTCACTTTCCCCGTCCACCCGGCAGGAGGGCGACCACCCCGCCAGATGTTCTACCTCAGGGCTGTGTCAGTCATGGAGGTGCAGAGGCAGTGCTAGCCTCTCCCAGTACTCTAGTCCCGAGCCTGACAATATGGAGCCCAAGCTTCTAAAGCTCGGCGCCTCAGTCATTGCCTCTCCAGTAACTCACATCTTTAACTTATCCCTTGGTAGACGGACCATCCCGGATATCTGGAAAGAGGCAAGGATAGTCCCAGTCCTGAAACAGGGTAATCCCAAAATACCCGACAACTATCGTCCGATTGCTATCCTCTCTTCCCTCAGCAAGCTCCTTGAAAAGATAGTGGCTGATCAGCTCACGGAGTACACTCAGCTCCATGAGTTGCTATCCCCAGCTAAGCATGGTTTTCGGAAGGGACATAGTACCACCACAGCCTTGGTCTCAGTCGCCTCAAGCATCAGAACTGCCATGGACCAGGGAAAACTCTCTGGAGCCATCTTTATTGACCTGTCCAAAGCCTTCGACCTTGTCGATCACGTGCTGCTCTGTTCTCAGCTATGGTCACTAGGCCTCCCTCATCCCCACCATGAAATGGTTCACGAGCTACCTCAAGGGAAGAATGCAGCGGACTAGTTTCAACAAAGTTCTCTCCGACCCAGACGGTGACCTCCTGTGTCCCCAGGGAGTCGGTACTGACCTTCTCTTCTCTAATTATCAATAAACTCCCTATGGTGTCGACCCAACTGTAGTGCCACCCTATATGCAGACGACCTGGTGATAGTGGCCCATTCCCGAGACACAGCTACTCTAAACCAATGCATGTCAGAGGACTTCAACAATGTCCAGACCTGGGTTACCAACCATAAGCTGGTCCTGAACCTGAAAAAAACACATGCTATGTTATTCGGCTCTGCAGCCAAAATCAAAGCCTCATCAACCCTGCTAAATATCACTAGTTCCAATGGCTCCTCCCTCCCAGTAGTGAACTCAATCAAATACCTAGGGGTCACGCTCGACCCCCAACTTGACATGGAATGTCACATCTCGAACGTTTGCAGAGCGGTTAACTATAAACTGGGCCTGGCCTACAGAGCCAAATATAGTCTCTCACCTGCAGCCAGACTTGCCCTTGCAAAAGGTGTACTCCTTCCCTCCCTTAGCTACGGTCTACACCTATTTGCTCGCTCCTCCATGACACACCTCTCCCGATGGCATATGACTTACAATAACATCTGTCGTTTTGCCTTGGCTGCCCCCCCGTCTCACCCATCACTGCAAGCTTTATGATAATCTCCGCTGGCTCTCTCCAGCCAGGTACCTTTATTTTGGGGTAGGATGTCTCACGGGCAAAGTGATTCGAACCGGCATCCCCTCGGCACTGGCCCAGCGTCTAACACAAACCGACATTTCTCCCTACCCTGTTAGGTCCCAGGCCTCGGAGCGCTCAAAGTCCCCCACCCGGACCTCATGGGGGACAGGGACTTTGCCGCAAGTGCTCCTAGACTCAGGAACTCCCTTCCAGAACATGTCTGATTGGCCTCCTCCCACCAGAGTTTTCGCAAATCCTTGTGGGGCTTCTTAAAACTTGCCTCAGCATGTGAATGCCCTAAGCCTCCCTAGACTAATGTTCTTTGCAGTGACTCTTTCTTGCCTCATACAGGTTGCCTGAAACTGTTTGCTGTATCCTTATTTCTATCTTCAATCCAAGGTACTCCTCAATTTGGGCATAACTGGCAACACCTACACTTGCTGGTTCTGCCTTTATCTACGTGTCTGTAAATGTATGTCTGACCTACCGTCTCCCTGGTGGCGTCCTACTATGATGTTTATAGGCTGCCTTATTGACTTCAGCTCCCCTGTAAAATGAATGAAACCATCCCTTAATGTTGTTATGCTGTCATGTCTAACGAGCACTGTTCTCTGCACTATCCTGTAACACTGTGTGATGTACTTGCATTTACTCCTACCTATTGTTACGCCACCATGATGTACTTTCATTTGTTCTCTGCACTTTTGTAATCGCTGTGTGATATACTTGCATTTTTTCCCTGCCCTATTTCTGCATCACTGTCTGTACTCTCCCGGGTCGTTCCTGAAAATAGGCATAATATTTGTCTAGTGTACTTACCCGGTTAACAAAAGCTAAATAAAATAAATAAATAAACTATGGCCGGGGGGGGCAAAGGACAACCCTGTCCTTGTGGAAAACCAGATAAGAAGACTCCACCAAGAGTGCCTGGAGCTCACTTATCCTTCTCGCAGATGTGACAGCCAACAAGAAGGTGATCATCCATGACAGCTGAGACATCTCACACCTGTGCCTAGGCTCAAACAGCTTTTCCGTGTGAGCACTACCAACACCAGCAGCACATCCCAAGGTGACAGAGTTTCACACACTGGAAGGGACAAGTGGCCCAAGCCTTTAAAAAAGCACCCAACCACCTTCTCCTGGGAATCAGGTTATCAGCCTGCACCCAGCAAACAGAGATGGCTGCCAAGTGCAACTTAAGGTTCATCGTTCACAGGCCCAATTAAGAGAGAGAGACTTATGGTAGTCAAGGATACTCACAATGGGACAGGCAAGAGAATCAAGCTCCCTGTCCTGGCACCAGATTGAGTACCTCTTCTATTTGAATGTGTTGCATTTGCGAGTTGACTCCTTACAGGAAGCCTCCACAATGTGGAGGACATCTTACAAAAGGCCCAAAGCCTAGAACTCTCATACGAACATACGAAGAAGCCAGCAGAAGAAAGCTATTTGGTCTATCTAGTCTGCTCATACTGCAGGGTACACAGCTTGAGCTACTGTCCTTGCCTCCCATTCCCACTCCTGCCATCCTCCCTACCCATGTTCCTTACCTTCCCCCTATGGCTATCCCAGCCTCTCTTGAAGCGGTCCACTGTCTTCAACGAGACCACCTCTTTTGGTAGTGCATTCCAAGTGTCAACCACCCTCTCTGTGAAGAAGTACTTTCTGACGTCCCTCCTAAATCTCCCCCTTCTCCAGCTTAAGACTGTGCCACCTCATGCTATGGTTACCACACAGCTTAAAGAGACCCTCCCTATCCACCTTATTTATCCCTTTCAAGTACTTGAAGGTCCCAATCATGTCCCCTCTCTCTCCTTTCCTACAAGGAGTATATGTTCTGTGCCCTCAACCTCTCCTCATATGCCTTACCCTGCTGAACCACCATCATCTTTGTAGCCCTCCTCTGGACCTTCTCCAGCAGGTTAGTGTCCTTTTTAAGGTGTGGGTACCAGTACTGAACTCCATACTGTAGATGTGACCTCACCAGTGACCCATACAAGGGTAGTATAACCTCCTCTCTCCTACCACTGATCCCCCTAGCTATGCATCCCAGCATCTTGTTTGCCCTTGGTGCTGCTGCTTTCTTACACTGCTTGGAGTGCTTCGGGTCACTAGTGATCATCACTCCTAGATCCTTCTCCTCCTCTGATGCAGATACCAGGACTCCACCCAGGTAGTACTCTATCCTGGAATTCTTTGCTCCAATGTACATAACTTTGCATTTCTTGGCATTGAAGCCAAACTGCCAGATCCCAGACCACCTCCACAGCTTTTCCAGATCATCATATAGATCCTGTATCCCTTCAGCTGTGTTCACTCTCCCACAGAGCTTGGTATCACCCCCGAATACATTTTGCCCTTAATGCCATCCCCAATGTCACTGATGAAGACACTGAACACCGGCCGCAGCACTTAGCCCTGTGGGACCTCACTGCTGACCTCTCTGGTGCCAGATAACTCTCCCCCAAAACCACCCTCTGTGTTCTGTCCCTCAGCCAATTTTCCACCCACCTGGACATCTTATCCCCAACCCCGAGATCCGCCAACTTCCTGATTAATGTCTTACCAGTCAAAGAAGTCAATCAGGTTAGTTTGAAATGATCTCCCCCCCATTAACCCGCTGCCTCAAATTCTGAAGACCATGCTCCTCTAGATTTTCTGAGAGGTGCAGAAAACTGACAGTCCAGGAAGGGGACCTTCCCCTGTTGTCTGGTAAGCAGATCTGGACAGAGAGGCCACCAACAGGGAGACCTGTTGCTGAGGCTGAGGAGGTCCAGGTACCAGAACTGTCTGGACCAGTCTGGGACTATGAGGATCATCCACTACTTGTCCTTCTGGGCCTTAAACCACAACCCTGTGGACCAAGTGGAAGGGAGGGAAGGCACAGAGTAGATCTAGAGATTCAGGGTCTTGCGAAGGCATGTCCCAAACTGTTGGGAGTGAGCACAAAATAGCCTCAGTTTTCTGTTCTCCTAGGAGGCAAAGAGGTCTACCAGAGAGGTACCTCACTGGGAGAAAGCTCCAAATTCAGGGATCACTCGTGCAACATCACTCTGACCAGGTTAAAGTTTCTGCAAGCTGACTGTTCACCACCCCCCCCAACATGGATCACCAGGAGACCTGCACCCAGGCTGTCCATGGGAGTCCAGGTGCAGACAGTCTCCCAACACAAAGGGAGTGTGTTCCGCCCTGCCTACTCAGGCAGAAAATGGCTGTGGTGTTGCCTATCTGAAGCTGCACAGCCTGATCCCTGATTGATGGAACAAATTCTGTCAGAGACAGTTGCATTGCATGGAGCTCCAGTTTGCTGATGTGGTAACGGGACTCCCTGGGTCTCCAAAACCTGTAGGCTCTGTGGTACCCAGGTGTGCATGACAGACTCTGGGTGGACAAATGGGATTCTCTCCTCCAGATCCTGTGGGTTCAGCCACCACTGGATAGAATCCTACTTCAGCTGGGTCACAACTGGCTGGTCCCAGTGACCTAGATGCTGAGACCACTGAAAGCCAAACTGCCACTGCAGCTGGTGCATCCACCAGTGAGTCTAACAAGTCACGTTGGTGGAGGATGCCATGTAACCCAGCAACCACAGGAAGTCCTGGTCAGGGCAAGAATGCAGAACCTGGAAACGATAGGGCAAAGGAAGTAAGATCTGACACCCAGTCCACAGGAGGCAGGCCTTGACCTGCATGGAATCTAGTTCTGCCTCACTAAACTTTATCACCTACAAGAGGATCAGTTCAGACTTGACCGAGTTGAGGGCCAGATCTCTGGACAGCTTGATGGTCTCCTTGGAAGAGACGGCTATCAGCCAGTTATCCCCAGAGAGGGAAACACCCTGGCACCCTTATGCCTCAGGAAGGCCACCACAGCCATGCATTTGGTGAGGATCCTGAGCACACCAGACAGACAGAGGGGCATGACCTGGAACTGGTAAAGTATCCCCTCTGAGCAGAACCAAAGGCACTGGCAATGAAGTGGACAGGCTGGGATGCAGAAGAACGCGTTCTGGTGTTCCAGGAAGCAGAACCACATGTCCCACTCCAGGGATGGTATTAACTGATTCAGAGTGACCATCTGGAATGTGCGCTTCAGTGTGAAATGGTTCACATCATGCAAATCCAGTATGGGGTGCCAGCTCTCCTTCCATTCTGGAACCAGGAAGTACATATACACTCGAGTGCAACCATTTTTTGAACATGCTCCAAGTATATATCCCTGACTGGCAAAGGAGTATGGGACATGGGCTATTGCTCCTCTCGCTAGGAGCTGAGCAACATCTGCCCTTAGAGTGGACAGTGTGTTCTATGACACCCTGGACTCCCAGGGAGTGTGGCATTAGTACAACGGGAGAGCCTCGAAATCTGAAGGCAACCCTCTGCCCACCACTTCTAGCACCCATTTGTCTGAAGTAATGGCAGACCACTGTGGCAAGACGTGGCACAGCTCATCCCTGACTGGAAGCAGGGACAGAGGACTGGACGGGCAGGGTGTGACTCCCCACAAACCATCACTGTGCAGCCTTGCAGGGGGCTCCAGCCGCACTGGCTGGTGGAGCACCACTACCTCTGCTCTCCCCAACACTTTTTGGCCACTGGCTGCCAAACTTGGGTTCTGGGTGCCAGTGCTGATACTGCCCCCGCTGGCCGAGGCTGCTGTGGCTAAAAGAGCCGATACTGGAATGCACTCTTTTTAGCCTTTTTGGTCTTCTGAGAAGAAGAAGAAACAGGATTTACAATGGCACCAGACTTCTCAACGTGAGTGAGATGTCCCTCCACCCCAGGGCCAAAAAGGTCAGTACCCAAGAAGAGGACATCAGCCAATTTGTGTTGGGTATCCATTATAAAGGTGGAAAGCCGCAGCCAGCCCCTGTGATGCATGGCAGCAGCCATTACCATGAAATGGGCACAGGAGTTTACCATGTCCAAGGCCGTCTAGAGCTTGTGTTTATCCAGCGACTGACCCTAGTCCCAGACTAATTTCTCTGACAACTGCTTGTCCACAGGAAAGTGAGGCAGGAGGCCATCTAGCATACCCAGCAAGGGGTGACCAAAGTTAGCCATCATGGCAGCGTAGCTGGCCTCACAGAGACCCAGAGATGTAGCAGTGCAGACCTTTTTCACTGCGTGGTCAATCTTTTTGGACTCTTTTTGTCCTAAGGCTTAACAACATCCCTCTGGCCACCCAATTTACTGAAGGCCAAGTCCAACACCAGACCAGCCGAAGGATGGTTGGAGAACCCAGATAGGAAGCCCATAGAGACTGCATACTTGCAGACTTTGCGAGTGGAGGCTGCCAGACAGTATGCTGGACACACTGCCAAAATGCCAAGTCCAGTCCCAGGATGGCCTCAGCCTCAGGAAAGGCAACCACTGGGGAACTGTTCTTGTCCTGTATGTCAGTGAAGGACCATTAGCTCGCTTCCGAACTGGTTGTAAGGGAACATACATGGATTCCGACACAAGCCAAAGTAAAGCTCCAAAAGACACTGGCCCATGGTCCGCTCCTCGATCGACTCTCAGTCAAGAATGTAAGTCCTGGTGGAAGCCATGGACAACTCCTCAAAGTAGTCAGAGGACTCTTCAAAAACGGACCTTGACAGTTTACCACCATGGACTGGCCTAGTGTCCTTGAACTGTGTGATTTCCACCGACAGCCGGCCTGGTAAGCTGGTAGCAGCATGGGACTCCTTGGTGGGAGTACCAAACAGGGGCTGCAGTGGTGGTGGTTCCATCCAGAATGGTGGAGAAGCAGATGCAGGGGACATCTGCAAGACGTGGAATGACATGGGTATGACTGGCATGTGTCAAGGGATCACAGGCCAGGGGTCAGAGCCCTACCCCACCCAGCAATAGCCCACAGCTGCCAGAGAACTCCTCGTAGCATCGGTGCATCCTGAGTCTACGCCTCTCCTCGCTCAAGGATGAGGAAGCCAAGGAGTGGTGAAGGCAGCGCATTCCACTCAAGTGGCACCTTGACACTGACCTCAACCTGAGGGTTGACACAGACTGGTTTCCTCTAGCGGGTCATGGTAGATCACATGCTTCACCATACTCAGCAAGAAAGTTTTCAGAGAAGTGACCACCAGTAGAGGGCACTACTGAGGTCACCGACTCGTCCACATATTCCCGGGTGAGGACCAGGAGCACCAGGGTCTGCGATATTGACTTTTTGTTAAGCTCCTCTGATAGCCAGTCAACTTGTTCGAGAAAGATCTCGACCACCTACTCAACCAGAGTCAAGGTCAAGAAGCCTGACAGGGGTCCCATGGAACTCTCAACCCAAGGCAGCCTGAACAAGGTCAAGCTGTCAGGAGAGCTGAGGGAGTGGGAAGAACATCTTCTCTCCTGATCCTATGACCTGCGATGGCAGTGCTTGTGCTTATCATGGTGAGATGGGCTGTCGCCAAATGTCTGGGAGGTCTAAACACATTTCTCTAAAATCATCAAAGAATGACCCTCTGATGCTGGCCCCTGCCGGAAGCGGTGCTGAGACAGAAGAGAAACTCACCGCTGCCACTGCTGCTGCCTCTTCCATGACTGCTAGCTGTGCAGTTGACCCTGCAACTGCCAGGGCCTTTTTTTGTGGTCCTCTGGTCATTCTTTTAGTTGACCGAGAGTAAGACATGCCTTCCAGTCTTTGATGGAAGAGGGCAGAATGGTATTCCAGAAGTTGCAGACCACCACGTTGTGCTACGTGTCAAGGCAGTAAAAGCATGTGTCATGTGGCTCAGTGACCGACAGTTTCTGCTGGGACCAGGTGCTGAACTTGAACCCCCGTTTACATTCTTCCATTGTCAATCGTGAAGTGGGCCCAGAAGATGTGAAAATTTTGAAGGAGACTGAAAAGTCAAAGATTTTCACCACAGCGCTTGAATAACTCAGATTCCTTCAACACCACACAGCTGCAGAGGAGGAGACCTGTCCCTTCCAGTGGAAAGGAAGATCTAATGTCACAAGATGGCACCAGAGGATATACCACCCAGTTGGTTGAAGGAGCTTCACTTGAAGATTTCTAATGGACTGTCCATCTCCAAGACGCTGCCAGAGTGTGGATAGTGAACTGTATTCATGCACGTAGAACATTTAATTATTATGCTTTTTAGTTTAAAGCAGCTCTATTTTAGAGCCCAGTCGAAGGTTTTTGGTGAGTACAGGTGACATCCATATTTGTGATGGAAATCAGGGATGTGTGGTTAATACTGATTTTATTGTGAAGAGACTGCTGGATCTTTATCCAGTGTTGTGCTGAGAAAACAGCACGGATTAAGATGGCCCTCACCCAATCAGGTTTCACAATTTTTAAAAGCCATTTTATAATAAGCAATAAAACACAAAGTTTTAAATAGTGGGTATAGCATCGCAGTTTGCGATGCAAACTGACTGGTCATGCGAGTCAAAATGAGGAATGGATCACAAAAAAAGTGCGATTCATTTTCCTGTGTTTTTTTCCGCTGTTTCAATGTGCTTAGAGGGCAAATTCTGGGTGCAGTAATGTCAATCACTTGAAAATGGGCGTCAGTGTCCCCCAAGCCCTATCTGAGAAAGTAAATGGCTGCTGAATCCCACGCCCCCGAAAGAGACAACATAAGGGAGAAGCTGAAAATGTGACCTGTGGAGCATTGAAGATAGCAGAGTGGCTCACCGGCTCCAAGGAGGAAAAAATACATTTTCAAAAGGTGGGTACAACTTTGAGCCAGTATTTATTACAGAACAGCAAGGACAGCAGTAAACGTTTGTTATAGTCAATAATCGGGTAGGGACTTTCAACTTTGGGACTTTGGCTTTGTTTCTCTCTGTGCAACTAAGTGTTTCCCCCCCCCATGGCTACCTCAGTTGCTACGCTCCACTGTTTCAAAGAGGACTGAGAGATGTTTTCTTTGTTGAGACCCTCACGCTGGCAGCAACTGTTCCTGGGCATGGAAGCCAGCGAGTCAGGACAGGTCCAGGCTTTTACTCATCATCACTACAGCCCCTGGCCTGCCGAGATCCGATCCAGATCAGAATTCTCAGACTGCCTCCTTGCCTGGATGCAGCTGTTCCCCCAACAGGTCTCATCATGGCGAAATCACTGCAGGCAAATGCCTCCCCTCCTCGTCTTTTCTGATGGTAGTGCACAAGTTTGGGGGGATGCTTCAGAGGCAGTGCTTGATTTTGAGCAACTTAGTATGATGATCGGGTACTCCAGCATGGCTGTGCCTGTGAGGGATGGCCATTTAGCAGCCAGAACAGTTGCGAGTTCCATGAAGTTTGAAGCTGACGGATCCCTCAGTATCTTGAGACCTGAGCCAGAAGTGTGTCCGGGGGCACTTAATGAGCTGCCATCAGAACTGTAATGTCCTCTGGGCCCTGCCACATGGAGGGAGGGGTTCTGTGTGAAGCAAAGTCTGTCTGTGCCCTGCTGCCTGAAAGCTAATCTTGGGCTGTTGTTCCCTGGGCCTTCAGACATGCCACATGGGGGGAGGGAGGGATTTGTAAAGACCGACTCTGTACCCACCACCTCTAACTCTGCCTGGAGACGTCAAACCGCTGACTACCCAACAATGTCAGAGGAAAGCCTGGGAAAGACTGTGATCCTTTCGGTGCCCTTTGAAAAGCCTGTGGGGTTGATAGATTTTTCCATCATTAGCCCTGCTGGCTAGTGGCTGAAAAAGTTACAAACATATGAAATTGTCAGCAGAAACACGCCACAACTGTCTATCTAGTCTGCTTGTATGTGCAGCTCCCTTCAGATCCTTGGAGCTGCCCCCCCTTCCCTACTCCTCCTACAGTCATCCACCCCACCCCATACATTCTCACCTCCACTTCCTGTAACTGATTTCTCCCAGTCTGATTTTCTTTTTCACACTGTCTCTCCTCACCCCCCCCCATGAAGCTGCCCACTGTATTCACAACTACCACCTCCTCCGGCAACTCATTCAACCCCTTTACCACCCTTTCCGTGAAAAAGTGTCTCCTCATCTCCTTCTTAAATCTACTCCCCACCAGCTTCAGGCTATGCCCCCTTGTAATACCCACCTTTCTTAGACTGAAAATACCCTCCAGTCGAACTCTGTTTATACCTTTGCGGTACCTGAAGGTTTCAATCATGTCCCCACTCTCTTTCCTGTCCTCCAGGGAGTACATATTGAGCTCCCTCAGCCTCTCTTCATATGTTTTGTCCCCCATACCCTGGATCATCTTGGTTACCCTCCACCTTCTTTAGATGAGGACACCAAAACTGCACACAGTACTCCAGGTGCAGTCCCACCAGAGACCTGTACAGTAGCAGAATAACGTCTTCCCGTCTCGAGGCAATTCCCCTGGTGATGCAGCCCAGCATTTTCTTAGCTTTGGCTGCTGCCTTACGGCAGTACACATAGTGCTTCATGTCACCCCTGACCAACACTCCAAGGTCCTTTTCCTCCTCTGAGATGGTCACCTGTACCCCAAAAGCCAGTATTTGGCCCCTGGGTTCCTGGCTCCTAGGTGCATTACCTTGCACTCCTTGGCATTGAATCCTAACTGCCAGATGCCTGTCCATTTCTCCAGCCGAGCCAGATCTTCCTTCAATTCTTGTCTCCCCTCCAATATATCCACCCTCCCATAGAGCTTGGTATTGTCTGCAAAAAGGCAGCTCTTGCTTTTGATGTCCTCAAATAAAAATGTTGAACAGTACAGGTCAGAGTACAGAGCCCTGTAGGACCTTGCTGGTTATTTTTTTATTTTTTTAATTTATTAAATTCTCGGATTACAAATACCTTTGAGCAGAAACTGCTCATTTACAAAGGTTCCACGTCAGAGGATGAGGGGCAACATACATACAGAGGTAGTAAAAGAATGCACAATAAACAAAAAAAATATACAATAACAACACACTTTGAGATAATATGCATACAACAAGCAGCTTGAGTAGGCAGCCGGCTGAGGTAACAATAAGAGATAGAGGACACAAGAAGCAATTAATACTGTAGGCAGGCGACCGGGTGGGGGGTGGGAGAGAAGTAGAGCAGACTAATGGGCCACTGTCAGTAGGTGGTGAAAATGTCTTGTACCAGTGGAGAAGGGAAGCAGGAAGGGAGTCACAAAAAAGGTTAAAGGCCTAGGACTGGATAGTTTCCCCCCTACCATCACTCTCTAGTTCCTATCCCACAGCCAACTCTCTACCCACCCTAGCAGTGTGTCTCCTATACCCAGGTCTCTCAGCTTGCTGATCAGATAGCCGTGAAGCACCGAAATCGAATGCCTTGCTGAAGTCCAGGTACAGGACATCCAAAACCTGCACCCTGTCCAGTGACCTTGTAACCAAGTCGAAGATGTCTATCACATTTGTTTGACAGGATCTCCCCCTGACAAACCCATGCTGCCTGTCATCCTGGAGACCATTTACCTCAAGGAAGGACACCAGCCTTTCCTTAAGAATGGTCTCCATCGCTGGACACCACACCTTGTGCCACGTTGGTGATCCAGGTCTGAGGACTGCTCGCTTCTCTTGAGGAGGGAGGGACTGCCGTCCCGCTTGTTGATCGCCTGTAGCGGTGGCTGGAGGGGTGATAGGGGTCGGGACGTTGCCGATGTCGGTGGGTAGGTGGGAGGAGAAAACTGAGGAGATAAATGGAGCTGGTAGGCTCCATGATAGCCACTAGTGCCCATCCATCCAGCCCCGAGATCTGGATGTTGGTCTCGGGGAAGGGGAAAGTGACCCATCGCCTCAGCTCTGTCACAGGGTGTAACCCTTGGGAGATCACCAGGAGGGTCGGGCGGGGAACGGTGGGGCCGGAGCCACCTACCAGGCTCCCGGAGGAAAAATAAATAATAGGAAAAAAAAAGAATGGTCTCCATCAACTTACCCACTATCAAGGTAAGGCTAACCGGCCTGTAGTTACCCAGCTCATCCCTGGGACCACTTCTGTGGAGTGGTACCACATGTGCTGTCCTTCAGTCCTGGGGTACACTCCCTGTCTCCAGTGAGGTGTTAAACAGGTCCAACAGGAGTAGTGCTAGTACCTCCGCCATCTCTCTCAGGACCGTCGGGTGTACTCCATCTAGCCCAGGAGCCAGGTCCACCCTTATTTCTCTCAGTCCCCTTAAGACCCTCTCAACCCCAGTCCCTTCATTATATTACTCCCCACCCCCAGGTCAACCCCCAACCATCCCATGTGTCACGGGCCCATTCAGTTCCCTAGTGAAGACAGAGCAGAAGTACTCATTTAGAGCCTCAGCCTGTTCCTCACCCTTTTCTGCCAACCCTCTCCCTCTTTATTCTTACTATCCCATCCCTTCTGTAACGGAAAAAGTCCTTTTCCTCATCCTTAATCCCCTGCACTAGTCTCAGTTCTTTCACAGATTTGGCTGCCCGGATCTCTTTCTCTGCCTCCCTGGCTTTCACTGTGTAAACCTGTCTGTCTTCTTCCCTCAAGGTACGCTTGTATGTCTGAAAGGCCATCCTCTTATCTTTCACTTTGCCTGCTACCTTCATGCTAAACCAGTTAATTCTCTTTGCCTTAGGAGTTCTTTTTACAAGCCTTCATGCACGTGTCCATGGCCTCTATTAATCCTACTTGATGACAGACCATTTCTGATCCATATCCGTCTCTGGTCTGAGCATCGCCAGTGTCCCTCTAGAATGTTTCCCATTTTACTGAAGTCCGCCTTCCTGAAGTCCACTACTCCAGTTTCAGACTTGGCTACTTCCTTCCCTATGCTGATGTAAAACCACACTGTGCAGTGGTCACTGCCTGCAAAGGGATCTCGCACTTCTACCTCCTGGACCTGCTCCCCATCTGATAGTACTAGGTCTAGTATAGCCCCTTCCCTAGTTGGCTCTGTAACTCCCTGTGTTAGGAAACACTCCTGTACAGCATTCAGGAGAAGCTGCTCCCTATGACAGGAGGCAGCTGGGGTGGCTCCAGTCAACCCGAGGTAAACTGAAGTCTCCAGCTATTACAGTGTTCCCCTTCCCTCCAACCTTCCTGATCTGGTCTGCTAGCTCCCTGTCCAATTCCATGTACTGTGAGGGTGGTCTGTGCACCACCCCCAAACAAATCTTTCTCCCACTGGAGTTTTGTAACATTACCCATAAGGCTTATGCCAAGCCCTCCTCCCCTTCCTCACTAACGCACAGTATCCCTTCCCTTATATACTGTATAATACAACTGCCCCTCCTCTCCCTTTTCCTCTGTCCTTCCTCAGCAATTGGTACCATGGAATCTCGAGGTCCCAGTCATGGTACTGTGTTGCCCATGTCTCTATGATGGCAGCTATAGCCACCTCCCCTTCTGCCATCACTGCCTGCAGGTCTGCTGTCTCATTGGCCAAACTCCTTGCATTTAAGGACATTGCCATCCAGTATGCCCCATTCCCCTCTTTGCTTCTCGTCAATCCTTGGTGTCCCTCTTCCTTCCCTGCCACTGCTATCCTATTTCCATGCCCATACCCCTCCATTTGAATTCCTACTAGTGGGGGGAGGCCCTGAGGCACCCCACTCTTGGTGCCGAGTGCCCTGCCTTCTACTGCCCCCCTTCCTCAGTTTAAATGCAGCTCTTCTATCAATTATCTCTCCAGCTTGTCTTTCAGGACCCATGTGCCTTCCATAGTTAGATGTAGCCTATGTGGTGCAAATAGGTCCTTGCGCTCCCAGGACCTACCCCAACCTCCCACCAGTCCGTACCCATTTGCCTCGCACCATCCCCCCAGCCATGAGTTAAATTACTCTATCTTCCACTTTCTAACAGTGCTGGCCCTTGGGACTGGCAGTACCTCCAAGAAAGCTACCGATTTTCCTACCCCTTGCAGCTCTCCCCCAGCTCCTGGAACCTTTCCTGCACCACCTTCACCTTGTATCCTGCCAGATCATTGGTGCCCAAAAGGATCACAATCTCCTAGCCCACACACTTTGGTATAATAGCTCCCACCCTCCCTGCCATCATGCCTGGCATACATTCCACCTTCCTGTTCCTCATGTGTTTGTTTCTCCCATCTCCCTATGCATCCCAGTATCCCCCAGCCCTCCTCACTGCCTTCTCACATTGCTTGCTTAACTTTAGGTCATCTGATATGACAACCCCAGGTCCCTTTCCATTTTTGTTGTTGTTAATACCCCTCCTCCCATGTCCTCTTCCCTTGGGTTTTTGTTTCCCAAGTGCATTACTTTGCACTTCTTACACTGAATCTAAGCTGCCATAGTTTTGACCATTCCTCCAACTTTGCGAAGTCCCTTCTCATCCTTTCCACTCCTCCCCGTTGTGCATCAACCCTGTTGCAGATCTTTGTGTCATCTGCAAAGAGGCATACTTTTCCTTGCAGTCCCTCTGCAATGTCACTTATAAAGACATTAAAAAGGACCAGACCCTGTACTGAACCCTGCGGTACCCCGACAGTAACCTCCCTTTCTTCGGAGTGGACTCCGTTTACTATTACCCTCTGTGTCCTGTTGTCCAACCAATTTTTTACCCAGGGAACCACTCTGGGACCCATTCCCAGGCTAATTTCTTTATTAATCTTTTGTGTGGGACTGTGTCAAATGCCTTGCTAAAGTCTAGGTAGGCCATGGCCACAGCCCCTTCCTGGTCTACTACTTTGGTCACGATAACTATATACCAGAAAAACCAGAGATTAAAGTAAAATACAGGCCTACCTGTCTTGAAGAACAGGCCCCATTCGAGCCGTACGACTGCTACTCATGGACTCCAACATTGGACACCAGGTTCACTATTACATCTCATGGTCTACTATTCCTGAAAACATGTCTTAAAAACAGAGAAACGTTTAGTTAAAAAGCATCCAAATGGACTGCTGGCACATCAACGACACAGGGCCCCGTGTCTCCTAGAGCCCTGCTTTTACAGATCAGTGGCTTGTATGCCCAGGATGCAGAGGGTGAAATTGGCACCAACCCACTAGCTAAATGCTGCTAGATTTTGAATCAGGCTTTTGTATTTTCCTTTAACTAGTCCCCTGGACTTGTACTGGAGAAGGTAACATTTCAATAAAGTATACCAGCTGGGCCAGTGGAAGGGTCTGTGCGGCAAGTGGATTTTCCAAGTCACTAGTCCTGTTGGCTGCAAAATTTACCTCTGGGATGTCTTAGGCTTGTGTACAATACCTGTGTTTTATCAGGCTTGTCATTTAAAATACTCATCTTTGGACAGTGAGAGGAAGATTAATCTAATTAGAGATGGGAACAAATTACAAGCCCATTTGAGTCTAGCAGTATCACTTTAACTAAAACAGTGTTAGATTTTCATGGCTTCTAGGGAGCAGAAAATCATATTTCCTGATCATGGAACCAACTGTGCATACAACAAAAAACTGGAGGCATAAATCCTCTTTTTATATTTCGGTCCGTTATCCGCTTTCACATTGAACTACTTACTGTTCCATCTCCCGTTTAGCTTCTTTTGAAACAAAAGCCTTGATGTAGTGCCTCGTATCCGAAATGTGGACAGCAGCAGCAGGGCAGGATGGCTCATCAGTTTGTTTCTCCATCAGATTAACGAACTAGTAAACAAAAAGAGACGCCAATAAAAAAGCAGAGAAGGCAAGTCATTTGCATAGAGAGATCATATGGCTGTCCTTTGCTACAACATTTTTACATAGGATGTAGGAATGAATACCTCAAGCCTATTTGATTCACTCCCCAGACACTCTGTGGACATAGCCCAAAATCTCTCTCTCCTCCAGGTGCTGGTTCCATTGGACCTTGAAAGGATCTACACTGTCTGCTTCCATTTTACTGCAATACAATTTTTACACTGGAGATAACCTAATTTATTATTTATTTAAATTTTGGTGACCAGGTAGGCCCACTGAGACCATAATGGTCCCTTTTTCAGGGGCGACCCGGGATTAATTACAGGCAACAGTATAATAAACGTAGGAACACTTCAAGGGAAATTGAGCAATACAGACATTACAATCAGGACATACTGTACGATCTCAGGCAGGTTAGGTATGACAGAGGGTTAACATGAAGGGTAAGAGATTCACAAGAATGACAGACTACATAATGATTCATTGAATGGGACATTTTTGACATTTTCACACAAATTACAGCTACAAGTGTCTCAGTCAGCAAAAAAAAAAAAAAAGGTCCAATAATGGTAGTAAAGGCATGCCAGGCAGGAGACAGTAGCTACAAGTATAGTCCACTGTACTGGTCCTCGACGGTAGCATGCACAGAGGCTGAGCCCCAATAGGTAGGTCTTGAGGCTTTTTTTAAAGACCCCAAGGGAGCTGCAGTCTTGAAAATTACTAGGAAGGCCATTCCAGAAGGATGGAATGTAGGTCCCAAAAGACCGAGAACCTTGACATGTCCGGACTCTAGGGATGTGAAGGAGTTGCCGATCAGAGGACCTTAATGTTCTTCCAGGCTGTTTGAGCAGTAAGGTGTAACTCAGACTAGGAGGGGGGGTTTGTTTGTAGAAGCTTGCAGGCAAGACATAGGGAAGAGAACACCAGTATGTCCTCAAGGGAGGGCCAATTTAGTGAGTGCAATACTTTACAGTGGTATTCTAGAGGCAGGGAACCCAGGGCAAAGTGCCAGACTTTATGGTACAGCTTTCCTAGTTTTTGCATCTCTGTGTTTTGTAGCGAGTGTAGCACTGGGGCCCCAGAGAATAGGGCTGGCAGGAGCATGCCAGTGGCTATCCTTAACTTAGATGTCCGAGTGAGAAAAGGGCTTGGACAATACAAGAGACCAAGCTTCTGGTTTAAGATCTTGGTTAGTTGATCAACAAGTACCTTGAAGGAACAGTCTTGATCAATACACATGCCTAGGTATTTAATGCAATCCACAACCTCTATAGGATAACCACTGGACAGGCGGGGGGGGGGACAGTAAGCATGATCTATCAGGGCCTAGCTTTTTGGGTCCAAATAGGATGGCTTTGTTTTGTTTTTTTTTACATTGAGGGACAGCCGATTTGTCTAGAACCAGTTTTCCAATATGGAGAGGTCATGGTTCGGAAGTTGATTTAGCTGTGCTGCATCCGAAGCAGATCTATACAGTACAGCATCATCTGCATAAAGGGTCACCTTGGCTCCTCCACAGTGCTTAGGTAAGTTATTGATGAATAGGGAGAATAGAAGGGGCCCCAATATTGAACTTGGGGGACTCCTTCAGAGATGGAGTGCTTGTCTGACTTCTCCCCCATCCATCTGACTATTTGAGATCTACTATTCAGGTAATCAGTGAACCACTGTGCTGAGTGGTTGTCCAACCCAAGGGATCTGAGCTGCGAGATGAGTATTTGATGGTCCACCAGATCAAAGGCCTTGGTAAGGTCTATGAAGATTGCACCAGTTAGTTGGCCTTTGTCTTGGGCTGCAAGGATGTCTGATGTAAGGCTAACCAAGGCAGTATCAGTGCCATGTCGTTTTCTAAACCCGTGTTGTCAGGGAGTAAGGAAGTTATGTTGTTCAACATATTCCGGGACTTGTTGGTACACAATTCTCTCAAGCATTTTGTTTAGTGTGCAGAGTATGGAAATTGGTCTGCAGTTCTCGACCAGCTCACTGGGCCCCCCTTTGGGGACAGGGGTAACCAGGGCAGTTTTCCAGGCTGTGGGAACTTTCCCTTCCATCGGCAACCTATTAAATAACCACATGATTGGTGTGCGGGTTTAAATAATACACTGCTGCAAAATGGCTCATGGGTGTGGTAGTATTAGGCAATGCGGCTTCAATTCCACTTGCTATCTGACTGGCATCCTGTATGAAACTACCAGGACAATCTTGAAAATAGAGTTTAGTAACAATTATACAATGGTGTGTGAAAATCCTGTAAGCTCATTGTTCAAAACATGTCACATGATCTTGGGTAAAGTAAGCAAGACACAACAGGGTGTGTGTTAGACACTAACACACGGCTAGGAGGCATGAGTCCACAGGCCGAGTGCGTCCAGCCTCCTAGCTGTGTATTAAAGTGTCTAACACACACACCAGGGAGTAGCTTATTGCGCTTATAAAATGGTCATTAAAACTATACATGGTTTTGACAAAAATAATTATACTAAGTAGTTAAAAACTTAAAACCTTTATCTTTATTATACGTAAAAGTAGTCCCTCTGCCTTCAGTTTACTGTTTTTTTGGTTTTCTCTCTCCTGGGCTGGTCTCCGGGCATCCTTACTCCTGGGGCTGCTCCTCCTGATGACAGTGATAGGCAAGTCCAGAACTACAGCGGGGGCATAAGAAGCCCTCCACTTCCGGATACCACCAGTCTACTTCCTGCCTTTGGTGAAGCAGGTACTCTGCAGCAGAGCCCTGTCACTCGTGGCAGGGCTGAAGATTACTTTTCAGCAAGAATCGAGAGTCATTGGGCAACCTGTAAGTGAAACTTGCTCAGGGGAGGTAGCCTCGGTGAGATCCAGCTTTAGCCTTGCACGCTACACAGGCTGTTCTCACCTATCGACGGCTGACAGGCTAGCTGTTTTTCCCGCACCAGCACCCCACAGGGACAGTGCTGGGGAGAGGAAAAAAGCACGATCGCTTCAGGGCCCATCACGATCACTACAAAGGCTCCAGTGGTATGTTTAACGGCCGTTTAGCGGTCGGAGCATTGAAAGACCACTCCCGCTACCTCGCTCAGGGGTTTTTTTTGCCAAAATGAGCTCAGGGGCTAGCGCTTCATGCATAGGTGGACTTATTCATCCGAACTCCAGGTTCATTGTGCCCCCCCAGCCTCAGCGACTGGTGCAGAAGAGCCAGGCTACAATTAAAGGGGCCATTACCCCCCCCAGCCAATTAATTTGAAGGTTGGCTTGTGTGTAGAAGACAGGTATTTAAAGGGACCAGGCTACAAATGTAGAAGACAGGCATTTAAAGGGGCCAGGCTGCAATTAAAGGGGCCATTGCCCCCCCCCCAGCCAATTAATCTGAAGGTTGGCTTGTGTGTGTGCTGCACTTGGAAGCAGTCCTGGTTTTGTTAGCGGTCCTGGTTTTGTGTCTCGGAGGGACTTTTTACTGTAGCCAGAAGGGACCTTTTCAGCAGCTGAAAAGGGGCGTATAGATCTGTTTGTTTACCCACTCTGACCCCACAGCAAGGAAAAACCATAGAAGATGGCTTCAGAAAAATCAAGTCAAGGGAAAAATTGCCTGCTCTGCAAGTCCCCTCTCTTGATTACCTTTGCTGGCTCACTCTGCCTCACATGTGAGAAGGCAGCGGCGGCTAGCGGGGTCAGCACAACGGACACTAGTTAGTTGCAGGCAAATGGACAGGAGAGGCCTGACCAAACACAATCAAACATTCCAGAAAGGTCCGACCGGCTTACTGAGTGGGGAGCTATATCCAGGAACCCGCCCCATCCCTTGACCCCGAGCTCATAGATAGGTTAAACAGAGCCTTTGCTATGGACCCTTCTTCCTTTGAGTGGCACCCTCCGGGGTCACCTGATGCGAGACAACACAAGAAAGCCAGGAGAAAAAGGACCCCCACCTCATCCTCTTCTGACAAAGGGGGGGCCTTCCTCTCGCCGCTCCCGCCCCAAGAAAAAGTTTAGAGAAGAGGACAGATCTCCAGAGGAGGACAGTCACCATCATTTTAGCCACAGGCGCAGAAAAGGTCTCATTCAAGGAGCAGAACAAGGGGCGGACATAAGGGCAGACATCACAGGGGGTACTCCACGGGCTCCTCAGGCGACAGCTCTTCCACCAAAGAGGGAGAGATAGTAGATTCCTCGTCCGACCCTGACGACTCACCGTCCAGAAATTTCGACCTTGATGACCTAGACTTCTTTATCACGAAGGTCATATCCAAGATTCACCTCGGTCCCCCCCTCCCCCACCAGTCTCTACACAGCCAAAAACAAGCTTTCCGCCTGGCGTCCGCCTCTAGACCTGCTACAGCTTTTCCCATCCCTCCCGCCATTGAGAACTTGCTAAAGGAAGAATGGCAGTGTCCGGAGCGTGCTTTTCCAGTTCCCAAACGGATATCCAAACTTCTGAAGTTTGACAAAAAACAATCAGAGAAGTGGCTAGACTGCCCCAGAATTGACCCACTGATTTCCAACCTGACCAAGAAAACCATCATCCCAGCCGAGGGAAGGGCTTTGCTAAGAGACCCAGTGGACAGAAAAGTGGACTCATCGCTCAAAAGAGCCTTTCAAGCCTCAGCAACGTCCCTTAAGGCCGCGACGGCAAACCTATTCTCCGCCAGAGCAGCCTTATCCTGGGCATCGGATTTAGCGTTTCAGTTCGCAGAAGATCCAGACAAGAATTCTCACATTATCCAACAACTACAGTTAATGGGGTTGGCCTCCGCCTATGCGGCGGATGTGTCAGAAGAAGCAGTCTGTTGTGCCACACGGACCATGTTTTACCAAACCTCGGCTCGTTGCAACCTATGGCTCCAGGCATGGCACGCGGATGCTTCCTCGAAGAGCCATTTGGTGAATGCACCATACGAAGGCAACCTCCTGTTCGGGTCTGCACTAAAGGAGGCGGTGAAGGAATTGGGTGAAACCGCAAAAGTGCATATGCCACAGTCCAGGAGCAGGGGCAAAGCCTGGCCTTCAGGCACAAGGCGTATTTTTCGTGACAGAGGTTTCCAAGGGTCAGAATTCCAGTTCTTCAGAAAAAGGCCATGGTTCTCCCGGACGCCAGCGATCTTTCAGGGGAGGTGGATCAGGTGGAGGGGGGAATCTCAGGGATACAGGATCCAGCAACAAGAAAGCAAAATGAGGAAATGCGGGCTCTTCCTCGAGTAAGGGGCAGACTTTCAGATTTTCTCGAGGAATGGGTCCAAACAACGTCGGACAGATGGGTGTTAGACATTATCCGCCAGGGATACTTAAAAGAATTCGAGTCCAAGCCTCCATTACCACATGTGGTACCCTCGCTATTTCAAACAACTCATCCAAAAGGTAAGTTACACTGCAGGCCATCATGGATCTTCTGTAAGCTGGGGTTATCAACAAAGTTCTCAAAAGTTCAACCGGGGTCTACTCTCTGTTTTTCATTGTGCCAAGCGCAGGGGTCACAGACCAGTCCTAGACCTCAAGTTCCTAAACCGCTTTGTGCACAGCAGACTATCTAAGATGGAAACATTGACCTCGATTGCCAAGGAAGTCCTGCAAGGAGACATGCCAGGAGTGGACTGGAGCACCCCAACAACCAGGAACAGAAAGGAGCAGGTACTGCTGATGCCTTCCAGGAGAGCTTCCTGCTGCAAATGGTCAGTCAGAACCAAGCAGGTTAGGGAATACCCTTGACCTTGTGCTGGCAAATGGGGACTCTGTGAGAGAACTTATAGTGGAGGAACCAGCTGTCAGGGGAGTGACCCCACTCAGCATGGCTCACATTGGATCATGGGCAAGGAAGGAGGGAATCTGCACAAGAGTGCTGGATTTCAGGAGGGCCGACTTTGGGAGGGTGGGGAAATGATAAAGGGTACCTGGCCAGAATTCAGTCTAGTATGGACACTAACCAGAGGTGGGAGCTCATAAAGTTGGGATAGTGGAGCATCCAAACCTGCTGCAAGCCCAGAGCAGAAGGCTAGGGCTAAGAAACCAAGCTGGTTGGAGCAAGGAGGTCATGGAAAGGTAAGGAGGAAAATATGCTTTTAGGAATACAAGAAAAGAGGGAGGGGAGGACAGGAGGCACTTGACAGAATCAAGGAGGTGACAAGGGCAGTAAGTGTGAGTCAAAGCATCTACGGGAACTCAGGCTGGCACAAGACATTAAGAAGGAGGAGAGACTTTTGGCTACATCATGGAGAAAAGGAGCTGTAAGGACCACATAATAAGGATTAGGAAGGAGGGGGTTGGTGAAGCAGGGTGCTGTACGGCAGAAGCACTAAATGAGTACTTAGCTCAGTATTTACTAAAGAGAAAGGGGGTGACACCTGGGGTGGAGAAAGGCAAAGTAGGAGGTGGTACATATGGGGAAATCATGGGAGGGTTCTGGTGGCTTGGCATTGAGGTGACAAGGCGGTGGTCTGGATGGCATCCACTCGCTGCACTGAAGGAGCTGGGAGGTCCTTAGGACTCAAGACTATTTAATGGCTCCCTCCATTCTGGGTACCTGACTGGGATGGTTTGGTGCCCTCCAGAGTGCCCCATGATGAACCGAAACCAGACCAGGAGCCTGATCCATCATGGTGCTAATGGAGACTATCCTGAAGGAGAGGCGTGGCCCCTAGAGGTTGAAGACCAGACAGCAGACAGTGGTTACACGGCAGATGCCAAACCAACCTAGTCAGTTCTCAGTGACTTGCATCAGGCACTGGACAGGGGGCTGCAGTGATGTCTGTATCTGACTTCAGTAAGGCTCACTTGGTGCATGGAAGGCTGGAAGGGTTAGCACAGGGGTGGTAAAGCTGGTGAGATGGGTAGGAACTAGCTGCAGGAAGGCAACAGGGTGGTGGTGGTGGCCTCACACCCAAGGGCAAGACGAGCGGTGTTCCACAGGGCTCAGTGTTGGGACCAGTGTTGTTTGGGATATTCATTGCAAATATCATGGGACATCAAGAGCAAGATCAGTCTGTTTGCTAATGATACCAAGGTAGGCGAGTGGTGGATGACCTAGGGGATGGCAGGGTTGCAGGATAATCTGGCAAAGCTTGAAACCTGGTCAGACACCTGGCAACTGGGGTTTAATGCCAAAAGTGAAGGTGCTGCATTTTGGGATGAAGAACCCAAGGAGGAGTTACCAGCTAGGGGAGTGCAGCTAGCCCAGACAGAGGAGGAGAAGGATCTGGTGTGTTCATTACAGGGTCAATGAACAACTCGGCACAATGTAGGAAGGCAGCTGTAAAGGCCAACAAAATGCTGGGTTGTATTGCAAGGGGTATATCCTCTAGGAGGAGGAGGTGATTCTGCCACTGTATAGGTCATTAGTTAGACCACACCTGAGTACTGCATGCAGTACATGGCGCCTGTATTCTGAAGAGGGACATTAAGTTACTGGAGGGGGTGCATTGCATGGACAAGATGATCAAGGGGCTGGGGACTTATCATACGAGAGGAGGTTGAAGGAGTTGAACATGTACTCACTGGAGGAGAGGAGGGACAGGGTGACATGATTGAAACCTTTAAATACATGAAAGGAATAAACAAGACGGGTACAGAGGGGCTGTTCAAAGTAAGGGAAGGGAGGACCACCAGGGGCCATGATATGAGACTGGAGGGAGGAAGGTTCAGGAGGGAGATGAGGAGACACTTTTTTACAGATAGGGTGGTGGCAGGGTGGCATGCGTTACCTGCAGAAGTGGTATGCAGTAGAACAGTGGACTGCTACAAAAGGGGATGGGACAGGACAAGGGGGAGTGTTAATGAAGGGGAAGGGTGGAAGGGAGGGGCAGCTACAGAATAAGGGGTGCTAGCTGCACATTTGAGCAGACTTGATAGACCTCTAGGCCTTTATCTGCTGGCAAATTTCATAAGTTCGTATGTTCATCCATAGACCTACAAGATGCCTATCTGCATATCCCGATTCACAGCAGGCACAGACAGTTCCTGAGGTTCAAGCTGGGCAATCGTCACTTCCAATTCAAGACTCTCCCATTCAGACTGTCCTCAGCCCCAAGAACCTTCTCGAAGGTCCTGGTAGCAGTAATAGCCCACTTACGGAATCGAGGGATCCAGCTATTCCCTTATCTGGACGACATCCTCATCAAGGCTCACAGCTCAACCAAGCAGTATAGGCAGTGGCGGATGTAGTCCAGTGCCTCACGGCTCACGGTTTTCTAATCAACCGGAAGAAGAGCTCCCTAATTCCGAGTCACAGCCTGAGCCACCTGGGAGTGGAATTCAGGACACAGATCAACAAGGTATTCCTCCCCGACTCAAAGTTCAGGGACCTGTTAAAACTCATCAGCAAATTCCAAAGGAGCAATCAACTGCCGGCTCAGTCCTTTTTACAACTTATCGGGACTCTAGTATCCCTGGCAGACTCAGTTCCATGGGCTCTGGGACACATGCGGCCCATTCAGACTCACCTGCTCAAGCTGTGGTCCCAGTCCAGCCACCCTCGGCTCCCCTCATCCCAGCATCACAGCAGGTAAAAAGCACCCTCGCATGGTGGTCTCGGAGAAAAAAACGTGATGAGAGGTCGAGACCTAGGCCATCCGCGTCAGATAAGGATCACAACAGACGCAAGCCTCAGGGGGTGGGGGGCTCACCTACAACAGACATCAACCCAAGGCAAGTGGTCCCTGACGGAATCAAGGTACAGCATAAATGTCCTAGAGATGAGAGCAGTTTGTATGGCCCTAAAGCACTTAAATCAGCAAGTGCGCCCCAGGGATGTGCTGATTCTAACAGACAATCGAACAGCAATGGCTTACATCAACCACCAGGGCGGCACACGAAGCACAAAAATGCTTCGGGAATCCCTTCTCCTTTTCCACTGGGCAAAGAAGCACCTGGCAAGCATAAGGGCAGTGTATATACCAGGTCAGGAGAATATCACAGCAGACTGGCTAAGCCGCAAGGACATTCTCCGGGGGGAATGGGAACTGAAGGACGCAGCCTTCCAGCTCCTTGTCCAGAAGTGGGGCAATCCACAAGTGGATCTGTTTACATGCCGACAAAACTCAAAGGTTCAGCAGTTCGGCTCCCTAGCCAGAGACGACCTAGCAATAGCACAGGACGCCTTCTCCCTAAACTGGGGTCGCCTCGGCCTCCTGAACGCTTTTCCTCCGATCCCACTTCTCTTCAGGGTTCTGCACAAAGTGGTCAGAGACAAGGTGGAAATGATCCTAGTCTGTCCCAGGTGGCCATGCCACCCCTGGTTCCCTCTACTCATTCAGCTGTCAAAGGCACAACCTTTTGTTTTCCAGCCCTCCTCAGACCTTCTCCATCAGGGTTCGGTCCTGCACCACAATCTGAGCAATCTATCCCTCTCGGTTAGGAGATTGAGCAGGAAAAGTTCAAAGAGTAAGGGTACACTGATCCAGTCATCGAAATGATGGTCAACTCCCGACGCGCTTCATCCTCCAGGGTGTATTATAGGAAATGGAGAAGATTCTTATTCTGGCTCCGCTCCAAGGGCACTCAGGATCATCCAATAACCCTCCCAGTCCTTTTGCAATTTCTGCACAAGGGATTCGACAAGATCTTGCAGCCAGCCACCTTGCAAGTTCAAGTTTCGGCACTGGGGGCACTTTTGTTCGCAGACTCAGGGGATACGCTGGGGTCTCACCCTCATGTCAGGAGGTTTTTAAGGGCAGCAACGCTAAAACACCCACCAATTAAGCCAATTGTTCCACCTTGGAAACTTAATCTGGTCCTCAAGGCCCTCACAAAAGCACCATTCGAGCCCTTGAAGGAAGCATCAGTCATGCATCTTACTATGAAGGTGGTTTTTCTGGTGGCCATCACATCAGCCAGCAGAATCAGCAAACTGGGGGCGCTGTCAGACCAAAGAGCCCTATACAGTTTTTCACCCGAATTCGGTGGTACTGTGACGGATCCAGGCTTCATCAAGGTCATGTCTCTCTTCCACTGCAACCAGGAGCTCGTACTTCCTTCTTTCTGCCCTCACTCCAAAAGAAAGAGAATTTCACACCTTAGATCCGAGGAGAGCAATCAGAATCTATATTAAGAGAACAGACACTTTTCTGAAAACATCAAGCTTTGTTTATTTTGACCGTGAGATCAAATATGTGTAAAAAGCATCAAAAGACTCTATAGCCAGATGGATTAGATCAGTAATCATCACGGCGTATGACAAGGCGGGAGTATCTCAGCCTGGACCAGTGAGAGCCCATTCCACCAGAGCGATGGCCACGTCATGGGCAAACTTCAGAGAGGCACCTCCAGCAGACTTATGCAGAGCAGCCACGTGGTCATCCATTCATACCTTTACTAAATTTTACAAACTGGATGTCATGTCCTCGGCAGAAGCATCCTTTGGCCGCTGAGTGCTTCAGTCAGTGGTGGATCCCTAAGGACACTTGACTTTCTTCCCACACGGGATATCTAGGGATGCACTGCTTTTGGATATCCCAGGAGTAAGGAAGCCCGGAGACCAGCCCAGGAGGGAGAAACAGAAATTTGGGTACCTGTAAATTTTCTTTCTCCGATGGCTGGTCTCCGGACTTCGGATGCCCTCCCAGAATGTATATAGTTGGTGGGCCTCAGGGCCCTTATGCCATAACTGTTCATGTTCTTTGTTTCCTAGTTCTCATAGTATTACCTCAGAGAGACTGCATTAAAAATGACTGGTGGTATCCGGAAATGGAGGGCTTCTTATGCCCCCCCTGCTGCAGTTCTGGACCTGTCTATCACTGTCATCAGAAGGAGCAGCCCCAGGAGTAAGGAAGCCCGGAGACCAGCCAGAGAAAGAAAATTTACAGGTACCCAAATTTCTGGGTTTTTTTTTTTTTTACTTGTTTTTTGTCCTAGTAGGGCTTTCTTTGTTGTTTCTTTTCATTTATGTAGTTGCCATGACCCCCCCCCCCAAAAGAAAATCTGATTTGGGGTTTTGGTTTGTAAAATTAGTGTCCTTCTTGTGTTTATTTATTTATTAAAAATTTATAGGCAATAGTGAGGAGAACAGGGCAGTAGCTGTCTCTTATTCATTTATTTAAAATCTATAGGCAGTAGCGAGAACATTGCGGTTTAGTTGAAGAATGTCAGGAGAAAACAGCAGTGCCGAAGTAAAACGGGAAATGGGACTGCAGGTCCGGACCCTGTGAAAATGTGGGCAGCATCACAGTTTGAGGAGGAACGCATTTAAAAGTAAAATGTGAAGTAAGGGGTAAGGGCCAAAAAGTACTGAGGAGCTGGCAGGTGGCCTTTAAGGATAGTGAGTGTACAGCTGGCGTGACGGCACTGGACTTTTAAATTTGGCCAGTTTTATAAGCTCCGTCAAGGTGCCGGTGAGCATCGAGTTACCAGGCATGTACAGTTTGGTGAAGCAGTGCATGGGAGTGCAGCACTCATAGTTTGATGACCATTTCATACAAGTTTTTATTTAGTGGGAGAATCAAAATGGCCAATTTTATTTTCCGAACAGTCCATTTGGGCTGATTACTTGAATTAGTACCCAGCTGAAGTGACCTAAACTTTTTTATGTTTGTTAGAAATATTAACACATGCCTTGCAGCCAATGAAATGACTGCAAATTACCCATCAATTTCATAATCCTGCATAACCCTCGGCTTAGGAATGGCATTTATAAAAACATAATTAAACACATTTTAAATGTATGTTACACATGGGTCCACTGTATCATTGCAATAAGGCACTCCAGGGTGTGAATTATTGAGGGATTTACCCACTTCTTGTGTGGTTAAGTCACTCGTCTGCGTCTTGTGACATACCACACAAGGCGTGGGTAAATCACCAATAACCCACACCCTGTTGTGCCTTATTGCTTAACTAATAGTCTTATCCTGTATAAATAACAATTTTACCTAGTTACTAATCGCATAGTGAGTGCGTCTTCAAACCTCAACTGCTACTGTTCCTGTGAAAAAAGTTTATAAAATGGGAAGGAAAAAAGCACAATTCTGATTGTCTAACAGCAGTACAAAGCGATTTATCATTAAAAAACAAATGGTTTTGCTCCTTTTAGGCACAGTAATTTTTTATTTTGTTTCATCAAAACTGTATGCTCCTTCTATCATTTGGCCACCATTATTAGCACACCCAGCCTTGTCACCCACCTTTCCAGGGAATTACTGGCTCTAATGAGTCTCCCATGGAATGCCCCCAGTGGCGGGGTCAGAGAGGGCTGTCCTGTGCCCCTCCCCCATGTCACATCCAGATTGTGGAGCCAGTCCAGTTAGTGGTACGGGGCCTGCAGTGGGCTACAGATTCACCTAGCCATAGGGTTTTTCCCTCCACTTTCAATGTTATGGGAACGTTTGCCTCAATGGTGCACCGCGTGCGCATGCCCCTGCACGCACACATACTGGTCTCAAGGAAAGGAGGCAGTATAGCGCAGTGGTTTAAGACCCTGAGCTGCAAATCGGGAGACTTGGGTTTGAATCCCACAGCCCCTACTTCTTGCATACTGTGTGACCCTGAGCAAGTCACTTAACTTCCCTGTGCTCCCAGGTTGCACCAGTAAACAAGCTTTCAGCTTAGTGTGTCTGGTTAAACAATTGGGGGGGAGAGGGGACAGCCCACCCATTCTGAGGCTTCCAGCTGCACTCACCACCTGGTCTCCACCAGCTGGTAGTCACCGAGCAGGACACCTGGATCCCCCTTCCCCTCCCCAAAGGACAGCTGAGTCTGTCGGACGCCCACTCCTCTCTCTGCCAGTCAACCCCTGACAACCAGAGTCAGCTGGCAGGGCAGGCAGCAGTGCTACTGCCAAGTACTTGGCTAGACATGGCAACATTGGGACACCTTCAAATCACTGCGCCTTTAACTCTAAAATTACAAAACAGCTGCAATTTTTTCAGCTCACTCTCCCGAAATTCCAAACCCCAACTGAAGTGCCAAAATCTAAATGCATCAAACATACTGTACCTGCCATAAATTTTCAACTTCTAGTTAGTCCTTGACTTTTACAAGTATTTTAAGAAAGAAGTGAAGCCATGACAAAAGTTACTTTGTAGCCCCTAAACAAGCAACCATGAGAGAACGTGAAAGCACTCACAATTACACAAACCCGCCCACCATGAAAACGCAAATTAGTTAAAACAGAGCGTCCGGACCAACTCCTGAACTGTGACCCTACCAGCACACTAAAAGAAAGTGCCACAAGTCAGGCTTATAAGCAGGTAAACGTTGAGAGCAGTAAAAGCAAAACTGACATGCACAATCGGAACAATGAGCCCTCTAACTGTGACTCTTTCAGCAACAAAACAAAAAAAAAAGTGCATAAAAAGTTACACCAAACCCTAAACCAACAACAAAGCAACCACTTGTGCTCAACGAACACTAAAATACCATTTGTAATGTTAGCCACCCCACCTTACTTTAAAGAAGGGGACCATTCCCCACAAGGTATTCTGTTCTGCTTCCACCCCCCCCGCACTACTGTCTTAAGAGAAGATGGATGAACTGGAAACAAGAGCAGCGGCAGTATAGCCTAGAGGTTAGAGGAACGAGGTGTGAATGAGCTTGATACATCCAGCAGACCAGACCTGAGTTTGATTCTCACAACCTCCACTTGCATACTGTGTGACTCTGAGCAAGTCACTTAACCACCCAGTGCTCCCAGGTCACCCCTGAAAACAGGCACTTGTGCCTAGGGGGCCTTACCTGGTTACCAAAGACTAAAATAAAAAATGTTTTCTCCCAAATTAAAAGACTCGTTCACACAGCAAGTTCTTCACCATTGTGAGTGGTGCAGAGCTGTTACAGCATTGCCGCCTCACTCATGTGAACACAATCCGCATCGCATTATCTGCATGTGTTGCATTTCACCACGATCCCTCTTTTCTTGGATTTACCTAGTGGTGTTGGTGTTTCACGAATTTGCGTGGCCATGTGAACAGCTGGCGCTACTCACAATGGTGCCAGGTAATTTCCTATGCTGCACTTAAGTAGATTTCACGTCCTACTGGAAGACTACTCACAATGCAGGAAGCTATCCTGCAATACCTAAAAGCCCAGTCCGTATCAACGCTGGTCAGGAGCATTTCTCAAACTGCGGCGGAATCGATGGGGATGGAAGTGATAAAGTTGCATGCCATACGAACATGGTAAAAAAAAAAAAAAAAAGGACAGTTTAAATTCTTAATACAAGCGAAAACTGGGCAGACTAGGTGGGCCAAGAGGTCCTTATTTGCCGACAACTTCTATGTTTCTATTTCAAATTAACTGGTTATTTTATGCCTGTATCATCACATTTTATGCAAGCAATAATACCCGACAGGGTGGGCGGTATTGGGCAATACCGGACTGCCCAGGGGTGTAATGAGGGCCGACGCCACAGGCAGAGGGCCTTATAGCCTTTGAGCGGTCCGCTATTGCCCATACCGCCCACCCTGGAGGGTATTATTGCACTTAGAAAATGGGCATGTGTGTCAGTTTTAAATATGTAATTAAATAACAGAGGAAGTGACAACAAATAAACACAAAGAGCAGAAAAAAATTTTTTTTTGTAAAGTAGTCCCTCTGTTTATGAGCTGTTCTGTCTGCTGTTGCACCCCCGAAGGTATTCTGTTCTGCTTCCACCCCCCCCCACACTACTGTCTTAAGAAAAGATGAACTAGAAACAAGAGCAGCGGTAATAGTTATTTCAAGTGTTTATTTATTTGTGTTACTTTGGTGGCCGTTGATGGCATGATTGCGACTGGGAGGCACTCTGACCGTGGAAGAAAAAATAAAATGAGATGTGCTGTTTTGGTGATGGTGGTTTACATTTAAAATACTGCCAGGATCCTAGTGGGATGTCAACGCTAGGCAGCAGAAAGTGCACTTCGATCTCTGCTGTTTGTGGTGGGGATTTTCACTAATGGTTTTTTTTTTTTTTTTTAAGTATCGCTGTCCTCATTGCCTACCCTGTGGAGCTGGAGTCCATTCTTACCGTTTACTTTTTGTTTTGTTGTTTGCTGGTTCCCGATCCTCGCTGCCTGCACTGAGGACCGGGAATAAGAAGAGAACTGACATAGGATTCTGTGGAGCTACAAAGAACAACATCCCTGCCAGTGGACACAAAACATTAGGTAGATCTCTGTAAGGGGCTGTTTGCTTAACACATGGGGAGATCAGGGGCAGAAGACAGTGAGGAAGGGCTGTAGTATGGAACTGGCACACTCGCGTTATCACTCCGTCAGCGAGTGACTACGAAAAAAAATATTTGTATTTATTTTGTTTTTTATACTGCTGTGATTTTCTTTTTTTACATTACTGGGTATAGTGTCTGGGCTACGGAATGAGTGTGTGTGTGGCTCTCGCTAAGCGAGGGTAAAAAAAATGGCAATTTTAAATAAAAATGAAGTATTTTGACCAATTAGGAGGTAAGGTAAGCACTCTGCTATTTCACTGGGTTAAGGGGCACTATATGCTGGTACTTTTTATTTCCTGGGCATCTACTGAAAGTTAATGTAACCCCCCCTCGGCAAGGGTACTAGCCAATCAGATGCCAGGAAATAAAAAGCCCATTTTCTAAGAGTGCAATAAAACACTCCAAGGTGTTGTTTCTTAACTGATAACAGCACTTCTAGGTGCTAAAGGCACAAACTGTTTACAATATAGTTTCAATGGAATATAGTTTTTGCACTGCGATTAACTGTAGAAATAGTTCAAATTACTGCTGCTGTTGTATATGTATGTATATTCTGTAAGACTCTCTGAGCCTGTGGGATAGGGCACCTAACAAATAAAATACTAACGACTTCACTAGTACTCTTCATTAATTAACTTCATTTTCCAAATAAATGGAAGTGAACTTGAGATTTCTATAGTGCATCCATATATTTTTTTATTTTTTTAAGGGTGGTGAAATCTGATAAGATTCAGGAGCCCAATTATAGACAGCCCCTGTGTCAACTCACAATTTCCCTCTCAAATACCACCATGGAGGTAGAACTAGTCCCTCCATCTACGTTTCATGGCACCAAGGGCAAACGGGGGTGGGGAGGGGGAGAATGGATATCCTTACCCAGGGTAAGTGAACTTTAGATTATGGGCTTCATATTCAAAGGTGCATGACAACACTCAAGGTTTTAAATAGCTGGTATAGCATAGCAAAACGCTACGCAAAACAGGGTAATGCTAACCATTTCCAAAAATGCATAGCAGTAGACTGCTAACCATTTTTTTTTTGTTCAGTGAGTCTATGGGACAGTAGACAAAATTAATAAATGTATATATATTTTTACATGTTGCTAACCATTTTGTGCCAAGTGCTATGCACTTTTACAGCCGATTAGCACTTTCATGTGTAAAACTGCGAATCAATTTTTTTCGGCTCATTTAACACCCTGGCACTGTACAACAGACAGCGCAGAATATTAGAGCGCTGCCGGTAAGTTGCGATATTCTTACATGCTAGCACCCTGTCCAGCGCGTGTTGCATGTCTGAATATCGGGCAGTGGTAGCACCGCGCAAACTGCAGATGCGCAGCGCATCCCAGCAAACTGCTGCTGACAGACACCCAGGAGCAAAAAAGAACAGCACGTCCCAAACAGGTTACTGTCTTTGCTCCTAGGTGCCATTTTCAAAATGCAGCATGCTAATGACCAGACAAGGCATGCAAGACACTAAGAGGCCATTTGTGTGCCATTCTGTGGCCAACAGCAGCTCTGCGCCATGTCTCTGTGATATGTACGCCTACGTCTCTGACATAAGGACAGGAATCAGGAGTGAGATGAGTCTCTTTGCGGATGACTCAAAACTGGGGGCAGTGGTGGATGGGGAGGAGGGGAGGGTGGCCCTACAGGGGGACCTGGAGGCTCTGGAAAGATGGTCTAGAAAGTGGAAGCTGAGGTTCAATGCAGGGAAATGCAAGGTACTCCACCTGGGGGCCAGAAACCCAGGCGAAGTGTACACCCTGGGGGGGGAAGTGCTACAAGTCTCGATGGCTGAGAGGGACCTGGGGGTGGTGGTGGATGTCAAGATGAACAACTCGGAGACTTCTAGGAGGGCAGCAGCCAAGGCCAACAGGATGCTGGGATGCATCGCTAGGGGGATCACCTCCAGAAGGAGGGAAGTGATACTCTCTCTGTATAACTGCTTGGTGAGGCCGCACCTTGAGTACTGCATGCAGTTTTGGAGGCCACACTTAAAGAGGGACATTACCCTCCTGGAGAGGGTCCTGAGGAGGGCAACCAAAATGATTTGGGGCTTGGGGGACAGGACCTATGAGGAGAGGCTCGAAGAGCTAAATATGTACACACTGGAAGAGAGAAGGGCCCGGGGGGACACGATAGAGGTCTTCAGGTACATGAAGAGGGTAAATAGGGGAGGAACAGTCAGGGTGCTTCAAAGGAAGGAGGAGGGGGCCACTAGAGGGCATGGGTGGAAGCTGGAGGGAGAAAGGAGGAGGTGCTACTTCACTGAGAGGGTGGTGGAGCCATGGAATGCACTGCCTAGGGGGCTGGTGGAGGCAGAGACGGTGGAGGGGTTCAAGAGGGGGTGGGACAGGTACAGGGGAAGGGTTCTGGAAGCAAAATCCAATGCAGCAAGAATATCCGGAACTGGGAAGGGAGAAGCCAGAGGAGGCGAGAGGGGCAGCAAGGTCAGCACCCAGGGTGGAGGCTGACCAAACGAGCAGACACGAAAGACCGTTAGACCTATTCTGCTGGCATTTTAGTATGTTAGTATGTAGGCACGGTGGCACTGCACAGAGTGGCAGTCGTAGCCCCTTCTCACCCAAATCCCTGTAGATTATAATCCCTGGTAATTAAGTGGTACGCATCCTGCCCCAATCCCTATGTAAAAGCATAAATTATCCCTGGTGCTAATGGTAACCCTCCCTCACCCAATCACTGTGTAAATAAATTTATTTATTTAGTTTTTGTTAATCGGGTAGGTGCATTAGCCATAAAATGACTATTTTCAGGCACGACCCGGCAGAGTACAACAAAAAGAGAACAGCTGAACAATAGCAACATGGGTACAATAATACAAATAGAGGAGCAGTGCTACAAAAATACAATGGGTAGAAACAACAAAAAATAATGGCAAGCATTATACAGATAATGGCAATAAGATATATAATAAGTGCAGAAACCACGGACCCGACCTGTGGAGTGAAAAGGTTAATAAGATAGTAAGGTTATATAGAGAGAAATGTGAGGAATGTTCAAACACAACAAGAAAGACTGACAGAAGGAAGGTCAGGGGTGGTAATTGGCAAAACAACAGTGGATGGTCAGCAACAAGGTTCGAGAAGGAAGAGAGCTAGTAGTCAAGAAGTTATTTACAAAGAGAAGGAAAAATATGGGGAAGGGAAGAGGAGACAGTCTTTGAGCTGGATTAGATCAGGGGTGACATTACTGGCAAGTCTCAGGAGCTCCCTGGTGCTAGAGATACCCACTTCACCCCGTCACTGTGTAAACAAATCCCTGGTGCTAGAGATACCCACGTCACATGATCACTGTGTAAATTAATCCCTGGTGCTACAGATACCCACGTCACATGATCACTGTGTAAATGAATCCCTGGTGCTAGAGATACCCACGTCACATGATCACTGTGTAAATGAATCCCTGGTGCTACAGACACCCACTTCACCAGGTCACTGTGTAAATGACAAAATCATCCCTGATGCTAGTGGTATCCTCTCCTCACCCGACGCATGTTGTAAAAAGGACCATATCCCTATTAGTCCATTGGTCTTCCCCCCTTCATTTAGCCTCCAACCCCCCATGGTGGCCCGCTCTCTCGTACCTGTTAGACTGCCGTCTTCTCTGCTTAAGTCCTCTAGTGATATACAGAACTATTACTACAACAAGGCATAAATTAGTTTTAGAATTTTGATTAGCAGTCTTTACTAATCAACAAAATTCTGATTAGCAACCAGCCAGGTTCAAGAAGCAATTTCACTAAATGGTTGTTTTTATCAATACAGTCCAGAAAAATGCATTAAGTGTCAAATTTTGATAAAGATTAGCGAAATTCGGTAGGTTTAAACACAACTACCACAAAAAATAACCACAATTCCAAAACTATTACTACAATGTGGCAATTTCTGCTAATCAGGGCTGCAACTGATTAGAAAACAGCATTTTTTCATTAGCAAACTGTATTGCTTATTTTATGCCTTGTACAAGACTGTGCAGAACAGATAGCAGCCGATAGGGATGATTTATGTATTTACACTTCAATCGGATGGTATGTTTTGTACTTCTTTGACAGGCACCAGTGCAGCCAGGGGGGTGGGTAGGATGCAAAGCACTGTGCAAGTTGATAAAGAATAGGTTTTTGGAAGTGCTACATAGCACTGCCAAGGCAGTCTTTTAGCATTTGCAAATCTCTATCAATATACCACTGCATTTATTTATTTATTTAGGTTTTGTTTACTGGGTGAGTACACTAGACAAGTATTATGCCTATTTTCAGCAACGACCCGGTAGAGCACAACATGAGGAACAACAGTCAAGGAGACATGGCAAAGAGAGTACAGTTTTTTGTCACAGTAAACAAACATGTGGGAAATACATCATTTGACGCTAGGGGAAACATACAGTAGTAAGCTCATTTCAGATTATACACTCTAGACTAGCTAGTTCAACTGACACATACATACAGGTCATCATACATAGGAATGGAGCATAGCTCAAGGACTGGATTGGTCATAATATAACTTATAACATTGTCGTATACACCCCCTAGGCTAGTTGGATCGCGGACAGGTATATACAGCTCATCACATTTTTCTAAATATGCACATGTTAGACAGAAACAGAAACACTTGGTAGTACAAGTTTCTACCAAGTGACCAAGGTGCAATATGTCATGGTTAGCCTATGACCGTGGAGCAATAATCCTGTATGTAAGCGGCTCACTTCATGTGCATGGGTTCTGTGGTGTATTTATCGTTACTGCACTAACCACATAAGAGATGCACTGTGTGTACTTAAGCAATAATGCCTTACAGGGCTTGTGTCCTGTTGGGATAACATCATGCCTCGGGCAGTTGAGCACAAGGCTGAAGTCTGAGTGCGTTCTAACATCCAAGAAGTGATGTTATCCCCACGGCACATGTCCTGGAGTGCATTATTGCAATTACAGAATAGCTTGCTTGTACAAAAAACAAAAAAAAACATGAACAAGTAAAATTGTTAAAATTCATTTTTAGTTGCTTGCTGAATAGGTGTGATGTGCTGGAATAAGATCACTGCTAAAGGTCAGCACAGTTTCTTAGACGTTGCCCTGTAAAAGTGAGTGAGTGAGTGTGTGTGGTAATTTGTATAAATAGGATGCAGGAACTGGGGGGGGGGGCTGCATGATTTCTGAAATCAGTAGGTCACTTGTTATGTGCCAGACCTTGATACAGTGATGTTGTGCTGGGATAAAGTCACTGTTCAAGGATGCCACTGAATAATCAGAATGCAGCAAACCCTTTCCGCTACTGTATAATTTTGAATATTAGTGGCTGCTATGCAAATAGGCTGTCAGCTGTACTAAATCCCATTAATGTGGATTTCAGCCTGTTAGCGCCATGCTAATGGTTTGAAAATGGGGTCCAATGTAATTTGTCTATTTAGGATGATGGTTACGGTTTGATAGTAACCATCCACCAAAAACATGGCACTAGCAGAGTTCACCCTTAAAACTTGTAGGGAGATTAGCCAGCAAGAACAGTAACACCAAAAACACACTGTCCAGCTGAAATTTATACTAACCTGTGGATCAAAAGAATGCTGCATTCTCTCCCATGTCAGATGGAAGTGATTTAGGATTCAATCTGTTTCCTGATATCCCCAGCACTTCTGCTTGCCTGTCAGTTAAAAACAGTAAAACCCACCCCACCCCAGGCTTCCTCCGTCATTGGCCACTTGAGCCAAACATAAATTTTATTTTTAAATGGTGATTTTTATAAAGGTTTCTGTAACTGTTATATTTTGGTGAAGATATTGGGGAAAAAAAAAAAATTAAGAGCCAGCACTAGCCATGCTCATCCATCGGAGTCCCTCCTCCACTCTCCCCATCCAGTCCTTATAGGTCCCCTTTCCAGCAACTTGTACTGTAAAAATAGCTCAGTCTAACTGTGGGGCGAGAGTTAGGGTTGCCACCTTTGGATGAGGTAAAAACCGGATCCTAAGCTCCATCTCTAGCCCCGCCCCTTTTCATGACTCATCATGCACTGCTCCTCCTAGAAAGCCATTTGTTATATCAATAAAACACAGCACTTAAAGAAGCAGTTCAACAAAAATGTTAAGGTACTGTACTATAACTGTTAAAATTACTTTCCCAGGTTCTTCCTAGTTATTAATTTACTTATGTATTTATTTATTTATTGACATTGGTTTACCAGATAAATGTACAGAGATAAAATAAATCTAATTTACAGATATGATCTGGGCGGAGACAAGGGAAATACTGTAAAAAAACATACACCAGTGTACGTGGTATAGAATAATACATAACAAACAAATTGTTTCCTATAATGTATACTTCATATATTTTTCTGCCCATTTCCTTTTCATGTCCACAGTACTATTTCAAAGCCAAAGAAGTGGCCACACTTTTTTCTTGAGGAAAAAATAATTTAAAACAATTAAAATGCCTAATTTTGTTTGAGATGAAAATGTTTACCAGCAAATGAAAGTGAAAGACAACTGGCTGTGTTGCTGTTATAGAAGGTGGGGGCAGCTTTGCTGCTATGCCACTTTAAGAAGCAGTGGAATAGATAAGGTTAAGTAAGTGCTAATGGTGTTAGCGGCCATACTTTATACCTCCCAGGTCGATTGCTTTCACAAACAAAAGGCTGTATTGACAACAGCACTTGTTTGTAACCTGGACATGTAGCTGAAATAATGAGTGAGATGACAAAATTTGTTTCAAAATTATGTGAGCACTCAAAATGGCTCAAAAACCTGACCAGCACAGAGCAAACCCGAATTACCTGATAGGGACCCTGAAAACCTGATCACCAGGTAAAAAACCTGACAGGTGGCAACCCTAGCGAGAGTGCCACTACCGCGCCTGATCATTATTATGCAAAATACTACTGGGGCGAGACACAGGCATTTGGGACCTACAGTGAGACTCAGAGGATGGGAATCTTCACGCTGCATTGGGCTGTTATTTTTATGATACCTGGTGTTAAAAGAGGCTGGATTTTACTATTTTTAACACAGAGGAAGAAGGAAAGGCTGGAGGGGACAGGTACACTAGCCAACATGGGAAGGGGGGAGTTGCACTAGCCCAGTGCAGTTTGGACTATGCCCCGGGCCAGTAAATTAATGGATCACACCCTGAGCTAGTACATCTTCTCCTCAAGTTTTTATGTTAAGCCATGAAAAAAATATATACTGGTCCTTAAGATTCATCTTTTTCCACACCCATCCTCCCAAACTTTGAGTATATGGTGCATAAGTATTTACCACGTTATTCTGCTGTGGGAAGGAGCTTCTGATAATCCCTCAATATATTTTTGTCATCATACCTAGCAAATTCAAGCCTGTAAAGAGACAAAGAAAAACTTCTACTCGTCTATCTTAAAAAAAGCCCAGAGCCTTTTTTTTCATTTATTTTGGTAACTTAGGCACAATGCTCGTTTCAGGGGTGGCCCACGAGCACTGGAGTGTTAAGTGACTTGCTCAGGGTCAAACGGTATGCAAGTCGAGGTTGTGGGAATCAAACCCAGGTATGCCGGATGTACAAAGCTCGTTCACAGCTCATTAATCTCTAGGCTATACTACCAGCTTTTATCAATACATTTCTGAACCCAAACAATAAAGTGCCAGTTCTGCAGCCCTATGAACTCTGTGTACATAAGTCATGTCCCAATATCTCAAGCTGTTATGAAACAGGAGAAATTCTGAAAGTTGACCAGCTGAAGCCATAAAGAAAACACAATTGCGTATACCCCAATAATGCAAAGCTTCATGGGAAACATAAGCAAATCTCATGAGAGAATTAGCTGAAGCTATGTCTGATCTGTGAGGATATTTTGGTATATCATCACAGGTCAGAAATAATTTCACGTTGCAATAAGCCCAAGTGTGGGGCTGGTCCCAATGTGCACATTGTGTGCAAAAACATTTTGATTTACTTGCTGTTTACCGTAGTACAGTAAAATGTATCAAACTTATTTTACTTAGTTCTAGCCTGACATCTTCTGTTACTACAAATCCCAGAATCTCCTGCAGCGGACATCAGAACATTAGGCAGCAGTGGGAAATTCGATAGCCTGCAGTGCACGTTAGAGCTTTTATAATCTCCAATCAGATGTTTTCTGGGTCTGCTTTTCTCCAGGGGCCAAGTACAGTCTTCTGTGACTGTACTTAGCCCAGAGAGGACGGCGGAACCAGCAGAAAAAAAAGATCAGAGCTTATATAACTTTTAACGTGCACTGCAGGCTATTGGATCTCCCGCTGCTGCCTAATGTTCTGATGTCAGCTGTGGGGAATTTTCTCATGGGAAGGGCGTCATGTATCTCTGCTGCTTGTCTTCGAACATTTTTGAACGGATTTGGGAGTGCGCTACTGTGGAGTCATTCAAACAGGCTTTAAAGACTTATTTGTGGTCTCAGGCTTTTATTAATTGAGTGTGTTGGTTGTATTACAGTATGATATGTGTATAATTTTATTTATGAATGACTGTTTATATATTTGAAGTGTTGATTTTATTATGTACGGCGCCTTGGTTTTTTGAAAGGCGCCTAAAAAATAAAAACTTATTATTATTAAACAGTCCTTTAACCTGGAGTAACGTGTGTTGCCAATGTTTCAAGTGGTGACTGAGAAGCTGAGCCTACCTGTCCGGTGCTTTCATAACGGAACCTTAGAAGCAAGGAAAGGGGCAGTAAAGCCGAAGATTAAGTAGGGTCTAAGGTGTGACAGTAGGTAGGGAACATGGGCAGACTAGGTGGGCCAAGTGGTCCTTATCTGCCGTCAAATTCTATGTTTCTATAATGTCTGGAAAATATTTTATTGTGGGACGGAATGCCAGCCTGGACATCAGCATTACTGTCCACTCAGGGGTCGATCTTAACATTGTTTTACTAGCCCAAACACTAGTGCAAATTGACCAGGGCTAGTGCAGCTAACTCTCTACTTGTCCATCTTGACTAGTGCAGATTTTCATGGTTGTTAATGAGGTTAAAAAAGTCTCTACTTTAGTAGGCTCTAGTCCTCATGCTAATCTCTCTCAATGTTCCAGATGACCTGTTGTGATTAACAGCTCATTAACAGCTGCAGTTATCTGGCAGTTCAAGAGGGGATCCCACAAAAGACTCAATGTGAGTCATTATCACTCCACTGTTAGGACTTTCTGCTAGTGTCCAGGGTGTGATCAAGGGTAGAGTGCTGTTAAGTCACTAGTTTCCAGTTTTCTGAATGTGTCTGTGTCTAGCAATTTGTCTCCTCGTTCCCCTACATTCTGAGTGTCTGTAGCCAACATTTCAGTGACAAAATGCAAGGAGGTATACAGGGTCGGCCCTTAAGGTGGTGGGTTTTATCCCAGCCTCACTATAACTTCCCTCTCCCCTCCAAATCTCTTAACTCTGTTCTTTCCCTGAACACCACTGCAGACGAGACTCTGAAATGACTATCCACAGATCCATAGCTGCCATTACTGGCAAGTGTAGGGGGTCCCCAGCTCTTCTAAATGGACCATGCCAGCCATCACCATCCATACAGTCCCACCCTTATTCCACCCAGCATGTCCTTTCATCCTAATAACAAAGCTTTGGATCATGTACGGTACAAAAATAAACCTTAATAAAATAGAGTTTGAAAACTTAAAATATGCATTCCTGGGGTGCATGGCATCCAAACCAGGGTTCAAACCAGGTACCTTTTGTTCCAAAGGCAGCAATCCTACCACTGCACCACTGTGTCTGCCACAATGTTAGGTGTCAGCAAGACCCACTCATACCTGCCCATGGTCACATCTATCACCACTGTATTCCCTCACAACACCCACCCACACAAACTAACCATACTACTGTTGCTAACCACGTTTACCCTGCTCAGCAACAATCCCCCAGTTGCCTCTGGTATGTACACACCTTTGTGGCTGGAGGAGCACCTCCCCCCTCACAGCCTCTCCATCACCCTGTCTCTCCCCATAGCCCCCCGCACCCCTCCCCTTCCCCATCTCTCTGTGCCTTGAGCCCTCCATGTCTGATCCTCCATCTGGCCATCCCAGCCCTTACGCAGCTGCCCATTCCCTGTTCATCACCTTCTAAGCTTGCCAGCCACCGCTACCCGGCAAAACGCCACCAATTCATGGCCCTTGTCAGGATCTTCCACTTGCTTCTTCTACTATCTGGCAATGTTCACCCCAATCCTGGCCTGGCAGCGCCCTTAACTGCGGTCACCCACAGGGCTCCAAACAGCCGCTATGAATATCTACAGCCTGCCTAAAAAAAATGGCACCCCTGCAATGCTGGACAGCACAGCACCAATCAGACATTCTGGCTTTAACAGAAACCGCCAAGACTCCAGACTCATTTGTCCCTATTTCTGGCTACTCTCTCATTAGGCTTGACCGTAACAGCAAGAGAGGCAGTGGCTGCGCCTTCTATGTAAATGACTCACTGCATTACCAAGCCCTGCCTGCACCCTCCCTAAACCACGGTGCCCAAGCCCTCTCAATAAAACTTTCCCTGACCCAAACCATGCTCCTCTTAGGCCCTGTCCACACTATGCCTCTGTAACGTTACAGAGGGCTCAAACCGTTACCATAACGGTTTGCATTTACATCTGTAACATTACAGAAGGCGTTTTTAAAACCGTTATAGAAACCTGTTTGTATGTGGTTTCTAAACGGTTATGGTAACGCTTACAGATCTGTAACGCACAGCCTGCAGTGGACGCGTGAGCGTGTAGCTCCAGTATTCCCCCAGTGCAGCACAAACTGCATTGTGGGATAGGGTGCAGCTGTAACGTTACAGAACACCCACAAATGTGGACGGGCTGTAACGGTTCCAAACTGTTATCGAGACTGTTTGCCGGCAGTGTGGACACACTGTAACGGTTCCGGTCTGTAACGGTTTGGAACCGTTACAGACTGTAAGTGGTGTAGTGTGGACAGGGCCTTACTCTCACCATCGCCTACATCCCACCCCGCAGCCAATCCCCTGCCTGTAAAGTGCTCTCTGACTACCTAGCCAGCCACCCACCCAAAATGGAAATTCTAGTTGGGGATCTCAACATAAACTGGCTGGCGAGCTCATCAACACATGCCAAAGATACCTTTGCTGCGTTAGATATGACCCAACTGGTATCCCAGCCTACCAGGGCCATCCCCACTAATGGAACCCACACCCTACTACATATCCTGCTCACTAATCGTCCCCACCATATTACTGACCTGGGTGTCCTACCCAGCGCCTTAAGCAACCTATCCCCAATCATCTTCAGCTGGTCCTGTCAGCTACCTAAACCACCTCCAAATACCACCTTTCATCGTCGACTACGTCCAGGAGGCATAGCCAAATGCAAACAATATCTAATTAACTGGGACTGGTCCCCTATTTCCCAAGCCCAGCACATAGATGATGCATTGCACTACTTCACTACCACCTTTAATACTGCCTGTGATGCTTCTGCACTGACCATCAAAGTGACTACTAAGAAATGTAGTGCCCCCTGGATCACCCCAGAACTCCTACAACAGTTCAAAATGCGCGACAACCTCTGGCATTGTGCCACTGCCTCCTGTTTGCTAAGCGATAGGCAGGCCTATAATGCTGCCCGCAATAAGTGTACCTGGGCAATCCGCAAGGCCAAGGCAGAGCACTACAGAACTGCCCTAGCCACCTCCTGGGGTAGCACAAGAAAGTTCTGGGATAACATCAAGGAGCTTAATGGTAAATTCCGCTGTCCCCCCCTCACAACTTCATGTTAACGGTACTACCACCACAGACACACTTCACATAGCCAACTGCCTCAACTCCACCTTCTCAGACCTCAGCTCATTCCTCCCTAACAACTTTTTCGATCCAATTCAGCCTACCCCACCGCCTGAGCTCCTCCACCCCCTCTTCAAACTCAGAGTCATTACTCCTACAGAAGCAAAAGCCTACCTGTCCAAAGCCCTCCAGAGCTCCAATTACTGCAAAGATGCCTTCGATATGTGTATCCCTTATGCTAGACTCAGTTATCTCCCCAATCACAGACCTTCTAAATCTGTCCCTGCACCTGGGCCAGTTTCCAACTTCATGGAAAACGGCAGTGATAACACCATATTGAAATGTGGTGACAGTTCCCTCCCAAATAACTACCGGCCCATCTTGATTCTCCCCCCACTCTCTAAAGCCCTTGAAAAGATCATGGCCAATCAGCTCACTGACTACCTCCTCACACACAACCTCTTATGTAGGGAGCAGCATGGTTTCAGAGCTGATCATAGCACTACAACCACCATCACAGAATTTGCTAATTCCCTGCACTCCACGCTTGACAAGGGGCATGTCGCAGGGGCCGTGTTTATAGACCTCTCAAAGGCCTTTAACACGGTTTCTCATCCCCTCCTTCTTAACACATTACAACAAATTGGGGTCTCTCATTGTCCACTCTCATGGTTCTCCAGCTATCTTTTATCTAGAATCCAATGTATTAACATTAATAATACCATATCTACTATGCTGCCTGTACACTCAGGAATTCCCCAGGGATCTATCTTGGGTCCCCTGCTATTCAGCATCTACCTCAATGCCCTGCCTAAATCCTGCCCCGGCAACCTCCTCCTCTGCGCGGACAATGCTGTTCTTTATGCCGCACATCTTGATCTTCTCTCTCTCTCTCTCCAGCGTACCTTACAAAACTCCTTCTCTCAGACTGAACACTGGTTTGCTGAACACAGATTGGAGGTCAACATTAAAAAAACTAAGACAACGCTCTACGCCCGACGCCAAAACAGATCAAAGGATTACCCCCCCGGAAATACTGTCCTTCTCTCTCACCACATCTGGAACAGGTCCAAAAGTGTAAGTGTCTAGGTATTACATTTGACTCTACCCTCTCGTTCCATGATCATATAAAAATCCTCACCTCCGATACCAACACCCACACTGGTCTCTTTTACAGACATTAACACTGCCTGCTACCTAAAGCACTTCACCTAGCCATTACCTCCTCAGTCTTATCGCTGGTGGACTATGGCCTCACAATCTATGCTGCCGCCGACCCTACGGCGCTTCATCAAATGCAAGTAGTCATCAATAATGTCTGCCGGCTCCTCTCTGGTGCCGACTGAAATACACATACCTACACCCTATACGCACTCACCAACGTCCTCTCCTTTGAGGAAAGACTATTATACCAGACCTGACTCTTCACCTGGGTTTAACCCCATGAAACGGAAGTGACGTTCCATATCTAGCCTGTGCTCTAGAGTCGCAGCGCGTCTTTGTCAGTGAGAGCGTCATCGTCGTAAGGGAAGAGTGTAGCTACAAAAACTGCAAGCTTGGGGTAGTCAGTGCTTTCAAGTTGCACTCCTTTGTATGTATGTAGAGTAACAAATGTATTTTTTCCAAATAATAAATAAAACTTGTCTTTGTATACTTGTCAGCAGACACCACTAAGAGGCCTCCTTGGCGGCGCCACCCTCAGTCAAAGGTAGCGAGCCTAAACTGAGGGGACAATGCCCGGTTGTTTGGCCTGACAGCTGGATGCCCAAAGTGTGGTGGAGTAGGTGTCATGGCGACACCACCCTCAGTCAAAGGTAGCGAGCCTAAAGTGACTGAGGGGACAATGCCCAGTTGTTTGGCCACACAACTGGACGCCCAAAGTGTGGTGGAGTAGGTGTCATGGCTTCTCTTCAGGCAGCCACCATCTCAGCGTCCACACGGGCCACCCCAAAAACTATCTTGAAGGTGCCTAGGGTCAGGACCACCCTGGCCCAGAGATCCTTCCCCTTTAGAGCTCCATCCTGGTACAATGCCCTCCCACCGGCCGTCACATCAATCGCCAATCTTGGTCCTTTTAAAGCTCCCTTAAGGGCCCATATCCTCTCCTCACATCAATGCAAGTGTAACCGGTAACCTGTGGATCTTGCACCACGCCGCTAGGCCACGCACCCACCCTTGGCCTAGCACTGGAGAGCCCTCACTATTTCTAGCCTACAGGCTTCTCAGTTACCATATAGTTGCACTGGACTATGAATGCATTGTATTATGTATAAAACAAGGCCTCCCTGAGGCGGCTTACTACCAACTCATATTATGCATTGTTTTAACTACAAATTGTGTAGGTCTTAACTGCTCATTAGGTAAATATGTCAATAGCTCTGCCCTGTTTTAGCTACCAAATGTATAGCCATTAACCAGTGCTCACTGTACTTATACTCTGTATGATTGCTTACCCACATTTATTCTATGTATGTACTGCATGAATGTCTGTTTTATTCTGATGTGGAATCTTTGGAAATGAGTCTATGACTCAAAGGGTTGTAATTCTGATTTCCTAAATAAATAAAACATAGATCATTCTATATAGAAATAAAAATAGTATAGCATTATGCCTGTGTACGGTTTTCCCTGGGCTGATGAAAGGACAATGTTAAAAAAAAATCTGTTATTGTTGGGGCAGAGCACATTAAAATCAATGCTTTTAAAAAGAAGTCAAAGTTTTCTATTTCACAAGCCTCTTAGGTTTGTGCAGCCCCCAACCCCAAAGAAATTTTAGATATGCTCCTAGCTGTCTTGAGACTGTACAAAAACGTCCACAAGTGCAGGTCTCTGGTTGACTATAGGGTGGGGGCTGAGAGTGTCCTTCTGTGCCTGATTCTGTCCATTGCACTGTGGGTGGTGGTGACAGTGTGGACTCGTGAGAGGTGCTTGATGATGTCAGCTATTGTGTGTGCAGAGCTAGGACTGCTTGATTGAACATTTGCTGTTGAGATGTCCTCTGGTTTGGTTTGGGGTGGGGCAGAAGAGAGGAGGCCATGGTACAAAACAATGGGGGGGGGGCTCACTGTGTGTGATGGCACTGCAGTCTTTTTTTTCTGTTGGGGAGCTGGAAGCAATGTGGGAGCAGGATAAATGTGCAATAATCTGAGTATTTCTTGGCTTGCATTGTTTCCTGTATACGTGATCAAAATATACCATTATAATTAAGGGCTAGTGTAACCTTCTGTGGGCTAGTACAATTTTGAATCAACCTGCCCTACTGGCTAGTGCAAAAAAAGGTAAAGGTTGACCCATGCCTACTCATTTCAGATAGCACCCAGTGACCGCTATAATTCACCTAGCTCATTATCTCCTGGGTGGCCATTTTGAGTCGGGTTAAGCAATGGATAGTTCAGACTTCATACGAAGGCTACTGAAGTAATGAGCTAGGCAGCCCACTCACTAAAGATGGGGAAGGGTTACCATAACATACTATCAGAAGTATAGAAGCACCACAAGTACAGCACTGCAGTGCCAACAGTACGTATGAGATCAAGTCCTAGTCATGGGTGTAGCAAGGAAAATAACATGTTTATGCCAAAATCCTCTTTATTGCCTCTCCTCCATTCTATACATAGTCATAACTGTTGTCCTGCCTTCTGCATTTAAAATGATGTGTAATTCGAACAGAACAACACAATTATATTATAGTAGGAGTGATGATCAGGCAGTAGATGCAACCAGACAGCTGGGGTTGGTAGGTTGTCCCAAAAAGCAATTCCTCCATTCGCTCTGTGTGCCACTGGTATCCTCAGCTGAAGTGTACAAAAGCAATGCAGGCACCACAGAGTACTGTGCTAAATAAATATTTTATTGGCAAATCGTGCAAAAATACATCAGCCACCCCTGCAACTCAGGAGAACCCCTACTGGTTTCGCACTATGTACATCATCAGAAGGATTCTCCTCCTGATGATGCACGTAGTGCGAAACGAGTAGAGGGTGCCTGAGTTTGCTTTCAGATACTTCGGTTGGCAGGTTGTGCCTCCCACTGCAATATCAACACCTATGTGCAGCGAGAACATGGGAATGATGGGGAGAGCTCACAGATGTCAGTGAATCAACTTGCCGGCACACGAAGGCATCATGATGCACACTCAGTAAGGGTGAAAAATGGAGGAGGAGGCTGCAGCTGGGCAGATGAAACTCTGCCTGACCCCCACATTCCTCATGGCTCCTGCCAGCTGCCACAAGGAATGATCTTGAAAGCCTCGATGGGCAACTGGATACAGCGAAGCAGGAGAGGTGGAACCCCACCTCAGGGGTCATCTGAGGGAGCATGCCCCGACAACTAATGGCCACTGGATAATGCAATGAGGAGGAGAAGGTACCCATGGTGGCGGGGGGGGGTCATCCAAGAAACTACACCCTGTGGCATGGAAAGGTGACTCAGATGCAACAGGGACACAGACAAGCTCCCCAAGACAAAATGGTGGCCCCCTGGCACCAGAGCAAAGAGGCCCTGGTCATTGAGCCCATGGATAAAAAAATAAATGGCAGCCACCACCCCCAGTAAATATGTAAGCTATGCCATGTGTGTTCCTACACCCATGGTCCTGGAATGGAAAAGAACCCATAACCTCCTGGTCCAGAAGCGTCAGTGGTACAGACTGAACCAAACTGATGCCCTTGTGATGTGAGTGGCTCAGTGTGCTATACTCTTTCTTCTAGGGCTGGAAGATTACAAGGTCATGGGTTCTCGTCCCACACCAGAAACTTAAGCTAATACCCAACACTGAAGGGATGCTGCACTGTTAAAATGGTCCCTCCGAGGCTCCTGGCAATCTCTGGTGTATGTACAGGTGGAAGTCTAAAGCACTGGCACTTATCAATACAGGTGCGATTTTTTTCTAGTGCCCTGACCAACATTCCCATATAAGCATTTAAAAACAGGCACACACTCTTAAGGCTCCTTTGTGGAAAGCAGGGGTCTTGTGAGTTCTACCAAGGGGAATAGTATAGCGTGCTTACAAGTTATGGCAGGACTGTTTGTAAATGGCAAAAACCGAGCTTATAACAGCAAAACAACTAAAAGCGTTTTGTGTGCGCGCTAATGAACAAGTCCCCGTACTTTTTCGCTTGTACAAGAACAATGTCGTGTCTTGGACACTACGTTATCTAATGACATCGAGACCGGCCAATTGGGACCAAATATCCTCTGTAAACTAAAATACTTACGGCAAGCACCTGAGCAGCGATGGGCTTCTGCTGCTGGTCTGTTTCTCTGTATCTTGCTATTAGATCTACAATCCAAGGTTGGCAAATACACGATTTCTGAGAAGACATTTCTCCTGTCAAGAGTTGCGTCTCAAAACATTTAAGAACAGTTATGTTTCCTACTGACAGCAAGTCATTCTGTGCTTTCAAATGCTAACGCCTTTAAAGCGGCAGTTTCATCACTGCCAAGACGATAACGCACGCTCAGGGAGTAACTGAACGAAAACAGCACTTCTTATGAGACTGAAGCAAAAGCACGTCTGGGGACAGCGAGGGGAGAGTGGGCATGTCTCGCTGCTCGCCCGCGCAGGACTGCAACATTCTTCAGCCATTCTACTAAAGGAAAGCAGGTACTCTGCACCGTGACCAATGTGTCACATCGCCCCCAAAGTTTTTCCCGGGTGTTGGTAATGTACAGCAACATGGAAAGGGATCAAAGCAAATATTTATTTAACCATTCTTTCCATTAGGCCCTGTGCACACAAACAGCTATGCCCTACTCTGGGCGGCAGCATAAAACGGAAGTGACGTTCCATATCTACCCTGTGCTCTAGAGTCGCAGTCGCCTTTGTCAGTGAGAGCGTAATCGTCGTAAGGGAGGAGTGTAGCTAAGAAAACTGCAAGGTTGGGGTTCTGCGGTAGTCAGTGCTTTCGAGTTGCACGCCTTTGTATGTATGTAGTGTAACAGATGTACTTTTCTCCTAATAATAATGTGGTGATCTGATCTAGCCCTGATGTAATGGTCTAGAGGTGCTCTGTGAAGTGCTCTACTCTAAAGGTGGTGACAAGAGATGAGCGAGGCACCAAGGTCCGAATTGTGTGGATATGATAACCATTACCCAGACAAGGAGAGGCAGGAGTCAACTAAGTGCTTCAATGCCCGCAGGGCGTTTATTTTGTACCAAGGGAAGAGAGTCACAGTCACAACAGGGAGGAGGGGTTGCCCGAGAACAATAGGGCAATAAACAGAAATACTTTTATAGTGTATGGTGGAACGTCGTTCTCCACCTAAATCCATCGCTTTCGAAACCTTGTAGTCACACACTGGTGACGTTCGCAGTGCAACAGAATGATGTTTTCTACTATACTGCGAACGTCACACTGTGTCCTCGAGCAGCATTTGACAGGGCTCACTCCATAGACAGGACAGATGGCGAAAGCAGCAATGTCGGCGGTAGTACTAATGTTTAGCGTTAAAACGTTCACAATGTAAAGTTCTTAAGCAGTTAAAATGTCAAGCGTGAAAACGTTCAAAATGTAAAGTTCTTTTTTCCTTCTAGTAACTGATTTTTTTTCCCCCAAAAAACGACGCTCCACCAACACTATAAAGGTGTATAGAATAGTTGACAGGGTATCGCTGGCACTATGACGAGATTACCTCGAGTCGGGCGCCTCGAGGTAATCAATCTGTCGTCATAGTGCCAACTCGGTGAAAGAATAGCCCTGTTGTCAACTGTTCCCCATGCACTATCCTATATATCTACCACTACTAAGATTTATTACCACAAGAATAGACTTTAGGCTTACTGCCACTCTTATTCTGAAATTATTCTATACTTCGATACTCTTAGATGAATATCAGGTAACATAAGCTACTCAGAACTGTACTAGGGTAATTATCATCACACATTTCCATAAGAGTCCAGATATTACAAGAGTCCAGAGATCCAGCATCTTCGTGTACACCGTCGTTCTACGTTGGTAGCTACAAGGGAAACAAATCAGAACTGTAGAACCCTAATCACAATTCCCAGCAGAGACCTAGATAAGGCCGCTGGGGTGGTGAGAGGTTTGGTAAACAGACCATATATTTCTTCGGCAAAAGCCCACTGTCTCCAAGGCTGCCTAAATGTAGAACCAGAGCAACTGGTTCCTGAGATAACACACTAAAAACAAAGGGTTCCTTGGCCAAAACCCACTTCCAGGGTTGCCAAGGACGAAGATAGATCAAGACCTGCGTGGCGATGAATCCGAAGGAGGACTACCACGACCTGACTGATGCTGCGGCACTCCAAGGGCCAGCTAAACTCAGAAGGAACTCTGACAGGACCAGGAACCATAAGAATCTGAAGAGATGATGGTTGACTCTGCAATCCTAGGATCAGGAACTAACACAAAACAAAGAAACGGTGGATGCGTCCTGTACTGGGCTTCGACGGACTCGACTTTCGGCGAACGACCAGGAGGGGTGCAGACTAGGTTCTCCAGGATGAGCTCACTCTTCTGTAGAGGGCGACCAACTTCCGGACATCTGGAACAGGAACCATACGGAACGACACTAGCACGGCTGTCGTGATGCGTTTCGGCGGACATACTTTCAAGCTGTGAAAAACAAGAAACGGCAGGTACGACTTGTATGACTGGTGACGGACTCGATCAAGTGATCTACACAGATGGACATGATGAGCTGATGGATGATCTCCAGGAGTGAAAATGCTGAGAGGACGTCTTCTTCTGAGTAGAGACTGATTCTGAGTACGTGGTGTTACAGACCACACTATGGAACTGCAGTGTGGTAGAAGATTGAGACTGTCTTCGTACAATAGTCATCATATAACTGAAAAATGCCCAAAGAACTGTGGAATGATATAATAATTTGCCAGATGAGGGCAAATTATAACTTCAGGAGTAATTCTTACTGATGAGGGCCAATGTCCAGGTGCTTAGAGCAATAGTTCAGGTACTTAGAACAATAGTTCAGGATAAGCAGTACAGTAATTACAGTAGTTTCACAGTATAGGCAAATCGAACACTCTTAAATGAACCCGTATTTCTAAATGTAGGGTCTTCTGGAATAGAATCTCTTTCAGTACGTCGTGGCTAAGGAATCCTTTAGTACCACTAGGCTGGCTTGCCCTATTCCGCTAGGCCGCGACCTCCCTATAGTACCACTTGGCTGGCTTGCCGTATTCCGCTAGGCCGGGGCCTCCCTATAGTACCACTAGGCTGGTTTGCCCTATTCCGCTAGGCCGGGGCCTCCCTATAGTACCACTAGGCTGGCTTGCCCTATCACGCCAGGCCGGGCCTTCCATAGTACCAAGTACTGGGGCTCATGCCCCACGCCACTCCTCGGGCCTGATGCCCTACCAAAACTTGGGCCTGGTGCCCCACTTTATCTTGGGCCTGGTGCCCCACTTAATGGGCCTGGTGCCCACCTTGTACTGCGCCTGATTGCCCTTAATTGGGCCTGGTGCCCCACCTCCACTGGGCCTGGTGCCCCACTCAGGCTGGGCCTGGTGCCCACCTTAATTGGGCCTGAATTGCCTTTAAACCACGTGGGTCTCTTTGAATCTGGGTAGGCCCCAGAGCCTGCTGTCACCAATAGCAAATCACCGCCCCCAAATCCCGCCCCACATAAATATTCATAGGCGCTATACTGGCCTTTACTGTCCTGACCCTCCCCATGGGCGTCGCTCAGTCCCGCCTCCTTTTAAATATTTAAATTAAGGATCCTAGCGACCCAATTCCCCTGTGGCGCTCGGCCGCCTTTCCTCGCGCCTTTAGTGCGCTGCACACACAACAGAGTCACCTTTTTTTAAACAGGCGGTCAGCATTCTTCTTGTGCTGCACCGACTCACCACTTCGCCATCTTCTGGGGGCTGCTGTGCTGTAGGGAGGCAGGAGGGATGCTGGCAGTGGGAAGGAACTTGCAGGCAGATGGGAGGGGCGACAGGGGCCTAGGACGGCCGACAGGGACGGCTGGCGTCTCGCGGCTTTCTGCCGCCGTGTGGGACCGAAAGAATTAAACTTAAAGATACTGAGGGGCCAAAATAAACGGCGCTTATGCTCAAACTGCGTAAACTGGTTGTTTGATGCCTTCGCAGCCCCAATGGCACCACCGACTACCTAAACAACGCAGAGCAGGGAGTCTTCAGGCAAGGGAGGCAGCACAGAACCACAGCAAGCCCAGAGGGACGGCTTCAACTCGAGATAAGCCCTGAACTGTCCCTTGACTTCTGTGTCCTGTCTCCTCTACCACTGCCCAGGATCAACTGACTAACAGAAGAATTATTTTTTAAACTTGAAACCCCCCAGGGTTCTAGATTGGCTGGAGTGGAATGCTGTGCATGAGCCACTCAGCACAGCATTCCATCCAGGCCATTGTGACATCTATTGCTGTTAAATCTGCTTTTTGACTATGCTGTAAAGTGCACAGGGCACTTTTCTACTATTATTTTACAGCTTCCCATTACAAGGAGGTGAATCTTTATTTCAGGGCCCTAACATAGTACACTGCTGCCTACACTTACAGCAGGTACCCTGAGCACCTGTGAACCCCTAATTTATTTATTTATTTTAGACTTTCTGGGATGCCCCCAACTTTGGGGCATTACAATAAATAAAACTTGTCTTTGTAAACTTTCAGTGGGCAGCATTAACAGGCCTTCTTGGCGGCGCCACCCTCAGTCAAAGGTAGCGAGCCTAAACTGCAAACCCTCCAACATTTCATTAGTCAAAATAGGTACACTTATGTGTTTCAGTGAGTTGCAAGCATATTACAGCCAGGGTGGCGGCCCCCAGAAGCTCTGGGGGTTTAGATGCTCTGTGGTGAGTTTTGGGGCTTTTACTGAAGGTAAAACACACTTTAGATGCTCTAGGTTTTAGTCTGATCTGTGGTGATTTTTATGACGATTTTTTTTTTAAGATACAATATGCTATTTTTATGTGTTCATTACTCATGACTCCAGGGGGAATTATTGTTTTCCGCTGGAGTTAGGGATGTTGATGTCTCTCTGGCTAACCTTGGCTTAGAGTCTTTAGCTGCAACTGGGGTGGGCAGCTGGCTGACCAACAATGTCAACCCTCCACCTCATGACCTTTTTTGCAATGTCCTATGATGATTCTTCTTCACCCTCCTCATCTCTCTGCGCTTCCCTCTCCTCCTCCCCCTCTTCTACTTTTTCTTCTCAAAAACAAGGACAAAGGTCAACAATATGCCCCCACCGCTATATGTAACTAAACTTGAACACACTTGTTTTGAAGCACTGCAATAATAAATAACGTTGCAATTATCTACTTGGGTTGCTTTGCAAATGGTGACATTTCTATAGAGATAAGTTACAGTACAGTTCCACTGTACCACCACGGCCACGATTTAGCTGCTTCTCTTGTTAATCTGTAAGAATAAAAGGAGTAGGACTCACCTGACGTCTTCTCTTCCCGGTCTCTGTCTCTCTCTCTCTCTTGATCTCCTTCGATAATGTAGCTCAGATTTGAAGGGCCATTGCTGTGTGGTACGCTCTGCTGCTGCTGCTGCCTATATCCATCCAACCATATCATCCCTACCCAACCTATTCCCACAGGCAGACAAGGCAACAGAGTCACAAATGGGCCTCAAACAAACATGAACAAAAAAAGCAAATGAAGACTTCAGCTGGACCAAAAGAGTAATAGCAGTCTCTACATGCAGAAATATGACAGGCTGTCTGTTTAAGCCGGCAGTGGATTTTCATTGGGCACCCACCCCCAGATGGATCACCTGACACACAGTGCTGCTCACCTGTCGTTGGTAATTCACAGCCAATATAATTGAAATTCCCAAGTTCTGTCTTCCAATTGAATTGGCTTATGCGCATCACTGACTATGGACGGTACGACTGGGCCATTCCTAGCTGGTCCCTTTACCTGATATTGGTTGTTCAATTAAAGGGACACATGCTGGCAGGCAACAGGTAACAGGATCATCATTGGCTGGCATAGAAACACAGAATGTGGCAGTGGATAAGGACCGCTTAGTCCACCTAGTCTGCCCGTTTTCCTACCTAACAGATAAGCTGCAGATCCTAGTTAACCAACAGCTTACTTCCTCCTACCCCCCGCTAGGACTGCCTTATGTCTGTCCCATGCATTCTTGAATTCCCCCACTGTTCTTGACTCCACGACCTCCTCAGGGAGGCTGTTCCATGCATCCACAACCCTCTCTGTGAAAAAATACTTCCTCACATTACCTCTCTGAGCCATCCCCCTCTATCTTCAAATTGTGCCCTTGTTCTTGCACATCTCTTTTCTGAAAGATGCTACCTCTTGGACTTTGTTGATTCCTTGAGGTACTTGAAAGTTTCTATCATGTCCCTCTCCTTCTTTCCTCAAAGGTATACATATTAAGCTCCTTTAGTCTTTCTTCGTATGTCTTCTGGTGCAGACCCTGCACCATTTGCTGCTCCTCCTCTGACAGCCTCCACTCTGTCTATGTCTTTATGAGATGGGGTCCCAGAACTGCACACAGTACTCCAGATGGGGTCTCACCAACTGTCTGTACAGAGGGATAACAACTTCCTGTTTTCTACTATTGATGCCTATCCCTAAGCATCCCAGTATCCCCCCAGCCTTCCTTACTGCCTTCTCACATTGCTTGCCCACCTTTAGGTCATCTGATATAATTACCCCAGGTCCCTTTCCATTTTTACTGTTGTCAGCATCTCACCCCCCATAGTGTACTCTTCCCCTGGGTTTTTGTTTCCCAGGTGCATTACCTTGCACTTCTTTGCATTGAATCTGAGCTGCCATACATCTGACCATTCCTCCAACCTTGCCAAGTCCCTTCTCATCCTTTCCACTCCATCTTGTGTATCAACCCTGTTGCAGATCTTTGTGTCGTCTCCAAAGAGACATACTTTTTCCTTCAGTTCCTCTGCAATGTCACTTATAAGACATTAAAAGGACCGGTCCTAGTACTGAACCCTCGGTACCCCCTAGTAACCCTCCTTTCTTCACTGTGACTCCATTTACTACTTCCCTTTGCGTCCTGTTGTCTAGCTAATTTTTATCAGGCTACCACCTTGGACCCACTCCAAGGCTGGCTAACTTGTGTATTAATCTTTTGTGTGGGACTGTCAAATGCCTTGCTAAAATCTAGGTAGGCCATGTCCACAGCCCTCCCTGGTCTACTACTTTGGTCACCCAGTCAAAGAAATCTATTAGATTCGTCTGACACGACCTTCCCATGTGAATCCATGCTGCCTTGGGTCCTGTGCCCCACTGGCCTCTAGGTATTCAACAGTTCTTTCCTTCAGAAGTGATTCCATCATTTTCCCTACCACTGAGGTCAAACTAACTGGTCTGTAGTTTCCTGCCTCTGTCCTGCTCCCACTTTTGTGAAGAGGAATCACATCCGCCCTCCTCCAGTCCTCAGGTAACCACTCCATCCTCCCATGATTTGTTAAAGAGCGTAGTCAGCGGTGTCAGTAGTTCTACCCTTAGTTCCTTTAGAATTCTTGGGTGAATTCCATCAGGCCTCATTGCTTTGTCCACCTTCAATTTTATTAGTTCTTTCAGAACCCTGTCTTCTGTAAATGGACTGGTATCGACCCCCGTCTTCAGAGTGTTTCTCTTGTTTGGTTTAGATACCTCCCCCTCCTCTTCCTTTGTGAATACTGAGCAGAAATATTCATTCAGTATCCCTGCTTTTTCACTGTCACCCTACCCACATTCCCTCCTTTGGTCTTTCTTCGTTCCCTAATGTACCTATAAAAGGTCTTATCCCCCTTCTTAACAGAGTTGGTTATCCTTTCCTCGGTTTGGGCCTTTGCTATTCTGACTGCCTTCCCAGCCTCTTTCTGCTTTAAGTGATAAGGTTCTCTGTCCTGCTCCTTCTGTGTTTCCTTATATTTCCTGAATGCTGTCCTTTTCTCCTTAACCTTCCCTGCCACCTCTTTTGAGAACCATAGCATTTGTTTCCTTCGTTGTGTTTTGTTGATTTGTTTTACACAAAGGCTTGTTGCCTCTGTGATGGCTGTTTTGATTACTCCCCATTATTCCTCCACCCCTCTTTCTTGCCTGTTTGCTAGTGCTTTTCTGAGGCACTCTCTCATTTTCCCAAAGTCAGCCCTCCTAAAGTCCAATACTCTTGCTTTTGTGTGGCTTGATTATATGGCTGTGTTTATTGTGAACCACACTGGTGGTCGCTTGTTCCCAGATGGCTACCCACTTCTAAATCTGAGATTCTTTCTCCATCCACATTTGAGAGTACCAGGTCTAAGATTGCTCCCTCCCGAGTGGGTTCCAATACTAGCTGTCTGAGGCATGCCCCCTGTAGGGCATCAAGAATGACCATGCTCTTGCATGTGCCTGTAGCAAAGGTGCTCCAGTTAACATTTGGCATATTCTGGTCCCCCATCAACAGTATCTCCCCTTTTTCTACTATTCTAAGGAAGCCTTCTATCTTTTCTTTGTCAGTTCCCTTCCCCGAGATGGGGCTCTGTATGCAACCCCCATGCAGATTGTGGTGCCATTCCTGTCTCCAGGGTGACCCAGAGTGCCTCATCTGCTCCCTGTTTACTCTTTAGTTCTGTTGCTTTGATCCCTTCCTTTGCATAGAGAGCTACTCCTCCTCCTCTTTTACCCTCCCTGTCCCTCCTGTAGATTGTGTATCCTGGTATGTTGCCATCCCAGTCATGGTTCTCTGTGTACCATGTTTCTGTGACTGCCACAATATCCAGGCAACCCTCTTCCATCAAGGCCACTAGTTCAGGGAGCTTGTTACACAGACTACAGGCATTGGTACTCATCCCCCCCTCCACTTTTTGATGGCCTTACCCCTTTTAGCCCCATTCCTGTCCTTACTGCCTTTGTCTTTTTTTACATTTACCTCTGTCCTTCTCCCTAATGACTTCTCTACCTTGGTGTTTACCTCACTAATTACCGTGTTTTGTGGGGGGAGGCTGGGATTTCCCCTACTCCTTTTCAGTGCCCCCCCCCCTTGGCTAGTTTAAATGCTTGCCAATGAAGCATTTAAACCTCTCACCTAAGATCCTGGTTCTTCCCCCTGGACAGATGCAGTCCATCGCACCTGCATAGGTCTGCATCCCTCCAGGTGGCTTCCCAGTCCCCAGTGAAGCCAAAACCCTGAGCTCCGCACCAGTTTTTCAACCATTTATTGAATTCCCTGGTGAGGAGTACCCTAGCTTCACCCTTGCCATAGACAGGCAGCACCTCCGAGAAGAATCATATTTTTCAACAAATTAAACCATTGGAGACATATTATAGTGAGAATGTACCATGCTTCTATTTTCGAGCAATTAAAATTGGTGAAGTAAAGAAACAAATAAGGCAATTAAACCCACGGAAAGCAATAGAGGCAGACAAAACAGAGACAATCTTTCTAAAAGATTCAGTAGAACAAATAGGCCCAATCTTGACTAATCTTTCCAATTTTAGTTTACAGCAAAAAAGTTTTCCAGATTTTTGGAAAAATTCTAAAGTGATTCCTGTATTTAAGGGAAGGGATAAAAATAATCAGTCAAACTACCAACCGATAGCTCTGCTGTCGATCATCTCAAAGGTCTTTGAATGTATGGCCTGTGCCCATTTATATGAATATCTGGAGAAGTGCAAACTATTGACAGATTGTCAAGCGGGCTTCAGACATGGAAGGTCGACGAACACTGCCCTGATGGACTTCTTGGACTCTGTGGCAAGTGGCCTTGAGGCTCGGGAGTCTGTCGGGGCAGTGTTCATCGACCTGTCAAAGGCCTTCGAGTTGGTCGATGTTAATATACTAATGGGAAGGCTAGCCCAGATAGGTATATCTGAGCCTGTTCAAACCTGGTTACTATCTTACATAACTGAACGTACACAGCAGGTCTGTATAGATGGAATAATGTCAGACATGGAGGGCACCTTTAGGGGTGTCCCCCAAGGTTCAATTCTGGGTCCTTTGCTATTTTTGATCTATATAAATCCTCTCCGATCATGCATTAAAAACAGCAAGGATTTATTTGTATGCTAACGATATGGCTCTTATAGGAAAAGCTACAAATTCGGATGATTTACAAAAAACTCTTCAATTTGATTTTGATATTCTACAAAAGTGGTTAATACATTCCAAAATGGTTCCTAGTACAAAGAAAACTCAAGAAATGCTTTTCCATTCAAAAGGTAAATTGCCTCATAATCGTACACTAAATATATATTCATTAAAAGGTCAGGTGTTAGAGCAGGTTCAGGCATATAAGTACTTGGGAGTTTATATGGATAGCTCTCTTACCTTTCCTACGCATATAACAAATGTAACAGGGTGTGCTAAGAAGGAAAACATTGATTCTTTCGAGAGAATCAAGAAACAAAGTGGCTGTACAATTACTCTTACCAACATTAGAATATGGCAGTTTAATGTATCAATTTGCTTCTAAATCATCACTAAATTGTCTGGACAAAACATATTATAGAATAGCAAGATATGTGACGAAATGCCCTTTTTCCACTCATCATTGCATCTTACTTCAAGATCTTGGTTGGGATTCCCTTGCAATTCGCAGCAAAAAACATGTAGGGTATAAAGCCTTTATGGAATATGGGGGGAAGTTAAGCATGATGTGAATTCCCTTAATATCTCTGTTTCCTGTAGGTATAATTTGAGGCAATTAAAACACAGATGCCAAAAAATTCCTTTAGAAATTAACATTTATAGCAGAACGCAAAGTGGTTTCTATTTACCAAAAATATGGAATGAGATAGATTCAGAAATTAGGACTATTGATAGCTTAGGTAAATTTAAGCACTCTCTAGACTCCATCTGGAGAAACAGATGTGTTTGTTATGGTGTCACTTAGGACACTATCATCTGTTCTCTTGTTTGGACTCTAGATTGTTCCTTAATTTTTTTTTCTTCACTATCTTTGTGTGTGCTGTAAATGGGGTATATGGCAGTACTTGAGGATGAAATTTTATTTCCTCTTCCCTCCTCCCCCCCGTCCCCTTCCCTTTCTTTTTATTAACTTTCCTAGATTGGAAATTTTGGAAATGAAAATCTTGTACTAAATTGTGTACTTAATTGCATATCCTTGTCCATCTTATAAATGCTTATATTTATTCTCAAGCATAAAATCTTTTAGATTTTTGGTATACTGTATTCTTGTTTTGTATGCAAGCTGTGGAATTATGTGTTGTGATATTTGTAAGATTGTTCCTGTAATATATCATATTACATGACGTTTTGTATTTGTTGAAACTGTATTTCAAAACAGGACAACTTTGATAAACAGGGCCTCTTTTAGTCCTAAAAGTTATTTTCCTGTCAAAAAATGAAAGTTTTTATCTCTATCTATCTAAGGTTACTGTATGCGGTACTTGTCTAAGGCCCCTCCCCAACTCTACAAACTCCTCTTGCACTGCTCTGATCCCATTCCTAGCCAGGTCATTTGTCCATAGGTGGACAATGACATCCAGCTCCCTCCCTCGTGCAGCTGCTCCCACAATCCTGAGGATTCGCTTCCTGTCCCTCCAAGCCATGGCGCCAGGCAGGCACCTTACCTCCCTCTCCCCTTCCTCCCCATTTCTACCCCCTAATGATTGAGTCCGCCACCAGAGTTGTTTCTTCCCTGTGGGGTCCCATGCCACCCTCCTGTGGGTCTCTTGTGAAGGTTCCCAGTATCCTCCTTGGTCTCCACTGCAGGTGCCTCCATAGAGGAACCACTATCCACCAGAAGAGTGAATGAATTGTGATGAGGTACAGCTGGAGGATGCAACTCTGTTCCACCACCCTCTTCCTCTCCTCTCTCCTGAGCCCACCCTGGTCCAGCCTCTCCTTTTCTTGGCAACCTCTGAGGTAGTGGCATTGGTCCTGGTGGTCCCTGGGGAGGTTTCCAAATCCTAGCCAGGTCAGCCTGGAGACGGGCAACCTCCTCCCTCAGACCAGAGAGGTGCCTGCAAATAGGGCAGCATCGCAGCCTCCAGAATGTCTCCCGGAACACTGCTGCCACACAGCCATTGCACTGCACCACTCCTATCATGTCTTATTTTGTGTCCCCTCTCCTGTTTCTCTGTATGCTTACTCTCTCCTCTTCTTACAACTCTCACCCTTCCCGTTCTGGGACAGCAACTTCCTATATTCTTCAGTAGCCTCCTTCTTCCTTGCTCAGTGTCAGACCACCACCAGCTGTGGGGGACTACTTTTTTCCTTTAGGGTTGACAAAACCAATGTTTCTCTGTGATCCTTCCTTCCTACTGCCAAACAGGAAGTTCCTGTTGACAGTCAAATCCAGTGGCTATAAAAGTAGAACTGGCTTAGGTGGGATGGAGGGCAATTAGTAAGAAAAAGCTAGCAACAGGAAGTTGTAATTTGAGTCACCTGCTTTTATAGTGTCTAAGCCACACACCCCAATTAAGCTCTCTCTCCTACTGGTTTAGCAAAGTAAGTTGATACAGTACCCTTCCCTGCACAAAACACAGACTGGCTTTCTTTCTTTTTTTAACCCTAAATAAGACCCCTTCTACTTCTAATAAAGTATCTGCTTAATCTCAACAGACACTGACTTCTGCTGAGATATAAGTGTTAAATTAATAAGAAAATGTACCTTCTTGTAGTTAGCTTCTTTCTGCTCTACAAGCAAGGCTAGCAACAAGAAGTTGTAATTTGAGTCACCTGCTTTTATAGTGTCTAAGCCACACCCCCAATTAAGCTCTCTCTCCTTCTACTGGTTTAGCAAAGTAAGTTGATACAGTACCCTTCCCAGCACAGAACACACACTGACTTTCTTTCTTTTCTTTCCTTTCTTTTTTTAACCCTAAATAAGACCCCTTCTACTTCTAATAAAGTATCTGTCTGCTTAATCTCAACAGACACTGACTCCTGCTGAGATATAAGTGTTAAATTAATAAGAAAATGTAGCTTCTTTTAGTTAGCTGCTTTCTGCTCTACATGCAAGGCTAGCAACAGCCATGCAGGGAGAAGGAGAGTGTGCAGTAGGCAGATTGGATAACACAACCTTTACACAACTAAATTCTGATTTCAGGAAAAGCTTCTGGACACTGGGACAGCCCTTTGGATATCAGGACTGTCCCAGTCAAACCGGGATGTTTGGCAGCTCAACCCCCCCCCCCACCTCTGGTTTCCCACTATTCAAAGGGACCATGAGTCACCACTTTTCAGTGCTGGATGAAAACATACAGCTATGAGTCACCAGACAGCAGGTGTATTAATTAGTGTGTCTTTTTAATTTTGCCTCAAGTTTCTAAATGTTTTTGCAAATTTAACTGTTTAAAGATGAAAATTCAAAACTAACATTCAAAACAGACTCAATAATTTCTACATAATAATATTCTGATACTTTTAAAGTTGTCATCTACAAGAACATTTACAGGAACTGAACTGTTCTATAGGTAGATACCAAAAATAATTACAATTTTAAACAGTAACAGAGGGGAAAGGGTGCAATAACTTGATACTCTGCATCCCATACAGCAATTAGGGAGGGGATGTCGGCGAGAGCTGAGAAGGGACTAATAGGCCAACCGGGCTTTACTACTGTGACTAAATTAAGAAACTCCTCTAAAAGGATACGTAGGGGGGTGAGAACTGTCACAACCCCAATCAGCAGGTCAGCCCTCTACTTCCAAAGTGCCAACCTCTGATCGTAGAATTGTGAACAATTAACAGAACAATGTAACCCTCTTGTCTGTTTTGTGGGTTCGAATCAACCTTTGGTCTCAGTTCTGGAGGGGGTTCTAACTGTGAACCTCATGTTAGCGTACCCAATGCACAGGATCAGATAATTCTGTCACGGGGGGGCAGATATCTTTGTCTAAGGGCACCTAATCAGGTATTATAAAATGAACCCTTCTTTGCATTAAATCCCAGTTGCCACTCTTTTGACCATTTTGCTAGTTTATCCAGATCTCTTCTCATTCTTCCCACCCCATCTGGATCATCTACTCTGTTGCAGATCTTGGTGTCATCTTCAAACAGACAAACCTTACCCTCCAGTCCATCTGCAGTATCACTGATGAAGTTATTGAAGACGATTGGCCCCAGGACTGATACCTGAGGTAGCCCACTTGTCACTTGCATCTCTTCTGACCATATACCGTTTACCACCACTCTCTGTTTTCTGCCCGTCAACCAGTTTGCCACCCAGTTGACCAACTTCTGACCCAACCCGAGCATACCTAGCTTATTAATCAATCTTCTATGTGGAACAGTATCAAAAGCTTTGCTGAAGTCAAGGTAGGCGACATCAGCTGCTCCCCCTTGGTCCACCACTCTGGTTACCCAGTCAAAGAAATCTATGAGATTAGTTTGACAGGACCTTCCTTTTGTAAACTCGTGCTGTCTTGGATCCTGTGCCCCTATGGATTCCAGGTGTTGCACTCTCCTTTCCTTAAGGAGTGTCTCCATAATCTTGCCCACTACTGAGGTAAGACTGACTGGTCTGTAGTTCCCTGCATCCTCCCTGCTACCACTCTTGTGGAGCGAGATCACATGAGCCCTTCTCCAGCCTTCTGGGACCTCTCCTGTGCTCAGAGACTCACCAAACAGTTCTGCTAATGGCTCTGCTAGTTCCACCCTTAGCTCCTTAAGTACCCTGGGATGCATGCCATCAAGTCCCATTGCCTTGTCCACCCTGAGCTTAGCGAGCTCTTGTAGGACCCTTTCTTTTGTGAAGGGTGTAGTGCTTACCTCCCTCCCCCCTGTGTCCATGGTGCTGAGCTGTGGGCCCTGCCCTACCTTCTCTTCAGTAAATACTGAGCAAAAGTATCTATTTAGGATAGATGCTTTTACAGGGTCCTCCTCCTCCTGTGATCGCAAATTTTTTCATTGTAAGTATTACCTGAGCAACCGCTCCCGTCGTCACGGGGCAAAAACCACACCACTGGGTTTTGTCTTAACGTCGCTTTATTTGATCAAATCTTTCACATGCATGCGGGAGTTTTGCAAGTAAGTATTACCTGAGCAACCGCTCCCGTCGACACGGGGCCAAAACCACACCACTGGGTTTTGTCTTAACGTCACTTTATTTGATCAAATCTTTCACATGCATGCGGGAGTTTTGCAAAGGAGAAAGCTCTCTGATTACAATTTACAGCAGCTTTTTGTAAGCTAGATTTTGCACTTCTTATCTTGAAAAATACCAACATTTCAGTATATGCCAATCATATAACAGAATAACAAGTTGATACCAATGTAACAGAAAAACAAGTTGATACCAATGTATGGGGTACTTTTCCACTGTTTATTTTATTTCTTTCCCAATACTTCTTGATACATATGCCTGGGTCAATCTGACCTGAGTGAAACAATGAGTTTCACTCACACCATAGCAACGTACAGCTTGCCTTTAATGCCTCAACGTGCTGTTATCTTATATTTTGCCCAAGCATGTTGTTATCTTGTACTTTGTCCGAGCCTGTTATTCAGGCTGGTACAACCAGTTCTGCCCAGTTTTATCTTGCTTTCTGTTTCTACAAATGTACCTCAAGTAACTTTAATAACATTTTATAACCCTGTAGAAAACAGCATGAACTTAGAAATTTTTACTACATTCATTATGACTTTGTTACAGCATGGCTTACAAAGCAAGCATAGCTTCAAGGCATATAATAGCAAATATAGCTTTAGGATATATAAAAATTCCCTCACACTCTCCCCCCTTTTGATACTTTGTATCAACTTGTGAACTATTACATCTTAGTCACGTCTGGTTCATCATAGAATGGGAACACCCCGACTAATTCGCTAGGGTCTTGGTCCTTGGGGTGTAATAAGGGGTGCAGCTGGGTGATGGCATGTGGCAACAAGGTGCTACACAGTTGTCGCAAGAGAAATTTGAGCAACACAGTCAGGAGCCATAATGCCAGTATCACCGCCACGATTACTGCCACCCAGTGGAGGAGGGTAGTGCCCCAGTCACTAAATATGCTTGGGAACCATGACCAGGGCTCCCAGCCCTGCGATATAGGTGCATGCTCACTAAGAACACGCTGCTGTAGCGTTTTTATTCCCTCAGTCACTTGCTCTAGTTTCTGGGAGTTATCAGGTATATAGGTGCAGCATTCCTCCCCTATAATGGCGCACACCCCCCCTTGCGAGGCTAATACATAATTAAGTGCGGCTCTATTTTTTAAAGCTACGATTCTAAGGGCTTTAATTTTAGCTGTCAGCAAAGCAGTTGATTTTAAGGTTTTATTAATTAACTTTTTCAACTCATAGGTTAACTGGTCAATGTAATGCATGTTTTGAACAACACCCCACCATGGGAAGATTCCTGCCCCAAATTTTTCTCCCACTGGGACACGTTTATTTGTGTCCGGCACCTCCCTTTTTTGAACTTGATTTATATAGCTTACACGCTGATGTATAGCAGATGCATTGTACTTATATACATGGGCCGGAGGGTGGAGTGTGGCTAGATAGCAGCAGCCGGTCCACCCCATAGGTGGAAAAAGATAAGCCCTATCCCCGCATACCCAGTATAGACCTGACAGACTGCCCATGGCAGTGAAATCAGGATGTACTGTGTGGGCATTTGCTTGAGAGCAGTTGGTTCTGGTGGACTCGGACTTGGTGGTGCTGTTGTAGTGCCTACAATATTGGCACGTGGACCATCCCAGTAGCGCTGAACTCACGGTTAATTGCTTATTACACAGGCAGAGCCTGGCTGATATACAATTTTACACTTAAACTGTTAGACTAGGTGAATAGGTATATGATTTAAAACTGGTTGCCAGCATACAGATAGTCTAGGCATTTATAAAAAGCATTTTGTTCTGGAGTTGGTACAGGGGTGGTTACAGACGGAACACAAATTGTGAGTTTGTAAAACATAATACAGAATTGAGGGATGTCAACACCACAATTGAAATATGTGAAAAAATGCTAACATGTGACACCACATATAACACAATATAACATAACAATTTTGTTGATGAAAAAGAGTTTATGGAATCCACTTTGAGAGTGAATAAGGTAGATGCTACCTTGTGTTGAGGTGTGGCACACCCTTGGAACTTGATTGAAGAATCTGTTGATAATGTCTCTTGACAGATAAGTCCTTATAAAACATAATAGTCCATGAAATTAACAGTTTATAAGTTTATATAAGTAACCACAGGTTGGTGTAGTTACAGTACAGGTGAAATGTCATTTGCAGAATGGTGGTAACCCCACAAGGCATATGGGGCAATGCAGACAGTAATTTAAAAACAAAACACCAGCAGAGTAGAAAGTCAGTGTTTATGTTGCTGGCTGCTGGATGGCTGATTAGCAGACACACTGGCCAGGGGTGCATTGAGTCCTTTTAATGGAGTAGCCACACACACACACACACACACACTGGCATGGCATTTGTGTTGTGGTAGTTGATTACACCCCAGCTTAAAGATTAACAGTCCATAAAAAGGTAAGAATTGACAATAAACCATTAAGAACACAGTCCATAACAGAGCAATAGGGTTGTAGAAAGTACCAGCCATGTTTGGAACAAGCAGCAGCGAAGAAAATGGATGTTTTGCTTGAAGGTCAATTGAAGAAGAAATCTTCTTGCTGAAGTTAGGGAATTGCCCCTACCCCAGACTTAACTTTATAGTAAGCAGAAACAACAAGCTTGATTGCAGAGTCTGAACTGACTGGACCTTTTTTAGTTAATTTAAAGTTTTACAAATAGGTGTAATTTTGCTGAAAACATTACACTTGCAGAGGTAATAATAACTGGATTTATGCAATAGTCCTTATAAGGAACCAGTCAGGCACAAAGATGGTGATAACATCAAAACTGTGGCAGTTGTTTTTCTTTTTTAAGGAAAAAGATGAAGGTCTTGGCAACTTAGATGAAAGTATTACTGCTGTTGAACGTGGAGATCTTATGTGTGCCACACCATGGAAACCTGCAAACTTGCAAAGTGTGTTAGACACTGAATTAAAAAACACATAAATAACAATCTCGTAAACCATTGGCTTTTTGTTTTGTAAAGAGTGGTGTGACAGAGCCTAAATTCTGGCAATTGGAAAGAGAAAAATAAAAAATGGGACATCAACCGCACACCTGGGGGTGCAGGCCGAGGTTTAATTATACCATTTGACCATTTGTAAATTATACAATGTTATGGTTACCTCCTGCTTTTAAATCACAGAAGCAGTTATGACAGTGATGAACATTATTTTCCTGTCTGTTGCAAGCAGGCCTGACTGAGACCTGAGACCTGAGGTATACAATCTTGTAATGTTACAATAACACGCTTTAAACATATAGTTTATTGCAATATGCCTGTTACACAATGCAATTAGTGGGACAAATACATATGTTGTTGGCCTATGCCAATTTAATAACAGTGCCTATTGCACCTGTGACAAGTGAAAAGGTCTACCTTTTTTACCCTGTATAATGAAATACTTTAAAGTACTGAGTAGGGTAAGGCTTGAAGCATAGGTTTGGAGTACAATCTAAATTTTGCAAATTATAATTGTTAAAATTTAAAATGACAAAACCTGCATAGAGTGCACTTATTTTTTAAGGGTACCTGTGAGTAATAAGACAAACGGAGCATTAATTTGACTTTTGGTTTTGCTTTGGAACATATTGTAGGGGTGGGTCAGCAATGCTGGCCCCAGTATTTAGGTCTGGTTATGAGCATTAAAAATGTTATACATGTGGAGCACTTTTTTGAATACACACATGATACAGTGTAGCAAGATGTATATCAAAACATTATAACATAAACGTGAAACATAAGCATGTTTGTAATAGAAAAATTTTAGTATTGAGCATGATGCATAACATACATTTTAAACAACAAATATAGACTGTAAACTTAGCTTAGAGTCTAGAAATGTTAGAGTATTGTGAATTTACTGGTTGGATAAAAATGCATTTATTGCTGTAAGGCTATGACAAAAGTTGTTTTAGATTTGTTTTGACAGTATAAGAAAGCTGAAAAGACAGTCAAAAGAATGAATATGTGTGGACATACATACACAACTTTACCCTCCAGCGTAACTGATTACTTGCTATGGGCAGAAGCCCTTGTACTAATAATAGGTGTGAGATTTAACTGTTTGCACTAGACAAAGCAGAAGGGCTTGGGCTGGGTTATGCTGTCAAAATACCTTGTTTTTTTTTTAAACCTGTAAATAAGAAACAATTATTGACAAATACACATTTTTCTTATTTACCCCTCTGGGGGGGACAGTGATATACCTTGCAACCTTTGTGGGTATTACACTGGAAGGGAGGAAGAGTAGCTTACCCCCTTCCCCCAAGCTTTTACTGGTGGAAGAGACAGCTCAAATACTGTAGCAATAAAAAGGTTAGCTGTGGATGGTGACATGATCCCCACCTACTACACTTTAAATTATAACAAGATAATATTACAATTAGTTTAGTAAGTTTTATACCTTACTATAAAAATTGGGAACTTCTTTTTCTCTAGAAGAAAGAGAAGAAACACAGACAAACAATAAAACAAACACACACCAGTTTAAAATAAAACAAGATTATTTCCATAGGATAAAAGAAGCTAGTGTCCCTGGTTCCTTATCTTAAGCATGACAAAATGTCAGCTGAGTTTATAAGATCCGGATTGATGGTAATACTGCACGTATGTATTTTAGAATGCATTTTAAAAAGTCAAAAAATGATTACACCATGGTCACACATAAAAACCAAAACCATCGTTTTTTTAACTGTAGATGGTAAACTCTCAAAAACAGCTGTAATAGTCCTTTTTTCAAAGCGTACTGTATATATATATAATAAAAATATGGGGAGATGATGAATAATTCTCCCCTTTTAGCTGGAGTATTGCCTGTGTTGGCTGCAAGTCAGAAGCAGTGAGAAGAGAAGAAAAGTTTGTTCCTCTTTACTTAGAATACTAGTTTTGCAATAAAAAGTCAAATTACATGGTTTACTCTTGGTGTGCTTTCATGAAAACATACATTTTGTGTGAAAAGTTGTGCTTTAGGTATGGAATACACATTATGTTTGAACTGGTAGTAACATAAAATGTTGAAACACAAGAAGGTCAAATAACGTGCAAAAGGTCACAGTGTGCATGCAAGGGTCGTTTAAACCCAGTTATTTTTGTAGTGTCTTTGAACACTACTAATATTAAAATATTTTTAAATAATAATAAAGCACGCAATAAAACTGCTGGCCAAGACAGTACACACACATACACATACACATACACAAAAAGAAATACTTAACACAAAATAAGACTGACATTATTTGACACCAATTTGCTGAGGTAATGCCCATAGTTTTATTAGAAAACTGTACGTGTTTTAGATATATGTGCTGCCTCCCCCTGTCTTGTAACACTGACAATTTTTTTTTCTCTTTTAAACCAACAAATTTATACATATTTTTATGCCAAATCTTTTCAGAAAAAAAACTCTTTTTAAACACCTTCCAACGCCTTTCAACACCTTTAAAATACAGCACAACATACCATCTGTAAGTGAACACATCTAGTATAACATGGTTACACCTTTTGGGGCATAGCCAAAATATGGCACTCTGCCATTTTGCAAAAAGTTTTTGGTTATAACTAAAAGTATGATAAAGCCATTTATAGCTGTTAACACATTACATTTTTACCTAGCAGTGGTTTGGCATGTTGCTTGCAAACTACAAATCTTTTTGCACATTGCAGTATATGACGTCATAACTTTTCACCATTAATACTACCTGCTCTAACCAACAACTACATACAAACGTTTTTTACTGACCCTATCTAGGCAGCACAAATGTTCTATTAAAAATAAAACCAATTAAAACAGTCAGATATAAGGCAAAGAAGCTTTTTCTTCTTTTTTTTACTGTAACATGTCATGCACCAAAGGCAGTCAATGCTATTTTGCAACTTGGACAACAGAACATAATTACAGAACACAGATATATGCTAGAAAATATGCACGAGAGAGGCGGAGCATTACTCTGTTTAGTATATGTATCATGGAAATAAAACAGACAGACATAAAACAACTTTAAATAAAAAAATTCAGACTTACCCGGTGCCAAGGTATTTTCCTTCTTTTCTGACACACTGGTCTGATTGAGAAAACTGACTGCATGACCTTTATGATAATTTCCCAACACTGCAGCTATTAACCCTTTTAAAGGTTTTTTTTTTGTCCATTTTAGTAACCTGCCAAACCAAGTATTTTTTTAGAGCTCTGGTTTGCAGTTTAAAAACAAAACAACACACAAAAAAATCTGTAACAGTACTAGGTACTAGGCTGAGATCTATCTGGTGGAGGTCCCCAGTACCTGGGTTTGGGATCAAATGTTTTAGCCTCTATAAGAGGCAAGGGGACTTGAAATTGATAAAGAAAAACTTGAAACTACACAGATAGGCAACATGGGGGGGGGGAGGATTTTCAAATCATCCCGTCTGTAGTCACCTACTGTGCGTACATCCACAGTAGTTTATTTTTCTTTCTCTAAATGTTGCTTATCTAACGTTACTTAATCAGCCACTGCTTTTCTCCTAAAAGCAGCCTGAACTGTGAAAGCCATTATTGGCTCTAACAGTATATACTTGCAGCAAGCACAAATTACAAGGGTAAAGGGCAGTGCAGTTGCCCTTGTAATTTGTTTGGCCAAACTTGTCAAACATACATTTTGCCAGTCCAGATAATACTAATTCTGGACCCAGCTTATTTTTGTTCCCTTTGTTTCCATATTATTTAGGGCCTGTCCTTTATAGTGACATCACTCCAAGGTATTCTTGTACTTACAGTGATGATGAGTGTCGCCGGCCCCTAGGCATCACGTCCTGATGGGGTTCCACAAAAATATCTTTCTTTTTGTCCAAGGGAAGCAACCCGATCACGAGGTGACATGGACCGAAGAATTCATACTGCCGACTACGCCAAAACTGTGATTGCAAATTCTCTCACTGTAAGTATTACCTGAGCAACCGCTCCCGTCGTCACGGGGCCAAAACCACACCACTGGGTTTTGTCTTAACGTCGCTTTATTTGATCAAATCTTTCACATGCATGCGGGAGTTCTGCAAAGGAGAAAGCTCTCTGATTACAATTTACAGCAGCTTTTTATAAGCTAGATTCTGCACTTCTTATCTTGAAAAATACCAACATTTCAGTATAAGCCAATCATATAACAGAATAACAAGTTGATACCAATGTAACAGAAAAACAAGTTGATACCAATGTAACAGAAAAACAAGTTGATACCAATGTATGGGGTACTTTTCCACTGCTTATTTTATTTCTTTCCCAATACTTCTTGATACATATGCCTGGGTCAATCTGACCTGAGTGAAACAATGAGTTTCACTCACACCATAGCAACATACAGCTTGCCTTCAATGCCTCAACATGCTGTTATCTTATATTTTACCCAAGCATGTTGTTATCTTATACTTTGTCCGAGCCTGTTATTCAGGCTGGTACAACCAGTTCTGCCCAGTTTTATCTTGCTTTCTGTTTCTACAAATGTACCTCAAGTAACTTCAGTAACATTCTATAACCCTGTAGAAAACAGCATGAACTCAGAAATTTCTACTACATTCATTATGACTTTGTTACAGCATGGCCTACAAAGCAAGCATAGCTTCAAGGCATATAATAGCAAATATAGCTTTAGGATATATAAAAATTCCCTCACCCACCCCCCTTTTCTCCTTTGAGCTTAGCGATACCCCTCTGGACTTTCTCCTTTCACTAATGTATCTATAGAAAGTCTTGTCACCTTCTTTTACTGTTCATGCTAGTGTTTCCTCAGTTTGGGACTTTGCCTGCCTTACTGCCTTCCCTGCTTCCCTTAGGGCAGTTTGGTATGCCTCCTATCTTCATCCGCTGTGTTCCTTATATTTCCTGAAGGCCAGCCTTTTGACTCTGACCTTTTCTGCTACTGTATTTGAGAACCAAAGTGGTTTCTTTCTTCTTTTGCACTTTCTTTACTGTCTAACACAATGGGATGTTGCTTCAAGTATTGCATCCTTATGCTTGCCCACTTTGCCTGTACCCCCTCACCTGTGTTTCTTTTTGCCAGGGCTAGCTTAACTCTGTTGGCCATCTTATCAAAGTCAGCTCCTCTGAAGTCCCGTATTTTTGTCTTGGAATAGGAAGATTTAGATGTAGTGGCCAAATTGAACCATACCATGTGATGGTCACTGGCCCCAGGTGACCTTCTACCTGGAGATCTGTGATCCCTTCCCTGTTAGTCAGCACTAGATCTAGGATAGCCCTGTCTCTTGTGAGTCGTTCTACCAGTTGTTTGATGTGTCAGTTTCAGCAAGACAGTAGTTTCTCCTGACAGACACTCCCCTACATATTTTATATTGCAGAAAAAATATCATATTGTAATCAGAACCAGGTGTCCACATGCCACAAGAACTATATACAAACCCTCAAAAAGAGGGTGAACAGTGACTTCCAATAATGCGCACTCAGATCGAATGTGCATTGGGGACAAGTTAATTGACTGTCCGGGATTGGGTTTCCCAACCACAGAGTGAGAGGAAAACCCAGGGGAAATATTTTCTCCTAAATTCAGGATGGGGTAAGACGAGAGTTAGGGAAAATAATAATAGGGAGAGCTGTGTGACAAAAAAATGGGGTGGTGTTAGGGAAAAGATACAGTATGGGGAAAAAAGGTGCTGCTCCAGTGGGGTCTGACTCAAGCGTGGCATGTGGATTAACCAGAAGCCCATTCCCCTTTATAGATGAGAGGGGGGAGGGAGATAACATATTACCAGATATCCCTAAAATATTCACAAAGACCTACTAAGGTATCTGATATGAGGGGAGCACAATCATCCCAGGGGCTCTCCCAGTTGCCCACCCTCCCAAATATTCCAGGGAGGTAAAGGTTATTATTTATTTGGACTGTTTCCAAGTCTGTAGGCGCGTAGGATGTATGGCACATAAATAGTCTTTTCACAAATTTATAGGTGCATTCAGTTCCAGTGTACGCTGCCATGCTGGAGTTACAGTATTTGTTGAGAGGAGATAGTTCTGGGGAGCAATTGAGGGCCAGCAGGGGGAGTGGGGTCTCCGGGGACACCCAGTCCTTCCACTAGCTGCTGCGGTGGAGGAGAGGTGACCCTCGTGGGGGGAAGGATGAGGGAGGGATGGGATCCATGTCTGTCAAATACCATTTGCACCTTTGATCGTATCCCAACATCTGGGATGGATCCAATTAGATCAGAGGCACCCCGGCACGGTGTCCTAGTCGAGAGGGGAGGATGGCTTAGGCAGCCAACCATCAGGCCCTATTTATTATAAGCCGATCCCTTCCAAGTCTAACAGAGACAGTATGAGACACTATGCCCACTGAAAATGTTCCAGACAATCCCTAAAGTATACTAACCTTTACGTATCCAAGGGTCACTTATTCTCAAGTGTGTACCGGTGCTGCCAGGCCACTCACGACCGAGGAGATCCCAGAACTGCACCCTATTTAGAGGGTTAATGCAGTAAAGCCTGCTTTGATACAGTTTGATGGGGTGAAATCCCAAGTTCAGCGAGGGCGTTTGGGCCCGGCCGGGCGGGAAATGACCGACTAAGGCCCACCAGCCTCAGCTCAAGCAAGGGAACCCCTGAAAGCCCCTATATAACAGGAATTGGCAAATAGCAGATCAAACTTCATATCCAAGCAAGGTGTTGATCAAATTGTAGCCCATATCCTCCTGCCAAGAACGACCCGGCGGTTTACCATTCACCTGCATGACCCTTTGTCTACTTCAGACTGTGGGAATTGGGTAAATCATCCTCCCTGTTTCATTGTCTGGTCTCGACCAGGAAGGTAGGCCTACTGTGGCGGCCACCCCCGCCACTGCCCCACCTTGAGCTGGTGCTTCCAACTGTCCTAAGAGTCCCGTCCCACCAGCCCATTGACCCCCAGGAATCTCACTCAAACCCTCCCCACATCACAATGTCAGCCAGAGCGTCCACCGGACCCACATCCACTTCCCACCTCTGTACTCACTGCAAACCCAAAGTCGGAGTGCAAAGAGGACCTCAGCTGGGATTCCTGGAGAATTGGACCAGCATCCACTTGATTAAGTCGATTGTGGCCTGCTGATCGACTCGTGGGCCTGGAGGAGTCCACCTAGTAGGGCCACATTCCACTGTAGATCTCTGGGGTAGACGAGCCAAGGTTGGAAGGGATATGCTCTGCTTCTTCAGGTCTGCGTAAGCTTTCTCCGCGTTGTCGTAGGTTTGCTGACCCGAGGGGAACTGTACTACCAGCTAGGCTAAAGTGTCCTATGAATCCGTTCTATCTCAAAATTAAAGTCAGTTCTCAGCTCTAGTGTCTCTCGGATGAACATCTCCACGAACAGCTGGAGGTCAGTACCCTCGCTATTTTCAGGAACTCCATAGAGCCATAGGTTGTTGCGGTGGCTACGATTCTCCGCATCTTCCTGGTGCTCCACCGTAAGTTGACAAAGGTGGACTACTTGATTAAATGTGTTCTGAAGCTGTGAGCTGGTTGAGGCCTGCTCTTGCATGTATTTCTCCAAGGAGGAAAATGTGATGTGTAGATCTGCGAGGTCCATTTGAAAAGATTCTTGATTTTGTTTGAATTGATGAAAGTCTGATTTGAATTCTTGCAGCTCCAACAGTATTTTGTCAAGGTTGGTGTCCATCGTGCTCGACTGTCGTGCCATCGTTCTATTCCCCCGCTTTGGTCTGTTATTTTAGGGTTTACAACAGGGGCTCGGAGCTCGTGAATTAAGCTGCCACCTAACCGGAAGCTGAACCGGAAGTCCGTTATTTCCTTCTTAATTCTTTGTTTCTTTTCTTGCCATCAGACTCTTATATGTTGCTGATTTAGCCTTCTGGATGAGGTCATTGGATGGTGACCATGCTGTACATGGTACGTTCTTGAACACATTGATTTTAGAAGCCATCACTGCACACAGGTTGTTTCTGGTGCCTGTATGCTCAGCATATGCTCCGGTTACTGCATGTCCATCTGCCGATTTTCCTAATGAGCTAACCCCTGTAGTGTTTTTCCTGACCTTGCTAAATATGCTTTCACAGAAAGCATTGCTATGTGGGAACAGTAGAGCATATTTAGCTAACTGTGACAGAAATCTAAACTGTGGTTGCCCAGTGGCTGGTTCTGTCATTTGTGACACATTGTGCCAGAATCTATCAATCCTGTCCTCTTCAAGAGAGAAGGAAGGTAGGTAGATCAGTGGATGTCTGGTATAACATGAACTCCATGAATAGTTTGTTAGTTCGGTTCTGTGGAATTACATCAGGGAAGTTCTGCAGCAGAGTTTTGATCATGGAGAAGTTGGATGTCAGTTGATTTTGTGGGTCAAACACAACAACAGCCTTAAGTACAGGCTCATTGAGGGGGAATTTCTGTTTCATGTACACCAGAGCATTCTGATAAAATCCCCTCACCTCAGCATGGAACTTGACAACTTCACAGGATCCCTCAAGATCTTGTCTCCTAATCATTTGAGATGCAGAAAACCCAATAAATAAATCTGCATTCAATTTCTGCAAATCTTTTTCAGTGACATCTATAGCAAGGAGGTTGTCCTTATTGTCCATGATCACAGAAGGTTTCATCAAACATCCTAGCAGCTCCTGATATAGCTTCATCATAGCTGGTTGTAGTCTGTGGATCATGGGATCTTCACGCTGAAGCAGCACGTTGAATGTGTCAAGTCTGGGAATGATGGCATGTAAAAAGAGCACATACAATTTGTAAATGGGTCCACTGAAAATGTTAACCAATCTTCTCTTCCTGGCTCCAGTATCACCTTGTACCCTTGTCTTCTGTCATTTTGATGGACCAGGCTCGTCATTATCGTAGTGGGTTAGAAAATAGCATCAGAGTCCATCCCAGATCTCTAGGACTCTTTCCAGTGTACGTGGCATACTCAGCCATCGAGTTGACACATGCTTCAGTACTTTCCTAATGTTTTCATTACAGAAAGAAATGTCTTCTCTCAGCAACTCCTTCCATTTCGTGCTCTTGTCAAAATGGTAGACTATATCTACTAGAAAATCTTGTGAATCAAATGACAGCACTTTAGCCCCCTGTTTTGCAGCAAGGTGTGTAAGATGACAGGCACAACCTACTCCATAAATTTCTCCTCCACTACATTTATCTTGTAAGAGTTTGAGAACTCCTCGGTGTTTGCCAATCATAACAGATGCATTTTCAGAGACAAAAGCTGCACAGTTGCTGAGACTAAGCCCTGAAGCGGTGAGACATCTTTCCACAGCTTCTGCAATGTTTCTGGCATCAATATAATTGACTGTGGGCATGTCCAGGAATCTAGTCCTAATTATCCCTTCTGTGTCTTCACAGTTAACCAGTACGGGAAGTATTTGTCATCATTATCAGAACTTCCATCAGTGCTCAGGGAATACCATTTCTTGTCTTCTCCAGTGTCTGGTATCAGTTGTTTCTGACCTCATCAATACTTTCTTTCCCAGTACACTGAATGAGATGACTTGCCTTTGTGTGACCACATGTATATCGTTTGGCTATATCACTGTCTGGAAACATCCTGGCAACCAGTTTGTTGAAGCTATCATTCACAGCAAATGGAAGGTTATGCTGCAATACAAATCCTTGAAAAAGAACTTCTGCTTTTGTTGCTCCATCATTCACTGGGTTATGTGGATTGGCCCAGGCATTCATCAGACCTCTTGATGAGGTTAAACTCTTTTTTAGTTCAGCATTTGACCGGTGCTTGATTGTCTTTAGATGGACCTTCACATCATGGATGCCACCATGAGAAATGGAGAAATCACAAGCATAGTGTTCACAAAATGCATGCTTGTTCCCTTTACGGGATGGTTTTATGAAGTCCCTGCCTTCTGCTGAATAAGAAACATTAAAAGTATTATCATGATGCAGTTTGTTTAGACTGAGACATGATGTTGATTTGGAATGGGCTAATGGCTCCTACTTTTTTCTACTAGCCTGTACTTTACTGTTTTTGCTTGCTCCTTCTTGCACCTTTTTTTTTTATCTGTGACTCTCCTGGTCTTTCTGACTCTGGCGGATTCTCCTCACTTTTCTGTAACCTCTCTGCTTATCCTGATGCTTACACTTCTGTTGTGCCTCTTTATAATGTCTACTCTATCTGCCTCTTCGTCTTCTCTTTTTCTCTCCTGTTACTGTAATCTATCTAAAGCTTGTCCTACTCTTCTTCTCAGTCTTGTCACCTTCACTTTCTTCCCCTGCAATATGACAAGCTACAGTTCAGTAACTTTCTTAATACAGTACTGAAAAACAGTAACAGTTACTAATACCACAACCAACATCAGTACTTGAGCTATGCAGGGGCTCATCTTTTGAACTTCACTTGCAGCACTTCACTAATAAATATTGCATACAATCACAGAGACAGAAATCCAGCACTTCAAGGCTTATACAAAAGGTACACACACAGTTTAGTGATGCAAATGACACTTTAATAACTACCAAGGTGTTTGGAAGGATGGGGCTACTATTTGAATGGCATGAATTGTGTGCAGGACAGGTCAAGCTATACAAGCAGGTTGTAGATCTCTGTGAAGAAAGGCTTGCATGGTAAGTATAGGTAGTAGCCCAGGAAAACACCTCATCACAGATGTGGAGATTTGAGAGGTCATAAACCAGGGATAGGAAACTTACGAATTTGAAGTGGTGACACATGTGGCCGTGATAGATGTGACCAGTTACCATGAAATCATATGATCCACTATTATCCTGGTTGCCCTCCTCTGGACCCTCTCCAGAAGAGCAAAGTCCCTGTTTAACAGGATTAAAATCTCCAGAACGGCAGGCAGCATGGGTTTGTCTCAAGCAGATCCTGCCAGATGAACTTGGTTGAGTTTTACGACTGGGATTTTGAGGGCACTGGGCAGGGGACATGTTTTTGACTCTGTGCCACACTGTAGGCTGACCTGTGTGTTGAAGAGTCTGAGAGCAGAGAAGAAACTGGTCAGGTGGGTCGGGAACCGGCTGCAGGGTAGACAGCAGAAGGTAGTAGTTTGAGGGGGGGAACATCTCAGACCAAGGCAGTAACAAGTGGTATACCACAGGGCTCAGTGCTGGGACTGGTTCTGTTTAAAATTTCATAGCCGACATTGCAGTGGGGATTAAGAGCAAGATCATCCTCTTTGCAGATGACACAAAGATTTGTGCCGAGGTAGATGGGGGAGGGAACAAAAGTACTTCAGGATGATTTGGTAAAACTAGAGGTGTGGTCTCATACTTGGCAGCTTGGTTTCAATGCCAAGAAGTGCAAAGTGATGCATTTAGGAGACAAGAACCCAAGAGACAATTGCTGTCTGGAGGGTGTCCTGTTAACCAAATCCAAGGAGGAGAAGGATCTGGGAGTGCTGATAACTGGTACTCGAGCAGACTATACAGCTGGAATAGCCTGTATCTGCTGGCAATTTCGTCTGCACATAAGCTCATTTTTAAAATCCATTTTGTGCAATAAGCAATCCATCCTTTTTTTTTAATACACTGTGTAATAAAGGCGCTACATAACCTTGTATCTTACAATGGCAAGAAAGAATCTTGGACTGTGATTGGTCAGTTTGGGGCTGGATCCGTGATGTTATCCCAGCACATCATCACGGGTCTAGTCTTAGCCTCACTGTGAACCAATGTAGATGACATTATGGATGACCGCTAGCATACTGTCTTTTTTTGCATCTCCTCTTAAGAAACAAAAATATTTTTCCACACTATTAAAAACATTCTTTCAAATTATTTTTTCCTTTTATATATAACAACGAGCCATTGTATAATAGCAATAATGCCCTCCAGGGTGTGTGTCGTTTGGGATAATGTAACACCTCAGGTATTGGACGCACTTAGCCTACGGCCTTGTGCCCAACCACCTGAGACGTGACGTTATCTCAGCACGACACACACTCTGTTGGGCATTATTACTTAATTATATTGTGGAGTGTTGTCCTGTACAAAATTCCATTCCTTTCAAAATGCTGTTCTACCATACCACAGTTCAAAGCTAATGGAATGTGATTCTACCCTACATTGGTACAACAGCATTGTAGAACATCTAAAGACTGCAGGGGGCGGTTTCATTTTGAAATCAAAAGAACTCACAACATACATTTCACACAGTACATCTCACTACAGGATGAGCAACTTAAGGCACAACCAATGTGTTTTGCTACCTCAGGGTTCTGATTCCCATTGACCTCTAGAGCTTTGTTCTCAAGGTCATAGGGAATCAAACCCCCTCTGTGACAGAACACACTGGTTGTGCATATTTGCCCATCTATCACACCAAATATTATGGCAGATAACAACAGATACTAAAGAATTAGCTGTTTCAGCAAATACTACAAAATTTTGGGTCATACAGGAAAAATGTATTTTAAACGACTGTGGGCAATATGGTATAAGAGGTGTTAATATAGAAACATATAAACATAGAATTTGATGGCAGATAAGGATTGCTTGGCCCACCCAGTCTGCCCATTTCCCTACCTAATGGATAAGCTGCAGATCCTAGTTAACCAGCAGCCTACTTCTTTCTACTCCTACCCCTTAGAATTGCCTTATGACTGTCCCATGCATGCTTGAATTCAACCACTGTTTTTGACTCTAGAACCTCCTCCGGAAGGCCATTTCATGCATCCACAACCCTCTCTGTGAAAAAATACTTCCCTACATTACCTCTGAGCCTCCCCCCATCTTCAAATTGTGCCCCCTTGTTCTTGCACACCTCTTTTTTTGAAAGATGCTATCCTCTTGGACTTTGTTGATTCCCTTGAGGTACTTGCCCATCTATCACACCAAATATTATGGCAGATAACAACAGATACTAAAGAATTAGCTGTTTCAGCAATACACTGCTGAAACACTGACTAATATGCATATTTGCATATACCCTTTATTTTACATGACTGTTCTGTCCTCGACCTCTAATTGTTGCATCACATAATGGCTAAGAAAAATACAAAAAAGAACCAATGCCTTTACAGAGACATGCCAACCCCACTTATACCATGATTGCTTACAGTTGTTTAAAAAAACATTACATGTTTCCATTTTGATGGCATGGAATGAGATCACTGACCAGCGTCATGTCTCAAAAAATAATCCGAGCACCCAACAAAAACCCAAAATCTGCCATATTGGATCCCCGCTAAACACCGGTGTCCCAACTGGCCTGACACTGTAATTCTCCAAGCAGTACTTTAAAGCCACTACCTGTAGCTAAAATACATTTCCAACACTTCTATTTTTTTTTTAAAACACCAAGTGTGTACCTGCCCATTCCTTTCAACATAGTGTTGTCCCCCCAATCCTATAACAACATCCGATAGTTCATCACCTTGCTCCAAAATGATAACAAGAAGCCGTCGCTGCTTAGCACACGCTAAAGGTGACACATCAACAGTCTGCACCATTCTCAACCGAGCCAAAGCATAACAAAAAGAAATAAATATGAACAGAATGGACTGCATTCTCTCGGCCCAAACTGGAAGAACTTAAAAACAAAGCTAACAGTAACCGCAGCAATTACTAGTGCTGCCACACATCCGCACAAATAGCAAAAAATGGAGTAGTACCTCCGTGCTAAAAAAACAATAACAAACGAACAACAAATTTGAATCCTGTCCCGGCTCATACATCAAAAAGCAGCCGTGACAAAACCAGATAAACAATCTAGGTCCAGATTCAAACACTTCCTAGTCATCCCCCTCACAAAATAAAACCACACAGCCCTACGAAACACAAAGCAATACTCCACAGCCCCAGAACCCAGCAGTACTTCTTCTGGTGGAGCAATAAAATTACCCAAAAGTGCATAAAAATATAAAAGAAACTTTCTTTACTGTTTTTTTCAGTATAAAAAAATGGAACTATTGTATAATAGCAATATACCCCAACAGGGTGTGGGTATACTGGTGAGTTTAGCACTCCTGGTGTGGTTAAGTCACTTGGCTGCACCTCTTGACCGAACCACACCAGCCGTGGTAAAATCCACAGTATACCACACCCTTTGAGCTATACTGCTAAATATAAAACCTGCAGAAGGCAGGCAGTAAGTAACAAGGAGGGGGTATCAGTTGGCTCCCAATGGGCCATAGTACCAGAGCTGATGTTAGGGCCCCAAGTAGCTAATTTTATAACGGGAAGGGCTACATATGGGCCAGGAAGTCCCATACATCATTCTGCAGGAGGGGTCCTGGCCCCCCCCTTCCCCCACCTGCAAGCAGCTCTAGCCCCATCCAGCATTCTGCAGGAGGAGTGCCTGTCCTGACTGCAGTGCCCCCACCACTTGCAAGCAACAGTGACCACCAATAATGCTGTGACCATCTCTGGTCACCTCCTCTCACCCCCCCCAAAAATGTTGTGTGCCGTGGATGATGTGGTGGGGTGAGTCAGGGCACATCACACAGGAAGCCTGTTCAGATTTTATTATTTGCTTATTTTACGCAGTACTTACTGAGTTGTCCAGTCCTCGGCTTCTCTTTGTCCCTCCAAGCACAGTTCTAGCCTGTAGTGATATGCTGCTTATTTGCTTTTTCTGACTCCTGACTGAAATTAAACACAGTCAGCTGGTGTGTTCTACTTTTGCCGCTTAAACAGCTCTGATCTGACCCATACAGCTGGGGTTGAGGGGGCGAGACCTACCAGTGAGTCTTCACCAATGGACAGTCCGGGACACCACTACCTGCACACAACACAGGACGGTCGCAGAGCAGCGACGAGCGAAGGAGAATTCAATTAAAGTGGATCCAAAGACTCAGCGCCATGTCGGAAACACCAGAGCCTGCCAAAACAATTAACTCCCGAAATCTCAGGTGCAGATTACTTTACCATAACTAAATTCTTTCTGCTGAGCACTCACTGTCAGATCCTCTACTCACTGACACCTCAGTGCTACATGCGGGCTACATGCAAGGCAAGTAACCACTCAGGGCTGCTTGTTCTCCCGCCAGTGACTCTGTCATCAGCACTTGACTAGCGCGGTCAGCAGCGAGCTGAGGAGATCATCTGAGTGTCAGCAGCAGACTTCGGTCCTGGTCAGGAACTGTCCTGCGATGTAAGGCACCCTCTGCAGGGCACCTAGTAATGCGCCAGCAAACCACTCTCTCTCTGGTGGTTACAATGCAAGGAGCGAAACGACTGGGACTGTGCTGCTTAGCGGCAGTCAGCGCTGCGGCTTCTTGGCTCCAAAAAACGAATTTTGCAGCAAAAGCCTCCAAGTTTTCCCCAAATTTGGTACATGGTACAGATGACTCGGGATACAGTACCAATGTTTAAAATAAACGGTATTGTACCGGCAAAACTGGTACAGTTGGAGGGTATGAAACTGACTGAGGGGACAATGCCCTGTTGTTTGGCCTGACAGCTGGATGCCCAAAGTGTGGTGGAGTCAACCACTGGCAGAAATGAAAAAGCGTTTTAATAAGGGGGAGGCACTGTTCCCCTAAAAAGATACCACTGCCACCACCCAGAGAAACAGACTAAAAAAGGGCACCAAGACCTGCTAAAAGATTACCCTTCATAGACAAAATGAAGTAAAATAAATAATTTACTATTAGAACATAAACAGCACACGCTGGTGGCCTGGAGTCAAGAGCGACCTTGGGTTGCCAGGGGTCGGCAGGAGAGGGAGATGAATCGAGCGTCTGATGCATACCCTCCAACTGTACCGGTTTTGCCAGTACAATACCATTTTTTAAACATTTGGTACCATATCCTGAGTCATCTGTACCATGTACTGAATTTGGGGAAAACGTGGAGGCTTTTGCTGCAAAATTCGTTTTTTGGAGCCAAGAAGCCGCAGCGCTGACTCCCGCTAAGCAGCACAGTCCCAGTCATTTCGCTCCTTGCATTGTAACCACCAGAGAGAGAGAGTGGTTTGCTGGCACGTTACTAGGTGCCCTGCAGAGGGCGCCTTACATCGCAGGACAGTTCCTGACCGGGACCAAAGTCTGCTGCTGACACTCAGATGATCTCCTCAGCTTGCTGCTGACCACACTAGTCAAGTGCTGATGACAGAGTCAATGGTGGGAGAATGAGCAGCCCTGAGTGGTTACTTGCCTTGCATGTAGCCCGCGTGCAGCACTGAGGTGTCAGTGGGTAGAGGATCTGACAGTGAGTGCACAGTAGACAAGAATTTAGTCACGGCAAAGAAATCTGCAGATGAGATTTCAGGAGTTAATTGTTTTGGCAGGCTCTGGTGTTTCCGACGCGGCGCTGAGTTTTTGGATCCACTTTAATTGAATTCTCCTTCACTCGTCGCTGCTCCGCGACCGTCCTGTGTTGTGTGGCTATAGTCAACTGCTCTGCAACCGTCCTGTGTTGCGTGCAGGTAGTGGTGTCCCAGACTGTCCGTCGGTGAAGACTCACTGGTAGGTCTCGCCCCACCAGCTGTCTGGGCCGGATCAGAGCTGTTTAAGCGGCAAAAGTAAAACACCCCAGCTGACTGTGTTTAATTTCAGTCAGGAGTCAGAAAAAGCAAATAAGCAGCAGATCAGTGCAGGCCAGAACTGTGCTCGGAGGGACAGAGAAAAGCCGAGGACTGGACAACTCAGTAAGTACTGCCTAAAATAAGCAAATACTAAAATCTGAGCCGGCTTCCTGTGTGATGTGCCCTGACTCACCCCACCACATCATCCAGGGCACACAACAGCATTCTTGGGGGGGTGAGAGGAGGTGACCAGAGATGGTCACAGCACTGTTGGTGGTCACTGTTGCTTGCAAGTGGTGGGGGCACTGCAGTCAGGACAGGCACTCCTCCTGCAGAATGCTGGATGGGGCTAGTGCTGCTTGCAGGTGGGGGGAAGGGGAGCCAGGACCCCTCCTGCAGAATGATGTATGGGACTTCCTGGCCCATGTGTAGCCCTTCCCGTTATAAAATTAGCTACTTGGGGCCCTAACATCAGCTCTGGTACTATGGCCCGTTGGGAGCCAACTGATACCCCCTCCTTGTTACTTACTGCCTGCCTTCTGCAGGTTTTATATTTAAGCAGTATACCCCAACAGGGTGTGGGTATACTGGTGGATTTACCACGGCTGGTGTGGTTCGGTCAAGCGGTGCAGCCGAGACAACCACACCAGAGTGCTAAACCCACCAGTATACCCACACCCTGTTGGGGTATATTATTATTATACAATAGTTCCATTTTTTATACTGAAAAATAGTAAAGAAAGATTCTTTTATATTTTTATGCAATGTTTGGGTGATTTTATTGCTCCGCCAGAAGTACTGCTGGGTTCTGGGGCTGTGGAGTACTGCTTTGTGCTTCGTAGGGCTGTGTGGTTTTATTTTGGGGGTGGGGCGACTAGGAAGTGTTTGAATCTAGACCTACATTGTTTTTTTGGTTGTGTCCCGGCTGCTTTTTGATGTATGAGCCAGGACAGGATTCAAATTTGTTGCTCATTTGTTTTTTTTAGCACGGAGGTACTACTCCATTTTTTGTTACTTGAGCGCATGTGTGGCAGCATTGGTAATTGCCGCGGTTACTGTTAGGTGTGTTTTTAAGTTCTTCCATTTTGGGCCGAGAGAATGCAGTCCATTCTGTTCATATTTATTTCTTTTTGTTATGCTTTGGCTTGGTTGAGAATGGTGCAGACTGTTGATGTGTCACCTTTTGCATGTGTTAAGCAGCGACAGCTTCTTGTTACCATTTTGGAGCATGGTGACGAAGTAACGGATGTTGTCATAGGATTGAGGGGACAATACTATGTTGAAAGGAATGGGCAGGTACACACTTGGCATTAAAAAAAAAAATAGAAGTGTTGGAAATGTATTTTAGCTACAGATTGTGGCTTTAAAGTACTGTTTGGAGAATTACAGTGCCAGGCCAGTTGGGACACTGGTGTTTAGCGGGGATCCAATATGGCAGATTTGGGGCTTTTGTTGGGTGCTCGGAGTATTTTTTGAGACATGAGGCTGGTCAGTGATCTCATTCCATGCCATCAAAATGGAAACATGTAATGTTTTTTTAAACAACTGTAAGCAATCATGGCATAAGAGGGGTTGGCATGTCTCTGTAAAGGCATCTGTTCTTTTTTGTATTTTTCTTAGCCATTATGTGATGCAGCAATTAGAGGTCGAGGACAGAACAGTCATGTAAAATAAAGGGTATATGCAAATATGCAAATCAGTCAGTGTTTTAGACTTTAAAAAGATATATTAACATTTCTTATACCATATTGCCCACAGTCATTTAAAAAACATTTTTCCTGTATGACCCAAAATTTTGTAGTATTTGCTGAAACAGCTAACTCTTTAGTAGCTGTTGTTATCTGCCATAATATTTGGTGTGCTAGATGGGCAAATATGCACAACCAGTGTGTTTTGTCACAGAGGGGGTTTGATTCCCTATGACCTTGAGAACGAAGCTCTAGAGGTCAATGGGAATCAGAACCCTAAGGTAGCAAAACACATTGGTTGTGCCTTAAGGTGCTCATCCTGTAGTGTAATGTACTGTGTGAAATGTATGTTGTGAGTTCTTTTGATTTCAAAATGAAACCGACCCCTGCAGTCTCTAGGTGTTCTACAATGCTGTTCTGCCAAAATAGGGTAGAATCACATTCCATTACCTTTGAACTGTGGTAGAACAGCATTTTGAAAGGAATGGAATTTTGTACAGGACAACACTCCACAATATAATTAAGTAATAATGCCCAACAGAGTGTGTGTCGTGCTGAGGTAACGTCACGTCTGAGGTAGTTGGGCACAAAGCCGTAGGCCGAGTGCGTCCAATACCTGAGGCGTTACGTTATCCCAAACGACACACACCCTGGAGGGCATTATTGCTATTATACAATGGCTCGTTGTTATATATAAAAGGAAAAAAATAATTTGAAAGAATGTTTTTATTTGGAAATATTTTTTTGTTTCTTAAGAGGAGATGCAAAAAAAGACAGTATGCTAGCGGTCATCCATAATGTCATCTACATTGGTTCACAGTGAGGCTAAGACTAGACCCGTGATGATGTGCTGGGATAACATCACGGATCCAGCCCCAAACTGACCAATCACAGTCCAAAATTCTTTCTTGCCATTGTAAGATACAAGGTTATGTAGCCCTTTATTACACAGTGTATTAAAAAAGGATGGATTGCTTATTGCACAAAATGGATTTTAAAATGAGCTTATGTACATACAGAAATTGCCAACAGATACAGGCCATTCCAGCTGTATAGTCTGCTCAGTACCAGTTATCAGCACTCCCAGATCCTTCTCCTCCTTGGATTTGGTTAACGGGACACCCTCCAGCCAGCAATTGTCTCCTGGGTTCTTGTCTCCTAAATGCATCACTTTGCACTTCTTGGCATTGAAACCAAGCTGGCAAGTATGAGACCACTCCTCTAGTTCTACCAAATCATCCTGAAGTACTTTTGTTCCCTCCCCCATCTACCTCGGCACAAATCTTTGTGTCATCTGCAAAGAGGATGATCTTGCTCTTAATCCCCACTGCAATGTCGGCTATGAAATGTTAAACAGAACCGGTCCCAGCACTGAGCCCTGTGGTATACCACTTGTTACTGCCTTGGTCTGAGATGTCCCCCCCCCCAGACTACTACCTTCTGCTGTCTACCCTGCAGCCGGTTCTCGACCCACCTGACCAGTCTCTTCTCTGTTCCCAGACTCTTCAACACACAGGTCAGCCTACTGTGTGGCACAGAGTTAAAGCATGTCCCCTGCCCAGTGCCCTCATAACCCAGTCGTAAAAATCAACCAAGTTCGTCTGGCAGGATCTTCTTGAGACAAACCCATGCTGCCTGCTGTTCTGGAGACTTTAATCCTGTTAAACAGGGACCTTGCTCTTCTGGAGAGGGTCCAGAGGACGGCAACCAGGATAATAGTGGATCATATGATTTCATGGTAACTGGTCACATCTATCATGGCACATGTGTCACCATTTCAAATTCGAAAGTTTCCTATCCCTGCTTTATGACCTCTCAAATGTCCACATCTGTGGCGAGGTGTTTTCCTGGGGCTACTACCTATACTTACCATGCAAGCCTTTCTTCATAGAGATCTACAACCTGCTTGTATAGTTTGACCTGTCCTGAACACAATTCATGACATTCAAATAGTAGCCCCATCCTTCCAAACACCTTGGTAGTTATTAAAGTGTCATTTGCATCACTATACTTTGTGTGTACCTTTTGTATAAGCCTTGAAGTGCTGGATTTCTGTCTCTGTGATTGTATGCAATATTTATTAGTGAAATGCTGCAAGTGAAGTTCAAAAGATGAGCCCCTGCATAACTCAAGTACTGATGTTGGTTGTGGTATTAGTAACTGTTACTGTTTTTTTAGTACTGTATTAAGAAAGTTACTGAACTGTAGCTTGTCATATTGCAGGGGAAGAAAGTGAAGGTGACAAGACTGAGAAGAAGAGTAGGACAAGCTTCAGACAGATTACAGTAACAGGAGAGAAAAAGAGAAGAAGAGGCAGATAGAGTAGACATTATAAAGAGGCACGACAGAAGTGTAAGCATCAGGATAAGCAGAGAGGTTACAGAAAAGTGAGGAGAATCAGCCAGAGCCAGAAAGACCAGGAGAGTCAGAGACAAAAAAAAAAAAAGGTTGCAAGAAGGAGCAAGCAAAAGCAGTAAAGTACAGGCTAGTAGAAAAAAGTAGGAGCCATTAGCCCATTCCAAATCAACATCATGTCTCTGTCTAAACAACTGCATCATGATAATACTTTTAATGTTTCTTACTCAGCAGAAGGCAGGGACTTCATAAAACCATCCCGTAAAGGGAACAAGCATGCATTTTGTGAACACTGTGCTTGTGATTTCTCCATTTCTCATGGTGGAATCCACGATGTGAAGGTCCATCTAAAGACAATCAAGCACCGGTCAAATGCTGAACTAAAAAAGAGTTTAACCTCATCAAGAGGTCTGATGAATGCCTGGGCCAATCCACATAACCCAGTGAATGATGGAGCAACAAAAGCGGAAGTTCTTTTTCAAGGATTTGTATTGCAGCATAACCTTCCATTTGCTGTGAATGATAGCTTCAACAAACTGGTTGCCAGGATGTTTCCAGACAGTAATATAGCCAAACGATATGCATGTGGTCACACAAAGGCAAGTCATCTCATTCAGTGTATTGGGAAAGAAAGTATTAATGAGGTCAGAAAACAACTGATGCCAGACACTGGAGAAGACAAGAAATGGTATTCCCTGAGCACTGATGGAAGTTCTGATAATGATGACAAATACTTCCCCGTACTGGTTAACTGTGAAGACGCAGAAGGGACAATTAGGACTAGATTCCTGGACATGCCCACAGTCAATTATGCTGACGCCAGAAACATTGCAGAAGCTATGGAAATATGTCTCACCACTTCAGGGCTTAGTCTCAGCAACTGTGCAGCTTTTGTCTCTGACAATGCATCAGTTATGATTGGCAAACACGGAGGAGTTCTCAAACTCTTAAAAGAAAAAAGTAGTGGAGGAGAAATTTATGGAGTAGGTTGTGCCTGTCATCTTGCACACCTTGCTGCAAAACAGGGGGCTAAAGCGCTGTCATTTGATCCACAAGATTTTCTAGTAGATATAGTCTGCCATTTTGACAAGAGTGCGAAACGGAAGGAGTTGCTGAGAGAAGACATTTCTTTAGGTAATGAAAACATTAGGAAAGTACTGAAGCATGTGTCAACTCGATGGCTGAGTATGTCACGTACACTGAAAACAGTCCTAGAAATCTGGGATGGACTCCAATGCTATTTTCTAACCCACTATGATAATGACGAGCCTGGTCCATCAAAACGACAGAAGACAAGGGTACAAGGTGATACTGGAGCCAGGGAGAGAAGATTGATTAACATTTTCAGTGGACCCATCTACAAATTGTATGTGCTCTTTTTACATGCCATCATTCCCAGATTTGACACATTCAACATGCTGCTTCAACATGAAGATCCCATGATCCACAGACTACAACCAGCTATGATGACGCTATATCAGGAGCTGCTAGGATGCTTGATGAAACCTTCTGTGATCATGGACAATAAGGACGACCTCCTTGCTATAGATGTCACTGAAAAAGATTTGCAGAAATTGAATGCAGATTTATTTATTGGTTTTTCTGCATCTAAATGATTAGGAGACAAGATATTGAGGGATCCTGTGAAGTTGTCAAGTTCCGTGCTGAGGTGAGGAGATTTTATCAGAATGCTCTGGTGTACATGAAACAGAAATTCCCCCTCAATGACCCTGTACTTAAGGCTGTTGTTGTGCTTGACCCACAAAATCAACTGACATCCAACTTCTCCATGATCGAAGCTCTGCTGCAGAACTTCCCTGATGTAATTCCACAGAACTGAACTAACAAACTGTTCATGGAGTTCATGTTATACCAGACATCCACTGATCTACCTACCTTCTCTCTTGAAGAGGACAGGGTTGATAGATTCTGGCACAATGTGTCACAAATGACAGAACCAGCCACTGGGCAACCACAGTTTAGATTGCTGTCACAGTTAGCTAAATATGCTCTACTATTCCCACATAGCAATGCTTTCTGTGAAAGCATATTTAGCATGGTCAGGAAAAACACTACAGAGGATAGACGCTCATTAGGAAAATCGGCAGATGGACATGCAGTAACCGGAGCATATGCTGAACATACAGGCACCAGAAACAACCTCTGTGCAGTGATGGCTTCTAAAATCAATGTGTTCAATAACGTACCATGTACAGCATGGTCACCATCCAGTGACCTCATCCAGAAGGCTAAATCAGCAACATATAAGAGTTTGATGGCAAGAAAAGAAACAAAGAATTAAGAAGGAAATAACGGACTTCCAGTTCAGCTTCCAGTTAGGTGGCAGCTTAATTCATGAGCTCCAAGCCCGCGCTCCTGTTGTAAATCCTAAAATATCAGACCAAAGCAGGGGGGGGGAATAGACTGAAGGCACGACAGTCAAGCATGATGGACACCAAACTTGACAAAATACTGTTGGAGCTGCAAGAATTCAAATCAGACTTTAATCAATTCAAACAAAATCAAGAATCTCTTCAAAAGGACCTTGCAGATCTGCACATCACATTTTCTTCCTTGGAGGAAAAACATGCAAGAGCAGGCCTCAACCAGCTCACAACTTCAGAACACACTTAATCAAGTAGTCCACCTTTGCCAACTTATGGTGGAGCACCAGGAAGATGCGGAGAATCGTAGCCACCGCAACAACCTATGGCTCTATGGAGTTTCTGAAAATAGTGAGGGTACTGACCTCCAGCTGTTCGTGGAGATGTTCATCCGAGAGACACTAGAGCTGAGAACTGACTTTAATTTTGAGATAGAACGGATTCATAGGACCCCTTACAATAACTGGAGGTACAGTTCCCCTCGGGTCAGCAAACCTATGACAACACAGAGGAAGCTTACACAGACCTGAAGAAGCAGAGCATATCCCTTCCAACCTTGGCTCGTCTACCCCAGAGATCTACAGTGGAATGTGGCCCTACTAGGTGGACTCCTCCAGGCCCACGAGTCGATCAGCAGGCCACAATCGACTCAGTCAAGCGGATGCTGGCCCAGTTCTCCAGGAATCCCAGCTTAGGCCCTCTTTGCACTCCGAATTTGGGTTTGCAGTGAGTACAGAGATGAGAAGTGGATGTGGGTCCGGTGGACGCCCTGGCTGACATTGTGATGTGGGGAAGGTTTGAGTGAGATTCCTGGGGGTCGATGAGCTGGTGGGACGGGACTCTTAGGACGTTTGGAAGCACCTGCTCAAGGTGGGGCGGTGGCGAGGGGCGGCCGCCACAGTAGGCCTACCTTCCTGGTTGGGACCAGAGAGTGAAACAGGAGTATGTTTTACCCGATTCTCACAGTCTGAAGTAGACAAAGGGTCATGCAGGTGAATGGTAAACCACCGGGTCATTCACGGCAGGAGGATATGGGCTCTGATTTGAGCAACACCTTGCTCAGATATGAAGTTTGATCTACTATTTGCCAGTTCCCGTTATATAGGGGCTTTCAGGGGTTCCCATGCTTAAGCTGAGGCTGGTGGGACTTAGTCGGTCATTTCCCGCTGGCCAGACCTGGACGCCCTCGCTGAACTTGGGATCTCGCCCCATCAAACTGTATCATAGCAGGCTTTACTGCCCCTGCAGGTCCCTCAATGTTCCTTCCTGGGATTCTTTTTCAGGGTCCCTCCTGAACCCCTCACTTCTCCTTCCAATCTCTGTCTTCATCAAGCTTCTTCTCCAGGAGCTCTTCTCCTGCGAGCTCCTTCATCAGGAGCTTTTCTCCAGTGAGCCCTTCATCAGGAGCTCTTCTCCAGTGAGCTTCTCCAGGAGCCCTTCTCCAGGGGCCCCCCACTTGTGGCTCCTCCTGCAGGGGCTCCTCCTCTGGACTTCCCTTCCAGGCTCCCCCTCCTGACCGCCTTTAAGCCCCCTGGCAGTCTCCGTTTATGCTTAAATTAGGGTGTGTGGCTACCCTGGGGGAACCCCGACTGGATGGCTAATGCGGCAGTGCTGATTGGTTATCCAAATCAAGGGCTTGACTGCATAACCAGTCAGCACTGAGAGCTGCTACCCAGCCCTCGCGCTGCCTCCTCAGCTCGAGTGCACTCTAATGGCTTTAACTGCCGTTCAGCCGTCCAAACCACTGAAAGCTGTGTTGTCTTTGATGAGCCGCTAGATCAGGACTCCTGCGGGCAGCACTTTCACTTTTGAATTACATACTCTGCCCCAAAATACAGAGGTCGGGGAAGGTAAAGTCCATCCTTCCTGAACCCCTTTATCTGTTTTTTACATTTTAATAATAATAAGAAAAGTTGGCAGCTAGCACCACAGCCACTGACAGGATGCCTTCACTTTCACTTTTAAATTACAGTCAAGAATTCGGGGAAGGTAAAGGCAGTCTTTCCTTGACCTCCTTACACCATGCATACACATACTTATTTCTTTTTTTTTTTTCCATTCTTTGTCGCTCCAGTCACGGCCCGCGGAGTCTCTCTCAGGCATCCTGCCTGTTCCTGCCCACCTGAGGTCCCCTCGACCCTGAGCCTCCTCTCTCTCCCCCCCCTCCCTACAGCCAGCACTGCCAGCTTAACCCCTCCAGGGTGGGGCTGCTCCTTCTCTTGGACGCTCTTACAGTTTAGACTCTGGCTGCAGGTGGGGGCCCGGGTGGAGGAACTGGAAGGCCAGGCAAGGTGGATCCGGCGGTGATCATGGGGGTCAGGTGCCATCGCCTACCCTGCAGAGCCAGGTATTTTCCTTGTTCTGGTGTTCTTCCCCCCCCCACCCATGTGGTGCACTCTGATGCTTGGCGCATGGCAACCCTGCCTGCGTCAGCCACGTTGATGTGCAGCTGAATCATTACAGCACCCCCGATCTCCACCGGGAGCCACTGATGTGCCGGACATGCCCCAACCCTCCCCCCGGGGGAGGAGAGCAGCCCAGCAGGCGCTCGATCCTCGCTCCGTCCCTGCTGACCCCTTGCACCCAAGCTCAGTCCCAAACTAGAGTTGCCAGCGTGGCATGAGGTGTGGTGTCCAGCGCCTCAACCCTCAGCACCACCGGGCCAGCTACATACTTATGTCTAAAAAAAAAAAATTCAAACAGTGAGGGCAGCAGCCAGAGCCACTGACGGGACGCCTGCCTACTTCCGCCGGAGTGCCTGATGCGGCTGAAATTTCAGCTGCTACACTACCCCACTATCTTCTGCTGGAGACAACCCGTGTCCTGGCATGGTGTTAAATGCCCATTACAGTGGCATATGTTGAAATGTCCATCACAGTGGCACAACTTTAAATGTTCATCACAGTGGCATCACTTTTAAATGTTCCTAGTGGTATAGAAACATTGAATTTGACAGCAGATAAGGACCACTTGGCCCACCTAGTCAGCCCATTTTCCCTACCTGTTGGATAAGTTACAGATCCTAGTTAACCAACAGCCTACTTCTTCTTACCCCCCTCTAGAATTGCCTTATGTCTGTCCCATGCATTCTTGAATCCCCCCCACTGTTTTTGACTCCACAACCCCCTCTGGAAGGCTGTTCCATGCGATCACCACCCTCTCTGTGAAAAAATGCGTCCTCACGTTACCCCTGAGCCGTCCCCGTCTATTTTCAAATTGTGCCCCCTTGTTCTTGCACATCTCTTTCTCTGAAAGATGCTACCCTCTTGGACTTTGTTGATTTCCTTGAGGTACTTAAAAGTTTCTATCATGTCCCTCCTTTCCTTGAGGGTATACATATTAAGCTCCTTCAGTCTCTCCTCATATGGCTCTGGTGTAGACTCTGCACCATTTTAGTTGCCCTCCTGTGGACTGCCTCCATCCTGTCTATGTCATTGCGGGAGGTGGGGTCTCCAGAACTGCACGCAGTACTCCAGATGGCGTCTCACCAACTGTCTGTACAGAATGATAACAACTTCCTGTTTTCTATTGGTGATGCTTCTCCCTATGCATCCCAGTATCCCCCCAGCCCACCTTACTACCTCCTCACATTCTTTGCCTACCTTCAGGTCATATGATATGACCACCCTCAGGTCCCTTTCCATTTTTGTTGTTGTTAGTACCCCCCCATTGTGTACTCTGCCCCAGGGTTTTTGTTTCCCAGGTGTATTACTTTGCACTTATTTGCTGTCAAACTCTTGACCATTTCTCCAACCTTACCAAGTCCCTTCTCATCCTTTCCACACCCCCTTGTGTATCAAAACTGTTGCAGATCTTTGTGTCATCTGCAAAGAGGCATACTTTTCCTTCCAGTCCCTCTGCAATGTCACATTAAAGACATTAAAGGGGACCAGTCCCAGTACTGAACCCTGCGGTACCCCACTAGTCACCCCCCTTTCTTCAGAGTGGACTCTGTTTATTATTACCCTCTGCGTCCTGTTGTCCATCCAATGTTTTGCCCAGGTTACCACCCTGGGACCCACTCCCAGGCTGTCTAACTTGTTTACTAATCATTTGTATGGGACTGTGTCAGATGCCTTGCTAAAGTCTAGGTAGGCCACATTCACAGCCCCTTCCTGGCCTACTACCTTGGTCACCCAGTCAAAGAAATCTTTTAGATTTGTCTGACATGACTTTCCTGCTGTGAATCCATGTTGCCTTGGGTCCTGTGCCCCGCTGACCTCAAGGTACTCAACAGTTCTTTCTTTCAGTAGTGATTCCATCATCTTCCCTACCACTGAGGTCAAACTAACTGGTCTGTAGTTTTCTGCCTCTGCCTTGCTCCCACTTTTGTGAAGGGGAATCACATCTGCCCTCTTCCAGTCCCCAGGTACCACACCATCCTCCCATGATTTGTTAAAAAGTGTAGTCTGTGGTGTCACTAGTTCTCCCCTTAGTTCTTTTAGAATTCTGGGGTGACTCCCATCAGACCCCATTGCTTTGTCCACCTTCAGTTTTAGGAGTTCTTTCAGGACCCTTTCTTCTGTGAATGGACTGGTATCGACCCCCCTATCCAGAGTGCTTCTGTTGTTTGGTTTAGGTACCTCCCCCTCATCTTTTGTGAATACTGAGCAGAAGTATTCATTCAGCGTCATTGCTTTTTCACTGTCACCCTCTGCCCCCTTCCCTTTATTAAGCCTCGCCATCCCTCCTTTGGTCTTCCTTTGCTCCCTAACATACCTATAAAAGGTTTTATCCCCCTTCTTAACTGAGTTGGCTATCTTTTCCTCAGTTTGGGCCTTTGCTATTCTGACTGCCTTCCCCACTTCATTCTGCTTTAAGAGGTACAGCTCTCTGTCCTGCTCCTTCTGTGTTTCCTTATACTTACTGAATGCTGTCTTTTTCTCCCTAACCTTCCCTGCCACCTCTTCTGAGAACCATAGTGTTTTTTTTTCCTTTCATTTTGGTTTGTTTATTTGCTTCACATAAAGGCTTGTTGCCTCTGAGATGGCAGTTTTTCCCATTGTTCCTCTGCCCCTCCTTCTTGTCCGTTTGCTAGTGGTTTTCTGAGGTACTCTCCCATTTTGCCAAAGTCAGCTCTCCTAACGTCCAGTACTCTCCCTTTTGTATGGCTTGACTCTATGGCTGTGTTTATGATGAACCACACTGTTTGGTGATCACTTGTTCCCAGATGGCTACCCACTTCTAAATCTGAGATCCTCTCTCCATTCCCATTTGAGAGTATCAGGTCCAAGATTGCTCCCTCCCGAGTGGGTTCCAGCACTGGCTTTTCTGAGGCATGCCCCCTGTAGGGCATCAAGAATGACCCTGCTCTTGGATGTGGCTGCAGCAAAGGTGCTCCTGTTAACATCTGGCATACTTATAACTTTAAATGTTCATCACAGTGGCATAATCTTAAATGTCCATCACTGTGGCACAACTTTAAATGTTCTTCATGTAGTCTTTGTGCCACACAGGTGGCCGCATTGTCCTTCTGGAATTCCTTGGAAGCAAAAAGAGGATTCACAACCCCTACCTGGTTCCATATCCATACTGTACATTTTTATGGCTGTGGGCAGAGCCTACAGCCATCTTGCTATCTGTAGCTGGAAAATGGAGTATCGTGGAACACATGTTTTGGACTTTTCAATGAATCCTTCCATGCCAACTGAAATAAAATACTCCCTTCTTTCTGTTAACAGTGTTGGAGACATAACTCCAAGCTGCTTATCAGATGCCATTAGGAAACTGAAACAGCTTGTTAAATATTGGTTGCCTGTTAAGCTGGAGATTTGTTTACCCCCTTCAGAATGCAACAACGTGCTCATTTAAATACTACGCGATGAACACTACTAGATACTCTGGAGGGTTGGTCAGGAAGGTGGGGCCTGAGGTTTATTCCAGGGAAGTGTAGGGTGCTGCATCTGGGTGTCAGAAACCCAGGTCATGTATACACCCTGGGAGGGGTCTCACTGCAAGCCACAATGAGTGAAAGGGACCTGGGGGTGGTGGTTGACACCAAAATGAATAACACTGAAAACTGCAGAAGATCTGCGGCAAAGGCAAACAAGATTCTGGGCTGCATAGCCCGGGGAATTACATCCAGGAGTATTGAGGTGATCCTCCCTCTGTATAATGCCTTGGTGAGGCCGCATCTTGAGTACTGCATGCAGTTCTGGAGACCTCACCTTAGGAAGGACATGGCATTCATTGCTTGAGAGGGTTCAGAGGAGAGCAACCAGGATGATCCCGGGCAATGTGTGAAAGGACCTATGAGGAAAGGCTGGAAGTCCTTGGGCTGTACTCACTGGAAGAGAGGGAGACGGGGGGGGATATGATTGAGGTCTTCAAATATGTGAAAGGGATTAACTGGCAGAACGAATGAAATGTTCAGGCTAAAGAAAGGGGGCACAACCAGGGAGCATGAGTGGAAGTTGGAGGGGGAAATTACAGGGGAGAACATAGAAGGCATTACTTCACTGAGAGGGTGGGGGGCCATGGAATGCACTGCCCAGGAGTCTAGTGGAGGTGGGCAAGTGGAAGGCTTTAAGAGGGGGTGGGACAGGTGCATGGGTATACTGAAGCCGATGTTGACCCTCTCGGGGGCTGGGGGGGGGTGGAGGAGCTAGCGCCCAATAGGGACTGGCTACCGAGCAGACACAAAAGACCATTAGACCTATTCTGCTGGCTTTTAGAATGTTAAATACTTAGCATTTAAACAGCTTCTTAGTGCTAGTTTCCCCCAAGAAAGATTCATACCTCATAAATCAAATGTCATCCCTTTCCCAGCAAATCTATAATTTACACTGTTTTTCTAACCTCTAGAGACACTGTCTGATAAGTATTGTCTCAGACATATGCTAGGTCTTCAGTGAACTACTCAGACTAAAATATGTAGCAATCAGCAGGCATTTTCTACTATGCTTTTTGGGGAAAAAATGTATTGAGCTACAGCAAACACACATTCTGTCAACACCAACCTCATGGCCACAACATTCAAAATAAATACTGCATTCTAATATGTTATAAAACAAGAAACTGTTTGTTTATGTCAGTGAACACAGTGAAGTTCAGTTTAGAGTAGATTTCCTTTAAATATTTCTTATCCTATATTTTGTATCCTGGACACACACACACACACACACACACACACACACACTCACTGTACACACCATCCTCATGGCCACAACATTCAAAATAAATACTGCAATCTAATATGTTATAAAACAATAAAGAAACTGTTTATGTCCGTGAACACAGTGAAATTCAGTTTAGAGTAGATTTCCGCTAAATATTTCTTATCCTATATTTTGTATCCTGGATAGCGCAAGGAAGATGCTGCATCTCATTGTCACAGGGATATTCATTTACACATTTTTTGCACTGTATTTACTCAGGCTGTCCCAGATTAGATGCAATATCTTGTTTTCTGTGGGGTCATGATTTTACCATTTTGATAATGCATTTCTTCAGGGTAGCCTAGTCCAGGGCCCCCATATTCAAAGGATATCCGCGGCGCATCCTGGCAGAAAAGGGAGATATGCTGCGCAACTCCAACAGTGCACCACAGCATGATATTCAAATGTGCAGGATGCGTTGGCCACAAGGGAATGGGCCAGGGTGCACACGAATAGTATGCCGTGCAAGTCGAGGGTGCGTTTCCATGCATATGCTGCGCTGCGGCATACTCAGTGGGAATGCACCCCTCACAGTCCAGAGAGCAGCGCAGCCCACAGTTAGGCCATGAATAGCTGGCCTAACCTGCCCAGCCACCCACAGGTGGACTGCGGAAGTGCACCCAGGTTCACAGCAGCCTTGCAGCCCTGGTGGACTAGAGGTACCCCCTGCCATCCCCGATTGATCCAACTCCATCCCTGAAGAGCTCCATAGTGTAGGGCTCCCCCCGGACCCAATTACACCAGAGGAAACCACAGTCCATATCCATATCATAGAGAACCCCCACCAACTGCCTTGGTACGTAGACACCCCCTCTCCCCCCCACCATTGCAGAGACTGGCACTGCCCTCTGTCACAGATTCACTCAGCAGGTCAGGCCCTCTACTCCCAAAGTGCCAACCTCTGAGCGCAGTCTTGTGAACAGTGTAACAGACAAGGTAACCCTCTTGTCTGTGTAACCCCTACCTGGTATGCCGTTTGTATTCTAACAGCTCTACCAGGTGGGCTGGGTTCAGGGAGGAATAGGCCACTCAGCACAAAGGGTAGTTTTGGCTGCTCTGCACAGGGGCACCCAAGTAACTCCGAACACAGGAAGCAATAACTGTAATGTCCAATACCAGAAGTGGGATTCTAAAGTGTGGCTTTTATTCACATCCAAACAGAATAAACAAAGCATAGATGGACCCCCACGGAGCTACACTCCTGGTAATGCAGATTAAAAGAGACCAGAACACATCCTCATCACTTTAGCCCTCAGGCTCTACAACACACTGGGCACACAGCCCGGACTTGTACGCTGCTTTGGGTTACATAGCCCAAACTTGTACACTGTTCTGGGTTTTCCCTGGCTCGGCTCCCTTGCCAGCCACTTGGACACCTTCCATATATCATGGAAACATTTTCTGGTGACTTCCTAAACCACCTAAGAGCACCTCGGCTCCATCAGGGAATCTTCCTCTTAATCCCACATCTGGGTACTTTCTTCAGGCACTGGCCAAGTACCTGAGAGAAAGCAGCAGGTGTCTCAGAGCAAATCCGTAGAGGTGAATTTGGTTACTACTGATGGGGGGTCTCCCACCTCTCGCTCCCACAGTTCATACCCGGCCATTTCTCTGGACTGTAACACCTCATCTTTTAGCACTTTGCTGTATAGATTCTTGCTAAAATGTATTTCACATTCATTCTACTTGTCTTGTCTTCCCATTTTGTACTGGACTTGAACATACTCAAGATAAGTGGCATTGTCCATTACTCTAGACCCCCCCCCCCCCGGTTAAGCAGTCCAATCCCCACATTCTTTCTTTCCATTTGTGTTGGACTTGAACATACGTACAAGTGGCATTGTCCATTACTCTAGACCTCCCACTGAGTTAAGCAGTCCAATCCCCACATCTTCCAGCTGTACTTAGCTGTCTTTTCCTGGCCCCACAGTAACAGTCCCTTTAGTTTCCTTCTGTTCAGGTGAAAACACTTTTTCAGAGCGAACTCACCCTTTGGTTGAAGGTGCCCCACAGGCATTTCCTCATCAAGGAATCTTCCTCTCAGAGCTTCTGGTGCCTCAGCACAATTCAAACAGGCAGCTTCTTTCCCTTAGCCGGACCCGGGGGTTGCCCCTTGAAAACAGGCAAACACCTTCACCCCATCTGCGCAGGGATGGGGCTATGAACCATTGAGAGCGGTCTTCACCACTTCAATTACCAGTTCCTGTGTTCCTCTTCAGGTGGAAACACACACCTTGAACAAAAGTAGCTCTGAAACAAAGCTTAAAGCTCTGAGAGCCTGCACACACTCTGCTGCACTATAGTCTCTCTCTCAGATTGCACACAGACTGGCTTCAAATTCCCCAACGTTCTACTCTAACCTCCAACTGCAACATTCCAGTGTGGCTTATGCAGCTGCGACACTTCTAAAATGATGTCATCCCTCAGTCTCAGCTGAGACTGAGAACAGAGTGAGACAGTGTGAAATCCATTTAACTGGAGTTTCACAAGCTGCCTTCCCTGCCTACCATTAGGTCTTACTGGGATTCTAGTAACCCCAGGTAACAGGGGGGTTACATCTGTTTTTGTGAGTTCAGATCAACCTTTGGTCTCAGTTCTGGAGAGATTCAATCTGTTAACCTCTTGCTAGCATACCCAGTGCACAAGCTTAGATATATCTGTCTTCAGGGGGCCAGATATCTTTGCCTACGGGCACCTAACCAGGTATTCAGAGATGAACCCTTTAAAACTTTTATAAAGACCTCAGATTTAAAACTCTTCTCTTTCCAGTTTGATACCACCATACAAACTATATGTCTGCTGAACCATAAATATTTTTTAGCAAAAGAAAGCAATTCAAAGACAGACCAGGTTTTCTCTAAAATTAGAGTTTTTACTAAAATATATAATATGTCAAACATACAATATAGAACTCTTATATCACAAAACATACAGATCTTTAAACAAAACAAGGTTTAAAACAGTGCAGTTCCTACAACTATCTTTAGATTTGTCTAGCTTTCTAAATACCTCTTTTCAGTGCTCAGATGTTTTTTTGGTCAGCGTCCGATACAAAATGCAAATCTATAGTGAAAGAGAATAATCTTTTCAAGCAGTATTGGCCAACCCCTTTTGGATGAAGTCATCCAGCCCCTCCTCTGGTCAAATATCTAACAAAAATATATTTTATACAACCACAGGATGTAATTTCAAAGTATTCTGCAACCTTAGCATAACTCAAGTTTCAATGGCACCTCTTTTGATCTCATGCTGTACCCTCTTCACACAGGCTTCATAGGGTCATTTACAACCTTACACCTCTATGTAACATCCTAGCTTCCCTTATTTTAACATCATAAACCTAGTTTATGATTTCTTTCATAACAAAATTAAATTAACAACTCTGTAATTATCTCAGAGAAACAGAATCCTTAATAAAAGTCTCCCAGTAACACATTGTCTCTAAATAAAAAACTGAGTGTATGATACATACTGTCAGCAGTTCTCTTGGCCTGCATCTGTCAGCTAAAATCTGGGGGAGGGGGTGGGAATGAGAGAGATCATTCCTAGAGCATTTGATTTTCAGCAGAGACAGTCATAATACATTTTATATAAAAAAATATTATCCAGCAGTCAGAACTGGCCGTCTACGTAACACTCCTCCCCACCTAGACTGAATTTGGGGGATCTATCCCCTACATGGGATGAGCTTCCCAAATCAGTTCACTCCTCATAGACCCTAGACAGCCCATCGGAGTTCTTGTTCTTTGCTCCAGCCCTATGTACGATTTTTAGATCATACCCTTGTAAAGCAAAACTCCATCTTAGCAGTCTCCCATTGCTCTTTCCCATCTGCGTCAGCCAAACCAGGGGGTTGTGGTCAGTCTGCACCATAAAATGCTGTCCATACAAATATGACTCTAATTTCTTCAGGGCCACACTATGGCAAGACACTCCTTTTCCACTGGGGAGAACGCTTGTTCCCTGGGGATAAGCTTCCTGCTCAAGTACACAACTGGGTGGTCTGTCCCTTGGCTAGACATCTGGTTAAGTACTGCCCCAATACCCACGTCTGAGGCATCCGTCTGGACTATAAAGGTTTTGCTATAGTCCAGACTTGTCAGAACAGGAGCACTGCACAGTGCCTCCTTCAGTCTGGTAAAGGCTTCCTCACAGGCTGGGCCCCAGGTAATTTTCCTTAACATCTTTTTCTTTGTCAGGTCAGACAGGGGAGCAGCCAGGGCACTGTAATTAGGTACAAACTTTCTGTAGTACCCTGCTGTCCCTAGAAAGCTCCTGATCTGCTTCTGGGTTTCTGGTCTGGGCCACACCTGAATCACCTCTATCTTCATTTGGTTGGGACGGAACTGTCCCCGGCCTACCACATGCCCGAGGTATGCCACTTCCCCCATTGCCACCTGGCACTTCTCGGCTTTGACAGTGAGCCTGGCCCGCTGTATCCTGCCCAGCACTTCCCTAAGGTGTGAAAGGTGTCCCTCTCAGCTGGTACTGAAAATGGCAGTGTCATCCAGGTACACTACGTCGTACTCCTCAGCACCATTCAACACCCGGTTCACCAACCTTTGGAAAGTGGCCGAGGCGTTCTTCATTCCGAAAGTCATTACTTTAAACTCAAATAAGCCTATCGGAGTGATGAAGGCCGACCTTTCACTAGCTCTGTCTGTCAGTTCTACCTGCCAGTACCCCTTGGTCAGTTCAATAGTCGTAAGGTAGGTCACCCCTCCCAACTTGTCCAGGAGTTCGTCCGTCTGGGGCATCGGGTGGACATCAGACTTTGTGGCTGCATTCAGTCCACAATAGTCCACACAGAAACGAGATGAGCCATCTGGCTTGGATACAAGGACTACTGGTGAGGCCCAGGGGCTGTGGGATCCCTGGATTACCCCTAAATCCAGCATCTCCTCCACTTCCCTCCTAATGTCCTTTTGGACAGCCTCTGACACCCAATGTGCTGTTCGCCGTATGGGCGTCTGTGTCCCTGTCTCCACATCGTGTGTTGCTAAGGGGGTTAGTCCAGGCTTGGCACTAAACAAGGGGGCAAAGCCTGCTAAAACCTCCCTCACTTTCTGGATCTGGCCCAGGGTCAGCTGGGGAGACAATTTTACTGCCTCCATAGAGGACTCCCACTTACTCTCTTCCAGCAAGTCCTGAAGGGGGTCTCCTTCATCCGTCCCCTCCCCATGACTACACACTGCGAACACCATGTCAGCCTTATTTGCATATGGCTTCATCATGTTGACATGGTACATCCTTTCTGTCTGTCTACGGTCAGGTAACTCCACAATGTAGTTTACATCATTTACCTTCCTAACCACTTTGTATGGTCGTGCCCACTCAGCTTGCAGCTTGTCTTTCCAGACCGGAATAAGGACCATGACTTCCTGACCCACCATGTATGAGCGAGCTCTGGCTCTGCAGTTGTACCATACTTTTTGTTTCTGTTGGGCAGCTGCCAGGTTGCTCGGGGCTGTCCCCATAAGCTCCTTCAGCCTTTCCCTAAACCCAAGGACATAATCCACAATGGGTGTTCCCTTGATGGCGTGCTTGCCTTCCCAGTCCTCCCGGATTAAGTCTAGGGGCCCAATGCACTGGTGTCCATATAAGAGTTCGAAGGCGGAAAATCCTGTTGACTTTGGGGCACCTCCCTGTATGCAAACAACAGGCGGGGAAGGTATTTCTCCCAGTCCCTCCCATGCTGTTCAGCAAACGCCCGGAGCATTGACTTTAGGGTACCATTGAAACGTTCCACAGGTGATATGGTGTCGTGCATCTCTGCACCACCCCACACTTCTCCCATAAACACTTCATCAGGTCCGACATGAAGGAACCCCCTCGATCGGTGATTACCTCCTGCAGAAACCCAACACGGGAGAAAATCCCAAGTAAGGCATCTGCCACTTTGTCTGTCCTCAGTGAGGATAGGGCGATTGCCTTTGGGTACCGGGAGGCATAATCCACCACAGTCAGGATGAATCTCTTCCCTGAGGAGTTGGGGGTATTTAAAGGCCCCACAATATCCATTCCCACCCTCTGGAATGGCTCCTCCACTATGGGCAAGGGGATCAGGGCGGCTTGGGTTTTCCTGCCCATCTTCCCTATTTCTTGGCACCGGTGACAAGACCTGCAATACTCCTTCACCTGCTTGGTGAAGTTAGGCCAGTAGAAATTCTGGGCCAACCGCTGCGTAGTTCGTCGATTCCCAGATGACCAGATAAGGGAATATCATGGGCAACCTTGAGCAATGGCTCACGATATCCCTGGAGAACAACAAGCTGCCTGCCTAGCATCCCTCCCTCCCTCTGTCTGTACTGCCTGTGTATATATAAGTCCATTTTCCCAATAAACCTTATGTCTCCTGTCACCTCCCTGTGTGCCTTCAGAGTCTGCCCAAGCCCTCAGCTTCTCTAAACTAGGGTAACTACTCTGAGCAGCTGCAAACCCCTCACACAGTCCCAAGGCATGGGACAGGTCCCTCAGTCGCTTAAACTAGGGTCCCTAGCACTACGTCAGGGCCTTCAGGATCACTGTCAATCCTAACCCTCTGACAATTGGTCACCCCTCCCTTTTCGGAGTAACCTTCCGTAGCTGTGTGGTCACTCACTACCGGGGAAATTTCTACCCCCTTTTTATCAGTCACCCCATCTGGAGACACAGGCTGGGGAACCAGCCTCTCCGTGTTTTCCACACTGGCTTCTGTGGGGTGCAGGGAAAGTAGAGTTACGAAAGAGCTTACCATAACAGTAGATCTTCGAGAGAGGCTCTTGCAGTAGGTAATTACATATAGGACTGACGGCGGCAGGATCCCATGGAAAAATTTCTAGCTAGCTGTCTCTGGCGAGGGACCGCCCCCCAAGTCAGGTGACTGGCATCAGGAGACGTCAGTATAAAGGGGCAGTACCTCACGCCCGCCTTCCAGTTCTTTCCCACCACAGGCCACAAGAGGCCGGATGAGAGAGAAGCGGATATTTCCCTCACTGGAAAAGGAGCTGAAAAAGCTTAGGGGGATGGAGGGCGGGAAGGTATTAACTACTGCAAGAGCCTCTCTCAAAGATCTACTGTTATGGTAAGTTCTTACGTAACTGTACTATCTTACTTCAAGAGGGCACTTGCAGTAGGTAATTATATATAGAACTGAGTCCCAAGCAGTCTGGAATAAGAAGAAGCACACGGGAGGAGGAAGGCTACTCAAGTAGATCCCCTAGCTGTGAAGGCCTTAAGAAAGGAGGCCTTGCAGAACAGTGAGCCCGAAGCCTGCTCTACAGCGAGAGGCAATATCCAAACTGTAATGTTTTGTAAATGTATGGACGGAAGTCCAAGTGGCGGCAGCACAGATGTCTGCCGCTGACACATTCTTGAAACATGCCGCTGAGGCAGCAACCCCTCTGGTGGAGTGACCTCTTATTTGACCCGGAAGGGTTTTGTTGTACTTGTCATAACAGAAGATGATGCAATGAGCCAACCATTTAGACAGGCATTGCTTGGAAACAGCATTGCCTTCTCTTTTGGGGCAAAAGAAACAAAAAGTTGATCAGTCTTTCTGAGATCCTTTGTTCTGTTAGTGTAGTATCTCAGAATCCGGTGAACGTCCATAGTGTGAAGAAGATACTTCCCCTGATTGGAGTACTGCGTAAAGAAGGCAGGTAATTCTATGGACTGGTTCAATGTAGATTCCGCTACCACCTTGGGGAGAAACTTAGGATCGGTGCGCAGAGCCACACGTTCCTTGTGAAAAATCAAGTACAGGATTTTACACATCAGGGCCTGGAGCTCGAAAATCCTCCGAGCAGAGGTAATGGCCACTAGGAAGAGCATCTTCCATGAAAGGAACTTCATGTCTGCTGAGGCCGCCGGTTCAAAAGGAGGCAAAGTAAGTTTCTCAAGAACGAAGTTCAAATCCCAAGGAGGGGCGAGAACTCGGATGGGGGTCTCAAGTGAAGAACCCCTCTGAGGAAAGTCTTAGAGACTTCCAGTTGAGCAAAAGTCCTATCTGCGAAGGGAACATGGTAGGCCGAAATGGCCGCCATGTGTACCTTCAGAGACGAGTGACTAAGACCCAGGTCGAAGAGATGGCGCAGGTACTCCAGCAGTCGCCCAACAGAGCAGGAGAAAGGCTCGAAGCCTTTTGAAGCAGCCCAGATTGAGAACCATTTCCACTTCATGGCATAAGTAGACCTAGTGGAGGGTTTCCTAGCCTCCACCAAGATCTCAGCCACCTGGGGAGAAACCCAAAGCAGACTTGAGCTATGTCTGCAGGAACCACACATGTAGTTGAAGGGACTTGAGACCTGGATGGACCAGGGTCCCCTGATCCTGGGTCAATAAAATTTGTGACAGCGGAAGAGGAGGAGGAGGTTCCTCTGAGTATTGTTGCAGAAGAGAGAACCGAACTTGCCTGGGCCAGAAAGGAGCGATCAGAATCATTCGTGCCCCTTCTGAGCTGAGCTTCTGCAAGACACATGGGATCAGAGGAATTGGGGGGGGGGAAGCATAGATGAATCTGTCCCTCCAATCTAGAGACAGAGCGTCTCTCCAGAAAATGCCTCGCTCTTGAACGAGCGAGCAGAAGTCGGGAAGCTTTGCGTTTAGCGGTGAAGAGAACAGGTCCACCTGAAGTGTTCCCCAACGTAGAAAGATATTGTCTAGGACCCCCTGATCCAGTTCCCACTTGTGAGCTTGAACAAACGAGCGACTTAGTTTGTCTGCTGAGGAGTTCTCGACCCCCGGAACATGAATTGGCGTGAGGTGAAGGTCACGTTGTGCTGCCCAATCCCAGACTCTCATCTCTTCCCTGAAAAGAGGGTAGGACTGAGTCCCGCCCTGTTTGTTGATGTACCATACCACACACATATTGTCCGTCTGGATGGCTAGGTGGCCTGGAAGAAGATGCAGCTGGAGAGCGTAGAGCACTGCCTGAAGCTCGAGCACATTGATGTGCAGGGATTGTTCGAGCTTGGACAAAGAGCTCTGGGTCCGATGTGGACCGAGATGGGCTCCCCAACCTTCGCCCAAGGCGTCTGTGGTCAGGGTCTGGGAGGGAGGTGGAAGGAAGAATGGAACTCCCCGAAGAAGGTTCTCTCAGACCATCCACCACTGCAAGTCTCGAGATCATGGAGAGAGACTAGGACCAATTGGTCCAGATCGTCTCTAACTGATCCCATTGAGAGCGAAGCGTCCACTGAGAGACCCTCATGTGGAGCCGAGCGCGAGGGACTGTCGGGGTAGCAGCCACCACAAGCCCGAGGAGGTGAAGAACTGACCTCGCACTGACCCGCCTGAGGCCGGACAACAGGCTTATCTGAGTCTGGAGTGTGGCCGCCCTGTCCGGTGGCAGGAAGGCCCTGCCCAGGGTCGTGCCCAGTATAGCCTCAATAAACTGGAGCCTCTGGGATGGGATCAAGTGAGACCTGGAATGGTTGATGGTAATACCCAGACAGGCAAAGACCTGCTGAGTGAGGGAGAGGCAATGCAGGAGTCAATCATCCAGGTACGGGAAAACCTGTACCCCACCCCCGGTATGCATATAGGCCGCCATCACCGCAAGGCATTTGGTAAATACTCGAGGGGCCGAGGAGAGGCTAAATGGAAGTGCCTTGAACTGGTAGTTGTCCCCCTGGAAAGCAAAATGGAGATATTTGCGGTGAGACGGGCGAGATAGATATGTGCAGGTAAGCGTCCTGCATATCCAGAGCACACAGCCACTGGCCCGAGCGGAGGAGGGGCAGAAGGCTCTGCAGTGAGAGCATCCTGAACCTCTTGTACTCCACGAAAATGTTCAGGGAACTGAGATCTAGAATAGGTCTTACATCTCCTGTCTTCTTCAGGACCAGGAAAAAGTGGGAATAGTAACCCGTTCCTTGCAGGGAAAGAGGGACAGGTTCTATCGCCTCTTTCAGCAAAGATGCTGAAATTTCTTCCTGGACCAGAAGAAGATTTTCCCGAGAGTATGACAACCTTGGGGGAGGATGACGAGGTGGTTTCTGCAGAAACTCTATTGAGTGTCCTTCTGTGATTAGCTGGAGCACCCATGATCTGATGTTATCCTCTCCCAGCCCGGAAGGTGGAGGGAAAACCTCCCTCCTACCGGTTCCTCGGGGAAGCCTGGCGGTAGTGGGAGAGGGAAGGAGTCAGGTGGTGTGGGGCAGCGCTGCAGCTGAAGCTGCCGCTGCTTTTTTTTGGGAGGGGGCTTGGCAGCTGTGGGGGCCCAACGTTTAGTGGCCCTCTTTCCCTGTGGTCTCGCTTTGGACCGATTCCATCTGCGAAAGGGACGGTGTTGCGATTAATGGGGATGATACATAGAGTCCACAGACTTCAGTGCCATCCCCTTCTCCTGCAGGTCAGTGATGATGTCCTTGTCCTTGACATCACCCCCGAACAGCACCGAACCACGGAAGGGTGCTTCCTGGATGGCGGACTGCACTTCCGGGACCAACCCTGACACTCGGAGCTGAGTGTGACGCCGTAGACCTAGGGCGAAAGCTGAGCTCCTACCAGCAGTGTCCACTGCATCATAGGTCACACGAAGACTGTGCCAACTGGCCGAATGTGCAGAGCGGACAAGGTCAGCCACGTCCTGCTTGACCTGAGAGTCCGGAAGGGAGTCCAATTTAGATTCCACCTCACTAGGAATTGCCTTCTGGTAATCCCCCATATGGCCGACGTAGTTCAGGGCCCTAATACCCAGAGTGGAAGAAGCAAAAATCTTCTTGCCATACTGGTCCAGAAGGTGGGATTCCTTGTCAGGTGGAGATGAGCTAAGGTGTTTGGGTTGAGCTGACTGGCCATGAGCGGCGCTAATCACAACCGAGCCAGCTCGAGGATGGGAGTCTAAAAAGTCAACACCCTCAGGAGGCTGATATAGCCCGTTCGACTTCCTGGGAAGTGGGGCTAAGGCCGACGGTTGTTTCCATATGGAGGTAATGAGTTCGGCATGAGGCTCGATCCAGGGTGACACCAAAGTGGGAGCTGTCACGGGCAGATCCAGATGCTCAGTGAGTTTTTTATGCTGGGGGTTTAGCTCCAAGGATTGCCACTTATGTACTTCCTGGATCTTCCGTAGCAACTCCATGAAGGAAGGATCCTCTGGAGGAGACTTCGGAGAAGTCCTTGGCCGGGGCTTGGATGGAGAGTGTGGCTCGTCGTCTTGCTCGGAACAACCGTCGGAAGGATCCGAGGTGTCCGGGGAAGAAGAAGCTGAGGAAGAGGTAGACCTCCTCTCCCGACGAGGGGGAGGAACAGGCCCCTTGGGAATCCCTCGGGACAGCATGTCCTGCCCCTCTCTGGACCCAGAGGGTTTAGCCCTGGTGTCCGGAGGTGGGGAGGGAGGGTGTCGTCATGGACGTACAGGAACCGGCACCGTCATCGGAAGACGACTCTCCACCTCTCTGGTGAGCTGAGCCTTGGCCTTAGCCCAGCAGGAGGCCAGAGTCTCCTGCAAGTCCACCGGCGGCTGAGGAGGCGGTGGAGGAGGAGGAGGGGGATACGGGTATGGACTGTACCCAAAAGGCGCGTATTCATAACCCGACGGCGGGAAGCCCAGCGTTGAGTATTGAGGAGCCAGGTACTGCGGCATTGGATATGTCAGCGCCGGGTACTGAGGCACTGGATACTGCGGTCCCGGGTATGGCGGCGTCAGATACAACGGTCGGGTACCCAAGCGGAGGAGCTGCCAGAGCAGATGGCCTGGCGGAGGCCACGAGGAGTTCTGGGCGGAAGACCCGGGCGGAGGAGCCAGCGTCGAGGCGGGCTGCTCAGTGGGATGTCGTCGGCAGTCGGCCAATACCAGCATCGGACCCAGCGCCGAAGAGCCGGTGTCCGGGAACCGACGCTGTATCAGTCAGACCAGAAGGTGACGGTCTGACGGAGGTGGAACAGGAACCTCAGCGTCGCCCAGGGATGGGAGGGAGAAATCCTCAGGGTTGGGCTGAGGAGACTCAGGGTCGTCGGAGGGCAGCGAAGGCTGTGGGGAGCCGTGAACGATGGACGTGGGGGGGTCCGGCGTCAGCTCATCCACTGTGCGGACGTCAGGTGAACCAGCGTGCGGCTTAGCAGTGGGATCCGTGTGGGCGCACGAGGGGCCGGCATCCCACTTAATGGACCCTTCGCCGGAGGCAGGCGCGATGGAGGGTGGCTGGTCGAGGCGGAATGGGGCGCACAGCGCCCAAAGGGTCGGACGACTTACCCACCTTCTCCGTACAGAGTGTCGGAGGAGCTGACATCCGGCTTATCAGAGCCGCTTCGCATCAGTAGGCTGCGAAACCACAGCTTTACTGGGGTGGGCCTCCACAAGCCGGGCGCCAGAAGAACCGGCGTGAAGCCAGGCGGGTGGGCAGCGCCACCTTAGAAGCCTCTAAAGGCGGACATCGTGGAGCGGTCCCTGGGGGACGTTACCTGTTTCATGGCGACTCCTGAGGAAGACGCGGTGGGAGAGGAGCCCTTGTCCCGGTGCCTTTCTTTATCCTTTTTCTTGCAATGGCCTTCAGGGGAAGCGACGCCTGCCGAAGCTTTTTCAGTTCTTTCTCCATGGAGCTCATTTTCTTTTTCAAAATGTGGGCTTCCAGGGACTGCTGCCGCCTTCTCCGGGTGGCCGCATTAAAGCTGAGGCAGTGCTGGCACTTCTCCACCGGATGGTCGGGGCCTATGCAAAAAAGGCACAGGGAATGACCGCCCTTGTGCGGGAGTTGGGCGCCGCACGAGTCACACTTGTTTTTGTGCTCGGAGGGTGTAGGGGATAACATACACCGACAAATAGCTGAGGAAGGATAAGAAAAAATCGAAAATACTCAGTTAAAATAGCGACGAAGGAGCCTGACGAGCAGGGAACTTTTCCGCGAGGCACTGGCATAAGCTAACGGTGGGAAAGAACTGGAAGGCGGCCATGAGGGACCGCCCCTTTATACCAGCGTCTCCTGATGCCGGTCACCTGACATGGGGGCGGTCCCTTGCCAGAGACTGCTAGCTAGAAATTTTTCCGTGGGATCCTGCCGCCTGCTGATGTCAGTCCTATATGTAATTACATACTGCAAGAGCCCTCTCAAAGTAAGATCTATTATTTTCCCTTGCCGCTTGGCTACGGGTAACCGCACGTACCATCCCATTGGAGATTGTTACCCAGAATCACATCCACTACTAATGTGTTGGCTATAGCCACCTGTTGCACAGTTTCCCCTGTATCACCCCAGTCCAGGAGAACATTAGCGAGTGGCAATGTTTTCCCTTCACCCGCAAAGTCCTGTACAGTCACGTATTTGTTTGGGATAAGCTGACCAGGCTGTACTAGATCCCCTTTCACCAATGTCAGGGATGCCCCTGCGTCCCTTAACCCCTGCGTCTGTATGCCATTTACCATGACTGGGTGCATGTGTTCTCTCATGTTCACTGGCATGCTCTCAGGAACACACAAACAACCCACTTCTTTTCTGGTACTACTTTGCGTATTATTGTTTGCCCTTCTTGGACTCTGTCTGGCAATGTGCCCAATTTCTTTATATAACCAATAAGCATTTTTGACTTCAGAAAAATCTTTTCTTGGAAACCTGGGGCTAACCGGTTTCAGTGGAAGCAGTGAGGGTTTTAGCTGCCCTGAAGGCACACTTTTCCCTTTCTGCACTGCCACGCCCACCCCATTCGCTCTCAGAGCAGGTCTGCTCTTGGCATAGCGGTCTGAGAGTTCAGCAGCCTCTTGCACTGTTTTTGGATCTCAGTCCTCTAGCCAGGTTTTTAACTCTGCTGGGCATGCCTAATAAAACTGTTCTAATAAAATCACATTTTCAGTTTTATCAACAGTGTTTGCCTCAACTCCTTCCCACCAACATTTTAAAAACTGACGTTGTTTCATGGCTAGCTTCTCATAGCTCATATCAGGGCTTCTCCTGAGCTTACAGAATTTAGCTCTGTATGATTCCGTCGTTAATTCAAACTTTTTTACTAGTGCTGCTTTTAACTTGCTGTTATCATCACTGTCTTTATTGTCCATGTGACCCAATGCATACCGAGCTTTTCCGGTAAGTAACAGGGATAGCTGGAAGCTCCAGAACTCTCTAGGAATTTTAGCCTGAATACAAACTTTTTCCAAAGAATTTGAAAAGGTGTTTATATTCTCCCCATCCTTAAACTCAGCTATTAAGTTAGAGTTCAATTTGTAACCTAGTCCTGCAGTCCCAGTTAAACCCAAGCCACTTACCTGCCCTGGTGCCGCTGGTTGGAGTCGTAGCTTTTCCAGTTCGTGTTGCCACTGGCACCCCTCTCTTCTCTCCTCTGCAGCTGTGCGTTCTTGCTCTATCTTCTCCTCTGCCTCTCGCTGGCACTCACGGTCCGCCTCCCTCCATTGTCGCTCTTCCTCCAGTTCTATCCTCAGCAACTCAATTTGCAGCCTGAGAATTTCTGGATTCAGGATACTGGTGACTCGTCCCTGCTGCTGTGGCCCTCCACTGACAGTGGCCCTGCTGTCCGCCTCATCGGCTCGGGACCCTTCACTGGCCTCTAGTCCTGCCACACTCGAGGTCTGGTCCCCTTCAGTCACGGTTGGTGACTCGCTGCTCTGGGTATCTGCTATCATCAGGGCCTCTATGAGGTTCTACTTTTTGGCTGTCACCTCGAACAGGACTCCTCTGTCCTCGCACAACTGTTTTAACTGTTCTACAGTGTGCCTGCTGTAGTTGGACACCATCTTTCCTAACTACTGCTACTCTGACTTTGCACTTCAGAAAAAAAATTAAAATAAAATAGGTAGGAACTTGACTGTACACTAAGTGATATATAGTTCTGTTTTCTTTTTAAAATAAAACTCTGTCTTTTTCTTTCTTTGCAAGAGAGCTTACGGTCTCAGCTGACTCAACAATAAAGCTTGTGATACCAAAATATGCCACCGCTGCCAACCAATCCATCACAGATTCACTCAGCAGGTCAGGCCCTCTACTCCCAAAGTGCCAACCTCTGAGCGCAGTCCTGTGAACAGTGTAACAGACAAGGTAACTCTCTTGTCTGTTTTTGTGAGTTTGGATCAACCTTTGGTCTCAGTTCTGGAGGGATTCAAACTGTTAACCTCTTGCTAGCATACCCAGTGCACAAGCTTAGATATATCTGTCTTCGGGGGGCCAGATATCTTTGCCTACAAGCACCTAACCAGGTATTCAGAGATGAACCCTTTAAAACTTTTATAAAGACCTCAGATTTAAAACTCTTCTCTTTCTAGTTTGATACCACCATACAAACTATATGTCTGCTGAACCATAAATATTTCTTAGCAAAAGAAAGCAATTCAAAGACCAGGTTTTCTCTAAAATTAGTTTTTACTAAAATATATAATAATATGTCAAACATACAATATCACAAGACATACAGATCTTTAAACAAAACAAGGTTTAAAACTGTGCAATTCCTGCAACTATATTTAGAGTTGTCTAGCTTTCAAAATACCTCTTTTCGGTGCTCAGATGTTTTCTTGGTCAGTATCAGATACAAAATGCTAATCTATAGTGAAAGAGAATAATCTTTTCAAGCAGTATTGGCCAACCCCTTTTGGATGAAGTCATCCAGCCCCTCCTCTGGTCAAATATCTAACAAAAATATATTTTTATACAACCACAATATGTAATTTCAAAGTATTAATTCTGCAACCTTAGCATAACTCAAGTTTCAATGGCACCTCTTTTGATCTCATGCTGCACCCTCTTCACACAGGCTTCATAGGGTCATTTACAACCTTACACCTCTATGTAACATCCTAGCTTCCCTTATTTTAACATCATAAACCTAGTTTATGATTTCTCTCTTAACAAAATTAACTTAACAACTCTGTAATTAGCTCAGAGAAACAGGATCCTTAATAAAAGTCTTCCAGTAACACATTGTCTCTAAAAAATTGAGTGTGTGATACATACTGTCAGCAGTTCTCTTGGCCTGCATCTGTCAGCTAAAATCTGGGGATGGCAGAGGTCATTCCTAGAGCATTTGATTTTCAACAGAGACAGTCATAACACATTTTATATAAAAAAAATATTATCCAGCACTCAGAACTGGCTGTCTACATCACACCCTCCACACCCTGCCATGGCCAGCCGCTGACTGCACTGGACCCGGGCCGGGGACCTGCACTCTGGAATGACCCAAGTGGCTGTACCATGCATTGTTGCACTACGCAAGCTGCAGACCCACTAGTGTATGCAGCTGTGTGTATATCCCTGGCAAACCGTAAGAGGGAATTGACATACCTCCAATGCATGATTTGTCGATGCTGTATCTTCCTGCTGTCATACACCACTGCAGGCCCACACTCTCCCCCATTCCCCTGTGTAACATGCCACCCTCCGGACTGCTGAGGTATCCTGGGTGCCATGGGGTGCAGTATCCCACAGTGCTATTTGCAGTGTATGCTCTAGGCTATGGATAGTGTGTCCGCAGTTCCCCGATTGTACAAACAAATGGGAGGTCAGCTGTAACATGCCTGTTCCAGGACCTGTGTGAATCGGTACAGCATCGGCTGTCACCCACACTGAGCATGTAACGGCACCGGGATGATGGTTCCACATGTGAGCGCCTGAGGTGTATGGCCACTGGGCATCATCGCGCGCACACAGCTCGTGCCTATGTATGACACATTCCAGCATCCTACTGCCAGTGCTCCGCCACCCGAAAATAAGATGCCATTTCTTCTGTCAACTATCCAGGCTAAATATATACCAATCAGCAGGCATATTCTATGAAAATACATTGTAAAAATGTGTAAAAGGAAGTCCACATTGAAACTGCCTCTCAGCAGATCTGCTTTGTGCAAATTCAGTAGAAATAATGGGTAAAAGCATCCCAAAAGCTTTCCATAGCCATATCGGCTCTGACCAGGACTTCTTAGTTCAGAGTCTACTGGACAGTCCAAAACAGTTCTCTCTGTCCCCTGCTTGCTCTTTGTACAGTTCCAGCCAGTTGTAGTGCACAGTCTGGAAATCAACCCCATTAGCCCAAAACATCACTTCAGGGACCCAGGTCATCCAAACTGACTAAAAACAAAACAGCTATTTTTAGAGTCTTGGTTAGTCTGTTCTCTGGGAATCAACAACGGGGAAAAACATCTGCACAGAAAATCCCCCACGTGGGCTTGAAAAATCCCACCTGTGCCACCAGTGTAACAAATTTATTTTTTTCCTAATAATAAATAAACTTGTCTTTGTATACCTGTCTGCTGATGCCACCAAGAGGCCTCCTTGGTGGTGCCACCCTCAGCCAAAGATAGCAAGCCTAAACTGACTGAGGGAACAATGTCAGGTTGTTCGGCCTGACAGCTGGACACCCAAAGTGTGATGCAGAGCCAGCCACTGGCAGGAATGAAAAGTGCCTTAATAAGGGGGAGGCACTGTTCCCCCTCAAAAGATGCCACTGCCACCACCCAGAGAAACAGACTAAAAGGGGCACCAAGACCTGCTAACAATAACCATCCATAGACAAAATGAAGTAGAATAAATCATTTACTATTAGAAAAGAAACAGCAAAGCTATACAAAATCTTCATTACTAACAGGATTATCACTAACATTAATGGTAGAAAAAGGGTTATCACTGTACAGGGCTTATCACTAACTTTAACAAAATCACTATAAATGGCTTATCATTGTAACTTTAACAAAATCACTGTAACAGGCTTGTTACTGTAACATTAGAAATAAAGAATTTTAAAACACCACCACCCCAGAGCTCCCTCCCCGGGTGCCACAACTCCCCCTCAATGACTGCTGCAGGAATTGCAAAAGAATACAGACCTAATGTCTTCTGCTAGCCATCTCACTAGCCAAGTGTCCCAAGGTGCTGCGCTGCTAGCCGAGTGTCCCAAAGGTGCTGCACTGCAAGCCACCCTACTAGCCGAGTTTCCAGCGATTGCTTCGCTGCTAGCCAACCTGCTAGCCAAGTGTCCCAAGGGTACTTCGCCACTAGCCGCCCTGCTAGCTAAGTCTCCCAAGGTTCTCCACCGCTAGCCATGTCTGCCAAGGTGCTCCGCCACTAGCTGACCTGCTAACCAAGTCTCCCAAGGTACTGCACCGCTAGCCAACCTGCTAGCTGAGTCTCCCAAGGTACTGCGCTACTGGCTGAGTCTCCCACCAGGTACTTGCGAGGGCACAGAGTCAACTGCCAAGCCTGAGTAATACAGCTCTTTTAAGCCCCCTTTTAAAAGCAAGGCTACCAGGCTGGCAGGGCTCTCCCAGCTGCCCCTGCAGGTTCCTCGATGCTCCTTCCTGGGATTCTTTTTCAGGGTCCCTCCTGAACCCCCACTTCTCCTTCCAGTCTCTGTCTTCATCAGGCTCCTTTTCCAGGAGCTCTTCTCCAGCAAGTTCCTTCTCCAGGAGCTCTTCTCCAGCAAGCTCCTTCATCAGGAGCTTTTCTCCAGTGAGGTCTTTCATCAGGAGCTCTTCTCCAGCAAGCTTCTCCAGGAGCCCTTCTCCAGGGGCCCCCCCTTGTGGTTCCTCCTCTGGACTCCCCTTCCAGACTCCCCCCTCCTGACTGCCTTTAAGCACCTCCATCTCCATTCAGCTCCTTCTCCAGGAGCCCTTCTCCAGTGAGCTCCTTCATCAGGAGCTCTTCTCCAGCAAGCTCCTTCATCAGAAGCTCTTCTCCAGCAAAAATATGTAGAGGTAATTAAGTTCCATTTAAACTGGCTCAGGCGGGGGGGGGCACTGACAACAACAGCTTGAATAGATCCTCATCCCCCCCTCATAATATCTCGGAATGGAATGCAGTACTTTTTAATGCCCATAGTTTGCTGAACAAATATGATGAGCTCAAAATAATATTGCACAAACATAAGATACACATTTCTCTAGTTACAGAGACATGGTGGAATGAAAACGACCAATGGGAGAAAGAAATTGAAGGGTATGAACTATTTTTCCGTTGTAGAAAATATAGAAAGGGTGGAGGGGTGGCAATTTATATTCAGGAGGATATTGTATGTGAGGAAATTACATGGGATACAGGCTCACTCAAACTCTTATGGGTTAAGTTGCTTCCCATTAACAGTCTCAAAATTATATTGGGACTATTATACAGAACCCCCTCTATAATACAAGAAGACGATAAGGCTATATTACAAATTCTTGGTGATCTTGATCCAACCAATAGGATATTAATAACAGGGGATTTCAATTTACCTAATATAGATTGGGGTAATGGTACTGGTACATGTCCCCTTGAGAGACAATATATGATGTTATAGACCATGGGGGATTAGAGCAGTTGGTACTAGATAAAACTAGGGGAAGTAACACTTTGGATTTAATATTTACTAATATGGGGGCCACAATTAATTCAGTGGAGATTAGTACTCCCTTGGGGAACAGCGATCACAGTTCAGTTTTATTTAAAATAAGTGAAATGCAATCTTTCAAACCCACTGGAACTACTACTAAATTAAACTTTTGGAAAGCTGAATTTCAGAAAATGAAAAATAATCTACTTTTTTGGGACTGGAGATCGGAATTTGTAAATAAGCCAGTACAAACTATGTGGGATTCCTTAAAAACTAAGATTGAGATGTTAACCTCTGAGTATATTCCTGTCACCGTTAAATATCATAGTGATAAAACTAAAAAAAACGGTTTGGCTTTCTGCCACTATTAAAAAATTAATTAACAAGAAAAACAGATTATATAAGAAACTAAAAGTATCTAAATCAGTAAAAATGTATACTGAGTATAAAGACTGTCTCAAGAAAGTTTAAAGTGAATATCAGGAAAGCCAAAGCTCAATGTGAGGTGGATCTTGCCGATAAGGTACAGGACAATAAAAAAGCCTTTTGCTCTTATATTAATAATCAGAGGAAGGTCCAAAGTAGTATTGGGCCTTTTACTACTGAGACAGGACTCACTACTACAAATCAACAAATGGCCAATATCCAGAATAAATACTTTTGTTCAGTATATAATATAAATGACATTGATTCATACAATATTAGTAGTCCTTCTGTACCTGGTACTATACTATTAAACCCGGACACTATCCATAAACATCTGGTCGACCTTAATGTCAATAAATCCCCTGGACCAGATGGAATGCACCCTAGGGTTTTGAAAGAATTGGCAGATGGGTTGGTACAGCCAATAACTTATATCTTCCAAGCCTCTATAAATACTGGGTTGGTCCCTAATGATTGGAAATTAGCTAATATTGTGCCTATACCAAAAAAAGGGCCTAGAACTCTACCAGAAAACTTTAGACCCATTAGTTTGACCTCGACATTAGGAAAGATAATGGAGGGTCTAATTAAAGACATCCTAACAGAATATCTTGTTAGTAAGGATATGATTGATCCCCTACAACATAGGTTCACAAAAAATAGATCATGCCAGACTAATTTACTGGCATTCTATGAAAGCGTAAATAGAGAGCTTGATGTGGGTAATTCTGTGGATGTGATATTCCTTGATTTTGCAAAGGCCTCCGATAAACTGCCACATAAAGAATTATTGTCTGCACTAGAGGGCATAAATCTGACTAGTAATATTTATAATTGGGTCCCGAATTGGCTCCAGGATAGAAGGCAGAGAGTGGTCATCAATGGGGAACATTCCGCCTGGGCTTCTATTTCCAGTGGAGTCCCCAGGGTTCAGTATTGGGACCTAATCTATTTAATATTTACATTGCTTCATTAAAAATTAGTAATCGTAATATCTAGATGTACAAATTTGCGGATGATTGTAGGCTGGGGTCAGTAGTTAAAGATGTCGAACAAAAAGCTACCTTACAGTATGCCCTGGATTCAATATATGAAGGGACTAACCTAAATAAACTAGTATTAAACATAACTAAATGCAAGATTATGCATCTAGGTAAGAACAATAAAGAAGAGACATATCTGTTGGATAGTACCCCCCTGGGGGTTGTCAAAGAGGAAAGAGATTTGGGGATTACTGTCACTAATGATCTAAAATTTAGATCACATTGCAGGATTCAACTTAGGAAAGCAACCCAAAACTTAAATTGTATACTCAAACATATTGCTAGCAGAGATGGGAAGGTATTGATTCCACTCTATGGTGCATTGGTCAGACCTCACTTAAGAGTATTGTGTTCAGGTTTGGTCACCACAAAATAGGGAAGATATTCTATCCTTAGAGGGGGCGGAGAGAAAATTAACAAAACAAATAAAAGGTTTAAAGAATAAAAGCTATTATGATAGACTGGTCAGACTGAATCTTTTTTCCTTATATTACCGTAGAATAAGGGGAGATCTGTGTTTCCTATACAAGATCATGAAGGATGAAGTCCTACTGGAAGAATTGGGTCTTAGACATAATTTAGGTAGAACTAGTACTAGAAAGCATAAAAAACAACTATATCAGCAAATCTGGAATCATAACTTTCGTAAACATTGGTACAGTTGTAGAGTAGTTGGAGTTTGGAACAATCTTCCAACGAATATTGTGGACAGTACTACCATGAATGAGTTTAAGAGTGGTTTGGATCATCACTTTGGAAATAACAAATTTACATTTTAAAATATGGACAGGCAAGCCTTATAGGGTAGGATTCTATCTTCTGGCTTGAACATACCTATGATACCTATGATATCAGGAGCTCTTCTACAGTGAGCTCCTCCAGGAGGCCTTCTCCATGGTAACCCCTCCTGGGGCTTCTCCTCCAGGGGCTCCTCCTCTGGACTCCCCTTCCAGACTCCCCTTCCTGACTGCCTTTAAGCCCCCTGGCAGTCTCCTGTTATGCTTAAATTAGGGTGTGTGGCTATCCTGGAGGACCAGCTGACTGAATGGCTAAGAGTGCAGTGCTGATTGGTTATGCAAATCAAGGGCTTGACTGCATAACCAATCAGCACTGAGAGCTGCTGCCCAGCCCTCGCGCTGCCTTCCCAGCTCGAGCGCACCCTAATGGCTTTAACTGCCGTTCAGCTGTTCAAACCGCTGACAGCTGTGTTGCCTTTGATGTGCTGCCGCAGGAGCCACTAGATCGGGACTCCTGCAGGTGGCACTTTCACTTCTAAATTACATTGCTCCCAAATACAGAGGTCGGGGAAGGTAAAGTCAGTCCTTCTCGACCCCCCTTTATCTGGCCTTTACATTTTGTGTTACTTCCACCCATACCTCTCAACCTTTTGTCCCCCAGATGTGGAACATTGCCTGTCAGAATGTGGAACAAATGGGCAAAATGTGGGACACTTAATCAAATCTTTACCTAAGAAGCTCAAAACACTGTTAAAATGTTGTATTTATGTTCAGAAAGTCTGTTGCTAATTGAATAATATATATATGGCATCATTTACTGTGGATTGTGTGCTTTAAAATGTTAACACTGAATGTGGGACAAGTCCTCACAATGTGGAACATGGAGCTTTTGTGAAGTAAAATGAGGAACGTTCCTCGAAATGTGGTACAGTTGAGAGGTATGCTTCCACCACACACACTCTTAACCCTGCTTGCTCTGTTTGTGATTTCATTGTTACTGATCTATGGACCTATTTACACTACTTGAAGTACTACAGGTTAGTTGAAATGACCATATGACCCTGCACTTTTTTTATCAATATATTTGAGTGGGGGGTTTTGCCCCCACACTCCCCTAAATGTTTTAAAAAAAGAGTGAGTGGTTTTGCCCCCACACCCCCCAATGTTTAAAAAAAAAAGAGTGGGTGGGGGGCAGCACCCCCCAGCTCAAACTATCAAAAAAAAAAATACACAACCATACCAACTAACCCCAAGTACCATAAGCTAGTACACATGTAGTCAAGTGTGTTTGTAGATATTTACTGACCCCGAAACCAGCTGGGGGCAAGTAGTGTAGCCCCAGAGCATAGTGGTACAATAGTAAGTAAAAGTAAGTAAAAATGTATTTTTATGGCACCCAATCCTGGAGGCTCTGAGTGCCATACTGCAGGTGTAAGATGTGGCAGGATTATGCAAAACAATACATACAGCGGTCACTAAACAAATAATTTAAAATCCACAATAAGTAAATAAAAGTAATAAATAAATAATACTAAAATCAGCTGCAAATATGCATAATGGTGGGGTTCTCCAAGGGGTGGGAATAACGTGCTGGAGGCACGTATCATGCCTGCGGAGTTCCGCACCTGCGGAATGACACTCGGTGGCCATATTCACAGCCACCAGCCGTCGCACAGCACCCTTCCGTGGCCTTGCCCCCTGGCATGCAGAACCACAGAGCAGCCAGGGTGGTGTAGCAGACCCAGGCAGACATCCAATGGGGTGCCCATCCAGGGTCCCACAGTGGATTCCATGCACTGCAGGCGCAGGTCCGGGTGTGTGAATGCTGACCACAGTCACCCGGACCTATGCCAATTGCCCCTGTCAACCTATATGCTCCCCGGCCATGTCCATGTGCAGGAGTGCCCATACAGTGCAGACTCTCCCCCAGCCCCCGTACCTGTTGTTGGTGCCGAGGCACCATCGGGCGGAAGGAAGGCGGGGATGAGTGCCACAGGGCTGGGGGGCACCAGAGCCAATGGAGGCCAGGAGCTGTGCTCGGTAGTCGGGGCATGTCTGGGGATGCAGTACTGGGCAGGGGTTGTTGGGGGTCTGCAGGCACAGGGTAGGTGCCCTAAGTGCGTGTCTGTGGGAGGTGTCAGCATCATGGTGCCAGGGCACAGCTGTCAGCTGGGGTGTGTGCGGCGGGGAGGTGCAGGGGTCAGTCAGTGGAAGAAGGTGGCATTCTGCCATCGCAGTGGTCCCGTTGGGCAGGGGCGGCCTGGCGGTGTGCCTTACGGGGTTTGCGGTGGCATAGAGTTGGAGGCGCGGCGGCTTCGACTGCCTCAGAAATGCACCCATGAGAATAGTGCAGCTTGCGGGTCACACCCCTGCACCGCCCACGGGCCACCCTCTCGCGGAACTCTCGCCACGGTCGTGGATTGGGTGCATTGCCCCGCACTTCTTGGAGAATCAGGCACAGGGGGCGCAGCAGCCACGGAGTGTCTATGTGCCCCAAATATGCAGCACGTAGACACTTTGCACCATGCAGAATGGAGCCCAATGTGTGCTAATTCTGTGACATACCGCTATGCTATTTGCGTCTGTATGGAGTCTTCCAGTATTGGGTTATACTGTGATAAATACATGCCATGGGGCATAGTGAGGCACGAGGCCATAGGCCAAGTCCCTTACTGCCCCTATAAGTGCATTTATCAGAGAATTACCCTCAGCCCAGAGTGTGTTATCGCTCTCATAAAAAGTACAGATTGAGAAATTTTATAACTGTTTTAAAAATTTTACAATATTTAAAGAATGTCTCTTTTTGGTGATAAATAGATCCTCTGCTTTAGTCACTAGGGGCCGTGTGCCACTGTGGTAAGAGAGTGGTGGCTATTCTTGGTTGCAAGAACCTTTTTTTTATATCTCTGGTAAGTGATTGGGGGCGGCTCAGGGAAATGTGAGGAAGTATTTTTCACAGAGAGGGTGGTGGACGCATGGAACAGCCTTCCCAAGGAGGTCGTGGGGTCAAAAACAGTGGGGGAATTCAAGAATGCATGGGACAGACATAAGGCAATTCTGGTGAGGGGTAGGAAGAAATAGGCTGTTGGTTAACTAGGATCTGCAGCTTATCCAATAGGTAGGGAAATGGGCAGACTAGGTGGGCCAAGGGTCCTTATCTGCCGTCAAAGTCTATGTTTCTATGTTTCAATTTATTTGCTGAGTTTTTTCTTTTTCTCTTGTGCTAAGTGACTTTTTTCCAATTCTTTGATACATTTTTTATTTTTATTTTCTCTTGTGGTATGTATTCAGGTGTGAGGAGACAGGAGAGAATGAAGGTGACTGCCTTTCAAGGTGATCTTGGTGGGTCACTAGGCTGCCTTCAAGACTGAGAGTTTCTTGTGGTCTTGCCGGCAGCACACTACCATCTGCAGTAGCAACTGTTGTGACATGCCACTGTGGGTCTGGAGGACACTCGATAGAGTGTGGTTGGCTGAGGGGCACTCTGCATGTCAGGAGGGAGAGTGAGCTGGTTAGGAGGGCAGTGTTAGGGATTTCAACTAAGAATACACACTTGTACCGAAACGGTACTGTGTTTCTGTTTTCTAGGTGTTGTCAGTAAGTGACTGGGTAATGTAGAAAAAAGATGGCTGCCACATTCGGATTTTAGAACTGAATCAGTGGCTGCTGCATTCAAGTCAGTAAACACCACCACCACTGGACCTTTTTTTTTTTTTTTTCCCTGTGCTATACTAAAAAAAGGCATACTTGGAATCTCGTCTCAGCTAGTTGGATACCAGGACCAGGACTTAAAGACGTTCCCTGGTGTTTCAAATTCCCAATTTTCTAATTCTCTTGAAAAAGTTTTCAAGGTTGTTTTCTGTCATAAGTGCATTCTTAAATATATGGAAGTATTATTAGAATAATGATTTATCCTATTATGTCATGTCCAGCAAAGAATATATACAGGATGGCAGCAAGGAAATGTGCTGCCTCAAAATTGGCTCCCACAGTTGCACATTTGGTATCATTCAAGGCATTTTATCTAAATATCTGTCTGTCTTTAGCTACACTGTTTATTTTATGTTAAAGGCCTTGCCATTCTGCGTGTACTTTTGAACTGTTTGAATAGCATTCTTGCAAGTTTTATTTTTTATTGGGATGTTTCAATTATTTGTGTCCTGAGCTAGCCACCTCTGAAACTGCAACTTTGAAAGCAGATAACCAAAAGAAGCATGGCAACCCCTATATTTCTTTTTGTTGCTGTATTCATAACCATATTCTTATCTGTCAATAAAGTCTTATGAAACTGACATGGGTCTGAAATGATTTATGTATATAAACATACAAATATTTTCTCCCTTTTGGGGGACTCTCTGTTCAAGAGGGTGTCATAGTATTGGTAATTTACTCTTTATTTTCTTCATTTGTGGAAAAAAAATGAAGCAAGCATCGTGACAAATGATGTGACCTTTTTTCACATTTTCTTTCACACTCATGTTGACTTCTAAAATATTGATGTGATAACCACATAAAACAATCTGACCCCTTTCGGATTTTTTCCATAAAGAGAGATTAAGTCTCACCTGTGTAACTTAAAAACAAGCATGGCAACCCATTTTTTTTGTTGTGGATTTTAAATATTTAGATGACCATCATGTACTGGGCAAAAATTATGATTTTGACATGGGGTTGCTGAAACACCAGGGAATGTTCTTAACCCATATTATAAAGAACACTAAACAGCATAAAAAGCTCATAGATTGCCCTTTAAATGGCAGATCCGCCTTTCTATAATAGCCCAATATATGTGCTTGTAAAGTTTGTTACTTGAACAAGCATAATATTTTGTAGGTTTGTTTAAGAGTACTAAATAAGTGTGTTTTTAAATCAGTTTGTGTGAATTGTATTGCTGAGTGGGTATCACATTATGGGATGGGGACTATAAAATGGGTATATTATGGCTTCTGGCATAGCTTCCTGATGAAGTGACAGTGCACCACGAAGCACTGACGCTTTTTGTGCTGTTCAGTGCTTAATAAAATCTTTGTATTTTTGCTAATAACTTTTGTCTCAGCTACTGTTTAGTGTGGTATTTTTGTGTGCCTTGTGAGTGTATTATGCTAAGTTTCATCGCAGTTACACTGGCTAGGCCCTTGGCAACGTGCTGTCTTTTGTGCCTCTATCCTCCTGAGTCCCTACCACTTACTCTCAGGGACTTTCAGCTCCACAGGCTTGCCCCCTCATGGTGGGGAGCAGCCAAGGTGGTACCAACCCTCCGCCTCCTCCAATACCATGGGGCAGAAGTTCACTGGGTGTCCCGAGCTGGACAGTGGATGGGGTTGGGGGCCCGAGTGCACCAGGGTTCATGGTGTATGAGACATTTTCCTCTCAAGCTCTGCCCACAGGTCTTCAGCACATTAGGAGGCCCAAGCATGCGCACGCTATGCATGCTTCTATAGGTCTCAGCCAACATCCCCCCTCCCACATCCCCTACCCGGCTACAATGCCACCTGTGGTTGCCCAGGTGGCAGTCTTGTAGCAGCAGTCTTCCCTTCCCTGAGGAAGTGAGCATCCTCTGGGATGTTTGCTCTTCCTCCCCCAACTGGTCCCAGGCTGCTCCAGCTCATTCCCAAACTCTGGTCGCTGGCATCGCAAGTGGTAGCGCTATCGCTGCGCTAACAGACTGGCTTATCAAGTCTCTTAAGTGATAACATATCAGAGTGGTTATGTAAGGAATAATCCATGGTCAGGTCTGTGGCATTAATACAGGAACCGAATGACCTGGGTGGGTTGCATGCTGAGGGGTCTTCAGCCGCTCAGGAAATAAGGTTATTACAGCACTGATGCACACCTGGAGTGGATTATTACACTTATAACATTCGTTACATGGTCAAAAGTGTTATAGTACCATTTAATTGTTTAACAAAGAGAATCATCTGTAGCCTAGAGGCTAGAGTAAGAAGCTGCGGATCAGCTTGGTATATCCAGTAGACCTGGATTTGATTCTTACAACCTCCTCTTGCATACTGTGTGACTCTGAGCAAGTCTCTTAACCTCCCCAGTACTCCGGGGTCACCCTTGAAAACAGGCACTTGTGGCTAGTGGGCCTTACCCGGTTACCACAGAATTAAAAAAGAAATTTGACAACTGTCACTGTACTTTTTGAATTGAAAAAAATGATTACTTAAATGCATTTCCTTAGCGTATTCATAATGCATGCCTATATGTACAATACTTAGCCCTCTTTTTTGCATTTTGATATCATTAGCATTTCAGCACCTATAGTAATCCTAGTGATATACTTTAATTTTACATTTTAAACACTAACTTTTACTTTGTGATTTATTTTCTGTTATATGCCCAGTCACATATGTTAATTTTACATTTTAAAGGCTAGTTTAACTCCAAAATTCTCAGCATCACATCTGTGGTTTCTTGATGGAAGCATCTTACAAAAAAGGCACCATGTCAAGTTCTTCATTAACTCTTTCGGGTAAAGAGCCTGAAATTCAAAAATTCTCTTGGATTCTCTTTGCAGCAAGGTCTTGACCTTTTGTTCTTGGCATTATAAACTCCAGACTCACAAATCTCATACTCTCTGGGTTCCACTGATGTGCCTCCTTGGACTGCAACAATGTCTTGTGAGCAGTGGGTGGGGTGTATTATATAGCACACCAGTGATAAAGAAATAGGGTTATTTGGGGATAACTATTTCATTTAGAACATGTGATAACTGATAGAGTCTGATCTTATGTCAACGAGAAGTAAGACTCTGTATTCTCTGTATTTACCTAGTATGACATTACAGCAGGTTGATACAGAGAGAAAGTGTCTGTAGCAGCCTGTTGTGAAGTCCTACTAGGTTGATATGGAGAAAATCACAGCATGAGCGGTCACCCTTATAGGAAGCCTAACAAAGAACAGCTGTGACAGCATCTGTCAGCTTACTTCTGCTCCCTCTCTCTCTCTCTCTTTTAAAGACCTTCACTTTCTAACTCCTAGTTTTGGTTTATATCATACCCTAACAGCTGTTATAAAAAAATAAGTGGGTTTTGCCTTTATAAACTACTTGAACTTCACTCTTGTGGTTTATGTGCAAAATACACATCGTGTAGAAAAAAAAACTTAGTGTCACACAGTCAGTCATACATTATTCTATATTTATTGCACTCAGAACACGTTATTTCGCTTAGAGCATGTTATATAAACATAGACTGATAGCAGAAAAAGACCAGAGGTTTATCTAGTCTGCCCAGAGTTCTCTATCTGCCCCGGGATCTATTGTCCATTCAGGGTTTTATCCTCCATGTCCGCCCCATTACTCCCCTCCCTACTGTTACCAACCTGAGCAACAACCAAGCCCTTCACTCTGTCCTAGCCATGCTTGAAACCATTTATGGTCTTGGCATCCACCACCTCCTGCGGCAGACTGTTCCATGGATCCACCACCCTTTCCGTAAAATTGAGCTTCCTCACATCCCTCCTAAACCTTGCCTCCACCAGTTTCCTCTCATGACCTCAGGTTGTTTACTCTGTACTCGTGCTAAATAGTTCCCCGCAGTTCACTTTACTCCTTTCAGGAGCTTGAAGGTCTCTATCATAACCCCCGGCCCCCCGTCTCCAGCAAGTACATGTTCAGTGCCTTCAGACAATCTTCTTAAGATATACCTTGTTGACCCTGAATCATCTTAGTTACCCTGCATTGTACTGTGTCCAGTCTGCCCCTGTCCTTCCTTATGTGAGGACTCCAGACCTGAGCATGGTACTCCAGGCGTGGCCTCACCAGTGACCTATATAGAGGTTGTAGTCCCTCCTTTATTTTCCTGCTACCAGTACCCCTTCCCAGGGAGAGGGGGGCAAGCCAGTGAAGATGGTGGCACCTTTGGCTGAGCTGTCCTGCAGATGATCACCATCCCTTGAGAATCTGCAACTCTACATTTAAACAGGCTGCAGGGAATGATAGCCTTAATGGTGAAGCATGTCTAAGGTGCAACCCCACCCCCCCAAAAAAAAACAGCAACTTAACTTTCTGAGTGTTAATAAACTTACAGATTCATCCAAGTCCAGATCATAGTCAAACAGTGTAACGGGCGAGTGGCAGTCAGAGGCCATGGCAGAGATGGAGCAGGCTGCCTCTTTCTGAGCGCTGACTAACAGTACGTGCTCTGAGATGAGAGCTGGGTTCACCAATATGAACACCCAATTTACCCATCTGCAAAGCATCATAGAAACTCTCAGCAAGACTTTGGCAAGCCACACAAACCGACTGATGGAGGTTAAAGGCAGAGTGAGTACATTGAAGGACTAGATGCAGGAGTAGGCACAAGAAAAAATGCAAGTGACTGAAACTATTCACCAGCTGCATTTGAGGGTCGATGACCAAGAAAATTGAGCCCACAGGACCAACAATGGCATCAAAGGGTTGCTGTAGGAGCTTGAGTGCCAGAACCCTCAAGTCTTCATCTTCAGATTGCTAAAGGAACAACTTGTCTGGCGGAGACACTGGCTGCACGTATGAGGTTGCATGGGTGCACTGGATACAAGGTGGGTGCCCATGGCCAATGAGTGTCCTAGTCATTTCCTGGCCAAATCTCTCAGGTACCAGGATAAATAAGTCATCCTACAAGCAGCTGTGGCTAAGGGCCCCATCAACTTGGGAAACACGAGAGTGCTAATTTTCCAGGACTACGGCTGCAAGCTACAGCAGGAGCAGCAGAAGTTTGGCATCGTAAAGTGAGGCTTAGAAGGTTTGGGTGGACACACCAACATCTATATCCTTCCAAACTGCGCATTACCGAGCCAGGGCAGCCATCCAGTGTGTTTGTGTCCGTGGCTGATGTGGAGTGCTGTCTGAACGGAGAAGAAGCAACATCAGAGGGGAAGACGGTGATGCATTCCACAGCTCCATCAAATTGAGGAGGAAGCATGTCTCTCTAAGATGAGGCACTGTTTGTGCTTGGGGTGCAGCTAGGTGTACCCTAGGGCCCCTCTTCCTCCCTAGCCCTTCCTGAGCAATGGCTTTGCATGTCTGGGTATTATTTACCTTCAGCTTTAAGTTCTACCAGTCATCTGGCAAGCGCATGGCGCTGCTGTCATGTGGCAGTCCAGACTGCTTCACAATCCTGACACCAGGGGCACAAACACTGCTGAAAAGGCTTGACTCATGTAACACAATGATCTATAAGGCCAGAACTGAGCCTTTTGACTATTCCAGGACATTGGAGGGCCAGGGGAGAAGTCCAAGTGGACCTTGAGGGGCATCAGGTATTTGCATCTTTGTTGTACTTCTAAAATCCAAAGCGCAGTGAATTGCTGATATGATGCAGACCCAGTTCTTCGACTGTCACTTGTTTGATCACAACCAAGGAGTCGCCCATTTGTACTGGACTACATGAACATGGTAACAGAAATAGTAAGGCACATATACTGTACTGTGGGAGCTGAATATTCATGCTGTTTGGTTTCTTTATTATAGCCATGTTACCGTTTACAGTTACTTTGAATTATTTTATTTATTTTATTTTTATTTATTGAAATCTCAGATTACGACCTTTGAGCTGGAAGCTCATGACAAAATAGGGATACAGTAGTTAAATTATACAAGTTATCGAGTGCCAGTGCCTATAAAGACTCCATCTCAGCTGCTAACCTCACACAAATGGTGAACTCCCCTACTAGAATTAACTACTAGACTGGCACCAGTACCCTCTTGGATTGGGTCCTCACCATTCACCCCACAAGGATTTCTCGTACGACCATTCTCCCAGACTCACTCAGTGACCACTCCCCAGTCATGTGTGCATGGTCTAACAAACTCCTTAAGCCCCCTCCCAAAATTATCGCTAGCAGAGTCCTTCCTCGTGGAAAACTTCCACATCTCAAACAATACCTGCTTCTACAAGACTGGCTACCCATCTATGAAGCAACAGATGTTAACTTGGCTCTTGATCACTTCATCTCAATTTTCAACAAAGCCTGCGACCTCTTTGCCCCTGCTAAAAGGTGCAAAACAAAATCTCTCTCTCTAACCCATGGGTCACCGCAAATTCTTCTCTCACAGCTGAAACTAAGGGATCACCTCTGGGCAGTTGCCAGGGCCACTGGCAAACAACTGGACATCCAAAATTACAAACAAGCACGAAATGCCTGCACAAAAGCCATACGGCTAATGAAATTCACCTATTACAAAGACGCTCTCACCAATACATGGGGAAATGGCCGTGCTTTCTGGGACAATATCAAGGATGTCACAGGGAAGCAGCCAATAACCTCTCCGGCCATGTTAATGGTTGATGGATCCTCAACCCTTGACCCCAAGGTGATCGCAAACATCTTTAACATGGCTTTTTCAGACCTTAGTGCTGTTCTACCCCATGACTTTTTCGAAAACAGGGCCTACTCCCCAAATACCTCAGCCCCTCAGTCTAACCATCCCTCTTCTACTTCAGGAAGGTAAGGCTGAATGAAGCTCGCCGCTATATCTGCAGCTATCTCTAAATCTAGATCTAGTAGCGACACCCTGGACCTTAAGCTTCTGTTGCTCACCCTCGATGAGGTAATTCATCCATTAACAAAAATCCTAAACCTCTCTCTCAGCTGTGGAAAATTCCCAGACCTATGGAAAACAGCCACCGTGACACCCATCCATAAAAGTGGGGACAAGACGATTCACTCAAATTATCACCCTATCTCCATACTGCCCCCACTCTGAGGCACTTGAGCGCATCGTGGCTGATCAACTTACCGACCACTTGGATAAATACAATATACCTTGTCCACAACAACACGGCTTCTGGAAAGGTCACAGCACCACCACAGCCCTTCTTGAGTTCACTGGAGCTTTGCACAAATCCCTTGACAACGGCCTTCTCACAGGGGCCGGTTTCGTCGACCTCTCCAAGGCCTTTGATACAGTACACCATGGACTACTAATACACCAACTACTGAATGCCGGGCTATCACCTGACTCTTCTCTCTGGTTTAAAAGCTGCTTAGAAACCGGTCACAGAGAGTAAAAGTGCAGACATCTTTCTAACACCCTGCCTGTTCGCCAGGTGTCCCACAGGATCCATACTGGGACCCTCCTTTAGCCTTTCTTAAACTCCTCCCTTACCACTGCTCTGAGCAGATCATACTATATGCCGATGATGCTGTTGTATTCTCCACTCACAAAGATCCTGCAACTCTTCAACACAACCTTCAACTTGGTTTCAGTTCTGTAGAGACATGGTTTCTTAGTCATAAACTGGTCCTCAATGACAAGAAAACCAAATCTATGCTCTTCTGCAGCTCTCATAACCCACACAAGCTACACCACTTGGCTATCTCCACCACCCGGGCCACACTCTAGATCAGGTGGTGTCCTTCAAATACTTTGGGATTCAGCTTGACCCTAATCTCTCCTATGGACTTCATGTAGATAATGTAGCTAGAGCTGCTAATACACGGCTTGGTCTCCTCTACAAACACAGACCACACCTCACGCCAGAAGCTTTGAAGGTTGCAGTTCTGAGCTCTGTGATCTCTGTAATAGACTATGGTCTCATCATTTATGGCTCAGCCACAACCACAACCCTTTGACGCCTCTCAACTGCCTTAAATAAAGCATGTCGGCTCATCACTGGTGCTCACCGTCTCACCCACACATGTGACCTGTACACTCAGACCGGCTGGCTCCAACTGTCAAACCGCATAAAGTTTCTCACCTGCTCCATGGTCAAAAGAATCTACCTTAGCCTTGCACCTTCTGGGTCTCAACTCTGTTACAACACCGAATTAACAAATGGTGCCTTAGGAGATCCACGCTACAGCTACTGAAAGTCCCCCACTGTCACACTTCACAGGGACAACGCTCTTTTGCTTATCGAGCACCACTCTGGTTCAATGGCCTCAGCCCAACCATCTCCTCTGCCCCAACTATTGGTATGTTTAAAACTAGGCTCCGGGACTGTCTCACTACCAACAGCTCCTGTGACTGCCCAACTTAACCTTGTTTCTCCACTTCCCTTTCTGCTCTAGTTGTCCCCCCCCACTGGATTCTACCCTCACATCTTGGTATACCCAATGCTGCACTTTTCACCCTCTTGCCACCCTTCCTACATTCCTTCTCCCCCCCTACCCTCTTCCCTCTCCCTATGACTCTGGCACTTCTTATCTGTTGTCTATTTTCTCTGACAAATGCCGATGGCTGCCTTGTTACAATGCTACCCTTGAACTGTATTAATCTGTACTCTGTTTGCAATGTCCACATTGTTGTAATGCCTGTCTTGATGTTCCCCATAATTTGTATTTCTCTGACGTGGAACCTTTGTAAAAGGGCCATGGCTCAAAGGTATTTGTAATCCTAGACTTGATAAATAAATAAAATATGCTCAAAATCATGTCCTGGAACATCAACAGCTCAAAATCAGTTTTTAAGAGAAAAAAGTGCTAAGGAAAATACAAAGAGCCAGCCCTGACATAGATGCTTCCAGGAAATCCATGTCATCAAGGTAGAAATAGATCACTGGAGGAAGAAATGAGGAGGCACTTGGTGAGCAGCTACATTTAATTCAGAAGCTAAGGAGACAGCTATATGGATCCAGCCGCACATGCAGGCCACGATCATGAACTCCACTGACGATCCTGGAGGTAGGTTTTCCCTGATTCATATATGCCTTGGGAATGGGAAAAAGTGCAACACAGGCTGTTTCTGTGGCCCTAACTTTGACACCACTAAATTCTGCTCTAAACTGTCTCTGGAGTTGGCTCAGTTTGAGGGACAGTGGATTGTTGGGGTGATTCTAACTTTACTCTGGATGGCATGCTAGACCATTCATCCGAGAATCTCTGCAGGGCCACTAAAAGTTCTGCCGCACCGAGGGTGCTACAGTTCACCCAAGAACCCCTATAGGGCCACTAAAAGTGCAGCCACACTGAGGGCGATAATGGGTAAACACAAGTTAGTGGACAACTGGAGAATAAAAAAAAAAGCTTCCTCTCAGGACTACTCATTTTACCCACAGGCACACAATTTGTATGTGAGAACTGAGCTCACATTGACTGGCAAGGGTTCTCTGCAGGGGGTGGTGCAGGTGGGTCATGGTAACATTGTGGTGACAATCCACACCTTGGTATTTTTCAGTGGGGGGGGCATGAGGCAAAACTTTGGCCTAAGCAATGGAGGTGGACCCCACCCTGCTGAAGTCTAAAGACTTCAGAGACCATACAAGTAAGGTTATCAGGGAATTCTTGCATAACAAGGCAGGTGACACTTCAAAGACTATCAGATGGGAGGCACTTAAGGCCATGCTCAGGGGAAAATCATTTTTGCACATCACCTCACAAAACTAGGTATGCAAACTGGCAGAGTTGGAAAAACATATTGCACAAGGGAGACAGCTCACAGAGTGATCCCCACAGCAGAGCTCTACAGGGCCTTGCAAAAGGACTGCATGGAATACACCTTGCTGAATATAAAAATCTTTAAGGAGCAGATAATTCTATCTTGGGCAGATGCCTACTTTGAAGGGGACAGGGCGGGCAACCAAATCAGAAGCTACATTTATCCCGAAGATTATACAGTTTGGAGGGCACGAGTCCATCAAAATTTCAGACACAGAGAACAAATTCAGGGGACTCTGTTAAAAACTGTAAAGCCCAGAGTGTTCCCCAATAGCACATAAAGTTGCTTCCATCTTTAATAAAGCCCCCTCATACAAATGGAGTGAATATATTTAGAAGACAGTGATCAGATACTTCCACACCCTACAAATAACCTCAAATTCTTTACTACACATGATTCCTCCTGCTGGCGGAGATGCGGATATGAAGTTGCTACCCACACCCACATCTTCTGGGCTTGTCCTGCCCTCAGTCTTTTCTGGAAAGGGGTAGAAAAAGGGATACAGTTTATTATAACAGGCTGCGGGGAGCTAACCCCACAGGTGGCCCTGTTACTGTTATATCCTGACTCATAAAGTACACATATCTTCTGGGTATCTTCTTTGCTGTAGCTAAAAAAGCTATTACATGCCATTGGCTTAAGCTAGACCCGCCTGCTATAGCTCAACATCAGGACATTATTTGGGCATCTATAGGATGGAAAAAAATAGCCTTGTGTCTTCAAAAAACAGAGGGAAAAATTCAGAACAGATGGAGCCCACAGCTATTACATATCATTATGAGAAGATATCCCACTCTCTTACCAATGGTGGACAGATGGATGTACTCCCTGACTCTTTCTTTCCTTCTAGCTTCAGCATTCATGCTCTGTTGACTCCTTATTTTGTATGATTGTTGATGATATGGATTTAATGTAGTGTTGTTCTTCCATGGGGCATACCCTGGCCAGGTGCCTGCACTATCTTTCTTGTTTTTGAAGTATTACGTGTTATCAATTCTGTTATTGTTGACATAATTTAAAAGTTCAATAAACTTAACATTATAAAAAAGATCAACTATTATTCACTGATTGAACTAAGAACATGTAAGATTGGCTTTCAGGACAGGTGAGATCACACAGGGCTGGCTACATCACAAGCATGCTAGAAATGTTATGAGATAATATAGTGGGATGGTTATGTAAAAATAGACTAACGAACAGGAATGTACAAGTTTAGGTATGCGGTTGTTGTCTTCCTCTGAATTAACTATTAAGTGTTATAATGAACAGTGTCTGATGGCTTGTAAGAGTAAAAGATTCTTTTGATAAAATTTAAGTATAAAAAAGCCCCTTCAAGCAGGTATTGCAGCCACAAATAGAGGGTCTCAATGCCCCACTCATGTGGAATGAAGACAAAAAGATGATGGGGGGAGCTGGTGGGGAGGCACTGGGGCTGGACAACCTCCCTATTGATTGCTATAAATCTTTCCAGAGCGGTCTCCAAGAGACTGTCATGTTGATGTCATGAGTATGTATGGAGAAGCGAGAACTACCTCCTTCCACACAGACAGTGACCACAGTTCTCCCCATGCCGGAATCAAAATCCCTGCTGTGCTCATCCTACTGCCCATCTCTCTAGTGTTGGCGAACTACAAAATTATGGCTAAAATAACAGCCATGAGGCTGGAGAACATTTTGGCTGAGATTATCCACCCAGACCAATCTGGTTTTGTTAAGGGTAGGCAGGGGAAAGGCAGCGTGCAACACATGCTAAATGTCTGGTGGGGGGGCAGTGGGGTCCTGGCGCTTGGTGCTGAGAAGTGGTTTGACCGTGTGGAGTGGGGGTACCTCCATCAGGTGCTGCAGGAGTTTGGCATTGGAGAAACATGTAGGAGCTGGGTCCAGATGCTAAACACAAACCCCACAGTGCAGGTCTTGGTCAGTGGAGGGGTTAATGCTCCCTTTTGATCTGGAATGGGGAACAGGAGGGGTGTCCTTTCTTCCCCCATTATACTTCCTGGAGCCTCTAGCAGAGGCACTTTGGGTAACCAGGAAATCGAGGTCCTGAAGGTGAGGGGTCAGGAACACAAAGTTTCCTTCTTCGCTGACGATCTGCTGCTATACATCCGGTGGACCAGTGTTATAATCCCAGCCCTGGCAAAGACCCTGCATGCCTGTGGAGCCCTGTCTGGTCATAAAAATCAGTTGTAGTAAGAGTGAGATCTTGTATGTGGTGAAAAAGAAGAAAGAAGGGAGAGTAGCTGGCCTAACATTCCAAGAGGTGGAGGCCCTCAGATTTCGCAGGAATTAAATTCACCAGGGAGCTGGGGAGACCATGTGAGGCCAATTTGCCACCCCTACTTAAAGGAATTAAGGAAGATTTAAATAGCTGGGTGGATCTGCCCCTTACCCCAGTGGGCAGAGTGAATGCTCTTAAAATGTGTGTTTTTCCAAAGGTGCTATGTTTATTGCAGGCCCTCCCCATCAGACTGCCCCCCACATTTTTCAGAATGGTTAACAGCCTGTTCCACACCTTTTTCTGGAGAGACAAACCAGCTATAATCTGGCCACAACACTACAAGAGCAGTCAGTGAAGGGGGTTTGTCCCTTCCACATGTCCAACACTTCTGCTGGGCAGCACAGCTCACTTTTTGGGGGATGGAGGGGGCAGAGAACAAACCCTTCTGGGGGCAACTAGAGGAGTAGGAACTGGGGGAGGGGTCCACTGTCTTGAGTCACCTCTTGTGCCCACTGCTAGGTGGGCATTACCAACATACAGTGAAAAACCCATTCACTAATTTGATGGCCACAGTGTGGACCCTGGCTCACAACCACATAGCCCACAGGAAAAGTCTGCCCCATATTCATCTCTCACTCAGGGTTTTTGGAGACGGAGTGGATACATGGCGTTCATGCATCAGGGCCTCCTAAAGTGGGAGAAGCAAGGCCTCAGGATGGTGATGTACCTGTATACTCTGGGGGCAGTCTTTCCATCATTTATGGATCTGAGGACCAGGTACAACCTAGCCTCAGACAGGTTTTTTGTGCACTTATGTATCGGGCATGCTAAGAGGTGCATTGGGGGGAGGGAGTGATAAATCAAAAATGTCTCCATTTGAAAACATAATTTGCATACCCCATCCTGGCTCAGTGTTCCTGTTGGCATTCCACAAGCTGATCCGGGAAGGCAGCCCCATCAAGACTGAAGATTATAGGCAGGCATGGAAAAATAACCTGGACATCAAGCTCACCCTCAAGACTTGGAAAAGGGCAGTAATTCATGCAGGTAACCTGTGCAATGTCCAATAGGTTGAGGCAGATACAATCCAACATGTTATATAGGACTTACCTACCACCTGTTAAGTTACATACAATAAAGGTGTGTGTGTGTTTTGGCGGGGGGGGGCAGCAGGCACCTCTATCTACATGGTACTAGATTGCCCAAAAATCAAGCCATACTGGTCAGGTATACTGAATACGATGGAGGTGGCCCTTCGGGCCCATCTACGAAGCTCCATTCTAGAGATACTCCTGGGAGCAGAACCTAAGGGCCAAGGTAGGGTACACTGGGATTTGTAGAAACTAGCCCTGGTCAGTGCTCGCAAGACCCTAGCACAGCACTGGTGTAGCATTGATCCACTTGCAGTAGATCACTGGGTGGTCAACTTGCTGGAGTGCCTTAAACTGGTGAGGGCGCAAATGTCAGATAATGGTTTAGGGAGAAATTTGAGGAAATCTGGGCCCCACTTCTGGAGGCATTAGAAAACAGTCTAGCACCCCTCCTGTCTTTATTTCTGTATGACACTAATACTGTTTAATATTACCTACAACCTACAATGAGGCTGCAGAACTAGGGCTGCAGGTACTTTAATAGGCCAGGATGGTCTGACTGAAGGGGATAGCTTCCCTAGAGGTCTTGCCACCTATCCCGAGCAGCATACACACAGTGTACCATGCGCTATTACTACACTTGGTGGTGTGAAGTAATCTTGCTGCCTGAGTGTCATGTATAGTGCATAACACAATACAATAGCAGGAATTGTCAGACTTGTATCACTGTGTTGCTTGATTGATCAGTTGTATGACTCAATATATGTACAAGACTCATACTGTTAAATGCATTTTACCATGTCTGTGTGCCCATTTAAAGAACCCTAAATAAAGTTTACAAAAAAAAAATACCCCTTTCAATACATCCCAGCATTCTAAAAGCCTTGCTATAGGAACTGTTACACTGACTTGATTGTTTGAGGGAGTCACTAGTGATGACTCCCTGGTCCCTTTCCTGTGCCATAATGCTCTGTTTAACCCCTCCCATCCAGTACTCTGTCCTGTTTTTTTTTTCTCCCAGGTGTATAACCTTGATTTTTGGCATTGAATTTCAACAGCCAAACCTTAGGCAACCTCTCTAACCTTTGTAGAACCTTCTGCATCTCACTGATCCCTTCATCACTGTCTACCTTACTGTAGAGCTTTGTGTTACTGTATCTGAGAAGAGACACATCTTGCCCCAAATGCCATTTCCAATGCCGCTGATGAACATATTGAAGAGGACAGCACTCAGGACAGATCCCAGCGGCACCCCACTCGTGACCTCCCCCTCTTTCAATATGATCCCATTTACCACCAGCCTCATTTGTCTCTCCTTCAACCAGTTTCCTATCCATCTATGTCCCTAGCCGCACCCAGGTCCTCCAGCTTCTTCAGCAGTTTTCTGTGTGACACAGAATCAAAAGCCTTGCTGAAATTGAAGTAGAATAAATCCACAACATGGCCCTTATCCATTACCTTTGTTACCCAGTCAAAGAAAACTATCAGGTACGTCTGACATGACCTCCCTACCACAAAACCATGTTGTTTACTTTCCTGTAGACCGTTGCTCTCTAGGTAATTCACAAGGTCCTCTTGATCGGTGACTGCATCAGTTTACCCACTACAGAGGTAAGGTTCATGGGTCTGTAATTCCCCAGTTGCTCCTTGTTCCCCTCCCCCTTGCCTCTTGTGTAATGGGACTATGTCCACTACCCTCCAGTCACTTGGAACTACCCCTGTCTGAATTGAGCTATTGAATAGAACTACTGGGGGTTCAGCCAGTTCTGCAGCCAGTTCTTTGAGCACCCTTGGGTGCACCCCATCCAGCCCTGGGCTTTTTCTACCTTTAGGGCTTCACACCAGTTCTGGACCCTTTTTCTGGTAAATACTGGCTGATCTTTTCAGGAATGGCCCTGGCTGCCACCTTGATGTCACTTTCAGGCACGAACCTGGTGTCTTTCCTAGTGAAGAAAGAGCAGAAGTAATCGCTAAGGATGGCTGCTTTTTGTTCATCTTGCTCTAGTACACTCCCCCTTCTTAAAACCTAACAATGCCCAGTCCCTTCTTTTTTCCTTAACATATCTGAAGAATTGTTTTTCCCACCCTTGACCCCCTCTGCAGTATGCAGAACCGTGTCGGCCTTTGCCTCTATCACCGTCCTCTTTGCTTCCCTGGTTTTTATTTGGTACTCTCCCCATTCCTCCTCCCCTGCTATTCCATGTACCTGGTGAAAGCATTTTCTTTGGACCTCACTGGTTCTCTGACCCTTTCTGAGAACCACATTGGTCTCTTGTACCTGTTTTGTAACAATTCTCATGAATGACGTTGTTGCTTCGAGAATGGGTCCCTTGATTGGCCCCCATTTTCCTCTACAACTCTGATGATGTCCACCTTGGTCAGTTTGTCTCAGACCAGCCCCTGTATCTGGTTGAAGTCTACTCTTCTGAAATATAGCACTTCAGTTTTTCATAGGTGCATTCTGGTCCCGAAGGCCAGCCCGAATCAAATGGATTTCTTTTCAGTGGACCCCAGTGGTTATTTCCATTTAGAATCTGGAAATAGAACACAAAGAACAATAGGTCAGACAAACATAGAATTTGATGGCAGAAAAGGATGGCTTGGCCCATCCAGTCTGCCCAGATGTTCCCTGCCTATTCTGTCTTTACAGACCCTATCTGATCTCTGGCGAGGCTTCCTCCTCCCTGCCTACTATCTAATATACCATTAAGGTACTATTATGTCTACCCCATGCATGCTTGAAGCCCCCCACTGTTTTAGCCTCTACCACTTCCGCTGACAGTCTATTCTAGGCCTCTACCACCCATTTGGTGAAATACTGTTTCCTCAAGTCACTCTTCAATTTTCTTCCCTCCAGCTTCATTGCATGCCCTCTTGTTCTGGTGCTTGTTCTCATTTGAAAGAGACTCCCAACTTGCACCCTATACACCCTTTTTAGATACTTGTAGGTCTCTTTCATGTCACCTCTTGCCCTCCTCTCTTCCAGGGTGTACATGCTGAGATCCCTCAGTGTGTCTCCTCGTGGGGCTTCTCATGCAAACCATGCACCTTTTTAGTTTATTGTATTTATTTTATTTGGATTTAGGTAACCGGGTAAGCCCACTGAGACCAGAGGTCCCTTTTTCAGGGGCGACCCAGAATTAGTTACGTAAAGAGACATTTAAAGGCATTATTTACAGTTATTACATAAGATACACAAATATACATTGCAACAGCATACAGGGATAGGACAATCAGGCTCACAATTAGACTTCAGTCATGATTTACAGCTATTACATTAGTTTCATAGATGAACATTAGTAACAGCATCCAGTAGTAGACATCGGGTTCACATTCAGACACCTGGTTACCCACCAGTTAGAAGGGTAGTTAGCCAGCACAGAGGATTAACGTCGTAGGCTAGGCAGAATAAAGACAGGATGGAGGGAGGTTCAGAGCAGTTCAGCTGGCATGAGACCAAGACTTGGGAGCTAACGGTTGCAGCCACAGAGACTGAGATTGAGAAGATAAAGTTTGAGTCCAGCCTTGAATTGGTTAAGGGTGGGAGAGTCAGTCAAACTAGTTGGAAGAGAGTTCCATAGGTGTGAGGCAGCAAATTTGAAAGAGCGTTTGCCTTGATTGGAGTGTATCCGAGGGATGTCCAGTAGGTGTTTCACGGATGATCGCAAGGTTCTGGTTTGTTCTTTAGGGGAGAGTAGTCCTCTAAGATGGGGAGGGGGACCTAGGGTAGAGAACTTGAAGGCAAGACAAGCGATGGGTATGCGAGTTTGTGTCGCAGAGTGGGCCATTTAAGTTCCCTTAGTGCCTCACAGTGATGCCTCCTAGGAGAGGAGCTTGTGGCAAACCGTGCCACTCGATTATAGAGTACGGAAAGTTTGTTGAATTCCAACTCTCGGAGGAACTGCAGAAGTGGAGCACCATATAGAATGGTGGGGAGAAGATTGCAGCTGGCAATTGCCCATCGTGCAACCAGGGATAAGGAGTCATTCAGCCTGTAGAGGAGACCAAGCTTTTGGTGGATGGCCCGGGTTATGGAGTCAGTGTGGGACCTGTAGGTCATCTCCTGGTCAAGATGGATCCCAAGGTATTTAAAGCTGCTCATGATCTCAACTCTTTTTCCTTGGTTGGCGCTGATCTGGAGTATCTGACTTCTGTCAAGGCCCAAGTGTCTAGACCCAAACAGCACAGCTTTGGTTTTATCTTCGTTGAGTATAAGAGAATTCGCGGAGAACCAGGCCTCAAGCGTTGAGAGACTGTCCTGCAGTTTTGTGGAATGACACTAGGTTGGGGTCACAGCAGTAAATGAACAGTGTCATCCGCATACAAAATGAGCTTACTGAGGAGCAGTTTCCACAATATCATTGAGGAGGTGAGAAAAGCAGGTGGCCCAGGATTGAGCCCTAGCGCTTTTAGTAGTGGCGGGTCTGATTCCCGATTGAGTGCCCTTCCAGCAGACTCTTAGGGAACGGTCACTCAGATAGCTCTCGAACCAGGAGAGTGAGTGGTGATCCAGTCCTAGGAGCCGGAGTTTGGTGAGTAGGAGATCATGGTTAACTAAGTCAAAGGCCTTGGATAGGTCAATGAAGAGGGCACCCGTTGGGGAGCCCTGGTCCATAGAGGCAAGGATGTCCGCCGTGAGCTGTATGAGAGCAGTGTCAGTGCCGTGTCCCTTTCTAAAGCCATGTTGCACATCAGCCATGAGCAGGTGTTGCTCAAGGTAGACCTGTAGCTGGGTAGAGACTAGTCTTTCCTGAATTTTCCCAATGGGACTGAGAAGGGAGATTGGCCTATAGCTTCCCAATTTGTCTTGAGGACCACTTTTGGGGACAGGGACGATGGTCGCCACCTTCCACATATTTGGGGCTTTACCTTCCCAGAGTGATCTGTTTATTAGTAGGGTGACAGGGTGGGCAATAGCCGGAGCGGCAGCCTTCAGCAGGCGTGGTTCGAGTTGGTCGTGTCCCAGTGTGGAAGAAGGGTTAATTTTGCACAGGAGAGGCAGTACCTCTGACTGCTTGACCAGCTTCATGTGGAATTGTCGTCACGGGTGTACCCATGCAGCATCAGAGTGCAGTGTAGGCCTGGGGAGGACAGGGAGGGGAGACACACTTGGGGTAGAGAAAGAGGCACAAAAGACCTCAGCAGTAATGGTCGGGGAATTGGACAGTGAGCCCCCACCAGGATGGAGTCCGTTTGACTATTTGTGGAGCCCTTTATGAGTAGATTTACGTGGCCCCAAAACTTTTTGGGGTCACATAGGTGTCTAGTTTGGAGGTTGTTTAGGTATTGTGATTTAGCCTGCTTCATGGATTTTTTGCACTGATTTCTCAACTCTCTGTACTTCTCCCAGTCTGTAGAGTTGCCAGTAGCTTTGTAGGTGCCCCATACTTTGTCCCGGAGGAGCATGGTATGCTTGAGGCAGGGGCTCAACCATTTATGGTATTTTCCTTGCACCCTCAGCCTTTTTACAGGGGCGTGCATATTAGATGCAGATAAGAAGGTCTGTGTGACATAATCAAGAGCCTCATCAAGTGGGGGCAGGGAGAGGAATGGGGCCCAGTCAGCTTTCCTCAAGTCAGAGCAAAAGTCTGCTGGACAAAACCTACTGTAATTCCTTGCTTCAATAACCTTAGCGGGGATTTAACAACATTAACCTTGACAACTGTTTGAATACTGAGGAGTCAGTTTGGCTCTAGTTGCTGTGCTCTGGACCGCCTCCACCATGTCTATTTCCTTTCTGAGCTGTGGTCTATAAAACTGAACACAGTACTACAGGCATGGTCTATAAAACTGAACACAGTACTACAGGCATGGTCTATAAAACTGAACACAGTACTACAGGCGTGGTCACCCTATAACAGCATCACTACCTCCCTCCTCCTGCTGAAGATACCTGTCCCTGTGCACCCCAGCATCATACTAGCTGCCCTCCTGCCTTGTCACACTGCCCTGCCACCTTAAGTTCCTCAGATATGATAACCCTGAGGTCTCGTTCCTACCTAGTGACTGTTAGTACCTCCCCCCCATTCTACTGAGCACTGTGGTTCTTATGCCCCAGGTGCATGATTTTGTACTTTTTATCACTGAACCCCAACTGCCATGCTTTTGACTACTCCTTGAGTTTCCTAAGATCCCTTCATATTCACTCCAACCCCTCCTGATTGTCTACCTTATTGCAGATGTTGGTATTACCTGCAAAAAGGCATACCCTCCCATCTGGTGGTTCTGCAGTGTCCCTTATGAACACATTGAAGAAGACTGGTCCCAGAATCGATCCCTGTGGTACCTCACTGGTCACTTTCTCACCGGAGGATGAGTGCCATTAAACACCACCCTCTGCCTCCTGTCATTTAAGCAGTTTCTAACTCAATTGACTGAACTGGATCGCACTTTTAGGTTGGTCATCTTCCTAATCAGCTTCCTGTGTGGCACTGTGTCTAAAGTCTAGATATGCAACATCCACTGCCCTCCCTGATTAAGTTCCCTCGTTACCCAGTCAAAGAAAGCAATTAGATTTGTTTGGCTTGACCTCACCTAGTTATATATTTTAGATTTGGTCAGCATGACCTCCCCCCTGTGAATTTGTGTTAACTGTGGCATTGCAGGCCATTGGATTAAAGATACTTTACCAGTCTTTCACTCAGTAGTGTTTCCATGAATTTCCTCACCACTGAAGAGTGAGACTGGCTGGCTTATAGTCTCCAGCCTCCTCCTCCTTGCTGCTGTTGGTCTTCTGTATAGGGACCACATCATGTGGATTGATGGGGAAGCTACTGCCTGATTTCATGCAGCTTTGAGGAGTATATAAGGACCCTTCTCACATCAGTACACTTCCCTACACAGAGAAGGTGGTTGCAGGGAACACCACAGTAGTCACTTTACCTTTTAAAAAGTAAGTGTTTTTTACTATATTAACAACATTAACCTTGACAACTGTTTGAATACTGAGGAGTCAGTTTGGCTCTATTTAAGAATGTAACTTTTGTGAAATAAGATAGAAATGTGAAGCCTCAGGATGGCTCAGTTGCAATTAATAAATCTGTAAACCTCAATGCTGAAAAGCGGCCTTGCTTGCTGTGAAAGAGCATGTGCATTAACATGATTTAGGTGTTTAACCAAGTCTTTAAGAGATATGAAAAAGAATGGAACTTTTCAGAACTGCACTTTAGAATACAAGTTTAAAGGATACTAGTTCTTGGAAACTGAAGTAAACTTTCTCCGTTTACTGAATGACTAAGTGGATAAAACATTGTAGAACCTTCATGATACATATTAAAGAAGTAATACTGATTTATAGGTTCAAAACAGATTAGGCCTTTATATATTATTAAATGATGTATTGTAAAGTAGTTTATGTAACACAAATTAGTACACAAAACTGCAATAGAGTCCAAATGGGAAAGGGTGCTTATTAACTTTTCCTGTTTATTTAAATTTAATTAATTAATTAATTTAATAGTTTTTAGGATTTACAACCTTTGAGTCAGAGACTCATTTACAAAGGCTCCACATCAAAAAACAATACAGACATACAATATACAGTCACAGCAAATAAAGGGTTACAGGCAGCAATGGCTCACAGTATTACTGATTCTTTACACTATTAGAGCTAGATTGTATTATACAATCAGCAGATAATCAACAGTTTACAGTGGAACACCGGTGCATAGATACACTAAAGGACATAACTACTTAGGGTATACTAAGGAGTGGAGAAACTGGCATATTCAACAAGCATGTGCTGCCATCAGAGGCATTGTCAAGAGGTTAACTTTAGCATCCAGGGATACTAGCCCTGCAGAGTAGGTAATAACTGCAGCAGGTAGCACCATTATGGGGCCAAGAGTGGCATAATACAATGCAGAGGATATAATATGGCTCGATAGCAACCGGCAATATCGTTAACACGGTGAGAAACTACCATAGTTGCTGGAGCAGCACCACCCGATGGCATATAACATTCAGCCAGAAAAGGGAAGAACTTATTAAAAAAGGTATACCCTCTTTTCTTACACTATGTTTTAGCAAATTAGTTAATGATATCCCTTTTTACTTTTATGTGTACTTATGACATTGTTTTACTTAAAAAAAGGTGTTTGCAACAAGCAAGACCACTAAATATCAAAGAACATATTGGGCTGTGAACCTTAGTAAGAAATGTTTACTTGTTTATTTAAGTGTGAATTTAACTGTCTGGATACAAAACTTCTTTTTACTTCTATGTGTACTTATGAAATGTTTTCCACTTATTTATTTATTTATTTATTTATGTCTTTGGTGACTGGGTAGGTGCACTGATCCAGAGGACTGTTTTCTGTCACGACCCAGGCCACAAATGGCAAAAAATAGGTACAGATACAAACAGTCAATTACAAGATACAATACGTGCACACCCAAACAGCTGGCGGCGAGGGTGGAGAGAGAGAGAACAGTGGTAATGCAATGACAATGGGTAGAAAGGTAATGCTATATCAGTATGTACATAAGCATAGCCAAAATACAGATGGTGCAAGACACAAGCAGTAATGGTATACAGGTACATGGTCCAAATTCAAGTACAAGTGAGAAAAGAAAGTTGTGGCAATAAAAATTCAAATAGGAAAACAATCACAGTTCATAACATGAAAGGGGCAAGACAGGAAGGCGGGCAAGGGCAGGCTTAGGCGTGGGGGCAGGAAGGAAAGAGGTGGAAAAAGGGGAAGGCTAGTGGGGCAGGAGGGGAGTATATGTGCTATAGGGCATCAGGTGAAAGTCTGAGTGCTATTAGAGCATAGTCGAGTTGTAGACCCTAGTGTTGCTATATGGAACAGTGACATTCTGTAGCAGTGAGAAGCCAGGTCTTCAGGTTATGTTTAAAAGCTAGGGGGGAGGGCGATGGGATTAAAAAGGTGTTTGCAACAAGCAAGACAACTAAATATTAAGCATATTGGGCTGTGAAACCTCAGTAAGAAACATAGTTGTTTATTTAAATGTGAATTTAACTGTCTACATATAAAATTTCAGATGTTAAAAGGATGATTTTATGTTTTAGACTGCTATGATTTTCAAGAATTCCATTTTGAGGAACATGGAACTTAACTAAAAATATTTTTAGCAAGTGTGAGTATGATTTAATAGATTCCTATTCAGGAAATATAAGGTGTTGAATATTCAATGATAAGCTGTATTTAAAAAATTACATATTGTTTTTTATCATTTCTATTACAGAAATGATATGCGCATTCATTTCCCGATGAAGGAATTTTTTCCGAACCGGAAACAAGCCAGAATATATGTGACTTACTTTTTGCACCTGATTACTTGCTAAATAAAATGAAATTATAACTGAAATACATATGGTGAGTGAGCCTGTTGTTTCCAATCTTCTAGACTGTCTGTTTAGTGCTGTGATTGGAATTAGGCTACCCCCTGAGTTTTTTTTTTTTTTTTTTCTATATTGAGGTTGGCTGAGCTGGAGCACTCCTTGTTAAAGTCTAGGTATGCCACATCCACTGCCCTCCCTGATGAATTGCCCTCGTCACCCAGTCAAAGAAATGAATTAGATTTGTTTGGCTTGACCTAACCTAATTAAATATTTTAGATTTGGTCAGCATGACCCCCCCACCATGAATTTGTGTTAACTGTGGTATTGCAGGTCACCAGATTCAGCATGCTTTACCAGTCTTTCATTCAGCAGTGTTTCCATTAATTTCCTCACCACTGAAGAGTGAGGCTGGCTGGCTTATAGTCTCCAGCCTCCTCCCTGCTTCTGGTCTCATGTATAGGGACCACATCACGGAGGTACTGTGGGTCACCCTGGAGAAAAAGAAAGGGGCTGTTATTCACACAGGAGTGATCTACAGACCTCCAGCACAGGGGGGAAGAAGTGGGTGGGAAAATGATGGAAGCAAGCCATAGGATGACTTGCAATGGAGACGTGATACTAGTAGGGGATTCCAATCTACCAGATGTGGATTGGAGCCTCCCAGCTGCGGCAACAGCCAGGAGTACGTAGGTAGATTTTTATTGATCATCAGTTATAGTTACTACAATATAAAACAATATCACAAATAAGTTACACAATAAAACACATATATGTTCTATAAAATGTGGCAGAGCAACAGAATCTGGACACATTCTAAACATGGTGGTAAAATTACTACTTAATATCTGGGATATCAAGAGGGTAACTTCGAGGCATGACTAAAAGTTATACTAAGCAGGACAGTGCTCCCAAGAATGCTTAGATTGTGTGCTTCTCTATAATCATTTCCCTGATTTTATAAATTGCATTAAAGTAATTAGCTAATCTCAGAATAGACCATTCATCTTCTGTGTGTATCAGAATTGATATAAGTTGGGATTTATTTAAATTATCCCCATGCAGCTTAAATGGACCATGCCAGAAGCTCCTGGGTCTGTTGTACCAGGAACAGAACCATAACACATGAATAAGGTATTCCTTTCCCCCGTATTGACATTTACAATTTTGCTCAATGGAGGGCTGCCAGCCAGGAGTAGGGACATCCTTGACTTGCTGCAGGGGACGCTTCTCAGGCAACTTGTAATGGAACCCACTCATGAAGGGGTGTTGTTTGACCTGATATTGACAAATGGGGATGGTATTGCTGATGTCACAGTGGGGAACCACCTGGGGACCATTGACCATCATATGGTGTGGTTTAGTTTAAGAACCGGGTTAGATTCGAACCGCATGAGGATGAGGGACATGGACTTCAGGAGGGCTGATTTTTAAGAAAATGAGAGAATGCCTCAGAGATGCCCTGGCAGGGATAGGGAAACTAGGGGGAGTTGAGAACCAGTGGGCAAAAATAAAAGAGGGCATTGAAAAAGCTGCAAATCTCTGTGTCAGGCAGGTTAGCAAGGACAAGAGAAAAATGAAACCACTATGGTTCTCTAGTGAGGTAGTGGAAAAAGTGAGAGCTAAAAAACAGGCTCTTACAAAGTGTAAAAAACACAGAAAGAGGACGATAGGGAGACTTAGGAGAAACAAAGGGAGACAGGGAAGGCATTAAGAGTGCAAACAGAGAAGAATGTTGCCAAATCAGTAAAAATGGGGACAATACATTTTTTAGATACAGAAGTGGAAAGAGAAGGACCAATGGAGGGATAGTAAGGCTGAAAGGGTGAGGAGGGGTGTGTATGGAAGAGGACCACCAAAAAATGACATAGTAAACAAATATTTCTGTTCAGTATTTACCGAGGAGATGGTAGGTAGCAGACCAATAATAAAAGACAAGGACATAAGGGAAGGGAGGTGGACATTAGCCTTTTTACAGTGGAAAGAGTCCTAAGGAAATTGTCATGGTTAAAAGTAAACAAGGCAATGGGACCAGACAGGGTGCACCCCAGGTTACTGAGGGAGCGCAAGGAGGAGTTGGCTGCACCTCTGGCAGCTCTGTTGAGCCTGTCACTAGAAACGGGAGGGGTACCAGGAGACTGGAGGAGGGCTGATATAGTCCCATGTCACAAAAATGGAAACAGGAGGCTGGAAATTACAGGCCTGTCAGCCTGACTTCAGTAGTGGGCAAAGTAATGGAATCACTACTGAAGGAAAGGATTGGGAAATACCTTGTTTCCAGTGGTCTTCAGGATCTGAGGCAGCATAGGTTTACAGGGGGGAGGTCTTGCCAGACAAACCTGATTGAGTTCTTTGACTGGGTAACCAAGTAGTTGGCTCAGGTTGGAGCACTTGACGTAGCCTACCTGGACTTCAGTAAGGCCTTCAGCACTGTTCCATATAAAAGACAGGTGAGCAAGCTGAGGAGTGGGTCCTAAAGTGGTAAGATGGGAGGAGAGCTGGTTGGACAATAGGAGTCAGAGGGTGGTGGTAAATGGTGTCCACTCTGGAGAAGACAAAGTGAACAGTGGGGCACCACAAGGGTCAGTACTAGGCCCAGTCCTTTTCAATGTCTTTATAAGTGACAGTGCAGAAGGACTGGAAGGGAAGGTATGCCTGTTCGCGGATGACACAAAACTATGTAACATAGTAGACACGCCGAGGTGGGGGTGGGGGGGGGAGAATGAAAGAAGTCTAAGATCTAAAAAAGCTGAATGAATGGTCACAGGTTTGGCAGCTGTGCTTCAATGCAAAAAAGTGCAAAATCATGCACTTGGGGGGCACAGATACCAGGGGGCAATGTATCAACTGGGAGAAGATGTACTTGCAGTCACAAAACAGGAAAGGGACCTGAGGGTAATAATTTCTGATGACCTGAAGGCAGCTAAACAGTGTGACAAGGCAGTGAGAAAGGCTAGCAGGATGCTCAGATGCATAGGCAGGGATGTCACCAGCAGAAAGGGGGAGGTAATAATACCCCTATAAAGATCACTAGTGATACCCCACCTCAAGTACTGTGTCCAGCTCTGGAGGTTCCACCTCTGAAAGGACATAGACAGAGTAGAGGTGGTACAAAGAAGGGCAACCAGAATGGTGCATGGCCTGCACCAGAAGCCCTACGAAGAGAGGCTTAAGGAATTAAATATGTACTCCCTAGAAGGAGGAAAAGGGTAGATATGATAGAAACATTCAAATACCTCACAGGTATAAACGTGGTACAGGAAGGGAGCAGTTTCCAGAAAAAAAGATGCTCAAGGACAAGGGATCATGCTATGAAGTTGGAGTGGGGGGAGGCTGAGAGGAAATGTGAAGAAGTACTTCTTCATGGAAAGGGTGGTGGAAGCTTGGAGCTGCCTCCCAGCAGAGGTAATGTGAGCTGAATGATTACAGAATTGAAGAAAGCATAGAATAGACACAAGGGGAGCTCAGAAGTAAGACAAATGGAGTGCAAACCAGAGACCGAGTAGGGTCTGTGGTGGCACTGTAGGTAGGGAAAATAGGGCAGACTAGGTGGGCTAAGTGGTCCTTATCCGCCGACAACTTCTGTGTTTCTATGTCAGCCCTTCTCCAGTGTTCTGGAACCACATGCATCTCCAGTGAGTTGTTTAACAAGGCTGTCAGTGAGGCAGATAGCATATCCCTTAGTTCTTTTAGTGCCCTTGAGTGAATTCCATCCAGTCCCATAGACTTGTCTACCTTCAGGGCTGCAAGTTCTTTCAGGACTTTTTCCTCTGAAAACAGATGTGTCCATGTGCTCCCCCCTTTTCTTGCTTCTCCCTGGTACTCCTTGCCCTCCTACCTCCACTGTGAAGACTGTAGACTGTGAAGAAGATAGACAAGGCTGTGGGTCTTCATACCAGCTGTTCCCAGCATTTCCCCTCCATCCTCAGACTGAGTCACACACCTGTATTAGGGAAACCAGTGCCAGCAGTTACATAGTTCCAACACCGCTACAGCAGTTTCCTTTACAGGATAGCGATACAGCCCAGGGAACTGGATAACATTGCACAGCTTACCTAAAGATAGCTTGCATACTTGGTGAAACAAGTGATGTGCTGCTCCATGCTTTTGCCTAGTACTGCTTGCCTTCTGCCCTTATCTCTTCCCTTCCAGCAGAACCCCATGCCCCATTCCCTGTCCACCTGAGGACATCAGCTGGTCACGAGGGTGCCACCAAAGATGTTTGGGTACCTCCTTCTGTTCTCTCACATCCTCGCCCTTCCTTTCCCCCACCAAACATACATTCCCTGCTCCCTCCCCATCACATCCCCCACCCCAATGTCTCACTCCATAGAGACCCACCCTCATCCTTCCCACTCCCATTTGCCCCAATTCCTGTTACCCAAGCCAGTGCCATACCCTCCCATAAGTCTAAAAATTATGTGTTCCTCTGGTGCTCCCATTCCTCTCCTAACTCCACACTAAACCCTAGGGGATGAAAATATCCAGCCTCCTTTGCCTTACTTCTCCTAACCCTACTCATTGCTAGTGATAGTAAACCAAATCCTGGCCCTCCCATGACTTCCCAATCAGCCAACGCCCTAAAGGGACTAAACGTTTTTCACATGAATATCCAAAACCTCCTACCAAAATTGGACTTTGTTATATGTTGGGTAAAGCAACACTCCCCAGATGCACTATGTGTTACTGAAATATGGCTCTCATCCAAGACCCCAAATCCTCCCTAATGATCCCTAGCTACTCTGTTTATTGCCAAGACCACGGCAAGCGGGGAGTAGGTGTCACACTCTATATATGCCACTCGTTCTCATACTCCATCACCAAGCGAGAATCCTGCCCCACCTCCTACAAATTAATCCTCGCCTAACTGTCCCTCCCATCTACATAGCAGTGATATATGCCTCCCCTTGGCTTACCCCAGACTTGCTTGTCTCATGCCTGTCAAATCTGTGACCCCATTCTGCCAGTAGTGAGCTAATTCTGTTAGGCGACTATAACTTGGACTGGCTGTCCCCTTCCTTTGAATCCTCCCTCACCAGAATTGAAGCCCTCAACTTCACCCAACTGATCAAGGAACCCACCTGTTACAACCTCCATTCCCCAAACCACTCACTCACTCATATGATTCTCTCCACCCATGCCCATAGAATCACCTCTGCTGGAGTACTGTCTGATGCCCTAAGCAAACATTATGTCATGTACTGCACCGGGAAAACTCATCTCCCTCAATCAGCACCCAAATACTTAAATATCTGCCCACTGCGCTCAATAAACACTGTTGCCCTCCTACATGACCTGAGCACAGCAGACTGGAACTGTGCTCCTGATGTGGACTCTGCTCTTACCAGATTCCTATCCACACTTACCCAGATCTGGGACTCTTACACCCTCTTGGTCAAAACCAGAGTAAAAAAAATGCCATCACCCCGGGATCTCTGCAGCACTGATAGACCAGTGCAAGGCCCATGACATGGTCTGGTCACTCTACAAATCCTTTCTATCCCCTCAACTACAGCAAGAATACAAATCCCTCAGGAATGCCTGTACCAAGGCAATCCATCGTGCTAAGGCTGAATACTTTAAAAAGAACCTGCAAACCACAAACCTCACCTCCTTCTGGAAGATAATCCACTCCTTGATTGCCCCCCCCCCCGCTCATGCAACAGTCCCAGTCCTAAAGCACAACAACCAAGCTATCTCAGACCCTATAAGTGTTGCTGACATTCTAAATTAGTTCTTACAACATGTGCCCTTCCTGACCACCCCACCATCCCCCATCATGCCCCCACCCTCACACAATACCTTCCTATTCTCACCTGTTATACCTCAAGAAGCCTTACATGCACTCTCATCTCTAAACACCAATAAATCCAGCCCAGACAAGATACACCCCAAACACCTTCAAATTTTCTGCCCCCATAATTGCTGGTCCACTAGCCCATATCCTGAATTTCTCCTCATCTGGAACAGTCCCCCAGGACTGGAAAATCACTACAGTGATTCCTTTCCACAAAGGTGGTGACCCTCGGTACCTGGCAAATACTGCCCAATCTCCCTCCTCCCAGGCCTAGCAAAACTGCAAGAAACTTTAGTTCACTCCAGATTGTCAGAGTATCTAACCTCTACCTGCTTCCTATCCCAGTTCCAATTTGGCTTTTGTAAGCACCATTCTACTATCTTATCCCTCCTGCGACTCACATAACACATTCACTCAGCCATGGACCAAGGCCACTTGACAGCTGTCATCGCAGATCTGGCTAAGGCTTTTGATTCGATCTCTCACCTTCTCCTCACCAAGCTAGACGCAGCTGGTCTAGCACCCCTTTCAGTAGCTTGGTCCACATTTTACCTAGAAAACAGACAGCAGTCGGTTAGGGTGGGTAACTCATCCTCCTCCCCTATCCCCATTCTAGCAGGAGTACCACAAGGGTCTATCCTTGGCCCCATCCTGTTCTCAGGCTTCATAAACAACTTCCCTTTTTGATATGTTTCAGCTCCCGAATACATACCTGTATGTATGCAGACACCATTCTGTTTGTCAGTGGCCCAACCGTCTTGGATATCCACCCCCTACTCCAAGAAGATTTACTTAAGATGCAGTCCTGGTTCCATAAAAACAATTAAGAATAAACACCTCCATGACCATTTCCATGATCTTTGGTTCATCCCAAAAACTTGCAAGTACCCACCCCCCAACTTTTACCCTTTCACCACCTTGGACAGTTCCCCTCTAGATTATGTCTCAGCATACCAATACCTAGGGGTCAGGCTTGATCCCCTCCTTAATTTCTTTACTCATATAGATGCCATCACCTTTAAGCTCCGACCTAAGCTTGGCATTTTGTATTGCAATACAGACTCCCTTCCTCTCTCCACCCATCGTGAACTAGTCGCAAAGACAGTAACTCCAATCTTTGACTATGCTGATGTCATTTACAGCTCAGCCCCAGCCTCCTCACTTTCCCACCTTGAAACCCTGCTAAGTTTCTTCTGCCGATTTGCTTCAAACTCCCCTCCCCGGAATACACCACTGCCACCTTTACTCCTCCCTTGACCTCATGCCCCTATCACATAGACGCACTACCCAGTCTCTCTCTCTCTCTCATTGCCAAATTCTGGTTTGGCCTACTTCCACCCTACCTATCAGGTATGCTGCTCCCAGTAGCCAACTTGCCCTATGACTTATGCAACAGGGACGCCCGCACCTTCTTCCTTCCCCGGCCCTTTTCGTCTGCTGGCAAAGCTGCCTTCTCCTACAGACTCCCAGCTTTATGGAACCTCCAGTCTCCCCAGCTCCGGAACCTTCCTTCCTACTCATCCCTCAAACAGCACTTGCGCCTCCTCCTCCTCCCGCTCATGTCCTTACATGTCCCCCTCTCCAACTGTCTCTTCAATAGTATAGTTCTCAAGGTAAAGGCCAATTGGTCACTAGATCCCAAATATTACAAATGTGATATCAGTTGCTTAAATTTGATACTGCCTTACACTGTAATGCATCCTGCAATGTTGTCTGTAACCACCCAAGCTTATTATGCTTTAATTATATGAGTTTTTGTCATGTTCTATACCCAGTGTCATCATTTGTTACCCCTACCCCCCGGTTCGTACCTGGAAATGAGCCTTGGCTCAATGTGCCTTTCCCAGTAACCAAATTTTAAATAAATAAAAATAAAGACTGAGCAAAAGTACCTGTTTAAGATGTCAGCTTATTTTTGGGCCCCTTCTGCACTTCTTATCCTTACTATTCCTCCTTTCTCCTTGCCATCTTCTTCTCACATATGTACCTGAAGAAAGCCTTATCCCTGTTAGTGATCTATTTGTCACTCCTTTACTGTTTGCACCTTTGCACCATTCTCTGCCTTGCCTGCTTCCTTTTACTTTACTAAGTATACCTTCCTCTCCTCCTCCTCCTGCATTTCCTTATACCTCTTGCATATGACCCTTTTTCCTTTTTCTGCCATTTCACTTCCCTTCCTTGGGGAACCATAACAGTCTCCTTTTCCTTCTGCTTTTGTTCGCCTACTTCATGCATAGGTTGGTTACTTTAGTTATGCCCTCCCTTATTTTTCCCCACTCTGCCTCTACAACTTCTTGGCTATCCCCTCCACTTTTAGGCAATTTCAGAGGCAGTCTCCCATTTCTGTAAAGTTAGCCCTCCTAAATTCCAGGACCGTGGTCCTGGTGTGGTTTGCCTGTACTCCTGCCTTTATTTTGAACCACACTGTACAGTAGTTAGTGGTACCCAGGGAACTGGCCACTGTGATGTTTTCAATGCTATCACTGTTTGTAAGCACCATATCCTTGCCTTCTGTGATTGTTTCTTATAATCCCCTCCAGGCATACTACCCTCAAGCATCCCTCCTCACTGCCTCAGTTCCTCCTCCGCCTCTCCTACCCTATTACTGGGTATAGGATGAATCTGTCTCCTCTTCCTTTTCATCCACCCATTCCTCCTCCCTTGCTATTCCCCATCTACCACATACCCAACGCAATGCCGTCCCTATTTCTCCCCTCCTCCCTCTCTCTGTCCCATACCACCCCCTTACCACCACTCTTCTTACTCTTTTCCCACTAACCCACTCCTAACAAAGCTTCACTGAGCTGCCTGTGACTTGTACTGTATAATTAACTTGCAACACAATTCCTTGACAATGCCTTTGGCTGCTATTATTGTAACCTTATTTGTCTTTTTTTTTTGTAAGTTCCATTGTAATGATCATGTTATGTTTTTTACCTTATTGTCCTTATTGCCTTGATGTGGAACCTTTGCAAAAGAGTCCTTAGCTCAAAAGTGTCATCCAAACTACAAATAAAGAAATATCCAGTTCTGCCCCACATGGGTGTCAGAGCTAGGAGGTCGGGGGGGGGGCGGTGTCAGGCAACCTCTCACTTTTGTAGTTGAAGGGTCAGATGTTGAATTTTGACCCCTCACATTTCAATCAGTGGAGCAGCATTAAAGTGACTCTGGAGGGATTTCACCAATGACAGCAGGGAGGCTGTTTTTTCAACATTTTGATACTCAACATAAATTGAAAATCCAGGAAACCAAAAATGATACTGTTTTGGAAAAATTATGTAATGTTTTATTTTACTGTTGCATGACTTGCACTATTTAGTTATTTTTGGGTTCTTTCTCCTCTCACACTTCTCCAAAAGACACAGTTCCTGCCCTGTCCTGTTTTGAATATCATGAATACCCTATGTCATTACTGTTAAATCATGGATTATTTATCAATATATGGGGATTATTCATGAGTATAAAAAGCTATGTAAATTGACTAAAACATATTCAAGAAGGCAGTTCCCTGGGCTAAGGTGTTCTATGTAATTCTGACCCCCTACTTTTTGGTACACTCCTCCGCCACTGCTACCCCATCTTTAGTAAGTTCTTTTACTAGTTGCCTGAGAAAAGCCCGTTGAAGGGCCTCAGGATTCTTCCTGCTCCTTGTCGAAGCCACAGCTAAAAGGTTTCACTCAGCATCTAGCGAATTGAAGTCGTCAACTAACTGCACCCCCCTTTTACATGCCATTCTGTCTCCTCTCCCTGTGCTGGAGGTCTGTACATGTCCACTGTACTGACAGCCGCCCCAGAGTCTGACTTCAGGTTGACTCACAGCACTTTGAGCTCCTCCTTTTCCTCTTGGTGCCCCTGTACCTCTGTGGTCTTGATACCCTCCTTTACTTAAAATACAACCCCATCTCACTTCCCCTCTTCCCCATCCTGTCCCTTCTGAACAGAGTGTAGCCTGGTAAGGCCATGTCCCAGTTGTGGTGCGCCGTACACCATGACTCTGTTAAGGCCATGAAATCCAGGTTAACCTCAGCCATAATGGCTTCTGAGTCTGGAATTTTGTTTCCAATGTCCCTAGTGTTAGCACACATGACTATCAATATCTTCCCCCATGTTTAGTGCCCTGCTTCCCCCTCCTGTTTCTGATTGTGTTGTTCCCTGAATCTCCCATTGATCCACATTTTCCCTTTTAAATGTCATCACTGCTGGTTTCATCCAATCCTCTGTTCTCCCCTACCTAAGATATATTCCTCTTTTCTTCTTTTCTGTTTCTGTCCTTGCCTTTCTGCATATCTGCCCTATGAGAGGTTTCTCCCCTTAGGCCTTCCCTCTCTGACACTTAACATACCTGGGGGGGCAGTTTTTGCCTCCCTTGGGTTTTACCCCCCCCCCCAACTAGTGGGATACAGACCGTCCACCTTCTAGAAGCCCGCATCCTCCCAGGTTGGTCCCTATCCCTGATGTACCCAAATCTGGCCTCCATGCATGATGGCTTCAACCGTTCATTACAAGCCCTAGTGTGGATTTTCCTTTCCTCTCCCTGGTGTTATGCAGGTAGCACCTCGTAAAAGGCTATGGTGTGTGCTACCTGCTTGAAGCCCCTCCCCAGCTCCCTGAAGTTCCATTGCATTGCTCCTATCTTCTCCCTTTCTAGGTCATTTGGCCCAATTTAGACAGAGATGTCCTGCTCCCTCTCAGCACCAGCTGCCTTTGCAGTCCTCAGGATCCACTCTCCATCCCTCCCATTCAAGGCACCCCTCAGGCACCTCACCTCCCAATCTTCCCCTTCCCCGCTCCCAATTCTGTCCCCCTCACAGTTGAATTCTCCACTAACATTGGTTTCCTCTTTGACTTGGGGCCTCTCCCACCCTCCTTGGGGTCTCCACTTCTGTGGACCCCTTCCTCCTTCCTTCCCACTGCAATGGGTACCTCCTCTCTGTTGTCCCATTTTGCCAGCAAGATGAAGGTGTTCTGTAATGGGGTAGGTGGAGTGGCATGCACCCTCTCCTCCACCCTCACAGAGCCCACCAAAGGCCATCTGTTCTGTCTGTGTCTACATATAATATAGGGGAGCTGTTGTGGACTTGGTGTCCCCTGCTTGGGGCAGAAGGTATGCTGTACCCTTGCCAGTTCAGCCCAGAATCCAGCAACCTGTGCCTGCAACCCAGGGAGATGAGTACGTATAGGGCAGCATCTCAGTCTCCAGAAGTTCTCCCGAAAGACTGCAGCGACACAACCATTGCACTGCACCATTCTAGTGACCATGCAAGTTCAGTTTACCCTTCTACCTCCTTCCTACTCGCTTCTTACTCTCCCTTTTTATTTTTCTAAAGTTTGTTTGTAACCCTACCCTAGTGCCTTCTGTTTTCCCCTTCCTAACCTTCTTACTTAATTCCTACTTTTGTTTGTGCCTCATTTTTCCCTCCCTGTACTACACACTTTATCTAGGGAATCTTTGGGCCTGTCTCAGTTGGTTGTTGCCCACACTCTTGCTAATTAGTACTCCCTGATAATTTATTCACTTAAAATTTGGTAACCAGGAAAGGCACACTGAGCTGAGGCTTGTTTCCAGGTGCAACCTGGGGGAGGGAGGGGAATACAGAGAAAATAAGTAGTATCTGAGAATTATAACTGGATATCTGAAAAATGTCTGAGAGTACAATAAGCAAATGTTGGTTACAATAGGCAGCTTTACAGATGATGTAGCACGTGGATCCCACGTGTAACAGCAGCAGTAATGCGAAATGCAACAATAAATGGACTCTTGTGAGAGAGACAGTAAAAGTGTTCAGTGCCCGATGGGGTAGGTGACAGTGCAAGTAGTGTCCAAAGATGGACAGACAGAAGGTAGAGTCACAGTAGCAACAACACTGGGGGGAACTGAGCGAGAGGGGGTGAGAGAAAACAGGCAAAGAGTCAAGGGGGGGTGGCAGGAACAGGGAGGAGGAGAAATATGCCTTAGTTTGCTTTTAAAAGCAGGAAGTGAGGGGGAGAGGGGAACTGGTTCCAGAGGGAAGGGTGTCAGTAAGAGAACGCTGCTTCACCTGCAGAGGAGTGAGGGTGGTGGATGGAGAAGGTATTGGAATCCCTGGAGCAGAGAGGGTTAGAAGAGGATGGGGTAGGAGCAGTTAATGAGGAAAGGTGGGAGGGAAGGGACCCAAACCAATATTTGGCTATAAAGGAGGCACAATGGGACTGGTGACAAACCGGCAGTGGGAGGATGGAGAAGGAGGAATAGAGAGAACAATGATGAGTGTGGGGGAGGGGGGGTAGTTGGCAGTAGAACGACAGAAGGCATTTCGGAGGAATCCGGTATGGAAAGGCAGGAAGAAGGGGCAGTATCATAGACCACATCTGCATAGCCAAAGACTGAGAGAACCGTTTTGGTAACCGACTCCCAGGGGACCTAGAAGGAGAGGCAGTCCTTGTGGCAATACAAGGCACCAAGTCTAAGATGAAGCTTGGTATGGATGGTATTAATGTGGGCAGAGAAGTCAAGCTTTCTATCAAGTGACACACCAGAGTACTTGAAAGGGAAAGGGGAAATTGTTTAACCAGGAAAGGCACACTAAGCCGGAGCTTGTTTCCAGGTGTGACCTGGGAGCACAAGGAAGTTTAGTGACTTTCTCCAGGGCCACACAGTATGCAAGTGGGGGCTGATGGGACTCAAACCCAGGTCTCCAGGTTTGCAGCTCTGTACCCCTAACCACTATGCAATACTGCCTCCTCGGCAGGGACAACCTGCAGAAAGGTGGAGAAAAAGGGAGGGGGCAAGAGCCTAGCCAAATTCTGGCTGGTGCCAAAGGTCATGGACACAATCTTCTGTGTGTCGACTTGGAGTTGATTGGCATGGAACCGGCAGACAGCTGCAGCCGAGGTTCCAGAGGCAAAAATGACGATGTAATCTGTGTACATGTGGATGTGTAAGGAGACACATGCAGAGGGGAGATCATTTACATGACTGAAAAGTGGATAGGGCCCAGGATGGAGCCCTTTGGGAATCCAGCTAGGTTGCGGAAGGAAGGGGAGGGGAACAGGGCATCACACACTTGAACGGACTATTGACAGCCCGTGGTAAGCCTTAGTACATTACATTATACAAAATGTTAATCAGTTTTCAATATGTAAAATGTGACAAACTGAAAAAAGTATTTTTCTGTTACATTTAAGTATCGCAGCATCAATGCATGTATAAGTTCACAATATAGAACTTATAGCATTATGTATTAGTTTGAAAGATAAGCTACTATAACAATATTTACCTTTTAATCCCTTTTTAAGTGATACTACCAGTTACTCATCCAGTACTCTACTCTGTTTATATCTAGTATTATTTTATTTATTTATTTATTAAGAAAGTCGGATTTATAACCTTTGAGTCATTGACTCATTTACAAAGGCATCTCGTCGCAGTGAGGGTAGACAGAGTTACATAGCGAGGTTACAACAATGAGAACAGTACAGGTGCAGTACATTAAACATAGAGAACACATAGGTTGCTTAATATAACTTATAAAATGTTACAGTCATATACAAGGTACAGCCCTGGACATGCCGGGGAGAATACCTAGAGAGAAAGGAGTTTTGGAAGGGGAGTGGGGTGGGAAGGAGGGGGGAGAGGATAGGCTCTCCGGAGGACATTGTCAAGTCTGGGGTCCTGACAGGTGGGTCCCACAGTAGGATTAATTAGGTGCATCTACAGCAGCGAGTGTTGAAGAGATGGTTCCGGAAGGCGATTTTGAAGGGAACAATTTTGGCAATGTCTGTGATGCAGGGTGGGAGGGAGTTGAACCAAGCAGGGGCTCGGTAATAGAAGGACCTCTGGGCTAGAGAGGTCTTGGTTCTGGGTACCAGAAAGGTGGCCTTGACTGAGCTATGGGTGGCAGCAGACATGGACACACGCCGTAGGGATGCAGAGACTGCTGGGGGGAGAGCCCTAGAAGAAATCTTTTGGTGAGTAGGCAGGTCTGGTAGCGCAGATGCTCCTCAAAGGTGAGCAGGTTGACAGAGGAGTAGAGCAGGCAAGTGTGTGTACGGCTAGGGGCTCTGGTCAGGAGCCTGCAGGCCTTATTGACTGAGAGCTGGATTTTAGTCAAGGATTTGGATTTTAACCCCACTGTTTACTTACAATGTTCAATGCCTTGATGCTGGATGATGCACTCCCAAGTTTTTAACACTCATCTTACTACACATTTATAGAACTAAATTAAAATCAGGGCTTTGTAGGGTGTCATACTTGTGGTACATCATCTCCTGTCAACTGCTGGCCCTTGTTAATGCCCACAGTGTGACACCCTTTAGCTGTGGTCCTTCTTTTTTTTTATGTCTGCTCCTTTTACCCCCCAGCCTTCCCAGCCAAGCATTCCTTCAGGCTGCCAAGGCCCCTCTGCCGCCAACCCCCCCGTCATCCTCATTACTGCCATAGCCCTGGTCGATCTGTCTTCATCAGGCCCCCCCGGCGCAGGAACCGGGAGCAGAGACTTACCCAGCGGACGTTCCTTTCCTCAGTGGGCACAGTGGGGGAACAGCATGGACATCTCCAGGCTTCATGGTGCACCCATCATCTGGTCGGCCAGGTGGCCATTTTTCAGATGTTATGTCCTTTCCCAGTATGGCCACACGCTTATGGCGTCCTGACTGGGCACACCTGCACACCGCAAATGTGCGCTGCTGCTACAGGCTGCCAGAAGTCACTCGACAGTGGTGCTGGCTCAGATCCACCTCCCCCCCAGGGAGGAGAGCATCCCATAGATGCTCCAAATACTTCCCGCCAGACTCCACTCCTGTCATCGCGGGCTCAGGCGTGAACCCGGGTCACCAGCGTGCCGAGTGAACCCCCATCACTCAGCACTACACAGCTGGCTAGCTATGGCTCTTCGGCAAAAGTACCGCAGCAGAAGACCTCTACATCAAGGCCACAGAAATGGAGAGAAGTCCCTGCCCTCCTACTGCAGTAACCTCCCAACTGAAGGACAGAGAGCTGAGATAATTTTTGTAGCTTGTAAGCTTCAGGTGCTTGGTTTAAGTGTCCACTCCCACTAAGCAGTCCAGTAAGTCTCCATACGCAGAGCTCAACTGGCTTGCGACCTTCTTCCTCACAATGCTACAGTTGAACCGCTGGTCTTATTTAGATGGAGAGGTTACAATGGAAAGAAAGACAGTTCTAAAGTAAAAGAATGCAAAATACTAAAACACATTAAAAATGGCGTGGTATTTATTAAATACACAATGAGCTATAGTGGAATAACACATTTATGTTCACATACGAGTGGTAAAACCTTCATGATTGTCATTGAATTGACCTGTATATTTAATTGAAGTGACCTGTACATGTAACCCTTAGGTTGCTGACAGAATTACAATGTATAGGAATTTTGGATTGATATATCAGTTTGCAGCCCTGCAAGGGTTCATATGTATAGTTTTTGTATCATATTTAATGTGTATGACTATTGTATCATAGTATTGTATTGAATATATTTTTGTAATTATGCTTGTTCAACTGCAACTTTGTAATTTCCATGTCATTATAAATAAGCCAGGCTCAATAAGTTTGCAAGTCTTTCCTGAATGTTTATAATGAATGAATGAGTGAGTGAGAACAAATGTCTGGCTAACTGACTCTTGGCTTTGCAACTCATGAGTTATAAGCCTTACCTCTTACGAGTGGAGATAAATGTGTTATTCCACTGCAACCCATTATGTATTCCTTATATCTGTGGCCAGGAGCCAGAGCCAGTGGGAACCCTGGAGGACAGGGAGATGCAGGGAACAAGACCTGCATTGATTGTGTCAGGCAGGCCTTATTTTACCCTACCAACAAATGACTTTTCATGGTTTAATGTTTGCTGCTCTCACATCTGCATGCTCCCCCCCCCCCGAATGTGCCAGGATATCCCGCTGCACCGCAATCTGTAGCCACTGAGGTAGCAGTATTGCAGCAGGGAGGCACAACGTTCTCTGGAGGAGAAGAGCATCAAGTGAGACACTCAATTCCTCATCCCCCTGCCAACCCTTCAATGATGGCAGGCTCTCTTTTGTTCAACATTGGAAGAAGAATGAGTATCTTGGTTGAGCAAGAAAGACATAGTTTCCTCTGAGGTTCTTTGGCTGAGTATGTTGGTTGAAACACAAAGCCAAAGTTGGCTCTGAGGTGCTTTTTCAGCTCCTGCTGGGATTCAGACCCTGGCTGGTTGCTTTGTAGATCTCTGTCAGAATCATTACACTACACTACACCAACTTGCATTGCTTATACTGTGGCAGTGTAATACAATGCATGTAGGAGTCACAAAGTTGAGAGTTAAGCTGGTCTAATAGCACTGAGGCTTGAGGTGTTGAATACCACACTTCGCTTCGCACTGGTGACCAGAGTTCGGAAGTGGACTTGGGTTGCTGGGGTGGGCCAGGGGGAAAAGGATCGTGCATCCAAGGAATTGTTCTTCTCTTCTGGGGAGGGAAGACTGCCATTTCCACTTTATGACTGCCACCAGATGGAGGCCTTGTGGCAGTACAGATCTGGAAAAGTAAGACGGATGGGTGCTGCAGAACTCCATGGTGAGTGCGTGCCTCCATGCAAGTACACCAACATGCATGCCCCAGAATGGTGCTCAGTGGAAAAATGGTGTTGAGGCAGGCGTGCATGACACTCTGCGTGCTGATCCTCAACCTGCTCCACCACCAGGGACCTTGTTGATTGTAAGTGGACGTGTGTCTCAGGAGGTGGCCTTCCCCCTCTTGTCTCTACCATGGGGAAGGGGTAATCTATGGGGGTATTTGACCCGACCAGGTTGAGTCTGGGAAGGTGGTGGATGTTGAAGATTAGCAAGAACAGGGCTGAAGGGAGCCCAAGCCTACCTCAGCCAAGGTGGCATAAAATGCATGTAGGAAAAAAAAAGAAATTTGAGAGCTATGTAATGTAGATTTTCTATTTAAGGGGAGATTTGCCAAATTTCATATACTGATCACACTCCTCTTTGTGCCCCCCACTCCTAGTTGTGATCCTTGATCTGTGGCATCCCTGGGGACAGTTTTTTTGTTTAGGCTTCAGATTTGCCAAGATGTTCAGGTTTTAAGAGGAATTACCATGTTTTAACATAAGGTGGCAGTACAAGAGAAAGAACATTTTAACATGTTTCCAGCAGTAAGTTTCACACTAAGGTGACTAAATAAACCAAGGGCATTTGAGGTATAATGCTTTCCATATTCTTGTACCTGCCCTTGTCAGATGTCTCTTTAATAGCATTGTAGGAAATGATTTATGTGACTTGTTTGCCTTGCTTCAGTCATAAATGATTATATATTGAAATAGGTGATCTGATACATTATTAGCTTTGAATACTTTTGCAGGCGTAAGCAAGAAAGATATGGGATGATACAAGGAGTGTCAAGACGTGCATGAGATGAGTATAGATATAATATTTAGTTAGAATGACGATTGGCACTGAGCATGTTGACATGCAGGAATTGCTTTGCTTTGCCCAGGAAAGCACACTGAGTGTGAAGATAAAAATAAATAAAAGTTTCAAAGCAGCAACACAGTTATAGCATATGACTTTTGTTCTAGAAACAGAGCAAATTACTAGCAAAAGAAAACCTTATGGGCATTCCAGTCTGCCCTCTGAGGTGAAACATAGAAGTTGACAGCAGATAAGGACTGCAAGGCCCATCCTGTGTGCCCATTTCTTTTTCTACTTTATAAATGCGCCATTGGCCTTTGATCTGTCAATGGCCTATCTATTCATACTCATCCGTATTGCTCCCTTATGCCTATCCCAAGTCTGTTTGAAGTCCTGCACTGTATTCATGTCCACCACTTCCTGAGGTAGGCCGTTCCATGCATCCGCTACCCTGTGAAAAAGAACTTCCTCACATTACCCCTTATTACTCCCTCTAATCTCATGCTGTGTCCTCTTGCCCTGCTGTTTTTCTTATATTGAAACATGTTAGACACTTTCACCTTGTTAATACCCTTAAGGTGTTTGCATGTTTCGTTCATATCACCTCTCTCCCTCCTTTGCTCTAAGATATACGTATTGAGGTCCGTTAATCTGTCCTCATATGTTTTCTGATGCAGTCCTTGCACCATTTTGGTTGCCCTTCTCTGGACTGCCTCAATTTGGTTAATGTCCTTGTGAAGGTGTGGCCTCCAGTACTCCAGATGGGGCTTAACCAGTGTCTTGTAAAGAGGGATTATTATCTCCCTCTTCTGATTTGTGATACCCCTACTAATATACCCCAGCATCCCCCTAACCTTATCTACTGCTTTAGTGGTCTGCTTGGATGATTTCAGGTCATCGGTGATGATGATGCCCAAGTCTCTTTCTTCCCTTGTGACTGCCAGCAACTCCCCTTCCAGCCTATAGGTGGCTTCAGGGTTTCTTTTCCCTATGTGCATGATCTTGCACTTCTTTGCATTAAACCCCAGTTGCTACTCTTCCGACCATTTTACTAGTTTATCCAGATCTCTTCTCATTCTGCCCACCCCATCTGGATCATCTACTCTGTTGCAAATCTTGGTGTCATCTGCAAACAGACAAACCTTACCCTCCAGTTCATCTGCAATGTCACTGATGAAGATATTGAAGAGGACTGGCCCCAGGACTGATACCTGAGGTACCTCACTTGTGGCTTGCATCTCTTCTGACTGTATACCATTTTACCACCACTCTTTGTTTTCTGTCCGTCAACCAGTTTGCCACCCAGTTGACCAACTTCTGACCCACCTTGAGCCTACCCAGCTTATTAATCAATCTTCTATGTGAAACAGTATCGAAAGCTTTGCTGAATTCAAGGTAGGCGACATCAACTGCTCCCACTTGGTCCACCACTCTGGTTACTCAGTCAAAGAAATCTATGAGATTAGTTTGACAGGACCTTCCTTTTGTAAACCCATGCTGTCTTGGATCCTGTGCTCCTATGGATTCCAGGTGTTGCACTATCCTTTCCTTAAGGAGTGCCTCCATAATCTTGCCCACTACTGAGGTAAGACTAACTGGTCTGTAGTTCCCTGCCTCCTCCCTGCTACCACTCTTGTGGAGCGGAATCACACGAACCCTTCTCCAGTCTTCTGGGACCTCTCCTGTGCTCAGAGACTCACTAAACAGTTCTGATAATGACTCTGCTAGTTTCACCCTTAGCTCCTTTAGTACCCTGGGATGTATGCCATTAGGTCCCATTGCCTTGTCCACCCTGATCTTATCGAGCTCTTGTAGGACCCTTTCTTTTGTGAAGGGACTAGTGCACAGCTCACTTAGGAGTCTGTAACTATCCTCTGCTACATAATCTTAATTTCAGCCCTATTCACTCCTTTTTGTGTAACAAATTGTTACTGTATTTGCATCAGGGACCTTGTTGTAAATGAGCCTTGGTTCAACTGAGTGTATCCCTAGTCACATACTACTGTGAATAAAATGTTAGCATACCGTACCTTACCTTAGAAAATGGGTTTCCTGAATCCTACTCCCTGATTGGCTAAGACAGCCAACCATCCGGTCTGGTATCAGGCAGCAGAGACTGAAAAATAATAAGTCCCAGTCTTCTTCTGCCTGTTTACTGGTATTACTGTGCCATGGAGTGTCGGACGTCAGGCCTCATTATGCCCCTGGGCAGTCCGGTATGGTCCAGTACTGCCCATCCTGGAGGGTATTACTGTGCTTAGAAATGGGTTACTGGTAATATTTTAATTAAATATTAGAAAATTAAAAACAACTTAAATAGGAGTAAAAATAATAGGAAATCCATTTTCTTGTAAAGTAGTCCCTCAACTGGTATACTCACCAGTAGAGGGCACTGCTGTTTTTGACAGACTTTTCTTTTTGTTTTTTTTTTAAACTTTTCCACTTTTAATGGTCTACAATTGTTACTAATTCAAATCTAACAGATGGATGGAGGAGGGGCGTGATGATTGGTGAACAGAGTAGTGGACAGCAAGACTGATGGTGCTGTGACAGCGCTATGCTGAGCAAAAGCACAAGCATAAGAATTTTCTGTTTATTTAAAACTAAAAAGGTGGTCAGTGTGAAGAGGAAAGGGGGGGAGAGTTAGTCAGTAACTGAATCTGACTAAGAGAGATTAAAAAAATGGCAGCAACCAAAATGTTTAACATTCCATGGCACATTAATACTGGTAAGCAGGCAGGTGGAGACTGGGACTTATTATTTCCCAATCTCTGTGCCCTGATACTGGACTGGGTGGTTGGTCATCTCAGCCAATTAGGGAGAAGGATTCAGCAGACCATTTTCCAATCCATTTTTCGACTCCCTGCTCTATGCAAAAGTACTTTCTAATGTCCTTTTCAGACTGACCACACACCAGTTTTCTCTTGCACCTTGTTGCTTGGAGGCAGGGCTATAAACCACATCCCCATGGTCTAGCACCAGGAGGATCATTGTGAGCGTGATCTTTCAATGGGCGGGAGAGGGATACAGTCTTTGTACCTGTATAACATGCCAAGCTTGGGGAGGAGTTTCATGCAGTTTGTATCAATGTGCTGGAGAAACTGAGGTGAAGATCCCACCAGATAACCTAGATATTTAAAGGAGAGAAGTCCCTCCAGCTGGGAGCCATCCAGGGTCCTAAAGAGCAAGGTGGACTTGTGTTTGGACAGCTGCTGTCTAGTGCCAAAGCCATGGAGACTGTTTTCTTGACATTTAGAAACATCTTGTTATTGAGAACATAAACTAGTATATCTCTGTTCAGGATAGTCATTCTTTTTAACTCTTTATTCAGATTTGCCCTTGATTGTCCACATTGTACCCATCGTTGCACACTGTACTGCACCCTTAATATTTCTGCACTGGAAGGATGCTGATGTATGCACGGTGCTTCTTTTCTGTTTGCATATAGGCCAATACACTTCCCTACTACATTCCCTTCTTTATAGTGCCTGCACCTCCACAATATTATGACCATAAGCTCAATATTGCAGGTCCTTCCTAACTGCTAAATGTTCAAAGGTCATTGGCCAGGCTAAGTTCTGGTTCACGTTACTCAGTCTCTGGAATAACCAACCTGCTGTGGTACATTTTTCAAACTCCAGATATAAATTATGCACTTGTAATGTCCTTACCGTAACTCTGTGGGGGACATCTTCTGTAAACTGAATTACAAGCTTGCACATTTAAGTACCAGACCCAGGGATCGAGCCTTGCATCCCTGTTCTCAGAGCCAACAGCTCTAACCATTCACCTAAAAGCAGATCTTTGTTAGTGAAGGTGTTAGACTGACTGTTGTTGTATGCAGCAGTCTTCACTTTCTCTACCAGATGGCACTCTGCATCTGGATACCGATTCTCTGTTACATACTCTGCTTCATATCATTACGGGCTCTGTCTGCTGCTCTTATGGGAATAATGCCATGTTGTTATTGTGTCTTTATATGTTGTATAAATTCATTTATGTGTTATATTTAGGCACTTAAGGCAACTCAGTGATGCCTTTTGCATCTGCAGCAGGGTGTGCATTAATTAGCTTAATGCACACCGTTGTGTGATGTTACTTACTTAACACTGAATGTTATAATTTAATTGTTTTACTTTTTCTGTATAATCTCTTATCCCTTGGCCTCAAGACACACTTGGAAAAGAAAGGAGCTGCTCTCCAGCTCAGTTTACTTTTTACTGGTCAAAAATGTAAAATAAATGAGTATGTTATAATTCAGCCAGTAAATCAGGAAATATGTATAGAACGTCAAACAATTTTATTTAAAACATCATATGTACTGGTACAACCCGAGCTGCCCATAGTTTCACAGTATCCACCAACCTCATCAATTAGTGGGCTGATAGTTTATTATTAGAACCCCCCCCCACACACACACACATATACCTCCTTTATTATTTTGCATGAGTTCTCCTCACTCAGGAACCATGCTAAAGAAATTTAGTGATTTAGTTATTTATTTGGGTTTTGTTAACTGAGTAGGCTCACTGAGACTAAAAGTCCCTTTTTCCGGAGTGACTCAGAATGAATTATATTCAACAGTCTTTTATAAATACAGGTAAAAGTCCATGATAAGATGTAGACAGCAACGTGAGATAACAAACAATATCAGCGAACAATTTACAATAGTTAAATCATTACAAAGTCCAGGCAAATTAAAAAAAAATAAGAATGGTTGAGCTTTCCATGGAAGGCAAGAACGCAACTCATTCACTGTTACTAGGAATGCAGAATGTGAGTGAGACTGCTATGTAGATCATATTCCTTTGACTCCTTACAGCACAGGAGTTGGCGGCTCCCCAAATACCTCACAGCATATTTGTTTTGCAAATCTTCAGTGGCAGGAACCAAACATTATGTGATGGAACTGAAGGAGTGCCAAGCTTAGCTGATGAAACCTTAAGGTACTTCTGTGGCAGCATTTGCTCAAGAGGATTGAAGTATCTCAGTTATAAGCAACCACCGTTCCCTGATGGAATGGCATATGCCATGAAATGTTAGCATCTTTATAAGTTGGAAGTAACAAAGATCATCTCTTCAGCACTTCCTAGGAGTGGAGCCTTCTGTTTTGATTGTTGGAGTTTTGTAATTTTTCTCCTGTGGAGACTCCTCCAATCCTGTGCTACAGAAGCCCTAAGGTAGGACATGTGCATCCTAGGATCAGTCTTAATTATCATAAATCACTTAAACTGAATGTGTTAGTCCCTTTTACTTTAAGGTTCTACTTGGTCAATTGTGTACTAGCAAATATGTATCCTATTAAAATAGCATATAAATCATGTTTTACTATGTGATAAATACTGCATTTGTTAGTAGCTCTCTGATTGTGTCAATTCTGCTGCAAATACTATACATGTACACTTCATTTGTCTCTAGTATTTGTATTAGATTATATCTGCTGGCCTGTGTTTATAAACTGATTTTAATTTCCTATATAAGATTTACTGCCACTTTACATTCTGTAATGTTACCTGTCCTAACCAGGATCTCTTTATAAATGAGCATTGCTGAATGGAGCTTTTTTCCCTAGCAAAATAAATTAATACAAATACTAATTTATATGGCCAGATCCCCTTCTTCTCTTAAGGCACTTCACTCCTGATTTCTGTGGCAGGGCTTTTGGGATTTTGCAGCAGCTTTTGTTCATTCTTGCAGCATGGCTTATTTATTTCTGTGGCTGAATGTTGTTTTGGCATTGGCTAAAATATGATCAGGGCCCCTGGTGTTCTGTGGCAGAATTTTCTTATTTCAGCGGCAGGGCTCCTTGACTTCTGAGGCAGCATTTTCTGATTTCTGTGGCATGATTTATTCATTTCTCTGGCAGAATGCAGTCGTGTCATTGGCTAAATATGATGTGATGTCATCGATGGCATCATATGCTGAGCATAGAGGATTCAGGATAAATGAGGTGGGAAAGAATGCCTGACACTATGGAAAAACAGTATATTTATATGGAAATTCACCAAAAACAATGAATTCTGCGGCACTATATATATTCTGCGGCATGATGCAAATTCTGCGGCAAATTCTGCAACCGCAGAACTGCAGAATTCCAGGGGCCTTGAATATGATACAAAGTCATTGATGACATCAGATGCTGAGCATAGAGCAGGGGCTTAAGGACAAATGAGGGGAAGGAAGCAGGCACTTGGGAAATACTACATTTCAATAAGTAATCACAAACAGCACTGAATTCTGCAGCACTACACACAGTATATTCTGTGGCTAGATGCAAGTTCTGTGGAAAATTCTGTGGCTGTGGAATCACAGGATTCCAGGGGCCTTGCCTGTGGTCAGTGTTGAAAATGAAAACAAAATCACTGGGGGGGTTCCATTACCTGTGATGTGGGACTGAACACGCTTGACAGTGATCCCGGGATGTTTCCTCATTATACATTGCATTTTTACACTTTATTTAGTCACTTTTATACATGGGAGCTGTCTTTCCCCATTTTGATCCTGGAACTCTCAGATTTTAAATATCATTGCAAGAAACTGAGTTCCCCAGCCCCCCATTTCCACCACAAGTCCACTTGACTCACTCAAGCACGAGCAAGAACCTGAATACATTCACAATAAATATTTCAAGATTGTGTTGCCATGACAATTGAATGCAACCACAACCACTGGCAGAACAGATTGTTCACATTTTAAACTTCCAGATTTCATTAGTCCTGTCACCTGTCACCTTCTAAGTTCAGACTTTCTAGCAGTCAGCCCAACCTGCAAAGCTAGCAAGGAATTGGAGGGATTATAGAAAGTAAAAGTTGGAAGATACTACAGTAGTAGATGTTCCAACAGAAAACAACAATCTTTTCTGTCATGGGTTTATAGGAACCAGTGGCGCAAGTGGTAGACAAAAAGTACAGGAACTCTGGCACTAGCAACTATGAAATGAAGAATGAAGATCCTCAATCTGAAGGATGGCTGTGTCAAGACACGTCAATCTGTTTACACACCAGCAGGTTTAGTTAGAGATATTGAAGTATTTCTAGTAATATAACATGTTGTACAAGTCAAATGTTGTTCTGAAAATCCTGATTTCAGGTCATAGGCCCAGAAACTGTCATTATGTTGCTGGTTTAAAAAATTCAGTTCCAGTGCCAGTGGGAAGAAGTACATGAACTCCGTTCCTGCTGCAAAAAAGGTACAGAAACCGAGTTCTTGTGCGTTCCGGTTCACTTTCATCACTGACAGGAACACTTGGAGTGTCTGTTATGACTGTAAGGGAATTTCCTCAAGTGTTCTAAGGGTGAGAGAACTGGAAATTAAAGGTAAGCAGTTTTAGCACTGTAAAAATGCAAAAGGAGACACTCTTATAGCCAAAAGAGACCCTCCAAGCATTCATATAAACTTATTATAAATCTTTTTTCTCTTTTTGTTTGAATCAGCCATTTTTTGTGTGTACTTACTTTTTTCTTTTATCCCCTTCCCCATACACACATCCAGAAGACAGGAGCTTTATGAAAGTGCTTTGAAAGCAGTTGATGTGGCGTGCTCAGGCACAGCACAAGAAGCATCATTATGTGTAACCCCTATATCAGTTGGGATTACCTCCTTTTCAGAAACCCAAAGTGGGATATTTCATACTGAAACATTTTTTTTCCACAGGACAATATGTAACCTCAACCAATGCAGCAGACTTGTTTTCTCTGAATAATCAGAACTAAGACCAATTGTTGTATTTTTTAAGTTGTTCGTAGTGTTTCTTATTTTAAGCAATTTTAGTTAAGGTATCATAGTTTTCTGCAACTTCTAGAGGAAAGCAAGAAAACATTTTTTCTACTATAAGATCTGATCAGGACATTCAGCATTTTTCATGTTTTTTTGCCAGGACACAGCTGCCCAAACCAGGACCGGCCTGTTGAAATTAGGACAGGTGGTTACAAAAAAGTTTGCCTTGTGGTGTTTCTTCCATCCTGCACTTATGGCATTGACTTGGTGTTTTCAGAAGTGCCCATGCAATACGAGCTGAGAGGCACCTGCTGCAGTATAAAGGTAGTACAACTATTGTACTACAGAGTTTTAGCCTGTGAAAAAGAGAGGAGGGGAGAGGAAAAGAAGCTTCCTAACAGCTTTGTAGAACCCTGAAGACCAAGGTCTGTCTTTTCAGTGTGTGGAGTCTGAACTGCAAAGAAGGAGTGCTGAAGTGGCAGACGATATAAACAGTAGCTCTCAAGGACTGGGAATGTGGGACACCCAGCCAGATGAACCAAGAAAAGTCTGATGAGAGGAAAGAACTGTGATCATTCACGGGCATCCAGAGGCTGTGGATGGGAAAGCTGAGAGACTCCCTGGCAATTAAGGTACAGATTGTGGGTATGGGTTCCTTCCCCAGGGTCACCAAAAAACTGTGCCAGAAAGAGATGAAGAGGGGGAATCTGAGACTGGAATGGATATTTTGTTTTGAATACCCTCATGGGTCTTTCTAAATTAAAGTTAAGAACATGCCCAGAGGTTTGTAGCCTAATTGATCCGTGGAGAAAGGTGGTGATAGTCTGACTGTTTGAAGGGGACATTTATTTCACTTGAAATTTTAGATACAACAGAAGGCAAGAAGCCCATATGTGCTTTCCCCTTGTTCGGTGAGATTAGTCCTCTAATCCCTTTTCAGCCAAATATCTATCCAATCTATTTTTAAAGAGACTGAAGTTACCCCCATCTACCACCATTGATGGAGATTATTTCAAATGTTTATTGTTCAATGTGTATAATACTTTTTACATTTTTAGTTTTAAAATTACTTGTCTGAATTTATTTGTTTTGACCCCTTACGTTGTAGTGTGATCTGTGCTTCAAATTCATACCCTCCATAAGATCCTCATAATTTATAATCATGTACATTAACAAGTTTCCCAATACGCCTGTTATGTAATGTATTTAATTGTATGTGTTCCAGTCATCATAATAATTATCTTCCAATCGTTTAACGGATCTCATTGCCTTCCTTTGTATACATTCTAATTTGTTGCTGTCACAAACATTTAGACCACCCCAAAATTGAGAACAATAATCCAGATGTGATCTCACACATGCATTGTACAAAGGTAGTCTAAGTTCTTTTGATTTACTCACAAAATGTCTGTTGATAGCATTTAGTAAAGAATTTGTTTTTTTAAACACCTCTGTACACTGGCTGTGTGGTTTAAGATCATTAGTTACAATGATCCCCAGATCTCTCCTTTTTTGTCTCCTGAAGTAACTCATTCTGCAGGTAATATTTGTAGCCAGGGTCTGATTTTCTGAAATGCATGACTTTGCATTTCGAGATGTTAAATGACTTTCCCCACTCTCTTGCCCATATTACCAACCTGTCCAAGTCTCTCTGCAGAGCCTCATAATTCTCAATAGTGTCAATCCTACCACCCAGTTTAGTATTATCCGCAAAGATACCGTACCAAGTTTTTAACTCATACCCTGTGTCTGAAATATACAGCTTAAACAAAACAGGAACCAGTATTGGTCCCAGCACCCCGCTGGTCACTTTAATGGGTGACAATGCATATTCATTTACCTTAAGTCTTTGTTCCCTGTTATAGAGCCAACTTGCAATCTAATTTATCAATTTTTGATCAAACTTTAATTCAATTAATTTGGTTATTAACTTTGTATGTGGTACCACATCAGAGGCCTTCCTTAAATCAGGGTAGATGATGTTGTGAGCTAGCCAACTGCCAATCATTATTTGCAATATGTATTTCTGTTATATATTGTTTTATGGGATTTCTGTGTATGCTCATGCCAGTGTTAATTCAAGACATAGGGAAGACTAGATTTTTTTAAAGGGGTGACCTTTTGACTTGAAGGCCACCTGCTTACCAGGAAGGGGAGATTTTAATTCCTAGATTCTTTTAGCACAGTTGTGCCAAACACCATTTACCTGTCATAAACATGCACTACAGAAACAGATTGTTTTGATCTCAGGAACTATGATAGGATATCACACATAACAGGAAGTTTGAGCCAGGAACTGGATGGCAGATGACCATTCTAGCAGTACTATGTAAAATTCTAACATGACACTGTGAATTAGCTCATGAGATGCTATATTGATACATCAAAGTTTTAACAGTGACTGTCCTGTTACTAGTTAATTATGGGGGCAGAATTTATGTTTAAGTTGAGTGACATCACCAGGTGGCCAAGAAATTGTAGGGACACTGTTAGGAAAATAAACCTGATTTCCTTATGACTGTAAACCCAGTAAACACTCTGGGTGTACATGAGAAGGGTATCCCTGTTTCTCCCCTTCCCATCACAGATTGCACTTAGGGATGAGCACTATGAGCTCAGTGATCTGACCTTCACGAGTGGGTCTGTGACAGATTTGGTTGCATTGCAATGCGAGAGATTGGTGGACACAGGTATAGCAACTGGGCTTGATTTAAAGTCCAGTGTATCAGGTTGTTGAACTGAAAACAATCCACACACAATCAGGGCAAAGATTATATATATATATATATATATATATATATATATATATAACATTTGGTTACAGTATCAAGTTCCCTACCTGTTTTGTTTTCTTTTCAGGTGCAAGCTAGTGTAGCAGTAATTAGGGAACAAGATAGCTTCCATCTACAGTGAATACACTGCAGAATACCTGAAGCAGTTGTGCCAGGAGAGAGGAGTCTAGTTTGAGGGGCGAGACAAAAAGCACCTCATGGAGGCTTTTTTGACAGCTGATGAGCTAGTAGCTGCCCAGGACCTTGAGTCACAGCCAGTGACTGATGGTGGCCAGACCTTGGGTGTCAGGGTGTCAAGGGACATCATAGTGTCCAGTCCCAGGGAGGAGGACAGTGAGACCAGAGAAAACCTAGAGCCACAGCAGCAGGGGAAGGTCACCACAATGCTGGAGCCAGACGGGATCAGGCTGCAGATAGAGTTGAGGAGAGTGGAGCTGGAATTTGAGCAGAGAAAGTTCCAGATGGAGCTGGGGATGCAGGAAAAAGAAAACCAGCATCAGAGAGAGGCCAAGAGAGAAGACAAAGTGCACCAAAGAGAATTCAAGCTGCAGAAACTAAAACTCCAACAACCAGTGCCAAAGGAGATAAGTTGTAGGGGTGAACCTGGAACTTCAGGACTGGGATATAAGTTACATTCAAAATTAATAGCTGAATTTAAAGAGGGGGAGGATAAGGATGCATTTTTGAATTTATTTGGAAAGGTCTGTATTCAGGCAAAAATAGCCAGGGAGTCCTGGACCTTCCAGCCATCCCCGCTACTTACTGGGCGGGGTCATGAAGCATTGGGTCAAGTGGACAATTGGGACAGTAGTGGTTATGAGAAACTTAAAGCTGCATTGCTTAAAGTGTATAGGGTTAACTCCTGAAGCATACAGGGTTAAGTTCTATAAGCTCCAAAGAAGCCCTGACATGAGCTATGAGGAACTCACCACAAAGCAATGTCAGTTTTTGAAACATTGGTGGGATGGAGTGGAAGCAAACTCTGTAGAGAAAATTGAGGTTGTGCTTTTGGAGCAATTCTTTTGGACTTGCCCAGCAGAGCTAAAAGCCTGGTTGGAGGACCGAGACCCCAAAACAGTGCAGCAGGCTGCTGAGCTCTCAGACCACTATGCCAGGTGCAGGTCTGCTCTGAAAGGGAGTGGAGCAAGTGTGGCAGTGCAGAAGGGGAAAAGTGCACCTTCAGGGCAGCTACAACCCTTGCTACCACCACAGAAGGGGAGATGCCCCAGTTTACAAAAAAAGGATTTCTCAGACAAAAGAAATGATGACTATTAGGTTTGAAAACAGCCAGGGCATTTTGCAAGACAGTGTCCTAAAAAGGCACAGAGCAGACAAAGTGGTGCTCGAACCAAGTTGATGCATTGTGTATCCCTGAAAGCATGCCTACAAACATGAGGGAGCACATACACCTGGTTACTGTTAATGGGGTGCACACCCATGGGTTAAGGGACATGGGGCATCTCTTACATTACTAAAAGGGGATTTGGTTGAGCCTGAACAGCTTATATCTAATCAGTTTGAAACAATAAGAGGATTAATTGGGGTGGAGAAAACTATGCCATTTACTAGCGTTCTTGTGGAATGGGGTGAGACAGGAGAAACGGTGCATAAAAGTGGCAGTGACAGACAATCTTGCCCTGGATGTGATAATAGGGAACAGTCTCCAGAATGGGGTGGTATGTGTGGTTTCCTGCAGTCAGAAGGCAAAGGCCAATTGTAGTTTTCTGGACCCCATAGAAGCCCCTGTGGAAAACAATGGGAGGCTGGTTCCCCAGCCTGTGTCTCCTGACATGGAGAACAGTGAAAGGGGGGTAGGAATTCCCCATGTAGCATTTCACAGAACAGCTACAGAAGGTTACTCAAAGGAGGGAGGGGTAACCAATGGTCAAACAGTTAGGGATGGCATTGACCCTGAATGCCCTGATGCTAGAGCTATGGACCCTAGTTTAGAAACTGAAGGGGACATGTCCCGTGCCTTGGAAAAATGTACGGATTTTGCAGCTGCTCAGAAGACTGACCCTAGTTTAGAGAGGCTGAGGGTTTGTGCAGAACTTGATGGGACACAGGGAGGTGATGGGAGACATAGGGTATTTTAGGACAATGGACTCTTGTATACGCAGGATGTAAGGACCGAGGGAGGGGTGATGGGCTGGCAGCTTGTCATTTCCCAGGAGTACTGTGAGCAGTTGCTCAAGATCACTCATGATATCCCCATGTGTGGACATTTGGGAATCAGGCACACCACATGGCGATTGGCCCAAATTCACTCAGGAGGTGAAGGAATATTGCAGGTCTTATCACCAGTGCCCACAAATAGGGAAGGTGGGCAGTAAAACCCAAGCCACCCTAATTCCCTTGCCCATTATGGAGGAACCATTCCAGAGGGTAGGAATGGATATTCTGGGACCTTTGAGTACCCTCAGCTCCTCCAAGAAGAGGTTTATCCTGACGGTGGTGGATTATGCCACCAGATACCCAGAGGCAGTTGCCCTTTCCTTAGTTAGGACAGACAAAGTGGCTGATGCCTTGCTAGGAATTTTCTCCCATGTTGGGTTTCTGCAGGAGGTCATCACAGATCGAGGGGGTTCCTTCATGTCAGACCTGATGAAGTGTTTGTGGGAGAAATGTGGGGTAGTGCAGAGATGCTTAACACCTTATCACCTACAAGCCAATGAGCTTGTGGAAAAGTTTAATGGTACCCTGAAATCAATGCTGCAAGCATTTGCTGAACAGCATGGCAGGGACTGGGAGAAATACCTTCCCCACCTGTTGTTTGCATACAGGGAGGTGCCCCAAGAGTCGACAGGGTTCTCCCCCTTTGAACTCTTTAATGGATGTAGGGTGCATGGGCCCCTATACCTGGTCCAGGAAGATTGGGAAGGCAAGCATGCCACCCAGGGAACTCTCATAGTGGAATATGTCCTGAAGTTTAGGGAAAAGCTGAAGGAGCCTATGGGAGCAGCCCAGAGCAACCTGTCAGCCACTCAGCAGAAGCAAAAGGTCTGGTACAACTGCAGAGTCAGAGCTCGCTTGTACAGTGTAGGTCAGGAAGTCATGGTCCTAATCCCAGTCCAGCAGGACAAGCTGTAGGCCGAGTGGGCAGAACCATACAAAGTAGTCACACAAATGAATGATGAAAACTACATTGTAGAACTGCCTGACAGGAGACATGCCCATAGAATGTACCATGTCAACATGATGAAGCCATGCACAAATAGGGCTGACATGGTATTTGCAGTGTAAAGTCCTGGGGAGGGGACTGATGAAGAAGACCCCCTACTGGTCTTACTGACGAAAGCAAACAGGAGTCCTCTGTGAAGGCAATAAAACTGTCACCCTAGTTGACCCCGGAACAGTCCCAGGAAGTGAGGGAGGTTTTAGAGGACTTTGCCTCTTTTTTTATGGCCAAGCAGGGACGTAACCCCTTAGTGGCAAATGACGTAGATACAGGAATGCAAGCACCCATCCAACGGATAGCCTACTGGGTGTCTGAGGCCATCCTAAAGGACATTAGGAGGGAGGTGGAGGAAATGCTGGATTTAGGATTAATCCAGAAATCTCACAGTCCCTGGGCCTTACTCATAGTCCTTGTTCCCAAGCTAGATGGCTTTACTCACTTCTGTGTAGACTATTGTGGACTCAGTGCAGTCATGAAGTCTGATGCCCACCTAATGCCATGGATGGATGAACTACTGGACAAGTTTGGAGGGGCAACATATCTCACCACCATTGACCTGACAAAAGGATATTGGCAGGTGGAGTTAGCTGACAGAACTAGGGAGAGATTGACCTTCATCACTCCAGTAGGGTTATTCGAGTTTAGGGTAATGCTTTTTGGAATGAAGAATGCCTCTGCCACCTTCCAAAGGTTGGTGAACCAGGTGTTACATGGTACTGAAGAGTACGCCGTGGTGTACTTGGATGATATTGCCAACTTCAGTGTCAGCTGGAAGGAACACCTGTCCCACCTGAGGGAAGTGTTGGGCAGGATACAGAGGGCAGGGCTCACTGTGAAGGCTGAAAAGTGCCAGGTAGCCATGGCAGAGGTGGCATACCTGAGACATGTAGTAGGGTGGGGGCAGCTTCAGTCTAATCAAGCCAAGGTTGAGGCGATAGAGGCATGTCCCAGGCCTGAAACCCAGAAGTAGGTTTGTAGTTTCCTTGGGACTGCTGGGTACTATTGTAAATTTGTACAACATTACAGTACCCTGGCAGCTCCCCTATCTGGCCTGCTAAAGGAAAGAATGCCTAAAAAGATAAAATGGGAACCAGCCTGTGAACGAGCCTTTACATGGTTAAAGAAGGCACTGTGTGATGCTCCTGTGTTGGCCAGTCCAGACTACAGTAAGTCATTTATAGTTCAGACAGATGTCTCAGATGTGGGGATTGGAGCAGTTCTTAGACCTCTAACCAAGGGAAAGATCACCCAATAGTATACCTTAGTAAAAAGTTGCTTCCCCGAGAACAGGCCTATTGCACAGTCAAGAACGAATGCCTTGCACTGGTATGGGCCCTGAAGAAATTAGGGCCGTACCCTATGGGAGGCACTTTGAGGTACAGACTGATCATAACCCCCTGGTGTGGCTGACACAAAAGGGGAAGATGAATAGTCATCTTTTGAGATGGAGTATGCTTTACAGGGCTACAATATGACCATTACCCACAGGGCTGGATCTGCGAATACTAACACAGATGGGTTATCTCACCAGTTAGAGCAATGAACAGAATTTATTCAACTCATACCATGCTAGCAATGGATTCCCACAAATTCAGCTTAGGAGGGAGGAGTGTTGCGAGCTAGCCAACTGCCAATAATTATTTGCAATATGTATTTTTGTTATATGTTGTTTTATGGGATTTCTGTTTATGCCCATCCTAGTGTTAATTCAAGGCATAGGGAAATACTAGATTTTTTTTTTAAAGGGTGACCTTTTGACTCGCTACACAAAAAAAAGATTTTGAACATTTTCATCTTTAAGGTAGAGACATATAGTAGTTAAACAGTTTTAAGGTGTTTATACTTTCCCATTTGTTTCTTATGCTTGTAATCTAAATTTGTATATGTTCTTTTACTTGTAACTGCATTTATTAAATTATTTTAGTAAAGACTTTCATTTTTCTAAAGAATTCTACCTGCTTATTATATGTGTGACAGTAGAAGTTTTATTACAAATCTGTGATAACTGTTTATGCTTAGAAGGGTCACCAAATAGCAACCAAATTGAAAAGGGTCAGCAGGGGATCTGGCAGGATTAGGGAGAGTACCAGAGTCTCTTGTGCTACCCCAAAGAGGGTGTACTTACTTGGGCCTTCCTTCTGTGTGTAATAGCCACAAAAAGGGGTTCATATTTGGCCACAATCCTCGAGACTGGTATTGTGCCCTGATCCAAAGTATAGAGGAATGCTCTGGGACCTCATAGCAAGTGTTCTGTTGTAAACCCATTGGACATGAAGAGGGTATCCCTGTTTTCCCCCCTCACTGTCACAGATTGCACTTAGGAGTGGGCACTGTGAGCTCAGTGATCTGACCCTCATGAGTGGGTTTGGGACAGATGGAGCCACGACAGGAGTCCAACAGAAATTCTGTTGAATGCCCTGTCAGCGACACCGGCAGGTCGACTGCATTCTGCAGTCAGCTGCCGGTTCGTTACTGCATTCTTTGTTTTCTTGGGGAGGTGTTTGCCCCCGAACTTCCCACATGGAGGGCAGTGCCACCACCACCCCCACCCCCCCACTGAAGGATTCTCAACTCCAGTCGGAGCTGATTGGGGGAGTGCAGGACCCCCGACAGACAGCGCTGGGTTCCAGCGGGTCTCCCACCATGGCTAGGTGCTATAGTCACTGTGGGGGACCTCGCTGCCAAAATGTCCCAGCGACGGGGGTAAACAGGGACAGATGACATCAGTTGGTATTCCGTTATCAAGACTGAGGCTTGCTTTTTCATAAAAACACAGTAAATTGGTTGTGCATGATTTCCACCTGTTGAATCCATGCTGGTGCTTATTTTTTATGTTCAGTTGATCTGCCTGCATACTTAGCCTGTCCTTAATGCAGCTTTCCATAATATTCCCTGGTATACTTGTTAAACTGATAGGTCTGTAATTCTGTGGGTTACTTCTGAGACCCTTTTTATGTTGCTTGCACGCATGCATAAGAAACATGTTGCGGCAGCTTGCTGCAGAAGCAGGTTGTGGAGGTGCGGCACTGTTGTGGCCAATGTCCCCACTGCCTTTTGAGGCTTGGCCCACTTTCCCCAATGGGGTGGCATGCTGCTGCTGACACTAGTTCAGCCAGCATGCCACCACCTTGAGATATTTTAGCCGTTCAGTCAGGGGCTGCCATGTCATTGCAGCATCAGCCATTCCACTGCAATGAGGGAGCAACCTGTCATTGCAGAGTGGAACCTTGCATGCCCCTGACCCAGTTTGCCAATGGGGAGCCCAGTCCCCATTAACATAATGTCCCCACACCCATGTTTATGCTGTATTTTGAGGGGGTGCCCAATCCCCCTCGGTATCATCCCCCCTCTTTCTTTGCTGATGGGGTGCCCAATCCCTGTCGGCTTCAGTCCCCCCTTCCCAGTTGAATTTGTTGATGGGGGAAGCCCACTCCTCATCGGCATAATGTCTCCTCCCCAATTTGTTGTCTGCCGAGGGGGGTGCCCAATCCCCCTCATCTTTCTCCCCCCTCCTCGGTATGTGCCATGGGGGTGCCTAATTCCCCACCAGCTACAGACTCCCCAAACCACTCAGGTGGCACACTGAGGGCCCACCCCAGCATGTCAAATGTCCCTGAAAAAAAACAGCTTGCAATGTTTTTTTTTAACCCTGTAAACCAGAAAACGGTCCCTCGTTGAGTCTGTGGCCCTGCCCCAACCTTGACCCACCCTCTGCGCAGCCTGCCTCCCCAAAGCTCTCCCTCACCCCCTTACCCCATACTTACCTCCGGAGCCCAGCACCACGATCTTTGGTGGACCGGGAACACGTCCGCACTCGTTAAAGCCGACCGCAAACTGAAGAAATGCCGGTAAGCTGCATAATGGCATAAATAGGGTTTTTTCAACTTTGGTGCATATCTCAGGCATTTTTGGAAAATTGTGGCACCAAATTTTCAACATGGGGTTATTGGAACCCCTCCTCATGAATTCAGCCACTGTCATGGCGTTATTCTGTCCCGAAAGGTGATTTCACGGTCATGCGCAGAATCACCTTTCAGGACCAAGTAATGAAACAACAGTGCCAGTGTTCATGAGGTGGGCTCTCAAAAAGCCTATGTTGCAAATTTGGTGGAAAAAATTCAAAAAATGACTGTTTTTTACGAGCATGCATTGCGCAGTTGCTACACACACTCGTAACTTCATGAATTTGCAATATTTTTACTCCAGATTTTCAATATTGGCATTTTCTGCACCTCCTTATGAACAGTACAGCTGTCATTTTTCACATCCTGGCCGAAATGTGTTTTCACACTTCCAGCGCAGAATAGCACGTATGCTGTGGGAAATCAGTGTTCAGGACACGTTAAGAAAATCACAGTGACACTGTTCATGAGCAGAGGTCCTAAAATGCCTTTGTTGAAAATGTTGTGATGAAAATCAATAAAATGACTCTGTTACAAGGGTGCGTTGTGCAGTTTCCATGCACCCTTGTAACTTCGCAAATTTGTCATATTTTCATGCCAGATTTTCAACACTGCCATTTTTTCACACCTCCTTATGAAGAGTACAGCTGTCATTTTTCACATCCTGGCTGAAATGTGTTTTCACGCTCCCGACGCAGAATAGCATGGTCGCTTTGGGAAATCAGTGTTTGGGACAGATTAAGATCGAGCAAGTGAAAGAGTGGGAGTGAGTGAGTGAACTCAACTGAGCTCTGTTGGGACTGCTGCAGATTGCTTTGTGGGCAGAAAAAGGTGTCAATGCAGGCAGGAGCCCAGTACAAAAGGACAGCCTGCAGCCCCAGGAGAAACAGAATGAGCAAGTGAGGCGGGGGAGTGAGCGAGCTCAACGGAGCTCTGTCGGGACTGTTGCGGATTTCTTAGTGGGCAGAAAAAGGTGTCAATGCAGGCAGGGGCCCAGTACAAAAGGGCATCATGCAGCAGCAGGAGAAACAGAATAAGCAAGTGAGAGAGGAGGAGTGAGCAAGCTCAACGGAGCTCAATCGGGACTGCTGCGGATTTCTTTGTGGGCAGAAAAAGGCACTAATGTAGGCAGGAGCCCAGTACAAAAGGGCAGCCTGCAGTGCCGGGAGAAACAAAATGAGCGAGTGGGAGAGGGGGAGGGAGTGAGTGAGCTCAACTGAGCTCTTTTGGGACTGCTGCAGATTTCTTTGTGGGCAGAAAACAGCGCCAACAGAGGCAGAAGCGTAGTACAAAAGGGCAGCCTGCAGCACCAGGAGAAACAGAATGAGTGCGTGAGAGAGGAGGAGATAACCTCAATAGAGCTCTGTCGGGACAGCTGTGAATTTCTTTTTGGTCAGAAACAGGCACCAACGCAGGCAGGAGCCCAGTACAAAAAGGCAGCCAGCCTGCAGTGCTGGGAGAAACAGAATGAGCGAGTAAGAGAGGGAGAGTGAGCGAGCTTAATGGAGCTGTGTCAGGACTGCTGCAGATTTCTTTGTGAGCAGAAAAAGATGTCAACGCAAGCAGGATCCCAGTACAAAAGGGTAGCCTGCAGCTCCAGGAGAAACAGAATGAGCGAGTGAGAGAGGGGGTGTGAGCGAGCTCAATGTAGCTCTGTCGAGACTGCTGCAGATTTCTTTGTGGGCAGAAAAAGGCGCCATTGCAAGCAGGAGTCCAGTACAAAAGGGCAGCCCGCAGCATAGGAAGAAATAAAATGAGCAAGTGAGAGAGGGGAATGAGCGAGCTCAATGGAGCTCTGCTGGGACTTTAGAGTTGCCCATCCTGCTGCCCATTGTCCTCTGTGGTCCTATATTACAGCAGGGTCTGTAGAGTGGAGACAAAGCAATGATTGGAAACTTTTAGTATTTCTGTAATAATGCAGATTTAGTTGTTCTGTTTATTTCTCTAACTGAGCTAAGTACTGAGCTATACTGTTATGATTGCTATAATAACACATATTTATTTGTTCTGTTTATTTCTCTAACTGAGCTGAGTAATACTTGGAGTGCAATAGGATTTCTTACTGGGCTAAGTGAAATTATATGAGAGCTGATAACAAAAAGTATGGTAGCTGAAGGGTGAAAAAACGGACAAGGAGGCTTCAGGATTGCTACAGTAATACAGTATCTAATGGATGAGATTTGAGACTGAATTACCCCGGTCGGCAAGGGGGTAGTAGGGGGAATAGTGTGGGGGGAACAGGAATTTAAGTAAATAGGGGCCTAACAGCTGTAGTCGAGTACAGAACCTGGGAACATACGAACATACGAAATTTGCCAGCAGATAAAGGCCTAGAGGTCTATCAAGTCTGCTCGAATGTGCAGCTAGCACCCCTTATTCTGCAGCTGCCCCTCCCTTCCACCCTTCCCCTTCATTAACCCTCCCCCTTGTCCTGTCCCATCCTCGTTTGAAGCAGTCCACTGTTCTACTGCATACCACTTCTGCAGGTAACGCATTCCACCAGCCACCACCTCTCTGTAAAAAGTGTCTCCTCATCTCCTCCTGAACCTTCCTCGCTCCAGTCTCATATCATGGGCCCTGGTGGCCCTCCCTCCCTTACTTTGAACAGCCCTCTGTACCTGTCTTGTTTATTCCTTTCATGTATTTAAAGGTTTCAATCATGTCCCCTGTCTCTCTCTCCTCCAGTGAGTACATGTTCACTCCTTCAACCTCCTCTCATATGATAAGTCCCCCAGACCCTTGATCATCTTTGTCGCCCTGCGCTGCACTCCCTCCAGTAACTTAATGTCCCTTTTCAGATACGGACGCCAGAACTGCACGCAGTACTCCAGGTGTGGTCTAACTAATGACCTATACAGTGGCAGAATCACCTCCTCCTCCTTGAGGATATACCCTTGCAACAACCCAGCATTTTGTTGGCCTTGCAGCTGCCTTCCTACACTGTGCCGAGTTGTTCATTGACCCTGTGATGAGCACACCCAGATCCTTCTCCTCCTCTGTCTGGGCTAGCTGCACTCCCCTAGCTGGTAAGTCCTCCTTGGGTTCTTCATCCCAAAATGCATCACCTTGCACTTTTTGGCATTAAAGCCCAGTTGCCAGGTGTCTGACCAGGTTTCAAGCTTTGCCAGATCATCCTGCAACCCTGCCATCCCCTAGGTCATCCACCACCGCGCCAACCTTGGTATCATCAGCAAACAGACTGATCTTGCTCTTGATGTCCCATGATATGTCTGCAATGAATATCCCAAACAACACTGGTCCCAACACCGAGCCCTGTGGGACACCACTGTCACTGCCCTTGGGTGTGAGAGCTCCCACCCACCACCACCCTCTGTTGCCTTCCTGCAGCCAGTTTCCTACCCATCTCACCAGCATTGCACCTGCCCTGTGCCTACTAACTTCCTTCCCAGCCTTCCATGTGGCACTGAGTCGAATGCCTTACTGAAGTCCAGATACAGGACATCCACTGCATGTCCCCCGTCCAGTTGCCTAGTTACCCAGTCATAGAACCCGACCAGGTTGGTTTGGCAGGATCGGCCACATATGAAGCCATGCTGTCTGCTGTCCTGTAGTCCTTTGGCCTCTAAGAGGGCCACCAGCCTCTCCTTCAGGATAGTCTCCATTAGCTTACCCACGATGGATGTGAGGCTCACTGGTCTGTAGTTTCGGTTCATCCTTGGGGCCACTCTTGTGGAGGGCCATGAGCCATCCTCCAGTCCTGAGGTACACACCCCGAATGTAGTGAGGCATTAAATAGGTCTGCCAAGGTCCTGCAAGGACCTCTGCCAGCTCCTTCAGTACCCTGGGGTGGATGCCATCTGGGCCTGGTGCCTTGTCCACCCTCAGTGCCTTCAAACCCTCTCGAACTCTGTCCTCCATGATTTCCCCATCTGTCACCACTTCCCCCCCTTCGTCTGCCATTTCACCCATCTTGGGTGTCACCCCCCTCTTCTCTTTAGTAAATACTGAGCAGAAGTACTCATTTAGTGCTTCCGCCTTATCATACCCTGCTTCCACCCAACCCCCCTCCTTCCTAATCCTTACTATGTGGTCCTTACAGCTCCTTTTCTCCCTGATGTACTTAAAGAAGTCCTTCTCCCCCTTCTTAATGCCTTGTGCCAGCCTGAGTTCCGTAGATGCTTTGGCTCCCCTTACTGCCCTTGTCACCTCCTTCGATTCTGTCAAGTCCTCTCCCCTCCCTGTTTTCTTGTACTTCCTAAAGGCAGCTCTTTCTTCCTTACCTTTCCATGACCTCCTTGCTCAACCAGCTCGGTTTCTTAGCTCTAGCCTTCTTGCTCTGGGCTTTGCAGCAGGTTTTGGTTGCCTCCACTATCCCCAACTTTATGAGCTCCCATCTCTGGTTAGTATCCATACTAGATTGAATTCTGGCCAGATACCCTTTACCACTTCCCCATCCTCCCAAAATCAGCCCTCCTGAAGTCCAGCACTCTTGTGCCAGATTCCACTCCTTCCTTGCCCATATCCAATGTGAGCCATACTGAGTGGTGGTCCTACCCTGACAGCGGTTCCTCCACTGTAAGTTCTCTCACAAAGTCCCATTTGCCAGCACAAGGTCAAGGGTATTCCCCAACCTGGTTGGTTCACTGACCATTTGCAGCAGGAAGCTGTCCTGAAGGCATCCAGCAGTACCTGCTCCCTTCTGTTCCTGGTTGTTGGGGTGCTCCAGTCCACTTCTGGCATGTTGAAGTCCCCACAATCACCACACTACCCTTCTCGCAGGTCCTCCTGATCTGTCCTGCTAGTTCCCTGTCTAACTCCTCCATCTGAGATGGTGGCCTGTACACCACTCCCATTCTAAGACTCCTATTCTTGGAATCCTGGATTTGCACCCAAGTGACTTGTACTGCCCTCCTCCCCTTCCTCCCTTACACACTTCAGTCCTTCCTTCACATATAGTGCCACCCTCCTTTCCCAGTCACCCTGTCCCTACGAATAACCTGTACCCTGGTACAGACAGGTCCCAGTCATTATATTGGGTGGCCCATGTTTCTCGTGATGGCTGCAATGTCCACCTCCCTCTGCCATGAGAACCTGCAACTCTGCAGTTTTCCTCCCAAGGCTCCTAGCATTAGGGTAACCACCTTCCACCCTTTTCCCCTCCTCCCATCCTGCCCTCCTTTCCTAGCATCACCAATAGTACTTGCCATTTGTCCTTTGTCACTGTTATGGGGAGTAAGCTCATATGATTTCCCAACCTGTGGTCCCTGCATATCTCTTCCCCAACTGCCACCCCCCACTCCTAGTAAGAGCCCGTAGCATAAGATGGGGTCCAAAATGGGGCAGGTGCCACATGTCAATAGGGCGGGCATCTTTGGAAGGGTGGTGCGGTGTATAGGGTGTGGGTCCACCGTGATCCTAGACTGGGCCTGGAGAATGAGGGGGGGAGTGTATGATCTGTAGATGACTGGTTAGTTTGAGGGAGGAACTCTGGAGGTTAAGGAGGAGTCTAAGTGGCAGGGCAGATGAGTATGGTAGGCATCGCGTGGGGGATAGGGGATGGCAAAGGGGGATGGAGGAACAACAGCTAGGGAGTGAAACCAACCCCAGTATCAGAGGCACTAACAGAAAATACAGGAGAAGGGAGGGGGTGCCCGAGGCAAGGGGGTGCCTCCTGATGGGGGAGGAAGAGACCACGAGGAGTACCAGGGGAGAAGCAGATGGCTGTGGGTAGGGAGGGACCAGGGGTGGCACAGAGGGGAGCTGAAAGGGGGAAGAGATGTAGGAGGGGTATCGATTAGGAATAGATTTGAACCTCTGCTATGGGAGAGAGAGGGGGGGAGCAGGAACATACTGAAGGGGGAGGACATGAGAGAGACGTCAACAGGTAGGGGAAGAGATAGTGAGGATGAAAGGATAGAAGGGGAGCTAGCAAGGAAGGAGGAGGTGGTGACTGGAGGAGAGAAGGCTACAGGAAGGGGGAAGGATTGGAGGGGCATCACTATTAGGATAGAAGGGAATGGGGTCTCTAAATCGACAACAGCGGGGATAGGAGAGGGATTGGAAATCAGCAGGGGAGGAGGAGAGGTTGACATGGGAAGCCCAGTAGGAAGTAGTCAGGCTGGGAAGGGGTTCAAGGTGAATGGGAGGAATAAGGCAGAGAAAAGAGGTGAGGCAGAAGTAGGGGGTACAGATACAGAAGTCACAGAGTGTGCAGCTGGGGGGGTAAGTGGCAGGGAAGAACAAATACTGGTGTGGTGAAAGGGGCATTAGAAAGGAAAGGGGGTAAGGGATGGGGTACGCGTCCTGGGGTATTCTATACTGAAATGGGTGAGATGAGGCAGAAAGAAGGAAAGACAAAGCCGTATTTGGGTTAAAGCTGTCCCCAGGTTGACTGCAGGAGGGGCAGGGCAGGCAGTGCTCAAGCGTGCAGTGAGGGGGAGGAAGAAACCTCATTTACTGTTGCATGTGGGTACAAATGACTTGGCGGGGGACACTGTGGAAGTAGTGAGGAGGAGGTTCAAGTAGTTGGGCAGGCAGTGTGAGGGGGTAAGCAAGTCAGTGCCATACTTGGAGGTAATGCCAGTACCATGTGCAAGCATGGGGAGGATGGGTAGGCTTGAGGAGTTCAACGAGTGGCTGAGGGATTGGTGTCACACCAAACATTATGGGTTAGTGACTAACTGGGGTAGGGTCTGGGGGGAATAGTGACTTGTGTGTGGGGGACAGGGTACACTGGAGCAGGAAGGGGAGGGCAGTATTAAAGGCAGCATTACTGCTGGCCCACTGGCCCTGAGGATTGAGGCGCTGGATGCCACACCTCGCGCCATGCTGGCGATCCGGGTTCAGACATGAGCCTGGGCCACCAGGGGTCGGCAGGGGAGGGATAGAATTCAGCATCCAGAGGACTCCTCTCCTATCCTGGTGCGGGATCCAGGGACCCACCACTCTGTAGCAGCTCCTGGTGATGACCGGGGGCGCTATTAGAGTGGTGTAGTAAACGGCGCAGAGTGTGGTGGACATTGGCATGCTGTGCCTAAGCGTCATTGCACACCCACGCTCAGCAAAGGGGAGGAAAGTAGAAAATGGGCTACAGTTGGGCAGCATGAGCTTCCGACCCCTGCTGACAGTTCTTAGGCATGGTACTTTCACTTCCAAATACCTAAACAGCACATATAAGCAAGCAACATTCGGCATTGACAAATGCTTGTTTTAGTATTGGGACCACATCTGCCCTTCTCCAATCTACAGGTACTTCACACATACTTAATGAAATATATAAATATATGAGCCAAGGGAGCTAATAATTCATGAGTGATTTCTTTGATTGATCTTGGTCCTAAATCATCTGGCCCAGCTGATTTTGCTGTATCCAATGCTAGAAGTTTATTCAGCATCTCAGGATGTTCAATTGTTCATGGACTATTATCATCCCCTGCTACTTTGTCTGTGACATGTATCACAGCAGAATTCTGGAACACACTGCAGAAATATTTGTTAAATACCTCAGACATTTTAGTCTTGTTGTTGATGTCCTTGCCATCACACTTAGAAGGCCCTGCAGCGGATGACGTGTTGCTTTTTGAATTTATATAGCTATAAAATAGCTTTGGTTGTGATTTGTTTTTGGCCAGCCTGTCCTACAGCATCATTTTAGGTTTCCTTATTTCCTTTTTACATGATCTTACAATATCCTTATACTGTATCTCTTCCTGTTTGCTTCTGTTGGTATTGCTTTCATTATTTTATAAAAAAATCTTTCTTTCTAAATACAAATTTTCTAACTTTGGGTGTTAACCATGATGGCATCTTTCCTCTTTTGTTGTACATTCTCCTTTTAGGAATATAGTTATCTCTCAATTCATGGATTTTACTTTTGAGTATATACCAGGTCTATTCTATATCCCTTCCCACATATTTTAATTTTCCTGTCCCACCTCTGTAAACTGAGTCTTATGCTTTCATAGACACCCTTGTTATAGTCTAGTTTTTCTGTTATATCATTATTGGCAATTTTTTTTATATTTATTTAGTTTTTGTTTACCGGGTAAGTGCACTAGCCAGCAAGTGACTATTTTCAGGCACGACCCAGGAGGTACAATTACAATACAAGTAGAACAGTGCAGGTTATACAGTACATGTACAGGTACATTGATACAAGCATACAATTTTGATAAGAAAGCAGAGGGTACTGGAGAAAGGACAGATTTTGGATTAGGTTTGGGGAAACTGTTGGGGGGGGGATGTGGGCAGGGAAGGGTAAGTGCACAGCTCAAGGTAGTTTAGAGGTGGTGGGGCTGGAAAACAAGGTAAGAGAACTCCGCCAACTGAACTGGCCGTGAATCTCAGGAGAGCGTACGGGGCAGGCAGGAGAGGAAAAGGTAGAGTGGGACAGCAAAAAGGATTACGGCTTTAGCGGCGAGAGGCAAGAGTATGTAACTGGGCTCATGGAACCGATTCCCGGTAAAGAGGTGCATGGGGGGGATGGGAAAGGTACGGGCTGATCAGCGATGGTAGGGGGCTGTGCTGAGAATGGCAACAGTAGGCGTGAGTACGGGTGTTGTGGGGAAAACATGGGACAGAGATCGGACTCACGGGAACCTTGAGTCGGGATGAGTGGCAGGAGACAGTTGCCCGGCTGGCGGGTGCCCAACTGGGCAGGGGTTGGCAAACTGGATGAGCGAGGGGCTCAAGAAATAAACGGGTTTATTCACGGGTGAGGTGACCCACGGGGGGGGGTAGAAAACCGGCGAAGAGGAAAGGAACAGGGTAGCGCGGGAAAGATACGGCTTTAGCGGTGAAATGCTGTAGTCGGCGTCCGGGCTTATGGAACTGTAAGCCGGCAGAGCAAGAAGGGGGACTCGGTCACTGAGGGGAGTATTACGGCAACATATGGCTTTAGCGAGAAAAGATGTGGTAGTGACCCCAGAGTTGCGGAACTGAAAGCCGGCAAGGAATACTAGGGGTTGTTGGTGTGCGGGGGGGAGGGAAGAAGATGAGGAGAGACCAGTACCAGTTTACAATAAGTAAATCAAAAGATTAGTGCAAAACAGTAGGATGGGAAAGCAGGTACCACAATCGTAAGGTATTGGCAATTTTATACACAACATCTGTAACAATAAGGTGACTGGAGACATTTGTAATACACATAACACAGTAAGTAAAAACGTCAATGTCATAACACAAGGTTAAGAAAGGTAAAGTGACTTGGCATATATAAGACAGTAGAGCCATATAAGTTTCTTTGTAAACATAATATAAAGTGCAAGCAGTCCAAAATAACCAGTTTGCAAGGCATCAAATAGGGGGAAGGTAGATGAATGGACATATACAGGGGAAAGGGAGGTGGGCTTAGATAGGGGGAGGGGGAGGTCCATGAGGAAGGATTTAGGTAGGATCAAAACAGGCACATTGGTCCATAGAAGTAAGGTGATTCCGTAGTCTTCGCTTGAAAGCAAGGTGTGAGGAAGCTCGTCTTAGGTCAATAGGTAGTGAGTTCCACGCTTGGGGGGCAGCATGCCCAAATGCACCAGAGCCCTTGGAAGTGTGGCAGAGGGGAACTTTTAGGAAAGCCTTTTCAGACGATCTCAGCTCACGCGAAGGGATAGTAGGCTGGAGCAGTTCAGATAGTGTAGCAGGTCTAGTCACTCTGATTATGGAGTCTGAGAGGCAGCAGAGGTAGTACTGTCTGGTGGAGGAGGGGGAAAGCCAGCCTAGGTCTTTATAAAGTTGGCAGTGATGTTTAAGGCGGGGGGCCTTTGATGCATATCGGCAAACATTACTGTAGGTGGTATCCCACTTTTGTAGTGCAGTTTTATTTGCCATGGTTAGGATGGGGGCGCAGTAGGACAGAGTTGGCAGGAGGATTCCCCTGGCAATGGCCAGCTTGGCAGTGGGTGTGAGCATGTAGTTAGTCCTGTAGGCAGCCCCCAGTTTGCAATTAACCATTTTGCAGGTTTCTTGGATGTGCTGGTTCAGGTCAAGGGTTTGGTCAAGCAGTATGCCCAGATAGCGGAACGTACTTACAGTCTCGAGAGGGGTTCCATTTAGGTCAAGTATATTCAGGGGAGATGAGCATGATCTAAGTTTATGGGTTGTTCCCAGGAGCATGGCTTTTGTTTTGCTAGCATTAAGTATGAGACGATGAGCGTTTAGCCAGTGTTGAGCCGAGTGGAAGGCAGATGTCAGAGTGGAACTGAGATGGTTAATACAACCTGAACGAGCATAGATAACTAGGTCGTCAGCATAGAGTAGCAAGGCACCAGATGTTATACTGCTGGGAAGATTATTTATGAACAGTGAAAAGAGGAGAGGGCCTAGTATTGAGCCCTGCGGTACTCCAATGTTGATTGTGGCGCTGTCAGAGATAGCAGAGTTGAGTTTGACTGCTTGTGTCCTGTTTGTTAGGTAGCTTCTGAACCAGTTTGTTACAGGGAATGAGAAGCCAAGATTTTTAAGGGTAGTCAGCAGAAGGGGGGTGATCCACAAGGTCAAAAGCCTTGGTGAGGTCGATGAACACAGCCCCAGTTAGACTACCTTTGTCCATGTTTCTAAGAGTATCAGAGGTAAACTTCGCTAACGCTGTTGTGGTACTGTGATGTTTCCTGAAACCATGTTGTGCTTCACAGAGTGAGTTTGAGGAGTCAAGGAATTTGATGGCCTGGGTGGCTGCTATTTTCTCAAGAATTTTGCTGAGAACCGAGAGAATGGCAATGGGTCTGTAGTTCGATATTTCGTTTTTATTCCCTTTTTTGAAAATGGGGATGATTCTAGCGGCCTTCCATATCTCTGAGACTGTGCCTGTGGAGAGGGACAGTGTGAAAATCCTGGCTAATGGATAGGAGAAGAGATGGCCAGCAGCTTTCAGCAGTCGAGGTTCCAGTATATCAGAGCCAGGGCTGATGTTATCAGATATGGCGTTTAGGAGTTTAAGAACTTGTTTTCTAGTCACAGCCTTGAAATAATAAGTTTTTGTTGCTGCTTGTTGAGGGCCACTTGTCGATGCATCGGTTTTCCCTTTGGTAGAGAGTGGCTGAGGGGCAGCAGGTGCAGCATTTAGGGTGGACGTATAGAAAGATAGGTCAGAGAACTGTTGATTGAAGGCGTTAGCTATGGTAAGGGAGTCATTGCAGTGGATACCATGAAGAATAATTTCCGGGCGGGGTGACAGATTGCAGGGTGCCAAGGAAGGTTTTGATGCGACTCCAGAATTTGCGTGGATCTTTTGAGGAGCTGGTTAATAGATTCTGGCAGTATTTGCTTTTTGCAAGCCTGATTTGTTTTTTGTAGACACTTCTATGCTGTTTGTAGAAAAGATGATCCCTGGGTAGGCCAGTAGTCTTGTATTGTTTCCAGAGCTATTTATTTTAAACAGTATAATGGCAACTATCTTTAAAGTTGGTGCAGGTAAGATCTAAACATTCCCACCCCTAGTTGGTTTGTTGATGTGCTGTGGCATGCTGCATTCATTGATAATTTCTAGGAAATCATTTCTGATTTTGGAATTAGCTACTTATAGGGAAATGTCTATGTGCTATTGCAATCTTCCTAGTTGTATCAAGTGCCCATCTGAGTTAAAGTGTACAGTTCTCATTTTAATGTTACTTTAATGTTTTAATGTTAATGTTAACTTACTGTTTTTATGCCAATCCAAAGCTCCAATGTAGACCCCATTTGTGCAAGGCCCGGCATTTTAGCTTCTGCCAGCGCATGCACGTGTGTGTATTTCTATGCTCTGTAACGCGTGATGCTGGGAATGATTATGCTGGCTGTCAACAGTGACTGTGCTCTGTCATACAGAGTGACAGAAAGCGCGAAATATGAGGTTGTTTTCGTGTTGTTGTTGTTTTTTACCATTTTTACTGCTGCTTAATTCAAAGCATTAAAATCTGGTCATAGTTTATTGGTTTTCTTTTTATTATTTACATAGCCACGTCTACAGACATGGTGTATTGCTGTGTGTTTGGCTTCAACAGTGACAGCCGAAAACCAGAGTCACGGTCCTCATCTTTCCACACATTCCCTCGAGATTCAGTGTGTTATGCTGAAAGTGGATTTCAGTCATAAAAGGAGAAAATGTACTTGATGTTAGGAGTCAAAACACTGTAGTGTGCTCTCTACACTTCTCATCAGACAGTTCTGTGAGAGACCTGCAGGTAATGTACAATGTGTAATTGTTTTCCCATATGTGCTTCTGAGTGGTGATTTGAAATAATTTTTTCCAATGTTAGCATTTCTAGATGTTCAAAATATACCTAACCCCACCCCCAGCCACAAACACCCAAAATAATGTTTAGTTTTACTTTGCTGCGTTTCAAAAAATAAGCAGTAGCCGTTATATGCTGCATGTCTTTCACCCCAACATTACAGTTGTCACTGCAGTTCTCACTGCCATTTCCATTTCCATTCAATCCCTTTTCCTTGATGTAAACAGCATCTCCTCGAATGTCCATTTATTAATTCCCATCTCATTTATTGCTGCTAAATTTGTTTTTATTCATTTATTTGTTGTTTCTTTCCGTTAGCGCCATTCATGAGGTGAATAAAGTCTAAGGCTGGACCCGTGTCACTTCATTATCTCTGTGTGCCATGAGCATTTCTACAATATAATTACCCTAATTCTAAAATGTATTCAGTGATTGATGGCTGGAATGAAAGGGACACGTACCATTAATTCACAACCGCGCCATCGCCCCTTCCCCATCAGCTGACCTGTCACCTGAAATATAATCAGATGGACTGCTGAGATGTACAGTTGTACAGTAGTAAATGTTTCTCTTTCTCTAAGTCAGCAATAGTTGAGCTAACGTGTTTGCTCTGTTGCCAATAGTTATTTCCCCTTTTAGTAACAGGTACACCAAAATTCATCTGTACTTTCTGGCCACATTCATAACCTTTTTTAAAAGTGTCATGCAGGAAGCCCAACTCTCGTCAGTCCCCTCTGCGATGTCAACTTGCCACATGACTGAGCACTGCCGTGACCTGCTGGTCACCCAGTTTGTATTGTTCCCCTCTGCCTGAGTTATGATAGTTTGAATTCTGACTTTTGTTGCTGGCCATATTGTAAACCTCCTTTCATGTGGTGGTGGCAGCTCGAACTATGCACCCCAGTATCACCATTGCTATCCCCACAGTTTTATGACATTGGTCATTTTTCTAAAATCAGATCTAATTACCCACTAATTCATTACATATTTTATCCCCTAAGCACTAATAGGCACAAGTTTTGTGCCAAAAGTGTGTAACCTGCCCGCGCAGTTCCACACCTGTGGACAGGTGGCACTGGTCGTTATTCACTAATGGCTGCCATCTGTCCACAGTCCTGCACCCCCAGCACGCAGGTCTGTGGAGGGCAGATGTGGGTGGAATTGTGGACACAACCAGGCATCCAATCAGATGCCTGGCATGGGTCCCACAGAGGATCCCTTGTGCAAAATGTGCAGGTCATGGTGCGTGAATAGCCTCTGCAAGCACCCAGGCCCACGCAGCTATGACTCCACGTGATGAGGTCAGAATCCCCCCCCCATCTTGCCCACTCGCAACACTGATGTGCCCCAGCCCTGTAGTTCCACTACAGACCCTCCACCTCCCCCAAACAAGTGTGCCTCTGGGTGGTAGTGCAGAGTGGAGGCCCTACCCCTCACAAAACCATGGCAAACCCAACGCAGTATGGCCAGTGCAGTGCCCACATGCAAGGGACCCCCCTACCCCATCACTGACAACCCCTCTTAGTGGTACCTGGACCGGCCACACATCCCAGACCCCAACCCGGTAGCACAGCACCCACATCAGTGGACAATGGCCAGTGCCCCCCGCCCCACAGCACTGACAATCCCTACCCCTCACTCTGTCCACTTACCCTCCCATCTGTGCCACAGCCCTCGATGGCCTGCGGCACAGCCCTTTGTTCACCTCCTCATCCGCTGGCCATCTGAGTGATGCTGTGAACGCAACCCCTATTTATAGGGATGCTTTCCTATCATCACTCAGACAGCTGGTGGCCAAGGAAGTGTGCGGAGGGATGTGTCACTGGCCACTGGGGGCCACAGCTCTGATGGGAGGGTAAGTGGACAGAGGTAGGGTCAGGGATTGTCAGTGCCATTGGGGGATATGTACAGCAAGGGGATGGGATGGGCATGTGTGGGGAGGGAGGGCACTTGGCACTACAGGGTTGGGGCTGGCCTGTAAGGTGGGTGGGTATGGGGTGGCAGTGCTGGTATGGGCCTGGTTCTTCCTTGTCCGGGTGGTCTGTCCGTCAGCTGCCACCACCAGCAGCCTAGTGGACTGGTGTATACTGGGGCTCAGTTGCTTTTTCCTCTGCGATCACTGGGTCATGTACAAGGGGAGCACAAAGTGGGTTATGGCAGGGTCCCAGCTGCTGTAACCTGTTCTGCAGTGCGCCCCACTGTGGAGAGCACTACGCACCTTGGCACATGGTGCGTAGTGATTGCACGACCCAAGCCTGCCCCCTGCATGTTGCTGTATGCACATCTGGAGGAACGGGCATGTAGCTGTCTTTCATCCCAATTTAGAATGCTGCAGGGTGGCCGCAGGACACCGCTCTGCAGCGTTCAGTTGTAGCGATGCCATTGCGCCCAGTTTATGCGGCACATTGGCATCGTGCATAGGGCCCTTGCTGTACATCAGCGTGTTCAACCATCTCATCATAGTGCAATGCTATAATGTGTTGCACTACAAATGAAAGGTTTCTCACTAATTTTTTATTTAATCTCAGCTGCCGCACTTCAGTCCATTACTACAGTTTATCTTTGTCCCTCATTACTTTTGCCCCCCCGTCCGAGTGTTCCCCATATTGCATATCTAAGTGTCATCTTCCTCCCTGTTTATCCTGGCACATTACACTGTCATTGTCACATGGTTTTTCCTTTTTACTTCATGAAAGTCATCTTTTTCAACCCTAGAATAGCTGCTCTTACCTCAATTCTGTCCCTGTTGTTGAGTACGTCAAACACGTAACCCTCCTTGGTGGGGTATAGCACTAGCTGCCTCGTGCCTTCCAATTGCACAGAGCCCCGGATATCACTTTACCTTGCTTTGTTTCTGATTCCTCTATTTTTCCCTCCTGTTGTAATCCCCCTTCCTCCTGTTCTATGCTCCCCCACGCGCTATGGGTTTTGTTTTCGCCATTCATATTACAGACAGCAAACTTGTGCTCAGACATTGGATGACAGTCTAATGGAACTGATGTCCTTCAGTCTGTGCCACATGCTGTTTCTTGTTACAGACTCTAAGGTGTGTGTGTATAATATAGTGTATAGTAGACTATTCTTCTATATTGAATTCCATCCCTTAAAAAATGCTTTGGTATCACATTTCAAAGGTCATGGAATGTGACGGTACCGTTATGTGGTACAACTGCATTCTGGAAGCTATAGATACTGCACCAGTCAGTTTCATTCTGAAAGCCAAAAAACTGAAGTGCGCACATTTCACATAGTGCCACACACTGTTAAAAAAAAAAAAAAGTACCTGATGAGCGACGTTGTGTCTAATCAGTGAGTCCTGCCACCTCGTGGTTCTGATTCCCATGGACCTCTCGATCTGTGCTCTCGAGGTCAGAGGGAATCAAAATGACTTTGTTGCAGAACACACTGGTGGTGTATCATTTGCCATCCAGTATTCCCTATATACTATATTGTTTCTTGTCTACCAAAACATTTACTTTTATTTCTTTTCAGTAGCCCTCTAATGCTTCCATATGCCTGTCCCTGTCATTTTTAAATCCCTCCACCTTTCTTGTGCCCATCACATCTTGTGGCAGAGTATTCTATTTGTCATATCATGCCCCCTGATTCTTGTAGTTCTCCTGTAATTCGTGATGTCTTCCCCAGCAGCTTGTTGATGCCCTTAAGGTGTTTGTTGTTATCATGTCCCCCCTCTACCTTGTCTCCTCCATTGAGTTCATATTGAGAACCTTTACTCTCTCCTTATAATTTTTGTGACGTATGCCCCGTACCTTCTTATTCGGCCTGTTCTGTACCTCATCCTCCCTGACAATGTCCTTACGAATGTGTTAACTCCAGTGTTTGACTGCTGTTTCATACAAAAAGCATCACTATCATATGCCTTCTGTTAGCAATACCTCTACCTGTTCATCACAGAATGATGCTTTCCAGCTCTCTAGCATTGGTACTCTGACTAGACATTTGTAGGTCATCACACATATTAACCCCATGTATCTTTATTCATTGGGTGTCGGCTCCCCCTTCCAAATCCTGCAGTTCTCCACATGGTGCTTATGTCCCAGTTGCATACTTTTGCACATCTTTGAATTAAACATCAGTTTCCACGTCAGACCATTGCTCACATTTTCCTATGCCTTTCCTCATTTTCTCCACCCTGTGTGTAGTATACATCCAGTTACAGATTACCTGTTATGTGTGATGATGTAAAATGCATTGCTGAAATACGGGTATGCGACATACACCACTCCACCCTGACGCAGTTACTAACCCACTGTATTACCCTTTGTTCCATGCCCAGGCTACCCATCTTGTTCATCATCCTTCTCTGTTTGATGGTGTAAAAGGCTTGGCTAAAATCCAGGCATGTGCCATGCACTGCCCCTCCATTGTTTACTCCATTTATCACCCAATCCAAAAAATCTATGAAATTTGTTCAACCCGACCTTTGTGCTGTTACTACATGTTGACTTGGATCCTGGACACTGTTTGAGTGTAGGTTTGCCATTATCCTTTCATTCTGCAGTGTATCCATGATCTTACCATAACTACAGTGAGTCTTAATGGCCAGTCGTTCCACACATCCTCCATACTGCCGCATCTGTGCAGAAATATCTCCACTGTGAATGTCCACTCCCCCCCTTTTGTATCTAACTAGCTGTGTTCACTGACAATCAGCCTCCTTAGTGAATACTGGATAGAAGTACTAGTTCAGTATTTCTGCCTTATCTAGATTTTCCTCCTTACAGTCTCCCTCCTCCCATTTGAGCCCTACAGTTCCTCCCCTGGTATTACTTCTTTTACCGATGTTCCTATAGAATGTATTGTCCCCTTTTTCACTGTCTTTGATAATCATGAATCATTGCTTTGTCACCTACAGTACTGAACCTTTCAGTTTTCAACACTGCTCCTGAGCCTGCTGTCACTGAAACACTTGTCTTCATCCTCGGGTGTGTGCCAACTGGTCCCAGTGCCTGCTCCAACATCTGTTTTTTGGACCTAATCCATTACTACATCCACTGTGAATTGACTGTTGTCCAATGCTCTCCATCCTTGGTATCTGTCGCACAAATGTGTTCCAGGATCATGTCCACCCCCCAACCCCAACATTGAATACTGAACAGAAGTATTTATTCTTTTCCCTCCTCCTATCGACCGATCTCAATCCTCAACACCGATTACAAACTTTTTATGGCCATATGGGCTTCACGATTGGAAAGGATTGTACCCAGCTTAATTCACCATGATCAATCTGGTTTTATTAAAAATAGAAACACTACAGATAATATACGCTGGACAATAATACTTGCATAATACATTTGGGACTGGCAGATCCCTGCTGTGTCATTAGCTTGGATGCAGAGAAGACCTTCGACAGGGTGTCCTGGCAATTTTTGTGGGACATCCTGTTGAGGCTCCAATTCCCAGAGTCATTCCTGAAATGGCTGACAAACCTTTATGCTGCTCCTCAGGCATATGTGAGAGTCAATATTGGAATATCCCCCCCATTTATCCTATACCGGGGCACTCGATAATGTTGTCCCCTTCCCCTCTTTTATTTGCACTTTATATGGAGCCATTGGGATGACTCTTAGCACCTCCTCTGAGATAGAAGGCATCCCACTAGGACAACAACAATATAAAGTCAGCATGTTCGCTGACAATGTCCTTTTAACCCTTCTCTCTCTCTCTCTTTCTGGACACATCTATCCCTACGGTTTGGCAGATCCTTCAGAAATACGAAGATTTGGTGGGATTCAAGTTGAACGTTTCAAAATCGGAAGCCCTCCTTTTCAATTTTTCCCCAACTAAAAGCCTTCATGAAATTCTCCCCTTAAGGTGGAGATCCATGAAGATAAAATATTTAGGAACATATATTCCACTGAATCAGGAGGTAATTGAACTGGTTAACTATGAACCACTTACTATTACATTACAAAAAGATCTAGAGAGATGGTCATCTCTACAGCCGTAATTTTTTCAACGGATTGAAACTATTCGTATGAACATCCTCCTCCAGCTTTTATACCTCTTCCAAAACATCCCGTACTTCCCCTCATCCTTTTATTTTAAGTCCTGGGATAAATTACTTTCTAAATTTATCTGGAGCAAACAACATCCGAGGGTTCGCCTCCCCATCCTCCAACTATCCACGGCTCAAGGGGGAGCAAATCTACCTAATCTGAAACTCTATGCTCAGGCAGCCTTCCTTCATACTCTTATTTATTGGCTAACTGATAGTTTCTCGGCTCCTTGGAAATCTCTGGAGTTTATTCTAAACGACATGTATAACATATCTACTCTTCTCTTTTCTTCCATTGACAATACACCCGCTCTGAGGCAATTCATATAGATCACATCTAGTACTATCCAAGTATGGTACAGATTAAGAAATAAACCAGAAATAAAACCAATATATGATTATTGTAAAATAATTTCCAAAGATGACCTTTTCCAACCGTCACATATGGATCCGGCCTTCTTTCAATGGCGCAAATCAGGATTATCACACTTGTTCCAGTTTCTGGATGAGAGGAGGGCTCTATCCTTTGATAAACTCAAAACCCAATATGGACTCGAAGACACATACTTTTTTAGATACCTCCAAGTGAGGAATTATATACTTCACCATTGGACGTTAATCGCTAAGCTCCTTACCCCAACCCCACCCTTATTAATAATTTTCATTGACTCTATTAGAGGGAATCACAGCGGACACCTTATAGGAAACATATATAAGGCATTAAGAGACTTGGGAGACTCAACAAAGTCAATTTTAGATAAATGGAACAAAGATCTCACTTCTGATGTTCAATTTGTAGATTGGATAGCCATGACTCTGCCTGCCATCAGGGTGACCTCCTCCTCCTCTTTTTGGTGGGAGTTTTTTTGGAAAATTCTAATCAGATATTTTCGAGCTCCAGCAATCCTAACTAAGTTCCTCCCGGCAGCATATGGTCATTGCTGGAGATAATGTGGATGTGGCTTAGCTGATTTAGGCGATATATTATGGCACAGCCCCCTCCTTATGCCTTTTTGGTGTAGTCTTCATTTGGAGCTGTCTACCTGTTTAGGGGAGCCAGTAGAATTAACAGGGGAGGTTGTACTGCTCTCGGTATATCCAGATCCCTCTCCCTGGTGGATCAGAACACTGCTGCCCATATTTCTCACAGCAGCCAAGAAGGCCGTCACCAGAAAATAGATGGCTTCACAAACCCTTTCCAGTCAGGATTGGAGATCCATAATGCTGGAAATCTACCAGATGGAAAGCCTTACGGCAACACTGCAAGACAGCATGCAGAAATTTAGACTCAAATGGCAAGGTTGGGTACTTTACTACTCATGGGTAGATCTAGCTTTTGTTCCTTAAATGTATTTACAGCATTTTTACTCAATCTAGGGTCTGGTGTTCTGGGTGAAGTAACCATAACTTTTAATGACTCTAGTGACTCTGTCTGTCAATCCATAAAATGTCTGAATAATTGTACTCTATGATTGCACTGTACACCGTACAATATCTACCTGTTGCATATGTGTGTGTGTAAACTTCTAATAAAAATAAATAAAAAAAAATAAGTATTTATTCTTTATTTTCTGCTTTTTCCAGTTCTCCTTTCTTTCACTACAGACTTACAACCCCACCACCCCACTGGTTGTCTGTTCTATCACTGATTAACCTATATAATGTGTGGACATTGTTTTTTGATGTCTGTACAAATCTTTCAACTTTGTTAAAGCTGCCCATTTCAGCAAAGTCTGGTCTCCCTAAATCAGTGCTCAGATGCAGATGCCCTTGTGGATCTCTTGTGGTCTAAGTTCAGTTATGTTTTGCCATGTTCATGAGTCTGTTGTTTATGTGGTGCAACAAACTGCATGATATTGGTCTGTTTCTGCTTGTTTGTTTGGGCTGAATTATACTTGATTGTGAGTACCTTATCATGAATATTAAAATGTGAAATGTGAACAACACTTGTGTAATACGAAATGTATTTTATTGTTGTTTATGATGCTACACAACATGTTGTTGTATTATGCATGACATGAAGATTATTACTATACATTCATATGTGTACAACTGTTATTAGTATTCATAACTTATTCCTGACATGTGTCACTGCACAAAATGATGCTGTAACAGATGTGACTGACCTGAGACATTAGTGCACTTCCATTCTACCAAAGTGCTACTTCTTGAAAACTCCACAGGCTACTCAAATTTCTCCATTCATCTGAGTACTACGCTCACAGTAAACAACGGTACATGCATTACTGGATTTCCGCAATTTGTATCATTACTCATACTGTATTGTATGCTTCATATGTGTCTTACTTTTTTCACTTAGGCCGAGTTGTTAAACTTGAAGCTTTGTGAAAAGCTCAAGATTGATGCATTCTCCAGTATCCTGCCACATAAAGAAAATACTCAAAGAAAACATAGAATTGCAAGTGAGAAATGGTCAGAAGCTAAGCGATACAAAGAGGTATATTATTCATGCTAATAATTATGGTAAAAATTAAACTGTATGAAATGTCACTCATTAGAACAATTCTCTTCCCTGCAGATCATTGATGACCTGTTATCTTCATATGTGCAACCCCTGCAACATATTTAATCCAATGACATGGATGCTATAGAAAATGATTATTTTGAGTTGGAACAGAGTAGAGAGAGTCCTGTCACACTGTCCCTGATCATCAAAACATACGCCACTGTTGAAACACAAACTGACGATGCCATTGTACTAGAAAGAGGGACACAAACATTGCCAATAACTACCAAGGAACAGGATGCACAGTGGCCGGAATTTGAATTCAGTTTTGAAGGTTCACCACATAAGGTTGCAAAACATCATTGCTACTTTCTATCTTCTACTGATGTCAGTGTAAGCCATAAAGTTCAAAAAGGGAAACAGTGCGATGACATTCAGATGCTACACTCAGACACCTCCTCTCAATCTGGTATGGAGGACTGCACTGATAACTTTGACAACAACAGTGACTACATTCCAGATTCTGATGACAGTGGTGATTCAGACACGGACTCAGAAAATGATGAATCAAACACTGACACGACTGCAGATGCTTCAGATAAATTTATAGTGCACACGTATTTGAACCAGCTGGACAGCTTATTTAGATATTGCAGCAACTGTGGAAGTCCTGTGATCGAGAAAAGTATGTGTTTCCAGGGAACAATGTGCTGTGTAAAGATTTAATGCAAAAAAGGTCATAACATTGATTGGACATCACAGCCAACACTGCACAAAATGCCAGTCAGAAACATCGAATTTACATGTTCAGTTTTATTCAGCGGCAACACATTTGGTCAGGTGCAGTCGCTTATTGAACTTCTGAGGTTGAAATTTAATGAGCCATCAGACATAATCTTATTCAGAAGGTGTATCTGTTCACAGTTATAAATAAGGAATGAACAGTCAGCAAGCTGTTCTTACTGACATGTTGAAATCCACACCGAGCGTTACACTGTGTGGTGATGGGCGCCGTGACTCACCAGAGTTTTCAGCAAAGTACTGTACTTATATGATGATGGAGCAAGACACTGAGGAAAATTGTTGACTTCAGCCTGGTCCAAGTCACTGAAGTGTCCAGTTCAACAAACATAGAGAAAGAGGGTTTTACAAGGTATCTGGACCGCCTTATATATCAAGGTGTACCACTATGAACAGTTGCTACGGATCATCATGTACAGATTAGTTGTCTAATGAACAAAAAATACATGCCTCAACACAACATTAATCACCAGTTTGAAGTGTGGCTCCTTGCTAAGTGGATCAAAAAAGAACTGTTCTTAAGAGCAAAAAAGGACTACAGTGATCTATTGCCCTGGATTTTGTCAATATCCAATCATTTTTGATGGGCATGCTCTACTTGCTAGGAAGATGCTTCCTTACTTCATGAGGTGATTACATCAATCACTCACCATGTGGTTGGTACACATAAGTGGGGAAGCAACAAAAAATTCTACCGATGTTCACATTCTAAACTAACACCAGAACAGAAAGCAAGCAAGACATGTCTAAGACCAAATTCAGATGCTTATTCTGCACTTAATTCCATGATTTTCAACAAGAAATTCAGAAAGGATTTAGAGAAGGTTAGACAATTTTGCCACACCGGAGGACTCAAAATGTTCCATTCATTACTACTGAAATATTGCCCAAAGAGGCAATACTTCTCATATAATGGGATATTGGCAAGACAGCAGCTTGCAGTCATGAGCCATAATGAGAGTGTGGAGAGACCAGAAGCAGTGACATCATCTGGCCAGTTGTGATTTTGTGTTATGTACCCAAAAAGTAAGGAGATGTGGGTGGCGAAGCCTGTGCGATGCAAGAAACAGTACAGTACAATACAGATGATCAAGGCCCATCCATCCCAGGCCCAGGTACATTTTGTAAATCAGCTTGCTCAACGATGTTCGCCTGGATAAATAAAGATTTGATAGATTGATTGAAGGCAATATTGAACTACAGAACTACAGAAGAGAACGTAAACCCCCAGCTCCTATGGCTAAGAAGTCACTGCCACGTAACATCTCACGCACAGAATGCTTTGACTGGGACATTGTAATTGAAATGCATAGGTTAAGATTTAAGAACAGTCCAATGTTGTGAAACCTCATAACCAGTCCTTATCAGACTTGGTCATAAAAGTTTCACCCGGTATTAGAACCAACAGTTACAACCAGAAACCAGTTCACTAAGTCACATAGCGATCTGCTGAATCTGTTAACCTGCTGAATTTTAAGTTGTATGTCTGTGTCATCTTGATATTTTTTACTGAAATTCAGTGTCAAACAGATAACTGAATGTTCATCCATGTGCTGCATTCTATTATCAGCTTTAGGCTGTGTTCTCTGGTGGTGGTATTTTCTCTCATGTTGAAGAGACACACATTATACTTTGTGTGCCCCATTTTGGTAGTGTAAGGTGTCTATCATATCCCCACCTCCCGCCTGTTATTTTCCAATGAGTACATACTCAGGGATCCCAGCTTCTCTTCGTCTGACCTGTCCTGGTGTCCCATGATCATTTTAGTCACCCTCCTCCAGAAATTTCATGTTGTTTTTTTAGTTCTGGGGGCCATTACCTTACATAGAAACATAGACTTTGATAGCAGATAAGGACCACTTGGGCCACCTAGTCTGCCCATTTCCCTACCTAGAGGATAAGCTGCAGATCCTATTTAACCAACAGCCTATTTCTTCCTACCCCCCACAAAAATTGCCTTATGTCTGTCTCATACATTCTTGAATTCTCCCACAGTTTTAGACCCCACAACCTCCTCAGGAAGGCTGTTCCATGCGTCCACCACCCTCTCTGTGAAAACATACTTCCTCACATTGCCCCTGAGCCATCCCCACTCTATCTTCAAATAGTGTCCCCTTGTTCTTGCACATCTCTTTTTCTGAAAGATGCTACCCTCTTGGACTTTGTTGACTCCACTGAGGTACTTAAATGTTTCTATCATGTCCCCCTCTCCCTCCTTTCCTCAAGGGTATACATATTAAGCTCCTTTAGTCTCTCCTCGTATGGCTTCTCTTGCAGACCCTGCACCATTTTAGTTGCCCTCCTCTGAACTGCCTCCATCCTATGTCCTTGTGGAGATGGGGTCTCCAGAACTGGACGCAGTACTCCAGATGGAGTCTCACCAACTGTCTGTACAGAGGGATAACAACTTCCTGTTTTCTGCTGGTGACGCCTCTCCTATACATCCCAGTATCTCCCCAGCCCTCCTACCCCTTCTCACATTGCTTGCCAACCTTAAGGTCATCTGATATGATTTACCCCAAGTCCCTTTCCATTTTTGTTGTTGTTACTACCTCCCCCAATTGTGTAATCTTCCCTGATTTTTGTTTCCCAGGTGCATTACTTTGTACTTCTTTGCATTGAATCCAAGCTGCCATACTTCTGACCATTCCTCCAACCTTGCCAAGTCCTTCTCATCCTTTCCACGCCTCCTTGTGTATCAACCCTGTTGCAGATCTTTTGTCATCTGCAAAGAGGCATACTTTTCCTTCCAGTCCCTCTGCAATGTCACTTATAAAGACATTAAAAAGGACTGGACCCAGTACTGAACCCTGTGGTACCCCACTAGTAACCCCTCTTTCTTCAGAGTGGACTCCATTTACAATTATCTTCTGTGTCCTGTTGTTCAGCCAATGCTTTACCCAGGCTACCACCCTGGGACCCACTCCAAGGCTGGTTAATTTGACCACTAATCTTTTGTGTGGGACTGTGTCAAATGCCTTGCTAAAGTCTAGGTAGGCCATGTCCACAGCCCCTTCCTGGTCTACTACTTTGGTCACCCAGTCAAACAAATCAATTAGATTTGTCTGACATGACCTTCCCTCTGTGAATCCATGCTGCCTTGGGTCCTGTGCCCCACTGACCTCTAGGTACTCAACAATTCTTTACTTCAGAAGTGATTCCATCATTTTCCCTACCACAGAGGTCAAGCTGACAGGTCTGTAGTTTCCTGCCTCTGTCTTGCTCCCACTTTTGTGAAGGGGAATCACATTAGCCTTCTTCCAGTCCTCAGGTGCCACACCATCCTCCCATGATTTGTTATAAAGGGTAGTCAGTGGTGTCACTAGTTCTCTGCTTAATACTGTACTTTTAGAATTCTGGGGTGAATTCCATCTGGCCCCATTGCTTTGTCCACCTTCAGTTTTAGGAGTTCTTTCAGAACCCTTTCTTCAATGAAAGGACTGGAATCGACCCCCCTCTCCACAGTGCTTCTGTTAATTGGATTAGGCACCTCCCCCACTTCCTCTTTTGTGAATACTGAACAGAAGTATTCATTCAGTATCCCTGCTTCTTCACTGTCACTCTCTGCCCACCCACCATCCATTCTGTTCAACCTTACTATCCCTTCCTTTGTCTTTCTACGCTCCCTGATATACCTATAAAAGGTTTTATCCCCCTTCTTAACCGAGTTGGCTATCTTTTCCTCAGTTTGTGCCTTTGCTATTCTGACTACCCTCCCTGCTTTCTTCTGCCTTAACTGGTACAGTTCTCTGTCCTGCTCCTTCTGTGTTTCCTTATACTTCCTAAATGCTATCTTTTTCTCCCTAACCTTCACCACCACTTCTTTTGAGAACCATAGTGGCTTTTTCTTTCATTTGATTTGTTTATTTGCTTCACACAAAGACTTTTGCCTCTGTGATGGCAGTTTTGATATTTCCCATTGTTGCTCCACCTCTCCTTCTAGCCTGTTTGCTAGTGCTTTTCTAAGGCACTCTCCCATCTTGCCAAAGTCAGCCCTCCTGAAGTCCAGAACCCTCACTTTTGTATGGCTTGACTCTGTAGTTGAGTTTATTGTGAACCACACTGTTTGGTGGTCACTTGTTCCCAAATGGCTACCCACTTCTAGATCTGAGATCCTCTCACTGTCCCCATTTGAGAGTATGAGGTCTAAGATTGCTCCCTCACGAGTAGGTTCCAAAACTTCCAACCGAGGCCTTACCAGTAACCTGTGCAATAACACAACAAACTCACTGTGCCTGCTAGTGACACACCTTGGAATGCACCACAGCATCCTGTTGGCCTTTGCCACTGCCCTTTTGCATTATGTGGACTGCTTCACGTTAACAGTAATTGATACTTACAATTGTTATTCTTCCTCTGATTTGGTTAGTGGCATCTTTCCTATGTTGCAATGTGCTCCTCTATCCCATTGATATATTAAACAACACTGGGCCCAAGATTGACCAGTGTCCAACTCCACTAGTGACCTTTTTTGCAGTGGATGCTACTCCTCCTACCACCACCCTTTGTGTCCTGCTCCCAACCATCTTTCTCCACATCTTACCTATCTTTTCACCACCTGTAGCAGCATCTGTTTTTTATCATTCTTCTATGTGGCACTGAATCAAAGGCTTTAGTAACGTCAAGGTAAACAACATATATTGCCTTACCCTTGTCCACTGCCTTTGTGAAACAGTAAAAGAACTCAACCCAATTTGTTTTACATGATCTGTCAGCTGCACACCCATGTTGTTTAGTTTCTTGCACACCATTCTCCTCCATGTATCTCACTAGTCCATCCTTCAGTATATTCTCCATAAGTTTAAAACACTATAGAGATCAGGCAGAATGGCCTTTAGTTGCCTTGTTCCTCCATGGGTCCCCTTTTGTGTAGTGGCACTACAATAGGTGTTCTACATGCCTCTGGCAACACTCCTGAGTTCAGGGAAATAGTAAATAGAATTGTCATTGAGCCTGCAATTTAGTCAGCCACTTCACTGAGCACCCTGGGGTGTACTACATCTGACCCTAGGGATTTATCAAGTTCGATTGCCCTCAGTCCCTCTCTCACCCTTTGCTGTTCCCAGCTATATAAATATCATAAGTATTTTTTTCAACTGGACCATTGAATTGTCAACCTTAAGTTTAGCTGTGTTGTACACTTTTTTGCAGTATACCCATGTTATTACTGCAATAAGCACAAGACATAGTTTTTTGTTAATGGTTTTTGATCAACAACCACAGAGCTGCGTGGACCTCTCCCTATTGCCTTGTATCGCACAAACCACACAGTATGTTGTTGTCTGCCTTCAGTTTTGTTGTGTTGTAAGTTTTTGGCAGTACACTCCTGTTATTACTACAAAAAAGCACAAGACAGAATTTGGTGCTAATGATGTTTGGTCTACAACAACAGCGCTGCATGGACCTCTACCTGTTGCCACGCATCACACAAGGCCCCCAGTATGTTGTTGTATCATCAATTGCATCATACACAGTCATGTCTTAGTAATGACAGATTAAAACTTTTACTTGTATGTAAAAAAAAAACACATACATGTTATATTGAAAAATGTATTTTAATATATGTCAGTACATACTGTTACAAATTCAATCTTATGAAACCATTACATAAAATTCTGTGGTTCTTCATAAGTAACGTATTTGTCTTTTTTCACTATCATTAACAGTAAATAATGCAACTGTTTTACTGTACAAATGTATGTTCAACAGAACTTTGTGATTGCTGTGTCGTGGTGGCATGCTTGTTGAATACCAATCCACCCTTTTAGAAATGTAACTTCAAGATGGTATTCCATCTTCGGTGATATCCATAAAGCCCACATACTAAGGTTCATACTAAGGAAAGCAAGGAACAAAGGAGCTAAATGCTCATGGGTGCTCCTATACAAACAAATTACTAAATTAGTAGTACTTTATTTTTGCATCTGTAAGTAAAAATTAGTCTAATCATTTTTTGAATTCATGTTTTGATTTACTGATAATAACTTCTAATGGCTATGTATTCCAGGGATGTATAACCCCTAATGTGAAGAAAAATGTCCTGTTGTTATAATGGAAATGTTTATCAGACAATTGTAGTGGATGCCCTCTGGTATTATATGTATTGGATTTAAACTCTAACCCTAGTTCGGTCATCAAATATGGGTTACTGATAATGTCGAATAGAAACAATAAATCACCCCTCAATCGGCGTGTCTCTAGTGACATTAAATTGAGGGAATTCAATCTGCTGCTATATGAACTAGTATGTAACCCCTGCAATTGTTTTGTGAATTTTCTGTGCACCTTTTTGAGTTGAATACTATTAGACTTCTTGTACAGGCACCATAACTGAGAAGCATATTCCAAATGGGGTCTTACGTAAGCCCGGTACAAAGGCATCATAATATTAGGATTATGGGATTTAATATTACATTGAATAGACCATAGAACTTTATTTGTTTTACTGATGACCTGATTTATTTGACTTGAGTGATCCAACTTATTTGAAATATTAATACCAATTTCTTTTTCATTGATGGTACTCAATAAGGTGTTTTTTTTCCCAGGACATAATGAAACACCAAGTTGGTAAAAAATTTACTTTTTTGTAGTAGTGCTAATTGGGCACTTCATTGATGGAAAGACTGAGAACTGTCCATGCTCTAGGAGGTGGGTCCAGAAATCTTGGTGCAGCCATATTTAAAAGGGAAAGTCTATGACTAAAAGTCTTGCAACCTAGTGTGGGGATGCCCCTGATTAGTACTTTCAGGACAAAACTTAAATTTTACCCTATTTTGTTTCTGAGTACTTTGTATTTATTTGGTTGATCTAGCTGTTGCTCACACCCAATATCTTATGGCAAGTGCAGCCAGGGGAGCATCCCAGAATCCCCTGTTTTTGGCATCACAGCTAGGGATCAGCTGCAAGAGATCTAACTACTAGTTTAGTAATCAGAGCTATCAATTACTCAGTTTTGCTGGCCGCTGGACCCACTGCCCTACACAAGCTATGCTTAATCTCAGCAGGACAGGGAGACTGGCAGCTGGCAATACAGGGTGATTAAAAACTCAAATAACTACAACTTGTAGTTAGATCTCCCATGGCTGATCCCCAGCTGTGATGTCAGCTGATGGAGATTCTTGGAAACACTCCTGGCACCACTTGCCATAAGACGTCTGGCAGGAGGGATGCAGGATCAACCAGATAAATATAAAGTACTCAGAAACTAAATAATGTAAAACTTTTCACTGGCCCTATGGCATGGAGGGCTAAGGCACCAAGTCTCACCTGCTGCCACCCCCGTGACCAGGGGTTGGGAGCAATCTCATGGCGTTGAGGAGGATCGAGCATCCGGAGGACAGCTCTCGTTCTCTAGTGAGGGGAGACATCAGCCCTGGCATTCACCTGACCATGAGCAGTGGCTGGGGGTACAGGCAACCAGAACCACAGCGTGGGTATCAGAGGAGTGGTGGCCATCGACATCCTCTGCACGGGAGCGTGCATAGGCATGTCTGGACAGCACTGCATGTCCACTTCTCTGAAGGAGAAAAGTGGAAAATGGCAAACGGTGGGCAGGATGACACCGACCCCTCACAGGCTCTGCACCCAGACTACAAGGCCCTCTCCCATAACTGGATCCTGATTGTCAGCAGGTGGGAGCCATTGACCTCTCCATGGGGGGCAAGCCATGGGGGCAGACTAGGATCAAGGTAAGTCCCTGGAATGCCGGGTGATGGGGCTGGGGGGGTGTTGATGGAAGTAGCATCCCGCACCAGCAGGGGGATAAATAGATAACAAAAAAAAAATTAAATAATGTAAAACTTTAAGTTATGCATTAAAAGTGCTAATCGGGGCAGCGCTGCACTGAGGTGTGGGGCTTATCATCTTGGATGTTCCCCTTAAAGAGTAAGTGCTTAGTAAGCATGATCTTAAAGAATGAAGGTTTGGAGCCTTTTGATGCCTCTGCAATCATTTTGTTTGTTTTTATTTGTTTCTTAATTACATTTTTATCATTTTATTTGTATTTTGCCAACTACTAGCAAAAAAAGAATGCAATAGAATTATTGTATTATGATGTCAGAAAAGTTTTACTGGGCGAGGGGGGCTTGGCCAGCAGCTGAACTGAATGGCTGTATGAGGGACTAGCTGCATAATACCTTGCTCATTATCCAAGGATTTCTCCTGATATTCTGCAGTTAGACTGGTCAAAGTCTCAAGGGTGAAAGAAAAAAACAGTACCTTTCAAACGAATCCTGAAGTGGACCTGTGGCTGCCGGCATTGCAGAGATCGGACATCCTGAAAGCTGAGGGACAAAAGGGGCCTGGCTGCACAAGTCGATCCCCACCATGGAGTCACGACAGCCCCCAAAATCAGACTCCAACCTGGAGGAAATCAGAAAGATGTTCAAAGACATTCTTGCCAAAATGGACATAAAAACTCAAAAGAATACTGAAGTTATTGTCCAATTGACACAAAGGGCTGGAGTCACTGAACACCAGCTGGTTGAGCTAGAGGATGGCCACTATGTCACTGAAGCATGTCTCCGAGATCAGGACCACATGGTGTGACTTCACTGGACTTGGGTGGAGAACCTTGAGAATTGCAGCCACCGGAATAACCTCTACTTCACGGGGTTTCCGTAATGTTGCGAGGGGAACGATGCCTTACAATTTTTGCAACATGAGCTACCTTCAGTGCTTGGCTGGCACAGGGGTGAACCCTTAGAGATCAATAGGGCTCACCGCACACTGGCACCCAGACCTGCCCATGGAAGATGCCCCAGAACTATTCTGGCCTGATTTCTCTGTTTTCAGGACAAGGAGGAAATAGCAAGGGCAGCCCGACAGCTAAAGACCTCAGATGGAGGGGACACAAGATTCACGTGTACCCCAATTTCTCTCAAGAGGTCTCAGTCCAAAGGTGGGCCTACACCGGGGCTCAGAAAATGTACATGGAGCAGGGGCTCGAATACTCCCTGCAATACCTGGCCAGCCTCCGGAGCATGATGAATGGTGTCCAAACCTCTTTTGATTCACTGGAGCTGGCTGGATCTTTCCTGCTGACCCAGGGCTCTGGGGCACCAGGAAGCAGCATAAACAATGGGGAGTGGGATGCAGGGGTGAATCAAGGCCTCCCAGATGGATACATCCATGCCCTTGGATAGGCATAGCCTGAACAATGTGACACCCACCTGACTGATACCAGAGGTCTATAATGCTCTTTGCCCACCCTCAAAACAAAGCCAGTAACTTCCCACTACACATCCTCCCCAGCTCCAAGCAACCCCTTGAACTAGTCCGCTCGTACAAGTACCTTGAGATCAGCTTCGACACTGCCCTCTCCTTCCACACCCATACTGAGGCACTTGCCTCTGCTACTAATGTGCGGCTAGGTATCCTCTACCACCATAAAAACTGTCTCCCCCCCCGTTGCCCTCCGACTAGCAGTTACATCCTTGATACTGTCCCTGGTGGACTATGGCCTACCTGTTTACAGTGCGGCTGGACTCGACCGCCCTCAACAAAATCTGCGTTGTCCTGAATAAGGCGTGTAGGCTTATTACGGGGGCCCCAAGGCTCACTCACACATGTCAGCTATATGACTTGGCAAGGCTGCTAAATCTGGATGAGCGACTTCATTACCAAACCAGCCTCATTACGAAAAAAACCCTTCTCGGGCTATCCCCCCTGGGCTGACAGCCTCCATCCGCCAAGCCAAACCCTTGATTAATACCCGAACCTCCTGCAAAATCACCCTTCTGATCCCTGGAACCAGGACAAGCCATGGATAGAGATCTTTCCATTATAGAGCCCCAGCCTGGTTTAACGTGCTCCCACCAGTCATCTCTGACACCACTGCTATCTCCACCTTCAAAACCGCACTGCGCAACCAGCTATTTAATGCACGTGCTTGCACCTGTCTCTAGTCGTGACTTAGTCCACCACATACTGACAATGCTCGCATGAGCGGCACCACTGTAACTAGAATGGTTCCTTCGCTCTACAAATATTTGTAAATATATATGGCTGTCAATTTAATTGGTTGTCATTTTATTACAACTTGAAACTCTGTGATGTAACAATGAGCCTGTAATATAATGTATTTGTCCTCAATGTGATGTAACTACGAGCCTGTAATGTAATGTATTTGTCCTCAATGTGACGAGGTACCTTTGGAAATGAGCCTCTGGCTCAAAAGTTGTAAACTGATGCTCAAATAAATAAAATAAAATAAGCCTGTCGCTGAGACACCATGGATTCCTGCTCTGAAAAGCAAGAGGCTGAACCACAGGCGGACAAAGGGGGAGGGGGCCCACCTTGACAAACCCCCCCTCCGTCTCCACTGCGCCATCTCTGACTCAGAGGCAGCTATTAACAGGCTCACATGGTGGCATCAACAGATTTGCAGTACTGCGGAAACTCCCAGAGGAGATTTCTTCAGCATTTCCCCCACTGCCTCCCCAGTGCTTGGACCCGGTGCCAGGGAAGGCTGGAGTCGGTGCAGCCTGCTCCTGGGCCAAAGAACCCCAGATCACTGAGTCACAAGGCCTGGACTGGGCCAGACTCCGGGACACAGCAGAGCTCCCGGCAGGAGCAAGCCCACCAGCAAGCGGAGGAAATACCCAAGAAGGATGACCGGGCGAGGAACAGATTTACCTATATGTTGTTGTTTCTAGTCCCGCAGGTCTTCCCGGTACCCTACTGTGCATGTGGCATTTTATACTGTAGGGAGCTGCCATGTGGTACCATGGGAAGGGAGGCTTAAAGGGACCACGCTGTTGCAGTTTAGAGCATAACCTCCATGCTCAGGGACAGCAGGGGTCAAAAACTGTCAGGTTGGAGAGTCAAACTTGATCTGAACCAGAACAACCTCAGAATCATACAAGATGGAGAATAAATTACTTTCCTTGACTGTCCAGGGGGTAAACTCACCTATAAAGAGAAAAAAGGTCCTCACTCACCTGAAAAATCTTAGCTCCCCCATATCATTCCTCCTAGAAGCCTAGCTGGCCACAATGGAGGCAAAAAAAACTCCGTCAGGGATGGGTGGGGGAAGACATCCACTGCACGGCCCCCTCTCGCAAAAGAGGGTTGTGAATCCTGCTGCACAAAACCTTGGGGTGGAAGATAGCCAGGCAGGCCAAGGATCAGGAAGGGCTGTGCTTGATGGCTGAAATGGTGACCCCTCAGGGCCCTGTGATTCTGGCTAACATATACACCCCTAACTAAGACTGCCCTCAGTGCTTCGGGGGGGGGGATTTTAACCTTACCCTCAACCACTTAATAGATAGACCCTGAGGGGGTATAGAGTCACACAGACAGGCGGCGAAGGCAATCCAGAAGTTGATGGCTGAACACACACTCGTGGACGCCTGGAGAACCATGCACCCCCACAGTGTGTGATTACATGTGCTTTTTACAAGTACATGGTTCATCCAGCAGGATTAACCTATGGCTAGTATCTGGGTCCAAGTATGCGGAGACCACCGAGATGCAGATGCACCCAATCATCATCTTGGACCATGCCCCCCTGGAGGTGGTGATTAGATGGGGGAAAGGTCCTACAACTGACCATGTGGAAACTAGACACCCTTCTCCTTGAGGATGAACAATCCCTAAAGTGGATAGGGATGAAAGTAGAGGAATTTTGGGGCAATAACAGTAATGGGGAGGTGTTGGACTCCACTCTGTGGGAGGCTTTTAAGGCCACCATCAGGGGCCAGATCTTCACATTTGCAACTGGGAGGAGAAAGCGCAGGGAGGCCGAGCAAAGAACCTTGGAAAAGAAACTGGCAAACTAGAAGTCCAATGCAAAATGGATAGGATGCAGGATCCCCCGTGCCATGCTGGCACAACTCTCCAGCACTAGAGTTGTATTAAGCTCCCCACCTCACGTGACAGGCCAAACTGAACCTGAGGGAGAGGAGAAAGCCAGCAAATTGCTGGCCTACAGGCTGAAGAGCAAACAGATGGCCAGGAACATTCAGGACCTAGAGGACAAGGCAGGAAGAAAATGCTTCTCACAGCAAGGGATAAATACCATAATGGCCAAATTCTATGAGACGCTGTATGCTTCCCCCACCCCCCCGACCTGAGTAAGATCAGCCACTTTCTCAGCCAGCTGCCAATCCCCCAAATTGCCACAGCAGAGACCTGGATGTCCCGATCAAAACCACAGAAATCCAGGAGGCAATCTGGGTTGTGAACCGACACAAGGCCCCGGGCAAGGATGGCCTCCCAGTCAACTTTTACCAGATCAAAGGGGTAAAGGTAGTGGAGCACCTGGGTAGAGTCTGCGGGGACTCACTAGGCAAGGGGATACTGCCACCATCCCTGAGGGAGGCTACCAGCATAGTGGTACCAAAAAAAGATAAGGTCCCATGTCCCTAATCAATGCAGATGCCAAAATCCTGGCAAAGGTACTGGCAGGCCATCTTGAATGACTGTCCTCCCAGATCTTATTCACCCAGCACAGGCTGGGTTCAAGAAGGGCAGGCTTTGGTCAGACCACCACAGAACCCTTATCACCCTAATGCATGAGGCCAAAACCGCCAAAGCCTCCATCGTCACCCTAGCGGTTGACTCCGAGAAGGCCTTTGACTCTGGTGAATGGCCTTTTCTACTGCAGATGTTGTCTAGAATGGGACTAGGCCCCGGGTTTATCACATGGGTTAAACTCCTGTACTCCTTGCCATCAGCGTCGGTCCTTACCAACCGATAGCTATCCACACCCTTTGCTCTTCAAAAAGGGACAAGGTAAGAGTGCCCCCTATCACCCCTCTTGTTTGTTCTAGCTATAGAACCCCTGGACATTGCCATATGGGAATCGAGGGAGATCCCAGGAGAGCAGAATGAGAGCCACACTTTAAAAACCTTCTTATGTGCAGATGACCTACTAATCATGACTGCATACACCCCTCTGGTGGTGCAGAAAGTCCTGGACCAAGTAACCAAATTCTCCCAGGTATCAGGCTTGAGAATCAGTCAAGCCAAAACAGAGATCATGTTCATTGCATAATGAATGTTGAGAACCAATGCTTTTCTTTTGAGAAAGAAATGTTCCAAACACTTGTGATGCATGTCAAAAAGATGTCTTCTTTTATTGAATTAAACTGCCCTGACGTTTCACTTCCCTACTTGAAGCTTTTTCAAAGTGCTCATGGTCTGTAATATAATTTGAAATATAATCTTTTAATTGTCATGTCTCCATCAAAGTATTTTTGTTATTTATTTTTTACATATAATAAAATACATTATTTCCATCATTCGTGTTGTGTCTTAAAATATTCATTCCATGCTGCGTTTCACTTAATTCCTACTATGTTTGCTGAAATGACATATTAAATAATCATGGTATGCTTATTCATACAATGGAGAATGAATTACCACCATTTACATTCACAACATGTAAATACTGTCTTATAAGTCTTGTAACCCCTTCACCCAAGTAAGACTCTATTGTTACCTCTGTAGTCACTGAGTGCAGTTCTCTGTTTTTCTGCCTCAATAAATTTGATTTCTGTAAGTTAAATTCACATCAAATTTCATTAATAACACCACTTTTGTCATTTGTCATTATTTATGGTAATCTTATTAAACACATCTCACTCATTTTATTATTCATTGCACTTCAGTGTTATTTGATTAAAAGCTTCCTGTGTTCCCCCAAAGCAGTTCAAAATTAACTTGCTTTTTGCTATTAAATCTTTTTGCAGTCTTTCTAGCTTACTTGTGAGTTTTCAGACAACCTTATTATTTCCCAGTGTATTCCCCGTTTCCTATGTAGGGTGCTCATTTATTTTCTGTCAATCATTCTGTTAAATACAAAACTTCTTTATATTAGAAAACATTGTATTGTACTCATTGCTTTATCTCACCAAATTATACAGCGCGTTGTCTCACCAAGGTTTGCAGCGTTTAACTGATGCACCTATCCATTGTGCGTGTTGTTATTCTTCAACTACATAATTTGTATTGTTTTGGAATAAAAAGAAATACAATCATTATTTGTCCCTGTGTGTACACACCTTATAGAGCCCTTTAAGGGCCTGAAACAAACTTAACTTACTTGCACGCCACCTGCGTTTCCACAAAATGGACTCTGCTGCTCAGTAGCAACTGCGTGCCTTCTTCCTACTCATAACCTCTCCGCCCTGCTTGTCATGGTCTCGTGAGACTTAGTTTCATGAGATCCCATGCGCTTACATGCATTAGTTGACTGTTACCTTAGCAACCATCAAAGTGCTTTGATGTTATGAAGCTATTTGTCGAGCAGGGCCTAGTGTGAATGTTTCTGGAGTCTTACTGGCTCCCATGTGTATTATCTACTATGGTAGATTCTGTACTCTCTGTCTTTTACCTGTATATTACTTTCCCTCTTATTATTGTTTATGATGATCTCATCTTCCTTAACTGCGCTCTGTTTCTCTCCCTCTGCTGTTAATTTTGACCCTGAGAGCTAGATCCCCTCACTGTTCGATTTGTTGCTGATCTATTCTGTTCATAATAATACTTGCCATATCCTATTTTTGCCTACTTGTTTAAAAAAATAAAATTTTATATTTATGAAAATTTGGAGGTGGGGGAGTTTAAGACAGAAAGGAAAGGGAAGGGAAAAGGGGTGGAGATTTTTCCTTCCTCCCTTTTGGTTGGTGGGTCATAAGCTAGTTGTAATTGGGTGGGAGGAAAAAATATTTAGTGCGTCTATTCCTTGGCACTGGGTCTATTCTATGAGATATCACTTTTATAAACATGCCTGCCAATTAGTTTCTGTGTTCATGCCAGTTTGTCTGTTTAAAACCTTAATGATGAATGTCCATTTCATTTCTGCTCTGTTCATTAGTTGCCGAAAGTCCCCACCTCTATCTGGAAGCTCCGCTATTTCTACTCCCCAGAACCTCAGGACGGCTCCATTGTGGTCTGCTTCTGCAAAATGCAGTGCCACCTGTGATCTGTTATCTCTTCACCTTGTATCCCCTTTATGCTCCTGTATTTGGACCTTCAAGGCTTGAGTCATTTTACCTTACCTTTTGTTTTACCAGGAGAGACACACTAAGTTGAAAGCTTGTTTACAGGTGCAACCTGGGAGCACAAGGAAGTTAAGTGACTTGCTCAGGGTCACACAGTATGCAAGTGAGGGCTATGGGATTCAAACCCAGGTCTCCAGGTTTGCAGCTCAGAGTCTTAAACCACTGTGCTATACTGCCTCCAACATTTGTCCGACATACAAATTGTCACGGGGCATTGTATGATATATATGACCCCTATTGTTGTACATGTTGTTTTATTTTATTGATCTCTCCAGTATGTGGATGCTGGAACTGATTTATTTTACTAGTATGTCCACAAACTGAGCATCTGCCATACGGGACCATCCCAGGCTGTAATGGTCCCTGTAGCAGATGCTCATTCCCTCTTTTTTGGTCCTTGAAACTGAGATTTTACTAACCTGTCCTTCAATGTAGTTACTTTTTTGGCTGCTACTATTGGCATGTTCACCAAAGCTCCAATATTATTGTTGTCTATGTTGACCAAATACCAATGCTTTTTTATTACATTTTTAATTTCACTGAACTTATCATTATACTTTGTGGCAAATACCAGTTTCTCCTGCTGAGGCCCTTTTTTCTTCAGTTTTAGCAAATCTATTCTGTTCAAGGTTTGTGCTTTATGTTCTGCTTTATTTAATGTGCTAGTTTTGTACCCTCTTTTGGAAAATCTTTGCAACATCTGCTTCTTGTGTTTTGAATATTCTTCCTCTGTGCTGCAGTTCCTTCTTAATCTAATTAATTGAGAGTATGAAGTGCTTTCTTTTAACTGTGACGTATGGTAACTTGCTCCATGCAATAACGTGTTTCTATCTGTGTTTTTTCAAAATAGTGTTGTTTGGATATGTGTTCCCATTTTTCTGATTTCTATATCCAGGTACACTATTTTATGTTTGTCATAATGTAGTACTAATGCCAGATTTGGATTTCTTGTGTTCATGTAATTCACAAACTCAATAAACTGTTGTTCCGTTCCTGAACAAATAAATAAAATATGATCAATAAAGCAGTACCATGCCCTAATAGAAGTGTGGAATGGGTTCTGATTTAAATCTAGTATATGCTGTTGTTCAAATGCATACATGAAGCTATTAGCATATGCAGGAGCCATGGCGCTCCCCATAGCTGTTCCTCTAGTTTGCATATAACATTTCTGATCAAATTCAAAATAGTTCTTCATTAACACTAACTCTGCTAGTTTCAATAGTACTGATGTTTTTGGTTTACTTCCAAGAGGTCTAGTATTTAATATTTCTGCTAGAGTTTCCAAACCCTGCATGTGTGGAATTGATGTATAAAGATCCGCTACATCCATGGTTACTAAATACTCTGCCTCATCAAACCCTTCTTGCTGCAATTGCTGTAATTTTTGGATTATATCCTTCATATCCCTTACATATGTTCTTGTTTCCGTTATTAACAGTTGTAAGTGAAAATTAATGTATTGTGATAGTGGTTCCAAAACTGACCCAATAGCTGAAACAATTGGTCTTCCTGGTGGATTCATCTGATCTTTATGTATTTTTGGAATACAATAAAATATTGGTATCCTAGGATGTGTTTTAATCAGTAGGTCTGCCTCCCATTTTTCTGTCCATCCATTTGTTTCAAACTCTTCTATTGTGTTGCATATTTCTTATTTGATTAATGGTGTGGGATCTTATTCTAGTGCTTTGCAGTTGATATTATTTTCCAATAATGTTATATACATATTTCAATATTTTTCTTTGTCCATTATTACAACTCCTCCACCTTTATCAGTTCATTTGACTATTATTGTTTGGTCTTCTGCCAGATAATTCAATGCTGATCTTTGCTCTCTAGTGAGGTTGGAATAATATGGCTATGTGCCCTGTGAAGTGTCATATAATTTCATTATCACTTTCTCAGCTACTGTGCAATAAGTTTCTATCCCATAAGAGCTACCAACTGGTGGATTGTAATTAGATTTTACCTTCATGGTTTGTTTCATTCTCAATTGGTAATCATCTCCTTTATCTATGTTGCCAAACATGCTTTTCAATCTTAATGGCCTGAAGAACCTCTATAAATCTGCCTCCAATTCAAATAAATTTTTAATTTTGGTTGGAGAGAATGATAATCCCAGACTTAGTACTTGAGTCTCAGCTGGTGTCAACTGTCTTTTGCTTAAATTAAATATTGGTTTTAAGTCTAGTATCTGTTGTTATACCCCCTGCCTTGCCCTCTGTTTGCCCTTCCACCTCTGCCTCCCCCCCTCCTCCTGGATGGTGTCCTCCCATAGGTCCTCCACTAAACCCCTGTCCCCGTCCCTACCCCCCAGCCATTCCCTTAAAGGGTATCTACCAGTCTGTTGGGCTGACACAGATGGTTGCTGTGTATCCTGTCTCGGTTCACAAAACTCAGCTTCCTGTGCTCCATGTGCTCTGTTGATTGTGCATCCCTTGCATAGCTTCCTTTAGTATCTGTACTTGTATCGGTATAATTACCTTGTTGATTAAATCTCTTTTTATTGATTTTTATTTGTACTGTACAGTTTAGAGGCGGACCTATGGGAGGACACCATTCAGGAGGAAGGGGAAGCGGCACAGATGGAAGGTCAAACAGAAGGCAAGGCAGGGGGTAAAACAACAGATACCAAACTTAATACCAATATTTAATTTAAGGAAAAGACAGTTGACACCAGCTAAGACTCGCGTACTAATCCTGGGATTATCATTCTCTCCAACAAAAGTTACAATTTTTTTTGAATTGGAGGCAGATTTATAGCAGTTCTTCAGGTCATTAAGATTGAAAAGCATGTTTGGCAACATAAATATAGCAGATGATTACCAAAAGAGAATGAAACAAACCATGATGGTAAAATCTAATTACAATCCAACAGTAGATCTCATGGGACAGAGACTTATTGCACAGTGGTTGAGCAAGAGATAATGAAATTATTTGACACTTCACAGGGCATAAAGCCATATTATTCCAACCTCACTAGAGAACAAAGATCAGTATTGAATAATCTGGCAGAAGACCAAACTATAATAGTCAGACCAGCTGATAAAGGTGGAGGAAATGTAATAATGGACAAGGAAAAATATTGACATGTGTATAACATTATTGAAGAATAATATCAATTACAGAGCACTGGAATCAGATCCCACACCATTAATCAAACAAGAAATATTCAACACAATAGAAGAGTTTGAAACAAATGGATGGATAGAAAAAATGGGAGGCAGACCTACTAATTAAAACACATCCTATGATACCAACATTTTATTCATAGAATCATAGAATTTTCCCGGCAGAAAAAGAACATTTGGCCCATCCAGTCTACTCAAAAGAGATATTCCCCTGCCCTTTTTCTTTACCTCCCACCCCCCTGCCCTCCTCCCCAAGTCCTATATAGATATCCCATGCTGTCTTGAATTTTTCCACTATATCACTTCCACAACCCTTTCTGGCAACCTGTTCCATGGACCCACCACCCTTTGTGAGAAGTAACACCCCTTATGTTCCCCCAAAATGTGCCCTCCCTCCAGCTTGAGTGAATATTGTATTGTATTATATTCCAAAAATACATAAAGATCAGATGAATCCACCAGGAAGACCAATTGTTTCAGCTATTGGGTCAGTTTTGGAACCACTAGCACAATACATTAATTTTCACTTACAACTGTTAATAATGGAAACAAGAACATATGTAAGGGGTATAATGGATATAATCCAAAAAATTACAGCAATTGGAGCAGGATGGGTTAGATGAGGCAGACTATTTAGTAACCATGGATGTAGCGGATCTTTATACATCAATTCCACATGTGCAGGGTTTGGAAACTCTAGCAGAAATATTAAATACCAGACCTCTTGGAAGTAAACCAAAAACATCAGTACTATTGGAACTAGCAGAGTTAATGTTAATGAAGAACTATTTTGAATTTGATCAGAAATGCTTTATGCAAACTAGAGGAACAGCTATGGGGAGCACCATGGCTCCTGCATATGCTAATAGCTTCATGTATGCATTTGAACAACAGCATATACTAGATTTAAATCAGAACCCATTCCACACCTTTATTAGGGCATGGTACCACTTTATCGATGATATTTTATTTATTTGGTTAGGAACAGAACAACAGCTTATTGAGTTCATGAATTACATGAACACAAGAAATCCAAATTTGGCATTAGTAACACATTATGACAAACATAAAATAGTGTTCCTGGATATAGAAATCAGAAAAATGGGAACACATATCCAAACAAAACTATTTGGAAAAAACACAGATAGAAACACTTTATTGCATGGAGTAAGTTACCATACGCCACAGTTAAAAGAAAGTATTCCATACTCTCAATTAATTAGAGTAAGAAGAAACTGCAGCACAGAGGAAGAAGAATATTTAAAACACAAGAAGCAGATGCTACAAAGATTTTCCAATACAGGGTATAAAGCTAGCACATTATATAAAGCAGAACATAAGGCACAAACCTTGAACAGAACAGATTTGCTCAAACTGAAGGAAAAAGGGCCTCAGCAGGAGAAACTGGTATTTGCCACAAAGTATAATGATAAGTTCAGTGAAATTAAAAATGTAATAAAAAAGCATTGGTATTTGGTCAACATAGACAACAATAATACTGGAGCTTTGGTGAACATGCCAATAGTAGCAGCCAAAAAAGTAACTACATTGAAGGACAGGTTAGTAAAATCTCAGTTTCAAGGACCAAAAAAGAGGGAATGAGCATCTGCTACAGGGACCATTACAGCCTGGGATGGTCCCATGTGGCAGATGCTCAGTTTGTGGACATACGAGTAAAATAAATCAGTTCCAGCATCCACATACTGGAGAGATCAATAAAATAAAACAACACATAACATGTACAACAACAGGGGCCATATATATTATACAATACCCCTGTGACAAATCGTATGTGGACAACTGACTGAGCCTTGACCATCTGAATACAGGAGCATAAAGGGGATATAAGGCGGAGAGATGAGAGATCACAGGTGGCGCTATATTTTGCAGAAGCAGGCTACAATGGAGCGGCCCTGAGGTTCTGGGGAGTTGAAATAGTGGAACCTCCAGATAGAGGTGGGGACTTTCAGCAACTAATGGATAGAGCAGAAATGAGATGGATATTCAACTTAAAGGTTTTAAACAGACAAACTGGCATGAACACAGAAACTAATTGGCAGGCATGTTCGTAAAAGTGATATCTCATAGAATAGACTCAGTGCAGAGGAATGGACATGCTAGATATCCCCTCCCCCCCATTACAAATTGCTTATCATCCACCAATCAAAAGGGAGGAAGGAAAAATCTCCACCCCCCTTTTCCCTTCTCTTTCCTTCCTGTCTTCAACCCCCCTGCTTCCAAATTGTTATAAATATTAATTTTTTTTTTAAAACAAGTAGGCAAAAATAGGATATGGCAAGTATTATTATGAACATACTAGATCAGCAACAAATCGAACAGTGAGGGGATCTAGCTCTTAGGGTCAAAATTAACAGCAGAGGGAGAGAAATAGAGTTCAGTTAAAGAAGGTTTCATAGGTTTTCACAAGTGAGTAGACTAAAAAATCCATAATGCTTGCCGTTTAGAATTACTTGAAATGTAGACAGAATTTAGTTAAGTCAGTCATCACTGAATCCAGATTTAATTGAAAGCAGTCCATGCTTGGACTATCCACCACTGAAGCTGGGAGATTATTCCAAATTGGAATGGATCTTATACTGTACCAGTTCTTCCTTCTTAGAGTATGCCACTTATTCATCAATAGTTATTTGTGATGTTTCCGATTACTGACTCTATATTCAGACACCGTTAAACCTAATCCTGTACCAAGGACATAATCCCTTAGTGCACTATAAAGTATTCATGTTCAGAAACTTGAGCCTTTCATCATAAGTCTTTTTTTCCATGCCTGTGATGGCCTGGGTGAATCTTCGCTGGACCCTCTCAATTTTTAAGATATCCTCTTTAATGTAAGGGGACCATACTTGGACACAGTATTCAAGGTGTGGCCTTACCAAGGCAGTATATGATGGTAATATAACCTCCTTTGGTGAAACCTTCATAAACAATAATAAAAGGGAAAGTAATATACAGGTAAAATATATAAATTACAGGATCTACCATGGTAGATTATACACATGGGAGCTGGTAAGACACCAGAAACATTCACAGTAAGCCCCACTCAACAAATAGCTTCATAACATTGAAGCACTTTGACGGTTGCTAAGGTGACAGTCAACTAATGCACGTAAGTGAGTGGGATCTCATGAAACTAAGGCTCATGAGACCATGACGAGTGGGGCAGAGAGGTTATGAGTAGGAAGAAGGCACACAGTTGCTATTGAGCAGCAGAGTCCATTTTGTGGAAATGCAAGAAGCGTGCAAGTAAGTTAACTTTGTTTAAGGCCTTTAAAGGGCTCTATAAGGTGTGTACACACAGGGGCAAATAATGATTGTGTTTCTCTTTATTCCAAAACAGTACAAATGATGTAGTTGAAGAGTAACAACATGCACAATGAATAGGTGCACCAGTTAAATGATGCAAACCTTGGTGAGACAACATGCTGTATAATTTGGTGAGATAAATCAATGAGTACAATACAATATTTTCTACCATAAAAAAGTTTTGTATTTAACAGAATGATTGACAGAAAATAAATGAGCACCCTACATAGGAAATGAGGAATATACTAGAAAATAATAACGTATGTGTAAAACCTCACAAGTAAGCTAGAAAGATTGCAAAAAGATTTAATAGCAAAAAGCAAGTTAATTTTGAACTGCTTTGGAGGAAATACAGGAAGCCTTTAATCAAATAACATTGAAGTACAATTAATAATAAAATGAGTGAGATGTGTTTAATGAGATTAATATAAATAACAAATAACAAAAAGGTGTTGTTAATGAAATTTGATGTGAATTTAAATTATAGAAATAACAAAATTTATTGAGGCAGAAAAACAGAGAACTGCACACAGTGACTACAGAGGTAATAACAGAGTCTTACTTGGGTGAAGGGGTCACAAGACTTATGAGGCAGTATGTAAATTTTGTGAATGTAAATGGTGGTAATTGGTTCTCTATTGTATGAATAAGCATACCATGATTATTTAATATGTCATTTCAGCAACAATAGTAGGAATTAAGTGAAACAAAGCATAGAATGAATAATTTAAGACAACATGAATGATGGTAATAATGTATTTTGTTATATGTAAAAAATAAATAAAAATACTTTGATGGAGCATGACAATTAAAAGATTATATTTCAAATTATATTACATACCACGACCCCTTTGAAAAAGCTTCAAGTGGGGAAGCGAAACATCAGGGTGGTTTAATTCAATAACAGAAGAAATGTTTTTGACAAGAATCACAAGTGTTTGGAACATTTCTTTTTCAAAAGAAAAGCATTGGTTTTCTACATTCATTATGCTGTGAACAGTTGACTCAGCTCCTCGAGAACCTGTGACTACAGGATTTGCATACACGCCATTTCCCTTGAATCCATTGTTTTTTTAAAACAGAGATCATGCCCTTGAACTCTGTCTGTACAGCACAGGCCTTCATGGCTCATGGACTGAAATGGTCCCCAGGAGGGATAAAATACCGGGGCATCATCATCCACCCGAACCCTCTCAAAATGATATTGGCTAACTACCACCACCTTAGAGTCCCTCAGGACAGATATAGATAGGTGGGCAGCTCTGAACCTATCCCTAGTGGGGAAAACAGACTCCATCAAGAAGATGGCAGCTCCAAGGCTGCTATACCTCGTAGCACATTTACCTATGCAGATACCACAGAAATGGTTCATGAAAGTGGATACACTACTGGGCTGGTTTCTGTGGGAAGTCCGCCCCCCCAGATTTAGCAAACACAAACTGAGACAACACTGGAGCAGAGGAGGGTAGGGTCTCCCCTGGTTCCAAGGATACCACATGGCATTTATAGCAGCCCAAAGTAGTGAGATGATTCTCACCGATAGGACAAGCCTCTCCCACCTGGCTACCCCTGGTAGTGACTTTAATTTGCTCCTCTTCACCAGCAACTTTCCTATGTGCTGGTAAACGCATGCAGGCTTCCATGCCTACAATGATGGGGATCTCGGTAAAATATTAGCAGAAGGCCATGACATTGCTTAAGCAGGCTCCGTCCCTGTGGAGGCATATGCCAGTGTGGAGAACAGGGCTGTGATAATAGGAAGGAACCCATACACTGGCAATACTGGGAGGCACAAGGCACCACACAAGTGAAAGATTTGCTCATCCCGGGTACCAACACTATGGAGTCTTTTGGCAAGTTAAAACTCAAATACCACCTCCCAGCTAATAATTTTTGGAGGTTCCTGAAAATAAGGGATGCCATTTCACATGCTCCCAACATGCCAAGCAGCAGAGGGCCCCCCCAGACCTACACCCACTGGGAGCCTGGCTGGCCCTGACAAAAAGCCATGCAAGCAGAATCTATAACTCGATCAGGGATAGCCACCCCAATCCCACCCAGGCAGCCAGGCTACACTGGAGCACAGAAATGCAGCGCCCAATAACAGAACAGCAGTGGACCCACTGCTGGGCAAGAATCCATGCCACATGCAGAGATGGCAGAACCAGGCTAATCATGAACAAGACCCTGCTGCACTGGTATTACATCCCAGCAAAACTTAAACAGCATGGCCTAGCCACTCAAGACATTTGTTGGAGGTATGGACAAGCTGGAGCCCACCTATACCATGTCCTTTGGACCTGTATGGATCTCCAGCCCTTCTGGGATGGGGTGCAGAGTATTTGTAGGGGAGTGCACCCTAAAGTACCTCCAGAGCCCTCCCTGCTGCTTCTGGGATATAAGAGATCAGGCCTCCCCAGGCTCTGTCGGGGGGCCCGGTGGATCACAGTACTGGGGGCAATGGCCAAGAGGCTGATTTTACAGAAATGGTGCACCCCTACCTTCCCCACACTATCCCAGAGTTGCTCTCATCTATCACTCAGGTGGCAGTATTTGAGAGGCTCTCAAGCTTTTTGAGACACACTCTGGGGGCATACAAAGACTGTTGGCAACCCTTCTTGGACTCAAAATTCCGTCATGAAACTAAGACAACCAAGGAGGAGGAAGCAACCCAGAACTAGTCCTGTACCTACACCCCAGAAAGGCCCCCCCATTCTTCTTGTTTATAACTTAGTGGCTGGACCACCCATTACCTACTCTGTACCTGATCTACCTGTATAAAGTAAAGGATATGCCTGTATGTATGTATTTATTTATTGTATATAGCTTTTTTTTAAATGTGTATGGAGTTAAGTAATGTAGGGGTGGGACATACCTTGGAGCTACTTGGGCACAGGTGGCTAGACCCAGAACCTGCAAACCCTGTAAAGAGAGTACAACCACAACAAACCTGACAATATGCCTATGCAAGATTATACAGGAACTAAGAAGATGTCTGTACCATGCTGGGCCACCTGGTACCTTCAGGATCCCCCAAGGGCCTCCAAATGTTGAGGAGGTGTCCGAGTAGTATGTAATAACGTGGTATGCAAATTAATAAAACTCTAACAACAAAGAAAAGTTTCACTGGCAAGCATAGCAGTGTATTTTAATGGGAAACTACAAACCTGTTTTCAGATTTTTATAGAGAAATAACTCTACCACAAAAATAGTATATATTCATAGAAATATGTGACTTGTGATAACCTGTGATTTTTTATTTTAATTTAGCAGGTGACATTTTCTTCATAACCAGATTTTACTCGGGAAGAAGAAAAGAGATGCCAGTTATTGTTTTAAAAATTGCAAAATGATACAGATGGACCACACTAATGCAAACATAAAAGTCAAAATTTGTTGCTGAATGAAGTATGTGTTTCTTTTGAAAAAGATAGAAACATCTATTTAGTATCTCACTGAAATACATTGGGCTCCTAAGTAGCTGGCAGTTTCTGACATCACAATACCAGGATTCCACTGAATTTTTTTTACTAGCAATGTGAAAAGCAAAGGTAAAAACCCACTTGTTTCACTGCACCAACAAATATTTTGTTATAAAAGAATAAAGTAATTACCAACATGTCAAATACAATAAAGAAAATAATCAGTTGTCTATTTATTAGAAGTAAACACTTGCTCCTTAAATGATACAGTACCATTAATGATTTCAAATATTAAAAACGTTACTAAAGCAAAAAGAAAATGGCATTTTACAAGACATGAGTGAAAGGGTACTCTCCAGTGGAACAACACTACATACATCTATCCAGGGGTGTTCTGCATCATCGTTTACCCAGGTATGTGCCTAGAGATCCAGTACTTTACAATTAATTGTAACAGAGGGGAAAAGCTGACAGTGTCCCTTTAAGCAATAAGGCACAACAGGATGTGTGTTATTGTGTAATAACATCATGCCACAGGTGGATGAAGCATGAGACTGCAGGCCGAGTGCATTCAACACCTGAGAAGTGATGTTTTTACACAATAACATATACCCTGGAGTGCCTTATTGCTATTATACATTGTGTTGTTTATTAATAGGAAAACAAATGTATGCATTTTATGTTTGATGTCTGTGTGCGGAGGTATACCATTAGAAAAAAAAGTCCAGAATACTGTCCACCACTAGGTGCGGGTGCAGTCAGAATGATCCTGGCTGCCCAGTTGTTTGTGTTCTCTTTTTCTGTGTGCTGTGATCTTTATGATTTCTCCCCCCCCAATGGTCGCTGGCCCACCCTTTAAAGCGAACTGTGTTTCATGTTTCTTTCTTTATTTCCTTTTTTTTTGGGGGGGGGTTAAAATTATCTGTGTTTCTGTGGTTGGTGAGCCACTTGGCGAGTGTACAGCATGGTTGTAAACTGTGCATGTGCTGGCACGATGACCGTGGCAGGCAGAACATGGAAAAGTTGTTTCTGCAGTCAGTACAGAGAAGTAGGGCAAGAATGGAGGATGTATGACAGTACACAGATAGGGAAATCAGGCTATTGTATTATTAAGTTGAAACTTTGGCTTGTGTCTGGATTACTATGGGATATAGATGTGTGGGTTTGTTTTGAAAAGGAAAGTGGCAAGCGGAAAACTGAAGCCGTTGCCCAGCAGATAGCACGACAGCATGGTGTGTATTTTTCTAAAAGCGAACCATGAAAGTGACAGTTTCAGTTTTGTTTTCGAGGCAAAAAGAAAAAGAAAGAAAAACATAGAATAGGCAACTTTTGGTTGTGACAGGGTCTGACATTAGGTTTATTGGGGAGAACACTGGGGAAGTGTGAGAAGGTCTGCTCCATTCATGGGGAAAATAGCGGGGATAAAGTAGCCATGGCATGATTTCTTAATGTGTTATGTGGTCATCTGGGTGCCTGGACTTCATAGAGTGATGTTATCATGAAATAACATCACTGTTTCAGGCACTCACTGACCAGTCAGAGGGCAGGAAATGTTCTTGCCATTGTATAATTGGACAAACCATGAACTATTGCTTTCATACAGCTTGAAAGGTCTTTCTGTCAGGCATACAGTATGCAGGGAAGGTTTTTTCTTTGTCTTAAACTGTCTGGGTTTCCTCTTCCAGGATGTTACATCTCTAGGTTTTCTTCTAATGTCTTGCTAAAGAATCAGCTCCTTACCAAGCTGGGACTCAGGGGGGTTGTTATTCTAATTATAAGAATCCAACCTGCCAGAGTGCACATTCCAACCATGGAAACACTGGTCCCCACCCAACACAGGAATATGCACTATTGAGCAGTAGGCTTATAAATAGATTATAATAACTGGTCAGCAGTTTCTCTCAATGTACTGACCAAGTTGATATTTTCCATAACAACCAGCTGGTTGTTATGACATTCATGAGCCATGCCAGTCAAACTATGCTGCTGCCTCATTGGCCAACATTCTGTATGTGGGTGGGGCCAAACAGTCTCACAAACTGCTGGAGAAAAATTGCTGGTCTGTTATTATGAAAAATAAAAGATGGGGAAGGTGTTTCATATGAGAATTTATGCATACCCTCGTTGGGATGTGATAAACCGGCTTTCCCTCGGGGTTTATGTAGCATTCCACAACTTGGGTGTGCATTAAATTCTCATATCCAACCCTTCCCCATCCATTATTCTCTATATAAACAGAGAACTCCTGACTTTAAAAGAAATGTGGGTGGGGAGCTGTCATCCTATGTGGTAACTGGATAACTAGGGATGAGTAAAAAGTAAAAAAGCAAAGAATATATGGATGCAGTGCAGCATTCTGCAGTATGACTATCAAAAACAAAAGACTGAGTACAGTATTATTGCCCTTTATATTGCACAATAATCTATTTATCATCTGCTTATAATAAGTACTGTGTTACTGTACACAGAAAGAAAACTTTCCTAGAGGACATCCACTTTGATTTTACATTTCATGTTTTTCCAAGACCTCAAAAGTACTATCTAAGCTCCATCAACCCTATCCTAACCATAATTCTTTGACAGAAAAGCAGCAGTTCTTGGTAGTATGGTGAAATATTGTCCCTATACATTTTTATTCCATTTTACAGGGCAATATAATACAATTATTGTTTTTGTAATTACTGTCACAAGTCATCAAAGATGGCAGCCACTTGCATGCTATAAACATACCTTTTGTTGAGGGTACCTTTTGACAATAAATACTGGATATATATGCTTGGGCCCAGATATTCAGACTGCGCCAGGCTGTGGTGCAAGCCTGGGTGCAGCGCAACTTGGCTGCGCAGGGGCGTTGACTGGGCGATATTCAACGGAGCTGTGCCATGGCACAGCATCATTGAATATTGCACCCTGGCCACCTGCAGTGCACATGGCAAAGTGGGGATGCGCTAGCGCAAGTTCCGTTGCGCTATGCACAACAACTGCGATATTCAAATGTGCACATGCAAAATGGGGTCAAAATGGGCAAGGCAAATGGGCCATTGCATGTTATTATGGCCCCATTTGCATGCAGATGTGCAGATCCCCATGACTTGCACCTGGCGCCCTGGCAGGCAGCAGGCGTCGGGGACCAACGCCCCCTGCACAGCGTGGCAATGTGCCCCACAGCCCGATCGTGGACTTAAGTAAAAATAAATCACGTCCTATATCCCTGGTGGTCCAGTGGACCACTGTCAGCCTGATCGTAGGCATTTATAATAAGAAAATAAAGTCCAATATCCCTGGTGGCCCAGTGGACCACTCACAGTCCGATCACGGTACTACACAGTCCAGATATGTGAATGGATCTATTCACATATCTGGACTATGTAGTACGGTATGGGCTGCATGCCCATTGGCTCACACTGTGGACCAATGGGCGTACAGCCCTACCTATGGTGTCTGTCGGTGGGTGGCAGGCAGGTGGGGTGCTGCCACCCACTGCTGACCGGGGGGGGGAGCGGAGCGGTGGGGCTCATTGGGCGGGTGGGGAGGTGGGTACCACTGGACCACCAGGGATATTGGAATTCATTTTTTTAATACAAATGCTCGTGATCAGGCTGACAGCGATCCACTGGACCACCAGGGATATTGGACTTTTTCTTATTACAAATGCCCGCAATCGAGCTGACAGCGGTCCACTGGACCACCAGGGAGATAGGACATTATTTGTTTAAACTTAAGCCCGCGATCAAGCTGCGAGCAGTCCACTGGACCTCCAGGGAGATAGGACTTTATTTGTTTATACCTAAGCCCGTGATTGGGCTGCGAGCGGTCCACTGGACCACCAAGGAGATAGGACGTTATTATTTTAAACAGATGCCCGCGACAGCACATGGGGGTGCCACCACAGAGGTGCAGCCGGAGCGTGGCAGCTGCGTTGGCGCTTCGCAATACGGTAAGCAGCTCACCCGTGGTGGCCAGCCGTTGTTCCTTTTTTGGCTCACCTGTGTGTGCGGGCGAGGTAGGGGTTGCGATGCACGGACCTCAGCACATCCCGGCTGAATATCGGGATGTATGGAGTATGCATGGGCATTCCCCCCCACCTGCGCTGCATACATTACTGATGCGCTCCGGCACATCGGGATTTGTGCCAGGCACAATCCCCGGTTGAATATCGCACCGGCGGTGCATCAGTGGATTGCGCATGGCACAACCCTTTTGAATATCTGGGTCTTGATGTATTATGATGATGGTACTGTAGAACATGTTTCTGATGGTTAATAGCACCATAACACCAAAATAATTAAAGGAGTAGTCCACCCAAAACTTGCCAAAAATATATGTTGTGCAGAGTGTTTTAATTTGTATGTGTGTGAAGTTCTAGTGTTTCCTTCCCTCTGACTGCTATTAGGAGTTTTTCCTAAATTAGCCTGCTAGCTTTATGACCCCTTGGGATCTTCATCTGAGACAGCTTAATTGTATTCTTTGTTTCCACAGTGCATCTTGTCTCATGTGACAGTGATGTAGCAGAGACCCAACATTCAGCACACACATGCCAAACAAACTAAATATCTTGGAAGCTTTACAAGGTGCACACAAATTAAAAGCAGCAGAGTTCTTCGGGACAGTAAGACCTTTATGATGAAGGTAGTCACTAAGTTGAATTCTATAGATATTAAAATATAGCCATCTCTACTGTTGTGAACTGATTGTAAAGCAATGCTTTCTGCTGGATTTATGGTCTCTGCTACATCACTGTCACATGAAACAAGGTGCATAGTAGGACAAAGGAATACAATTAAGTTGTCTCAGATGGAGATCTCCGGGGGTCATAAAACTACCCTAAAGCTAGCAGGTTAATTTAGGAAAAACTCTTAATAGCAGACAGAGGGAAGGGCACACAACAACTTAACATACAAATCAAAACACTCTGCACAACATGTTTTTTTCACGTTTTTGGTGGACTACTCCTTTAATTGTTTTGTGGTGGACATTGCTAGATTGCATGAACTTTTAAAAACGTCAGCATCATATATCTAAGTTTAGGAATTAATGAAAATTTGGCATAGTGATGGTTTTACCAGAAACATTATTACAAAAAAAAAAAACAAAAAAACACGATGACTAAAAAAATACTGCTGCATTAAAGGAGAACTCCATTAAATGCGGCTGTCTCCAGGTTTTCATCCATATTCACAGCTGGCTGTGAACACCAAGGGGCCCCATTCACAAACTCAAATGGTGATGCTAAGGGGTCAGTGAGAACACAGAACTCCATTGGAGCTATGCTAATGGGGGGGGGGTCCGAAACCATTTTCCAAGCAGTCGTAATAAGTTTGTGAAATTGTAACCTGTTAGAAAAGGTGGTGAGGTCTGCCATATACAAAGACATGGATTATCTTGCAAGCCCAGGGAGTGCAGGGCTGTGACCAGGCAGCAGTCAACAGGATGACTTGAGAGCAGGAAACACAGCAATAGACCTGGAGGTTCATATGGCACAGGGACTAGGGAGGGAAGGTGCAACTGTACTTCCAGGGACCAAACATGGGTAGGAAAGCAAGAGGTAGGTCCACTGGACTACCAGGAAACTGGCCACAGAATCACAGAGTGTGGGGCCCTGGCCCACCTAGACTCAAACAACCAAAGTGTGAGAGTGGGAGGGAAGACAATTCTGGGCCAGATGTCCATGTTCTGTCTATTGTAACTTGATCACAGTAAAACATATCTCCATTCGAATGGTGCAATTCCGTGCTGGGACGTGGTCACAGAAGGCAATCCAGATGGTTAGCAGACATGCAAACCCCATTTACACTCACTAACAGGTGCTGTTTGAATTTGCATTGTGCTTCAGTCGTTGTGGGGACTCCTTCCCCGGTAACATGTTCCAACCATTGTGCAGAGTGCTATTGGCTGGCAGCACAGCAATATGACCAAGATCCATCTGTTTGGTGCAGCCTGTAATAGTGACTGTGACTGGGGTCACCAGTGTTTAACATCACTTTCCTTGTGACTAAAATGAGACAAACACTGCTCCCCAAACTTGTGGGTTACTAGGACCTCAAAACTAAAGCTCTGACTTTGTGAGAATGAAATTAAATATGGAACCATGTAAATAGATTAGGAAGTCAAAGTGAATAGTAGTTCAGTTTTTTTGTTCGATCATTCAGGTCATTACAATTTTACAGGAACAAAAAAAGAAAAGACATCTAAAATACAATAAAATAAGTATTATAATTATCAAACCATAATCAAATATGTGCATCCCTAAGGTGTTCATATAAACTAAGTCATTGAAACATTGATATGATAATCTGATTAGATTTAAATACGGTAATTGTCCAAAGCAAAATTTAAAAATTGCCCTTTGGTACTCCCATCAATTTCTACATGTTCAATTGTTACAATTATTATAATATATCCTTAAATGTCAGGATGTCCCTAGCTAGTATGCAACTTCATAAAGACTTATAAGTTGTCTTGCTTAGTATAACATATTTGGCACTTATTAAATAAAACTTAGTATGCTACAGGAAAATTCTTATGTGAAAGCTCTCACACTTAAAATTCCTACCCTTATCTAATTGTTGAATTTCTAAATTAATCAAACCAGCTGCAATTTGTATAACTTAATAGGACCATTAATTAAGCTTATATTAAATGGCATGGCTTGTCAAAATCCATGTGTGCCATGAATAACTTTATCAATATATATACTTAACAGCAATAGAAAATATGAGAAAAACATGGAGACATCATACAACTAAGAACTTATATAACTATTTAGTAGCTCATGGTCTCTAATAAAAGGACAATTTTGAACCATCTTGTTAAAAACACGTTCAATAAAAATCAAGCTCACTCAAAGTGAGTCTATTACTTCAGCTAGTTCGAATAAAGCAGTGGCATTGTTTAATCAAGAATTTATACATGAGCTTCCTCAACGATGAGTGAGAACCAATGTCTTAATGTATTAATCAGTTAGTATAGATCATCTAATTTTTCTGTCAGCTGAACAAAGCAGAAACATCAAAGGCATCTAAGGTTTTAAAAATCACGGGAGCTCGTAGTAGTATTCAGGACATTAAGTTTTGCAACAAACATAAAAGCGTGTAGTGCCCATAAATCAAACATATTTGTTCTCAAACAATAATAAAACTTTCGTCTTCCAGAAATGTCACCTAAGCCTCATAGACCTGTGATGCGAGGTCTATAAGAGGCATGGGGAGTTCTCAAGTTTAGGCTCCACGTGACCACAACTTTTCAATCTTCAAAAATAAAAAGTGTATCCACCTACCAAATACACATACAACTAATGTTACCTCTCAAAGGAGACAAAAGCATCAATCTGCTTACACCGTTCCAAATATGTCACAGGCCCATTACTCTCCACTATTCACTAAAACAACGTTTTTGTAAAATTAGTCAGGACAAATGGCTGTGAAGAATCCCCAGCTGTTAAAACTTTAAACGATTGTAATATGTAATCAAAGGTGCTGGCTCCATCATGATAGATCAGACTCCGTAGTGCTAATCACTGAAACTGTACCGAAGCATTCAGACCCAGTTATCTTAGTTCATATAAACTGGGTGTTATGTCACTGAATGAAAAGTGAAAAACTATACATCGTAGAGGGAATTACCCCACAAACAACCTCCTCTGTTGCTGAAGCATCATCTCTGTGAAAATTAGCCAAAGGGAAGTCACCACTTGTAGTATACAACCAAATGATATCCCATCTCTTGGGGGGTGGGGGGGGCAAGAATCCAAATCTTCCAAAAAGAATCTCACTCAGTTTCCCAATTTATCTTTGTTCAGTTTTTCCTTTCACTGTTTTTCCTTTCACTGCATTTTTTGTTCTTCAGATGTCAGCAAGACATGCCTCTATCGAAGAGCTCCTGACCTTTTTGCCCACAGTAGTTCATAAAGGAGTCACAAATTAGAAAATTATTTCATTATGGTCAGTATGATCATCGACTCTTAGAGCTTGCCGCAAGCCCAAGCACCAGCATTTAATATTAGGACATTCCTTCATCACCTGGAGATTTCAGTCATCTCACAAGGAAAGGTAGACTTGTTTTGCAGGACCCTCAGCCGTTATCTATGGTCCTGCTATGCCTGCCCACAATTTATCCACCATCAAATCCAGATCAGGGTCTCACTTCACTAGGTTGAATCTGTGGAAGGAAGCACAAAAATCGCTCCACTGAGCATAGTAAATCAAAACCACACTGGCATGGGTAGCATCAAATGAACAGAGATTAAAATGGGGGGTGAAAATGATTACACAGTGAAGTGTATTTATTTTTTATGAACTGCTGCTTTGCTTGATACACACTCACACACACACACACACACACACACACACACATTTAATAAGCTCTAGCTGATGACTGAGATGGTCAGTCTATGAAAGAGAATATAAAACTCAGATATGATGTTGCCCTGCTCTCTAGAGGCTTCCATTACAGTTTTGTAATTCATAATGGGCCACATATTTGAAGGTGGAGGTTTACACCATGCAAGGTCTCCATCCTGACCTATTTAAACAAGCTTGGTTCACAGTGTGAGTGCCCAAAGCTCATTTGAATATATGCTTATGTTAGATCTGAGTTGAGTCTTGATAGTTTCAAAACTTTGTTGGACTCTCTCTATGTAGGTTATTAGATTAAATGCACCAGGGCTTCTCCTGACTGATTGCTAAGACTTTGCCTGGAAGAAAAGGAAAGATAGGTACAACTAGGTCTCCAGAACTCTCCTTGGTTATTTCATCTTTATGATCTATTGGAAAAATATCAACTTCGATACCTTTACAATTTTTATAAAAAAGGTACTACCATTAGCTGGAAATATAAGTGATATATTAAGAATAAAATTAGAAATATTAATCAAACCTTGGATTTAGAATTGATGTCCCTCTCTAGACTTTTTTCCATGGTATGCAGCTAATTAATGATGGTTATAGGTCCTGTGACAACCCACCTCTCTCTTTGGGCTGTAACAGGTTTCAGAGAGGTGTCTGTCTTTGGGTGTTCGCACAGCACTGGACTCCCACTTGCACAGAACTGGGAGGTCAAACCTGCAATTATACATATCAAAGCCTGGTAGTGTGTCTCTTGGGTGATGGATGCTAAACAGAGTTTGCCTCAGCCAGTGGAAACCCTACAATACCTTAGAAATAATTCAACTCACAACCACAACTGCTGAGTAAATAAATAGTTCTTGACTTACTTAACAGAAGGTCAAAGGTTGCATTACAGGATATATATGTTTAACACAAGGGAATAACACTGTTACAGGAAAAGTAAACAAATATTTTTAAATAACAGATGATAAAAGAAAAAGGCTATTACTGAGATGTGCTATTATTATTCTTACCCTTCCCTATCCATCAAGAGAAACTTGACCCTATGCTATCTGCCAGCTCCCAAAGCCATAGCTAGAAGGGTAGGCTCCAATCTTGGCTTCTCGGCTGTAACTTCCACCAGCAACTCCAGGAGCAACAACAACAATCCTTATAACTGTCTTTCAATATCTTATATTCTCTCTCTTGAGGATAGGTGATTCTTGTTCCCCTTTGAATGTACCAACCATTTACCATGTGTGTATTTAATTGTGCCAATCAGATTGAACACCTATCAGTGTCTGATTATATTCATTTTTAACCTTAAGTTTATATTTGAGTGATCCAATCCCTGTAAACTGTGAGTCTGTGTGTATATGTCCGTGCCCATTCTTGGTCACAGTGTCTGAGATTTATTACTCAGCCCTTATCTTGATGCTGGTCGACAGTGGAATCCCAGTGTTTGTGTTTTTTTTCTCCAGACTGCTAAAAAAATACCAACCTAAAATCCAAGCCATTAACTCCTTTCTTCCTTACCATTTCTGTCACATCTCCCACCCCCCATGCGATGAAGGCATGTCCTTTGGGCCATCTCAAGTGACACAGCTGTTCATGCAAATGCTGGTAAGTGCCCAAAGTATCTAGCCATGCTATTAGACCTGTCTAGATAGCCCATCCACATTGGCATTTTGTTTACCACTGTGGTGCTGGATGGTCATGTTGTGTGCCTGCAATACCAAGCTCCAGTGTAATCATTTTCCATTTTTCTCACTTGATCTATGAAGTCAGATCAGGGGATTATGATCTGTGACCACAGTAAATTCTCTCTCATATAGGTAAGGCTGCAGCTTCTGAAGGGCCCACACTATTCCCAAGCACTCCTTCTCGATTATGGCATAGGCCTCCTCTCTGGGCAGAAGCCTCCGACTGAGATACATGACCGGGTGCTCCTCCCCCTGCTGGGTAACCTGGCTCAGCACGGTGCCCAGCCCATGGTCTGAGACGTCTACTTGGGCAATAAATTTTAGACTGTAATTGTGGCTGGCCAATACAGCTGGCCCACGTAAGGCCTTCTTTAGCTCCTGCAAAGTGACCTCATAGCCCTCTGTCCATTGCACCTTATCTGGCTTTCCCTTCTTGGTTAGGTCTGTCAGGGGCTTAGCCAGATCACTATAGTGAGGAACAAACCTCCGTTAGTACCCTGCTGTTGCCAGACATGCCCTTACCTGTTTCTTGGTCGTAGGAGTGGGCCAGGCCAGGATGGCAGTGACCTTGGCAGGCTCCAGGCAGATGCATCCACTACCCACCCGGTGCCCAAGGTAGGACACTTCTGCCATATCTGTCTGGCACTTTTCTGCCTTGACTGTCAGACCTGCATTGTTCAGCCTGTGGAACACGTCCTGTACATTCTTGATGTGTTCCTCCAGGTCTGGCTGTATATGGCTATATCATCCATATACGCCAATGCAAACTCACCTGCCCCAGACAGAATGCGATCCACAAGCTGTTGAAAGGTTGCAGGTGTATTCTTCATTCCAAATGGCATTACCTTGAATTCGTATAAGCCAAATGGAGTGACAAAAGCTGATCTCTCCCTGGCTGCAGGGGTCAGAGCTGCCTGCCAATAGCCCTTTGTTAGGTCTATTAGAGTCAGATACTTGGCTCCCCCAGTCGCTCCAGGGTCTCATCTGTTCTGGGCACGGGATAGGTGTCAGACTCCATGCAGCTATTAAGCCTCTGGTAGTCAACACAGAACGTGTGGTACCGTCCTTCTTGGGGATCAATACCACGGGTGAGGCCCAGGGGCTACTAGATTCCTAGATTATTCCATGTTACAGCATCTCCTGGGGCCCCTCTTTCACAGTCTGCTTAACCTGCTTGGGTACCCTGTAGAGAGACTTTTTCAAGGGCACCTGGGTCCCAGTATCCGCGTGGTGCTTTGTCATTGTGGTGTACCCCGATTTCCCTGTGAACATGTCCTCAGATTCTCTCAGCACACCCCGAATCTCCTGCACCTGGGCTGGTGTCAGCTGTTCAGAGAGGGTAATGCTGTTCATGGAGGATGTGACTCGGGCCTCCCCGAGAAGGTCCACTAGTGGATCCACCTCAGTTTTCTCTTCTGGAGTGCTGCACACAGCAAGGACCAGTTCCTCCCTGTCATAGTAGGGCTTCAGCATGTTAAAATGATACACCTTTCACTGGCATCTCCTGCCCGGTAGCTCTAGCATGTAATTGACATCACTAACCTTTTGGACAATGGAGAATGACCCCTCCCATGCTGCCTGTAGTTTATTCTGTTGGACAGGGATAAGTGCCATCACTCGCTTTCCCACCTTGAATTCTCTGGCTCAGGCCCCGTGGTCATATCAGACTTTCTGCCACTGTTGCGCAGTGGCCAAGTGCTCCTAAGCATGAGCTCCTTAAGGCAGGTCCTGAAGTTCTGGACATACTCCACAACAGACCTCCCTTGGGAGGCATCGTCACCCTCCCATTCATCCTGAATCAAATCTTGGAGCCCCCTCACCCTATGGCCAAACAGGAGCTCGAAAGGTGAGAACCCTATGGACTCCTGAGGGACTTCCCTGTAAGCAGATAGGAGATGAGGCAAATATTTGTCCCAATCCCTCTTATGCTGGTCAGCAAAAGTCCTTAGCATGTTCTTAAGGGTTGAATAAAATTGTTCCACCAGACCATTAGTTTGGGAGTGGTATGGGGAGGTTATGAGCTGCTTTACCCCACACTTCTCCCACAAACTACTCATTAACCCTGAAATGAAATTGGCAGCCTGATCTGTCAGTAACTCCTGGGGAAATCCCACCTGGCTAAATATTCCCAACTGTGCATCAGCCACAAGTTCCACCTCAGAGGATGATAGGGCCACTGCCTCTGGCTACCTTGTGGCATAATTGACTACCACCAGGATATACCACTTGCCAGTTCAACTTGGGGTGTTTAGTGGCCCCACTATGTCAACAGCTACCCTCTTGAAGGGTTCATCAATAATGGACAGGGGCACCAAAGCTGCCTCGGCCTTGCCCCCCCTTTTCCCCACCCTCTGGTTCTGTGGACAAGTCCTACAGTCATTTACCACATCCTTGCCAATACCAGGCCAGAAGAAATTGTTGGTCAGCCACTTTTTCGTGTGCCTCACACCCAAGTGACCTGAAAAAGGGATATCATGGGCAAGGGCCAAAAGCTGTTGGTGGTGAACCTTAGGGACTACCAGCTGTTGAAGCACCGCACCATCTAGCCCTTCCTAAGCACCGCACCATCTAGCCCTTCCTCTGTTGTACATTCTCTGTACAGCAGCCCATTGTCCCAGTAAACTGACTCTTTACCCCCCCAGGACCCTCAGCCCAATTAGCTATTTCCCTCAGTTTTTGCAAGGTAGGATCAGTCTGCTGTGCAGCACTCAGCTCCCCTCATCTGACCCTTCCCAGCACCCCTTCAGAAGGAAGTCATGTGGGCTCCTCCATTTATGACTGGGGTTCAGGACTGCTGCTTCTAGCCAGCCCCTCCCCCGTGCTAGCCACTTCTTCAGCTGCTGAGGGAAGGGCTGGACCACATTGAGTCACCCCCTCTTCACCCTCAGAAGCTTGTCCTTTTGCCTGGCTATGGGTTGCAACACACACTAGAGATTCCCTGTGGTCAAAATCATTCCCCATGATCACATTTACAGAGAGGTCCTGTACGACCCTCACCTCCTTTTCTCCGTGGCCCCCCTCTCAGCTCAGAAAGACTCGAGCCATTGGTATTTGGACTACTGGCCCTGTGACTCTTCAGATCTTGGAGTATTTCCCTGGCAACATCTGCTCCGCTCGGATTAGATCCTGTCTCACCCGGGAAATGTAAGTGCCTGTGTCCCTCAGTCCCTGGGTTACTGTTACATAAACTACAATGGGGTGCATATTCATGTCAGACGAGAATGGCTCTTCAGGCTGCACACACCCCACCAACAGACCAGTGCTATTTTGAGCACCCCCTCCTCCAGTCCTTTGCCCCTTAACCATTTCCTGAGGGCAGTTATATCTCAAGTGCCCCACTTGATTGCAAATATGACATTTCCTGGGTCCTGTCTCTTGGGTCTCTTTAGAACCAGAGGTTTCTGCTTTGGGCTCAGATGCAGGCTGGTTTCCTTTGGGCTGTCCCCCATGGGACCCCTTAGAATCATGTGCTGCCCCCCCACCATAAGACGTACGCAGTGTGTATGGCCTGCTAGCCATGTACGTCAGATCTTGCTGCCACCTCCTTTGAGGAGGTGCATGCCCTGTCTAGGAGCCATACACGCATATCCTCAGGTACAATTTTAAGAAATTGTTCCCTCACAAACAAATCGTTGATTAGTTCCACAGTGTCTACTTTTACCCCATCCACCCACCTGTCAAGGTAAGTACACAATTGAACCTGCAATTCCACATAACTGTTTTCTGGGCTTTTCTTTAACTCCCTAAATTTCCTTCTGTAAGCCTCAGGAGTTAATTTAAAACATTCTAACAACACTGTTTTAACCTTATCATAAACAACATATTCTTCATCACTCATTTTAGTAAATGCCTGCAAAGCCCTCCCTGTAAGTAAGGGTGTGAGATAAGTTGACCACAAAGCCATTGCCAATTGAAATTGCTCACATACTCTCTCAAATGACCTCAAAAATAGATCAAGATCATCTTCCTCTCTTAACTGAGGAAACAATTTAGAATCAATTTTGTCTTCATGAGGAAAACTCACTCAACCATTTTACATTTTGCTGATTCCGCAGGGTCATCATCTCCTTCCCGTGCTGCTGTCTCTGGACTTCATGTTGTCTCTGCATTTCATGCTGTTGTCTCTGGATTTCATGCTGTCATTCTTTTTCTCTTTCCTGACATTCTTTTTCTCTGTCTGCCAGTCTTTTTTCTTCCAGTTCTTTCTCTGCATCCCGTCTTCTTGTCTCTGCTTCAGCTTCTAGTCTCCTTGTCTCAAAGTCCAGCTTCTTTGCCTCCAGCTCCTTGTCTCACAGCAACAGCTGCAGTCGCAGGGCATCAGGCTGGTTTTGGGGATCTGCTACATCAGCTCCTGACACCCCCAAGGACTGTCTGCTTCTGGTCATGTGCCACCAGGGAGGCTATGAGGTCTGCCTTTTTCTTCTGTTTTAGATCTTCAAGCTGAATCCCCTTTTCCTGGCACTTTTCACAAAGCTGTTGCACCGTAAGCGAGTCATACTCCATGGAGCTCACTCTCTCAACCTACTCTACACTGTGCTAACTAGAAATAAATAAAAACAGCTGTACCAGTGTACTCTCTTATATATCCTGTTTTGTAACTGCTAAGGTAAATGTTCCACTGACAAACTCTGTATTTCAGTGTGCTAAAAAGTCCGCAGTCACCCCACCACTGCCAACCAATTTGTGACAGCCCACCTCTCTCTGTGGGCTGTAACAGCTTTCAGAGAAGTGTCTGTCTTTGGATATTCACTGCCACCAGCTGGGTTCACCTAGCAGCAGACTCCCACTTGCACAGAACTGGGAGGTCAAACCTGCAATTGCACAGATCAAAGCCTGATAGTGTGTCTCTTGGGTGATGGATGCTAAACAGAGTTTGCGTCAGCCAGTGGAAACCCTACAATACCTTAGAAATAATTCAACTCACAGCCACAACTGTTGAGTAAATAAATAGCTCTTTACTTATCAAAAGGTCAAAGGTTGCATTACAGGATATATATGTTTAACACAAGAGAATAACACTGTAACAAGAAAAGTAAACAAATATTTTTAAATAACAGATGACAAAAGAAAAAGGCTATTACTGAGATATACTATTATTATTATTCCCTAACCATCAAGAGAAATGTGACCCTATGTTATCTGCCAGCTCCCACGGACATAGCTAGAAGGGCAGGCTCCAATCTTGGCCTCTTGGATTTACCTTCCTCCCGCAACTCCAAGAGCAACAACAACAACCCTTATTACTGTCTTTCAGCATCTTATATTCTCTCTTGAGAATAGGTGATTCTTGTTCCCCTGTTGAATGCACCAACCATTTACCATGTGTGTATTTAACTGTCACAATCAGAATGAACACCTATCAGTGTCCAATTACATTCATTTTTAACCTTAAGTTTATATTTGAGTGATCCAATCCCTTTAAACTGTGAGTCTGCGTGTATATGTCCCCTACCCTTCTTGGTCACTGTGTCTGAAATTTTTTACTCGGCCCTTATCTCGATGCTGGTGGACAGTGGAATCCCAGTGTGTGTGTATTTTTTTCCCAGACTGCTAAAAAAATACCAGCCTAAAATCCAAGCCATTAACTCCCTCCTTCCCATTTCTGTCACAGGTCCCACTTAGATTATATCCTGGACCTTAAAAAAGAGCTATTTTCCTAATGTACAAATCTGAGTTATTTCCAAGCAATATCAAATTTGCTAGATTTGCACATGCCCGTAAGGCCTCACATACTTCATGTTCTTTCCAGGTTAGGGGAATTGAAAATTTGGAACATGTGGGGCCTATTATTCAAAACTTTGTCCATGGGCAAATTTTACACTGCCTGGCAGGCAAATTTAGCCCACAGCCAATAGCATACAATATTCAAAGAAATAGCCTGGGGCAAACACTGCTGAATATAGTGGGCAAACATGGCTGTGAGTGCAGTGCAAACACAGCCCAGCAAAGAAGACAGCTCTAAATATAGTAACTGGGCAGTGCAAACAGCAACAGCAGCCCAGTGCACACAGAAGTGGAGTCAGGCACAGGTGAACTATGTGGCCACTGTGGGTGCTAGCAAAGAAGTGGTTTACAACCACTGCAAACAACAGTGCAGGCCAGATGCTGTAGAACCACACTGAGGTTCAGACAGGTTTGCCCAGTGCAAACACATTTGCCTGGGGCAAAACTTTGCCATATTCAAAATATATATGCAAATGAGCCTACTCAGGCATTCTGAGGATAAACAGCCATATTAGCATGTCATTATGGCCTGATCTGCGTGCATTTCCATGTGTAGATTGCCTGGGCTATTTCAGTGTGCACATAGCACCACCTGCATAGCAGACTGGAATTACAAGTTGGTAGCTGCAGGCTGGGTTTGTACACAGCAGCACAGACTGTTTTACACTAGGGGACAAGCACCGTAGGCACCGGTGGTTGTGCTGCATGCCATAGACATATTGTTGTTTCTGCTACAGTGTGTATCATATGCTACAGTACCATGGGTAGCCAGTATTGTGAGGGACACATCAATGCATACTGTGTGTCAGGTAACATTGAATGCTACTATCCACACATAGACAGGCTCAGCTGGCAGGTATGTTCTGACAGTGGACAGCACTGTCGTACCGTCCTGTGACCCACATACATTGTGCCAATGGTATGGGATTCTCACAGTAACACACACATGACTGGCTGAGTGTGACAGGGTGTATGTACAGGTGTGCGGTATGTGCCCGGGTGGGAGGGGCCAGACACATACCATCATACGGGCCCAATGATGTCAGAGGCATTCCCACCACTGGAACATGTTCACTATGTGGATGACCCCAGCCGCATGGTGGCACCTACTATGTGGTGTATTCTGGGCACCTGTACACCATCCCAACACCTTCCTCCCTCCCTCCCCGAGTGCAGCATATGTGTGCTGGATTGTGTTGGTGTACCCCTATGAGGGGATTGGATGTGTGTGCTGCATGTACTCACTGGCAAGGTGTCCACTGAGTACTAGGCCACCCTTACATGCCTGGCAAGGTTGTTGCTGGTGTCAGATGAAGGCATTGTGGGCATTGCCAGGGTACCATGCTAGGACTCATGGCCAGTACCATCTGTTTGCAGCATATCTCTTCCTTGACATATGGAGTGGCCCAAGGTGACCGTCTGCCCTCTCTGCCTCCTCAGTGACTGCAGTCACCAGGTGCACCATGCTGCTGTTGTTGCATACAGCCTTGTTGCCTGTTGCTGCTGTGTCCACACCCCACTTTCTTGTTTTGTCCAGTGTTAAGACTACCTTTTTCTGGATGTTAACTTGCGCCATACTGTGTGTCGCATTAACATATGTTGCACAGAGCTAAGGCACTGAATATAATGTTGCAATTGTATTCATGTCCCCGCCCCTCACTTTGCACTGTGCATACATTATCTGTTAGCGCTGGTGCTACGCTGTTGTGCTGGCACTATTTAGTCTTTTGAATATTGCGGCCCTCTTAAATGGTAAACCCATTTTAAAATGGTTTCGCCAAGCATAAGATTTTGAATATCTGGCTCCAGATTTTATATGTGTCTGGTACCTCAAACCCTGTAATACTTGGGTTTTTAGCATGCTCTCGGATTTAAGTGAACTACCTGATGATCCATTACTCTTCCTAATGACTGTGAATGATGTTGTGATTGTAAACAAAATTGCTAATTATTTCTGCATTGTGTATTGAATTCAAAAGGGTAAACCCTTTATTTGTTTTTAATCATTTTTATCATTGTATCTATTTTTTATTTTTCATATTAATTTTTTTTCTGTCTTTGTACCATGCTTGATCTGTGCTGAAATGGCATAATGCTGAATAAAGCTGTTGAACCTATAATTTGAATATACCTCTTTAGAGGGCATCAGGCAGGTACAATCAGCAGAAAGAACAACCCCCTGCTGGCCATTTTTATGTGGCTGAGATTAAAAAAAACATTCTGTCATGGAGCAAAAACAGAGCATCCCAAGGTGGTTTGCACTTTTGTACTAAGTAGCCATATACAGACATCCCCATCCAAATGACCCCTTCCCCATGCAATGCCAAAATAGGAAATTATCATCTCATTATCATCCTATTTCAAATGTGAAGAGCAATTCTTTTCTTCTTGGATTGTGTGGAGGCTTGGCACTCTTCCAGCTCAAACCTGTGCATGCGTACCATCTCCCCATCCCCTATCAGGAATTCAGTGACAACCCTATCCTCCTTTTGCAGTTGGTAATGCCTTCAATAGTGAAAATGTAGTTCCCTGATCCAAGTCATGGTACCAGTATAGGTCTTACGGTGTACTACAAATCCCTGCCATCCACCTGTTCCTAGTGCAAATCCAGTCATTAGTGTCAATCTGTGTAATAGTCTTCCCCGACCCCCACATTACGTATGCCTAAAGGAAACCAAAGCACAAGTGTTTTTATGGCAAGCGCCCACTCAGTTTCTGTGAGCATATATTCTTGGTGGTTTCTCTCTATGCCAAAATCCTGGTGTTTGGTTGCACCCCCCAGTGCCCCATGGTTGTATAGTGATACAGGACTTATGTGCATCAGACAGTGCCCATCTGTTGAGGTGAGTGGTGTGTATGTGCTGGCTGCACTCCTGTGACTGGGGTGGGGCAGGTGTACTGGACAGGGTTATTAGCACAGGGAATGGGATGAAGGGGGACTACTGAAAAAATTGACATGGATGGATGGATCGGCACTGGGATAAGCAGAAGGCCATGGATCTATACTGGCACTGAGACCGGGACTGGGGTAGAGAGGCTTCAGTTTCACTATTAAAGGAATTACTGAGTGGTGGTGGGGGTGCCACTGGATGCCAGGGATTCCAGATCAGGAACAGGAGGAATTGGGGGGGGGGTGCTCACACTGTGCATGTTATTAAAAGTAAGATTTTTGAAGCATTAACTACTGTTGGGCAGACAGCCTGTTAGCGCTTCCAAAAATCTTGGAATATGGTAGTGCGCCCTGCATGCATGCCACTTCCAATCATTAGCTTATATGCTTGGTTTGAGCACTCATGAGCTGACAGTTTTGGGCCATGCTAACTATGTCATTGAATATGGCACCTCTGTGTAACCTACTGATAGGCATGCAAGGCACAGTTAGCATGTCCCCAAATCTCTTAGCACTGCATTGACACTTTGAGTATCAGGCCCAGGATCACTTAGCAGGGAATTTAAGTCTTAAAGATCAATGGCAACCCTTTTACGTATTGTTAATAAAAGCCTTAATTCAAGTCCCTGTGTTATGATTAGTGTTTTCTGAAAATGTCATGCTACTGTATTTGGTTTAGTGGTTTTCTTTAATTGAGCATTTGTTAACTTGCTCTGCAGTAATTAGAAACAGGCTGTTTCTGTCCCTCTGAGTGAGTTGCGGAGAGCGAGGACACCTCTCTGCTTGACCCGAAGAGCTGTCAGAGAAGTCTGTAGAGTTAATTGTTTACTCTCGAGGATTTTTAGTAACACCGTTTCTGGTTTGTGTTTAGACTGATTAGCTTAAAATTCATCATTCTTTTATAAAAAATGTTGATCATTTGAGTTTCAGTACTGAACTGAAATGGTACAGTATTAATGTGTCTCTGAGAAATCAGCTTGTCTGTAAAACAGCTGTCAGTTCTTTCTCATCAAAATTACATTTTTTTCTAGCTGTATAACACTGGGTTGTTCATTTAATGGATGTAAAATATATCTACATTTTGTTCATTCATATAAGTAGTTTGTCTTTGATGTAACCTCCATAAATAAGTTCATGCAAGAACAATTTTTTTTTATGTCAGATTGACAATCAGGTGCTTGCCACACTCTGCTGTTTCAGACACATGTACAAATGAACTCACAAATTTCATTTCCTTGATGGTTTCTGTATGAAAATACATCATGTATATGTGTAACTAAAAACACTACATGGCATCGTGATGCCCCCTGTCTTCTGCCCCACAGTTGAGGCAGCTGCACTCTGCTGTCCCCTGCTCCACAAGGCCCCTGTCTCCTGTCCACTTTCAAGGCTGCTGCACCCTGTTGCCCCATCCCCTGGCTGAACAATCAGGAACAAACCACCTTGTATATTTGTCATTGACTTCAGTCTGGTGACGGGCCAGGTGGGCAAGTGTTATTTATAAAGTCTGACCCATCTTACACACTGGTTCACTGCTTGAACAAAGTGCTGGTTCTAAACCATGTGTCACCTTTAGAAAGGGCAGGAGTTTTGGTGATATGGTGACCTCTAGCCACTATGTCACCAGCACACTTACAGAAAATCTGCCAACTTGGCTACCAGCATGTCCTGTCGGTTTCTGCAAATGTGACTTCTGCAGCATGTCTTCAAAAATGCATCAGAGGGACAAAAATAGATACACCCCCTGGAGTTTGACAAGTGGGTCAAAATAAAACATTTTGTAATGTGTAGGAGCTCATTTGTAATATATATTGCTTGGTACCCCTATGGCCTCCAGTATATGGGAAGGACTATTTATATCCTGAAAACATGTATTGAGGAACACAAAAGAGTTATATGTAACAGAAATGCAAACTGTGCCCTAGGAGCACACTTTGTTATAGCTCATAATTCGGATCACTCAAAAACGAAATTTACAGCTTTGGAACATGTACCACCCCAATACGGGGAGGGGGGGTAGGTTGAACCCTCTGCTCAGCAAGGAGAGCAGATGAATAGCCACGCTGAGCACCTTAAGTCCACATGGACTTAATGATGAGACTGTCTTCTTGCCATTCCCAAAATAAAGAAATAGAAATAACAATATTGCTTTGGTTCTGTTTATAGTGCTGTAGATCATTGCTGCATTAATATGCATTGTTGCTTTTCCTTTTGTTTCTTTCCTTAGATTTACCAGAAGATAAATTAGAAGGGATTAGAAATGAAAAATGAAGAAAAGCAAAAGCATCAGGCATTGACCAACTTATCTTCATGGTCTGGATAGTATGAAGTCTTTTTTTCTCTTCTCTACATATGTCCCCTTTTCTGCAGTTGTTATTTCTGTTATTTCTTATGTTTAAATTTAGTGTTTTTCATTGTAAGTTTTCTTGTGAAATGTTGAATTTGAAATTCTGAGCTTCATGTTTACAGGCATTTTTTTCTAGGTAATATGCACATATGCTCTTATTTATAAGGACCGTTATGATTGCTACAGATGAAGTTTGGCAGATTCAGATGCTGCAAGGCTCCCACTGTCTTACGGCTCTTAGTGGTTCTCCCATTTTGAAGAAGTTCCTTCTGAGTACCTCTTTCAGTATGTTTGATGTTTACCTTTATTCTATTATACTCTCTTTTATTTTTACTCTTTGTTGATGTTACCCTTTGTTGCTGTTTGAAATGGAAATCTTTATGCATGTATTACTTAGATATTGCTTATGCATTCTGGGCAATGTTTGAGATTTGACTCAGTTTTTTAAAATGTAAATATTCTGTGCACCTGATCAAAAGTCAGTGGCTCAGTAGGTAGCACACTCGCCTCTGAGGCTGGGAGATCAGAGGGCTGTGGGTTCAGTTCCTACATCTGGCACTTGGGTTAATATCCCAGTACTGACACTGTAGTGCAGCATGAGATGGGTGCTGCACTTCTGAGGTGCCGTCTTTTGGATGAGACGACGTTAAACCGAGGTCCCATCTGCCTGGATTGGTGGTAGTTCAGGTGGATGTTAAAGATCCCATGGCACTTATCGAAAAGAGTAGGGGAATTTCCCCGGTGTCCTGGCCAAATTTCCCTCATTCACTAAAAAAAATACCACCAACAGTTTAATCTGGTTCAAGGTCAGTTGGCATTCATCTGCATCCCCCTTCCCCGGATTGTGCCTGAAAATAGGCAGGATTTGTCTAGTGCACTTACCTGGTCAACAAAAACTAAATAAATAAAAAAAAGCTCGATGTTGCGAACAGGTATTGTTCACCAGATACATTTTCAATGGAGGGTAACATGCAGTCACTTTTGCCTCAAAAAATGTTGTTTGCCATTAGACTATAGAGCAGCTTATGATTTGTTACTCAGAATTTGGAACTGCTTTTTGGCACCCTTCAGTGGATTTGAAAGACATTTGCCCATTTTTGCAATTACAAAATTCTTGTAATGAATTATTGCCACTGTAGGAGTACTTTATGAATCAGTTCCTTACTGGAGACTTTTCATATTTGAGCACTGGACTGATACCATATACCTTACTCATTCTGTAATTTCAGTTGTTAGGAGTGGATTTTTGCATGATTTTTGGATCTCAATAGAAATTCATTTGGGGTTTTATTTAAGCCCTTTTTTCACTTCTGACTTCAGGTACTCTCTCCTTTGTACCTTTGTGCTTTTACTAATTGAAATGTTTGCGCTTGTTGAATTGTTTCTTTAACTATCTGAGATAAACTGTGGTCTGCATACCTGTCTAACATGCCCCTGACAAAGATCTTCTGGTCAAAATGCTAGGGGGTGCTGGTCAGAATTTTCTATATTTCACTAATAAAGTCTTGGATTAGTATGGACTTCAGCATGTTGCTTAATTCCTTTGAGTGCCTCAGTTTACTCTTATGTTCCTCCTCAGGTTAGCTACCTTTGAGGCACTGGCAGTCTGGGTCCTTGACTGTGCTTGTTCTTTTTGTGTTTGTTTTTTCTGAGTGAACTTTTGTGTTTTTGTCCCTTGTAGTCAGAGCCCCTAGTGCTCTGCGGCACTTTGTCTTGATTTTTGCAGCAGTGCTGCTATGATTCTGCAGCAGTATTTTCTGATTTTTGCAGCATGATTTATTCATTTCTGAGGCAAAATGTAGTCCTGCCATTGGCTAAAACATGATGTGATGTCACTGATGACATCACATGTTAAGCATAAGAGGAGGGGCTTCATGATAAACAATATGAGGAAGGGAGCCGGGCACTATGGAAAAACTATATTTGAATGAAAATTCACCAAAATACAATGGATTCTGTGGCATAATACAAATTTTGTGGAAAATTCCGAAACTGCAGAATCACAGAATTCCAAGGACCTTCCTTATAGCTGAGTTGTTAAAGGAACCAGGAAAGTGTGTGTGTGTGTGTGTGTGTGTGTGTGTCTAGTAACACCCCTCCTCCACTGCTTTCAGTTTTATGTGGCTCTGGTGCTGAGTGTGATTTTCTTGCTTAAGGGCACACTATCAATGTTTACAGTGATTTTTTGTAAATTGTAGTCCATTTACCTCTGTTACTAGAACAAGCAAATACACCATTCTAAGTGTCTCAACATGTAACATAACACTATTTTTCACATATTTTTTACCATCACAGTCGAGATGAATGCTTCACCAAACCTAAGCACCACCAGAAGCATCTTGCACTTATGAATGCACGTCTTTATCAATGACATCGTGATTACAAAACTCATACATGAACAAGTTTACATGTTTTGGGGCACGATATGAGGTATGGCTGTCATTTAAAAGAATGTGCAATTCCAAACAAGGAGCTACCCCTCTGGAATGAAAATGAGGAGTGGAACTGCAAAACAAATAACTCTGAAAAACAATTTTGGGGCAACTAGAACAGTTTCTTTGCTTGCTCTGGTAACAGAGGCAAACTGACTACAATTGGCCACAATAAAAAAAAAAAAAAACACTAAATGCTGACAGTGTCCTTTTAAGCACATTTTCTTTTTAATCTTAGTCTACAGGCCTTTTATCAGCAAAGCCAGGCTTGGTTTTCTGAATTTAGCTGGGACCTGTGTTTTGGGGCTCAGTAACAGTGAGGGCTTTTTTGCTGACTGCCCCATCCCACTGCTTTCCTTTCACTTCTACACAGCTCCAGTGTGATTTTATTGTTATGCAAATTTTTGACTGTTTTTCTTGTTGTTTTGTTTTTGCTGTCATCTTGTTCTGGGCTCAGTTCCTTGCATGACTGAGTAGGGTGTTGGCTGACTCCCTCCCTCTCACAACTCACTATGCACATTTTGCCTGTGCGTGTGTAGTATTTTTTATGTGAGATTGCATCCTGCATACACATGGCTATGTGAAAGCATTTTTTGTGCTTTAAAATTGCTACCATTTTTTATTGGATCGGGCTTGACTCACTGAATTGTTCCTGTTCATCTTCTGGTTCCAGGCTCCATTCCTTGTATGAATGAGGAGGATGGCGGCTGACTCCCCTCACTGCAGCTCACCATACATGTCTTGCCTGTGTATACTTAGAATTTTTTTTATTTGTAAGTTTGCATCCTGCTTGTACAGTTCTGTGGACAACCAGGTTTTTCTTTGTGAACTGCTGTAATTTTTTAAGTGAGCCAGGCTTGACTCACTGAGTCATATGTGTGTGTGAATTTGTGTAGTGCCGATGTGAAGCGGAAACATCCAAAACCAAAATGGAACTGTTAGTATTAATAACTAGCAGAACATTTGCAACTGCTGCTCACATTAGACAATGCAGATTACACAGCAAATTAGATTTAGAAACAGTAAATTGCTTAGATGATGCAATAACAACATCACGTTAATAGGAATAGAACATGCAGTTCAGTATTGCAGTAAAGAAGGAGGAGTAAAGTTCTGATAACAGTGCAATGGAACCCATTTTATTGTGCAACCATGACGTGGGTCACTCCTTACACTGACATGCTGCTGGCCAGTGTGTAATGGTGAACCAAAGACACACAACTAAAGCATTGTACCTTGTTTTACTTACTGACAGCTCTACAGCATGTCAGTCATTGATGTGTTATTGACATATTTATGGAATACTGTCTTCTCAGAAGATGGTTTATTGGTGTCATTTAAGTGCTTTTAGATTACTCTAACACCTTTCCTGACTTAGCTAACAAATATAATACATGTGATCCAAATAATTTGTCTTTCATTGCTGCCATGTTTGGCAGATCTGTGTCGCTTGCTGCAGTGTCTTTGAAGTGTTTATGGAATATTAGATTATTGAACAATGGTTTGATGGTGTTGTTTGATTGTAAAAGTATTCTTTATGAAGCCATCTTTGCTGGCCACATTCCAACACCGAGTAACTATAACAACCTGTTTAATATGTCAAAAGATCTTGTGTTGCATTGGTGACAACAGTGAGTCAGTCGTTGAGGTGTTCATTGAATGGCAAGTTGAAAGAGGGTTCAACTGTGTTCTTCAATGGCTTTTATAAATGTTCTTTAGAAAAGGCACCTTTCCTGGACAAATACTGAATACCAAATAATCAAATACCTGGGATCCGAATACTGAATATTCAGCCAAATATTCGGGAAAAGGTAGTCACACACCCCTAGTTAATACATGGGGACAGAGAGCATGGAAAGGCCGAATGTATGCTACATAAAGATAATGAACTACTTACAGTTCCTGTGAACCTCCATCAGCACTAAGACTACAGCAGTACTTAGCATCATGTCACAACTATCTGCATTGCTTAAGCATAATACTTAGTGCTTGCTGAACCAGAGCATCTTAGTTTAGTGGGGCAGCAAGTGACCCACATTCATCATTAAACCCACTAAGCGTTACTTCAGAGCACATGACCAAAGCATCCTTTGCTTGAACACTTTTTTCTTTGCCTCCCCCAGCTAGCACCCCCCCCGGCAGTGGCATGCCTCTTTCCCTTATGGTCATCTTCCATAAGATATATTTAGCCTAAGGGAACTAAATTTATATGGCACCTTTATGATGGCGCCCTCCTGAGGAGGGTTCCTGTACCTTTATGGTACTCCTAAAAGGATAGTTGTCCCTTCCTGGGGACACAGAGCATGAAGAAGCCAAATTTACATTACATAAGCATACAAACTACTGGTACTTGCTCACACTCAACAGTTAAACCTACCAACAGTACTTAACATCATGTCACAGTTATTATATCTATGATGCATAAGCACAATGCTTAATGGTTCACTGAGTCATTAAATCAAAATCAATGATTTTCATATTCCTTGCCAACCATTTTTTAGCAATGTAATTTTTGTTTGTGATAATTACTGGACTTGTATAACCCCTTCCCCCAAATTGGGAGGCTTACCTTAAGTATCTCAATGGGCTCTTCTAATGCCCACTGCATGGCAGACATCCAGCAAAGGAAAGTAAATCCATGTACAGTGATGTTGTGATGTTGTCCTGTGTGAGTGTGCAGAGCCATACTGCCGCACTGTACCTTTAAAAGTTCCAGTCTGTGTATAGTGTACCATAGCCTGGGCTGGATCTAAGAGAAATGAAGCTTACGACCAGTCAAGTAAAACCCTGAGAGTCTCCACTCTACAGTCACTAAGAAAGCAGAGAGAGTGCACTTTCACCACCTGTAAATATTTTTTGCTAAAACAGTACTGTTGCTTGTAGAAATTAACTTAAATGTGGACTGTTTTTTTACTCAGCATGGAAGCCACCATGTTTAGTCTGGGACTTTGCTATTTGGACCAGTCGCAACCCAGGGGTCCTCAAGGGGTCCTAATTACAGTGTCTTCTGGATGAAACTGTGAACTTTCCTTGTTGGCACCTAAATTAACCCATGAAAGCTCTCAGACTGTGATGGACATCAAAGGCAGCCAACCGAAATACAGAGATCCTGGTCTTCTGTTGAGAATGTGTTTGAACAGGAGGCAGTCCAGCATGAGATCTGAAGCTGAAGGGAGAGAGTGTGCGTAGCTGCGATTCACAGGGGAAAGCCCTGTCTTGCCACACTGCAGGACATGAAAGCATATAGATTGCTTAAACTCAGAGAGGGATATACGTTTGTAGCAGTTAGGCTGAGAGAACTGCTCGAGCCACCGAGAAGGAAGGAGCAGTGGAGTTCAGCCTGAGTGCTGAGTGAAGTGGAAACCTATGTGACTTGCTGCATTTTCACAGTGAGAGTCCTGTTTTGCCTTCTTGAGAGAGACTGTGCTCCCTGAGAGGACTGATTGCGCCAGAGACTGCCAGAAAGCAGATAGTGTGGTTCCATCCATATATGCTGATCTGGAAAGCTTGTTTTCCACCAGACGAAAGGTATTGGTTTCTGAACCGTCCCTGAGAGGAACCAACTGCCATAAATTCATTGTTCCAGGGACTCCTGAATAAAGTGAAGCCTGCAACTGTTGAGACTTTCTCCTGCCATGTACCAAGAGGTGGAGACCACAACAGGTTGTTTTCTGCTTTTGCAGGAAAGATTACCAGTCACCAAATAGACAAACTGCTTACCAAGCCAAATCTTAAATATTGGGCCTATGGCAGCTTCGGCCCTCAAAGACTGTTCCTGCACCAGTCCCACCATCTGCCTGGTGAGAAACCAGCTTTGTGGAGTCAGTCCCTGTGGAGAAGCCAATTGCAGGTTGCGACCATCTACAGGGAAAGGCCGTGAAGAGGATATGAGACATGTCGGCCCTAGTCCCACCAGAATCCTGGAGAGCCAGCAGATCCATGGTATCCTCAACTTGTTGTTCCATCTGTCTGGGTGCAGTGAGTATAATCAGGGTAGCCCCCCTGCAACAAATAAATGAACACTGGTGTCAACTGATTTGGCCTATAGGTTTGTGGGTTTAATTGTGAACACCAGCCATCCAGCCAGGAATTACAATTGTTTTACTAGATACAAAGTGTTTCATCTGCTTAGTAACCACCTTCTTTCCATCAAAGGCCCCAATCAGCTGCAGTGCTGGCCTACCAGAGGCAATGCTTCAGGCCTGCACCCGATTCTATCCTGGGTACCATGCAACTTGATAGACTGATTAAATCAGAAACATACATGATGAATATTACATGCTGTCTGTTCAACTACAGTACCACAATTATTAATCTAGATTTGCGCCCCTCCCTTGTTCCCATTCTCCTTTATAAATTAGATTTACTGTTTGACGTTAATTTGGGTTGTGGGCATATTATTATCTGGTCTCCCATTACTGAGCTATTTGAAAAGTACTGTGAGAGGGTATTGTTGTTGCTGAAACTGTTTCTTTACAGGAGGTACCGGGTTATTAGAAGTCCAGGCCCTATTGGTAAGTGCAAAGCTGCTGAGCATATTATTAATGCTAGCCATTAAATGTGGTACTGCAGGAAAAGTACATTGCTTATCTTCAGCCTGTGTGTTGGGCCATTAGCTGGGGTTGTGGGTAGATATAGCTTCCCAGAGGGCTCTACTGGTCTGGCAAGTAAACCATTTAATCACTACTTTGGGTGGAGGCACCATAACCCTAGTTCTACTGTTGATAGGGAATCCACAGTAACCATTCATTCTGAACCCAGGCCCCTCAATCTGCAGTTAGGGAAGCAGACATGGGTAGTAGTCCTTGGTATAATGGCACCAGGGTTACACATGGAACAGTAGAACAACTGAGAACTGTACTCCCACTTGGGGAAAGCATGTTCAAAGCCTGGATTCTTGAGCAAAGTGAAATGACAACATCCATCAGTTTGCACCAGAATTCAGACTGATAAAGATGTTACAGACAGTCTGCTGCTTGGGGCAGTTTCTTGATCTTTGAGAGTCCAGTCTGAAATCCACCGTTCATTAGCCCTGTTTACACTGCTCCATTTGCAGCCCTGCCACCAACCCATGCACACAGGCTGATGCACTGCAAATGTTGATATGTGGACACTCACTGGAGTGCTTCAAGAGGCATTCTGACCCAAATTTTGCAGCGATGCAGAAAATGGGACATTTTGTGGATCGAACGTATTAAGCTGTACTGTAAACTCTCTTCTGCACTCGATCTGCTGCAAAGCCATCTCCCTGCCTACAAAACCCACCCCAGGGAATGTTTAGCCTCCCCTCCATGGTGCAACCTGCAGTGCAGCAAGAGTGAGCTGTGTAAATGGAATTAGTTTGTGAAGCACACGGTGCAGCAGGAAAGGAGCGGGCACAGAATGAAGACCACCGCAGCAGTGTAAACACGGCTAACAAGTGCTTTGTTTATAGAAAGCAGATCCTAAAAGGACTGCCAATGTTTCAGAATTGTAGGAGTGTTCTGGGGATAGGCAGTGAAAGCACCAAAATGCTGGGCTAGTTGTACTGCAACCTGGGAGATTGAGGTTCATATTCGAGCCCTGGAATTCCACATGGAGGCTGGGGGGGGGACATCATAGAGATGAGGCCCTTGACTCCCAGGAGGGTTGTGGGTTACCCTGCATTCAGGTGTTCCCTGCTGGCTGACAAAAGAGCGGCATTGACTGTGAAGGCAGCAACTTGTCTACCTTCCTGGACAGAGGGGTGCAGTCATGGTAACCCCATTTGTCAAGGGTGGGAGACACAGCTCTTTGGGGGGGGACAAAATAATACAAAATGAAAGTACTACTATTGACATAGACACAGTCATTCTTTACACAGTCTAAAAAAGTAATTGGAATTATGAGCCCCACCCCTCAAGGCAAGGAACTGGCCAGGGATGCTTAATTGTTTGGGCACTGGGGTGGATTGCAGGGAGTCCCTGGGAGCAGTACTCTCATAACATGGCTTTTAGGCTTTTATACAAAGAACTTAACTGTCCACACCCAACTTTATAGTCAAGCAGAAACGTACACGTATTCCTTCATTGTCTCCCTAGGGAGACCATCAGACCATAGAAACTAGTACACCATTGAATATGAATGAGAGACTGTAACTGCTATCAGCTGCTGAGCTCCTCATTAGAAAACATTTTTTACCTAATTACAATAATTGCCACAGTTTTTTAAATATTTAGTCTTGATTTTTAATTCAAAGAGACCCTGCCCCTCTAGAGTGAAATGATGCAGCTGGCAGTTCATTTTTGTATATGCAGTACCAGGCACACAGCCTTTCATACAGTAACTTGTACACACTGTGGACTGATGCAATGCTTTTCACATCTAAAGTGCATCAAATCACTTTACAAAGCATTGAAATAGGTACTAGTGGCACAGTGACAGTATGTCAGCACACAGAGTAGCTTTTATGTTCTCAGCAACCTCCCCCACAAACAATTATCAACATGTAATCAGTCTGCCAGGGACCAGGCACTATGGGCCCCACCCCTCAAGGCAGGGAACTGGCCAGGGATGTTTAATTATTCGGCACTGGGGTCGATTGCAAGGAGTCCATGAGGGCAGTACTCTCATAATGTGGCTATTAGGCTTTTACACAAAGAACTTAACTGTCCACACCCAACTTTGTAGTCAAGCAGAAACTTACATGTATTCCTTCAGCATCTCCCTAGGGAGGCCATCAGACTCAGTTACACAGGACATGTTTGCTGGAGGGCATGTGTTATTATTAGGGTTCCTCTGCTGGAGTATCCACTTTACGCAGTGCAGGTTCCCATTTTTCAAAGCATAACACAAATGGACACAATGCATATGAGGGGTTATGGTACTTACATTTGTCCTCCTCTTCATCATTTGATAAACGACTACCCCCTATTCTTTGGGGAACTTCAGGTTATATGCAGGCATTATACCCAAGCTCCATTGCATCTTACCCTCTGTCCCAGCTTGTAAAGGATGAACTTTCTTGAACATCCCTGAATAACAGGCACCTACCTGACCAACAGCATTCAGCAATGTATGTGGCTACGCCCGAGAGCATATAGAGTCAACAGGATGTGCCATAACTCTTGTCTCTGCTTCTCAATTTTCAGGTTTTGGGACCATAAGGGCCTTGGATGATCTCTGTCTTGTTTTGGCTCTCAGTACTCATTTCTGTCTCTCTCTCTCTCTTTTTCTCCCGCTCTGTCTGTCTGTCTCTCAGAAGTGACTCCAAGTGGGGTACTGGGAGCTGGAGTCCCCCTGAAATTCTATTTTTAGCCCACTGTTCTAGACCAATATGACATTTTTAATGAGCTAAGCCCCTGTCCTCTCCCCTCTCTGTTCTCATTCTCTGCTTTTGTGTTTCTTTTTTCCATATTGCTTTTTTTCCTTTTTCTGTTTTTCTTCCCCATACATCCCCTCCCCTCATGGCATGAGCGTGCGTGTGTGGAGGCATGCACATGTCACATTTCCGTGCTTCTGTGTCTCCCGATCTCCAGCGCTGCCCTAAGGCCTCCACTAGGGGGCAGTCAAGGAGCAGGATGGCAACCCTCCCCTTCCCGGGAGAGGAGAGCAGTCCATTGGATGCTCGATCCTCTCCCTTCCCTGCCGACTCCGGCAACCTGAGGTCTCTCCCAACCCCGGGTCACCGGCGTGGCGTGAGGTGTGGCATCCAGCACCTCAATGCCTCAGTGCCACCAGGCCGGCTGCTTCTGTGTTTCTGGCTTTCTGTTTGTCTTTCTCATCTCTGTTATCTGCAACTGACTTATTCCAAGCAGAGGGGATGCAGAGCCTTTGCCTATCCCGAAGGGCAGGGAGAGCCTAGAAGTCTGTCTTTTTATCCCTGTTGTTCTTACTTCACCTGCTCCCAGAACTAAACTCTCATGCCTGCTTTCTAGCTCCTTCTTTTATGTATTCTCCTTGCATGGCTCCTCCTTTGCATTGACACTGAACACAGTGTGCCTGTCAATCAAATGATCCAGCAGTCTGCTTTAGACTAGCTGGGGACTGGAATTTTCCAGACTTAGGGCCCTATATTCCAAAGTGCCAGGCTGCATCATGCAAGTGCCTGTGCCATGCAACTGAGATGCGCTGGCACAAAATAATGGTATATTCAAATTTGCATCATAAGATGCGATCGCACATGTCTGGCTGAATATCCTGAACATGCACAATTGTGCAGTTGGAGATGCGTGGCATGGCAGGTGACCTGGGACCTATACGGAAATGCATGATGCAAAGCCACTTACATGGTGTACAAAATTGCAGTATTCAGCCAGGAGATGCAAATGACCTCATTGCATATTCCGAGCTCATTTTCCACATGTGCAGCTCATTACTGGAGTGTATTCATGCCATTTGCATACCCAAGGCATGTGCAGTTCCAGCTTTGTAGGGCTGCCCCACCACTCCACAAAGGTGAACAGGGAGTACTGCAGCCTAGCAGGCAGGTGTGATGGACTGTTTATGTGTGGGCGGATGGACTGCATTGGCCTGGGTACAGTGCTATTACCCATAGCCATGTACGGGGTCGGACTGGGGTACAGGGGGCCCACCTGGACAAGCAACAGGGGAGGGCACAGGATGATACAGTCTGATCAATATACCACATGCATGTGCTACACCAGCTCCATATGCAGCATACAGTCACCTGCAGTGCCCCCCCATATGACAGGGACATGGTGATAACTGCAAGGAATGACAGTGTGCAGAAGGTGGCCAGGTACCTGAGTGGGTGGATCCCACCTGTGTGTACCTATGGTGTACCACCGTGGGTGTTTGCTACGGGTTAGTCCCTGGCCCCTGCCATGCTGCCACTAGTACCGCCAGGCTAAATTGGGCACCATTGCCACAAACATCACTCTGGGTGCATGCCACCACTGGGTGATGCCCTGCAGGCCACGGTTGTGCAGGCCATGGCCCCTGGTACATGTGCTGCAGTGTTGCCATCTGCTCTGCTGGTGTACCTGGAGGGCACCCAACAACACTGGCATGTGGCAGCTGGGTGTCCACATCCTGGGAGTGGTGTGGGAAGGACTCTTTGAGCAGTGCCCATGGTGTGCCGGCACCTGTGGCTTTGGGTATGTCCGTCCTGGCATGACTGCTGTGCATGGGTGCCTGGAGCACATCCTGGTGCACCTCCGAGGGCTGTCTCAGGGTCTCCTGTCTGCAGTTCTGCAGCCTGCCTGTAGGTGGCCAGCTGATTTAGGCCATCCCCTGACATGCCTAACTTTGCGCTGAGAATTTTTGAGATGCGCAGCAGATGCGCCTCTCATTTTGGCTCAACATACTGATGCATGTCATATTCATGTACACACCCTCTTTTTTTGTGCTGCATACATTATATCTGCGCAATCACACATTCAGAAATGCACAGTGTATTTCTCCCTTTCGAATATCGTGGTTCCACGCAGTTTCTGGGATGCGCCGCACATCTCCATTTTGGGCTGTGTATCTCCTTTGAAAATGTGGGCCTTAATCTCTGCATCTCATTAACTACTTAGTAACCCCCACTGCAACTGCTCCTCATAAGGCCCCCCTTGAACCCCACTGCACCTCCTTCCCCCTTTTTTCCATCCCTCTACTATCTCCATTCCTTTCCCTCCAACCTGGCTCATACCTGGCATGTATATATACTGTACCTGCAAGCTGTACAAATATTTATTCAAGCCTATGTAGATTAACACAATTAAACTGCACAAATATCCTACTCATCTTGTAAATCCTGTTATTGTATCCTCATATATTATTCACCTGTAGATAAGCAATGCTTCTGTAAATATGCAAATACCAAGAATTGTACCTTAAATGTATATCAGCCTATATTGTATATTGTTCTATTGTATCTAAACAGTGTTTGTAACTATGCTTTTGCTACTTCCGACTTCTGTAACTCTCCAAATACCCTCTCCCCTGGGTCGCACCTGGAAATGAGCCTTGGCTCAGTGTGTCTTTCTCGATTACCAAAATTTTAAATAAATAAATACATAAAAACTGGACTCTAACTAGAGGCAGGTATGAGAGGCTGGTTGCAGACAATTATGTAACTGAGCTGCGGGTACAACAGGTTAACAGGACCCCTGTAATGGGTGCTAGTGTTCCAGGCAGTGCTATATGGCCAGCAACTAAAATAAGTGCCAAGGATAAGTGCACTTATAGGGGTAAGCCTAGCCCTGCTTTCAAGGTTCTGAAATGTGTTATATAATGTTTAATGTGGTACATCCTGTTTTCCTGTTTATGCAATGTATTCTGTGTAACACAATAAGTCTAGGTGTTTGCAGATGCACCTTTATTTGATCATTGGTTGGGAGGGTTACCGAGAAATGTTTCCTGCCCTCTAGGGGCATATAAATAGGGGCTCTGGTCTGCCAAAAAATCAGTTCCAGTACAGTTCTCTAGCTGGGGTACTGTGTGGAAATTTCAACTTTAGCACTCAATGGTGCACTTCTCTGACTGTGACAGGCTGGAGAAGAGCAGTGGCCCCAGGGATGGAGGCAGGGTCCTTTGGTCTGGGTGGCACTGGTCACATCCAGTGAGGTCTCAAGGGGTTACTTGGAACTAAGCTATGGTCTGAATTTGGGAACAACAGGGGCCCACTGGGGACTTGCCCTTAAAAAAGTATCCCAACAAATTGTCCTGTTCCCGGTGCAGCAGAGGGTACTGCAGGGTTCTTTACCAGCAAGGGACTCTAGCCTAAGGCAAGAGGCCCTTCTGTTTTAGTAATGAGAGATCAGGGCAGATGGCAAGTCTGGTAAACCATTGTTTGCTGTGACTGTAATAGGTGCTGGCTGTGATTCCCATGGATTCCCATAGGTTCAAGGCAGACCACTGAAATAGCTGTAAACTACCTCATGTTTTGTGTAATTGGGTAACTGGAAGAGTATATCCCTTCTTAGCCCCAACACCGGGTAGCACTGGTGCTTCCCTGCCATGCAGGGACAGGCAGAGACCAATGCCCTCATTTGCACTCATGGTGGTGAGTGGGCACTGTTAAGTAATACTGTATATGCCTGAGTGTCACCAGAAGTAAACAGGGAAATGTGAAACTGCAATAAAAGTAAAGTAACAGGCTGCAGAGAACGGAGTTTGATCTGTATCCATGTTTAAAGTAATTGAAGTTGTTCATCAGAATCAAACCTATAGCGGACTTGCTGTTGGGACATGTACAATCACTATAAGTATGCTGATTTTACTGGGCCCATAACCAGGAGCTGCAGTGGCAAGTTTTTCTACCTCAGGCTGTGTGTGCGCCTGTGTCTGTAAATAAACGTTTGGTGTTTTATGGAAGGTAACGTCTGCCTAAAGTGTCCTGCCCTGTGTCCAAGTGTTTCTCAAGGGTACAGAATTAAATTTGCAATGCAATCTGCTAATGCAAAACAGAAAGAAAAGCCATGTGATATATGCAGTAGTTTAAAATATGCTGTGGTTATCCCATATTACAGTAAAATGTACAATGCAAAACCAAATCCATTTTTTGACCAACAAAGATGACCCCGTTTACTCCCGTGGCTAAAGAGGTGAGAACAAAGACAATAATTATATGCCCGAGGAGAACCACAAGTTCAGTTCAAAATTGTCCAGGTTGAAGGAGGAAGAATCAAAGAGCACCACAAATGGTGTCTGAGCTGTGCTGGCAAGCCAGGTGGTGGGGCAGCCATGGATCTCCTCCATCTTTGCAGCACAGAGGACACTGAATGGAGAAGGTAAGTGGTCCCCCTCTCCCCAACAAGGACATAAAAAGTTAGGATGGCCAAGCAAGGCCATGATATTGTGTAGGAACAGTTACAGCTGCAACAGTCCAAGCGCTGCCTCCAAGAGAGGGATCTCAGTGCCAAGTCTGGGAACTGTATGGTTGTCAGGTGACTGGCTCTCAGCGAGACTGTACCATCTAATACCCCCGGACATGAAAGTCACCCCTGTAACTGTTATCTGCCCCTCCTCACCACTGTAGGGTCTGTGGAAGAGAGGGAAAGGGGATCTGGCTACAATTACATATACAGTTGTACCATTGACAGGGAATAGTGGCTAGGACACCAGATTGATTCCCATCTCTATTCAAAAAGTGAAATGCAATCTTTTAACTTCCATAGAAACATAGAAACATAGACTTTGACAGCAGATAAGGACCGCTAGACCCATCTAGTCTGCCCATTTCCCTACCTACAGGATAGGCCGCAGATCCTAGTTAACCAACAGCCTATTTCTTCCTACCCCCCACAAGAATTGCCTTGTGTCTGTCCCATGCATTCTTGAATTCTCCCACAGTTTTAGACCCCTCAACCTCCTCAGGAAGGCTGTTCCATGCATCCACTACCCTCTCTGTGAAATAATACTTCCTCATTGCCCTGAACTGCCCTCCTTCTATCTTTAAATTGTGTCCCTTGTTCTTGCAAGTCTCTTTTTCTGAAAGATGCTACCTCTTGACTTTGTTGATTCCACTGAGGTACTTAAAAGTTTCTATCATGTCCCCCTCTCCTTCTTTCCTCAAGGGTATACATATTAAGCTCCTTTAGTCTCTCCTCATACGGCTTCTCTTGCAGACCCTGTACCATTTAGTTGCCCTCCTCTGGACTGCCTCTATCCTGTCTATGTCCTTGCGGAGATGGGGTCTCCAGAACTGGACACAGTACTCAGATGGGGTCTCACCAACTGTCTGTACAGAGGGATAACAACTTCCTGTTTTCTGCTGATGATGCCTCTCCTATACATCCCAGTATACCCCAGCCCTCCCTACTGCCTTCTCACATTGCTTGCTAACCTTAAGGTCATCTGATATGACTACCCCCAGGTCCCTTTCCTTTTTGTTGTTGTTACTACCTCCCCACCCATTGTGTATTCTTCCCCTGGGTTCTTGTTTCCCAGGTGCATTATTTTGCACTTCTTTGCATTGAATCCTAGCTGAGTACTTCTGACCATTCCTCCAACCTTGCCAAGTCCCTTTTCATCCTTTCCACGCCTCCTTGTGTATCAACCCTGTTGCAGATCTTTGTGTCATCTGCAAAAAGGCATACTTTCCAGTCCCTCTGCAATGTCACTGATGAAGACATTAAAAGGACTGGACCAGTACTGAACCCTGCGGTACCCCACTAGTAACCCCCTTTCTTCAGAGTGGTCTCCATTTACAATTACCTTCTGTGTCCTGTTGTCCAGCCAATGTTTTACCTACAGGCTACCACCCTGGGTCCCACTCCCAGGCTGGTTAATTGACTATTAATCTTTGTGTGGGACTGTGTCAAATGCCTTGCTAAAGTCTAGGTAGGCCATGTCCACAGCCCCTTCCTGGTCTACTACTTTGGTCACCCAGTCAAAGAAATCTATTAGATTCGGCCTGACATGACCTTCCTGCTGTGAACCCATGCTGCCTTTGGGTCCTGTGCTCCACTGGCCTCTAGGTACTCGAATATTCTTTCCTTCAGAAGTGACTCCATCACTTTCCCTACCACAGAGGTCAGACTGACAGGTCTGTAGTTTCCTGCCTCTGTCTTGGATCCACTTTTGTGAAGGGTAATCACATCCGCCTTCCTCCAGTCCTCGGGCACCACACCATCCTCCCATGATTTATTAAAAAGAGTAGCCAGTGGTTTCACTAGTTCCTCCCTTAATTCTTTTAGAATTCTGGGGTGAATTCCTTCAGGACCCATTGCTTTGTCCACCTTCAGTTTTAGGAGTTCTTGCAGAACCCTTCTTCTGTGAAAGGACTGTGATCGACCCCCATCAAGAGTGCTTCTGTTAATTGGATTAGTACTTCCTCCTCTTTGGAATACTGAGCAGAAATATTCGTTCAGTATTCCTGCTTTTTCACTGTCCCTCTGCCCACCCACTCGCTCATTCTATTCAGCCTCACTATCCTCCCTTTGTCTTTCTACGCCGCTGATGTACCTATAAAAGGTTTTATCCCCTTCTTAACTGAGTTAGCTATCTTTTCCTCAGTTTGGGCCTTTGCTATTCTGACTTTCCTCCTGCTTCCTTCTGCCTTAACTGGTACAGCTTCTGTCCTGCTCCTTCTGTGTTTCCTTATACTCCGAATGCTATCTTTTCTTCCTGACTTTCACAGCCACCTCTTTTGAGAACCATAGTGGCTTTTCCCTTTCGTTTTGATTTGTTTATTTGCTTCACACAGGCTTGTTGCCTCTGTGATGGCAGTTTTGATAATTCCCATTGTTGCTCCATACCTCCTTCTAGCCTGTTTGCTAGTGCTTTTCTGAGGCACTCTCCCATCTTGCCAAAGTCAGCCTCCTAAAGTCCAGTACCCTCACTTTTGTATGGCTTGACTCTGTAGCTGAGTTTAATGTGAACCGACTGTTTGATGGTCACTTGTCCCCAGATGGCAACCCACTTCTAGATCTGAGATCCTTTCACTACCCCCGCTTGAGAGTACGAGGTCTAAGATTGCTCCCTCACGAGTGGGTTCCAAACTAGCTGTCTAATGCCTGCCACCTGTAGGGCATCAAGAATGGCCCTGCTCTTGGATGTGGCTGCAGCAAATGTGCTCCAGTTAACATCTGCATATTCAGGTCTCCATCAACAGTATCTCCCTTCTCTGCCATTCTAAGAATGCCTTCTATCATATCCTTGTCCATTCCTTCCCTCTGACATGGGGGTCTGTACACAACCCCTGTGCAGATTGTGGTGCCCTTTCCAGTCTCCAAGGTGACCCATAGTGCCTCCTCTCCTCCCTGTTTACTCTTTTGTTCAGTTGCTTTTATCCCTTCCTTTACATAGAGAACTACTCCTCCTCTTCTCCCCTGCCTGTCTCTCCTGTAGGTTAGTGTACCCTGGTATGTTAACATCCCAGTCATGGTTCTCTGTGTACCATGTTTCTGTGACTGCTACGATATCCAGGCATCCTCTTCCATTAAGGCCATCAGCTCAGGGAGCTTGTTGGCTCAGACTACGGCATTGGTACTTATTACCTCCATTTCCTGATGGCCTTACTCCTTTGCCCCATCCCCGTCCTTCTTGCCTTGTCACTTTCTCCACTTACCCCTGCTCTTCTCCCCATCGACACCTCTATGTTAGTGTTTGCCAGACTTACTACCATGATTATTTGGGGGAGGCTAGGATTTTCCTGTTCCTTTCCAGTGCCTCCCCCCTTGGCTAGTTTAAAAGCTTGCCAATGAAGCATTTAAACCTATCACCTAGGATCCTGGTTCCCCTCCCAGACAGATGCAGCCCATCATGCCAGTATAGGCTTGCATCACTCCAGGTGGACCCCCAGTCCCCAATGAAGCCAAATCCCTGAGCTCCACACCAGTTTTTCAACCACTGATTGAATCCCATGGTGCTGAACACCCTAGCCTCTCCTATGCCATAGATGGGTAGCACCTCCAGAAGGTTACTCATGCTACTTGACTCAAGGCCTCCCCAATTCCCACAAACTCTTCCTGCACTTTCTAATCCCTTTCTAGCCAGGTCATTTGTCCCTAGGTGGACAATGACATCCAGCTCCTCCCCTGTGCAGCTGCTCTGGCAATCCTGGAGGATTCGCCCTGTCCCTCCAAGCCATGGCACCAGGCAGGCACCTTACCTCCTCTCCCTTCCTCCCCCAGTTCTACCTTCCTAACAATGGAGTCCCCACCAGGAGTTGTTTCCTTCCTGCAGGGTCCCCTGCCACCCTCCTGTGGGTCTCCTTGGAGGTTCCCAGCATCCTCCTTGGTCTCCACTGTGGGTGCCCCATAGAGAAACACACTTTGCCAGAATGGCATAGAAATTGTGGAGAGGTACAACGGGAGGGATGTACCTCTGTTCCACCACCCTCACCCTCCCTGAGCCCACTGTGGTCCAACCGCTCCTCTTTCTTGGCAACCTCTGAGGCAACGGCAGTGGCACTGATGGTCCCTGGATGGAAGAGGAGGTCCCACAAATCCTGACCAACTCAGCCTGGAGATGAGCAACCTCCTCCCTCAGCCCAGAGAGGTGCCTGCAGATGGGACAACACTGCATCCTCCAGAACATCTCCCAGAAGACTGCTGCTCCACAGCCACTGCACTGCACCACTCTAATCATGTCTTATTTCTGGCCCCTTAACTGTTTGCAATCCTTACTCTTTCCTATGTTTTTTTTCTCTCTCTCCTTACTTTCTGCCTGTGTGCCTTTTAAGCTCCTGATTGTCCTGTTCTGAGACAAGAATATCCTATATTTCACAAGACCACTTACTTGCTCAGAGGCAGACCTCCAGCAGCTAGAGGGGCCAGAGAGCTACCTGCCCTTCTAGAATGGTGGGTCCTTGGTGGTTCTGTGATCACTCACTTCCTGCCCCAAACAGGAAGTTCCTGTTGTCAGTCAAATCCTGTGTCTATAGAAATAGAACTAGCTTTGGGTGGGGGGTGGAGGGAGGAAGGAGGGCAATATAGTCCCAGTAGAGAAGTTCAGTCACACAGCAGTCCTTTCTCCTGGTGTCTTCTGCCAAGTTATTAGCAGAAACTTTCTAAGGCAGTCTTTAAATGTAGCTTCCTTCTAGCTAAGCCACTCCCCATACTTACCAGATCTTTCTACAAGTAATTTAAACCTCACAGCAGTTAAGTCCTTTCAGTCACCTGAGATTTACACCTAGATAACTCTTCAGATACCCATTCAGTTCAGTTAACCCAAACACACACTTTTTTTTTGTATGTTAGTTTTTTACCCTTAATTAAAGGTCAAATACAAAAGTTCTTCTACTTTAGTCCCAGCAGAGAAGTTCAGTCACACAGCAGTCCTTTCTCCTAGTGTCTTCTGCCAAGTTATTAGCAGAAACTTTCTAAGGCAGTCTTTAAATGTAGCTTCCTTCTAGCTAAGCCACTCCCCCTACTTACCAGATCTTTCTACAAGTAATTTAAAACTCACAGCAGTTAAGTCCTTTCAGTCACCTGAGATTTACACCTAGATAACTCTTCAGATACCCATTCAGCTAAGTTAACTGAAACACACACTTTTTTTTTGTATGTTAGTTTTTTTACCCTTAATTAAAGGTCAAATACAAAAGTTTTTCTACTTTAGTCCCAGCAGAGAAGTTCAGTCACACAGCAGTCCTTTCTCCTGGTGTCTTCTGCCAAGTTATAGCAAGTTCCACAGCCACTAGAAGGGGCAGTATGGGTCTCAGTTCAATCTTTCAGCTAAAGAACAGCATAGACACCCCGACCAGTTTGTATTGCATTGCAGTGCCAATGCTGATTATGAACCCAAATGCCAGTATACGGTTTGAACCTGTAGCCTTCTGATCCAGAGGCAAAAATATTTCCAGTGAGTTACATTGACATGGATACCCTGTCATAAACACTGGATTATAATCTTAAAAAAAATTTCTAAGCTGTGCTTGAACCCATTAATGGTTTTTTCCCACCACCTCTATTGGTGGGCTGTTACATGACTCAGCCACTCTCTCTGTAAACGAAAATTTTCTTGCATCCCTCCTGAAGCACCCCCCACATTAGCTTAAATTCATATCCCTTGTTTTCAACCCACCATTCTTTATAAACTGTTCCTTGTAGTTTACCTTGTTTATATGTTTCTGTCAACATTGTCTATGCTTCTATTTTAAGAAATTTGAATAGCATGTGACGTGACTCAGGTTCACAGTCTAAGCTTCGAACTTCACGAGTGGAGGCCAGCAGGTAGGGGTCAACACATCTACTATAATGCTATCCTCCTGGGGAGAGGGAGGATCATGCAGAATGTTCATAGCAACTCCTGGTGGTGGTGGTGGCATATTGGAGGTGCCCTTGGTGAAGTAAACGCCATGCACCACTGAGTAAGGGTATTGCTTTTAAAGTAGTGGTTATTTTATTTTTATAACTGAAAGAAAAAAAAATATACAGCTTACTGTGGGATGGTGAGAATGTTTTTGTTTTCACTGTTGTTTCTTTCCCAATTTCTCAGGCCTAAAATACTCTGCAATTATCATTTGAGTTCTTGTTTTCTAATTATTTCTACCCCTAACCCTATATGAAACACTTTTTTCTTTGAAGAAAATAAGACACACATTTATGATGATAGCACTCATTTTTTTGTTCTAAGGGGTTTCATTTATTTGTTTTTAGCAGGGGAAAACTGCTGATACTAAAATTACATCATGCCATTTCCCAGAGATTGCTGAGTTTCTGAGAACTCAGTGCAGACAGCAGAGAGAAAAACATAACTTAGTGTCAACCTTCAACATTGTTTTTAAATAGAGAGTATTTTGTCGTAAATTCCCCTCAGCAGTGAAAATAAAACAAAGTAGTAAGGACAAGTATTGAAACTACTTCCAATATTGATTTTAGCAGCTAAGAAAGCGATTACTAAAATGTGGTTGTAGAAAAATCCTCTACTGAAATCACACTGGATGGCAGTGGTTACTTGCACATACAGAATGGAAATCCTGACAGCCTCCATACGGGGTAAACAAGCTGAGAAAAAGGAGCTTTGGAGACGTCAGGCACTCTATCAGATGGACAGTGTTGGGTAAGTTACTTTTTCTATTACTTTCTATTTCTTTTAGAAACTTGATCCAGGAAGCTCTGTGCAGTCACTAGCAAGGATGGAGTACTAGAAAAGTAATACACCTGATAGTTACAGTTACTTATTTCTTTTATACAAAACAATACAAAAATACAACAATCACGGTAACAGATGACATTTATTTGAAAGTAATAGGTTAGTTACTAGTTACTTTTAAATAAATGTAATCAGTTACAGTTACGTATTACTTTTGTATAAAAAGACACAAGTAATCATGACTGTAAGGTGCATTACTTTTTCCAGTACCTCTCCATCCTTGCTAGTGACTGCACAGAGCTTTCTGGAACAAGTTTCCAAAAGTAATAGAAAAAGTAATTTACCCATCACTGCAGATGGAGGTGGATTCAGAATTTTTTCCATAATTTTGCTGCAGGGGTTGAAGGGTAAGAAGCATGGGACCAGGCCTTTCAGCTTCTTATCAGGCAAATTTATTTTCCACAATAACTGGCAGTTGCCTTAGAGAGATGGGTCCAATAGGGGGAAATTGTGGTACACTATGAAATGATAATGTTTCTCAGCTGATATACTCATTATAGCTCACTGGTATTCTAGACTTTGTATTTTTCATATCTGATCATCCGCATTGTTTGTTGATTCTCTGCTCTTTTGTAAAATTGTATATCACTTTTGAATAAAACATTGAATATAAAAAAAAATAAATAAAACAGAGTAGATGTTAGATTTATAATGATCCTTAAGTTGCCCAATGGCCACTAGTTTATGGGTGCTTGCCCTGTACAGCTGGATGAATGGGATCATAAGGCCTTTTACAAATATATAAATCACAATAGGGGTAGTAACTCCTTGGTGGGGCCATTAGAGAATACTGATGGGACACTAATTTCTGACAATGGGCATATTGCCCAGAAACTGAATGATTACTTTAGCTCAGTGTTTGCTAAAAAAACAAGATGGAGCAGGGTTTAGTCTTGAGGTAAGTAATGTACCAACTGTAGCTATACAAGTAAAGGATATAGACTCTAGGTTATGTAAAATTAATCTAAATAAGATGCCAGGACCAGATGGGGTACACCCTAGGGTGGCTAGGGAGTTGGCAGAAGAACTGTCTGGACCAGTCACGGTGATATTTCAGGAATCAGTAAACAAGGGACTAACCATTAATTCATTGAAGGAAGCAACTGTGATCCCTATTTACAAAAAGGGACCAAAAAAGGACTGTAGAAATTATCACCCGGTAAGCTCAACGTCAATCCTGAGAAAAGTAATGGAGGGAGTATTGAAGGATAGGATTGAAGACTATATTAAGAGCATAGGACTGACTTACTTGACACAGCATGGATTCACTAGGGGCAGGTCAACAATAATTAGTTTGTTAGAGTTTCATGAGAAGGTTAGTAAAGCACTGGACCAAGGCCAACCAGTGGCTGTGAGCTTTACTGACTCTAGTAAGGCCTTTGATAGAGTCCCACACAAACTTTTGGTGCAAACTCTTATTGATGCTGGATTGAACGAAAGGATAGTGAGCTGGATTCATTCTTGGCTCAAGGACAGAAAAAAGATAGTCAATAAATGGGGGAATCTATCAGGATGCCACCAGCAGGGTCCCACTGGGATCTGTGTTGGGTCCTTGTCTATTTAATATCTATGTATCATCTATAGTTAGCACTACTGGGGTATGGCTACAAACATTTGCAGATGACATCAAAATTGGGTATGTAGTGGGCTCAAAATTTGTATGGAGAGTTTACATGCAGAACTAAATAATCTGGATCAATGGACATCTAAATATGAAATAGCTCTGAATACTGAGAAATGTGGGATATTACATCTAGACCAAAATAACACCATGAATAACTATTTGCTTCAAGGGGCTACATGAAGAAAACTAGATGAGGAACTAGATTTGGGTATATGTGTTTCAGACAACATGGGATTTAGGAAGCACTGTAATATTTATTTATTTTATTTGTTTAGTTTTTGTTGACCGGGTAAGTGCACTAGACAAATCCTGCCTATTTTCAGGCACGACCTGGGGGAAGGGATACAGATGAATGCCAATTGACCTTGAACCAGATTAAGCTGTTGGTGGTATTTTTAGTGAATGAGGGAAATTTGGCCAGGACACTGGGGAAATTCCCCTACTCTGTCGGTAGGGGGCTTTGCCGTCTGCTGCAGAGTCAGTCTGTACCTGTTTGATCATGGAGAAGGACGTGGAGGAGTGTGGTGCACTGACGGCACCATCTGTGTCTGAAGCTACTGCGATGGAAATGGTTCCTGTTGTGGATATTACCTTAATGGCTGCTGTGGAGCTCTCTGAGCCTGTTTTTGATTGGGTCGTTTTGCCGTTGGAAGAGTTGAATTCAAGACCTCCTTCCTCTCCTGTGCATGAAGCTGCGAGCATTGATGTTGCTTCTTTACCTTCTCCGGCTGTTGTTTCTGTGGCACGACCCTCACTGATGGAATTGCTTTCTCCTATGCTCCTGGGTGTACCGGGAGGTCTTTCAGAGTCTGGCGGGAGTTGTCAGGTTACACTGACAGACCAGAATACTACCACGATGGGTGTGGCAACGTAATGCTCAGGAGCTGCTCTAGTGCACACGCCAGTAATCTTTCAAACTGAACCCCTAAACCAGGATGGTGTTTCTACTTTTTCCTTAACTGCCCCTCAATGCACTGTTAAATGGACAGTCCCATGGAAGGGATGGGCAGACTCGGTTCCAGATGACATGGAACAGTAGTCAGTGGATCATTCTCTCAGGGCAGTGGGATGGGTGCATTCCCCTGTCTCTCAGCAATGGACCTCTGGATTTGCCCCAATACATATTCCTGGAGTATAAATCACCACGAAGTCCCCATCACCTACTCCTGTGCTTTCTCAGTCTGTGTGAGGTTCCTCGGGTGAAGTATCTGACTTACATCTAGATACTGATTTGGAATTAACCCCTGATCCTAAAATTGTTTTCCCTTTACGGACTGTATTACCTCCTCAGGTTTCTAGGTGTCCTGTTTCTTTGCCTCATGCTCTTTCTGGTGGTTGCCCTCTGGGGTCCCCCCCCACCTTCTGCTACTTCTTTTACCCCTTCTTTGGGGGGTGATAACGCGACTCTCTTCAGGGGTGATAATACCAGCTCTCTAAAATGTATGTTTCTTTTTAAAAGAAGGTGCTTCCAGCTAGACGCTATAATGCTGTGCGTATTGAGTATAAAGGTGGACTTGAGGTATTTCCAGATAGGGAATATGTAGGGAAAATGCTACTTAAGCATAGTTTGCAAGTTTTAGCCACTGAATTATATGCTGTCATACATGTCTCTGGAGAGCGTTCCTTTGACGTCAGCTTTAAATTACAGGCCGGTCTAGAGACATTTTGGAGAAAGGTATGGGACGATGAAGAATACCCCACTGTGGGCTCCCTTTGAGCTCATCCCTCTTACCAGACCTGCTCAGAAGTCTGTCACAGTTCTCTTTCGCAATGAGGGTGTCAGTGTGACTGACTTGCTCTTTTGGCTTAAACAATGATGTACCATTTTGGGAGCCCCTGAAGCTATTTTTGATAGTGAAAACATTTGGGTAGGGGGTTGGAAGATTAGGGTTATTCTTCAGGAATTGAATGGTTCTTTACATCATTTGCCGAATTCTTTTATTTTTGAGGGGTGACCGTGGTGTTTTATTTTACCCAGGCCAGCCCAAATCTTGTTATAAATGTGGTGCTGTGGGTCACCTTAGTAGTGCCTGTGACAAAATCTGTTGTTCCCTGTGTGGTAAACTAGGTCATATGTCCATGCATTGTTCCGAAACTGTCAGTTGTAATTTGTGTGGCCTTTCTGGTCATACCTATGATGAATGTACACAAGCTGCTTCTTCCAAATCTGGTTCTGGGGACTTGGAGGAACAAAGACTGATGGTAGCACTTGCCGAGAGGGTGCATGTACAGTCTGGGGATGCCCCCTTGCCATCAGATTCTCAACCATCTCCTGATCTATCAATGTTGCTCCCTCCTCCTGAATTCCATTTTGACCTCCCTCCTGTAGTTCAGATGCCTCAGGAGGCTCCTGCATCTGTGGAGACTGCTGAGCCCTCTCCTGTCTCTTTAACCCTTCCTTTGCAGGGCCCAAAGACTTTGCTTGTCCCTTCTTCTCCTGCCATGCCACCACCTCCCCCCCAATGACCCAGTCGTTGACCCCGAACAACGGATAACACGCCGCTGGAGTTGGAGGCAGCCATCCCCCATGGTTCATAAAATCTCAAAAACCCAAACTTTCAATTGCTTTTGGAAGCTGATTTTCTGGATAAAAGCTCTGAAGTCTCATTGGAGAGTTCCCCTTGTGCTGATCTCTGTTCTGATTCTGAATCTAGTGAATTAGGTGATGTTCATGAGAAAACTGCAGGCCCCCTGAAAGGGAAGCCTACCCCTAAAGGGAGGAAGAAATGGGCCTCTGGTACTGGAAAATCTAAGTCACTTAAACCCCCTTGATTTCTTTAAATGAGCCTTTCCAAACAGCTGAAATTTTTGACAATTAATGTCAATAGTATTAAAAATCCACAAAAACGTGGTGGAGTCTTTTCCCACTTAATGTCCACCCATGCGGATGTTGTTTTTCTACAGGACACTAGATTGCACACAGCCCTTGAGGTTAGCCATGCTAAACGCGACTGGTACAGGGGTCCTTCTTACTGGTCTATGGGTTTGGGTGCATGTACTGGGGTGGGGATTTTATTTAGTTTACCTTTTCAGCTTATAAAACTGATTGATTTGGTGCCAGGGAGGGTTCTTTTGTTGGATCTCAAGATGCGTGACACCTATTTTCATTTAATTAATATTTATGCACCGTAACTAAAAGCTGATAGGGTGGACATTTTCTTTCAGCTTCGGCCTTTTCTTTTCTCTGCACAATCTGTGCTTTGGAGTGGTGACTTTAATTGCAGTGTCACGCTTCAGGATCGTGGTAGTGGTACCTCTACCAGAAATATTTTTTGTGACATGTCAGCTTTACAATCTACAGTTCACTTAGCTCACTTAAAAGATGTCTATAAGTCACTCCACACTAGGGGGATACCTACTTTTCAGAGGGGAACACATGCTACCTGAATAGATTTTTTTTCTCAGTAAACGGATTCCTGTACTAGCCGCACAGGTGGACTCTGTGGCTTATTCTGATCACAAGACTCTTTCCATGGTAGTAGGGGCATGGGAACCCCCTCACGGCCCAGGTCTTTGGAAATTTAATACATTATTACTTTCCAAGGGTTCGTTACTCTAACAGATATTATATTTGATTGGTGGGAAAAAGACTTTGTTTCAGTTATTTGATAATCCTTTTCTCTGGTGGGATAGTCTTAAATCTGATTTGAGGACTATATTATTATGTGAAAGTAAACATGTCTCGGATTCCAAGAAGTTGAAATATCAGACGCTTACACAGCAGCTGCAGCAATTGATGAGTTTAGCATATACTACCAAACATGATTATGGGGATCAGATTTGGCTTATTAAGCAGCAAATGCAGGTATTTCACGAGAAGCAAATGGCATCCTTGACTATGCAACAGCGTTTTGGTACACAGGGATCTTTGGCGGAGGTTTGCCCTTTTCTTAGTTGCTCTTCCAGAATTCAGCATAAAACTATGTCAGCTGTATGGAATTCTGATATTTGTAACTGCTACAAAACAATTGGATATTATGTCAGTAGTGTCTAAGTATTTAGGGCGGCAGTTTGATACACAACTTACTGATACTACTGCCTTCTCCCACTGGTTTCCTTTTTTGGATATTCCTGCCCTCTCTGGGTCTGCGGTCACTGCCCTTACCTCAGCTAGTTCTCCCGCAAAGGTCTTGGAGGCAGTCGCTGCATTACCCAAATGGACAGAATTGGTCCAGGTTTATAATTGTATGTTATATGAGGGTTATTTTCCCATTCACACGACTATGGAAGTGGCAACCTTATTATATAAGAAAGGTGCTAGGGAGGATTTAAATAATTGGAGACCAATCTGCTTGTTAAATGTTGATTTAAAAATTCTTATGAAGATATTTTCTCTCAGCTTATCTGTGGTTGCATCTTGTGTCATTTCCAGTACCCAATCTTGTGCTATTCCGGGCAAGGTAATAACGGACCAACTTTTAGTATTGAGGAAAGTTTTTGAATCTGGCTCTTTTGCTTCTACCACTGGCCTGGTGGTATCTTTAGATCGGAGAAAGGCTTTTGATTCCGTGGAATATGGGTTTTTATGGATGACTCTCCGCTGCTATGGTATTCCGGATTCATTTATTGCTTGGTTACAGGCTATTTATAATTGCATCTTTATTAAACCATTGGTAAATGGGTTTTTAGGGCCTTTGGTTCCGATAAAAAGGGGTGTCCATCAGGGGTGTCCCTTAAGTCCTTTGTTATTTATTTTTTGTATTGACCCTTTACTCCGGATGATATTCGTTTTTTTTCCCCGGTTCTGATTTCTGGTCATCATGCCCCATGGACTGCCGCCACTTATGCAGATGACATTTGTCTACTTCTGAAATCAGAAACTGATTTAAATAGGGCTCTTGAGTTTTGTATTCTTTATGGTACTGCTTCTGGTGTACATTTGAATAAAGACAAATGTGTCCCTAAAAGTTTAGGATTGGCTTTTTCTGCCACCCATATGGCTGGTATACCAGTGACGAAGGGTCCTATCTCTATTTTAGAGATTGCCTTTGATACTGGTAGACAGGATCTTGTTAACTGGGATTTGAAGCTTGCACAAGGGAAGGCACTGGTCGATGGTTGGAATAAGTATCCTATGGGAAAGCTTAAACGGGTACACTTGATCAGGACTTGTTTGTTGCCTTTATTTTTATATGTGAGTGTGATTTTCCCTCCCCCTAAAGAGTGGGATGCTACTCTTTCTGGTTTATTTTTCCAAGCAATCTGGCATAGTAGATTGAACCCCATTAAGCGTAACATATTGTACCTCAGGGCGGCGGATGGCGGATTGAACATGATTAATCCGATCCTATTTTTGTTTATTCAATTTTTGCTTACTAATCTTCATCCTATTTGTAGTCAGTAGTTTACTGTTTGGTCACTCTTTTTCCAAAATTGGATTCGACCCTTGTATAGTGGTTGATTTTCAGATACAATGAAAGTTTTTAAATCAGTTCCCTTCTCTCCTGTTTATTATAGATTTATTTTTGTGTGCCTTAAAAGTTCGGGTATTATATCTCAACTTTTATTGCATTATTCAAAAAAATTACTGTATTCTGTAGTGCAGGACAAACATTTTCAGGAGCCCATCACTCTGCCTTTATGCCCCCCGCCTTTGACACCTGATGTTATGCCATTGTTTCGTAACACTCGAGTGCCTTGGAAATTTTGGGATGTTCAGTGGCTTTGTTGCCAGGAAAAGTTAAATATTAAGGCTAATCAGAAACATAAAGCTTTAAATGAAAGATTTAGTAGTAGGCCTCAGTGTTTGGCACAATCCGAGACTATGTTTCATTTATTTTTCACATATTCTTTTATTCACTCCTTTTGGTCTTATGTGGCTACTTGTTGGAACATGTTACCTTATCAGACAGTCTCTTATGGGACATTGATTTACGGTACCTATGGCAGAGAATGGTCTCCTTGGGACTCTGGTATCTTATCTGTGTTATTCTTCATTATTAAATGGTATATTTGGAACGCTCGTTGTTTGTTCAGACTTCAACAAAAAGTGCTGACATATGATGATATTGTGGGGAGTGTTTGTAAGGAAATGCGTTGTTTGTATTATAAAGAAAAAGCTCACCAAACTGCTATGTATATTCAAATCGTATGGCACAATCTTCCTTGGATAACTGATTCAGATGTTCCTGTTACATGAAGGAGTGATTTTGTGTTTTGTTCTTATTTTTGTATGAGCCTTTTGTTGTGATGATGTACAATACTTAATAAAAACAAAATTCCCCTACTCTTTTCGATAAGTGCCATGGGATCTTTAACATCCAACTGAACTACCACCAATCCAGGCAGATGGGACCTCGGTTTAACATCTCATCTGAAAGATGGCACCTCAGAAGTGCAGCACCCCTCTCATGCTGCACTACAGTGTCAGTACTGGGATATTAACCCAAGTGCCAGATGTGGGAACTGAACCCACAGCCCTCTGATCTCCCGGCCTCAGAGGTGAGTGTGCTACCTACTGAGCCACTGACACTGACAAATATGATGGTGAAAAGAGCAAACATGGTATTAAACAGCATCAGGAGACATATTACCAGTAGAAGCAGAGATGTTCTGATGCCACTTTACACTTCTGTGGTTAGGCCACATGTGGAGTACGGCGTCCAATTTTGGTCCCCATACCATAAAACAGATAAAGTCACTAGAAAGGGTTCAACATGGTGCTACAAAACTAATGAAAGAAGTAAAATATTTGGGCTACTCAGAAAAACTAGATAATTTAGGCCTTTGCACCCTCCAGTATAGAAGATTATGAGGAGACGTGTGTCTAGTGCCTTTGAGAACAATGAGTTATGGGATTGTTTGGGCTTGAAGCTCAGAGATCTGCATTATACTACCAGGTCACATATATTACAGCTCAAGGGGGAAAAGTGCCACAACAAAAGGAGGGCCAGCTGGTTCAGTCAAAGAGTGGTGAACACCTGGAACTTTCTACCACTCGAGATTATGTCAGCAGTAGCATGCATGAATTCAAATCAAAATTAGACTCACACTGCCAAAAGAATAATATATGTGGGTATGGTGAATAATGATCCTGGAAAGCTGATATTGGCACAATCTCACTAAGCTTGTAACAAACCTAAGATATCAATACAGGGGCTTTGGTCACTGAACGATTTGGTATAGTGGCTACTAGATTACCAAATTGAAGAAGATTGTTTTCCACATTGTTAGTACCTGTTTTATTGTCCAGCTGTCCTCTGCACTTTTTCTATGATGCCACTTTAGAACACAATCAGAATGATCAACACATGCATAATTTTAAGAGTACGTTTTACAGTAACTGAGGAGCGACTGCCCACAGTGGTATAACTAGGAATAAAATGTGTATGCCAGTACCCTTCCTGTCTCCTCCTTCGACCCTCTCAGTTGTATAAATAGCCTTCTTTGTTGTCCTGCCGCCTTATATTCCACAGGTTGCAATTCAGAGAGTGCATTGTACAAGCAGTGCTTAGTTGTATGCATTTAGAGTTATCTTCCATTCAAAGAAAGCCCAACAGACATTATGACATTAGTACAAATGAAGATATCGCAGTGGGAGCAATCAAAATCAATAGCCAGGATCAGAGTGCAACTCCTCACCCCATCCCAAAACCACATTCCTCTTTGCAAGAAATTAAATAATTCTTTTCACATCACAATTTGTGACTTAAAAAATGAAATTTGCAGATCCTTCTCCCTTCCTCTATTAACTGTGCTGTCGACACACCTAACTGCAAGCAGGAGATATTATGCCTATGCTGCACCCTGGGTCTGGAACTCTCTCCCTCCATCTATCCTCTCTTGCACTTCCCTTCCCAGTTTCAAAAATGCCCTGCACATCCACCTCCATGGCCTAGGAATTTGCTCCTGCTTTACCTAATTCACCCTGTTCCTTTCCATACTTATGTCAGTCCATTCTGGTGAGCCTGCCACCTCAACCCGTAGTACTACCTGTCTCTTAGATTTGAGTTACACTTTTGCATTGCAGTAGATTGTCTAATCTGATGTACATATGTTTCTACACTATTGTGCATAACTGCTGTATATAATGTGATCCTAAGTTTTGCCTGAATCTGTCTTGTTCTCCACCATCCACTACCATCTAATCCGGAACTCTAGTTTTTTTTTTTGTATGTAATGTATAGCATTGTTACACATTGTATTGGGCTCTGTGATCTTATCTTTGTATCTTTATTGATATCAGTGCTGTTATTATATGTACAGGGCTTTATTTATATTGATGCATGCCTCTTTAATCTGTATTCCTTTATACCAGTGCTTATGTATTGTACGTTCATGGCTGTGTTTATATTTTTGTATTCCTCACCTTCTGTCCCCGCCCCCCGGTCGCCCCTGAAAAAGGGACTGCATGGTCTCAGTGGGCTTACCCAGTTACCAAAATTCGAATAAATAAATTCAGACTTAGAGGAAAGTGGTCAGCAATAAGAGTCCCACACCCTAGTGTGGGGCTGGTCCCAATTTGTACTTTGTGTGCAAAAAAAAAAGAAAATGTTTTATGTACAGCAAGGCTCCAGATAAGATTTGTTGAGACAAGTACTGTACTCTTCATTTTGAAAGTGAGGTGAGTAAAACCAAATTCAGCTGTGTACAAATGTCTGGACAGAATGGAGTGAGGAGTACATTTTTTAAAACAATGTAGTTTTTTTTCTAGATAGAAACTGATGAAGTACCAATGCCACAAATAATATTGGCAGGCAGGAGTAATTTACTCATCAGTTTTAAAATATAGTCAACCTGTGACTGTACCTGACCTACCCACATCCAAAACTGTGCCATGACAATGGACCCTCTTGGTCCTGCCTCCAGAGTGCTTGTCCCTGGCCTCTGTCTGACCTAGGCCTTAGACTAGCTGTCACTCACTGGTTTGCGCTGCTTGCACATTCCAGCCATAAATATTTACCTACAACAACTGCTGTATTGAATGTTCACCTCTGTAGATACTGTACAATGTATTTTGCCTCTATACTGCATTGTCTCCGATTGTTGTAAAGATCTTGTACCACATCTGCCTGTACTTTACTCTGTTATCAATTGTAAGGTGTGATATTTCCCGCACTGCTGTTTGCACTGTAATATCTGCTATTGTATGCTTTTGTATTGTTCGTCTCCACCGTGGAGCCTTTGTAAAGGAGTCTCTGACTCAAAGGTAGTACTTCCAATATGTTTCAATAAATAAATAAATAAATAGTGAATAAAAAACATTGGGATGCATTCAAGTACTATAAATCTGAAAAAATAACTTTCTTTTGAATCACCAGTTATGTTATGAAACACTATTCTATGGAGTGTATAGCACTTATAAATGTTGGGTGAGTATTGGTACTCATTAAAAAACATTTCTGAAGAGTATTTCCTAAAATGAGGTGAGTAAAATAGGTCAGTACCCACCTTATCTGGAGCCCTGATGTACAGTCAGTTACTGTAGTGTTGTAGATTGTAGCAGGAAGATTCTGCAGACTTGCAAGCTGATATTTACTATTACTAGAAATATCAGCATTCCCTGCATGTAATGTAAGAGCAGGGCTGCAGCACCTGGTGATTCAATAGCCTACAGTGCATGTTAGAAATTTTATAGCTCTGATCAGGGGCCAGACTCTCAAAAAATCGCAAAGTGTAGTGCAAATGTTTGCATTGTGCTTTGCGATTGCCTAGGTGGTGAAAAATGCTATTCACAGACAGATAGCATAGGGTGCTATCTGACTGTGAATAGGGCTAGGCAGAGGCAGCGGTAACCCCATTACCACTACCTCTTACCCTGCTGCCCTGACCTGCATCCTGTTAATGGCCCCACAATGAATAATGCTGGTGCACTATTTGGTATTCACAAAAGCCATGCAAATGATCCTATTGGGCATGCAAAGTGCTAGCTGGCCATTTGCATACAAATTATGGGCCCATTTACATAGCCTATTGGTGGCTGAGCACAGCCCCCCCAGCCCCTGCCTGGCGCAGCCGCAGTTCCTGGTGGTGTAGTGCCCCCAATCTACAATCACCAGTCCGTAATAATAATAAAAATAAAAATATCTCTGGTGTAGTCTAGTGGTCCTCCCCCCCCAGTCTCCAATCACCAGCCTATAATAATAATAAAAATATCCCTGATAGTCTAGTGGTCCCTCCCCCCCTCCACTGATGTCCGATCGCCGACCAGTAACAAAAAGGAAAATATCCCTGATAGTCTAGTGGTCTCTACCCTATCCCCAGTTCTCCAGTTGTCACCCCCTTATATTAAAAATAATTCCTTGGTAGTCTAATGGTCCCTCCCCCCTCCCAGATTGCCAATCACCTTCCTGGTAATACAGACAATCTTCTCCCTGGTGGTCCCTCCTCATCTCTGATCGCCGAACACTGTCCCATTCTGAAAAACTTATATCTCCCTAGTGGCTACTGGTCCCTCCCCTGCCGATCGCTGTCCCTGTCAATCAACGGATGTGTATTGTATTACAGTACATGCTCCATGACAGCTCATTCAGCAGCTGGCTGTGGTGGTGCGAGGAGGGTTGTGCCAGTCGCCAGCTGTCTTTTGGGATGGGGGATGGGGGTGGTGGGGCACTCCCTGCAGGGGTGGGGAGATCCACTTGACCACCAGGGACATATGTCACCTTATAATATGAGGGGTTGGGATGGGGGGTGTTCACTGCACTAGACACCAGGAATATTTGGTATATCAGTTGGGTGGGTGATCAGGTGGGGGGCGGAACCACTAGCCACTGGGGAGATGTGTTTTCCTGTCCAAAGAATGGCAATCAGGGACAGGGAGGGACCACTGGACCATCAGGGAAAAGATTGTTTGTGTTACCAGGAGGGCACTCAGTGATCTAGAAAGGGGGAGGGACCACTAGACTACCAGAGAATTATTTTTAATATAAGGGGACGTCAATCAGAGAACGGGGAGGGTGGACCACTGGACTACCAGGGATATTTTTCTTTCAATTATGGGCCAGCAATCGGAGATCAGAGTGGGGGAGGGACCACTAGACTACTAGGGAATTATATTTAATATAAGGGGATGGCGATCAGAGAACTGGAGAGGGACCACTGGACTACCAGATATATTTGTATTTTTATTACAGGCGGCCAATCAGAGATAGGAGGACGAGGGAGGGACCACTAGACTACCAGGGATATTTTTCTTTTTATTATGGGCCAGCGATTGGACATTGGGGGAGGGAGGAGGGACCACAAGACTACCAGGGACATGGTGTTGTGGGTTGGGGAGAACATCTTACACTACCTTTGACAACCACTAGGGTTGTGTAGAATTAAGAGGAGGTTTTCCTCTGTGGTATTTTCTCCATACAAGGGAACCCCACAAAAGGCCCTTGCATGGAGAAAAAGCTTTGTGAATGGGACTGAGCCGATATGCAGGTCCCCTTTCCCTCATTTGCATTGCAGCATCCTCTAAACTTTGCTCTGTTGCAAACTGGGCTTTTGTGAATATCACTTTGTCGCAAAACCCAGTTTGCATGGTTCAGACTGGGTTTGTGCCAGGGCAACATTTTGTGATTTGGGTCCTAGATGTTTGCCAGTCCTACCGTTCCCTGGGGCAAAGTACAGTTCTCTGACTGTATTTAGTCCGGGGAGGGCAGCAGGGCCGGCAAACAAAAATTAGAGCTCATAAAAACTGTAACGTGCATTGCAACCTATTGAATCTCCTAATGTGCATCCCTGCTCTGACATTGGTTGCAGGGGATTCTGTCATATCTGGTTACAGCAATGTGAGTCAGCACAATCAGCCTGATACAGTCTACTACACTGCAATAAACAGTAATTAAAAGAAAATGTTTTTGCACACACATGGCAAACTGGGTCAAGCCACTCACTTGGGCATGGGGCTCTTAGTGTTAACTGTTCCCCTTTAATTAGCAATAGCTGCTAATCTGTTAATTTACCACACAGCAGTAAAAAAAAAAAACAAGCATTTGTCAATGCCGAACGTTCGCTTGCAGGTATTTGCAGTGGTATTTGGCAGTTGGACATGGCTTAAAAAAATCAGTGACAAAGAAGTACAAGCATTTGTCAATGCCGAATGTTGCTTGCTTCTATGTGCTGTTTAGGTATTTGGAAGTCATTGGAGTGCATATATTGAAAATTCGTGAACTTACGAGTCGCATTAGGAACTGCTTGCTGCCTTCATTAAAACAGTCATTTAGGAATTTTTTCGCAAATTCAACATAGCCATTTTAAGACCTCTGCTCATGAACAGTGTCACTGTGATTTTCTTAATGTGTCTCATACATTGAGTTCGCGACACCGACCGCGCCATTGTGCGCTACATGGGCGAAACACGTTTGGGCAGGATGTGAAAATGACAGCTGTACTGCTCATAAGGAGGTGTGGTAAAATGGCAATGTGGAAAATCTGGAGTGAAATATTGAAAATTTGCAAACCTATGAGCGCATGTGAACTTTCGCGCGCACGCACGCCAAAACGGTTGTTTTTTAGATGCTGACCACCAAATTTCTTCAAAAATAGGCTTTATGAGAGCCTACCTTATGATCAACGCTGGCACTGTCATTTCTTAATCAGCCCAAAAGGTGATTTCGCGCAGTGACTGCGAAATCACCCTTCGGGCCCGAATAACGCCATGACAGTGATAGAATTCATGAGAAGGGGTCCCAAAAACCCCATGTTGAAAATTTGGTGCAAAAATTCCAAAAAGTGCCTGAGACATGCAACAAAGTTGAAAACCCCATCTAGCCCATTATACAGCTTACCGGCATTTCCTCAGTTCGCGGTCGGCTTTGAAGAGTGCAGACGTGTTCCCGGTCCAGCGATGATCGTCGTGCCGAGCTCTGGAGGTAAGTATGGGGTGAAGGGGGTGGGGGCAGGGTGCGGGTGGGTGCGGGTTGTGGGAGGGGTGGGAAGACAGCGATGGAACGCTTTTTTAGAGGTTTTTTTTTTACTTAGACGACGGGACATTTGCCATGCTGGGGTGGGCTCTAGCTGCAGCAGGGAAAGCTGTTTGGGGAGGTGGAGCCGACGGGGATTGGGCACCCTGTCAGCAGACGATGGATGTTTGCCACGCTGGGCGGCTCCCAGCGTGGCACCAAAGATTTTGGGGCGGACGCACTGCCAGCACACAGCGGTGGTTTTCTTTGAAGAGAAGAGCACTGCTGTCATACACAGCACCGCATCGATTGGTGCAGGACCGCCACGCCTGCTCAACGGAGCAGGGGATTGCACAGGACAGGCACACCTCCAAAGTGTCCCATTCTCCCAAGACGTTCCTTGCGCATGCGTGCAAGCGAACGTAAAAACCCCTCAGTTGAGTGCTTTTTCTGCAGTTGTGTCCATTTTTAGCAGTTACTGTGATTTTCCATTGTTGTGGTAAAAGATACAAGCGAGCTAATTTTATTTTTCCCACAGTTCTTTACTTTTTCAGAAAATTATGCTAATTTTTCTACAGTTGCAGGAAACTGACAGAATTGCTGTATTTTTCCCATAATTTTGCACTTTTTACTGCAGTTCAACAATTCTGGACTATATCCCACAGAGAAAAATAAAATAATTTTTTTAAAATTGCTCTTTAAATCTGACAGGTTGTGCGGGCCACCTGATGACCAGTGAGTAGTGCTGTGCTCTCCCATGCTGCTGGCTTGGGTTTGGAAGCAAGCCCAGGAAGCTGGCCAGGTGACCCCAAGGGTTGGGTAGGTGCTGCCACGCAGCAGCACTCCCAGCTGGGGAGGAATGGCATCAGGTTCCACTCCTCTAGTGACCCCCTGTGGTGGGCCAGGGAACATGTCTGTCCTGCAGGGGCACACTAGAGTGCAGGGTGGCTTCAGGGATTAGGCTGATGTCACAGAGGAGGCCGGGGTCAGAAAATGGAGCTATCTGCAGGAAGCCACATGTTGGTTTCCCAGTCATCACAAATCCCTGCAAAACTTGCAGGGCCCTGGGGGATCTGGATTGTGCATCAAGGATGGGGAGGATCACCCTTCTGCCTCTGATCCTGCCACTGGGAGTATATTCATGGGGGACCTTCCCCCAGGTGTTCTTGATACAGTTGGTGATGGGGGAGGGTAACCAGGGAGAAAGGAGGGTGGCTATGTGGGAGGGGAAAACAGTAATATTGAAAGAAAAGGAAAAAAATCTGACAGGTTGCTAATCAAAATGTTTTGGATTAGTGATCACTGCTAATCACATTTTCAAAACTAATTTTGTCATTAACAATCAAGTTTCCAGAACTAGTTTCCTGAATATACAATAAATTAAAGAGCACAAATTTACATCTAATAAATAGACAACTTTTGCAACCTAGATAAAAGCATTGAGAGCGTTGTTTGGGAAGGTTGTCCCCCAGCATTTAGGAGTGCCAGACTTAGCACTGGCACAAGGAGGGTTGGCCTCCCCTTATATGACTTTTATAACTCCACAAACTCTTAAATTATTTGACAGTACCATTACCCTATCCCTAAAAGTACCTTCATTGGGAATATGCCATGATGGAGGTTTCCTCTCCACTAGTAGCCATCTTCCCACATATCCACGCCATCTTAGGAAAGGTAAGGTTTCCCCTGTTTTAGAGGTGATGTGAAACATTAGTTTAAGCTCATGTCCATTGTCAAGACAGACCCTGCTCCTATACCTTTAGCACCCATCTGGAACCACAAGATGTTTCTAATAGGTCATCAAACTATTAGATGACCTCAATGGGAACAGGCTGGAATACGTTCAGAAAACCTCATCTGTCTCACTAGTTCTGTATTCATTTGCTTCTCCTGATCCAACAAAGGTAATAGACGGAGAAACGTAAATATGTTATCAAGAATCCATACATTAGAAATGCAGTAGCAAGACTCAGACTACAAATTAAACTGTGGTATGTAGGGGGAGAATGCTAGGTGTACCATACAATGAAAGAAAATGCAAATGTGGGCTAGATAAAATAGAAGATGTCACTCACAGTGTTATCAGATGTGATTAAATATATGAAATTTTGGGAACAATGGCGCATACTGTGTGGTGGGCACACACATCTGCCACTGTCAAAGGGACTATGGGTTCGTTCTTATTCACTCAGTCCTGAGGTTTGTCTGACTTGCATGGAGAGGAAAGCGTGACTTCAGATGCAGTAGGAAGACTGTTATTAAGGTGAGAAGTTCGAGCATCACAACAGAATACACATAAACTAGGCCGCTGGAAAGACTATAATAGGAGGCTAAATTTACAAGCAATGGCAAGAATTCTGAAATATATAAGGTTACTATAGTTTAAAGGATACCTAAACAACATTTTGATAACAAACTATTCAAAAATCTGACTTCGGAGGTGACTAAAGGAAAGGCTGCTGTATTCATTAATGCTAAAACTACATTTACATAATTTACCTAAATGTGGTTCCAGAGCATTTGAAAATTGTAAAATCAGCCTTCCAATTTCAAAAAAACTGACTTACCTGCTTCCTAAAATGGCCGCCAAATCTGTTATGTGATGACATCATTGGAGCCAAAGTCAGAGAGATATATGGCTCTCTATAGTGCTACTAGTTCTTATTTCTCTTTGTATAGAATTGTTTCACCCAAATGGTCAAAACCATGTGCATTATTTTGTATAATACACATGTTAGGCTATGGTTCTGTTCATTTTGTTTACTTTAAAATGCTGAAAATGTGTTTTAATCCAACCAACTTTCTCTGTGGCAAACCGCAGTGCAGTACAAACTTTGAATAACTTGGTGGTCTAGTGGTTATGGTGGATCCAGGATGTTACAATGGGGGTGCTGGGGTGGTGTGCATGCTTAATATGTACTTTTTAACGTTTTTATTACACCTTTATATTTTCTGCTATTGTTCTTTTCTAGTACGTTTTTGACAGAACCTACAAATGTAATCCATAGTTTGAATGTAAACATTTGTACAATCAATAAATCAGACTTCTTCAACAAAGTGAAATACTGCAGCAGCAAGCAAGTACATTACTATGGGGGGGGGGGTTGCAGCCACACCCTTCACCACCCCCTAAAGCCACCACTTTTTTGTAGCAAAGTTCTTGTGCAGTCCAATGTTAGAGTTCATACTTTCTTGAAACTCAAATATATGCTTGTCTCATCTTCTTTTTCCATGGGAAAAAATAATAATAAGAATCTGCATTTATATAGTGGTTTTCATACACATTGCATCCCAAAGTGCTTTACAAGCAATACTAGACTGGTAGTGAAGTGACTGAACATGTAGTGGCAGCCATTTCATACATTAATATCCATACACAGCCTTGGACAATTGCATGAACTAGTTTTATAGGAAGGAGAATGTTGGCCAGGACAATGGGGTCAGGTAGTGATCAAGGTGCTGACAGCTCATTCACGATCTGGAAGGGTGGTAGCCAGCCAACACGCATTGAGGAGTAGAACATAGAAAAGTATTGGAGAAGAATTGCTGGGAACTGTACTGTGGGGTTCTGCAGATCACAGGTAAAGGAGTAGACTGACACGGGAAGTCAGGTGGATTCACTCAATGTATTAGTATTCCTCTCCTGCTAATAACATTGTTATCCATTGTAAGTGCAGCCCTTATGAGGGCATGAGCAGCAGTTTTTCTGGTGGGTCATGATGCTTATTGCTTGCCCCTCCAAGAAGACCTAGTTGTTGGTTAATGAGGTGGGGAAAAAAACACAACAGGGAACTGTACATACTACCTTCACTGTGCAGAAGGGTGGCGATCCACTCTGTTTACTGTGGGAGCAGAAGTCAGACATTGAGAATGTGGACTGGAGAGTGATTTGGGAGTCATTTTTAACAGTACCAGCTGATGATGCATATCAGTATAGGTGTGCAAAACTCTCTGAGGTAAATTATTACAATCTGAGGTGTGATAATTGTCTTCATGTGACCGCAAGCTCATATGCGACCACAGGCAATACTAAGGACAGGGTATGGATGGTGGGGCGTGCAACAGAAGGCAGGCTAGGTGCGGGGGGTTCACATGGAAAAAGAAAGCCTTATTTGTGGATTAACAAGAGAGCATGAGCTTTGGAACCCTCTGGAACTGAACAAGACAGGTATTTTGTTGTGTGACCCTGAGCAAGTTACTAAACTTCCTTGTGCTCCCAGGCCACACCTGCAAACAAGCTTTCATCTTAGTGCATCTCTCCTGGTTAACAAAAAACAAAATTCAGTGCATCATACAGTATAACTATTAGATCATCAGGTATTTGAAGTGTTGTACTGTAAAGCAGTTTGCCAAAGAAAAAGTCATCTGGATTGCAAAACATTTTCCACAAGTTAAAGTAAACAAAATGAACAAAATCATAGCCTAACATGTGTACTGATCAAAATAATGAATGAGTTAATACATGGTGTTGATCATTCTGGTACAACAATTCAAAATAAAGAGGGAAAGAAGAACTAGTTAGCATCATAGATATATACGTGGATCTCTGTCTCTGGCTCCTCTGATGTCACCATGACTCATCACTTAACAGACTTGGCAGCCATCTTAGGGAGAAACCAAGGCTGTTTTTTGAAAGTGAAAGGCTGTTGTTTACATTTTTCCAAAGCTATGAAACTGCATTTATGTTATTTACATAAATGCAGTTTTAGAATGAATGTAAACAGCAGCCTTTACTTTACCTCGATATAAAGCCAGATTTTGGAATTTGCAGTTTTAAAAAACTGCTTGTTTAGGTACCCTTTAACAAGTTTCAGGGGTATCAGACTCTATAGCGTTTGTGGAATTCAAAAACTCCATGAGACTGCAAAGATTCTAAAGCTCTAAGGCAATGGCAAACAATTCTAAACCTCTATAGCCATGGTAAAGAATTTTAAAGCTCTAGAATACTGGCAAAGAATTCTAAAGCTCTATAACCCTGGCCAGGGGTGACCCCAAATGAGTCTGGTTAACCTTCATTGCAGCAGTAAAGGATGACCTGCAGGTGGACTTTTACAAGCAATATGGTGTATGCAATAAGGGGGTGTCAGGGGACAAATCCACCAGAAAGGGATGAAGAAAAGCACCTGCAGCAAGAACAGGAAAACTTTAATTTCAGCAGAGGGGCCCACTAGAGGATGCTTCTCATTCCCTGAACTGAAGGATTTACTGTAAATACCTGAAAAAGTCATAATAGACTGCCAGGCTGGGTGCACTCCAAGATTCCTAGATCAGTAGAACGGTCATTGCAGACTGCCGATCAGTGAAAAACAACTTCTTCTTCACTAGACCCTCTGGGTGTTAGTAGGAAGGTCATGGCAGACCACTGACAAGGACTGCACTGAACATGTGCAAGGATTTGTAATCCAGGTTTCTTGAGCTTTCATCACTCCTAGTCTTGCCACTCTTGTCATTCATAGCCTTGTCACTTTCATCGCTCCTAATCTTCCCACTTTTGTCACTCCTAGTGTTGCTACTTTTGTCATTCCTACACCAAGAAAAATCCCACTCTGCTGCACATCAGAATCCTTAACTACTGAGCAAGGGAGGCTCCTAGACTTCCTTCACTTCCTTAATGGGATAGGGATGCAGCAAAGATGAGTAACTGGAGGGGCCTATCCTGACTATCCACTAACTCTAGCTGAATTGGTGGACCAATTGTAGTCCAGAAGGTGTCATTTTAAACAGTTCCATTGCAGTTAGGGTACAGAGCAAGTTTGACAGTTAACTTTGCATTTATGGCACATCACAAGTCTAACAGTTCACTTCACAGTTAAGGCACAACACAGGTTTGGCAGTTCATTGTGCAAATAGGATACAACACAGGGTTAACAGTTCACTTTAGGGCAAAACGCAGTATTGGCAGTTCATTTTACAATTCAGGGCACCACGCAGGGTTAACAGTTCACCTTGGGGCAAAACTCAGTATAGACAGTTCATTTAAGTGATAAAATTTAGCTAGCTGGAGTACACGAAGGAATGACCGGATGACGTGGATGATTAAATGTCGAGGTCGAAGGCCGAAACATTTAATAATCACTGAAGCCAATTATTCCGGGTATACTCCCGCTAACTGAATGCTATTAATATTATAAGACTAAAAATTTTGAACAAAGGATTTTAAAAGTTCTGTGGTAGTTTTTAAGTGATTTGCTCATAGTCACACAGTATGCACTGGCGGATGTGGGATTCAAACCCAGTTATCCAGGTTTGTAGCTCAGAGCTCTTAATCACTGTGCTACTCTGGCTCCTAGGAAACAGTTGAAGAGGAACATGCTTTTGTTCTCCCTTTTTTGTCTGTGGACTAAATGGATAATCTACTGTGGGCGTGTCTGAAATGTGGATAACCTACTATGGGTGTTGCCAGAATGTGGATAACCTACTGTGGGTGTGTCTAAAATGCGATTGTAGTAGTTTGAGGGATAATAACTGACAGTTTTCTTGTGTTCTGATTAGCTTAGAACAGATACTTGTTGTATGATTTGCAATAACCCTGATGCCCAACCCCACTGATCTGGCTACTGGGGGTTCTGTACATCCCACCCTGTGGGTAGTCTCACTAGGGTTGTACTGGGTCTGATCCCATTGCTGGGGAAAGGCTGTGTCCACCACTATGGGTGGTCCTGAGGTGGGGAGCACCCACCCACATATGCGACCTCGACTGCTCTGCTAGGTGCAGGTAATTAGAACAGCTGCCAAAAAGAGAGAAAAAACTGATTTGGATGGCCTAATAGGCTACTCTGCTCCTAGTTCCACCATCTCAGAGTTAACTAGCTTGGCTGAGGGGTTTCTCTGGCTCACTACTTCACCCTCTGGGCAGTCTCTAGACTGTTGCCTTACATGCCCCTCACAGCCTCAACCATGTGCCCATGCACTGTCTGGTGCTTTCAAATGATTTTTTTAAAAGGGTTCTTCTGGCAGTCTGCACCTGGCACAGGGGTAAATAAGGTACAGGAAGGAAGTATTTTTCAGGAAAAAAGGGTACTCAGGAACAAGACGATGTTAAGAAGCTGGGGCCGGGTAGATTCAGGAGAGTTGTGAGGAAGTTCTTCTTCACAGAAAGAGTGGTGGATTCCAGGAACAGCCTTCCAGTGGAGGTGGTTGGGGCCAAAACATTGGTGGGGTTCAATAATGCATGGGATAGGCACAAGGCAATCATAGCAGAAAGGAGGGGGTAAGGGAAAAACTGCTGTAGATCAAGTTCAGTCTGTTGTGATAATGTAGGTATGGAAAACTAGGCAGACTGAAGCCTTATCTGCCGTCAGATTCTGTTTCTATGTTCCTTTGGTGCTGCCTCCAGCTCACTGACTTGACCTGGGGTAAAGATCTGTAGAGGAGGAGTTAGCCAGCACCGCTCATTGAAGAAGGCTGGAGTTGGGTAGTTCTAATGCTGGGGCTTTTGCTGCTCCACCCCTCGATGCTCCTTCTTTGCTCTGATGCTCCTTGGCACCTCAGACACTTCTCAGTGCAGCCAGTGATAGCTGATGCCAAGGGACTGCTTAATTGTTTTCATTAATAAATAATAAAAGCAAACAGGGCAAGACAGAGCCCACACTGCTGCCATCAACCTGTCGCTACTGCTCACTGCCACCTCTCACTGCCGCAGACACATGGAACGCCACATTAATCTGATGACCCACTGCTACCAATGTACTGGACCAGAGAGGAAGCACGAGGCAGAGCCCATGGAACCTGCCTTGACTCAAGATAAGCCTTTTTCCTGGTCTCCATCATGCCTTCTCCCTCATTGGTCCTGCTGCACACACCACGGCCAGTGGAAAAAATTTTTTCTGTAACGTGCAGGGTTCTGACACTCAAACCCCGAGCTCAATCCACAATGGCTCCAACATTTGAATCTTGCCCACACCCTGTGCAGGGACAGCAGTCCCAGCGCACGGCTCCATTTTCTTTGTGCTGCCTGAGGGAGTTCCATTAAGGCAGTGAGGACTAGAGAAAATGGGAAAAAAGAAAAGAATAAAGGTTCTAAATCGCAGTCAAAGCCTGAGCATGATGGGGAACTGCCTATGGTGCCAAATCTCTGAAAGGGCGGACTCTGGCTATGGGTGTACTGATAGGGACACACTGGGATACTGGAAACACTAATGTGAACAGAGTGCCTGAACTAAGCACTTATCCTTGTTTCCTGTGGCCCCTACTCTTCATTCCTCAGGATCCCCAAAGTAATTGTCTGTAGGGTCCCAACTTGGGGCACTACAACTGTATCTCAAAGAGTTCAGAAGAAGGGATCAAAACAAATGAATAGCCTTATTAAGAAGAGAAAAGGAAGAGATTGTGAAGGCAGTAGGTAACTTTGCTGATAAAGCAGCAGGAAAAAATGTGTACTCAACTGTAGGTGCCAACTTAAATATGAAATCTTTGAGATGGTCTGTCCCTTTTCTCCTATCCCCCTTGTTAATGAGTGATTGACTATTGGTAAAATCAAAAGTTGATTAGTATTTGACAAATCAAGTCATACTGAAGAAACTATAATGTATTATTGCACCCATAAGGGATCATTATAATGGGACTGAGTATTTTAGCTGTTGCTAGGCAGGAAGTTTTATGTGTAATACGTTGCAGGCAAATGTAATTATGTTTAATTCTATATGAAATGCTGTAGTACTGTGTTATGTGTATTGTAATGCCGAATAAGTGAACAATAAACTTTAACTAACTAAACTAAACTAAACTAACTACTGATCTTGACTCTCCACCCCAAACTCAACTTGTAAGCAATGAGTTACAGTACGTGACATATGTCCTACTACACTCATGACTGCCCGTACGGGCAAATGTAATGACAATTCAACTTGGTGTTACAACATGAATAATAAAACGTATAAGAATAAAAGAAACAAGAATTTGTCAATGCTGAATGTTTGCTTGCTGGCATTGGCTGTGGTAGTGTAGAAGTTACAGAGCTGCGTAATAGTAATGGCAGTGAAGTATTGAACTGAAGCCAACCCCACCACCACCCTGCAGAGAGTGACAGGCATTGGGGTGTGCCTTTGGGTCGTCAGGCATAACGGCCACGCCATTTCAGTACACCCCACCCTGCAGACACTGGCAAGTGTCACGGTGTTCCTTGGGGTCTTTGGCCCTTATGCACACCCCATTCCATTAGGAAACACAGTGAGATGGGTGCGATATAGGAGAATGGGGTGAACTTTGGGGCCGAAGAGTCCAAGACATACCTCAATGCTTCTTACTGGCTGCAGGATGTGGAATGGTATGAGCATTACAGGCAAGAATCCCAAGTCACACCCCTGATGCCTGTCATTCTCTACAGGGTTGGGCGTATGGTTGGAAACCCTAATACCTCAGGCATCTGCTAGTATTTTCACCCAAATGTTCAACATGTTTTTTTGTGACCCCACCCATGAACAGGGGAATATCAGTTTCTTAGCCGAAAGCTGCTTATGCACAGCAACTATGGCATTTAGCACCACAGGTGCAAAAACATTCCGAACAGGATGTAAAAAATGACAGCTGTACTGTTCATGGGGAGGTGTAAAAAATGGCAATGTTGCAAATCTGCAGTAAAAATATTTAAAAAAATGGTGAAATCACGAGCATACATAGAAACTGTGCAACGCACACCTGTAATATAATTAGTTGGGGATTTTTTACAGCAGATTGTCAACTCAGGCATTTTGGTGCCTCCGATCATGAACAGTGTCACTGTGATTTTCTTTATCTGTCCCGAACAATGATTTCCCACAGTGACCACGCATCTCTTTGCTGAAAGTGTGAAAACACACTTCGGCCATGTTGTGAAAAATGACAGCTGTACTGTAAATAAGGCAGTGTGGAAAAATGCCACTGGTGAAAATCTGACCTTAAAATATTACAAAGTCATGAACTTACGAGGGTGCGTGGAAACTGCACAATGCTCACTCGTAACACAGTCATTTTATGGACTTTTATCACCAAATTTTCAACATAGCCATTTTAAGACCTCTGCTCATGAACATTGTAACTGTGATTTTCTTAATCTGTCCCATACATTGATTTCGCACACCGACTGCGCCATTGTGCGCTACATGGGCAGAAACACTTTTGAGTGAGATGTGAAAAATGACAGCTGTACTACTCATAAGAAGGTGTGGTAAAATGGCAATGTTGAAAATCTGGAGTGAAAATATTGAAAATTCGCGAACTTACGAGCATGCGTAGGAACTGTACAACGCACTCTCATAAAACAGTCATTTTTTGGAATTTTTTCACCAAATTTTCAACATAGCCATTTTAAGACCTCTACTCATGAACAGTGTCACAGTGATTTTCTTAATTTGTCCTGTACATTGATTTCGCACACCGACTGCGCCATTGTGTGCTACATGGGCAGAAACATGTTTTGGGTGAGATGTGAAAAATGACAGCTGTACTACTCATAAGAAGGTGTGGTAAAATGGCAATGTTGAAAATCTGGAGTGAAAATATTGAAAATTACTGAACTTACGAAGCATGCGAGGAACTGCGCAACACACACTTGTAAACAGTCGTTTTTTTGGGAATTTTCCACCAAATTTTCAAAATAGGCTTCTTGAGAGCCCACCTTATGAACACTGGCAGTGTCATTTCATTAATTGGTCCCAAGAAGGTTTTTGCGCAGTGACTCAGAAATCACCCTTCAGGCCTGAATAACGCCATGACAGTGACATCATTCATGAGAAGGGGCCCAAAACCCCATGTTGAAAATTTGGTGCAAAATTCCAAAAATGCCTGAGATATGCAACAAAGTTGAAAACCCCTATCTAGCCCATTATACAGCTTACCAGCATTTCCTCAGTTCATGGGTCGGCTTTGAAGGTGCAGGCGTGTTCCGGGTCCACCGAAGATCATCGCGCCGAGGTCTGGAGGTAAGTATGGGGTGAGGGGGTGGGGAGGCAGGGTGCAGTGGGTGGGTGCGGGTTGTGGGAGGGGGGCCAGGGAGACTACGTGGGACCATTTTTTCTTTACAGGTTTTCTTTTTTTCCAATGACGACGCGGGACGTTTGCCACGCTGGGGTGGGCTCCCAGTGTGACACAAGAATGGTTGGGGGGGCATTCAGCTGACAGGGGATTGGGCACCCCCTTCGGCCAAAGCATCTATTGCCATGCTGGGGTGGGCTCCCAGCGTGGCACCCAGTACTCGGGGGGGGTGAGGACAGTGGAGCCGATGGGGATTGGGGCACCTCCGTGCTATATCATGAGTTGCCACACTGGGGTGGGCACCCAGCATGGCATTTGGAAGGCTTTGGGGGTGGGGAGTGTAGCACAGCCGATGGGGATTGGGCACCCCGGTCGACTGCCATATAGTGTCGTCTTGAGGGGCATGTCCTGCGTGTGGTGTGTGTGTGTAGGGGAGCTGCGCATGAGCAGGCAATATCTTATCGCTGCTCACTGAAGTGTAGCTCCCCTTTCAACTGTATGCCACTGCATTTGGAGCTTGTCATGAACGGCTCCAGCATGCGATGGCTTACAGGCGCCTGCCAACACACTGACTGAATTGGAAGAGGGGGTGACACACCTCCGAAATCTCGGATGATGGCACTATGTTTCTTGCACATGCGTGCATGCAAACATAAAAATGTGTACTTTTGATCATTTTTGATCAGCTCCAGTTCCAGGAGGAACAGGGGAGGAGTGCAGCTTCCATTTAAGAACCCTTGGTTTGTCTGTTGAAAGTGTTAACTGACTAAATATGCAAATCTCCTTGTTCCAATTTGCACTTGCTATGATTAAAGAAAAGAAAGCTTGCTATAAAATTCTAATTACACTTTAGAAGCCAAAAACCTACTACTTATGTAAAAGTGAAGGGTGTGGGAATAAAACACTGCAGACATATTTCCTGCAGTATATGTCATAGTTTCAAAATGTACACCAGATGGTTATGTTTAAAGACAAACTGCAACATTGCATTTTTGCCTATTTATGTCTCTCTGATAATGCTGAGTTTCCAGTAATGCTTGCTGTAAAATTATTTGCTAGATAAACTGTTTTAAAACGAACTTACTTTGTGGTTTTGTCTTGCATTTTTGTATCTGATCTTGCTTCTCTGGTTTCTGAGTTGGTTCATTTGAGATGTTGAGCAATACTGAAGTCACTATTGTCTACGCAGCAGTAATCGGATCCCTCTGATCCATTGTCAGAGCAGTCAGCTGGGTGATCCCTTTCACTCGGCTGAGCATGTCTGTGAGGTGAAACTGCTATCAGCTGAAGCCCAGTTGTTTCTCCCAGATACTAGCTTTTTGACTTATTTTAAATAAATACAGGTATTATTTATCTTAATATTTCATTTGTACTTGGCTCATATTTGATCAAAATTGCTGGTTCAATGTTTTCACAAACTGAAAACTGGGTTTTAATTTTCCATTTTGGGAAAGAGATTCCACCAAAGGAAACAGCAGGCATAGTAAATAACTACTTCAGCACACTACCTGACATGAAAATTCCAGAGCGTAGGGCACCATCAGAATAATTAAACAGTGGATCAACATCTGATCAAAACAATAATATGAACCTTCCAAAATTCTACTTTAGAATCACAAACAGGTCAAAGTCTCAGAAGAAATGAAAAAACTGAATGCAAAAAAGCCATGTGGGTTATATCAGATTGAAATAAAATTCCTGAAACATTCAACAGAAGCAATAACTCCAGTCCTAACAAAAATCTACAACTGATCCTTGCTCGAGGGTGTCTACCCAGACCAGTGGGAGCTAGCTATAGTAGTGCCAATATACAAAAGGGGGGCACAATAACCAGTCAAACTATAGACCAATGGCACTACTATCCGTCGTCATGAAAATTTTAGAGAAACTGATTGGAAAAAAGCTCAATAAATACTTAAGAAATTACAGGCTGCTAAATAAACACCAATCTGGATTCCAGCCAGGAAGGTCAACAGGCATGGCACTTATGGAATTTGTCAACTCAATGGCAACAGCCTTAGAGGAAGGGGATCACATGGGTGCAGTGTATGTTGACCTCTCCAAGGCCTTTGACTTAGTTGACCACACCATAATGCTCAATAGGCTAGCACAAACACAAATTGGACTGTCACAGAGGGCCAACACCTGGTTTCAGTCATACCTGAGGGACAAGAAACAGAAGGTTATGGTGAATGGCACACTCTCATACTCACAGATACTGAGCGAGGGAGTGCCTCAAGGTTTCATCTTGGGACTTCTGCTGTTCCTGATTTATGTAAACAACTTACCAACGCACATCACTGAAGCAGAAATAAAACTATACGTCAATGACACAATTCTCATAGGAAGAATGGCATCCCATGCGGATTTAGAAAATAGCAGTATACTGCAGTGGGTTTAAGCTCTGAGCTGCGGAGCTGCAGATCTGGAGACATGGGTTTGAATCCCACAGTTACCTAGGTGCATACTGTGTGATCCTAAGCAAGTCACTTAACTTCCTTGTGCTCACTGGTTGCATCTGGAAACAAGCTTTGGCTTAGTGTGCTACTCCTGGCTAAGCAATGTTCCCTTCCCCTATAGTTTAACCTTAACTGACTTCAAGAGTGGTTCTCACACTCAAACATGGTGCTGAGCACCAAGAAAACTCAGGTGACACTATTCAGGCATAAAAGAGATAAAGATAGAGGGGACTCAAACCTAAAATACTGAGAACTAATGGCCAGGCACTGGCAAATGTAAGCAAGTACAGATACCTGGGAGCGCTCATCATAGACAATTTACTAAATTTTAAATCCCACATCACCAACACTGTCAAAAAGGTAAGCAGAAGATTGGGGGCACTGAGGATGAAAACATTCTTTATCTCAAAGGGAGCCAGGAAAACAACAGCAACTCAACTACTCCTGCCATCCCTCGAATATGGGAATACAGTGTACCAGCATGCACATGGGTCTACGTTAAGCAAATTAGACAAGGTATACAACAAAATAAGATTTGTGCTAAGATGCCCATATGACAGACACCACTGTCAAATGTAAAAATAACTAAACTGGGACTCTCTAGAAGTCAGGAGTAGAGATGCAGCGAATTTAAATTCCGCTGGCGAAGTGAACGCGAAGTGGGCACTTCACGTTGCCACTCCGCTATGCGGAGTGGGCAATGCAAAGTGCTCACTCCGCCTTGTCATTACCACTTCGCGTTAAGGCGGAATAGCAGTGCGAAGTAAGGCGAAGTCATTGTTTTTAATGGACTTTGAGTTCCTCATTATGATTCTAAGTGATCCACTTGGTGTTTCAGATTTGGCAGCCCCCCCCCACACATCACATCCTTACAGTACTGTAAGTCACATGCTCTTTAGCTAGGCAGGAAGAAAATGAATCATACAAGCAGACACTTTTACTTTCTCCTGTACAGACGGAGAGACGGAGGAGTGTGTTTTGTGACTGCTGATACTTTGAGATCAAAACGAGGAGGAGATTTAAACTTTGATTTAGACCCAACAGCTTTTTTAAAAGTTACATTTTTTTTGTCTTTTCTGTCTGTACTCTTTTTTTACTTAATTTGTTCTTTCTGGTTTTCTTACATAGAGGGACATCAGTTGCAAATTACGTCCATGCTGGAACTGCTGCTGGATCACCATGGGATCCCACATTAGTTTTTTTTTCCTCAGACCATGTGCACCCCCACACCTTCCTTGCTGTGTTATAAAATGTATTCCTCCACCATCCTCGACCCTTGTATGTAATTATGCCCTTTTTTGCTGTCTTCTGTATGTATTCTGAGCAGTGAAAGTATACTGTGCTAAACTGCAAGGGTGCAGTTTTCTTTCCAGTCTGTGTATGTACTACAGACACTGTCCAACTCCCTGACTCAAAAACACTTATTAATGAGTACAATGGTGGGACAGTGAAGCCTGGAGAGATACTACAAAATAGGCTTACAACATCCAAGTAACTAGTAAAAATATTAATGTTGTGATTTGTGACGTAATCGTAAATCATGATTTGTGACTGCATTTGTGACCGTGATGATAAAGAAATGCAAATGCCTACGGCTGTACTTCCCCGGGCCCTGATGAGGTGTGGCACAAAACTTTCTGACTTAAAACACTCATTAATGAGTACAATGGTGGGGTGGTGAAGCATGGAGAGATACTACAAAACAGGCTTACAATACATCCAAGTAACTAGTAAAAAAAAATACTGTTCTGATTCATGACGTGATCATAAATCGTAATTTGTGACTGCATTTGTGACCGTGATGATGAAGAAAGTGATTTGCATCATGAGTGACTCCTGATGATGGTCCCGACTTAAAAACACATATTAATGAGTACAATGTTCATGCTGAATTATGCACCACACCTGTCCAGTACTCTGAAGGGAAGCCAAAGAAACAACTGTGACTTAAATTAGAGATGGGGATGGGGCCCTAAAGAGATGCAAATGAACAGACAGATTAAGATTGCGCTGTGCACTGAAGAGATGCAGTTGCAAAGGCACAACACCTAACCAGTGCTCACCATCAGAAATTCAAATCTGGAAAAGAATATCTTTGCCGGTTGGGGCTGGCAGCGGGGGAGTGGGGGCAGTGAGTCACTAGTACGAGTACCAGTAAAGATAACACAAAGAAGTACAAAATTACACAGCTGCAGTTGATAGCAGGTTCACATTGCTGAAATTATGTGGCACAAGAAAAGGTGTCTGATTTGATGACACGCATCACACACATACTCACACACACACACTAAGTAATGCATAGCAAATTGAAAACTTCAGTAATATAACCACATATTTTAAACAAACTAAAATTATGCAGTGCTGCACCACAACAATCAGCAAAGAAATGGCAAGAATTATTAAAAATTTTACTGTATGTACATTAACCCAGTTATACAAGAAAAATAACACCAAAACAGAAAGCACTGTCTTTTTCTCCAAGTTAATCTACCTACACCACAGATACTTCCCTCCCCCAAAGCACACTTCCACTGTCTCTCAGTACACAGACTGAATGTTGTACATTAACATTCAAAATACACACACAAACAATAAACGCTCAATGATATGAGCACAGGAGGGTTTCCTATAATTGATGAACTAAAGTTTCAGCAAAAAAAAAAGACTCAAAAAGGCTTTCTTAACAGCTTTTAGAAGGTTTGAATCACAGAGAGCTCTCAGAGCAGATTGTCTCCTACAGCTTCCTATACACACTACCCCAAACTGAGGCTGTGCAGAACAATCTAGAGCCCATGTGACCTGAAATCCCAAGAATCACTGCAAAATTCACCTTTGGAGCTTAAAAACAAGGCAAAGTAAGGCGAAGTACATTGTTTTCAATGTACTTCGCCTTAAGAATTAGTGGAGTAGTGGTTTGGGAAGGCGGAGTAATGTGAAGTCACTGTTTTCAGTGGACTTCGCATTACCAATTAATTACGTGAAGTACTCCGCTTTGCGTTGCGGAGCACTCCGTGAATTAGCTTTCACTCCGCGTTCCACTTTGTGGAGTGAATTGGGGCCTCTTTGCCCATCTCTAGTCAGGAGGTAGAAAATGAGGGCAATTACAGCATTCAGACTATCCAAAGGTCTCATCAGCAACCCTGAGTTTGGCCCTAGGGAAACTCCCAAACATATTCATATTTTGAGAGAGACATGAAAAATTAGTTTTGTTGCCAAAGTGGTCCTTGTGACAAAAGATCAGGAAAAAAAGATAGTTTGATATGTTTTATTGGACCAACATATTTCTTAGCTCCCTGAAGGAGGCGGAGACAATGCCACTCCTGAAGAAAGCTGCTCTGGACCCAAACTGCTTCGCTAACTACAGACCTATCTCAAACCTTCCCTTTGTAGGGAAGGTGATTGAGAAAGTTGAGAAAGTTGTCGCGCTGCAGCTGGAGAACCACCTTACCATCCATGACAGCTACGAACCTCTCCAGTTCAGTTTTCGTAAGAGGCATAGTACTGAGACCGCTCTGTTTCAGATACTCAATGATCTCCTGATGGTGAGGGATCAAAAGCACTGTTCCATCTTGGTACTTCTTGATCTCTCTCTTCAGCCATCAACACCGTGGACCATGGTGTGCTTCTCTGGAGCACCTGAGGGTCATCTGTGGCCTGTTTGGAACAGTTCTCAGATGATTTCAATCCTCTCTCACTGGCAGATCTCAGAGGGTGGTGTCGGGGATTTTTTCCTCCGGGCCGTTCTCTCTGCCCTGTGGGGTCCCTCAGGGGTCAGTGTTGTCCCCCATGTTGTTTGCTGTGTATATGCTGCCCCTCTGAGATGTTGTAAGATGGTATGGGCTGAGGTTTCACTGCTATGCTGATGATACCCAGCTCTACTTGTCTTTTGCACCTGACCAGGATAGTGTGTGCTCAGTCTTTAATATCTACCTCACAGAAATCCAGGACTGGATGAAATCCAGCTGGTTGAAATTGAACTCTGGAAAGACTGAGGTGTTGGTGGTGGATTCAGGTCACCGGACAGAGGGGTTGGTGGCTGGACAAACTTCTGTACTCTGTCTCAGAGGTGTCCAGCTGCATTCCTCTGAATGGGTGCGAAACCCGTGGGTGATCTTTGATGATGGGTTGACACTGCGTTCACAGGTGTCAGCAGTCATCAAGTCCTCATTTTACCATCTAAGGAACATCACAGGATTAAGCACCTTGTTCCATCCGGCAACCTTCCAACATTGATCCATGCCTTTGTGACCTCATGCCTGGACTACTGCAACTCCCTGTACTTAGGGATACTGGGGGTTGATATCCGACACTTGCAGTTAGTGCAGAATGCTGTGGCGCGGTTGTTGATGGGGACTCCTCGTTTGAGTCACATCACACCGGTGCTGCGCGAACTGCACTGGCTACCGATTCAGTGGCGGATCACCTTCAAGGTCAGGTTTCTGACCTTTAAGGCCCTGTCCTGACAGGGCCCGGGCTATCTGCAAGAGCTCCTGTTGCCTTACTGCCCCAGATGACAGCTCTGTTCAGCTGACGAGGGGTTGTTAGAGATTCCCAGGGTATGTCTTAAAACATCAGGGGCCTATGCTTTTATGTATGAAGCCCTGACCCTGTGGAATTCTCTACCTCGTCAGATACATGAGTGCACGACTGTGGAAAGTTCCAAGAGGGCCTTGAAGACCCATTTATGGCATCTTGCCTGTCAGGATTAATTATATTCTGACAGTTATTTATTAACTCAACCTGCTGTATGTGAAGTCTATGTTTTTTATTGGATTTTCTCTGTTTTTAAAGCTGTACAGTGCCTTGGTTGCAGAAAGGCACTTTAAAGATAAAGATAATATTATTATTATTATTATTATGTTGGTCCAATAAAAGGTATCAAATAATCTTTTTTTTCTGGATAATTTGAGAGAGGTGAGGAACAGAGGATACACCATCCCAAAAATATCTAAATCCTATGGAAAGTTTAAAACCAAATGGTGGGTGGGAAAGGCATGAACCCCCCGCCCCTGGAGCTCAGGAAAGCACATACATTGAACAGTTTTAAACCTGCTGTGTGTTGAACAACACCCTAAAAATCACTTGTAACTGTGTATGATCTGACAGTGCTGCCAGGGAGGACCCAATAACAAACATCAACCACCACTGCACAGAAACAGATATCGGGCGGTACACAGCCTTCATGACTGATGTGGATGTTATAACTAACAAACATATGTTGCCTGACATGTTCCATGTAAAATAACTATACAAAGTGGTCACCAATGATTGTATACATGCATGCATGATTATTGCCACACTGTACTCTGGACTGTGCATTACTTTGTAAAGGCCTGAAGTGCCTGATGCAACAAACGACTGCAAGTAATTGCATTCTTAGACTCACTGTTATTGTCACACTATATTTCTGGAATGTGTATACTTTGTAGAGGCCCGAAGTGACTGATGTGACAATAGACTGTATGAAATTGTAACCTCATACTCATTGTAATTGGACCATGCACTTAGAACAAACTACACTTAGCAGGACAATTTTCTGAACAGGGCTGCTAAAGTCCCAACAGTTCAATTCTGTTGAAAAAGAAAGATTATTCTTTCTACATTTTACATGAGTTTGTATAACAGAATAGTGAACAGCTGCAGCCTAACAAAGGAAAATACCTTTAATTTCTCCTCACAGCACGGCAAGACCATGTAGCTTCAAAAACCTAAACTGATTCTGCAGCTCTGCCTTTTTTAAAAACAGCAATTAAAAAAAAAACAAAACATGGGAGTATGTTAACTCATTTTTGTGTTCGCTTGTAAAGCATGTCAACATATCAGTCTGCTGTGAAAGGGCTTTTTGTAGTATTCCCCTCCTCTATCTATCACAGCATCAGAATACAAACTCTCCTCCCTAATTCTGCCCACTCTGCACCTTTCTCCTCCTTTTCCTTTTGAAGTTCTAGTCCATTGACCATTCCCCCACCTATTGTCTTTGGCATGCTAAAATTTTGACTCCCCCACCAAGAATGATTGGTTTCTGAGACTTCTCCAAATTTGACCATGTAGCCTTTAAGGCAGACCTTGCAGATAATGGACTGGTCTTTTCTCTGGGCTACTAATAATGTTAATGATGCAGTCTCATATTTTAGTAAGGTGTTTAAGGCCCTACAGGATAAGCATGTACCTATCACTACTAGAAGAATTAGGGGCTTTGCTAACAAGTGGCTTGACCCAAAGTGGCTGGCATTATTAAAAGACCTAGACAAATACTGGGGGAGTTTCAAGGCATCTGGAAATGTCCCTGACTGGGAAAAATATAGGCAACTTTGATCCCAGTGTAAAATAGCCATAAAGCATAATAAGAGTACCTACTTTAAAAATCTCCTCTTAGCCACTGTGGGTAGCTCTTGACATTACTGGAAACATATAAAACAAATTTTGGGCCAGAACAATAACTCCATGCCTCCTGATATGGTCATAAATAGTATAAATTGTAATAATCCTTCCAATGTAGCCAATGCATTCAATGTGCAGTTCAGCAGTCTTTCTATGCACACGGGTTCCTTTCCATTAATGAAATCCTCCTTTGGTAAAGCCATTGCCTATCCGATGGATAAGCAAGATGGCCTCCCTCCCTTTTATCTAAGAGTGGTCAATGTGGCTGAGGTGTGTAACTTACTCAAAAGGATTCCTCTACCTAAATCTGTAGGGTCGGATGGGCTTGACCCCAATCTTCTCTGGCTTGCTGCAGTGGAAATTACACTTGTGGTAACCAGATTATTTAATTTGTCTTTATTTGTTTTATTTATTGAACTCTTGGAATTACAGCTTTAATGAAAGGTAGGTAGGCAAGTAAATTTTTATTTGTTTAGTGCCCAATCCCGGAGGCTCTGGGCGCTTTACACAGGTACGGTGTGATAACATACATTACAGTAATTTTAAAACACAGAAAAGTTGAGGTATTCTATAATTTAACTCTATAAATAATCATAATAAAATAGTTCAGAAGTAAAATAAAACTATAGCTGGGTTTCAAAAGCTTTTCTGAAGAGAAGGTATTGTTTCTTCTGCCTGGAAGCTATCCCAACCCTATATTCAAGAAAGGGGACCCAAAAAAAAACAACTACAGGCCAATTTCCATCATACCTGTGGTGAATAAAATCCTCAAAAAACTGGTTGTTCCTCAACTCATTAACTACCTAATAATTCATAATCTTTTGTCTCCACATCAGCATGGCTTTAGCAGTGGTCATAGCATCACCACTGTATTACTAACACTTATCAACCATATAGCTACTGCTATGGATAGAGGTGATTACTCTGGTACGGTGTTCACACACCTAATGAAGGCTTTTGACCTTGCTGATCACTCCTTACTTAATATCAAGCTTAAATATCTGAGGCCCGATTCCAAAACAGGCTACACCGGCGTAAGGAGGGATACACCAATCCCCATAGTGTATCTTGTGACTTACGCCATGCGATACGTCCATTGCTATTCCAGGAGGGCACCTACACCATTGCATCTGCGGGATGTGACAATTGCAAGACACGGCTACACATATGCTGCAGCCGACACCTCCATGAACTGCGTGGTTACGACAGCAACTTAGCCCAATTCCAGAAGGCCTCGTTGTCGCAACCCGCAGAATTGCAATTCCAGGACATGCAGTGGTGTAGCTGACTCCAACAGCTCGGAGTTGTCATAACTGGCATCCAATGGATGGCACCATCAAATGCAGCCTTGCAGCACTGTGGCAACAGTGTCATGCTGTCCCCCTGGCCCCCACTAGCACCCCCCAACCTCAAACCCACGACCATGAGGGACCCCCAGGGTTCTGTGTCTGTAGTACTCCCCAGATGCCTGTGCCATCTGTCCTTGCCCTCAAGCCCCCTGATGTGTTCTGCGGTGGTCTGGGGTGGGGGGCTCTGGGGAAGCCACCTGACGCTTGCTGTGAGATGCGACCTGCGGCATTGATATGCCATGTGTGGGCTACTGCCACATGCATAGCATATCTTGCAAGTTGCAATTGTCAGGACCCTGCTGCTTCTGAAATGCGGCATAGGGTCCATGGCGTAGAGGCAACTGGCGTAACTCGCAACTGCATGCAAGTTATGCTGGCCATCTTGGAATCAGGCCCCTGATTCTATTGCCTTCTGCCTTTAATTGGTTTAATAATTATCTCCAGTATATACAGCAGTTGGTCAAATTTGGCATGTCCTTCTCTGAGTCCACATCATCCACTATCAGGGTACCCCAGGGCTCAATACTGGGGCCACTTCTTTTCTCAATTCATATTAACAAACTGCATGAATACCTGAGGTACAGCACACCAATACAATATGTGGATGACCTTGTACTTGTTGCTGGTTCTAATGATGTCTGCAGAATAAATAGTATACTTTCTCATAACATACAGGCAGTGCAAAACTGGTTACTTCTAAACAAACTGCTCTTAAATGTATCTAAAACACAAGCTATGCTTTTTGGCTACACTCCTAAACTAATAAATTGCCAGACTTCAATTCATATTTCCTCTAATGATGGTACGTCACTTGAGATTGTGCAGTCCTTTAATTATCTAGGGGTTACCCATGACCCCTCCCTTGACTTTCACCTGCATGTATTGAAGATCTGTAAATCTGTAAATTCTAAGCATGGCTTGGCCTATAGAATCAGACATAATCTCACTTCATGCACCTGTGTATCTGTTGTGAAGGGTATGCTACTTCCTAAATTAATGTACAATGTAGCTATTTATGCATCTTCAGCTTCAAAGTTAGCATTAAGGAAATGGGATGTCACCTGCAATAACATATGCCATTTTGCACTCACAACAAACAGGCTTGACCATCATTTGTATCTTGTATGACAGACTGGAGTGGATTCCTTTCAGAGCAATGCATGATTTAGCCACAGGAAGTACTGTCTATAACATCCTGAACAGTCTACTGCCTCAATATCTTGCTGCCTTGCTTCACTTGCAGAATAATCGCTATCTCTTTAGGTCACTACTTCTTGACCTGTTTGTCATTCCCAAGTTAAGGACTAATCTTGGAGCAGCTGCATTTCTGAACTTTGCCCCTAGGATGTGGAACAACACTCCCGTTGAGATTTGAAGATGTGCAACTCTTTGGGGCTTTTGAAATGTCTATCGTAAGGATCTACTAGGTACTTATATGTGCAATTGCCTTTCCAAGTTGTAAGCTGATGTTTGCGGACTTGATTATGTTCCTATGTAGTGACTCTTATAATATGTGACTCTTTTCTTTGTTGCTGTAATCCTTAGTATGTTGATGCTTTGTCCTAACTGTTGTAATTTTTACTCCTGTTAACACTGTATATCTGTGAATTTGTGTGATACATGTGCTCATCCCATTTTTTTGTAATCTTCCGGGTCATGCCTGAAAAAAGACAGCTCCTTTCTAGTGCACTTACCCAGTTAACAAACACTAACTAAATCAATCAATCAATCAATCACAAGGCTGGAAAATGTAAGCTGCAAGGTTCTTGCCAAACTCTTAGTTCTGACTACTTGAAAGCTTACCACTGCTTCCCATTCCAAATATGTGCTGTAGTTTATTTCTTTCATACACGGTGCAATTTAGTGCTTTGTTTCTCAGGGAATGTCAGTGATGTTGCACAGGTTATATCATTTACATGCCATGACACTGTGCTCGCATTCCAATGAATTAATGTATTCTCATATGTGGCAAAAAGTACACTATGTTGTAACCCATTTGTACACTCATTGATCACTTTAGGTAAGGAACTGTGTTCTGCTTACCTGTGTTTTGAACACAGAAATTAAAGAATTTTGATCATTACAACATAAGTAAAGAACACTCAACCCATACACTCTGGAAGCAAACTGAATATTGTTGTTTGTAAAGCATAGAAATATGTGGATATTAGTCTCAACTGGGAAAGGGGTGCTGTGGGAGGGTAATGTCTCTTCTTCACCTAGCACAGCCCCTGAATACTAAATTTCCTTCCTAATTCCACCCACTTTCTGCCTTTCTCTTCTATTTGAACACCTTGCCTACTCACTTTGAAATAATGATGCAGGAGTTTGCAGTTATGAAACTGACTTTGGATAATATGGCAGAAGATATGAAAGCATTTAAAACTGAACTAGCAGTTCAAAAAAGGAGAATAATAGATGCAGACGTGAGAATTAACAGTGTTGAAGATGTGTCTAACAATGAATAGACAGAGTTCAGAACAGTAGGAAAATTAAGGCACTGGAAGAGAAAATAGAAGAAATGGAAAGCAGCAGTAGAAGGAACAACCTTAGTATTTGTGGGCTGAAGGAAGGCATTCAGGGGTCAGACCCAATTGAGTTTTCAAACAGTCTTTCCCTGAACATTGCTGGACCATCTCCTGACAGTAAAAAATATTTGATTGAGAGAGCGCATCACTTCCTAAAACCTAAACCTGGCAGAAATGAGAAACCTCGCTCTTTCATTCTAAAACTTCTGAATTTCCAACAAAAAGTACATATTCAGAGGGCACTCAGAAATACAACAATTTCTTTTGAAGGCTGTAACATTAATATTTTTAATGACCTTCCTCATGAAACCATCAAAAAAAAGAGAGATGCTTTCTAACCCTTAAGAAGAAACTTAGAGAGGCTGGTCTGAAGTATGGTTCGTTTTTTCCTACTAGGCTTAGAATCTGGTCACAGAATGGCCTAAAGGAATATAACGGTATGGAGGCTACTAAGAAAGGGCTTAGATCAGACTTTCCTAAACTCTTCACAGATTTTGACTTTCAGTGTTAACCTAATACAGTACAGTAATAGATCTACTGAATGACTAAGGTGTCTGGGAGCAAATACATGGGGTCTGAGAGGGATTGAGTCAGCAACCTTTTGTCATGGCCATTTCTACATTCTTCTCACTTTTTAATCATGAAACATGTTCATTTAATTGGCTATAAAATTCTGTCTGTTGGAGGGAGGTAAGAGACATACGGATTTAGGACTGATGCGGTAAGGCTCTTTGATACCTGATGGGGTATGCTGGGGCCCAGATTTTTGCAGTGATGCTGCTAAAAATGTTTTATATGACACAGTCACCCCATTCACATACCTGATATGGTGATAGTGTTTCTTTATGTCTCTAGCTGGCAGTGATGGTCAGTGTAATACCAATATGCTCATAAAACTGATATCCTGATATACCAGGGGACTGCCGAATAGCCCAAATTGGGGTTCTTCATAGAGTTCAGGTCTGTGTTAGTGGGACCTTCTCTTGGTAACGGAGGTATGATGGGCTATTTAGCTTGTTGTTTATGTATTGCTGCAGCCTCTAAGAGGCATATGGTGACTGGATGGGGGAGCCGCTGTTTAGTCAGAAACTACTACTGCAAGCACACTGCGACTGCCTGGGTCTTGGCTTTTGCCCCTTGGTACTTATGGCATAGTAAAATGTCCATACAGGGCTCATGCCTGCTCTCTCAGACTGGAGTTCTTCCCTAAAATTTTCATTTGTGGACATATTTTTTTAATTAAGATTTTTGTACCTTAATGGTTCTGCTCACGCTCCCTCTCTGGCTTCCATTCTCCCTCATGCCATGATGTGTTGGTTATGCACTTTATGTGTGTGCTCCCATGCATGTCTTTTCTGATGGAATGCTGGGAGCTTCATGGAGGTTGAAGAACATGGATGGTTCAACCACGCAGAAGGAAAATAGAACAGACATCTTGGTAATGTGTCCTTCTTACTTTAAATTTGATAAGCCATTCTTAACATGGACTGTCTCTCCTAAATTAACAAGTAGAACTTCAGAGAGAGCAAATGTATTTTACAAGTCAAGTGTCACTGAGAGCTTTAGCAAAGCCATTATTAAATGGGTGATGAAAGGATTTTTCTCTCTTCTTCACATTATTAATGACCTGACAGGCTTGCTATTAATTGTATCTGTGCACTTGATGTACAATATTGTATTAGTAAAGTTTTATATAGCCTGCTTTAATTTACTATTTGTTTAGACCACAGAAAGAGGTGACTGGTGACAATAGTCTCACAACTGTGTTTGTGGAACCTTTGAATATTAATATTACACATCAGCTGTCTACCTTATTACTTAAGATATGTTATTTATAAATTAGATCCAGGTGTATTATGTTGGTATATGTTAAGGGGGTGCTCACACAATTAATGGTGGAGTGGGATGGTGTCTCCCCCCCTTTTTTTTTGGTATGTTACAATGGAGTTCTGACTTACATGCTTTGGATCAGACTATTAACTAATTGCCAGTTTTGCTTGCTAAAGGGGATGGAGTAATTCTTTTTTTGTAAAGACTCATAAATCATATATATTACCATCTTGAATGTTTGAAGCAGATTAATAATTAGCTGGAAGTCACATGATTTATATATATTTGCACTTGTTAGATAGATAGTGACATTCTAAATTTCATAATATAGTTTGTGAAGGGTTATATAATTGTCTCTAAGGTAAGTGGTTGACCAAACACAATTAGATGTATCCTGTTCCAAAAGGGTCAGCCTAATATTGATGCTACTCTTACTATTGCAGATTTCTTTTTCCTTCTTCTTTCTAGATTGAAAAATAATACACAGTTGGGTCTTAGAACCTGGGAATTTGTTAAGGCTAAATAGCTTGACACTTTGATTACATTCGAGAATGACTAGAAGGGAAGGTGTGAAGGGTGAGGGAGGGGGCAATCTACACATAAGTCCTATACAGGGGTATTACTGTTCTACATTCAGTTTCTACTTATTTACTCTTTTCTGCTCTTTTCTTTATTTTCTGTCACCTCAAAATTGGAGCTCACCATGTTGCCAAAATAAATATTAGGACCACTTCTAGGATACTACAGACATATTATAGAAGGGTTTCTATTAGTTTAAAGAAACTAGCCGGTATCATTTTCCACCTAGTTAACTCCATGTGTTATAGCAACTGGTTAACGAGCATCATAGATTGTTCACTATCAAGTAAACTACACTTACTAATGATTTAACTCTGGTCACTTGGAACATCAGGGGCTTAAACCATAAACTCAAAAGATATTCTATGATACGTCACCTTAAAAAACTGGGTACCTCAATTGCTTTTCTACAAGAAACACATCTAATGGAAGAACACTACAATCTAATGTGTAGGGAGTGGGTGGGGCAAGTGTATGGGGCAGGAAATAGTGGGGTACTTATTATTTTCACATGAAATGTTGCTTTTCAGCTTCAGCATAAAGTGACTGATGCAGATAGGTATTTTATAATCTTAAATGGGAAAATAAGAGAAGAAACATTTACTTTTGCTAATATATATGGTCCCAAAGCCCAAGACAACAACACTTTTGAAAAAGTTTTTACATTACTAAATAGATACAATGATACAACTGTGATTTTGGGTGGAGACCTAAATGCAATTATTGATCCCACTTTAGACAGATCTATAGTTAGACCACATAAAGCAAGAGTGAATAAAGAGTTAGATGCTCTGATGCCCAATACTAAACTAATTGATGTTTGGAGGTTATTACACCCAGGGGTTAAGAAGTACACCTTTTGATCCCAATGCCATAGATTAGGATTAAGGCTTGATTACATCTTAGTCCCTAACAACTTTATTAAGAGGGTCAACTACACACTGATAAAGCAAAATGTGATTTCGGATCACTCACCAGTGGTAATGAATTTTTCTAAACAAACAACAGATGAGAGCACCAAAAGATGGAGCTTCAATGACTTCCTCATAAATGAGGTGGATACTAAAACAGAAATTGTAAATAAAATAGAAAAATTCATTAACATAAAAAAACAATGAGGATTCTTGTTAGACGAATATTTGGGATGCACTGAAGTGTTGCTTCAGGGGTGATCTTATAAGCTTGGGAGCTAGGAAGAAAAAGAAAGATCTAAGGCACAACGGGTATTACTGCAACAGATAGAGAATCTACAGAAAAGGCTAGACGAGGGTGCAGCAGATAAAGCATGGAGATCCTGGTCAAATCTGAAAATACAATATAATGACATGATTAGTTCTGAGGTGGATTTTGCTATTAGGGAGTCTAAAGTGAACTAGTTGGACTCAGGACCAAAGGCAACAAAATTACTAACAATACGGCTAAAACAAAACTCAGTAACTACCAACATCCCAGCATTAAAGCACAAAGTTCAGATAACATCCTTCTAAGACATAGACAAATAAATAATGAATTATGTGAATTTTATAAGGATGTATATGGAGTAGAACATGTAAATAGTGGGTCGACAGTACACAAATTCTGTGAAGGCCTTTATAAATCCTAAAGTTGAAGTACAGGACCATGAACTGTTAGGAGCTGGTATCACAGAAAATGAGATAATAATTGCTATAAAATCCTTAAAGAAAAATAAAACCCCAGGCCCTGATGGGTACTTTGCTAACTTTTACCATACCTTTTGTAATACGTTGGCACCCATTCTCAAAAATGTTTTTAATGAAGCAGTTGATAAAGGGACCCTATCTTCTGATCAAACTAGAGGACTTATCACCATAATTCACTAAGTGGGCAAAGATCCACGTCTGTGTGGTAGCTGCTGTCCTATTTCCCTAATAAACATGGACATAAAAATCTTGGCCAAAATAATTTCTAACAGATTGAAAGCTGTTCTACCCTACTTAATCTCCATTCAGCAAACAGGTTTTATTCAGCAGATAATATCAGGAATTATTCCAATAAGATAAACATTCCCTTTGGGTTGCTGGTGTAGGATGCAGAAAAGGCTTTCGACAGAATTCTCTGGTCACACATATTTGCAATACTTGAGCTTTATCAGTTTCCCGAGAATTTTGTCAAATGGGTCAGAATTCTTTATAACAACCCCTCCTTGGCTATTGTCACAAATGGTATATCATCTTACTTTCAACTCCATAGAGGAACTAGACAAGGATGTCCTCTATCCCCACTGCTTTTTAACCTAACAATAGATCCACTCATAAGGAAGTTAAATGAGGATACCACAATTAAGGGCATCCAAATCAAAAACGTTGATTTGCGTACTTCAGTTTACGCTGACAGCCTCCTTATCACATTATCAGACCCAGAAAAATCATTGCCTCAGATCTTGAAGGTACTAACCAAGTTTGGTACATTCTCAGGATACAAACTAAATACAGCTAAGTCTTATTTTTTGTCTCTAAATAGACATTGTAATAAGGAAGCAATCTCGAAATATGGATTTACTTGGGCACAGAACAGTATAGATTATTTGGGCACTAAGATTTTTAAAAGCATTGCAAAAACAGTTAAAACAAATCTGGCTGAAATAAAAAATAAAATTACAAGTTCCCTTGCTAAATTGAATTAACTCCCCTTGGGTTTGTGGGTAAGGCTGGATACAATAAAAATGAACATTCTACCCAGCATTTTTTATATTTTTATGATGATTTCCTATCACATAACTAAAAAGTGGGCTGAAAAACTTAATTCGGATCTGTCAAGGTTTATCTGGGGATATCAAAAAATTTGTCTAGCCTACCACAAACTGACTAGAGGTAAAAACAATGGAAGATTGAAAGCCCCAGATTTGTTTTACTACTACTTAGCAGCTAGAATTTCCCAAATTATAAAGTGGAACTTGTTGGGTGCCACTAATGGCTATATACCAGAATGGGTGCATATAGAGAAGGAATTGGTTGAAGCACAAGAAACATTTCCAGTCTCAATTCTGTGATCTTTGCCAAAAAAATTAAGTTATCAGGGTCCAAAATAATAACAGATGTGATTAGAGTGATATGGTTTGTCAAATCCTTTTAAAAACTTGATACTTCAAATTCCAAACTACTGCTAATATGGGGAAATATGAATTTTCTGGATAATACTAAAGCTTTATATAATAACAATTGGGCTCAAAGGGGTATATTCAGGGTTCAGGACTTGGTTAAGGCAAACTCATTCCTCTCAGACTATGAAGTTAAACGAAATATAAAATCACTTTTTTTGATTCCGAGTTCTATGCGAAACTCAGGCTTATAATTGCATCAGCAATTCAATTAGATATACCTAGCAGCAATACAGTCATCTTTCTGGGATGCATGCAAACTGGTGCTTCTGTCTCAACCATTTATAATTTACTCCTAGAATGCAGCAGAGGAATGATCCCTGAACCAGCAAGAAGATGGTCTACAGAGCTGGGGATAAGTACACAGACTTCGAAATTGGAGAAAATATGGTAATTGGCTTCTAAAACCTTTGCAGCAGTAAACTTAAGGTTGGTACACTATAAGACATTTCACAACTTGTTTTTTACACCTGTACTCATGCATAAGATGGGTCTGACTCACAATCCCAATTGTAATAAGTGTAACAAAACTGAGGGCACATTGACACATATATTTTGGGAATGCAGTCACACTAAGGAGTTATGGGAAAAGGTTCATAGTAAGTTCCAGACCATTCCAACTATACACTCAGAAATTAATATTGAAACTTGCATTTTGGGTCATTTCTCCGAGGAGAGGGTTTGGGCCATGGAACAAAAGCATTCTCTGCTCTTTATTGGAGTAGCAGTTAGGAATAGTATTCTTAAAAGTTGGTTAGAAGAGAAGATTTGCTCATTTACGGAATGGAAAAATAACTTTCTGGAGATTCTTAGAGTAGAGATTCTAGCTTTACAATTGAGAGGTATAGGTCATAAGTTTGAAAACAAATTTGGTAGTATATTTAGACTATTTGCTGATAAAAGACCAGTCACTGAAGAGGGTGGTTTGCTGGAGGTGACAATCTAACCTCTATATGTGGCCTGTCTTGACTGTGACAAAATAATGCTCAATTGCAATTATACCCTTGCGGTCTGGATGATAGGATTCAAAATACAACAATTTGGTGAGTAAAAGTTTACAAATTCCAGATCTAAATAACAACTTTGTTTTCTAGATACTGTTTTAATTTAATCTATATCTATTTTCTTGCTTTTATCTTCTCTAATTCCCTCTACCTGTCTGGATATCTATTAAAAGATGATATAAACCAAAATAGGCATTTGCTGGGCTAAGATAATTTTTTTTTTACTATCAGGTATATGTGTAAGAGGGGAACTATTGCTAGTTAGGCCAGCTTTTAATAGCATCAGTAAAACTTAGGTAAATAGTTATTGTTGCAAAAGAAGCTTTCTTAAATTCTGAATGTTTTTAGGATATTTACCTCAAGATATTAGTCATATTTTTAGGATTTAATAATTATTTCACCATCTGATTGATAATTACTATATAGCAAGACTGATTTGTATTTTTAACAGCTTTTTAACTGTGTTATAGACAAGAATCTGATATACTGTATGATATGCAGTTATGAATTTGTTATAATCATATTTATATTGTACTTTATAGCTGGCCCATTGGTGCAGTGGTGGGATTTCCATTTGCGATGCCAGCGACCCGGGTTCAGGAATGGACTCAGGTTGCTGGAGGGCCGGCCAGGGGAGAAGGATAGAGCATCCCGTGGACTGCTCTCTTTCTCTGGGGGGAGAGTTTGGAGTCCTTCTGGCACTTGATGGACCCCTGGCAGAGGCTGGGAGTACCGCAGCTACCGGCACGTAAACAGGAAAACAGAGGGATCTGCCGGCCACCCTAGATGACGCTCATTGTGGGCTTCAGTTAGCCCCCCAGGCTGGCTCTCTAACCAATCCCGACGTCTGCAGTGCTAGGCCAGGGTACTGTAGCCGCGCCCTGAGGGGGCAATCTGGGGGGGTATCAGAGGGTTGCGACTGATGTGGGGGTGGAAGCCCCATGGTCTGTGACTGAGCAGAGGTAACAGGTTGCAGGCAGCTCGGGGTGCTAAAGATAAAATGTAAAAAAAAAATACAAATCTATATTGTACTTTCTAATGTTTTCATACATGCATTTGTTGAATGTATTTTATGTATTTAATTTTGATCTAATAAAACATTTTTATTGATAAAAACAAGGCCGGAAAATGCAAAGTTGAGGGTTTTCTTGTGCAGTTCCTAAGACCTGCAAAACATATTGTCCCTGCAGCCCAAGATGCTTTGCATTGTGGGGGTATGTGTGATTTTGTATTTCTTTGAAATTTGGCTTCCCGGCCAAATACCCTTTGGGGTAACCATTGCCTCAGTGCTTGCACACAGAGGTTCTTTGTCTTTTAAATTGTTTTTTGTTTTAATTGGGTTCATCACAACATAACCCAGATAGACCATCTTAGGGTAGCTGGTTCATTCCACTGGGGTGTCAAACTGATGAGGCATACTGATGAGTCCTGGTAGGATGAAACACGTGTCTATGTCTTCTGTTGGCACCCTTTGCAAACTGTGTGAGAAGCCTTTCGGCACCATGCATTTCTGCTTTAAGTTGAACCAGCATAATATTCTGTGGTGATTTGCATATGCAGCCCATGATGCTTTGCATTGTGGGGGCATGTGTGATTTTGTATTTCTTTGAAATTTGGCTTCCCGGCCAAATACCCTTTGGGGTAACCATTGCCTCAGTGCTTGCGATAGAGGTTCTTTGTCTTTCTATGTTAAAGCCACATTTTTGAACCTTAATGACTTTGGAACTGTTTAATGGATTTGCATGACATTTGGCATTTGTAAGCTGTAGGGGTAGGTCTCTAGACGTGCCAAATTTTGTGTGACTCTGTTTTATGGTTTTAGAGATATAGAGCATCAGAAAACAGAGAAAGCCAAGTTTTTTTTCATGTTTCTTTCTACAGCCGTTTCTCAGAAATGGCATTAGGTTGTTGTCTGAAATTTTCAGGTTAGAAAGCCTTTGCCTCACAGATGTGCATTTTGAAGGTTTGGTAAAAAAAATATTAATCTGTTCAAAAGCTATAACATTTTTAATTTTCCCATTACTTCCTATGGGAAAAGATGTGTTCCACATAAAAATAGCCTTGTTTTCGCAGGAGGTGCTCCATTTTTGCATGTAGGGTCACATAGAGCCTAGTTTGTTTTCACAGGGGCTCCCTTGTTTTTGCAGGAGCTACTGTTATTGCACATGTAGGGTCGCATAAAGCCTGTTTTAGTTTTGCAGAGCTCCATTATATCCGCTATCTTGTTTTCTCCTTACCAAGATAAACAAATCAAGCAAACTTGAAAAAATAAATGTCATATAAAAAAAACGCTAAACGAACCCATTTAGCTACATTCTGATTTTTTTTTTTTTTAATAAATCCAGAACAAATGGTTTGATACCTTTTATTGGACCAACAAGAATGTTACAAAAAGAACAAAGAGCTTTAGCTTTCATACCAAGTCCTTCTTCAGAAGCCTAATGAGAGTTATTTAGAAAATCCCATATTATTAACACTTAGAACATACAGAAAAAAACAGAAATAATTTTCATTGGTTTAAAACAGGCCTTCAGAAATAATTAAAGTGACATTGGAGAGCTTGAATATCTAAAGAGTGATTTCAGCCGAACCAAATATAAAGGTCAAAGGTTGTTTAAAGATAACAGCAGGCAAAGAGTACCATGTATCAGTCTAATGGATAAAAAAACCTTAAGATTTTCTGCTCACTAAATTACATGTCAAATGAAGGAAACCTCCTGCAGACACATGTTACACAAGTGAGGCCACAGTACATCACTCTGCTCAGAATAGAAACTTTGATAATGAGATGACCCTCGAGAAAACAACTGCATGCTAAAATGTAACATATAACCAAGTAAAAACAATGAGCTTAAAAATTACAACATCAGAAATTATCTTTACATGGCATATAGAATGATGAAAGTGATGTTTATCCAAAGTGAATAAGTGTATCACACTGATGAAAGTACAGCTGGCTGGCTGGACCCAAGACAGCATGGGTTCACAGCGGGAAGGTCATGTCAGACGAATCTAATAGATTTCTTTGACTGGATGACCAAAGTAGTAGACCAGGGAGAGGCTGTGGACATGGCCTACCTAGACTTTAGCAAGGCATTTGACACAGTCCCACACAAAAGATTAATAGCCAAATTAACCAGCCTGGGAGTGGGTCCAAGGGTGGTAGCCTGGGTTAAACATTGGCTGGACAACAGGACACAGAAGGTAATTGTAAATGGAGTCCACTCTGAAGAAAGAGGGGTTACTAGTGAGGTACCGCAGGGTTCAGTATTGGGTCCAGTCCTTTTCAATGTCTTCATCAGTGACATTGCAAAGGGACTGGAAGGAAAAGTATGCCTTTTTGCAGATTACACAAAGATCTGCAACAGGGTTGATACACAAGGAGGAGTGGAAAGGATGAAAAGGGACTTGGCAAGGTTGGAGGAATGGTCAGAAGTATGGCAGCTAGGATTCAATGCAAAGAAGTGCAAAATAATGCACCTGGGAAACAAGAACCCAGGGGAAGAATACACAATGGGTGAGGAGGTAGTAACAACAACAAAAAAGGAAAGGGACATGGGGGTAATCATATCAGATGACCTTAAGGTTATCAAGCAATGTGAGAAGGCAGTAGGGAGGGCTGGGGTATACTGGGATGTATAGGAGAGGCATCAGCAGCAGAAAACAGGAAGTTGTTATCCCTCTGTACAGACAGTTGGTGAAACCCCATCTGGAGTACTGTGTCCAGTTCTGGAGACCCCATCTCCAAGGACATAGACAGGATAGAGGTAGTCCAGAGGACGCAACTAAAATGGTGCAGGGTCTGCAGAGAAGCCGATGAGGAGAGACTAAAGGAGCTTATGTATACCCTTGAGGAAAGAAGGGGGGACATGATAGAAACTTTAAGTACCCCAGTGGAATCAACAAAGTCCAAGAAGGTAGCATCTTTCAGAAAAGAGACTTGCAAGAACAAGGGGACAATTTAAAGATAGAAGGAGGGCAGTTCAGGGGCAATGTGAGGAAGTATTATTTCACAGAGAGGGTAGTGGATGCATGGAACAGCCTTCCTGAGGAAGTTGTGGGGTCTAAAACTGTGGGAGAATTCAAGAATGCATGGGACCCACATAAGGCAATTCTTGTGGGGGGTAGGAAGAAATAGGCTGTTGGTTAACTAGGATCTGCGGCCTATCCTGTAGGTAGGGAAATGGGCAGACTAGATGGGCCAAGTGGTCCTTATCTGCCATCAAAGTCTATGTTTCTATGTTTCTATGGAGATATATTCCCAACATACTCTCAACAAACTATTATGTTAAGACTTTTTTTAGAATAGTGACCAGAAACACAGTTTGTGGTCACCCTGAATCCTGGGTGCTGAGGTTAGTGAGAGGACTGAGCTTGCTGTGTTCTCTGTATATGAACAGTGGGATTTTCTTGACTTGTGCAGCTGTAGCTTGAACTTGTGCTGCCGGCTGCACTGTCATGTGTGACCTGGTATTTCCCTGGTGTCTAGTGGCACCCCTAACCTCCTTATGTATTTATTTAATCTGACACCGTGATGCCCACTGCGAGTGTCAGATGCCCTCCCTGTTTCTTTTGTTAACTATGTAATTACCAACACTTTGGGGGGTCCAATCCCTGTGTTGGCAGTGGAAGACCTCCCATCAGTGTGGGACACTGGGGAGCCCACTCCCAGTGTCCCCAAATAATTATTGCTTTGTTTGCTGTAAAGAAAAAGAACATCCCCTGACATCTCTTATATTTTGTTCCTGAAATAAAGAACAGTCCCTCATTCTCCCCATTGTCTCTGTCTTCCTACCCCACCCTCCCACTGAGAACCCACCACCCGCACCCCCCCTTACCCTATACTTACCTCCGGAAGTGATGTGGTGTCATCTTCTGTGGCCCTGGATATTTGATGTTGGAAAATGTGGATTATGCGAAAATAGGTATAGCTTATTTTTGCATATGCTACATTTTACAACATCAAATTTGCAGTTCACTGCCAGATTTGATAACTAAAGGAAAAGTGCCACTGTTATTGTGCTTCTCCTGTGGTGCAGAGGACAAGGCACAGGCACTGGACATCCAAAGGTTCTGGGTTTAAAGTCAGCCTCTCTATACTTTTTCCACCTACAATGAAGGGGAAAAAAATATAGGAAGGCTAGGCTCAAACCCAAGACCCTTGGATGATTCATGCCTGTGCCTTGTCCTCTGCGCCACTGGAAAAGCACAACTACAAAGGTACTTTTCCTGGTAGCACCCTATATGGGCGAGTATTGTTGAGTGGCTCAATATGAGTGACTTAATAATACCGCTCATGTTTAGGGAGACCGTTGTAAGAGAGCAAGGGATCCTGTATAGCGAGTGTAGCAGTGAACTACACTCACTATAACAGGATATAGGCAGGTGTGTGGCTAAACCTTGCTGAGCTGGCTGTCTGGCTTAGTGGTTAGAGCCACTGCCTACAGAGCCAGCAGACTGTGTTCAGGTCCTACAGTTGGATTCTGTATTCTTCTTTTTTTTTTTTTTTTAAGTCCGCACCCCCCCAAAATAATATAATCAACTCTTGGGGGGTAATTTTATTGCTATTGTTTGAGCAGCGGAGGATGATCGCTGTTTGTGGTGGTTGCTGTTTCTTTCAGTTGCCCTTTTGCTTTGGGCAATATCTGCATCGTGGTTTGTGTGCAGCACAATAAGGGAATCGCCCTCATCACATAAATCCACTTTTCCTTTAGTTATGAAATCTGTCAATGATATGCACATTCAGCCACAGAAGATGGTTAATGTACGAAAATCATATCGGGTTTTTAAGCACTGACCATCCCCTTGGGGCCGAACATGCATATTGTTGCAGCCCCACAGACCGCTCTGTAACTTGCCAACATCAGGGACCCAATCCCTGTGTCGGCAGTAGAAGCTGACCCCCTTCCCGATCAGTGTGGAACACTGGAGAACCACTCCCAGTGTCCCTAGACATATATCCCCCCCAGCAGTGGATAACAATTACCATGTATTTCAATGGAAAGACTTTGTGCAACCAGATTTTAATCATGTATGTTTTGCTATTGATGTTGTTGGTATTGTTGCCCTACACCATAGACCATGAAAACTCCATAGCAGTGCAGGGCAAGAAATTGGGGGACTACTGGCCCCCACAAACTTTTCTAACTAATGTAGTTGAGATTAGTTTGAATAGAAGAAATAAGTTCTCAAATGTTTGGAGAAGTTATGGCCTTGGTAGCAGATCAATGACTCTAAACCCTTATGTTATGCATAAAAAATTCCAGGGACAACAAGGAGGTGTTCTAATGCTTTTATTAATGCTAGGGGGTGATATGGAATTAAACCTGGGATGTGAGCTTAAAACAATTAAAATTATGCATGATAATGTATGTAGCTTAAGAACAAAAATGGATTTATTGAACTTATTGACTGTAGAACATGCCTCTGAAGTATTAGGGCTCACGGAGACTTGGTTAACAAATAAAATGGATGACACTATCTGGCCCGGTGGTGCTGATGGTTGAGGTGCTGGATGCCACACCTTGTGCCACGCCAGTGACCCATGTTTGGGAATGGGCACGGGCCACCGGGGGTTGGCAGGGGAGGAGAAGGATTGAGCATCTGGAGGACTGCTCTCCTTCTCCAAGGAGGGGGGCTCTCAGTCTCGGTGCCCGTTTGCTCCCTGGCAGAGGCTGGGGGACAAGGTACCAAGCTGCAGCAGGGGCAGAGCTGAGGGCAGGTGCTTGGAGGAGAGCTCACATGGATGTGTGAGAGCTCCACCTCCACTAGCGCCATTGCACATCCCCTGGCTCCAGGGAAAAATAAGCAACAAAAAAATTTGCTGGCCCCCATCAATGAGCCAGCTCTGGTGCCGGCCACCTCTGGCCACCTAAGTTCCGCTGTTGGTGGCCCCACTCGGGGGGGGGCATCCCCGAGTATGAAGGAGGCAGCTCACCGGACCCAGGCGAGCCCATTCGTGGGGCTTGGTGTTGTCAGATGAGGAGGAAAAAAATGGATAACACTGAATTTAGTTCACCAGGTAACACACTATATCACTCTGACAGACCAAGGAGGGCATGTTATACAGCAAAAATAGTTTAGGTAATATGGAAATAATAGATAAGGGTAGTGTTAGTAATACTGAATATTTAGTAATCAGATTGAACAAATTAAAGACAATCTTTGTAGTCATTTATTCACCGCCCAATGCAAAAATTTCACTTATTGAGACTGTAATTAATAAAATCCATAATGTTTCAGGTGACAGTTTATTGGTAATTATGGGAGACTTAAATTGTAATTGGCAAAGTCCACGAGGAATGCAATTAAAATAAATAATATCGGTATTAAGAGTAACACAGCACATAAAAGACCCAACAAGATACACTAACACTACAAAGAATGGAACTACAGTATACTAGATTTATTGTTTACGTCATCTTCAATAATTGTAAATGACTCCAGTGTTCTTTCCCCACACCTGAGTGATCACAGCTTGATTTATGGTATAATAGTAAATTCACAAATACAGGATTTAATAAGTTACATGAATTATACTTGGATAAGGGACTATAGGAATTTTTCAGAAGATGGGTTCCTACATAGTATAGTACAGGAAAAATGGGGAGGATATTTTCTTATGCCTGATTTGGATTTATCGGTGCAGTATTTCACTGAAACCTTTAATAGTATCTGTGATTTACACGCCCCTAAACAAGTAAAGAAAATGAAGCAAGCTAGACTTCCTTGGCTTAATGATAAATTGCTGAAAATGATAAGGGTTAAAAACAGACTTTGGGTAAAAGCCAGGAAAAGTAAATTAGGCTCTGATTGGGTTCTTTTAAAAAAAAAGTAGAAATACGTGTAGACAACAAGTTAGGAAAGCCAAGGTTCTATACTATCGAAATAAAATATCATGTGAGAACAATCCCAGTAAATTTTGACAAAATATAAATAAGCTACTAAAACCAGGAAGAAACGATTACACAAAACATTTCAGTTTGAATGTAGAAGAGGTGATAGTAGAGGAGCTCTCAGAAGTAACTAAAACTTTAAACAATTTTTTTGTAGATTTGCCAGGGTACAATAGCAAACTTGAAACATTAGATTTACATAGTACTGCCTCAATGGAAGATGACGTGCTTAGCCACCCCCCTTTTAGATTTAGAATGTTGGGAATAGCCGAAATATGAAAGGATCTAAATAAAATTAGCATACTCAAATCTGCAGAACTAGATGGTATACAGGGAAGAGTTCTTAAAATGGCCACAAATCAAATAGCTCCTGTCATAACTCAAATATTTAATTGGAGCCTACAAGAGGGTCATTTCCCCCACATATGGAAAGAAAGTAAAGTTGTACCAATTTTCAAAGAGGTAGTTAGTTCAGATGTAAACAACTACATACCCATAGTACTGCTGCCCACATTATCCAAATGCTTGGAAAGACATGTGCATGTACAAATTATGGATTACTTGAATAAGTACAGCTTAATAACATCCTTCCAAATGAGATTCTGAAAAGGGCACTCGACAACATGAGCCCTGCTTGAATTAAATAATTTGATTATTACATCAATGCACTCTGGTTTGGAAACTGCTGTAATTTTTATTGACTTGTCAAAGGTGTTTGACCTGGTAAACCACCCCCTCCTTCTGCAGATAGCCAAGAAGATGGGTATTACAGAGGGGTCCTTGATTTGGCTGCAGTCTTACCTGGGGTACCACACTCAGAGGGCATCAGTAATGGGTGATATGTCTTTCAGAGGCATAAAATGAGGAGTACCCCAGGGCTCCATCTTGGGATCCCTGTTATTCTTGATATTTAATAAAAGTTTGCCCCAGGTAGTGCGCTTCTTCCAGGTGAGACTGTATGCAGACGACACTTCCTTAATAACAACTGGCAGTAGCATCCAGGAACTCCAAATGAGAATGCAGGCTGATTTTGACAATCTGAGAGGGTGGTTTGCAAGGTCACAGCTTATTTTGAATATGAAAAAAAACCAAAACAAATTGCTATACTTTGCTTCTAAACTAAGGACTTCCACAATGATTAACATTCACATAGGGAAATATAGAATGTTAGAACAGGTTAATCAGTATTGTTATTTGGGAGTCATATTTGATACCCATATGTCATTTGGCGAGCATATAAGAGCCCTTATTGAAATAGTAAATAAAAGAATAGGAGCACTCCATAGAACCACTGGATGTTTAGGAAGGAGGCACCGAAAGAAAGTAGCTGAACAACTAATATTACCCGTGTTGACTTACGGGGATTTAATATATCGTACTGCCAACAAACAACTGCCAAACTTGATGAAGTACATTATCAACTAGCCAGGTATGTACTACAATGCAACATACGGACTCACCATTGTACTTTGTTAATTTCACTACATTGTCAGCCCTTAGAAATAAATTACATAAGATCTTGGCAAAAGCTAATCTATCAATACCATGTGTTTTACCCAAGCCACTACATTAATAAAACATTGTTTAATGAGAATGGTCGAGCTAATGAGGACAGCAAAAGAACGGTCCATATAAATAAAATATCTCTCTCTTTTATTAGAAATAAATATGGAAAAAGAACTTTACAGTTTCAAGCAGTTAGATGTTGGAATATCTTACTATTTTTTGCTAGAACATCCATATCCCTGGCTTCATTCATACAGGAAATAACTAGTTTAAAGTATTTTGATTGTACATGTACTGTAATTAATAAGCATATGTTAACATTGCAAATGGCTGAGTAAGTTTAGAGAATTATTACCATATGTGTATCCTAACTTAGTAAACATTGTTCCTGATGCAAGACATCATATCGGAAATAGTTGCGTAATACTGCACTCCTAGACACTCGCTTGATTTTATTAAATATTATAGAAATATTTTAATGTGGTTTATAACTTGATTGTGGATTTGTCTTGTCTTGACTATGTTTTGGTATATGATATGATGTACTAAGTTATGAAAGTATGTATTGTATTTTGATAGTTTATGCATTTACAATGTGTAATATAAGTATATGTTTAGGTAACAATAATTTTAACAGGGCTGTCTTGAAAACTGGGTTGCACAACCTAAATGACATGTCTTCCTGTGTAAAAATAAAAGTTTTTACTAATACTACAGTGTGGGACACTGGGGTGCCCACTCCCAGTGTCCTGATACATGTGTTATCCCCCACAATAGTGTGGGACACTGGGGAGCCCACTCCCAGTGCCCCCAAACATGGGTTTATTTCCTGTGAAAAGAAAAACAGTCCCCAATGTCTTTTTTGTTACCTAAAAAAAGAAAATGGTCCTTCATCATCCCTGCTGTCACCTTCCCCCATCCTGACCCTCCTACTGAGCACCCACACACCCCCTTGCCCTATACTTACCACTGGAAGCTGTCTGCTGTCATGTTTAGTGGACTGGGACACGTCTGCACTCTTCAAAGCCAAATTGCAAACTGAGAAATCAAGGTAAGTGCTATATACTGTATTTCAATGGTGTTTTGAACTTATGTTGATATCTTAGCCATTTTTTGGTATTTTTTCACCAAATTATCAACATGGGTTTTTTGGGACCCCACCTCATGAACACCATCACTGTCATTACGTTAATCGGACCCAGAAGGTGATTTCACGGTCGCTGCATGAAATCACCTTTTGGGACCGATTAATAAAATGACAGTGCCAATGATCATGAGGTGGCACCCCAAAAAGACCATGTAGAAAATTTGCTGAAAAATTTCCTAAAAATGACTAAGTTACACGTGGTAGTTGAAATTTTTCTACACGTGCATAATTTTGGTAATTTTTAATATTTTCACTCCAAATTTTCAACATAGCCATTTTTTCACACCACCTCATAAACAGTACAGCTGTCATTTTTCACATCCTGCCTGAAAGGTATTTTCACACCTGTGGCGCAGAATGGAGTTTTGACATGGATTTGAACATTTTCATCTATGGGGCTTATGAGGTGGGGGTCATAAGAAGACTATGTTCAAAATTTGCTGTTTGAGGGAGGGTGGATGTGGCAGCAGTCACGGAGATGTGGACCAACAAAAACCATGACTGGGACCTAAACATGCGGGGGTACACTATGCTTAGGAAGGATAGAAAGGAGGGCAGAGGTGGTGGAGTGGCTATGTTCATTAGAGATGACATAGAAATTGCTAGGTTAGAAGAGGCAGAGGGAAATGTGGAGGCCTTATGGGTCACCTTACGATCCCCAGCAGGAGATAAGGTCAAGCTGGGTGTAGTATATAGGCCCCCCGGGATGAGTGATGTTCTAGAGGATGGCTTGCTAGACAACATCATTGCCCAGTGTGGACCAAAAGGGGAAGGAGTGGTGTTGATGGGGGACCTTAATATGCCAGGTACTAACTGGGGAACCATGTCCTCTAAGGTGGCCAAGGAGCAGAGGCTGCTGGACGGCTTCCAGGATGTGTTCTTAACACAGCATGTGATGGAGCCCACAAGGGAGGGGCATGTCCTGGATGTGGTTCTGGCAGATGGGGATCTGGTAAGGGACCTGGTTGTAGAGGACCCCCTGACTGGGAGCAATCACAATACTGTCTGGCTTCAAATAAGCATGGGGGGAGGGGGGTGAGATCTAGGACACTGGCAGTGGACTTCAGGGGGGAAGACTTTGTGGGCATGGGAAATATTCTCAAGGATCACTTGAAGGGGATTACATCAATGACAAGTGTGGAAGGGAGATGGGAGGTCATAAAACGGGGACTTAATGAGGCAGTCAGGATCTGTGCTAAGTTGAAATGTAAGGGAGCAAGGTCACATAAACCATGCTGGTGGTCCAGTGAGGTACAGGTAGCTGTCAGAGAAAAGAAGGTGGCCTACAAAAAATATAAAACAACAAGAGGGTATAGGGATAAAGAAATGTACCATCTTGCATCTAGAAAAGTCACCTGGATGGTGAGGGGAGCAAAGTCCAGTAAAGAGCAGCGGCTAGCACAGTGGATACATGGAGGGGAAAAGGGGTTCTTCCGGTACATTGGGGAGAGGAGAAAATCTAAGGGCCATCTCAGCAGATTGAGATCAGAAGGAGGGTGGGTGGAAGAGGCGAGGGACCAGGCAGAGGTAGTTAACGAGTACCTTGCCTCTGTGTTCACTAGGGAGGGGGATGGGATATCTACAAAGCAAGGCATGATGAGGATAGAAGCGGCAGTGAGTGAGATCAGGGGAGCAACAGAAATGGAGCAAGAGGGAGGGAGAGGTACCCCAGGGGTGTCACATCTGGACAAGGATAAAAAGGCCAGTAAGGTGGAGGGGACAGATGATGCTATCTCCGCCAAAAGGGTGTGGTTAGTCCTCAAGGCCCTAAAGAAAGATAAATCTCCTGGGCCAGATGGCATTCAACCGAGAGTACTATGGGAATTGGTGGACATACTGGCTGCATCCCTGGCAGAGCTCTTCAACAGGTCACTTGAGACAGGGAGGGTACCTAGGGATTGGCGAGAGGCACATGTGGTGCCAATCCATAAAGGGGGGTTGAGGGAAGTACCAGGTAACTATAGACCCATCAGTTTGACCTCGGTGGTGGGAAAATTAATGGAGAGTATACTAAAGGAACGATTGGGGGTGTACTTGGAGGAGGTGGGAGGTCTGGATAGTCGGAAACATGGGTTTGTGCCAGGTAGATCATGTCAAACCAATCTTGTGGAGTTCTATGAATGGGTAACATCAGAACTGGACAGGGGAAAGCCTGTGGATGTATTATTCTTGGACTTCAGCAAGGCGTTTGACTCTGTCCCCCACAATGGTCTGGTTGAGAAACTGATGGGGTTAGGAGTAGGCCCTTTGATGGTCAGATGGATTGAAAACTGGCTAGCTGGATGCACCCAGAGAGTAGTGGTCTGTGGGGAGCTCTCGAACCCTAGAGAGGTTGGTAGTGGGGTACCGCAGGGCTCGGTCCTGGGTCCGATCCTGTTTAATGCATACATATCTGACATCAGGGAGGGTATAGGGTGTGAAATGAGTCTCTTCGCTGATGACTCCAAGATGGGAGCAGTAGTTGAGGGAGAAGAGGGGAGGTTGGCCCTGCAAGGGGACCTGGACACCCTGAAAAGCTGGGCTCACATATGGAAATTAAATGTCAATATCACCAAGTGCAAGGTGTTACATCTTGGGCAGGGAAACCCTAAACACAGGTACACCCTGGGAGGGGAGGCACTGGAGGCCTCAATAGGGGAAAAAGACCTAGGGGTCATGGTGGATGCATGTATGAATAACTCTGAGCAGTGCAGGAGAGCGGCTAGCAAGGCAAACAGGATGTTGGGATGCATAGTAAAGGGATCACCTCTAGGGCAAGGAAGTTGCTTTTGCCGCTGTACAATGGACTGGTTAGACCACACCTTGAGTACTATGTGCAGTACTGGAGACCACACTTGAAGAGGGACATACAGCTCCTGGAGAGGGTACAGAGGAGGGCAACTAAGATGATAGGAGGGGTAGGGGATTTGATGTATGAGGACAGACTTGAGGAGCTCTGCCTGTTTTCATTGGAGGAGAGGAGAGACAGGGGGGACATGATTTAGGTCTTCAAGTACCTCAAGGGAATAAATAGGGTAAACATGGAGGGGATCTTTAGACTAAAGCAGGGAGGTATTACCAGAGGGCATGGTTTGAAGTTGGAAGGAGGAAGGGTGAGGGGGAAAAGAGGAGGAGGTTTTTCACTGAGAGGGTGGTGGACCCTTGGAATGCACTGCCTGGCCAGCTGGTTCAGAGATCCACAGTGGAGGGCTTCAAGAGAGGGTGGGACAGACACAGAAAGTGGATGTATCAGATGATGGCCTGTCCCAGGGGGGTGGGGATGGATGATAGGGGTTTCTGGAACATAAGGGAGGGGAGGGCCTCAGCACCCAACTAGGGATCTGAGGTTCGAGCAGACTCGATAGACCGTAAGGCCTAATCTGCTGGCAAATAGTATGTTAGTATGTAAAACATGAAGAAATGCCAAAGTTATAACCATTTGTCACAATTTTGGTATGCCTTCTTGTAATTTCAGAAATTTTTAATATTTTGACCCCGATTTTCAACATAACCTTCTTATTACCTGAGCTCATGTATGTCACAGCTGTCATTTTTCAGATCCTGTCCAAAATGTGTTTTAGCACCTGTGGCGTGGAATGGCGTTGCAGTTGCGCAGAATTATGTTGAAAATTCTATCTATCGGATAGATATGCTGAGGCAATAAATGGCTATGCTGATAAGTTGGTCATGCATCTATGGAGGGATGAGTGCGCAGGGTCCAAAGGACCCTGTGCTTCCACAGTGAAATAAGGAAAATCACGGAGCATGGGAGTGCTTCCACTGTGAAATAAGGACAGTTATGGAGGGTTCAGGCCCTGAGCTCCCACTGCCAAATAAGGATACAAGCAAACTGTCTGAAAAAGTAAGGAAATTCATTGCAAAAAACTTTGTTTATGTAATAGTTAGGTTCTTATTAAAATGACAAAAGCAAGAAATGAGAGCTTTTAACCTAATACTCTGCCTCACTTTCGCAGACACCGACAGATGTCAGCAGTGTTCTTGGGGTTGATTTTAATACTACCTCTATTCCACCCCTATCCTGCAGACACTGACAGACATCGGTGTGCCTTGAGTCATTGGTCCCAACGTCACCCAATTCTCCTGTACTGTACCCATCTCAGTTTATTTACTTATGGAATGGGTGAGTGTTAAGGCCGATGACCCCAGGCACACCACCAACGCCTGTCATTGTCTGCAAGGTAGGGGTGGAATGAAGTGAGCATTAGGAATGACAACCCCAAGGCACACCGCCGAGGTCTGTCAGTGTCTGCAGGGTGGGGGTTGGGGTGTTAGTGTTGGAAACCCTAACACCTCATTTTCCTGCTTTTGTCACTTTAGTAAGAACCCTAACTGATGCATTAATGAATTTCTTCCCTCACTGATATCTGCCCCCCCAAATGCTGCATTGTCCCAATGTATAAGCCACTCTACGGCACTTACTGTCTCCCACCCACTCTCAAACATCTTGCCACTCCTGGTACTTCATATTACCCTCTGTGTGCCATTTCCTCACTATTCCTCTCTTCTTGATCTCCCTCCTCCAACATACCACTGTTCTCCATGTACACGATACACTCTATGGCTCAATCCTGTTTTATCCCATCTCTGACTCCCCGAACATGCCACCATTCTTCATATATATTTGCCACTCTATGGCACTTACTCTGCCCCCTCAACCAATCTCTGCCCCCAATATGCCCCCATACCCCATAATTTACATTGCCTGCTCCATAGCACTTGCTCTCTCTCCTCCTCGATATTTGCCCCCAAACTGCCACCATTCACCTTAATTCAAATTAGTTACTCGGCGCCACTTGCTCATTATCCATTCCCTTCCCAATCTGTTTCCGACTAAAACATTCCAACATTTTCTTCATACGTTAGCCACTGTGTTGCACTTGCTCTTCCTCTCTATCTCTGCTACTCCAAAATGCTGCCATTCATGGTCATTCACATTAGCCACTGTGTAGCACTTGCTCTTTGTTCCTCCCCTCCCCAATGTATGCCCCACCTAAAATGTGAGCATTGTCTCTACACAATAGCTGCTCTGCGGCATTTGCTCTCTCCCATCCACTCTCAAACATCTTGCCATACCTGATACTTCATATTACCTGTTGTGTGCCATCTGCTCTCTCTTCCTCCCTTCCCCAGTCTCTTCTCCAACAGACTGCCATTCTGCATATACATATTACGCTGTCTTGTTCTGTCCCTGTTCTACCCCATCTCGGACTCTCCTAACATGCCATTTTCCATATACATTTGCCACTCTGTGGCTGTTCTGTCTCTCCCCACCTCCCTGATCTCTGCACCTTCAATGTGCCTTCATTCCCCATCATTCATATTACCTACTCTGTAGCACTTGCTCTCTCCCTACCATGATATCTGCCCCCCAACTGCCACCATTCACTATAATTCACATTAGCTGTTCTGTGCCACTTACTCTGTATCCATCCCTTCCCCAATCTTTACCCTCAAGAACATGCTACCATTTTCCCTATGCAGAAGCCACTCCATGGCACTTGCTGTTCCTCCTCCCCAATCTTTGTCCTCCTCATAAAAAATGCTGCCATTCACTGTCATTCACATTAACAGCTCTGTGGCACTTGCTTTCTATTTCTCTCCTCCCTGATATCCTCCATCCCAAATGCTTGTATTGTGCCCTCATAGGTTCATAGGTTCATAGGTACATTTCAAGCCAGGGATAGATGTAACTATCCTAATAGGCTTGCCTTCCGTTTTAAGAATTAAAAGAGAAATTTGCTATTTCCAAAATGGTCATCAATTCCCCTTTTAAATTCGTTCATAGTGGAACTAATTGTAATCTCTGCTGGTAAGTTATTCCAAGCCCCAACCACTCTTAGGCTAAACCAATTTTTCCTAAAGTTATGCACCCAAGCTTGTTGATATAGTTGTTTTGTATGTTTCCTTTTGCTGATTCTTCCATGATTGTACGTGATGCCCAAATCTATTAACAAATCTTCATCCTCAATATTTTTATATAGAAAACATAGATCTCCCCCTCAATCTACGGTAATATAGTGAATAAAGGTTCAAACTCACTAGTCTTTCCCAGTATTCTTTACTTTTCTGTCCCTTTATTTGTTTAGTCAATCTTTTTTGTACTCGCTCAATGGAAAGTATATCTTCCCTGTTGTATGGGGCCCAAACCCTTGCACAATATTCCAAATGCGGTCTAACCAAAGCAACATACAAGGGAACCAAAACCTCACTCTTTCTACTTGTGATATATTTTAAAATACAATTTAGGATCTGAATTGCTTTTTTTAGTTGTTTTCTACAGTGTACCCTGAATTTTAGATCATTCGTAATTGTAACGCCCCAGGTCCTTTTCCTCCATAACAACTCCCAAATTTATATTATCTAATTGGTAAATTGCTTCCTTATTTTTCTTACCCAAGTGCATAACCTTGCACTTGGATAGATTTAATTCAAATTTGTTCAGGTTAGTCCATTTATTTATTAGATCTAACGCTTGTTGTAATGCACCTATTTGTTCATCATTTTTTGGAACCACACCCAATCTACAGTCATCAGCAAACTTGTACATCCATACATTTTTATTGTTGATTTGTAGTGAAGCAATGTAAAAGTTAAACAAGATGGGCCCCAAAACCGAACCCTGGGGTACACCGCTTGAAACAGGGACCCATTGTGAATATTCCCCATTTATAACCACCCTCTGCTTTCTATTCCACAACCAAACTGAAATCCATCTGCAGATATTGCTGGGCAGTCTTATGTTATCCAATGCTAATAATAATTCTTTATGGGGTAGTTTGTCAAAAGCCTTGGTGAAGTCCAGGAATACCACATCCACAGGGTTCTCGACATCCATCTCTCTACTCACCTTTTCATAGAAGGATAACAAATTTGTCCGACAGGATCTGTTCCGTACAAAACCATGCTGGAGTGGGTCTATTATTAGTCTATTATTAGTCCCCTCTGTGGCACTTACTCTCTCCCAACCACCCTCAAATGTATCACCACTCCTGGTACTTCATATTACCCACCTTGTGCCATTTGCTCTCTATTCCTCCTTTCCTTGATCCCCCAACATACCACCATGGGAGTTTTAGATAATAAAGCTGTACCGCCACACTGCATATTGGCCACTTTAGACATATGATCCTTGTATACTAATATACCACACGAGGAAGGCCTAGAGGCCCTGAGGGAAGCCCTGTATGAGTTCACTGAATATATCTGCCCCTTTATAGAATTTATTTTGAGTTTGACTGAAATTGTTCTCATTAAAAATGTCTTTATTTATGAATGAGATATATCATCAGATTCAGGGTACAGCCATGGGTGCAGCAATGGCTCCAAATTACATGAATATACATCTTTTGGGTAGCCTGTGATGATGGCATCTGCGATTGAACGCTTTCAAAAAAGGTGACTCAATCATGGTGCCTATGCATAGGGTTACCTGGCAGGAGGGCGACCGGATGGGGGGGTAGGCAAATATAGTGACAGGATGTCACTTTGTATGCACGAGTGCAGGGGTGGGTGGGGAGGGACCGTGCTGTGATGATGGGCAGAAGGGGAGGGAGGGTTTGTGGGTGTAGTATGGTGATGGGCTGCTGAACTGGCCATGTAGAGCGGTGGCTGGTGGCAGGCTGAGGTTGGGAGGGTGCGGTTTGGTTGTGGGCATGCACATTTTTGTGCTGGGTCTGGGGTTTTTTTTTTTTTAGTTTTGCACTTCCAACATGCATCCCCTGGAGTTGAGAATCCTTTAGTAGGGGAATGTGGCACAGCCGCTCACATAAAAGAGAAAAACCTAACTGTTAAGTGCCTTTTGTTGCTTGCGCAGTGTACATCGCCAAAATGTATTTCTAGTGATGTACACTCGTCCAAACAGCGATCGCTATTCCGTGATCGCTGTTATGACATGGAACCATCTTTTACAGTGGTAAAAGAAAGTTAAATATGATGTAGACTTAAATAAATATTACAGTAGATTGGATATATACTGCAGGTTCATTGATGTATTGATTGTGTGGAAGGGGGAGATGTTTGAACTCAAGGAATTTGTACAATACCTAGAGAAATCAAATGCCAATTTGAGACTTACTTTGACAGAAAATATGCAAAGTGTGGCATTTTTAGATTTTCTACAAATGAGGAGAGTGGTCTATCCACAGATTTGTTTAGGAAACCATCTGACACAAATGCCATTTTGCATTTTGATAGTTGTCACCCCAGACAACCAATATACCTGTTGGGCAATTTATGCACTTCAAACATAACTATAGTAGCAATGAGAAATACATTGAAGGATCGGGAATTCTAGCACAAAGATTTTATAGTAGGGGGTATTGTGAAAAATGTGTGCAAGATGCAAGGGCAAAAGTGAGTGAAATGGATAGGCAGTGTCTGTTAAAGCCAAACAAGAAAAATAATGCAAATCACTGCAATGATCCTAATTTTGTAACAAGTTGTAGTACACAGACCTATAAACTGAATGAGATTTTGGCAAAAAATTGGCACATTCTGGAGGTAGAACTGACCCTAGCCAGTGTAGTATCAAGAAGCCTGATAATCATATACTGGAAGGGGAAAGCTTAATTTGTTAGTGCATAGTGTTCTTATTCCAGCACAGCCTACAAGAAAGAAACATTTACCACAAAGCAACTTTAAATGTGGAACTTGCTCGATATGTGACTATGTGCAGGTGGGAGATATATTTGTTAAACCAAACACTGGAGAGACATACAAGATATATTCATTCATGTCTTACAGTACTGAAGCAGTGGTGTATGTGGCCACTTGTGATTGGGGCAGTTTTTATGTGGGTAAAACTTAGGAAATTTAGGATTAGAATTGATGAAAATCTGCACAGTAAAACATAACTCTGGTGATCTAGGGGACCCCCCCCCCAACATCTCATGTACTGACCCACCACTCTGCTACCCCCAACCCAATCCCCAGCTGGCAGCCAGAACACCCCTCCTCTCAGCATCGTGGCTGGTTGCCGACTATGCTGCGAATGAGTGCATACTGTATACAGTATGCACTTATTCACAGCACAGTTGGTGGCCAGCCATGGTGGTGAGAGGAGGGCTGTTCTGGTTGTCAGCTGGGGACTGGGTTGGGGTAGCAGAGTGGTGGGTCAGTACATGAGATGGTGGGGGGGGGGAACTAGATCACCAGAGTTATGTTTTTACTATTTCATAGGACAGGGATCGGGAACAAGGAGGGACCACTTGACTACCAGGAAAGTTTGTAAAAAAACAATACCAGGAGGCTGATCAGGTATCAGGGAGGTCGTGGGACCACTAGACTACCAGGGAATATTGTTTTCAATACTGGGTGGTTGTTCGGCAATCAGGGAGGGGGGGTGGAACCACTAGACTACCAGGGAATATTTTTTGGAATAAGGGGATGGTGATCTGACATCAGGGGAGAGGGACCACTAGACTATCAGGGAATTTTATTAGTAAGGTAACGGGAGGGTGATCGGACATTGGGTGAAGTGAAGGTACCACTAGCTACCAGGGAACTATACATATATATTTTATAGGGCTGGGGACAGAGACGGGGAGGGACCACTAGATTAGCATGGAATTCAGAAACTAAGGTAAATGTGGTTTAATGTATTTCAATAGGGTTTTCAACTTTGGTGCAAAACTTTGTCATTTTTTGAGATTTTCACACCAGATTTACAACATACCCTTTTTGAGACTCCTCCTCATGAACAATGTTGGTGTCATTTCCCAAATCCTGCCTGAAAGGTGCTTTTGTGGTTGGTTGGTGAAATCACCTTTCAGGTTGGATTTCAAAATTTTCACCATAATTGTTCATGAGATGGGGTCATAAGTTTCTTGTTGCCAGCTCGAGTCCAGAGTCCTTGGTCTTGGCCTACAATAAGGTCATCTCCTCAGCCCTGGACCTGATTGCTCCTGTCCATGTTCATCCTCTCCCACTTTGTCCTCGGGTCCCTTGGTTTGATGGATCTTTGAGGGAGTTGCGACGATTAGGATGAAGGTTAGAACATTGCTGGTGGAAATTCGCCCTGGAGGCCGATCACCTTAGACTGGTAGAGCATTACCAGGCCTACCAATCAGCGATCTCCCATAAAAAGGCAGAGTTCCTGTCCAGGGAGATTGCTGTCACTCAGAATTGACCAGCTTAGCTCTTCCGAACTGTGGACAGGTTGTGCAACCCAGCCTGTCTGCAGCTCCGAAGATCTTTTTTGCAAACGGAATGTGATGAGCTTGCTCGATTTTTTGCGAATAAGGTGGCCGACATCAGGTCAGAGATCCTCCTGACTCGTTCTGTGGGGGATGCTGTTGGTCAGTGCTCAGTCACTGCACCTTGTGTCTCCTGGAGTACCTTTGACCTGTCGGTGTTCGGGGATATTATGCGGACTGTCCAGGGTATGCGCCCTATGTGCTGTAGTTTGGATCCAGGCCCAACTTCCCTGGTTATGGGTTGTTGTGATATCATTGGCCCGGTCCTGGCTCAGATAGTCTGGTGCTCCTTGGAGTCAGGTGAGTTTCCAAGCTCCCTGAAGGAGGCGGTGGTAACACCCCTTCTGAAGAAAGCTTCTTTGGACCCAGACGTTCTAGCAAACTACAGACCTATCTTGAACCTTCCCTTTATAGGGAAGGTTATTGACAGAGTAGTGGCAATTCACCTGGAGAACCACTTGACCATCCATAATATCTATGAACCTCTCCAGTCCAGTTTTTGAAAGAGGCATAGTACTGAGACTGTGCTGGTTCGGGTGCACTATGATCTCCTGATGGCGAGAGATTGAAGAAACCGTTCCATTCTGGTGCTCCTTGATCTCTCTTCAGCCTTTTGACACTGTGGACCATGGGGTGCTGCTTGAGCGCCTGAGGTTCATCTGTGGCCTGACATGTACAGTCCTCAGGTGGTTTACATCTTTCCTCATGGGCAGAACACAGAGAGTTGTGTCGGGGAATTTTTCTTCATTCTCACTCCCTCTGTCATGTGGGGTTCCTAAGGGCTCGGTGCTGTCCCCCATGTTGTTTGCAAGGTATATGCTGTCCCTCAGAGACATTGTAAGACAGTATGTGCTGAGGTTTCACTGCTATGCTGATGATACCCAGCTCTACCTGTCTTTTGCATCCGACCAGGATAGTGCTCTCTCAGTATTTAATAACTGCCTCACCAAAATCCAGGATTGGATGAATTCGAGCTGGCTAAAGTGAACACGGGAAAGACTGAGGTGATGATTGAGGATCTAGGTCACCGGATAGAGGGGTTGAGTGCTGGTCAGCCCTCTGGACTTTTTTTGGGGGGCTCCCAGATTCTTACCTCTGAACGGGTGCGTGACCTGGGAGTGGTGCTTGATGATGGGCTGACCCTTCGATCTCAGGTGTCGGCAGTCATCAAGTCTGCCTTTTATCATCTTAGGAATACTGCCAGGGTCAAGCATCCTGTTCCGTCCAGCGATCTGCCTATGTTGGTCCACACCTTTGTGACCTCACGCCTTGACTACTGCAACTCCCTTTACTTAGGGCTTCCTGGGGTTGATATCTGCCACCTACAGCTAGTGCCAAACGCTGCATCACGATTGTTGACGGGGTCATCTTGGGCTTCGCATATTACCCCGATGCTGCGCAATCTGCACTGGCTGCCGATTCAGTGGCAGATCACCTTTAAAGTTGGTTTATTTGACTTATAAAGCCCTACATGGAGTTGGTCCTGACTACAGTGCCTTCAGAAAGTATTCACCCCCCCTTGGATTTTGTCACATTTTGTTGAGTTACTACCAGAATTTTTAATGCATTGAAATGATTTTTTTCCCCCTTGATTCACACAGCATACTCAACAATTTAAAGGAGCAAAAATAGTTTTATTGTGTAACAAAAATTTATGCAACATTAAAAACTGAAATATCTTGTTTACTTAAGTATTCACCCCCCTGAGTCAACACTTTGTAGAAGCGCCTTTGCCAGCAATTACAGCTTTGAGTCTTCTTGGGTATGTCTGTATCAGCTTTGCACATCTGGATTTGGGGATTTTCGTCCATTCTTCCTTGCAGATTTGCTCAAGCTCTGTCAAGTTGGATGGGGAGCGTCGGTGAACCGCAATCTTTAAGTCTTTCCACAGATTCTCAATGGGATTCAAGTCTGGGCTTTAGCTGGACCACTCAAGGACATTCACCTTCTTGTTCTGAAGCCACTCCAGTGTTGCTTTGGCTGTATGCTTGGGGTCGTTGTCCTGTTAGAACGTAAATCTTTGCCCCAGTCCAAGGTCTATTGCAGACTGATGCAGGTTCTCCTCAAGGATGTGCCTGTATTTGGTTCCATTCATTGTTCCCTCTATCCTGACAAGTGCCCCAGTCCCTGCCACTGAAAAGTATCCCCATAACATGATGCTGCCACCACCATGCTTCATGGTAGGGATGGTGTTACATGGGTGATGAGCTGTGTTCGGTTTGCACCAGGCATAGCGCTTTGCAGTCAGGCCAAAGAGTTCAGTTTTTGTTTCATCAGACCAGAAAGTCTTTTGCCACATGGTCTCAGAGTCTGCCATGTGCCTTCTTGCAAACTCCAGGCATGCTATTATGTGGCCTTTTCTCAGGAGTGGCTTCCATCTAGCCACTCTCCCATAGAGGCTACATCTGTGAAATGCTGCAGAGATTGTTGTCCTCTGGACAGGTTCTCCCATCTCAGCCATGGAACTCTGTAGTTCTATCAGGGTGGTCATTGGCTTCTTGGTCACTTCCCTGACCAAGGTCCTTCTTGCCCGGTTGCTCAGTTTGGGAGGACAGCCTGCTCTAGGGAGAGTCTGGGTGGTTCTGTAATCTTTCCATTTCCTAATGATGGACTTGACTGTGCTCCTGGGAACTTTCAACACCCTAGAAATGTTTTTATACCCCTCCCCAGATCTATGCGTCCTCACAGTTCTATCATGGAGTTCTACGGACAGCTCCTTGGTCTTCATGGTAGAGTTTCTGCTCTGCATGCACTGTCAACAGTGGGACCTTATATAGACAGGTATATTTCCTCTGAAATCATGTCAACCATTTGAACTGACCACAGGTGGACTCCATTCAAGTTTTAGAGTGATCTCACAAGGAAATTGGATGCACCTGAGCTCAATTTGGAGTGTCATAGCAAAGGGGGTGAATACTTATCAAATCAAGACATTTCAGGTTTTTATTTTAAATTACATGTACAAAAAATTCCTCATTCCAGTTTGACATTATAGAGTAATTTGTGTAGATACATGACAAAAAAATCCCATATAAATGTATTTTAATTTTGAGTTTGCAACATCACAAAATGTGACAAAATCCAAGGGGTGAATACTGTCTGAAGGCACTGTACTTGAAAGAGCTTCTAATTCCCTGCAGCCCTGTGCGACAGTTCCATTTGGCTGACAAGGGGTTGCTTGAGGTTCCAAGGGTGACCTTCAAATTTTCTGAGGCCCGTACATTTATGTTTGTGGCCCCTTCCCTCTGGAATTCTCTACCCCATCAGCTTCAGGAGGGTGCAACCGTGGTGGGATTTAAACAGGCGCTTAAAACATTTTTGTGGCATCAGGCCTATCAGTGACTCATTGGTGTCTGGATCTGTTGTGTTATTTACTATTGTGTTTGTTGTTTTATGGAATTATGCTTTTATTATTGTAAAGCACCTTGATATTTTGAAAGGCGTTTAAAAAATAAAGTTTATTGTTTATTATTATTATAATTATAAGAAGGGTATGTTGAACATTTGGGGTTAAAATGTTTTAAAATAGCAAAGTTCTGTGCATCTGCTGAAATGTTGCTATGCTTCCTACTAACTTTCATAATTTTCAATACTTTCACCCCAGATTTTCAGCATAGCCATTTCTTTACATCACCTTATGAATATGACAGCTGTAAGTTTTAAATTCCTGGTCAAAATGTTTTTTGTCACCTGTGGCATGGAATAACGTTGCTGTAGTGTGGTATGACATTTTGGCAGACATTTAACAATTCTCAGGCCAGCGTTCATGAGGTGGGATATAACAAGGCTATGCTGACCATTTGGTTGCTGTTTTGGCTGAAATGCTTGCACGGCAACATACATGTATGCATCTATGGAGGGATGGGAATGCAGGGCCCAGAGGGCCCTGTGCTACCACAAGCAAATACTTTCTCAAAAAGTAATGCACTAGTTAGGGTTCCAGTGACAAAAGTAGGGAAATGTGCTGTTAGGGTTTCCAACCCTAACATCCCACCCCACCCTGGAGGCAGCAACAGGCGTTGGGGTGTGCCTTGAGGTTGTCAACCATAACACTCACCCCATTCCATGTGTAAGTAGCTGAGATGGGCACAGTATAGAAGAATGGGGTGATCGTTAAGGATTACAACCCCAAGGCACACACACCCTCACCTGTTGCTGCTTCCAGGGTGGGGGTGGGGTGTTAGGGTTGGAAAATTCAATAAATAAACAAATTAAATAAATAAATAAACCCTAACAGCACATTTCCCTACTTTTGTTGCTGGAACACTAACTAGTGCATTAACAAAGTTTTTTGCCAAGAATATATTTATACAGGGTCTTGCAGTATCCTTTTAACATGCTTTGTGTAATATTTATTATATTTATATTTGATCTTTTTATTTAAATTTTATATTTTGGTGCTATAATAGATTTAGTTTTTTAGTACTAGTACAGTGATCAGTTTTGTACCTGTTTGGTCCCTTAATTAATATTAACTAGTTTCCCTCCCCTCTCTTTTATTTTCCCTGGTCCTTGGCCCCAGAACCCTCCCCATCCCCTTTTTCTCCTTTGTTTTCCTTCCCTCCTGTCCCTTGGTGTGCTTTTTCCTCTCCTTTTGTGTAACTTTTTGAGTTTTCGCATGCCCCTTGTTATGCACTTGTATTTCTGATATATCAGCAGTAGTATTTTTTAAGGTATATATTGAAATGTTTGAATATATTTTTATGTAATTAATGACTGATATATAATGGGTGGGATATTCAGAAATGCGCCAGACGTTGGCACAAGGCCGGCGCAGCGCAAGTCCAAAGCGCCATGGCGCACTGAGCGTGATATTCAAAGGTTGCGCAAGGTGGCATGCACCAAAGTGCAGTCAGGGGTGCACCAGGGAGCAACCCATCATGCGCAATAGCGCAACCATGGATGCACAAGGGGAAGAGGAAGATGCGCCAGGACACATATGGAGCAGCCACAGGCACAGCAAGGAGCAAGGCACCGGGGAGGTGGGTGTGGCCTCCGGGGAGATGGGGGAGCCAGGTGAGTTCACAGCCAGCACACAAAGGAACACCACCCAAGGAGAACAGGCATGTAGCCAGCCCCTGCCCACATGCACCACAGCAGTGGACGTAGGTAGGGTGGCACCAACGGCCATGGGTGGACAACCACTGGCCACCCCCCACAGGATGACATGCACCATGCCAACTGGGTTACAGCTGGCAACACCCAGGCAAATGGCACCCAACACATATGCCACACAACCTGAACAGCCGGCCCTTGGTCACCCCAGGGCACAGCTACTGACCGATGGATGAACACCACCATGCACAGCCCCAGACCAACACAGGTGTACCATACAGCCACCCAGCACACCACTGCAGCATGGCTCAACTCGCCAGCCACAAAGCAGACCCAGACACAGATGAATAACCAAATCAAATCTGTATTAAATAACAAAGAACAAACACAGGTATAATACAGTCAACAAATAGAACATGGGAACAGGGAACGAGGATGGGGAAACTATATACAAAGCAGGCAGATGGCAGGGAAGGGAGGTAAGGGGACAGGGGACAGGGCTATACAAAGGGACAGGGGAGGGCAAGGGAAGGGAGGACAGGGGAAGGCACAGGTGTAGCAGGTCCGACAGGCCCTACGGGTGGCCCCGTCCTGCTGCTGCCTGGCACTAACCCTGCTGCAGCAGCCGACGTGTCAGTCTCGTGACCTCCAAAGTGGTGGTGGTGATTGACAGAATCCTCCTCAGGAGGCAGCTGTAGTTGGCCTGACGAGGCCCTCGTTGGACACCTATGACAAAGGAGGGAACGCATGATCAGTGCATGTCCAGGACACCCCGGCCCATCCACCATGCACAGCAGACAGTGGTGGCACGCACCCCTGGGGTGGCATCTTGGCCACCCGCAGTGAGTGGGCACACACCTACCACCAACCCGGCATGCCACAGCTATGCAAAGCACTGGACACTGCCACCCATGGGCCACCCGCCGGCACTGTGGCAGGACGGTGACAAGGTACAGCAGTGGGACAGCAGCAGCACAGGTGGCAGCCAGACTCACCCACAGCCCACCAGCAGCAGCCACACATGTGCATTGGCCGCAGCATGGTGCCACGCACACTGCGGGCAGAACACAGCTGCCATAGCTCAGCGCACAGGGGGCCGTGGCCCACCCCCACCCCCGCTGCCCAACCTGCACAACACTGTAGGTATACATTGTGCCTACCTGCATGCTGAGGCACCGCATGCACCAATCTGGCAGCAGCACCACCCTGCACTGCATCCCGTGCCGATGGTCCCGCAGCAGACCGCCAGGCATGCCTGCTGCCCTGGCTCTCCTCCTGTCCTCAGGGCCTAGGACGGAAACATAAACAAGCACACATCAGTACACAGCAACACCATGCCCCCCCCCGGACAGAGTGCACCCCAGCCCGGCATGGCTGCAGTGTGGTAGCCAAAGTTCAGAATATTTGAGTTTATCATACTTCACCCAGAATTTATCAAGGCCTTGCAGTGTTTTAAAACTCACATTGAACAAGACATCACCAGATGTGTGTATCAGGCCATAAATTTCAGTGGAGAAGCACCCCATTGAATTTGTAATTAAGGTACACCCCACATAGATCCTATCTGGAAGTATTTCCAAACCCCCTAAATATTGTAAGCGAACTGCATTTTTCCTTTGAGCTTGTAGAGGGTGGGCCTGGAAATGTTCCCTTCTATGAAAGTTAACCCAAGTCATTTTAACTTTTTCTGCTGCTGACTGCATAGATTCCTGTACAAGATTTTCAGTGTCCATACGTTCCCTCCAAGTAGGGCCTACAGCCTCTGCAGTGTCCTCATCCATACTTGACTGTGTGTCTACAGTTCGTGGCCTTGGAGGTGAAACAGTAACATCCTCTGAATGTAAAGAGAGGTAAAAATCATTCACAAATTGTTGATGTGAAGAAGCTCACACTGGATATGTGTGTGTGTGTGGGGGCTCTGCAGCTGACCCCTATATGTCTATAGTATTTGCTCTTGATGAAGTACCTGAAATAGGCAAAACAGTAGGATCAGGCACCCATTGCCCCTTCCCCTCAAGTTTCCACCCTGCACTCTTCAGAGAGTTCTCATTAGACCATGCAGTTTTCTTTCCATGATTTCCCACAGATTTTTGAGCAAGGTTAGAACACCCTTTCCTTAAAAAAGTTCTAGCACTAGGAATATGTGGGGCTGAAAATGTAATGTCGACTGATGGGCTTCCAGTGACGTCATGATCCAGGACAGATGCTAGTGATTTAGTGCTTCCCAGAATCTCCCAACAAAGACCTTTTATTTACTACTATAACCATCGTATGTCATTTAAATCACAGCAATAAGGTCTACAATACCTAAATCCAAAGGAGAGACCCCCCCCCGGGACCTGAAGGAGACTCCAGATGAAGAAAGATTCTCGGATGGCTGTTCAGAAAGCGATGGCTCTCAGGTCTCAGCTTCCTCTCGGCGAGGTTGCAGTTAGACCAGGAAAGATAGCAACTCCTCGGTACACAAGCGGCTGAATTTGCTACTCACTGAGATGTGGAGCTTCAGATGAGAGATGCGCTCCATCACTGAAGCCCTCCAGACTGATTTTGATCAACTTGAGCGGTGGTAGGAGGGCATGAAAGAGCAGCTAAATACCTCAGATCAGTGCCTGGATACTACTAAGTGGGCTGTTCTGCAACTCCACCAGATAGTCCAAACTCTACAAGAACAGGTCGAGGACTCCGAGAGCCACAACCAGAGAAATAACATATGGCTTTCGGGGGTACTGGAGGGCTCTGAGGGTGCAGATATGATTTCATACATTTCAGCACCTGCTAAAAACCACACTGAAGCTGTTGGATGACTATACACTGGAGAGCGACAGGGCCCATCGTATTTGGGACCACACCACCCCTTGACAGTCGACCTCGCACCATTCTAATAAAATTCCTGAGGTTCCAGGAAAAGGAAAATGTACTATATACTGCATGGAAGATGGGAGTGATACTGCTAAACAACCAAAGGCTGTACTTTGAAAACAATTTCTTTCCTGAGATAATGCAGAGGAGAAAGGCCTACCTGCCCCTTATGAAGACCCTGAGGGATATCAAACTCTGATTCAGAACCCCTTATCTGGCACAGATGACCATCTTTCTCTCCAATGGGGTGCTGCACTTTGAAACTCTGGAGGTGGTGACGATGGAGCTTACTAAAAGGCAGATTGCAATGCCAGCTAGGCTGCCAAAGGCAGTGCAGACTACAGAGGCCAAGCTCTCACAAATGAGATGGAAACAGGGGCAGAAAGACTCCTTGTGGCAGTCTGGAATGGAGTCTCTCCAATGCATCGTAGGGGAGCTGAAGAATCAGAGGAAACAACTGCTTCCTCCAGCAAGCTCCAGGCAGAACAGCAAAGTGAATCCCCTGGTAAGACTTTATTTACTTTACTTGTGAATTACGCAGTGGGACCGGGGGATTTCAACCAAAACTGAGGCAATGTCATGAGGAGCCAGATGAGGCCCCCATTGGGTGCGCACTTTACAGGAACAGGCACCTGAATATTTCTGCTCCTAAGGGGGAACTAAAGCTCTTTTTCCAGTTTTTGATTTTATGTTTAGCTTATGCTTCTCCAGCCAGAGTGGGCTTGGGTGGCACGGGCTCCCTTCAGCCCACAACAACTATAGACTGAAACTGATGGTGGGTTCTAGCCGAAACTGATGTGCCCCCCCAACTCTTTTTTTCTTCCTGCTGTTTGTTGTTGGTGTCCCCTCTCCCCTGCTCATTATAGGATTGATCCTCCAGTGTGTGCAACCCCTGCCTCAGTGAACTGAACACCACGAACAAACAAGCACTATGGAGTACACCTAGACAAACCTCAGGCAGTTATTACTTGGGCTGTGGGGCAGCAGGACCTATGAGGAACCAGGAACGCAACACTATTACTGGAATCCTTATCAGATAAGCATCTCAGAATAATGAATATATTTTCCTTGTATTTTTCTATTAAACTTATTGTTTTGTATGTTATCACTACTGCTTAGATCCCAGTACCTGAAAATGTCTCTCCTTATCTTTTCTTGTTTTTGAGCCCCGGGAATAGCCACGTGCTGCCTCCATGAATTCCACCTGAGATTATATACAATGATGACGCAGTAACAGACAGCATAGGCTCATGGGCATGGCTACAGGAGGGACCCTCATCCTGGACACCACATATTAGGTAGGTGCCTTTTTTCTGATAAGCACAACATACCACAATAATGGACTGGTATGAATATGCAGAACACAGGTTAACGAGATTTTGGCCCAAAGCAGACCTGCAGGGAGCTTGTGAGGGGGGAAGGGAGGTGGAACGAATCTAACGCAGGCACCTTGCTGTCTGACACCACTCCAATTGCAGAGGGCTGTACGGGTGGGGGGAATCGGAGAGGGACCCGGGGGGGGTGCTGGTGGAGTGGGTTGGGAGGCCCAGACTGCCACCCTGGGAAAGCTCAGTTTTGGACAGAACACATCCAATGGCCTGGTTGGTGAACAGCAGGGTGTCCTCCTAGGATGAATCCTAAGTTACACAAACGGGTGGGGATTCTGGGGAACCTGGTGTTGTCAGCTTCCTGACCATTGCCCCATTGAATTTCCTTGACATTGTAGATGTCAGAAGGCCCCGCTACTGAGCCATTGCCTTCAAGCAGGGTTTAGACCCTGCTACCTGGATCTGGAACCAGATCCTTTGCTTTGGAAGTCACAGTTAATGTTTCAGGCTTAAGGTTTCCCGTTTGGAACCGAAGAACCCCAGTTTATAACGTTAATCATACAATGGATGTTTGTATTGGAATTCTGTTTAGTTTGGAATCTATCCAAAATATTTGTAGTTGGAAGGGCCCCATGGTTTATTTTCCTTTCCCCTACTAAACCACATTGGCTTCGAATCATCCAAATTCCAGAAAGGTTTATTATGAGTATCACAGAGTGGAAACAGGTAAATTACCCAAAGCCTAATGTAAGTCCAGTGGGTTTTGAACCTTACCTATGTCTACAACCAGCTTGAAATTATATTCCCTGAATGTGAACGGACTGTCCACCTCCTATCCACCGATCTAGGGTTATGGCACACATTAAGTGGACTGGGGCAGACCTGATATTCCAACAGGAAACTCACCTGATAGCTGGGGAGCACCTCAAACTTAAGATATTTGGCTATTCAGAGGTGATCTCATCCTTTATGGGGGGAGGAAATGTGGAGCCTCAATACTAATACCTCAGAAAATACCATTTACTCTTGTGTCTCAGTAGACTGTCCCAGAGGGGCACCTGGCTATCGCACATGGCACCCTGAACGATAAGGAGGTCACATTGTCTAATCTCTACCTTCCCTCAGGTATTCAGGTGGCAACCATGAAACCACTTCTAGACAAAATAGTACAGACCAAAAGGGGTACCCTCCTGTTGGCAGGAGACTTTAACATTGCCCCAGGTCCCAGCTGGGATTCGTCCAACCTGGCCCCATGGCAGCAAACAGTGGTATAGAAATTCCTCAAGAGATTTGCAAAGGAAGTGGGCAGGGTCAATACGTGAAGGCATATTCACCCACACACCAGGAATTATGCCCATTATTCCACAGTGCATAATACATACTCCAGAATCGACCACTGTTATACACAAGTGGAAAACTTCCACAACTTAGTGGACTGTGCACTGGGAGATATACAAATCTCTGACCATGGAGCAGTAATAAGCTCCTGGGATATGGACACACAGAACTGAAATACACATTGGAGACTTAATATTCACTACCTTAAATCACAAAAATTCAAGGAGTTTTTAATAGATAAGATCAAAGAGGTACAGGCTGACAAACCTCCGGGAGAGACAACCCCAGCCATCTACTGGGATACCCTGAAGGCAGTGCTTAAGGACCACATTAAACAGTACACCGTGACCTCAGCACAGGCATCTAAGGCTAAGAGGGAGAGGAGGAAGAGACTGGAGGACACCCTACACTTCCTCCAGATAGCCCATAAACAGGGAGACACCTCAGTAACTTTGCAGCTTCAGCAGACAAAGGGGGAACTGGACTCCCTAGCAAAACAACAAACCAAAATTGCGCTCACATACCTCAAACAATGGTTCTACGAGGTGGGCCCTAGAGCCACCAGGCTTTTGGCTTACCAGGTACGTAGACAAAAGTGTCTATCCACTATATCCACCATATTCTACCCCACGGAGGGCTGCAAACTGGTGAACCAGTGTGATATTACTGAGGGCTTTAGCACCTATTATAAGAACTTATACACATAGGAGCAGCAGCCACCCAAGGACACGATAAGGGAGTTCTTACAGTCTCTGAATCTTCCCAGACTGACCCTGGAACAAGGGGACCAACTTCTTGTCCCAATCACCCTAGAGCCCCTTACTTATTGTCCCTACTAGCACTAGTCCTAGTCTTAACTGCAATCTCTTAGCTTACAATTTGCTCTCAGTGGCTAAAACTTCAAGAATTCCATACCTATTCCTCTACCCTTTTCCCACTCTTGGCTTCCTATCTATATATTACTCCTCCTTACTCTTGTTAACCATCCCCCTCTCCCTCAACCCTGCCTACCCTTTTTTTCCTAGCTCTCCTGTCTTTGCTCAATATATCAAGGAGTATTTATTGCATATACCAGTATTATGTTTATAAACCCTACCTTGTAATGCTTGCACACTCTGAACCAAATGTTCCTCCACTGTTCACTTTTTTTTACTATGTTGTATCTTACTATGTAACATCTTTTTTATGTTGGTGCATTTGCGCAGCCAACATTGTGGGACAGTGCAGCTTTGGAGGCGGGGTCACTGTTGGGCGAATGCAGGGCATGCACCAGTAAGTGCGTCCCTCATTCCCCAATCAGCCTGCATGCCGGTGCCACACCATGCATACATAATGTGGCGAGCACATCTAAGAAAAGGTCTGCTGCAATCCGAGCAAAGCTCGTCATACGCAGCGGACCCTTCCTACGTACTCGCCGACATTATGAGCATGGTCGGCGAGTGGGCAACTGCCCAACTACTGCCGACTTCAGGGGTGCCCAATCCCCCTGTCGGTCGGTTAACCCCCCCCTCGCTTTCTTTGTGTGCCGAGGGGGGGAAGCCCACTCCAGTCGACATAAACCCCCCCATTGTTGAATGCTGAGGGGGTGCCCAATGCCCCATGGCTCGCCCCTTTCTTGTGTGCCGATGGAGGTGTCCTAATCAACCCATCGGGCATTACTTCCTCATCCCCCATGTTGTGTGGCCGACAAGGGTGCCCAATCCTCTGCCAGCTACAGACACTCCTCAAACAGTTAGGTGGCACGCTTGGGAGCCCACCCCACTGCGTTAAATCCCTGCAAAAAAAAACTGTCCCAAGTAATGTATTTTTTTTTCCTGTAAATGAAAACGGTCCATTGTAGTCTCAATGCCCCTCCCCACCCGCACCCACCCTCTGTGCAGCCTCCTCACCCCTCACCCTTACTTACCTGTGGAGTCTGGTGCGACGATCTTTGGTGGACCGGGAACACGCCTGCACTCTTCAAAGCCGACCGCTAACTGAAGAAATGCCGTAAGCTGTATAATGGAATGAATAGGGTTTTTTCAACTTTAATGCATATCTCGGGCATTTTTGCGAATTTTGGCCCCAAATTTTCTACATGGGGTTTTTGGGACCCCTTCTCATGAATTCTTGCACTGTCATGGCATTATTCGGTCCTGAAAGGTGATTTCGCAGTCACTGCATGGACTCACCTTTCAGGACTGAGTAACGAAATGACAGTGCCACTGTTCATGAGAGGGGCTCTCAAAAAGCCTATGTTGCAAGTTTGGTGGGAAAAATCCAAAAAAATGACTGTTTTACTAGTGTGCGTAGCAACTGCGCAACGCATGCTCATAAGTTAGCTCATGCGCACTAGTTTCATGCCAGAGTCTCAACATTGGCATTTTACAACACCTTCTTGTGAACCGTATAGCTGTCCTTTTTCATATCCTGGCCAAAATGTGTTTTCGCTCTTCCGGCGCAGAATTGCGCGGTTGCTATGCGAAATCAGTGTTTGGGACACATTATGAAAATGACAGTGACACTGTTCATGAGCAGACATCCTAAAATGCCTGTGTTGAAAATTTGGTGACAATACTCCGTAAAATGACTGTTTTACGAGCGTGCGTAGTAACTGCGCAACGCACGTTCATAAGTTAGCACATTTGCAATATTTTCACACCACATTCTCAACATTGACATTTTACCACACCTTCTTGTGAACCATATAACTTTCATTTTTCACATCCTTGCCGAAATGTGTTTTCACACTTCTGGTGCAGAATAGCACGGTTGCTGTGCAAAATCACTGTTTGGGTCACAGTATGAATATGACAGTGACACTGTTCGTAAGCAGAGGCCCTAAAATGCCTGTGTTGAAAATTTGGTGACAATACTCCATAAAATGACTTGTGTTATGAGCGTGCATTGTGCAGTTTGCACACACGCTCGTAAGTTCGCAAACTTATGATATTTTCACTCCACATTTTCAACAGTGCCATTATTCTACACCTCCTAATGAGCAGTACAGCTGTCATTTTTCACATCCTGACCAAAATCTGTTTTTGCAGTTCTGGTGCACAATAGCGCGGTCACTGTGGAAAGCCCGTGTTTGAGACACATTATGAAAATGGCAGTGACACTGTTCATTAGCAGATGTCCTAAAATGCCTATGTTAAAAATTTAGGGATGAAAGTCAATAGAATGAGTGTTTTATGAGCGCGCATTGCGCAGTTTGCACGCATGCTCGTGACTTTGTGAATTTGTCATACTTTCACTCCAGCTGTTCATCATTGGCATTTTTCCATACTTCCTTATGAACAGTACAGTTGGCTGAAATGTGTTTTCGCACGTCCGGTGCAGAATTCCACGGTCGCTATGTGAAATCACGTTTGGGACACTTTGAGGAAATGACGGTGACACTATTCATCAGCAGAGGTCCTAAACGCTTATGTTGGAAAATTTGGTATGAAAGTCCAGATAATGACTGTGTTGTATGCATTGCGCAGTTTCCACGCACTTTGTAATCTTCAATCTGCACATTTTCATGCCACATTTTCACCACTGGCATTTGTGCACACCTCATTATCAACAGTCCAGCTGCCATTTTCCACAGCCTGCCCAAAACGCGTTTCCGCAGCTCTGCCGCACAGTGGCGTACTCGCTGTGCAAAATCACCTTTTGGGACACATTAACCAACTCACAGCACTGTGCCTCTCCACCTCCGCCACTGCCAATGCCAGTGCGACAACATTCGGCATTGACAAATGCTTGTTTAAACTAGGTGTGCACTTTGCATACTTGTAATCAGTGTTGCTTTATTAAGTGTTGCTTTATTATGTAATGTCTTTTTGTATGTGTACATGCTACAGGACCTCCTTGTGAATAAGCTTTCTCAATGGAGTCTTCCTGCAATAAACTTGAACTTGAACTTGAAAGAAGAGGTCTGGCTAGCCATTAGCTGAGCCAAGACTCAAAAAGCCCCAGGCCTGGATGGTTCTGGAACAGAGTTTTACAAAGCAACTTGGGCTCATGATGCTTATACCATGCTGAAAGGGTATAATGCCACCATGGAGGGAGACCCTCCCCCACCATTCGGATCATATGCCGCCATCTCCGTACTCCTAAAACCAGGGAAAATTACCCAATTCTGTGCCACTTACAGACCTATCTCAGTCCTTAATAATGACTATAAGCTCATTATGAGCATATTGGTGAACCGGTTTGACCCATATGTCCCCCAGTTAGTAGCTCTTGACCAAACGGGGTTTGTCAGGGGCAGGACAACAATGGATAATGTCAACAGAACCCTGCACATCATCCACAAAATGAAGAGTAGCCATGGGCCCTCTGCGTTGGTTAGCCTTGATGCAGAGAAAGCTTTCGATAGGGTGTCGTGGCCTTTCCTGTATGCGGTACTGGAGAGACTGGGTTTTCCAGCCCCATTAATAGCAATTATTAAGGGAGTATACTGCTCTCCGAGGGTTTGTGTAAAGGTGAATGGCCACCACTCTTATTTTCACCTGCAGAGAGGCATCAGACAGGGTTGTCCCCTGTCATCACTTCTGTTTGCGCTCTATATTGCAGCTAACGGCTGCAAATGCTGGCATATATTTCTGCCAACCTTCACACTTACCCCATACTGCACTTCTGCTTTGTCTCCCTGTCAAACGTATTCCCTTAGTCAGTGACTACTACCCATGTATAGTGTAACATAATCCAGGTCTAAAACTTACTCATTGTTCTCCCATGGCTGCTAAACCTTCCCTATACTGTTTTCCTACTTGATGTACCCCCCTTACATACAAGGCAGTTGCACAGCCCTGTAAGCAATGTGTAACTCTAACTCAGTTCAATGTAAGTAATGTAATTAATGTATTTATGTAAGCAATGTAAGTAATGATACTCTCAGTTCATGACTCCAATGTGTAACTCAATGCTATGTATCATGTACTTACCTGTTCTCCTCTGTCCCCCAGGATGCACCGTGAGATGAGCATCTTGTTGCTCAGTCTGCCTTTTCTGGTGAAACACTTCAATAAATTTAAATTTTTTTAAAATTTATTTAGCTTTTGACTGGGTAAGTGCACTAGACAAATCTTGTCTATTTTCAGGCACGACCCGGGGGAGGGAGCTACAGATGAATGCCAACTGACTTTGAACCAGATTAAGCTGTTGGTGGTATTTTAGTGAATGGGGGGAAATTTGGCCTGGGCACCGGGGAAATTCCTCTGTTCTTTTCGAGAAGTGCCATGGGATCTTTAACATCCACCTGAACTACCACCAGAACAGGCAGATGGGACCTCGGTTTAACGTCTCATCCGAAAGACAGCACCTCTAGATTACAGCAACCCCCTCATGCTGCAGTGCAGTGTCAGTATTGGGATATTAACCCAAGTGCCTGATTGGGGGATAGAACCCACAGTCTTCTGATCTCCCGGCCTCAGAGGCGAGATATAGAGCCCTTGGCACAGAAAATTAGGGAATCAGGTCAGATTGAGGGCATCTGGATAGGGAACACTGAACACAGGCTGGCACTGTATGCAGACGAATGCTGGAACAATCCTGAAATAGCACTACTAGCAATCTATGATATTCTGGAAGAGTATGGTAAGCTCTCGGGTTACAAACTTAACACCTCTAAAACAGAGGTGTTGACCTTTAACTATCAACCATCACAGCAAGTCTGATGAAGATACCCCTATAGATGGGACCTAGAAAAGCTCAAATATCTGGGCACATACCTGGTGAGGTCCCATCAGTCAGCATACAAAAACAATTATAATAATTTGACTGTTCAATTAAATACTGATCTGGCTCAGTGGAACTTGCTACCACTCAGCTTAACCCAGAGAATAGATCTTGTTTGAATGACTGTTCTGCCCAGAGCTTTATACTTGTTCCAGAATGTCCCGGTTGCCCTCCCACAAGATGCCTCCCGCCAATGGAACAAGAGCATTTCCAGGTTCATCTGCTTAGGGCGAAGGCCCAGGGCCCATTCCCACATACTCTACCTCCTTGGGGCAAAAAGCAGCCTCTCACTTTCACATGTCCAACTTTACTATATAACCACCCTGCTGTGCCACTTGGTGGCCAGACAACTGAGTCCCATGAATTCTCCTTGGCACCTAATAGAGCAAACACTCCTTACAGACAGGGACTACTATACAAATATTTACCATGCTGGACCCCAGTCGGGGGGACTGCCCCATGGAAAACCCATGACTTAGGTGCAGGCTCTCAACCTGGAAATTGGCCAGGAGATGGCTAGGACTAATACCCTTCCTGCCCCTGCTTTGCCCCATCTATCTTCTATTCGCATTCGATCCGGCCACCAAGGATGCAATATTCAGGGAGTGGGGAATCCACTCACTCAGATATTTGTACCAATGCACAGTGCTGGGCACCTTTAAAACATTTGACACCATGCTACAGGAGTTTGGCCTCACTAGGTTGGACTTCTTTAGGTACCTTCAATTGAGACACTACTATACATAGTTACTGAGGGGAGCCTTGTGGCCGGAGCTATAACCCCTTATCCTAACTCATTTGCTGCTCTTTATCAGGACCCAGCAGACTAGTCATATGGTGTCTAACTTCTACCAACCAATTTTGGAGATCCATGATAAACCAACCCTTCCAATCAAAATAAATGGGAAGAGGAGTTGTGTAATCCCATCACTGATAAAAAGTGGGTAACAGCCACTCAACGCTCTTTGAGAATTTCCAGCTCACATCAGGGGTAGAAATATGCTTGGAAACATATGATAGGGTTTTTCTAGCACCAGCTATCACCAAACATTACTTCAATTCAAGGAGCTCCAGTTGTTGCCGGGGCTGCGGCGCAGCGATTGCTCACCATACACATGTAAAGTGAAGTTGTCCAATGTTGCAGCCCTTCTTTCAAGGGAGAACTCACGGAGCTCTTTGGGAGAGAAGGTCCGCTTGCTATGCTTTTACAATATAACCAAGCCAACACAGATCCTAATGCACGTGATCTACTGGGCATACTGCTTACCGCAGCAAAAAAGTGATCACAAAAGCATGGCTTACCCCTCAGGTCCCTTCAGCGGGTGAATGGTCGTCCATAGTAAACCAAATTTACCATATGGAAAAATTGCACATAGACTGATTGACCAGTCTGAGAGGTGCTTGTCCTGCTGGAATGGATGTATTTTCTACTACGTGACAAAAGACAATACTTTTGTTCCTTGACCTGTTGGGCCTGAACCAGGCCCCTGAAGGAACTAGAGTCTCTGTTGGGACTGGGGGGGGTCACTGGGGGGATGACCTGCAGTCCCTGTTATGGGACCATTTCATGACTATTAGGGCCCCACATGCCCCACACGCTCAGAAGGGGTGGCAGAGTGGGGGAACCACTCGGGACACTGGTGTATCAGGCTGGGTGGGGGGATGAGACAGTCCAAGTTCACTTTGGGGGACTCCATAATATCACCAACCTTGGACAAAAATGTATGGAGGACCTTTAACAACACTTACTCCATGGTTGATATCTTAGGGTTTGAACCACACTTAAAATGTACATTTGTGTATAAATGCTTTCTCTAGTGCCTTGTTTATGACTAAACAGCTGAATGTAACTAAGCTGGATTTTGCCAGTGTTGCTGAAAACTGCACAATAAAAATACATTTTCAAAAAAAAAGAAAATGTAATGTCACTTATTTTTTGAAATTCTGGTTTTGACATGGAGTATTCTCTGTCACGCTGTCCGGAACCGAGTCAACTTGTGCCATGGTTAGTATCACCGGTGGAGCTGCATTAGCAGTAGCAAAGTCTCCTGGCCTTTCCTCCTCAGGCGTTGTATGCTGTACTGCATCAGACGCTGTTCAGGCTTGCTTTGATATTCGGGCAGCGGCTCAATTGATGCTCCTGAGTCATCAAGGCAAATTCCTTCTGAGCTGTCAGCCAACTTGTGCGCTGTCGGCTCTGGTCCAAATTCAACATCAGGCACTATAGTTACCGCATTTCTCAAGTTCTAAGCAGGTATTGTACTTTCAATATGTCCCACACTATCAGCAGATACAAGAGGTAGCACCACGTCTCCATTATTTTTCAGTAAAGACCGTAGCCATTCTTCCTCCATTTGGCCTTGCAAAAACCTTGCAGGCACAGTATTTTCTTTCCAAACTTTAGTGTCTGGGACATTCTTCACAAGTGCTGCTTGCATAGCAAAATCGTCAGCGATCTCCGATGCTGGACCTGCAGGGGCGGAGATCAGTTCCCCTGCAGGTACACCAGCAGTGTCTATCTTCTCCACCAGACCATCCACCATGACCAACGGAACTACCTGCAGCAATGCCCCCTAAAGAAGAGTAGGGGAATTCCCCAGTGTCCTGGCCAAATTTCTCCCATTTACTAAAAATAGCACCAGCACCTTAATCTGGTTCGGTGTCAATTGGCATTCATCTGTATCCCCCTTCCTGGAACGAGGTTGAAAATAGACAGAACTATCTAGTCCTCCTTTCCTGGTCAACAAAAACAAAAGAAATAAAAATTGCTGACAGTAGTTACTAAGTATGTCTGCTGGGCCTGTCCAGTCAGGAAGAACTCTATGAGAGACCTGTAGTTTTTGTGAGGAGCTGAGCATCGCTATCTATGCCCGACAACTACACAGCAAATAGAAGGAAGCAAACAATTGACAAATGCTTATTTATATTACATTTTGTTGGCTTGGGAAGTGGGGTGGGAGCTGTAATATCAAATGTATGTAAAAAGTAATGTTTTGCTTTCTAAAAGCTTTTTTTTTTAACATTTTTGGATGTAGTAGTTTGGATGCACATTCTTGCTGCACTTTTGGTCTTCGTTTTGACCAATTTCTTCAGCTCTTTGTACTGCAGTGGCACTGGGAGGTCAGGTGAGACACTAAGAGCCATGCAGTATTTTTGGTTTAACTGGTTCTGTGTACAGCTGTATGTGTTTTTAGCTTTGCTGGTGGTTTCATAATTTTATTAAAGTATGGTTTAAAAGCTGAGGTAGAACAGTTTTTACAAGGTTTTCAAACTAGCCTTATTGGTGGAAGTTTGCAGGCAACATTATAATGCTGTTGACCACTAAGCAAAGCAGAAGGTCTTAGGTCAATGCGCTTTCTCAGGCATAGAGATCGTCTTCTTTGGTTACATCTCACAGTCACAGCACTGCAGTTCCATTGTACTCCAAAAATGCATGTATGTTGCCCAGAAGTTTCTGTTCCATTATTGCTAATAAAGCCCCAAAGTTCTATGGGTAGAAACCACTATGGGGCTATAGAATCATTATGGAACACATAGAGCATTAGGGGCATCAATCCCACTATTGCTATAAATAAGGCAGCAGAGTTTGAGTATTGTTTTAATATAATGGAATCAGCAGAGATACCCAGTATTACTGTTTAAGATAATATTTACAGTGACTTGGGTCAGCTGGTCTTGGGGATAGGGATGGAGGCAGGGCTGGTGCACTGGTTAGGTGAGGAAGGGTACTGTGTTGCCTGCTACCAGTCTTGTTGCTTAGTTTTCAGTCACCTGTTTCTCCCTCCTAATAAGCCTGGTATCCCAGAGGCTTTTATTTTTTTTATTTTTTTTTTTTTTTGTTGACCGGGTAAGTGCACTAGACAAATACTGCCTATTTTCAGGTACGACCCGGGGAGGGGGATACAGATGAATGTCAACTGACCTTGAACCAGATTAAGCTGTGGGTGGTATTTTTAGTGAATGAGGGAAATTTGGCCAGGACACCGGGGAAATTCCTCTACTCTTTTCGATAAGTGCCATGGGATCTTTGACATCCACCTGCACTACCACCAATCCAGGCAGATGGGACCTCAGTTTAACGTTTCATCTGAAAGATGGGCATGGTCTTTACCTTGCTCCAGAGTGTTTTGTTAAATGCTTTTATCATGTATGTTTATGTTAATTAAAGTGCTGTGTACTGAAATTGCTTTTGTTATCGTGTAATGTTATTTCTTGAGGGACAGTACCCTTATGCAATAAGTGCAGGAAGGAGCACCCCACCCTCAAGTTGAGGCACTGTGCACCAGAGAAAGGCAGTGCAGAAGTCTGTCACTGGAAATAGGCCCAAAATGCACAACACGTAAAAGATAAAGACCATGCTGGTTACATCATAGGCTTTGCCACATGTTTTGAGAGGAGTCACACATGGTTCCTTGAGGTACCGTAGCAGGTTACAAGATTTCTGAAACAGTAAGTGGTCACTTGTTTAGGTGGACGAGGAGCTTATATCAGACATGTTTTATCCTGAATACAAAAGGTAGTCTGCCAAAGTGCTTGCTTATCCTCATCACTGTGAAAAACATGCACTCAGAGGAACAGAGAATTTAAGTCCTATCTGCTTATGCTGTACAAGGAGGGCCTAATAACAGCCTGTAGGTGACCTGAGGTTCTTCTCAGCAGGAAGGTTAGTCAGTGTAGGGCATGTGGAAAACGAAGGTTACACACCTGTGTAAATATGTTTCGGCAATGGTTTCTTGATCCATCTTGAAGTAAACCAACATTTCATTGCACACATACATTTCTTTAGGGTCACACAAGTAAACTTCTGATAAACCTTATTTTTATGTTGGCTTGCGCTTGCATGCCAGCCAACATATTGCAGTAGTAGCAGATTTGGAGGTGCACTCGCTGTGGGCGAATGCAGGGCACGCATGAGTAGGTGCTTCCCTCATTCCCCAATAAGGCAGCTGCAGGCGCTGACACCAGCAACATGTCAATTGGCCACCAGATCAAAGAAAAGGTCCGCTGCAATGAGAGCCAAGCTTCTCACACAGTGGCGTGCCTTTCCTGGTGAAGCAGTTTACTAAACATTGTGGCATTAACTGCCGCCACGCAGAGTGGCCCGACCCACTTCATTTGCCGATGGGGAAGCCCACTCCCCATTGGCATAATGCCCCCCCCTCTAGTCTGCTTGTGTGCCAGGGGGTGCCCAATCCCCCTCGGCATTATGCGCCCCCCCACACTGTCTTTTCTTGCTGAAGGGGGGGCCCAATTCCCGTTGGCTTCAGTCCCCCCTGCCCAGTCAGTTTGCCGTCGGGGGAGCCCACTTCACATCGGCATAATGTCCCAAACCCCAATTTATGCTATGTGCTGAGGGGGGTGCCCAATCCCCCTCAGCACCATGCGCGCCCCCCACCCATTTCTGTGCTGATGGGGGGCCCAATCCCCATTGGCTGCGGTCCCCCTCCCTGTAATGTAGGTGGTGCACTGGGAGCCCACCCTAGTGTACCAAACACCTGTGAAAAAAGAAAACCGACCCTTATTGTCTTTTTTTAAACCTGTGAAAGAAGAAAACGGTCCCTCGTGGTCTCTTCTGCCCCCTTCCCCAACCTGCACCCACCCTCTGCTTACCCTGCCTCCCCACACCCCCCTCACTCCATACTTACCTCCATAGTCCGGCGCGATGATCTTCAGTGGACCAGGAACATGTCTGCACTCTTCAAAGCCGACCGCAAACTGAAGACATGCCGGTAAGCTGTATAATGGCATAAATAGAGTTTTTTAAACTTTGGTGCATATCTCGGGCATTTTAGGGAATTTTGGCACCATGTTTTTAACAGGGGGTTATTGGGACCCCTCCTCATGAATTCAGTCACTGTCATGGCGTTATTCGGTTCCAAAAGGTGATTTTGCGGTCATTGTGTGGAATCACCTTTTGGGACTGATTAATGAAATGACAGTGCCACTATTCATGAGGTTGGCTCTCAAAACCCTATGTTGCACCATTGGTGAAAAAAAATCAAAAGTGACTGTTATTATCTGACGTCTGCGTTCGCGCGTTTCCATGCACGCAAGTAACATCATGAATTTGTAATATTTTCATGCCAGATTTTCAACATTGGCATTTTTCCACACCTCCTTATGAACAGTACAGCTGTAATTTTACTTATTCTAGCCAAACTGTGTTTTCGCACTTCCAGCACAGAATAGCACGGTCGCTGTGGGAGATCACTTTTAGGGACAGATTAAGAAAATGACAGTGGCACTGTTCATGAGCAGAGGTCCTAAAATGCCTATGTTGAAAATTTGGTGGTGAAAGTCCTTAAAATGACTGTGTTACAAGCATGCGTTGCGCAGTTTCCATGCACCCTTGTAACTTTGCAAATTTGCAATGTTTTCATGCCAGATTTTCAACACTGGCATTTTTTCACACTCCTTATGAACAGTACAGCTCTCATTTGTCACATCCTGCCCAAAATGTGTTTTCACACCTGTGGCGCACAATGGCGTGGTCGCTGTGGGAAATCAACTTTTGGGAGAGAGTAATAAAATCACAGTGCCACTGTTCATAAGGGGAGGTCCCAAAATGTCTATGTTGAAAATATGGTTGAAAACATCCCAAAAATAATTGGGTTATGGACGTGTGTTTCGCAGTTTGTATGCCTGCTCATGACTTCAACAACTTTTCATATTTTCACTCCAGATTTTCAGCGTTGCCATTTTTTTTACACCCTCTCATGAACAATACAGTTGTCATTTTTCACATCCTGCCCAAAATGTGTTTTCGTGCCTGTGTCACCAAATGGCATAGTCGCTGTGCAAAACCACCTTTCGGCTAACAAACTGACAGTGCCGCTCTTCATGAGGTGGGGTCACAAAAAGCCCATGTTGAAAATGTGGAGTGAAAATACCAACAAACACCTATAGCATTAGGGTTTCCAACTGTAACATCCCATCCTGTAGAAACTGACGGGCATCGGGGTGTGACTTGGGATCATCGGCTGTAATGCTCATGCCATTCCACCCCCACCCCACCCCACCCTGTAGCCAGTGACAGGCATTGAGGTGTGCCTTGCAGTGTTCTCGCCCCAAAGTTCACCCCATTCTCCTATACTGCACCCATCTCAGCATATTTCCTTAAGGAATGGGTAAGTATAAGGCCCAAAGACCCCAAAACACACCACAACACTTGTCAATGTCTACAGGGTAGGGTGAGGTTAAATGGCATGAGCGTTATAGCTGATGACCCAACGGTACACCCCAGCACCTGTCAGTCTCTGCAGGGTGGGGGTTGGGTTGGCATCAATTCAATACTTCACTGCCATTCCTATTATGCTTCTCTAACTCCTGCACTACCAATGCCAGTGAGACAACATTCGGCATTGACAAATGCTTGTTTTTCTAGGATTCCATTGGAAATCCTGTTAGCATTGTCTTACTGTTGCTATCAGCATACAGGGCCCTCCCATATAACCACATCACTTTTTTCTTATAGTCTCATAACACTGTAGAACTGTCTACTGCAAATCTTTAGCAAGTACATTCAGGGCCAGATTAATAAACTGTGATGCCCTGGGCAATTTTAAATTGTGGGGCCCCCTTTGACTTAACCAATAGGCCAGGGGTTTGGGGGCCTAGGTGGCCCCCAAAAGCTGAACGATTTTTGATGCCTTAAAATGCATTTGGAGGGTTTTCCAGCTACTCTGAATGCCATTCTAGATGGCCACCAGCACCACAAATATTGGCCACAGTCTAGCTAGCCCTCTTTCTTTTTCACAGAATTTACATCACTCACTTTTTTTTTAACTACAGGATTTTCAGTTCATCAAAGACGCTCATTTGACACTGAGAGAGTCATACGAGGTTGGTGGTGATATGAGGATGGTACTCTTTTGTCTCAGTTTGGCTCACTGATGTTCATGCTCTGTGTACTGCATCATATATTAATTACCTATTTTGTCAGGCTGCCCCAATCCAAGCAACCATAGCTCACACAGTTTCCTCTTGCATGGACTCCCATAGGTTTTAGTGAGCATGAGGGTAAATACTGTTTGCAAGCTGTCAGATAAATGGCCAGAATGGAAGGATAAGGATTTAAAATGCACGCAGCTCTTCTTTCCATCACTCCAACAACAAACAAAACTTCTGACTTTTGAAATGAAATGCCACCAGTGTTCCCAAACAACATTAACTTAAATTGTTTTGTATGTTTGTATTAAGAGCAAGATACTAGTCAGTGGGAAGATGAGGGAGAAAGGGGGGGCAAGTGGTGGGGGGAGCAGGAGTCTAACCTCTGTGCTGCACAATCAAGCAGATGTGATAGACCATGTGGCCTGTATCTGCTGGAAGTTTCGTATGTTCATAATATGAGGAGGTTTATTGAAAAGTTTCCTCTGGTGATTTGATTTCTGATTAGATTGCACCAGTGCAGGCCTGTAGCCAGCCCAGCCCAGAGAAACAAAATAGGTGTGTGTGTGTGTGTGTTTGTAGCTTTGGGGGTGCTGTGAGCGATACCACTGCATATACATTTTTATATAGTGACTATATACAAGTGTATACTGTACATAGTAGTAATGTCTACAAATGGAGGAATTGTCAAGTATCCCCTCACATCATTTTTTTTATTTTTAATTAAAAACATTCAGCAATCAGTTGTTCAAGTTCATCACCTCTGGCTCTGTTCTCATTTTTTTTTTACCAACCTGCTAGTGAAGTCAAGAAGGCAAGCAAGGCACTGTGGTGGTCTGGCTGGAATGAACTGGGTCCGACTCCACTTTGCTGCTGGCACTTGCTCCTCACCTCCTCAAACAGAGTGACTGTGTAAAAATGCATAATTTTTACAAATCTATCGGACTTATCTGATGAACACTCCAACCTCAACCCTCAGCTTTCTCGTCAGACAAGAAGACAGTCACTGAGTTCGGCAATGGCACCGGCTCACCCTTGTTCTCTGCATGTGCACTGGCAGCCTACCCTTGGCTTTAAAGCCTTTATAGTTTTTTTGTACAAGATTTTCGATGACAGCCGCTGGTAGTAGACTGGTAATGGTTGACCAACACTCGACCCAGATTCCCAACTGACTCATTGACCTGTGGGCATGGCAGGCTGTAGGCTGAAAAGTATGTGATGTTGCAGATGGTCTCTTCTCGATGATGGCAAGAGAATCAGTGGCTGGAGAGAGAGAATAAGTCTGGCATGTGTCGGCAAGAGAATGTTAAGCTTCATGTCATGTCATGATGTGACCACGCACAGACTTTAGGCAGAACCCTGTAATTGGCTGGCTGGGGCACATGTTGTAGGAAAGCAAAAACCAAAAAATGATAATGCAACAAAACTCAGTAACGGATGGCGACCGAGGGGTGTGTGTGGGTGTGTGTACCCCCCCGACGCTGAGTTTTATAAAGTATTGGATCAGGGAAGAAAGGAAATAAAAAAAAAAAAGAAAGAAAACTTAGGTGGCCCCTCAAACTTAGGTGCCCAGGGCAACTGCCCCTTCTGCCCAATGGTTAATCTGGCTCTGAGTACATTTGGGAGCAGATGACTTCTCTACTGGCTGTAAGAAGAGAGTTGTGTGGCTGAAACATATTTACACTGGAGCTGAACTTTCCACTTTTCACATCTTGTAGCTAATTCTTCAGTGGAAGTTTATTCCTCCACACCTATATAGTGAAACTCTATGAGGGCGGGGCAGCCTAGAATAGAGTGCTTTACAGGTTTGCCAGTGTACCCATGATGAAGTGATGTGCCCTGTAATTGTATTGAAGTATAAAGTTACACAATTTATTATTCAAAGTATTTTTCCCTGGTCAGCTTTGTTTGTTAGACTGGGTTCCTATAGTTTGGGACTGGAAGTAGGTTCTGCAGTAAAAACACTGCTTAGTTTTAAACAGCACCCTGGACCCTATCCTTGAACTATGTATGTATGCATATTATTGACATGTCTTGTGTAACAGACACAGGGACTGAGCTATATTGCAAGATATTTACAGGTGTCTACCTGGTCAAGACAGGTATTGTTGGTTACACAAAGTTTAAGCAGGTATGATGCTTTTTCTGGATGAGGGAGCCAAAAAAGCACATTTTTCATTTTGCTAGATTTGAGAATAAAGATGTTTTGCTGGGACCGGAACACGTAACAAAACTGCACACCATGGAAGTAAAAATAACAAACTTGTAGTCAGAAGTATAAAGCAACCATTGAGTTTATTGGGGCAGAGCTCACGAGGCAGTGGTACTATACCCCAGTGCTTCGGGTCCTCATGTGACCCTTCATTAGGGGGTCTGTATCTGTGTAACTGCAAACATTTTATAGTAATCAATTAAAAATTCAATTTATCAGAATTATATATGTGTGTGTAATTGTTGCTGTCAGTGTTTTGTGATGATCAGTTATTAACTGTATGGATTTCTCTTTTATTTGATCCCTGTGTTTGTTTGTACTTCTCATGTTGACGCAGAACCTTTGTAAATGAAATGATGGTTCAAAGGTATTTGTAATCCTAGTACTAAATAAACAAATAAATAAACAAAACTGAAACACTCATCAACACAACCACAGGTGAAAACCACACCATTCCCTCAATGTATTAAAACACACAAGAGATCTAGTTAACATTCAAATAGCAATGAAAAAATCCAGCACTATAATTCAGTGCCTAATGGCAAATATCATTTGACCAAAAAATCACAGGGATTTAAAAAAAAAATGGGGGGGTGGGGGCAAGGAAAGGAGGAATTTATTTATTTATTTATTTGATATATCGGTTTACAACCTTGGAGCCAGAGGCTCATTTCCAAAGGTACCTCGTACCATGTAAGACAGAAAGTAATACAGACAGGTATAACAACAGTTACATAGAGCATGTGCTACAGACATTTGTCCCTGACATTATTTACAGTATTTACAGTAAGTACAGGATGTAAATATTTTCAGACTTTATTTACAATATTTGGATGATGATATTTACATCATCACAGCAGAGAGACATTATTAGCTTGAGAAAACATCTAAACAGAGTAGTCAGTCCTATTCATGGGTTTGGTATTATTGATGTAGGTTGCAATTCATAGTGGACTTTGTCATAATGGACAATTTGGTAGGTGGATGTAAATATAAATAAAAATAATAATGATAATAGAAATAAAATATATACCCCAAACTTAATTTTCCTTTTAAGGGAGACTAAATAAATACCACTTAATGAATTATTGTTTAAAAGGCATACATGTAAGTATAACAGATGTATATAAATATATTATAAATACATCTAAATTCAAGTGGACCAATGTCTCATAATGCCATTAATTTCCCCAGTTACAAAAGAAAATATAATATTGGTTGGGGGAGAGAAAATAATAAAAATAATAACTGATGTTAACTAATTACACAGAGACACACACACACCCTGATAAAGGGTCACGTGAGGACCCGAAGAGCTGAGGTATAGTACCACTATCTCGTGAGCTCTGCCACGGTAAACTCTATGGTTGCATTTTTACTTTGGACTGCAAGTTTATTATTTTTACTTCCCTGGTGTACAGCTTTGTTGTGTGTTCTGGTTATTCAAGGGTTTTTTTTTTTACTACCAGCTAGCACCCACTTGTTAGGCCTGAGTGCATGGCTTTTTGTGTCATTTTTGCTGGGACCGGTTTGCAGCACTGTGGCTGTCAGATTGCAACTTGTTCAGTATGAGATGCATGGTAGATGTGACAGAATACAGTGTTTTCTACATACGTGTGTGTGTGTGGGGGGGTGGCAGATGAAAGCAGCAGGCACAGCTGGTTGAGACGAGAATTATAGGCATCTTAAATGACAAGTACAGACAATTGTTGTTCTGGTGCAGACATGCAACTGAAGAGTGCAAAAAGTATACAATTGCAGCAGAACAGTATACACAATAAGATATGGTCCCATGCATGGAGAAAATAATAAATACAATCAAACAATTTACTACAACAAACAAGAGTGTACAGCAAACTAAACTGCAATAGGAGGAGAAAAGGACTAAAACTGGCACATCACTAAAATAGAGGGAAAACGTGATTGTTTCCAAGAGGGAGCAGTTGGTGAACTACCATGTCAAAGGCCATCAACAGGTTAACAAAAATAGCCCCAGTGTTCTGATTCTGGTTCATATCTAGGAGGACATTGTAAGTTATTTAATAGATACATGGAAATATAAAATTGACTGTATGTTTTTATAACTGCTGAGATGTGTTTATAACAAAATATTCTTTGGTTTACAAAAATGCTAAAGTGTGACACTTAAACTATGTTTTTGTCACTGCTGTCTCTTCCCTTACTTTTTTGAGCCACAATATTCATTGGGAAACAATATGCCATCTATTAGTTGCAACAGATTTCCTTCAGCTAAAAGCATGTAATGGAATACTGTCACTACAAATGTGTTTCATATTATTCTTTCCTTAACGAAAAACTGTTCACAATGGTATTCCAAACGAGTATCAAGTAGGTAAAAATCTCATTACAGAACACAGAATGGGAACCCTAGGTGTCTTACAAAAATAATTAGAGCTTCTGGACTGTGCAGAATGCCACTAGCTCCTATAAGCTAAGTTAATTTAGGGTTCAAGTTTGGTAACTTCTGGTGCCTTCCAGATTTTAAATATTACCCTAAAACAGCATATTTCCAATTCTGGAGTCACACTGACTGAGCACATAAAACTCTGTTTATGAACTTTTTCTGAAGCCCTGTTTTAATTAAACTGAGCTTAGGTTTGCTGGGCTCTGAAGAGTAAGTTCAAGAGGTAGCAGCCTGGGGTAGCTTTCCTCGCGTTATTAAGTTAGACATTGACACAAACAGTGGTATATGTTTCTAATCTTTGGGAATTCCTTGGGTGTTTGCTTTGCCTTGCATCATTGACCATTCCCACTGACTAACAAACTTATTAACTCCTGTACTCAAAAATAAAACAACACAGTAACCCCCTCCCCTCCCAGAAATGTTGAGAGTTACAGTACTTGGAACGTCAGGGTCCTCAAATGTTACTGGTTGATATGGTATACCTCCTGTATAATTTAAATACAGTAAGTTGCTTTGCTGCTGCCTGTGGGGCAGCTTGTACAGGACCAGTAAAGTCACAGAAGAATGCTTTACAGGCCAGTGCAGCCATTGGCTCACCACTAGGGTAAGGATAATTTTTATTAAACACAGATGCTGTGGGACACAGAATACGTGGCAACGATGTATTTGCCTGTAAAACAGACTGTTGGATGAAAGACTAGAGACCCAGCATGCTCGCTCCTACTGATTTAGTAGCCCTTTCTAAAAGTATCTTTTCTTGTTGATATAGCAGGCAGGCAGGCAGGAAGGAAAAGAATTTGTATTTATATAGCATGTCTCATACACATTATATAAAGTGTTTTACAATCCATGAAGAGTTAGCAGCAGTGCAAAGAGGAGGGTGCAGAGAGGTTAAAGAAATGTCAGCGGACCAGGTTAAGAGAAAGAGTTAATCATCAGGATGTTAAATGACTTGCTCAGGGTCACACAGAAAGTAAGTAGAATTTATATATATATATATATATATATATATATATATATATATATATTTGGTAACACGGTAGTGCTACCATAGTTAGGGTTGAGGAGCCATTTCTATGTTAAACCCCAAATTTTGCACCTTAATAACTTTGCAACCATTTGACGGATTTGACTGAAATTTGGAATACGCAATCAAAAACCATAGGCCTTGGGATCTGTCAAGTGTCATACCAGTTGGATACACGGCTGCGGAGTTATTAAGCATGATCTGCGCACACGTCTACGCTTTTTATGGAATTCTACAGTCGCATGTACAGGTCGCACAGTTTGCGCGACCGGCCCGAAATCTTTAGAGAATATGTGGCCAGGGTCCATGATGTGCCTTTCGAAGATTTGGTGAACAAATATTAAACGGTTCAAAAGTTATTCAAAAAACAATTTCCCATTATAAGTCAATGGGAAAAGTTAACAAAAAGTTCGACAGTGTTGCAAATGCATTTTTACTTTCACAAATGGCCCTGTTACTTTCGCAAATCCACCATTTTGTTTTCAGTTCATGATCAGAAAAATGCTTGGCATTTAAATTTGGGACCCTCTAGCAACCTAATTCTTTTTGTATTCACCTAGTCGGACCCTGAGGATGCTAGCCATGTCTTTATTTCGGGGTAAAACACCCCAGAAATATGTTTTTCAAATTTCTGGAAAAAGTACTTTCCATAGAAATTGCCTGCTATCATGAAAGTGTCGCAAATTTTTTTAGAGCTTTTCATAGTGCGACAGTAGTTTTCTAGTCTGTGGAAAATGACAGCAATTCTTTGGCACTGCGCTGCAAAAGAATGGCTGGGAGTTTTGGCTGAAATTTGGAAGGAACGCAGCCGACATCTCACAGATGTGCCTTTCAGTGTTGTCTTGAACAAATATTACATGGTGGCAAAGTTACAGCACTCCAAATTTGACAGTTTTTCCCATAGGATAACATTACGGCGCCCGACGCATTACAGGAATCCTTTGGCACCCTGCTGCAAAATAACGGTTTGGTCTTTTTTCCTGAAATTTGGAGGGAAGACAGCCAACAGCCCACAGATGTGCCTTTCAGTGGTTTGGTGAAAAAATATTACAGGGAGGCAAAGTTATGGTGCTCCGAACTTCTCTTTTTTTCCCATAGGATAACATTACGGCGTTCACCGCGCCTTTCAGGGCCCGTATCTCGGAAACGGTGCAAGATACGGACTTTTTGTCAGAAAAATACTTAGCCCCCATCAAAACTAGCTAGGACAGTCATAAATCATATTACTTTTAAATTTCTTTTCTACGTCGTACGGTTCCTGAGATATAACCTATTTAGTATTCCAAGTCCTCATTTTCTGCCCGATACCCATTATTATGCATACATTCTTTGTACTCACTGTCTTTCTCTATGCAGGTTTTGGGGAAACCAGCCTGTGCACTTACATTACTGTTACTCAAGTGTCTTTCTGCTTGTGGTTCCGCATCTATTTCACTTACCATTTACGCTTCACGCCACCATGTGCTGTATCCTTTGCTTTTTATTTGCGCTATGCTTCGTTATTTTTTGCCATTTGTGTCTACAGTACTGTTTCTCTTTATGTTTCACTTTGCGTCACCATGCCCATTGACATTTCCGCTTGCAGGCAGCATGTTACTATGTGACAACACATACGTGGCAGACCGCCCGCTCACGCCACCGTGTGTGTTACGCTCTGTTCTCATTCTACTATTGCTACCATGTGCACCACTGTTAGTGCTTCTGTTTGCATTGCTGTTCCTGTTACTATGCCTCAAGACATCACGTGGTGGGCGAGGCCCTCTGGGCCCGTGCTCCACCGCTACTGATACATTCACTATTTCTCGTTATCATTCTCAAAGAAGGGAAATTAGAGGCAAAAACTCAATTTAATGTATTAGTTAGGGGTTGTTCCACAGTGACAAAAGTGATGAAATTCGGTGTTAGGGTTGAAAGCCCCTTGAGACCTGCCCACCCCCCAACCGGCATTGGGGTGTGCATTGGGAGTAGTCGGTCCTAACTCTCACCCCATTCTCCTTTACTTCTGCTGCTTTACACATGTGATGGGGTGAGAGTTAGCTGATGACCCCAATGCACATCCCAATGCCAGTTGGGGTGGGTAGGGTCCAAGGAGGTTTTCAACCCTAACACCGAATTTCCTCACTTTTGTCGCTGTGGAACAACCCTAACTAATGCATTAAACTGAGTTTTTGCCTCTAATATATATATATATATATATATATATATATATATATATATGTGTGTGTATGTGTTTGTATGTATATATATATATATATATATATACATATATATATTAGGATTCATGATGGGCAGGAGTGGATATGGAAAATATTCTCTACTGCAGAGTGAGCTGTGTATTTTCACGAGTGCCAAAGGCACAAGTGAAAATACTCAGCTCACGAAGCAGGAGTGAGAATATTTGCCATATCCCATGATCTGTCCATCATGTATGCGATATATACCACAGGGGTGAGAGCTGTAGGAAAATGTTTTTCTCATTCTGTGTGTTTCCTGCTCATTCTGTGTGTGCTGTTAGTGTGTGTATGTGTTCCGAATGGACTGGGAGTGAGAAACACAGTTGACAGTGTTTTGTAAAGCTAATTGAGTCAGTCAGACGCTCACTGAGAAAGACAAATTGCTGCAGGTAGCACTGAGAAACAGAAACTGCTTTGTAAAACAGTTTCATTTAGAATTCAGGTTATTTTGAAGCTGAGATCAGGACAGGAATGGACTAGGAATGTTAGAAATAAAATGGGACTCAGGTGAGAGTCATTTGCAAAGCTAATTGAGTAAGTTGCAGCTTCAGTGGGAAAGAGATGAGAGAGAAACTAAGGGGGCAGTATAGCGCAGTGGTTTAAGGCTCTGCGCTGGAGACCTGGGTTTGAATCCCATAGCCCCCCACTTGCATACTGTGTGATTCTGAGCAAGTCACTTCAGTTTCTTGTGTTCCCAGGTTGCACCTTAGTTTGTTTCTCTTCTGGTAAAAACAAAGGTAAAATATAAACTGTTTTCTGAAGCAGTTTCCTTTAGAGTGCAAGCTGCAGTGAAGTTATCCTCACTCTGGTGACATCAGCAGAGTATGGATAAATGTCTTCAGGATTTATTCTCACTGCAGTGGAAATAACACAGAATATCCCACTGAGAAAGCTCTCACCCTGTGGTATATATATATATATATATATATATATATATATATATATATATATCTGAAAAGTCCCTTTCCTAATTCCCTGCACTAGTCTTAATTCTCTTGCAACCTTAGCTGCCTGAACCACTCGCCCTGCCTCCCAAGATTTCCCTGAGTAAACCTCCCTGGCCTTCTGTGTGATAGTACATTTGTACTTCCAAAAGACTGCTCTCTTTTCCCTCACTTTCACTGCCACATCCTTGCTTAACCAGCTTGGTCTCTTGGTCCTGGAATTCTTACTCTGGGACTTTGTGCATGTGTTTGTAGCCTCTATCAGACGCAACTTTATGACATCCCATTTCTGATATGTATCCATCTCTGGCCTGATTGTCACAAAATGCCCTATTAGGATGTCACCCATTCCACCAAAGCCCATCCTCTTCAAGTCCACCACCCTCATCTTAGTCTTGGCTGTTTCCTTGCCCATATTGAGGTAAAATCACACCGTGTGGTGGTCACTGCCTGCTAGGGGGTGTCCTCCACTGCTGTTTTATTGACATGCTCTCCATCCGACAGCACCAGGTCCAGTATGGCACCATGCCTGGTTGGATCTGCGACCCCCTGCACCAGGAAACACTCCTGGAAAACCTCCAGGAGGACCTGTTCCCTGGAACAGGAGGTAGCCAGGGTTCTTCAGTCAACTCCAGGCAGGTTGAAGTCACCTGTTATGACAATGTTTCTCCTACTACTCTACTTTCTGATGTGGTCCATTAGATCTTGCTTTGAGGGAGCTCTTGCAGCAGGCAACACTGGTAGGACTGAAGTGATCAGGCACCAGGCCCACATCAACAACTTCTAGCTTGCAGCCTACCAAGGGGGACCACCCCTGTTGACATCAGCATGCTGACGTCCACCTATCCTATAAAGGGGGCGGTCCCTCAGACCTACCTCAGTTCTTTTCCTGCCATCGAACCACGCAGGTCAGACTTCCACAGACACCTGCTTCTGTCGACCGCCATTTTGCTTGTGTTTTACTTGTGACTTATTTTTCTTTTCTCTTTGCAGTAAACATAATTTTTTCAGTGTTCTTTCCATCCTGTTTATGTCTTTTCCAGCATCGCCTTCTGACCAGCCTATGAAGTATGCCTGCGGCAAGCAGATTCCTGCCAAGGACAGTCACTCTTCCTGCCTGCTTTGCTTGGGCCCTAACAACAAGGCTGCTAGCACTGCCAGGACTTCAACCAGGCCACACAGAGACGCTGCTTGAAGACTCTGCAACATTTCCAGCTGCAGCAGAAGTTAGCAAAGATGAAGAAGGAGCTTCAGGCTAAAAGTTCTTCAACTTCTCCTACTTCTGGGGCATTGACTTCCTCTTCCTCCCAGAAGGAGAATTCTAGCAGAAAGCACAAGCACCAGGACAAGCATCGGGACCGTCCTCAGTCAGTCTCTTGGTCATGGTCGCCACAGTTTCTCTGTCTTGTGGGGTTCCTCAGGGTTCAATGTTGTCCCCCATGTTATTCGCAGTGTACATGCTGCCCCTCGGAGACATTGTAAGATGGTATGGGCTGATGTTTCACTGCTATGCTGATGATACCCAGCTCTGCCTTTCTTTTGCACCTGACCGGGATGGAGCTCTCTCAATCTTTAACAACTGCCTCGCAGAAATCTAGGATTGGATGGATTCAAGTTGGCTGAAGTTGAACTCGGAAAAGACTGAGGTGCTGGTTGTGGATCTGGTGCACTGGATAGGGGGGCCGGAGGTTGGTTCACCCTCTGGGTTGTTCCTTGGGGGCTTATCACTCCCGACCTCTGAATGGGTGTGAAACCTGGGGGTAATTTTTGGTGAAGGGCTGACTCTGCATTCACAGGTGTCAGCCGTCGTCAAGTCCTCCTTTTACCATCTGAGGAATGTCTCCAGGAATAAGCATCTTGTTCCGTCCGGAGATCTTCCTATGCTGGTCCATGCCTTTGTGACCTTGTGCTTGGACTATTGCAATTCCCTCTACCTAGGGCTACCTGGGGTGGAAATCTGCCACTTGCAGCTAGCGCAGAATACATCAGCCTGGCTTTTGATGGGAACTTCTTGTTCCTGTCATATCTCGCCGGTGCTGCGCGGACTGCACTGGCTGCCAGTACAGTGGTGGATCACCTTTAAAGTTGGTTTGTTGACTTTTAAAGCCCTACACGGACAGGGCCCAGACTACTTGAAAGAGCTCCTGGTTCCTTACTGCTCTGGGCAATCACTCCGTTCAGCTGACGAGGGGTTGCTAGAGATTCCTAGGGTGTGTCTGAAATCTTCTGGGGCCCGGGAATTCATGCATGTGGCCCCAACTCTTTGGAATTCTCTACCCTGTCAGTTATGGGACAGCATGACCATGGAGGGATTTAAACAGGCCCTAAAAACATATCTGTGGTACCAAGCCTTTGGTGATTGATTTTTCTTTTTACTGTATCAGCTGTTTTATATTTTTAGGATGCTGATATGTTTGATGTATCAATTTATATTTTGTTAGGTGCCTTGGCTTTTGAAAGGCACCATAAAAATAAAGATTTATTATTATTATTATTTTTATTATTATTATCGTCTGGCGACCGCCTCTGGGTTTTCCTCCCACAGGGGGTCGGCCCCTCCTTCTTTGCCAGAACTCTTGCCCTCTGGGTTGCTGATGGCTCGGCTGCCCAACCTTATTTCAAGTTATGGGTGGCAGTTCTTTGGGGCAGCAGACCTCGTCCCCTGCCCACCAGCCCCTGATGCTCAGGCCCTTGATCCCTGTGGGTCCTCAGCCAGGTGGCTTGACTGGGGTTAGTTCCTCCGGTGGCAGGTCTCTGCCTGTTGCCCCCTGCCCCCAGGTCAAGGCATTGCGTTCGTCGGTCCCTGTTCATGGGGCTGGCACTAGCCCTGCCAGGCATTGCCTGGAGCAAGCACTCACCTCCTCCTCAACTCAGACGATGCCTCTGCCTCTGTTTTGGGGAAGTTCCACACCACAGGCTCCTTCTTTGCCTTTGGAGCCCCTGTCGGCTGTTTTGCTGGACTGTCATCAGCCTTCACCTGTTAGGCTAGCACCGGTGGCACCTACACCTGCCCCAACAACACCTCACTTTTTTTTTCTCATTGTATATGTGTCTTCCAGGACCTCCTTGCAAATGTATTTTCTCAATGGTGTTATCCTGGTTAAATAAAATTTGAATTGAATCTGTCATCGCCCCAGCCCCAGCCTGCACCACAGACAATGTCCACTGGCCCTCCCAGGGACCCCCCAATTGTGCCTTCTGGACCAATGCCAGGGTACCCGATGCCACCTTCCTCACTGATGTACCAGTACCCACCTCAATATCCTTACCCGCCGTATTATCCACCTCCACCAATGGATTATAATGCTCTGTTTACAGCCTGGTGGGCCTTTATGAAAGACAAGGAAACTACCAGATGGCCTGCTACTCCTCCCCCTCCTCAGGCCCCTCTCATCAGGATTCTGACTGGGCTGGCCCCAGCAACCCCTGGTGCTCTGGTACGTCTGGGGCCATAAGAAGACCCTAGACCAGCGTGTGGACGAACGTTCACCACTGTCACCGATCCCAGACAGTGACCCCTCAGAGGATGATTCCTCCTCCTCCTCCTCCTCCTCCTCAGAGGATTCAGGGGGCCCTTCTGATGATCCAGAGCCCTCTAGGTAGCCCTCAAACTCCCCCCCAATGGTTCCTCCTTTTTGGACATAATGCATCACATCCAGTCCCTGATGGGGTGGGAAACATAGGAGTTGAACCCAGAGCACTGTCAGCTGGCCATCTATCTTCAGAAGAAGGAGGCCCTTCCTTCAGTGGTCCCTCCCCTCATTGATTCATATGAGGGCATCACTAAGGTGGCATGGAACCATCCTTCCTCCACCCCAGCCATGGCCAAGAAGGTGGACCACCTTTACCATGCCCCAGTGGACAAACTCTTTGTAGGCAAGCAACCTGTAGGTGATTCTGAGGTCATGAATGTGGCTCATGACAGCACAAAGAAACCCAGGTACCTTAGCACCCACCCACCCACCTGAAAGGGAATCTCGCCAGCTGGACCAGCTACGCAAGCGAGTCTATTCCTCTGCCAGTCTGGCCATTTGGGCCCAGAATTATCTAGCCCACATGGTCCAGAACAAGAACACCCTTTGGGATCAAGCGAGAGAGTTGGTTCAAGCCTTCCCTGAAGACTCCACTGAAACACAGCTGGTCCTGCTCCTTAATCCTGGCTCGGATGTGGGCATCGATGTTCTCAGAGCTGCCTGCGACACAGTTGATGCCTCCTGATGTACAGCAGCTGCCAGAGTCTGTGTTCATCACCATTCATAGCTATGGGTGTCTGGTTTTGCCCCTGATGTTCAGGCAAAAATCATGGATGCCCCCTTTCAGGGTTCCGTCTTGTTCGAGAGAGGTGCCCAAGATATTATCTTCCACCTTCAGGAGTTGGGCAAGGCCTTGAGGTTGGTACACTCCATGTACTACTCCCAGCCCCACTCTTCCCAGCGTCAGCCATTTTGGTGGTCCTCCTGGCAGCCCCAAAAGGCCATTCAAGTGTAAAGCTACCTCTCAGCCTGCCAGTGCTACCGCCCCCAGCCACTCTGCTCACCCCTGGCACTACTGCCTGACTCCTTACCTGCCCCCCCATCAGAGGCCTTATGGGGGGGTGGCTGGAGGTCAGTTCTCCCTATACCTCAAAGGGTGGCAATCTATAACTTCAGACCAGTGGGTACTCCAGATAATCAAAATGTGTCACACCCACGAATTTCTGGAGATCCCTCCAGAGAGCCCTTCCTTGCACTGCCATTACCCTCAGGCCCACATTGCCCTCATCCAGGAGGAGATTCAGGTGTTCCTGCACAAAAAGGCCATAGAGCCTGTCCCCCAGCCCAAAGAGGGAAGGGGTTCTACTCCCACTTCTTTCTCATGCCCAAGAAGACAGGGGACTTGAGACCGATCCTGGATCTCATCCACCTGAACCTCTACATAGAGTACAAGTGCTTCAGGATGGTGACCCTGCAGGGACTGTTGCCCCTCCTTCACCAGAGAGACTGGCTATGTTCCCTGGATATGCAGGCTGCCTGTCTCCATATCCTGGTTTTCCCAGCCCACTATCACTTCCTCTGTTTCTACTTTCAGGAGGACCACTTTCAGTTCTGGGCCCTCCCTTTTTGCCATTTCTCGGCACCGCGGGTCTTTACTAAGTGTCTAGCAGTGCTGGCTGTGGCTCTTTGGAGACAGGGCTTTTATGTCTTCCCTTATCTGGACAAATGGCTGTTGATAGCCCCTTCCAGGGAGCTGTTGTTGAGGATGCTGGAGTTCACCTCTCAGCTTTTCCAGATCCTAGGGATTACTCTTAACCTACTGAGGTCCTGTCTCTCACCAAGCCAGCGCCTTCAGTATATAGCAGTGGTCTTGGACTCATCCCAGGGCAGAGCCTTCCTGCCACAGAAGTGGGCGGAAGGTCTGATAGCTCATGCCTGGCTGATTTCCTCCTCTCATCAGGTACCAGCCAGAGCCTTCCTCCATCTGTTGGGTTGCATGGCAGCGGCTACAGCTATGGTTCCCCCAGCCCACCTGCATGTGAGAGTCCCTCAATGGACTCTCCAGGTCCAATGGGAACAGCACACTGACAATCTGGACCAGCTGATGCTAGTTTATCATCCTGTGAGACAGACTTTGGAGTGGTGGCAGAACCCCATCAATCTTCTGAGAGGGGTCCCCCTCCATGTAGCATTCGCACAGCAGATTCTCACTACAGATGCTTCAGGCCTGGGCTGGGGTGCACAGCTGGCCGACCACTAGACCCAGGGGATTTGGTGCGAGTCAGAGCAGCATTTTCACATCAATGTGCTGGAGATGAGGGCAGTTCTTTATGCCATGCAGGCCTTCCAGATCCACATTTTTCCAGGCCAGCTTCTGGTGCAGACAGACAACATGTCTGTAGTGTACTACATCAACAAACAGGGGTGGACTCACTCTTACCTCCCTTTGTCGGGAGGCCATGAGGGTCTGGTATTGGGTCATTAAGCACAACCTGAAACTATCAGCAGTACATGTTCCAGGCACCCAGAATGCCCTGGTTGACAGCCTAAGCAGGTCTTGGATGAGAGCTCATGAGTGGGAACTCCTGTTCTCAGTGGTTGAAGACCTCTTCGACAGGTGTGATCATCCAGAGCTGGACCTTTTTGCATCCCCACTCAATGCAAAACTGCCACTTTTCTGCTCACTCGATCCAGGGTCTGGAGTTTTCTGATGCAACGTGTTGTCCCTCTCTTGGAAAGGGAGGTTCTTGTATGCCATCCTTCCCTTCCCGCTCCATCAGAGGGTTCTCTTCAAGCTTTAGTCAGAGGGGGGGTGGAAATGATCCTCATAGCTCCCTACTGGCCACATCAGATCTAATTTCCCCTACTGCAGCAGTTGGCTATGGAGTCTCTCATTCCCCTGCCTCAGTGCTCCAGCTTGCTCTCCCAGGAGCTGGGCACCCTGGTCCATCCAGACATCAATTTTAGCAATGCGGTCAGTGTCTCTCCATGCTGATGTACCTGGGAGACATCTGACCATTACCCTGGCTGGAGATACGTATCAACTCCCCGAATCATGGAGTTTGCTATGATCAAAAGTTTTTGGGATTTCCTTTTTGCTTTTTTTGTTTTGGTTCCTGTTTTTGGTGAGTTTTGTTGTGCTAGCTCCTGTGTTGCAGTGTCCTGCTCTGCAGTGTCCATTTCCCCTTTGTTTGATTTCAGAGATAGAGGCAGATACCTGTTTGTAGTTTTTATATGGTTTGTGAAGGTGATATGTTGGAGAGCACCGAGTGATGGGCCACCCGATTTGCCCCTCCTAACCACCTGCCAACCTGCTGGACCAACTACCCTCTGCGGTTGAGGTGCTTCTGTTGGATGTTGGGGAAATGGTGGACGGTTCCTATAATACATTTCCTCTTGAATATGCAATTTGAGGTGCGCAATCTCTGCCCATGCTGCCTGGAGCTGAGCCCTGAGTCCTATAAAACTGCCCTTCTGAAAAGTGTTCCGCAGTACCTGCAGTTAATGATATCCATTTCAGATAAGTTGCTGGGTTTATAACCTGGTCAGAGTAATAAGAATGGAGAAAATAAAAGAAAAAGTTTGATTTTGTGTTTTGTTTGTTTTTGTATAACTTGTTATAACAAATTAAAGTACTAGTGCCCCTGTAAATGAGATCAGTGTGTGGATACCCCTCTGATCCGCCCCTTCCTGCTTTGCTACAGGAAATGTCACGACTGTGCTACCCTATAAAAGGAGTGTAGTGTGGGGTGGTTGAGGATGGGGATGGGGTCTGGGCCCTTTCCCTGCCAAAAAAGAAGAACCATGGACAAAAGAAACAAGGAGGTAAGAGCAGAAACAATCAGCCAGCAAAAAATGCAGTAGCCCTGAAAGCTCATCCTAGTGATAGATAAAACTGCAAAGCACCACCTGTAAAAATTTCACAGAAGATATACCCTGTAAGAAACACTTTGCTACAGAGAAAAATAAAGCAGTAACAGAAGATATACCTTGCAAAAGACAAGTTGAATCAGAAGACTACAGTAGTAATCTGTAAACACACACCTGTAGGCACACCCTGTGATAATGCAGCAGAAGGTATACCCAGCAACAACAATTTGAATCAGAGAAAATAAAGCAATAAAATGTTAGCAACAAACAGTAACAATCCCTGTGAGTACAAAATAAAAATAACAGTAAATCTGCCTAGCCAAAAGAAGCCTTAATCCTCATCCTTGCTCTGGTAAGGTTATTTGCTCTGTCCTTTCTAGCAACCTAGAAGAATAGAGCTCAGGTGAAGCTAGGTACCTTGGCCAGTAAACCTGGTTTTCCGCCTCTCTGATTCAAATTGATGTTGCTGGGTATACCTTCTGATGCATTATGGCAGGGTGTGCCTACAGATGTGTGTTACAGATTAGTGCTGTAGTCTTCTGGTTCAACTTGTCTTTTGCAAGGTGGCCTCTATGTCCACATCTCCCTCCACCATCAGTGCCTGAAGATCTTCTGTCGTGTTTGCCAGACTTCTTGTATTCAAGGACACCACCTTCCAGCGTGACTCCGGCCTGTACCTCTTTGATCCCTGTTGTCCTTCTACGGCCCTTGCCCTCCCGTGTCCATTCTCCCTTCTTTCTTCTGTTTCCCCTTCCTTCCATCTGATGATCTATTGGGGTGGATGTCTGTCAGTCCCCCTCTATTGGTGACTGAGTGTAGCACACCTTATCACCACCCCCCCCCATCATTAGTTTAAATTAAGTTTAGCAGATAAATATTCCTCCAGTTTATCTTTCAGGACCCTGGTGCCCTCTTTACTTAAATGCAGCCTGTGTGGTGCATATAGGTTCTTATTCTCCTACATCCTACCCCACTCTCCCACCAGCCCGTACCCATTAGTCTTGCATCACTTGTTGAACAATCTGGTGAGTTCCTCAGTCCTCTGCTTCCTAACAGTACTCACCCTAGGGACTGAAAGTACCTCAGAGAATGATACTGATCAGACCTGCCACACTGCATATCTTTTCTACCTCCTTGAACCTCTCCTGCACTACCTGTACCTCACACCCTGCAAGGTCATTTGTACCGAGATGCACCACAATCTGAGGTTTCTCACAGTCCCACCTCACACACTTAGGTATAAAAGGCCGCACCCTCCCTGCCATCATGCCTGGCATACACTCTACCCACCTGTGGCTATTTCTTGCACTCTTAGCTCTCCATCTCATACCCTTCAGTATTGAATCTTCCAGGATAACAACCCTTTCTCCTTTCCCCTGCCCATCCTTCCCATTTTGCCTACCATTTTATACACCAGCCAGAGCCCTTTCTCCTTTCAGAAGTTCAGCTTCCCTTTCCCCACTGCTTATCCCCTGCAATGCCTCCCCCATTGGTTCCCCTGCCTCTCTCCCACCACTCTCCCCCCCCCCGGACTAGCCTCCTCTCCTCTCTATATATCTCCTTCATTTCACCTCTGCTCTTGTTCCTCCTTGCTTCACTCCCTTCTGCCTCACTTTCCCCCTTGGCTCTGTTATGGGCCTTTGCACTTACTTGATCTTTGACCTCCCCTCCTTCCCCCTGTTCCTCCAAACTGGCCAATACTGTGAACCTGTTCAAGGAAACCCCACCTCCCCATCAGGACTAACTTCTGATCTCCCTCCTTGTTCCCTTCTCCAACTTCCTTGCCCCAAATCCTTTCCCCTCTTTGTTCCTACTCCTTACCACCTGCCAGTAGAGGGCAGGTTCGACATGGTTTTAGGGTTCTAGTTCAGTTCCAGTTCGGCGGGCTATAGTTTGAGTTTGGTTCAGTTTGATTTGAAAAGTAGAAGTTTGGGTTTGAGTTCAGTTCTAGTCAAGGATTTTTTATGTAATTTATCAGTTTGAGTTTGAGTTCTAATGAATTCACCCTACTGCCTCCATATGGGTTCTCCTCATCTCACATGGTCTGGGTTCATATTTGGATTTTTTTTTTTTTTTTAGGGTTCAAGTTAATTTCGGATGGGGCAAAAATCAAAACGTTCGCGTTCCGTTTGGGTTTGGTTCATGGACGAACCCTGGCTCTTTATTTATTTATTTATTAGAAAAGTCGGATTTACAGCCTTTGAGTCATGGACACATTTATAAAGGCACCTCGTCGTGGGGGGGGGTAGACAGAGTTACATATTGTGGTTACAACAGTGAGAACAGTAGAGGTGCAGAACATTAAACATAGAGTACACATAGCTTACATAATAGTGTTACTTACAATAGGTTACAGTCATATACAAGGTACCCAAGGGTTACATTGGGGGTACAGCCCTGGACATACCTATGTAATACCTGGAGAGGGTGGAGGTAAGGATGGGGAGTGGGTGGGAGGGAGGAGAGGATAGGCTGTCCAGAGGACGTTGTCAAGTCAGGGAGGCCTGACAGGAGGATCCCACAATGGGATTAATTAGATGCATCTACAGCAATGAGTGTCGAAGAGATGGTTCCAGAGGGCGATTTTGAAGGGACCAATTTTGGCAATGTCTGTGATGCAGGGTGGGAGGGAGTTGAACTGAGCAGGAGCTTGGTAATGGAAGGACCTCTGGGCTAGCGAGGTCTTGGTTCTAGGTACCAGAAAGGTGGCCTTGACAGAGCTATGGGTGGCAACAGACGAGGACACACACCATAGGGAAGCAGAGGCCTTCGGGTGGGAGAGCCCTAGAAGAGATTTTTTGGTGAGTAGGTAGGTCTGGTAGCACAGACGCTCCTCAAAGGTGAGCAGGTTGGCAGTGGAGTACAGCAAGCAAGTGTGAGTGCGGCTAGGGGCTCTGGTCAGGAGCCTGCAAGCCTTATTGATTGAGAGCTGGATTTTAGTCAAGGCCGTATTGTCCGCTGCAGTGTAAATTGGCAAGCCGTAGTCCACTAGCGACAGGACAGAAGAGGTGATGGCAAGCTGGAGGGCAACTTGGGAGAGGCAATCTCTATGATGGTATAGTAGGCCTATCCAAGAATTTATGGCAGAGGATAAGGCATTGATGTGGGTGTGGAAGGTGAGAGCCAAGTGGAAAGTGATGCCTAGATATTTGTGAGAGGTCACTTGCTCCTGCAGGTGCAGAGTGCTGGAGAGAATGAAGAGGGGGGCATTCTTGGCCTTGTTTTGGTGATGGGAAGAAGAGCATTGACTTAGTCTTCTTTAGATTAATGACAAGTTGGTGGTCAAGGAACCACTTTTCAGCTTGGTTGTAGGTGTGCTGGAGGGATACCTGAAGAGAAGAAGGATCGGGGTGGGAGGCAAAGAGAACAGCATTGTCATCATAGAGGAGCATTTTTCCTGTGCTGGAGCTGGGGAGAGTGTTGAGGTAGAGGCTCAAAAGTACAGGGCCCAGAATGGAGCCCTGGGGTACCCCAGAATGAATGGGCTGGGTATTGGACAGGGAGACGTTTATCTTCACACGCTGGGATCTAGAAGAGAGGTAGCTGGAGAACCAGGCAAGCGGGACCAGCGGAAAAGCCGAGTTGGTGGAGGGAGTTGAGCAGGAGGGGGTGACAAACAGTGTCAAAAGCCTTGGAGAGGTCTATGAACACTGCGCCGGCAAGGCCGCTGGAGTCAAGAGCAGAGTGCAGGTATTGAGAGAACTCCAGGAGAGCAGTAGTGGTACTGTGTCCTGGGTGGAAACCATGTTGTTCTGGGCACATTATGTCATATTTGGCCAGGTACTCAGAGAGCTGAATAGACACTATTTTTTCTAGGGCCTTAGAGAGCGCGGGGAGGATAGAGATCAGCCGGTAGTTGTTAGGTGCGGACCGATCTCCACTCTTATGTATAGGGGTGATTTTGGCTTATTTCCAAGCACTGGAAAACTGACCGAGACATAGAGACCAGTTTAGTAGGTCTGTAAGGGGGACTAGGATGACATACAAGACCAGGCAGAGGATCCTGGAGTCTAGGGGGTCACAGCTGGGGTTGTTGCTACCAAGGGCTTTTAGCAGGTGCGGCCTGGCTACGTGGTGGGATATAGTGTGAAGATAGAAAGGCGGGTGATCCAAGGCAGGGGGGACAGAGGCGGGGATTGGGTCAAAAAATTTTTTTGGGAGGACAGAGCTTAGGTCAGAGAAGGTAGTATTGCGGCAACTAGCTATGCGGGTTGGGTCTGTAGTGACAGTACCATTGATGGAGAGCTGGGACAGTGGGGGAGAGTGGGTCTTCCCATTAAGCTCTTTCATGCTGTCCCAGAAAGTTCGGGTGGAACCCCAGGTGGATGCAAGGGTGGTCTGATAGTGCTGTGCCTTGGCCCGTCTAATGGCCCAGGTGCACTGATTACACACTGCGGTGTAGGCTTGTCCATCAGCCAACTTGCCTGGTTTAATAGCAGTGTGCCAGAGATTATCCCTATGCTTAAGTTTTTGGATACGGAATAGGGAGATCCATGCAGCATTTTGTTTTTTAGTACGTATTCTGGTGTGGGGGGTGAAAAGGTCACAGGCCTTGCTGAAGGCATTGGTGAAGAGGTCTAGGACAGAGTCAATATCAGGGGCGTGATGGATGGGGGACCAGTTCAGCTGTGCTAGATGCAATGTTAGCTTTCTGAGACACCGAGGGCATAGGCGCCGACACATGGTGGCCTGGGACACACGTTTCGGTATGGAGGATGACCACAGACAGAGGACAGGTGAGTGATCACTAAGTGAGTCGGGGAGGATGTTGATATCCCAGATTTTATGAGGGTGATTCCAAAGTATTACGTCTAGGAGGGTGCTGGAGCCAATAGTATTACGTCTAGGAGGGTGCTGGAGCCACTTGGCAGGCTCTACCTGCCAGTTCCCCACTTTGGTTCCCCATGGTCCTTGCGGTGAGGATCAGCATCAAGTCTGGCAGCAGCACAGATGCCAGAATCCCACCCTAGCACCAGTGGCAGGTCAGCATCAAGTCTGGCACCAGCACAGATGCCAGAATCCCACCCTGGCACCAGTGACAGCACTGACACTAACTGTGATACTGACATCAACATTGACCTCAGTGTTGCTAGCAGCACCAAGATCAAAGTCAACATCCACATTGACACTAGCATTGGCACCTGCTTTGGCACTGACCACAGCACTGACACCACAAGCAGTGGATCCCACAGGGCTCAGTACTCAGATCAGTGTTATTCAACATCTATATTGGTGACATAGCGGATGGGATCAAAAGTAAAATGTATTTGCAGTCAGATGATACTAAGCTCTGTGGCAGGCTGGACACAAATGAGGGAGACAGGAGTTCAAGGAGGATCTGGCTAGGCATGAGAACTAGTCTGGCATCTGGCAGTTGGGGTTCAATGGCAAGAAGTGCAAGGTCATGCACCTGGGAGTTAAGAACCCTGGGGCCAGCTACTGGCTGGGGGGTGTACAGGTGTCCAGTTCAGAGGAGGAAAAAGACTTAGGGGTGATAGTCAGGGGAGACATGAGACACTCTGCACAGTGCCATAAAGTGGCAGCCAAAGCAAATAAAATGCTGGGAAGCATCACCAGTGGGAGTCACCTCCAGGCAACAGGAAGTCATTCTACCATTGTACAGTCATTGGTCAGACCACACTTAGAGTACTGTGCACAGCTCTGGTACTCTTATTTGAAGAAAGACATCAAACCTCTGGAGGAGGTACAGTGTAGGACGACCAAGATGATCCAGATCCTGGGGACAAACCAAATGTCCGATTCTCCAAAGGGCTCAATTTATACGTGGATCATGTGTAGATTGCATGCCACCTATGCAGCCACGGATGGGTGCAGGGTGCACAGATTCATGGCACACAGCACCCACAGGGCACCTGTCCATGGGCATGCCCCCCTGGCATGCTGCAAGATCAGGGCTGTGCAAGGGCGGGGTGCGGGGGTCAAGTGGGCATCCAATCGGTTGCCAGGTCTGTGTCCTGGAGTAGATCCCTGCACCATGGGTGCAGGAGTGTGTGGGACCATGACAGTCTGGGTGCAGAAATACATGGGACACTCACATGAGTGGCTGCTCCCAGCCCACCCCAGCAGCCCAGTGGGCTGCGGTGGCAGTATATAGGGGGACCCCATTGCCTCCATGCCCCGCTGGTGACCGTTGGTAGGGTGCATACATAGTTAGGGTTGGGTTCTCAGAGTGTAGGTCATCTGGCCTTGTCCCAGTGCTCTACCCAATTGTGAATGGCGGCGGTGTGTGGGCACGCCCTCCTGGCACACTCCAGCCTGGCCCAAGTGCAGAGCAGGATGAAGGGCTTGGGGATCCAGCATGCAACTGACAGGTGCATCTTTGGTGCATGCTTCTGGGCCCCCATGGCATGGGTATGTCCTGTAGGGCTGCCTTTCTGCCATAGATATGTGGCGTATAGGCACTCCAGCTGTTGGAGAATCGGCCCCCATATGAGGAGAGATTATGGGGGCTCAAGACAGAAGGGAGAGAGGGATATGATAGAGACCTTCAAATACCTAAAAGGAATAAACAAGGTTGGAATGGAGGGCATTTTCAGTTTAGAAAGGGAAGGGATCACAAGGGGGCATAGTCTGAAACTACTGGGTTGGTAGATTTAAAAAGGAAATGAGGAGGTACTTTTTCACAGAAAGGTGGTGTCAAAGTGAAATGAACTGCAAGAGGAGGTGGTCTCATTGAAAATGGTGGGCAGTTTTAAAAGGGGGTGGGACAGAGTAAAAAGGAGAGTCATAAAGGGAAGGAAGTAGTGCAATACTCAGGGTGGTCATGTAGACCAACTTCAAAGATGATAATTTGGGATGTACTGATAATGCTTTTTTGAGTGCACTATTTTCATTTAATGAGACTCAGAATTTCTCTGTAAATTTACCATCAGACACACACGCTTCAAGCTCTGCATCTGCTAGTGAGCCCATTCCAGATATTAAAAAGCACATTTCAGGAATTGGAGAAAAGCACATTAAGGGCACGACGTAACTTCTGAAATAAAACCTCCCTTGAAGAGTATGTAAAAGTAGGGAGGATACCAAGAGGGTTATGGCTCCTGATGTGGCCTGGCTATGGCCAGGAGTGGGAGCGATTTGCCTCAGATTGGAAGGAGACTAGGCAACAAGCATCCCTCCTGTTCCTTAACAGCATCATCAGGGATTATACATCCCAGGAGGAGGAACTGAAGTTTTATGTCTCAAAAAAAGAATAGGCTGTGTTGGCTTTTAAAAATCACATTGACTTTGTGGAAAGTCATTTTACAAGCAGAAGCTGTTTTTTTATATTGGTCCCAGTACTGATATAGTTCTACCTGTACTGGCCCCTTAGTAACATCAATGAGTGTTTCTGATTTACACTCTGTGTTAAGCACCATTTTAGAACTGTATGATGTAATTCATGTCCCTCTCAACCACAGAGTTCTATACTAGAACATATGTGCATTGTGGCAACAATGGAAGAGATGAGCAAGGGACATAAACTACATCATGCAGTTCTAAAATGGCACTTACTACCTAAGTGTAAATTAGGAAGACCCACTAAGATAATTAAAAAGCTTGTAATACAAAACAATAACAGAAATGGAACCAGTATTTAAAAATCAAGCTTCTGCAGGGCAAATGACTCATAGAGTCAAAGTGGAACAGCAGGATACAAAACTGAACGCTGTTAAACTAAAGAAATTTGAGTGGGACAGGGTTGATTACTCACTGGACCATGTATTCACCTGGGAAACAACGAAAGAGGATGTGGCCAATCACAGTGAGGTGGGCCACAATCAATATTAAGAAACAGCAATGCCAGTTTTCACACCAGTGAATCTGAAGGAGAAAATGGTTTAGAAGAAGAGTCTCAGATAGCAGATTCCCCAGATCTGAGACGCAGCAGCCATCTGGTTCACTTCTAAGGAGACACACAAGGAGAGGTGGCTGCAGGTGGAAGGGTAAGAGGCAGAGACTCATACCAACGTAGATGGAATCGGAGTGGGGGCACAAGGAGGAGAAGAATGTCATCAACCTCTCCTCAGTAGAGCTCACCGCACCACAGCTGAGAGCATTGAACAAAGAACTTTATTTTGTCCACACAGTGATTCAGACCATTTGAATTATTTCTTGATCTTAAAAAATTTACTAGGAAACTCAATCTAAAAGCTTTTTTTTTTAACATAAGCAAAATGGGTTTGGATACAGAACAAGTGGCACTCAGCCTGGATATATTTGCCACCGTGGATACTGATTATGGACATTTTTAGCCAATGGTCACTTTAAAAACACCATCAAGTTTTTTATCACCTAATAATCCAAATGTACAGGTGTTTGAAAAAGCCAGTCTAAGGGATTTTGAACATATGCACTTCACTAGTGACACACAATACTACAGGAATATGTCCTCAGAAGAAGAACTTGCACAGAAAGAGCTGACAGGTAATGTATCTATTACCATAAAACCTGCAGGTAAAGGTGGGTCAGTTGTAATAATGGACACTGCTAAATATGTGTAGGAGGTTCACAGACAGCTTAATGATAAAAGTTTTTATAGAAAACTCAGTCATGACCCCACATTATCATTTAATAATGCTATTGATTTAGTCATTCAGGATGCAAGGCAAGGTTTTAAATAATTGATTAGCAGTTTTTTCCTGGGACAATACTAACTGTACAGAAAGTATTTATATAGGTTTTCTAGAAGTGTTATGTTTGTTAAACACAATGAGGCAAGTGCTAGGCATTTTTACAATGTTTTAACACTTTTATGAGCAAAACACTAATCAATTTTTTGAGTTAAATAAAACCCTGCAAGGGACAATGGTGTTGTTAACAAAGATGTAGCTGCATTTCTAAAAGTTAAAAGTCCCATCAGAAGTACAATATACATTCTGCCAAAGGTCCACAAGTCCTTTATGGACCCACCCGGCAGGCCAGTTGTGGCAGGCATCGGGTTAATCACAGAACCACTGTCACAATACATGGTGGATGTCTTTATTAAAGACAAAGTGAAACAATTGCCCTCATATGTTAGAGATAGCACTGACATATTGAATGTACTTTCAGAACAGAACATGAATAAGGACTGGATCTTGTGTACAATGGACATCGAGTCCTTGTACACAAATATTCCACACTGTGAAGGCATCCAAGCATTACATGACTGCATTAGTGAAAACAGTGATTTGGATATTGCACAACAAGATTTTATTATAGAATGTGCAAGATATGTACTAGAATGCAATGCTTTGTTTTCCTTTCAACAGGTCTTCCATCAACAGATAAAGGGGACTGCAATGGGGTGACCTTCGCCCCCAACTATGCTTACATTTATTTGGGTAATTGGAACATGATGTTGAGATGTCCCCACAGGCCAACCCCTATTTTGAGTGGGTGGGCCTGTGGAGATATTACATTGATGATATATTCCTTATATGGAAAGAGAATAAAGAACAGCTGTCAGAATTTGTGAGGTACTTGGAGAATACAAATAGAAATTTGAAATTTAAGGTTGAAAACAGTGACCATACTGTACATTTTTTTGGGCCTTTTGATTACCAAGTATGAGGCTGGGACATTACACACAGACTTGTTTAGGAAGCCAATGGACATACATACTATTTTGTTGCCATCCAGTTGCCATCCCAGACACATGGTAGAATAATATCCCAAAAGCACAGTTCCTTAGAGTATGTAGGAACTGCTTTTCAGATAATACATTTGAAGCAAGAGCAGAAGAATTTGAAGTACGCTTCAGAATGAATGGCTATAGGTCCGAAATCATTAGGATAGCTAGGGCAACTGCAGCAAATACAGGTAGAGATATCCTACTGTTATACCAAGATAGAAACACTAACAAGACAGAGGAGCACACTATGAATTTTGTGTCTACTTACACAAAACAATCTGGTTGGTAAAAAACATTGTGAACATGTATTGAGGGATGTTACAGATGGAACTAATGGTGCCTATTCACTAATGCGGGTGGGTGTACACGAAAATCACATATCCCTCACTTGCAGCTCCACACCCTCGGGAGATCCGCTCGTCAGCCGTATTCCCAAACACTTGCCAATGAGGGGCTCTCGTCCGCACTCCCCCAGTATGCAGGTTCGCGGGGACTGTCGGGTGCAGAGGTGTGGACCTGGGCAGATGGCCAGTCAGCTGCCCAACCCAGATCCCACTGTGGATCTCCTGCACCCGTGGGGTGCCATATTGGCAGCTGATGCATATCGCACTGACAGCACAGGGTGGGTGTGTCCCCCAGAAGTCCACCCAGCCCACCTAGTGTGCCGTGATGGTTGGTGTGGCCTTAGTGGGGGGGGTCCAGGTGACTCTGCCATCCTCGCCACGACCTGGTGCACCATCCCAGGGCCAGGGGTGCATATAACAGTTATGGCTGCCTTCAGAAGACATAGCTGTTGCCCCCCCCCACGCAATAACTTCTGCACCTTCCTGAATGGCGCACAGTGTGGACACACTCCCCGTGCCAGCTCCTGGCCTGCCCCCATGGGGAGCTGCACATTCAGCCAGGGGTTTGGTCACATGGGGGGGCATAGTGGCATCATGCATGTCACACAGGGGGAACAGTGGGTGCGAACAGGTGCAGGGTGGGCTATGTGCTGGGGTTACATGGTGCATAGCCACTCCGCACCATTCATAAATAGAGCCCATTAGAGGATTCAGTCAGTAATCCACCATGGATGGTATACAGGAGGGGCCCTAACCTACATGGCAAATTAGTACACAGCTTTCAACCAGTACAAAAAACAGAGACAGGTTACCTCAACCCCCAAAAGGTACTTTTAAATATGGCCACTGTACACATTCTGAGTTGGTCAGTAAAACGGTTATTTTTACCTCTGTTAACAGTAACAAAAACTACAAAACTGAGCAGTTTATTAACTGCTCAGCTTGTGCTATGATGTACTTGGCCACATGTAAATGTCAAGCTTTCTACGTAGGCAAGACAGGCCATGGTTTCAGATTAAGAATTGGGGAACATCGCAGTTCTATCCACAATGGAGATATGAAAAATGCTTTGGCAAAGCATGTGATTACCAGCCAAGTCCCTTTGCAACATTCATTTCAGGTCTGTGGGTTGGAAAGGGTATCTGTCAGGGTGTGGGGGGAGACATAGAAACCCTACTCCTCCAAAGAGAAGCATTTTGGATTTACCAACTAAAAGGATTGGATAAACCAGGATTAAATGATGGCTTAAACCTATCTCCATTCATTAAAAAGACACGTTGAGTATGATAATCATGGGCCATATGGACATTAGCTTTTAACATATGTTTTTTGATTATCAGAATGCGGGATTGAGTGAATTAAATGTTAAGATTTAAATTATATAACGATTAAGGAATGCACTTTTATTTGTTGATTTAAAACAGTTACTAGTGTGAGCATATTATTATTTTTGACATTTTGACCTCCCATATATGTGGGTGAATTCTGTACAATCTGTACATATTGAGAATGCCTCCATAGTGAATGCAGTAGAGAAAGGAGGGCGGGGAGGCAAGATTGCTGCAATGCCACTCCACTCCTCTCCTCACAGTTACTAGCTTGGTGAACTGCTTCTAGGTTTTACTCCGTTCGTTTTAACGTCATTATTTATTTGATGAATGAAACTCATGTTATTCTCGACCTGTTTTGTTTGCACAGTGGTTATTTTAATCTTTTGCCTATCTGAAACGTTTTTTTCAGCCGCCAGTAAATGCCAGTAAAACGCTGGCAATGGGGCCTGGACAGCTTGCTGAACTCATTTGAACCATAGGCTCAGTAAAGCTAAATTCCACCATGAAGCTCTTCCCAGTTCCTGGGGGGATAGTAAGATTTTTTGGAATAACATCAAAGAAGTAACCAGCAAGTTGCTGATGGTCTCACCTTCCATGCTTAACATCAACGGTACCCCTACCTTGGACCCGTTTTCTATAGCAAATACTTTTAACATGGCTTTCACCAATCTGAGCAGTATCCTTCCTCAGGACTTCTTTGACAATACCTTTAATACCTCCACCTATAGTACTGAATATAAGTCCCCAGTCACACCTCCTTTTCACTTTAGAAAGGTCTCACTGTTAACTGTCAAGAAATACTTAAGCAACGCCCTAGGGAGAACAAGAGTTAGTGGTGACTTGCTGGATCTAAAAATCGTTGCTGTCACCCTAGATGAACTACTGAAGCCACTCACAAAGATTCTCAACCTCTCGCTTCAACTGGCTCAATTTCCCCGTATCTGAAAATCAGCCCTTGTCACCCCTGTTCACAAAAGTGGGGATCAAGCCCTACATGCAAACTACAGGTCCATTTCTATCCTACCACCTTTATCTAAAGTGCTTAAATGTATAATGGCTGACCAACTGGTTGATTACCTTGAGAAATACGCGATCCAATGTCTGCAACAACACAGGTTCCTCAAGGGTCACAGCACCACCATGGCTCTGTTGGAAATGACTGGTTTCATACATAAATCCTTAGACCATGGCGAACTAGTGGGTGCGGCCTTCATAGATCTAACAAAGGCCTTTGATACCATCCACCATATGCTACTTCTTTGACAGCTGTCCTCCATTGGCCTCTCCTTTGACACACTGCCTTGGTTTAACTCATTCTACCCTGAGTGGTCATTTTGTATCAGGAGAATCAATGGATGGTTCAGGCTTCATATGGAACTATTGGGTACAATGTTAAGAGTTACTTGACAGACCACACACGGCAGGTGAAAATATCACGTTATCTCTGACCAGCAGAGCATCCGAACTGATGTTCCGCATTGCTCTATTTTAGGGCTTCTACTACTTAACATTTTCCTCAACAGTCTCCCACAGGCCTGCTAACAAAGGATCCTCCTGTATGCGGATGATGCTGTCATCTTCACTAGTAACTCTGACCCTCAGCAACTGGAACGTCAATTACAACAAAGCTTTAATGAAGTTGAAGACTGATTCAACAATCACAAAATTGGTCTTTAACTACAAGAAAACTAAAGTCATGATGTTCAGTAGTGTGCGTGGCAAGCATAAATCCAAACCGCTTTCCATCAGAAACTGTCTGGGTGTCCCTCTAGAACAAATCCAAGATTTTAAATACCTGGGGATAACCTTGGACTGCTCCCTCTCTTTTGTCCAGCACATTGACAATGTTGCACAGGCTGTCAACTTCTAGATTGGTTTGCTTCATCGACATAAACATTGTCTGACACCTGTAGCCCTCAAAGCTGAAATTTATGGCTCTGTCTTACCAATTGTAGACTATGGCTTGGTCATTTATGGCATGGCTACATCCACCTCTCTACATAGAATAGCCATGGCATTAAATATGGCCTACAGACTTCTTACAGGCGCTGCACGCCTTACCCATACCTGCAGCCTTTATGCTCAATCTGGATGGCTTCATCTTAGCGGAAGGATACAATACCAAACTTGCTTGTTATTTAAAAAAGCTCTTCTTGGTCTCCTGCCTCCTGGTACTACAAACCTCCTCACTCCTCATTACAGCTCTCAGCATACTAGAAGCTCTGCCTCTCCATCCCTCCATGTTCCATGATCCCAAGGTCAGTGCTGTTTTACCTACAGAGGACCACTGTGATTCAATGCACTTAACAAAGAAATCTCAACCCAATCAAAGCTAGGGCCTTTCAAACATTTGCTTTGCCAGGATCTCACGGCTAATGGCTCCTGTGACTGCTACATCTAGGTGCCACCTTCTACGGGTGCAATCAACCCAGTGTTCCCTCACTTCCTCTGCTATCTGCAGTGCCTCCTACCCTTGCCCACCCTCCCTTCAGCCCTTCTACCCTTTCCCCCTCATACCCCTACCCTTCCTATTTACAACAGGGGAACACCTCTTGCCTCGACCCTGAGTATCCCTTCCCTATCTTACCAGGTTACGACAAGGCCTTTGGGCTGCACTGTTTCTAGGTCCCTTGCTTTACCCTCTTCCCCTCTCATCTACAGTAATTGATTTTCATTTAAAGTATGTAAATATTGCTGACTGATTTTCTGTAACATTGTTGATTTTCTGTAACATTGTTTTACCCCTTGTTTGTTTGTTCTCCCTCCCCCACTGACGTGGAACCTTTGTAAATGAGCCGCCTTGTGCTCAAAGGTATTTTAATCTGAGATTGAATAAATAAATAAATAAAAATGGAGGCGTTCTTTACTAAAGCTCTCCGAAATTTGGTAATTCTAGGATTTGGGATGACCCCAAAGTGGAAGGAGGTTGCCGTGGAAGCTTGTGAATGCTGGAGAGTTTTTCACACTATGTGTGCGGATAGGCTTGTTAAGGCTTATTAAAAGGTATGCCACTGTTGCCGGGGCTGGGGGTATCAGAGTATGAACTGTTAATACTTGGAATTATTGCACTAGAAGGAGTGCTTTGCCTTGTTTCTTTCATGTACTTGAAGGAGCTGTTTGCTGAAAGTTGGAGTTGGAGCGGTGAGTTTTAAAAGGTTTATTTGGAACTTGGAAAGGTTTTACCTTCCGAAGACCAGAAGGGAGTGAACTGAGTGAAATAGTTTTTCTTACTTTTGCACCACCAGTGACTGATGTCTCTTTCTTTCCACCTTGTGAGCCAAATTAATGGTACAGATACAGGTAAATGTGGAAATTAATTCTGGATGCAATACTTTAAGGCGTCAGTGTATCTGAGGTTGAGTATGTAGGTGGCGGAGTCTGG